>OZ030394.1:27076646-28416646 GCA_964023965.1 Melinopterus prodromus | reverse complement strand
GTATGACTATGAAATTCATGTATTCTACTGGAACAACCAAAACCTCAAAGGAACAAATGTAGTTTCTCAACAAGATTCAAGCTTGGCTAAATTCATGCAGCAGTTCTACCCTATTTTATTAATAGCGAACAAATATTGTTGAAATAACATTTCTCAATTAAAAGCCCCCGTCTCCCTGGATTTCGTACGAAACTACCACTACGCGAAAAACGGCAAACCTTATGACAATGTAGGTCACCCTGGATTGAAAAAATCTGATGTGGCCAGGCACATGACTTTATCATACAATATATAAAATTAATGGTTTAGCTGCATGAGAATCTATTTGATTGGGATAAATGTGTCTGCATTAAAATTAAAGTAGTTAGCTAGGATTTGACAGCTATTTTGATACTATTGACAGTAGGTATTGTCAAAGCATCAGCATTTGACACTACCTACTGTCATTAGAATAATAGTTATTTGTGTCACAAGTGCCGAAAGTACGGAATAGCGCGACGAGCGGTGATGCAGCACGTCACCGAAGGCGGAGCGTCGCCGTCGCACGTGAGCGAGTCGCACTATGCAGTTTTCGGCAGGAGTGACATACAACGTTTTGTGTTGCTTTATGAGTAAATATGTATTTTAAAAAAATCTGATGTGGTCAGGCACATGACTTTATCATACAATACATAAAATTAATAGTTTAGCTGCATGAGTTTCTATTTGATAAAGATCGATCGTGTCTGCATTAAAATAAAGCAAGTTAGCCAGGATTTGACAGATATTTTGATAATATCATATAAATACAAAATAATATAAAGAATGTTGGTAAGAGCAGGCTGTTACAACACTAGCGTTGCAACATATATCCACACATAGAAACAGGATTAATATATATTTAACAATTCTTTCGTGTTTAGGTTTTTTACTGTTGTAAGTAGTTGAAATAGAATAAGTTCATAGATAATAAATTAGTTATTAACATATTCATAATAGTTATTAACTTAATAACGGGAAAGTCAGTCATATTTAATTCAAGAAACAGTAGATCTTTGATGCATATGTTATTACTTTATCATACGCAGTATGTTAAAGTATTGTAATCATGCCGAAAAAAAAAATTGTGATTTTAGCGGAAATAGGTCTTTTTGGGTCCCCTGAACATTTTTGACCAAGGTACAAAAAAATGTCTGTGTGTGTGTGTGTGCGTGTGTGTGTAAACGATTTTTGTGGCGACGATTCCGGAGAAACTACTAAAGGTATCGGGATGAAAGTTCATATTTAGAAGTTTCATGACCTAACTTAGAGCTGAAAAGCTTTTGGTTCAAAAGGGTCCAAAGGAACTGGTAGTTTATTCTAAGCCTTTTTCGAGGATTTTGCAAATGAGCCGCCATTTCTGTAATTTCGTCAAAATAGTTGAATAATAAATTAAAGTAGAGGAAATTTTGAATAATTTATGCCTATGACATTTTTTGGTAAAATTAATAGTTTAGCTGCAAGAGCAAGTTCTATTTGATCGAGATCGGTCGCATCTGCATTGATATGAAACTACATAGTAGCCAGGATTTTGACAAATATTTTTTGTGCTGTCACACTCGAAAACAGCTGATTTCATCAGAGGTTGGAGAACCGCTATGGAACGTTGTCGCTCTAGGCCCGCAAATCACAAAATACAAATTATAAATAAAATAAGATCACCAATTTGATTGTTTGTTGATAAGAAATATCAACATGTCTTTATATCTAATTCTAAAAACGATAAATTGAGAAAATTGTAAATAAAGTATAGCGATGAGTGTAGTTTTATTTTAATATGTTGGTACGGATGACACATCTACAGTATCATGAACAAATATAAATCTGTCAGAATTTGAATTAAACTTAAGGTTTCGTCACAGTGGTACCAACCTAACATTTCCTATATAGAAATATAACAACTTTTATTTTTTAAATACATGTTTCTCAAAAAGCAGCACAATAGACGTTGATGTCACTCCTCCCAAAAAACTAGATAGCGCAACTTGTTCACGTGCGACGGCGACGCTTCGGTGACGCGCCGCATCACCGCTCGTCGCGCTATTCCGTACTTTCGGCACTTGTGACATAAACAACTATTATTCTAATGACGTAGTGTAGGTAGTGTCAAGTGCTGATGCTTTGACAATACCTACGATTTATCTCAATAAAATAGGTTCTCATGCAGCTAAACTAATAATTTTATATATTGTATGATAAAGTTATGTGCCTGGCCACATCAGATTTTTTTTATTAAAATATTCTGAGTGAAAATAAAACTCCATAAGTGGTAGTACCGCGCGTACCACCACTTGAGAATCGCTCGGTGTAGACGGATAACTACTATTATAAACCTATCGACAGTCAATAATATTAACCGAATGAAAGGTAAGTCATGCTCCTGAATTAGTTATTGAATGACATATCAATATCTATAGGGCGAAATAACAACTTCGCACCAAGAAAATGAGTAATTTTGCGCTAGTTATAAATAAACATTAGCGATCATACCAAAATAACAAAACATAAAAAAATTATTCAAATTTCTAAAAAATAGATTAGAAAGAACCTTTTAGTATCACTGGCATTTAATAATGTTTGTCATAAGAGTAATAATTAAGCAAAAAGTGAAAATGTTTTTGTCTTCAAGTTAGGTGGCTCTGACTTCATATTTAAATATAATTTTTACTTCTAAACAACATTTCAAAATAAAGTTTATCGATAATAATGAAAATAAAGGTACTTTACTCTTATCACAAATTCATATATTCTGAATCGCTCGGTTATGGCACCGGAATTTACATAATTGACTGTTGCACTTTTGGTTTCATACGAACCGCCAACTTTCATAAAGAATAAAATTTTCTGAGAAATACACAATAAAAAAGTTTTCGATATGGTGCGGACTTTCGTGGACACACTGTATATCACCATTTGAGTAGACCGAATGTTTAAATTTTACTAAGGGTACTAGTAGTATCTGCGTTTTGCAGTAAAACGGTATATTACGGTGAAACATGAACATCCATCATATTTCCAAAATTTGGAAGGGTGATTTAGAGACGGGAGTTCTGTGACCAGAAGAATGCCCTACCACCGAGTCTCCCAGGCCACGATTGGAGTTGCAGTTGCAGTTTGCTCCAATACTCCGGAGCACCGGATTCCGCCCGGAGCGCGGCAATTTCTATTTGGACTGTTCCTCCGAGCTAGACCGACAACCAACGAATGCGTCCGACTCAGTTGCGTGTTTGTTTCGAAGTTTCCGCTCACAGTCATCGCGCGAATACTGGTTAGGGCGGCTGAGTAGCGCTCACATTCCGCATATGCGCTACGTACGTACGTGAACTTTACTAAAGTTTGAACTCTGCTCATCTGGTGGTTTTATTCGAATTTGTGACTAAAATTTGGACTGAATTGCACGTGAAAAATAGATGCCGGTGCCAGCTATGATGTGGTGCACGTTGTTTTGTTTGTTTGGCGTCGTCCTCATGACAGGTGAGTGGAGTAGTGGTGGGATCAACTTAGTCACACTAGGCTGCGGTTTATATGAATGGAATTTGCTATCTCGAGTACCTGTTAAGACAGCTGACCTGTTGTTTGGTTATGTACTCTGTTTTGAGCTGTATTATTGGATACAATTAATTTAGAACTACCTATGTCTATTTAAAGAACCTATTTTGTAAATCTATTAAAATTATCACATTAGTAGAATTATATAATTATAAAAAGTCACTTTTTTATCAGCGCATGTTTAGAAATAAAATGTCTGTTTAAAATTAATTTTTTAAATTAATTATATTTAAGTTAAATGCCATTTTTTCTTGAGTTTCTGGTCTATCTTGAATTTATTTTTTTAGAATGTACTCCTTGTGATTATTGATTTTTTTGTAAACATATAAATATTATAGTTTTTCCCGCGTTTTAAAACCATGAATAATACAATATTAGTGTATTAATAATGGGATATAACTTTGATCCACTTCTTATAAATAAAATATAAATCATTCTGTCTATTCAAAAGTCATATTTTAAATTAGCAACCCTAAAAACGCAAAGTTAACCATTAAAGCTTTTATTTGCTTCTGTTTCCTTGTAAACATATCAGCTGACCAGGTATTGACACTGCATTAATTTTTGTATATTCTGTTTATTTTATTTCTTTTTGTTACTATTGTGTGAATACGTAGATCTAATACTTTAAAATAATATTCTATACTAAAATACATAATATTAAAAAAAATATTTATTTATTTAAAAATTATAGCACAATTACATTTTTTAACCATTATTCTTGCATTATTAGAGCGTTGCTTTTACATAGTAGAATTCCCACACATGTACAGTCTGTACAAGAAGTCTTTTCTGTTTCAATCACAATTTAACAGGATGTTTTCTGATCTTACTTTTTTGTTTGTTTAATTTTATCGTTGGTAAAGCATCAAATTAACAAATTTGTTAAAGGGTCAATTTATTAATTTTTATACGGTACGATTTTAATTAAGCATGACCACCAGCTTTCACGTAGTAGATATTATTGGCATTATTTCTAATCATTTTTCTGTTTTTATCACCAACTTTAAATTGTACTTATTGTTTTCATCCTGTTCCATTTTCTCCGATTAACTTTTTTTAAAGCAAATCTTGTCCGGTTGTTCTACTTTTTGGAGTTGGCAACCCTATATCCAGATATGATGATGTTTTTCTATTATCCACTCCATAAATATAAAATTTTCTTCACCCGCTGCAAACTCACACGCAAACCCCCAAACCACAACACTACTGCCGACGGCCAAAGGAGTATTCCTTCCGTATTCACCCGGTCAACGGTTGATTTCATTTTTGACAAACTTCTACCGTGGTAATACCTATTTAAAAGATCGTCAAGACGTATCTAGTTATCCCTTGTTTAAGCAAAAAATATCTTTTACGTAAATATCTTATGTTACTAGCGTTAATATGTTTCTCTGGGATGCAAATTAATGAATTGAACCGTGGAATATGGTCAGTTAAAATTCACCAACAAATATTAAGACAAAAGTGCAACGTGAACATTGTGATTTAAACAATTGTTTAAAATATTACCATTTTGGAATATTTTTGTGTTGATTGTATATCTACCGACACAACAATGCACCATAATCCATACACATAAAATTAATATAAGTTCGTTAAATTAAAATTATGAAAAAACCGATTACGGCCAGCACTTGCACTAAACTAAACTAAACTAAACTTAATCCCACCTTAATTATGTTTGGAGTTATAATATTAATTTTATTTTTATCTAGGGAAGTGTTTATGTAGTTTTTAGCGAGAAATTGCTTTGGGACTATATCTGTAAACGAGAGATTTTACATAGCCCCATAGAAAAGAAGTCCAAGGGTATAATCGGACGATATAGGACATAGGTGATAAAACCCTTTCTCGAAATACCACATTCAGAAAACTCAGCTTGTAAATAATCGCATTTATTGCAAAATCACCAAACGTGCTTTTCAGAACTCACCACAATGTTTCCAACTGGTATGGTGGTAGTAATTCTTATTTACAGCGTTTCAATGCATGTGTTTATTGCTGGAGTGCGTTGACACTTTGTTTACAATGAGCTCTGTCTAGTGCAGTGATGTTAAATACCCGTGTATTTATTATCAAGGGTAAATACCCGGGTATTTACCCAAAGTGGGAATGTATAGGGGTATTTATATTAGATATTGTTATTAAAAATTGCAGTAAAATAAAATTTTTAATTACTAAATAACGGTTTTTCTTTGTCATACAATCAAAAGGTATTCTCTTATCACAAAATCAAGGTTATTCTTATAAAAAGATTTTTAAAACAAAGAATTAAAATATCAGTCTTAACTGATCAAATATCAACAACAGACATTTTCTTGTCATCGTCCATTCAATCGTGTGAATCTTCCATATTTTCTGATTCTGTTATCGAAGAAGATTTAGCAGTAACTGTAGTGAATTGTAGTGAATGTTCTTATATACCTCAAATATTTTACATTATTTGTAATCAAGAGTACACATTTACAGAGTGTCTCATTTTGCTCCCGCAAAACTTTTTTCCAGATAGTAGATGCCACACTGACTAAAAAGTTTCATATGGACCTACGATATGTTTACTTTATTCCTTAAAAAATTACAAGTTTTTGAAATAATTGTAAAATAATTGCAAAACTATTTTTTGAATGATTTAACTTCTTTATGAATTGATAAAACGCATTAGTCGGCATGAAAGAAACTTTATACTCAGAATGACAATTACTTGTATAGAAACATATCTAAAAACTTTTATATGTAGTTTGTTTTCGTTCATTTCTTTATTTAGTTAATTTTTAACATTTTGAACTTTTTATTTAAATTTATTTCCTTTTAATTATTGATAAGTATTGATTGTGCTCTTTCTTAGTTTTAGCATTGTTTTATATGTTTATTGTTTATTGCATTGTTTATTGTTTATTTTTCTTTATTTAGTTAATATTTCAAGCAGCTGTAACTTGGAGTTTGGAGATCAATTAGGTCCATATGAAAAGTTATACTCAGAATGACATTTACTATCTAAAAATAATTCTTGCGGGAAAAAAAGTGTTACACCCTGTATAAATATCGCTGAAATTTTGTTAAATGGTGTTTTAAGGATAAAATTGATAAATACCCAAAATTTAGGTTTTTACCCTACGTAGCGGTAAATACCCGGGTAAATACCCATTTTATACGTTCCCAGCCGCCGGGTATTTACCCGGCTCACATCACTGGTCCAGTGTACCGAATTGTTGGGCTACAACTTGAAGTAACTCAACCAACCCAGTTATGTACCTACTGACGACTTTTGTTTGGAAGAGCACCACAATTATTGGGCACTGCGCATGATAAGTATTTTAAAAATGAAAATGTTTAACGACAATAATAATAATAATAATATTGTGCACATCATAAAACTAACAACGAATTAAATGTAGCAGGGCCGGCCCTAGGCGGTAGGCAAGGTAGGCAAATGCCTACGGCATCGGCAGCCACATTTAGGGGCGGCAAACGCAACTTATCTACAACAGCAAAAACTATACAAAATTTTGTTATATAAAAATGAATTAAATATAGCACGGTCGACCCTAGACGGTAGACAAGGTAGGCAACTGCCTACGGCAGCATTTACGGGAGGCAAACCCAACTGAACTACAACAGCAAAAAACTATAAAAATATTGCCTGAGAAAATAATAGAATAATAAAATAAAATGAGATACAACGGGAATTGACAGTTTTCGGACCATTCATATATTTTAAGATGCACAGCAAACAATACGAGACAAGCTTAAATAAAATAGATCATTAACTTTTTTTAAGGAATTAAGATAGGATGATTACGTCGACAACGTTATCTTAAAAGCCGAGTAGAAGAACATATACAAAAATCAAAAGAAAAATATAAAATAGCCACACACGGAGAAATGGTTATCTAATGGGTCAATCCATCTGAAGTGGTCCAGAGGTGGTCGCTTGACCATTTCAGAAAAAAATCATTTTTTTGTAATGAATTTGCCTATATTCTGGGAGTACAAAACCATATTTTTTTTAAAATTATTTTAATCCGTTCAGAAATGGCGCCCAGTTTTGTGTCAGCGAATCCGACATTTTTGAGTTTGGTATGTGTTTGCGTTAAACGAAATAACTTTCTTTGAAATTGTCATAGAGAGTTGAAATAAAAACCACTCGATTAAGCACATTCCAAGCTATCTGTTAGGTATGTAATGCATAGAGTTTACGCTTAATTTCCGTTTAAAAAGATATCTTAATATTTACTTACGATAGTCCATTTGGAGGCGT
Source organism: Melinopterus prodromus (assembly GCA_964023965.1). NCBI lineage: Eukaryota > Metazoa > Arthropoda > Insecta > Coleoptera > Scarabaeidae > Melinopterus > Melinopterus prodromus. The sequence continues at coordinate 28,408,818 of OZ030394.1, read as the reverse complement.
TTTCATGATTTTTTTTTGACATGAAGGGGTACTTAATTTGTCCATTCAATATTTTTTAGTTATAACCTTGTATGCAAAGGGTTTATAACAAAAAATATAGCTTTCTTACTCCTTCTCCCTATTGATGACACGGTATTGAAATATCAAAATTTCTTATTTTTACGATGTTTAATGTCAAATATCTCTAATGGGACCATGCCAAAAAATCTGAAACTTTCAAAATTATTTCATCGTTTTATAAGGTTTAATAATAAATAAAAACATTCTTGTGTATTGCACTGTGTTTGGAATAACAGCCCTTTAAAATTAGAGAAAAATCACATGACGGTAAAACAAATTTTATTAAAAATTCTCAGTAAATACAAAACAAAGCATACTATTCATTACAATTATGTCATTTTTTACAAAAGGGACATAGGCTAAGTGAACTTCATACGTTTCTGAAGTTGATGTGACGTAATATATTATTATACCTTCTGTTGGTTGAGGACAGAATTTGTGAAAATTTCTAATTCCTTTTATCTGTTTGGATCTCTGAAATCTATCATAAAATGCGGTTTTGTGTTCTGAAACCTCTCTTTTGCCACTAAGATGTAGTTTACCCCTGGTAGGTGTCTATTACAAAAGGAGAACATATCTTCTACAATAAGGATTTGGTTATTAAGTGGTCTTTGAAGACTGGCTTTAGCCACTAGCCGCTTCGTTGTCCCCCTATACTGTCGCATGCGTTTTTCCAGGTGCACGTCCAAAAAAATGCTTGACAGATTTTGTTTTACATAATCAGTTAAATGTTTCTGAAAACAGTCAGGCTTCTGGCTCAGGTCATTAGTTAGCCTGTTAGAACAGGCTCACAACTAAGGGAGCGGTGGGGACAGTCCAGTAGTGGCCAACATTAACATATCGAATACATCTAAGCCTACTGGAACTATTTATTTATTTACATTATATTTTTATAGAAGCAGTAATATAACATATTCTTACTGATATTATGTGTATAGTAATATTTAGAAATACATATGTATATTGTACAATCAAGTAATTATTCTATTATTTTAAGCTGAATAAAGTTAATAATATGTATGTGATTGTTTTCACATTTAACTGATTATATAAAACAAAATCTGTCAAACATATCAAAACTTATATATTTCTCGGATGGTGCAGCAAGTCAATACAAGAACAAAAAAACTTATCGTATCATAAAAAAGATTTTGGGTTAGATACAGAATGGCTTTTTTTGGATCTGCACATGGAAAAAACGCTTGCGACGGTATAGGGGGGACAACGAAGCGACTAGTGGCTAAAGCCAGTCTTCAAAGACCACTTCATAGCCAAATCCTTAATGTAGAAGATATGTACTCCTTTTGTAATGGACACCTACCAGGGGTAAACTACATCTTAGTGGCAAAAGAAGAGGTTTCAGAACACAAAACCCCTTTTTATGATAGATTTCAGAGATCCAACCAGATAAAAGGAACTAGAAGTTTTCACAAATTCTCTCCTCAACCAACAGAAGGTATAATAATATGTTACATCACATCGACTTCAGTAACGTATGAAGTTCACTTAGCCTATGTCCTTTTGTAAAAAATGACATAATTGGTATGCTTTGTTTTGTATTTACTGAGAATTTTTAATGAAATTTGCTTTACCGTCATATTATTTTTCTCTCATTTTAAAGGGCTGTTATTCCAAACACAGTGCAATACACAAGAATGTTTTTATTTATTATTAAACCTTATAAAACGAATTAATTTTGAAAGTTTCAGATTTTTTCACATGGTCCCATCAGAGATATTTGACATTAAACATCGTAAAAAGTAAGAAATTTTGATATTTCAATAGCCTGTCATCAATAGGAAGACGGAGTAAATAAGCTATATTTTTTGTTATAAACCCTTTGCATACAAGGTTATAACTAAAAAATATTGAATGGACAAATTAAGTACCCCTTCATGTCTAAAAAAAATCATGAACACGCCTCCAAATCGACTATCGTAAGTAAATTTTAAGATATTTTTTTAAACGGAAATTAAGCGTAAACTCTATGCATTACATACCTAACAGATAGCTTGGAATGTGCTTAATCGAGTGGTTTTTATTTCAACTCTCTATGACAATTTCAAAGAAAGTTATTTCGTTTAACGCAAACACATACCAATCTCAAAAATGTCGGATTCGCTGACACAAAACTGGGGGCCATTTCTGAACGGAGTAAAATAATTAAAAAAAATACGGTTTTGTACTCCTAAAACATAGGCAAATTCAATAACAAAAAATGAATTTTTTCTAAAATCGTCAAGCGACCAACTTATCTTTTTCTGGACCATTTCAGATGGATTGACCCTAATGTTAAGAAAATAACATTCTTAACATAATATGTTTGTTTTTAATACAACACATACTTAGAAGAAGAATATTTCTTTAATATTAAACAACCTAAATATTTGCTTTAAGAAAACAATTGTTTTGATTTAAGAAAGTCGTTGTTTTGAAAATAATGTGAAGGATGCCGATAGATGGCGCTTTAGTTTCTCGTCGTAAGAGAGGTATCCTAGAGGGTAGGTATATAACTGCATACATGTCTATGTAACATGTACATGTACCAGACAGACATACGTAGAGATGTCCAACAGTTTTAATATCGATGGAAACAGACTAAGAAGGGACACCGAGTGTCGTTTCTATAGTTGGAAAATACCAATATTCTTGTTTGGGTGCGTTAATTGCATTCCATGTAAAATGCTATTGCTTTCATAATAACATGTTCATACGTAAAAGAAGTAGGCGAATGTTTAATCCAAGAATGTGATTTGATTAATCTAACTACCCAACCTATTGTTTTAAAAGAACAAATTCTTAAGTCAAATCAGTATAGTATGAAGTATCCATTTAAAATTATACAATATTAAAGTAAGACAACTGGCCAAAACAACGGTTTTCTACCATGAACGATATATATTCTTCCGTAAATATAAAACAACCGTTGTTTTGGATTAACAAAGGTTGCTTTGAATTGAGACAACGTTTCGTTGTTTGTGATTTCTCCGACCGAAACGCTTTCAAATTGACTGACAGATGAGTAGACACATAATTCACTGGCATATGAAAATAATATCAAAATGTTCGCTGAATTTTTGATGATATTATTATTGAAATAAATTATATCATAACAAATGCAAATTACATATAATAATAAAAAACTCAGTGATTAAAAAATTTGCTATAAAATACCTTCGAAATCCTTCATTGCGCATGGGTAAAAGAATGCCTAAATGTTTTTAGTTTTTACTGCTGCTCGACAGACCTAATTTCTCCCAAAATATTACTTAGCATACAAATTATACACCATATTAAAGATGAAATGTTGATGAAGATGGGTACATGATAAACGAAGAGTAACTTAAAAATATTCAAATATATAGATATGGGAGAAGGAACAAACGGGTGCTTATCACAGATGTTTTTCATTAATTTCAATAATAATATCATCAAAGATTTAGTAAACAATTTAATATGATGGTATTATTGGTATTATTTTCATAGGCGGCCGAATTAATTATGATGTTCAATGATTTTGCATAAAAAATGATTACACTATAACCCTTGTTTCCAGAAGGTTCAGTGGTCGTTTTTACAGAGCGGACGATAGATCGTTACATAAACTAAAAATAAAAAAATAATTGAGCATGTATCTACATGTCTACTCAAAATCATGTTAATGGATTAGCAATGTTCTCCCTTGAATTGACATTAGATCTGAAAGAAGTTATTCGCGATTTTGCAGACAAAATAATCGAAAGATATTATTTTAATTTAGGGTTAAACTTTGTATATTGTAATAGTATTCTTTATTCTTTGTAGTCTTAAAACTATTGAATTTTTGGACTAAAACTAGTAGTTTTAGTTAAAAAGTTCGTGTTTATAATATAAAAAATCCTAAATATTGCATGAGTGTAGGACCGTATATATCTAGATTGTTTTCTATAAATCTGTTTCGTTTTAATTTTAAAGTTTGGGGGGCGGCACTTTTGAGTTTTGCCTATGGCTGCAAAAACGCTATGACCGGTTTTAATGTAGGTACTCTCTAGGTTTCAACGTCAGGTAATTTAAAAGTGCTTAATAGTGTATCTTAATGTAGATTTACGGGTTCATAATTTTTGTATTCAGTCGAAAATGTCCAGGTTTTAATATAATTCCGAAGTAAAAGTAGCTTAAAAGTCATTAGAAAATAACCTCAACTTTGCTAAATTAAAATACTCTACTTTTAATTAGGCTAAGTTTGCTCTTAAGGCACGTGAACCGACCGACGCCGACGTTATGTTGAAACTGCTACTGCAATTGGCCCATCAAATGAGTAGTGGTAGTAAATGTGAGGTGCGGTCAACGGAATTCGTAATCTGGTCTTTGCAAGACTTATCAGTTTATCACAATCAGGTTTGATTAGATTGCAGGTGTATAAAGTACGCAAAAGTACATAATGTGTTGGTTGTCGACATAGTGCAGTGTCGTATGTTTTTATAATGCTCTCAATATAACCAAATAATTATTATCACAACAATGATTGTTGTAAGCAATGTTTTTTCTTGTATTCTTTGTACATTAATTATTTTATTCAACAGAATGAATACCATGTGGTTGTGCGCATTGTACTGTAAGTTCGGTTGCCTATACAGGTGCTAGAGGACAGGTGATCTAAATCTCTTAGCCACATAATTGCATTGCTACTTATTTTAACCCATTTTTACTTAGTAATCTATGTTAATAAATCTACCGAACTGAAACATAACCAGGCAGCAAAACCACAGAGCAAAACTACGAGTATCCACGGACTACGACTACGACTTAGATTATGTGCGCTACAGGTTACAGAACTTAATGCACATTATATTCTTTCTAGGGCACATAATATTATTTCTAAGGCTCATTATTGTACCATGAATTTTCGCATGGTACAATTAAGATTATTGAATGCATTTATAATATTTTCAAATGCTGAACTACCGGATTTTTTTTCCTACGAACAATTATTTCTTAAGCCGATCATTGTATTTTTAAAGCGGCAATAATTTATTGTATTGCACATTTATTTATTTAAGTGTACTCATGTATTATGAAAGGAACATTTAAACATATAAATGCACCATTATTTATTCTGATACACATTTAAATTTATTGCACATTTATTTTTTAATGCTCTAGTTTTTAGTATTTTTTTCATTGCGCAAATATGTTTTGCATTGGTCAAATATGTTTTTTATTGGTCAAAATTTGATCAAATATGTACTTAATAACATGTACTCAATAAATACACATTTTACTTTATATATCGCGCATATAATTTATACTGTTTCTATATGTATACTAGGGTGGGCCGATTTGTTTAAATTTTCAAATTCGGGAATGTGCAATCATGGAAAAGATGTGAGTTAATGCATTAAATAAAACACCTACTTTATTTATTTTTTATTTTCATGTTTTGAACAGCCGCAAAGGCTTTAAAATTATTTTAATTTTCGATATATTTTTAATTTAAAATTTTTATTTGATGTGATATAATAGTAATAATAATAATAAGCCACTCCTTAACATCCCCCAACAGCTTTCGCCACTACGGGGGCATCGGCAGGCTCGAATTATCATTATTATGGGCCGCGTCTGTGCGGGCCATTTACTCCTCGGCGAATGCTGAAATGGTGAATGCCGAATGCTGATATTCTGTGAACATATTTTTTTTTTGTTAAACGTAATAAGACTACGACATAGCCATGAACAATCGTAAAATCCGTCACATAGACCCGACAGAATTGACCCGCATATTTTTTTGTATTATCGGCAAAGGTTTCAAGTTCTGTTCGACGTATAATTTGAATGGAAATACCTAATCATTTCAGTGAAATACCACGAAATACTGACCTCAAAATGTATGAGGTATATTTGGTTGCCTACTCATTTCGAATCCCACCTTAAGGCGTGCCACAGACGCGGGCCATAATAATGATAATTCGGGCCTGCCAATGCCACCGTAGTGGCAAAGGCTGTTGGGGATGTTACGGCGTGGTTTATTATTATTATTACTATTATATCATATGTATTTTAAAAAATAAAAATAAAAAAAAATATTAAAAATTAAAATAATTTTAAAGCCTTTGCGGCAGTTCAAAACATGTAAATAAAAACATAGGTGTTTTATTTAACTCAGTAACACACAACTTTTTCCATTATTGCACATTCCCGAATTATATCATATTTAAAAAATCTGATGGGGCCAGGCACATGACTTTATCATACAATATATAAAATTAATTGTTTAGCTGCATGAGAATCTATTTGATTGAGATCAGTTGTATCTGCAATAAAATAAAACTAGTTAGCCAGGATTTAACAGATAAATAAATAATTAAATAAATAAATAATTCCTTTATTAAAATAAGATAATATTAATTGCAACAAAATATTATTTATATTTAGGGCGCAGTTCAGCACACTTGTTTCCAAATTGCCTTACTCTTCCACTCAACCCCTTACGCAAACTAGAACTAAGCCATAATTGTAGCAATAATATAAAAATAATTCCGAGAACTTATCAAAACAAAAACAAACAACAAAATTAATCTAGAGTCTAATTACACGTAATTGCAGCAAATCCAACTCAACAAAACATCGCACATGCCCATAATAATAAAAATTAAAACGGCTTCAATGTGCGCTCGATGCCTAAAGTCCCCCCTGTTGAGCAAACAGCCAACGCTTCACCTTTCTCCCAAAACTGTTTCACTATAAATTTTTCGTATCTTCCTTGTGACCATTGTGACTGACATGCTAAGAGAATGACCGTTTATACAGCTCAGTGCGATGAGCAGGTGGAGCAAACAAACCCCAGAATCTTAAATTAAGGTTATGGACGTTCTACAGCATATCTTCCGCATGAGGTATTGTGGGATCCTAGTGGATAGCAACTTATGATACAATATTGCTGCATGCAACACCCTAGTTTTATCCATGTTCAACCACCCCAAGTCGCCCAGCCCATTCGATGCATGATCATACTTCGTCAAACCAAAAACAAACAGAACACATGCATTTTGGACACGCTCAACACGCTGCCTATCCGACGCCATCAGGCAAGGACTGTACAGGGTATCACAATATGAGATCTTTTGATACTATTAACTACGGTCAATATTAATTATGAGATAATGTCAAAACTTCAGCATTTGACACTACTGGTACTGTCAGCATTTGACACTATCGGTACTGTCATTAGACTGAAAAATTTGCAAATCTTGGGTTACTATATAGTATTAAATCAATGCAGATGCGACCGATCTCGATCAAATAGAATTTGCTCTTGCAGCTAAACTATTAATTTTACCAAAAAATGTCATAAGCATAAATTATTCAAAATTTCCTCTCCTTTAATTTATTATTTAGCTATTTTGACGAAATTACAGAAATGGCGGCTCATTTCTAAAATCCTTGAAAAAGGGTTAGAGTAAACACCCAGTTCCTTTGGACCCTTTTGAACCAAAAGCTTTTCAACTCTAAGTTTGGTCATGAAAGTTCTAAATATGAAGTTCCGTGCCGATACCTTTAGTAGTTTCTCCGGAAATGAATTAACAAAAATTGGGTACACACACACACACACATACACACACACACACAGACATTTTTTTGTACCTTGGTCAAAAATGTTCAGGGGACCCATAAAGACCTATTTCCGCTAAAATCTCAAAAAAAATTTTCGGCACGATTACAATACTTTACATACTGCGTATGATAAAGTAAAAACAAACAAAAATAACAAAAATATCAAAAATTAATATAATTATAAAGCATTTGCGGCAGTTCAAAACATCAAAATAAAAAAAAGTAAATTAGGTGTTTTCTTTAATTCATTAACCCACAACTTTTCCATGACTGCACACTCCAGAATTTGAAAATTTAAAAAAATGCGCCGAAAAAGGAATTTGATGGATTTTCGAGAAAAGCGTATTATTTAAGAGTTTTTTTAAACAAATGTAAATTAACATACAAATGTTTATAAATATTCTACAACTACTTTCTATGAGAAAAAATATAATGAAATGATTAGAACGGTCAATTTCCTGAAAAATGTACATTTTTTCATTTGGGTAGTTTGCAGGGCACTGTGGGGTGGATTGGGGGCGTCAAATCCACATGTATAATAGGTCAAATTCTTCTATAAGTCCTATAACTTTAACATAAGCTTTCCCAAACCCCGAACAATTACTCGAAAAAAACCAAGAAATTGCTTCTTTCTATGTAAATTTGAGGCCTCCAAAGGCACCACTAAAAATCAAATACGTGGCCACTTTTTTGGATTTGGAAACGATTTGGAGAGGATCGTTGCTTTCTAAATAAAAATATCCACCCTAGTGTTCATAAGGGAAAGAGTGCTATTTAATAAACATAATACCAAAATACGAAAGGAGGGGCAGCTGCCCCTCTTGCCCCCCCCCCCTCTTGGATACGCCCATGTATAGCGCGCCTAACGTTTTCTTAACTAGATATATTAAGTTTCTCTCCTAATCACGTTTAAAGTACCTAAATGTCTTTCCCTTGGCTTGTACCAAGCCAGTTACTTTTTGCAAATTCATTAAGATGTAATGCATTACGATTCCTAATACGTTAGAATACCTCCACATACACTTTCTAGACAATCAGCAATCCTATGTCATTTCTGGAACTACGTAGTCATTTTTTAACATCGACTTTTGTAAAGTTTGTCCCACAAATTTCATGTGCATTCCCCTGGCATACTTTGATCCAGTACTACTGTGGATATATTTCACGCTCCGGTAAATAATACTGAGAGTGCTTCTGTTTGACGTGAAGTTGGTAACAATCATCGCGCAAAATGTTCGAACGTTCTCATTGATTAGATGTATGAAAATATGATTTTTTTTAGTTTTGTTTTAATTCTTACCCAGTAAAGTATGTATGTGTGTCTATTCCTTGGCCCATGTATTTCCCATGTTTTTGGTTTCTAATAAGTAATAATAACTGCCAAAATTAAACAAATTTCAAATATGCTAAAATAAACCAAAAACTTTTACATATTATATTTTCACTATTTTTATGTATTGTAGATACAATTCACACCGAAGAGAAAGGTCCTCCAAAAAGTCAGTTTTAGAAATTAAAATTGTTTGAATTTTGTACGTTGTTTGCAGAAGGTAGAGTGAAGCCATGATTAACTATGATTTGACCATACCCGAGAATGAATGCCATTTTCTAATTATTTCATAAAAATGGCTGAAGGTATTACCAAGAGAAAAGTAAAGCACTTATGATTAAAAGCCTTGTGACAGTTTTTATTTATTATCTCACCAATGCTCTTTCAACCATTATATTCACAGAAGCTATTGCCTCTGCTGTGCATTTAATTTGCCCTACCAATGAACAGTACCAATTATGACAAGTGATTATGAACGGTTCGGAAGATGATGCTCCTTCCGTTACGCAGCGGTGTTAAGCGAATCGGGGAAGTAATCGTCCCAAACGCGGTCGCGTCGTTCCCGTGACAGTGGCCCAGATTTAGCATCGATAAAGTGTTGGATAACCGCGCGTCAGCGTGAGGGCGAGCATGATTTTCTTTGAAGTTAAAATTAGGCGTCTTGCAGTACACTTACTTCATTTAAAATTTCTCTCACTGATTCATCTTTTAGTATTTCTTACAATACCCATTCTCAGGTTCCGTTAACGATCTTTATTAACTTTTTTATTCCCTACATGATCATAAAGTGACATTTTACATCATCGATAGGGGGCCAAAACTGCTACTTTATGCCCGCGCAGGCATTATGGAGTCAAAGCCGGTAGACCGCCGAAACGGGTACAGAGACCAAGCCTGCAGATCACATAAATGATATGCTGACTACATTGTAGGTACTAATTACATGATTAGGGTTGCCATCCGTCCCAATATATTGGCACTGTCACCGATATTGGTCTACTTGTCCCGACGTCCTCATAAAGCCCCAACGTCAAGTTTGGTACTTTATTTTGTAATTTTAGTCGACTTATTAGTAGTACATTAAAAAAATATTATAATTTTTATACCCCCACATTTAATGTGGTGAGGGTATATTGAGTTTGATACAACATTTGTTACACTATTAGGGAGGCGTGGCAGATATAGATTTATATACATATATGGATTTGATCAGAATTGAAAACTGAATCGATGTAGCTATGTCCGTAGTCTGTAGTCTGTCCGTGTGTCCGTCTATCCGTCTGTGTACTCGATAACTGGCGTAATTTTGAAGTAATTAATCAGAAATTTGGTATACAAGCATATCTTTTAAATAGTAAGGACAAGTTCGTGAATGGGCAAAATCGGTTAACCTTTTTTTTTACGGTGGGTTTTTTTTACCTGCAGCACTGCTGAAGATAATTTTCTTACTTTTTTTTATAATGCCATACGTGTTTCTATAGCCACTGGGTTATCAAAGTAAATGAAGAAATTGGACAATTTTGCTAGTAAAAACCAAGTTTTATGAAAATCTTAGATTTTTAAAATTTTGTCGTTTTGAGTGTTTACAACACAAATATAACTCACAAATTTGAAAAAAATTACAATTCACGTTTTATTACAAAAAAACTATTACTAGTTTTCCGATGAAATTCCCTAGGATACGAAAATGAAATTAGAAGAAGATGTAACGGTGGTAACAAAATTGCTCTTGTTGAGTCCTTACACATGTTTTTTTCAAGCGGCACTTTTTAAATATATACAAAATATTTTATTTTCAGAATATCACTTTAATGGCAATTTATAACAGTTTTTTTTCATAATGTTAAAAATAATATCTAGGGGTTTCTTCCGGCTGTCAAACCTAATTTATATTATTTACATTTTTATTTAAATTTTATTTATTTATTTATGTGCATTCGTTATAATATAATGTCTGCATACAACAGTCCTTCTAATATATATTACAAGGAAGAACGTTATTTTTATTTCTTCACTGACATTCACTACACACCTTGTAACTCTTCACTTAATCGTTAAAACTGCCCAATAACAAAAAAAAAAACAAACAAATTAAAACCGATTTTGCTATGATTTTCTGTTTTTGTAGAATATGACTCAACATATGAAGACAGACAATGTGAAGTCAGTCTAGTTTTTGACATAGCCTAACGTAATTCAGAATGGATGCCTTCAAATGCAGATTCTATGAACAACTTCCACAGTTTATGCTTGTCGCTTTTCCATTTTCTTTGGTCAACGATTACTTTCAAAATGTTGTTTTTTTTTAAAATACAACATACGCACCACAACAACTTAGAACAACCAAGGTGGCATAGAGAAGATTAAAAAACGTTTTAAGTTCTTGATCTAAGAATATTGCTAAAAAGAACAATTTGCTTTCAGATGCGATTACTATTTATTGAATGTATTACTTCTTGATTTTTTCTTCCTGCTCTTATATTAAACATAATATTTGCTTGGACAGGTAAAATCACAGTGTATATATTCACCCTGTCTCTAAAGTCCCGATAGTGTTACCACAAAATATGGCAACCATATTCATTGTACTCTTTTATGTTCATCCCGCTAAGAACAAAAGCGAAGAAGAATATTAAAATAGACGTGTGCTTATTGTATTTTTTAATTAATTTTCGATATTGGATGCCATATTGTAGGCTAATTTACATTGTTCGTCGGCTATGTTAAGCTTGTCGGCTGCCGCTTTGATAAAGGATGTAACACGTGAAGATACCGCATCGTATCAGCGAGACAACTAAGCGGGATAATCTGCATTTTGACGCAAAATGGATTTATGTTGCTGCAGAACCGGCGACATGCACCGTTGTATTATCTCGTAATTTATGTCTCCGTGTTTAGGACCTGCAAGAAAATGCACTAAAAATGCTTCTATCGTTATTAGAAAATGTCGCCGGCCAAATAATAAGTTTAGTGTGTAAGAACTGCAGATGGTATCATCTTTAAGGGTTCCTTACATGTGTACAAGTACCATGAAAATTAAAAAAATTGTATTAATTTTTTTACAATTTAACGAAAATCATACAAAATAACATCAAGTAAAGAAGCCAATTATAATGAAAACAGATGAGGATAATGGAGGGTACCTGGTTCAAATCCAGGTGGAGGTGTTTTTTTCCAAAAATTTACCTTCACCTGGATTAATTATCATTTGCTTCTTTCTACATTACTACATTACTACTACATTACATTCTACATTACTGACGACTTTACGTAATACACCTTCACCTTCACCGCTCATGTTTAAAAACAATTACAACAGTACGCTTTTAATCTCAAACCCCCATTCAAATGATATTAATGATGATATTTAAAAAAAACAATTTTTAGTATTTTGTTGTCAAAAAATGTATACCTACTAATTCTTTCTCCCCGTATATGTTTAAAACTGAGGAACCAACCCACATGTGAATAAAAAAATCATCAAAACCAGTTAATCAGTTCTAGAGAAAATCAATTTTGAAAACGTGCTATTTTATTATTACTGTTCTTGTTGTATGTTATTTAAAACCAAAGATAATGAAGTGAATCGAAAAATAACATGTTCACAAAATATTACTGGTCATTCCAGTTATTGCCAGTTTGTTATAGCTGGAAAGCTCCATATAGTGCTTTAAAGTTTAGACAAAAAGCATAATATCATTCTTACACCCAGTATTTACTCAAAACTGAAAGTGTAGGTAAACATTCTTCATCCGTACATCTTCTGAAGATTTAGGCTATCATTGAGTGAAAGAATCATCAAAATGGTTGGGGAAAAAATCAACTTTAAATTTTTAACATATCTTTCATTAACCCCTATTCTTTTGACCAGTTCAGTTCAGAATTGCCCCGAATCTCTAAATACAAAGTTTCATGAACATAAAACATCTCAAAAGTTTTAACCTCAAAATCCCATTCAAATGATAGTAACGAAAATGTGTAATGAACATTTCAATTTTTCATAATGGTTTTTGATTTTACAATATTTCGGGGTGTTCATACTGTTTCTGGGCTATTACTAGTAATTTTTTTAGTAAAATGTTGAAATGATGTTAGCCTTCATGAGTGCAGTTGCATAACAAGTCGTAAAATGTCTATAGTTTCATGAAATTTAAGTGTAAAATTTCGCTACGATGAACAAAACAAGTGGGCGCCTGGCCTGAACTTTTCGGTGGATGACACGATAGGCAACTTTAAACACAAGGTTCATATTTAGCGCATATAATGTTCCGAAAACTCCTTGTGACGTTCATAAAATACCTATATGTTTTGTAAATTTCACTTGAACGATATATTTACGAAAATTCCACCTTTAAATTATTTAATTTCTATTTATAGTAAGCCCATGATGGCGATGTAGTCGTCAAATGGTGTTTTGGCCAGAAAAAAAATATAGAAGTATTTTTACTTTATCATACGCAGTATGCTAAAGTATTGTAATCATGCCGAAAAAAAAATTAGATTTTAGCGGAAATAGGTCTTTTTGGGTCCCCTGAACATTTTTGACCAAGGTAAAAAAAAATGTCTGTGTGTGTGTGTGTGTGTGTGTGTGTGTATGTGTGTGTGTGTGTGTGTGTATGTGTGTACTCGATTTTTGTGACGACGATTCCGGAGAAACTACTAAAGGTATCGGGACGAAAGTTCATATTTAGAAGTTTTATGACTAAACTTAGAGTTGAAAAGCTTTTCGTTCAAAAGGGTCCAAAGGAATTGGTAGTTTATTCTAAGCGTTTTTCAAGGATTTTGCAGATGAGCCACCATTTCTGTAATTTCTTCAAAATAGTTAAATAATAAATTAAAGCAGAGAAATTTTGAATAATTTATGCCTATGACATTTTTTGGTAAAATTAATAGTTTAGCTGCAAGAGCAAATTCTATTTGATCGAGATCGCTCGCATCTGCATTGATATGAAACTGCATAGTAGCCAGGATTTTGACAAATATTTTTTTTTGTGCTGTCACCACAGAAATGTCTATGGCTGTCACCACGCTATCACACTCGGAGAACCGCATGGAACGTCAGCTACAGTGTCATGAACGAATATAAATCTGTCAGAATTTGCATTAGCTTTTTAAACTTGACATTTCGTAGAAGTGGTATCAACCTAACATTTTCTATACCGACATATAACCATTTTTGATTTTTTTTAAAATACGTATTTCTCAAAAAGCAACACAAAAACGTTGATGTCACTCCTGCCGAAAACTACATAGCGCGACTCGCTCACATGCGACGACGACGCTCCGCCATCGGTGACGCGCCGCATCACCGCTCGTTGTGCTATTCCGTACTTTCGGCACTTGTGAGATAAACAACTATTATTCTGATGACAGTAGGTAGTGTCAAATGGTGATGCTTTGACAATACCTTCGATTGATACTATTGACTATCAAAATATCTGTCAAATCCTGGCTAACTAGTTTAATTTTAATGCAGACACGATTTATCTCAGTCAAATAGATTCTCATGCAGCTAAACTATTAATTTTATATATTGTATGATAAAGTCATGTGCCTGGCCACATCAGATTTTTTACTTACTATTTTTTATGCCTATGATATTTTTTGGTAAAATTAATAGTTTAGCTTCGAGAGCAAATACTATTTGATCGAGATCGGTCGCATCTGCATTGATATGAAACTACATAGTAGCCTGGATTTGACAAATATTTTTTTGTGCTGTCACCACAGAAATGTCTATGGCTGTCACGCTCAAAAACAGCTGATTTCATCAGAGGTTGAAGAAACGCTATGGAACGTTGCCGCTCTAGTGCAGCAAACTACAAAATTCAAATAAAATAAGATCACCAATTTGATTGTTTGTTGATAAGAAATATCAACCCGTTGTTATATCTAATTGTAAAAACGATAAATTGAGAAAATTGTAAATAAAGTATAGCGATGAGTCTAGTTATATTTTATTATGTAAGTACGGATGTGACATCTACAGTGACATGAACGAATATAAATCTGTCAGAATTTGAATTAGCTTTTTAAACTTGACGTTTGAAGTGGTATCAACCTAATATTTCCTATACAGAAATAGAACCATTTTTGATTTTTTTAAATACGTATTTCTCAAAAAGCAACACAATAAACGTTGATGTCACTCCTGTCGAAAACTTTATAGCGCGACTCGCTCACATGCGACGACGACGCGCCGCATCACCGCTCGTCGCGCTAATCCATACTTTCGGCACTTGTGACATAAATAACTATTATTCTAATGACGTAGTGTAGGTAGTGTCAAATACTGACGAATGCTTTGACAATACCTACGATTTATCTCAATCTAGATTCTCATGCAGCTAAACTATCAATTTTATATATTGTATGATAAAGTCATGTGCCTGGCCACATCAGATTTTTTTTCTTTCATTCTATATGTTTTTTGGGGTGCTAAATCCGAATTTCAACTTTGCTACTAAATTCACTGTAAATTGCAAATATTAATCACTTCTTTTGGCCAAACCTTGTAGCCGCGGGATCGTGTTTATATTTTATGTCACATTGCGCAAAACTGTTAAGTCAAGAGCCCTTCACCAAAAATTTAGTAGAGACCTAAATTATTACTATTTATTTATTACAAACTATATATTAGCTCTTTTTAATGAAGACTTAATGTATTATGTAGTTTTTTAATTAAGTCCGCGATTGCGGTTGAAGGACCTGGTTTCGCTTTTGAAATATGAAAGGGAAACAGAACATTATTAGCAATGACTGCAGTGAATCCACTATTGAATACCTCTCTCATCTGCAACCACTACTTGGGCTGCAGGCTCACTGATGGGATGTGAAGGCCCAGGGGGTAGACTCTTTATCTGAAAAATGAAAAAGAAAAAAACATCATGGTGTATGTGAAACCGCATGAGAATTTTATTAAATTAACAGGTACTAGAGAAGTGGATATTTCAAATGTGCACAACAATGAAAATTTACTTATGTTTTCGAATTGTGTTGGGTTTGTGGTGTGTCGTCCATTTCGTCCAAAACCATAATTTTTCAGGTTGTTACAACCTCCCACAGTATTGGCAAGCCGGGAGCAATATAGGCCAGTCTTCTTACAACCACAATGGTCTTTGCAGTCTTTCTTGCATTTACAAGAAATAAGCTGAAACACCCCAACTGTATAGGATCTTTCACGAACCCCAGCCACGCCTGAACTTGGAGGTAGACCCAAAGTGACATCTAACATCGCCATTCTCGCCCCAACAAAGGCCGCAGCAAGGCAGCACTCACTGAGGCTCTACCTCCAAGTTCAGGCGTGGCTGGAGTTAGTGAAATATCTTCAGCCCATTACCACACTCGAGCCCCCTGCACCTAACAAACTGCGTCAGCTTATTTGTTGTAAATGCAAGAAAGACTGCAAAGGGCATTGTGGTTGTAAGAAGGCTGGCCTATATTGCTCCCGGCTTTGCTAATACTGTGGGATGTTGTAACAACCTGAAAAAATATGTCGCTGATGATGACTAGGATTTGGACCAAATGGACGAAACACCACAAACCCAACACAATTCAAAAATACAAGATAATTTTCATTGCTGCCACACATTTGAAATATATACTTCTCTAGTACCTATTAATTTAATAAAATTCTCATGCAGTTTCCCATACACCACTCTGTTTTCTTTCATTTTGCACATGAAGAATCTACCCCCTGGGCTTTCACAGCGCACCAGTGAGCCTGCAGCCCAAGTAGTGGTTGCATAAGAGAGAGGTATTCAATAGGGAATTTACTGCAGTCATTGCTAACAAAGTTGTGTTCCCCTTTCATATTTCAGAAGCGCAAGCAGGCCTTTCAACCACTAAGCGCCGCAGACTTATTAAAAAAATACATAATACATTAAGTATTCATTAAAAAGAACTAATATATAGTTTGAAATAAATAAATAGTAATAATTTAGGTCTCTACTGAATGTTTGGTGAAGGGCTCTTGACTTAACAGTTAATATAAAATATTAACATAAAATATAAACTCGATCTCGTGGCTACACGGTTTGGCCAAAAGAAATAAATATGTGCAATTTGTAGTGAATTTAATGTAGCTTTAACAGAATCTAAGCTTGCTTTAATTACACATACATTACTTAAAGTAGATAAATATGGCATTCTTTCGCGCGCTCTAGCAGCCAAACCATTCAACCAAAAAATACAGTTGAGGGTGCTTTCTATAGGAAATTTAGTGTACTTTATTTTTGTATACAGTGGTCTACGTCGAAAAGTGCACAGTTTTATTACTGTTTCGCAAAAAACTGAAGATGAGTCGAAAATTTTGACGTTTTTGCGATCTTCGTTTTGAAGCTATATCCGTGGGAAGTAGCAAAGTTGGAATTCGGATTCAGCACCCCAAAAAACATACAGAATGAAAGAAAAAAATACTTCTATATTTTTTTCCTGGTAAAGGCACCCTCGGAAACGATTTGACTGGACTCATTGAGTAGCTTGATCTAATACTATATTATTTGATGAGCACATAACTAAGGATATAAATCGCGAGTTTGAAATTTATACGCGAGCGTGTAAACATGCGACCTGTATAACCTAATCAAAATTAATAAATAATAATTGTAACCTAAATAACAGTAATCATGTAATATATAAATATAACCTAATCGCGTCTTGACTTTCTTCATCTATTTTGATATTTTGTTTGCGATTGTATTTTTTGCAATAAGTAGATCGTTATGTGTTCCATTAAAACCGAAATAAAGTTAAAAATAGATCTACCGGCGAAAGTAAAAAATATATTATTTATAATTAATTATATTTATATATACTTAAAGTTAAATTGAACTTTAATAATGTTAAAATAAACAAACAGAAATTCAACAATCCCATTGTACAGGAAATACACAAAATGCTGAAAAATGACACCTATTCCATTTCTTGTGTCCAAAGACATATAGACCAACATCATCCAAATACAGGATGGTGAGGTAAAAATCTGTGTTTATTTGACTTGGAATGCCCCATTCGATTCTATACAGGTAAAGTTTTTTGGCGATATCTATGCATATATGTAACTGGATTCCATAAATTAAACATAGCTTTAGAGTGGTCATAAATCCATATTGGGCTTAGGGAGCAATTAGCGATATTGGACCGCGGTTTACCGCGACTGCATTGGCCTCCCCGTTTCCACTTCAGTACCATTCGAAACTGTACGCTTTACTGAATTTATGTCGTTAGCAATATCCATACTAATTAGTCTAGACCGCCGTATTGAAGATAACTTAAAAATTAAGATTGCATTGTCACGTTCACGATTAGAAACAAATTATAAAGTAATTACCACGCGATGTGGAAAAGAGAAATTCATGATTATTCCTCCACGCTCTAGATTGTGTTGAGATGTTGCGGAAGATAATTAACTTGGATGTCCCTACATTACATGGTTAATCTGTTTGCTCGTGCTCTAGTATTGGTTACTAATCGAGAAACGTTCATGTTTCCGTCAAGGTTGACGCATAGATAAACACAGCTTGCGGAAATGATGTAACGATTGATTTTCCCTACAAGACACAAATGCCATTAACTGTTAAATATTGGATTACTGAATATTCTCTGATAGTACGTCTAGTCTAGCACAATGTTAAACGAATTTTACCTGAATTCGTATGACGTCATGTAATCAAGAAGAAAGCTTGGCCCGGGCGGTCTGTTACACCGTATAGATTGAACTTATATTTGAAGGGTGGTAACATATTGAAGAACTGTTGAAACGTTGCAGACTGATCTACCGCGCCATCCTTAGGAACGAAATTTTGTGCATGCAGCTTTTCATGAAGGGCACAAATTGTTTTATTTGCTCATGTCTGATTAATAAAGGAGAAGTTCTTAAGCAATTACCTAAGAAAGGTATTGTTATGCTGACGTATCTAATAAATGCATTGTTCAGATTAAAATACGTCCCACAAGCCTGGAAAGTAGCAGAAGTTATCATAGTACCAAAACTAGGCAAACCACCGAACGAGGCCAAATCATATCGCCCACTGTTATCACTGTTACCAATGATATCGAAGCTCTTTGAAAAGTTGCTTCTAAAGAGAATGAAACCTATCATTGAGAGAAAGGAACTATCTCCTAAACACCAATTTGGTTTTAGAGAAAAGCATTCCACTATAGATCAAGTCCATAGAATAACAGATATCATAGAGAAAGCATTAGAAGAGAAGCTTATTTGCTCAACAATCTTTCTTGATGTGACACAAGCTTTTGATAAGGTTTGGCACGAAGGATTGATACACAAAATAAAGATATGCTACCTTTACAATATGTCGAGCTGCTGCCATCCTATGTATCTGATAGACTATTCAGGAAAAAAACAGATCGATGAATACTCGGAACTTAAAACAGTAAAAGCTGGTGTACCCCCTGGTAGCGTATCGGGACCAATTCTCTATCTACTATATTCCAATGACCTACCACAGCTGGGAAATATAACAGTCGCCACATTCGCAGATGACACGGCTCTAATGGCAGTGGGATCAATTATTGGAGAATCTACTAGGAATCTTCAACTAGCGAGTAGTAAAATATATAAATGGACGAAAAATTGGAAGACCAACCTCAACGAACTGAAATCTGTCCACATTAACTTAAAAACAAAAGAATCGAGGACATACCTCACGTCAAGATTAACGACGCCATAGTTCCATATGCGAACACTGCAAAGTATTTGGGTATGACTGTGGACACAAAACTAAGGTGGAAAGAACATGTTAAGAAGAAGAGAGTAGAGCTTGGCTTCAAATACAGAGAACTGTACTGGCTTCTGGGAAGAAACTTCAGTTGTCAGTACAGAACAAACTACAAGTTTATAACCAAATACTAAAAACCGATTTGGTTATACGGCATCCATCTTTGGGGTTGCGCGAAAAACTCCAATATACAAGGAATCCAGACTTTCTTAAAGAAACTAAGGAATATGGTTAATGCTCCTTGGTACATACGGAATAGTGACCTGCATCGTGATCTTGGTATCCCACAAGTCATCAAAGAGATAACAAAATTCGCCACTAAGCATGAATCTCGCCTAAGCCATCACGTCAACATAGAGGCCATGCAGCTACTGGACAACCAGAATCTAGTGAGAATACTAAAAAGAACTAAACCCTTTGAACTAGTGAACGAGTGAAATGTGTAAAAAGTAGAGCACAGTGAGTGAAGTGTTAGTGCTTCTTGTTAGGACAAAGTAAATATAGGACATCAGTGGATAGCCTATTAGAGACAAGTACCTAGTTTTAAGAATTCAGATTAAAATTGATGGTTAATCTTTTAGATTAGTTTCAATATGATAAGCACTTTATGCTTATTAATAAAAAAATGTCCGATTAATGTATGTACCTTCCTAAATTACTTATTATATTTCTTGTTTTAAAAATAATCAGTCTCGTTCTCTTAATATAGTAACAATAACTGCAATTAATAATGATATTTGACTTCATGCCAGCATGTTCTACAAACGTCAGTCAAAGATTACGAACGTTAATAATAAAACTTAGATAATATGTGTCCAGCCTGGTCTTAATATATAATATTCTACTTACTAACAGAAAAAACATTAGACATTTTCAAATGTAGGGGCCACTGTGATATGAAAATAAACGCAACAAAAAAATATATTAATTTTAATATTTTTTATCACAAATTTTGACTAGTATATTGTTGTCGGAATTTGTAAAAACCTTTAAATCCAATGTTTATAAAAATTGAAAAAAATATATAAAGTTCCATTATGGATTCTTCATATTTTCTCTTTTTATCTTTCATTTGCCATTTATTGTGTTTCTCCATATCTGTATTTCCAGAGTTGTGAGTTTGAATGTCTGCGTGAATTTGGTCTTCCCACCGTGTTTCCCGAATTATCCTCTCTCAGTTTTTACAAGTCCTAATATTCTCAGCATAACTTTTCTATCTATTATTCCCTGTGATTTTACCTACTTGCATTATTAACCTGTCGAAATTATAATTTTTAATGGTATTTTATATTTTCCATATTGGTGTACGCATTTTTGTAATCGTTATTAGCAGGTTGTCCTAAAGAGTAAGAAGTGCCTCCCGAATGTTAACGTTAGCTGCTCATTTTAACTTAATAAATGGTAGAAAAACTTGTTTCTTAATTACAATTTTCTAAATTTTTAAACCATATATTTGCCTCAAAACAATGTTATTGCCGGATACTGAAATGAATTAAATTTAACTTTTTATGTTTGCATTATGTTTTATCTACTTAATTTTCCTTGGCTTGACTTTTTTTTATTGATAAAACAATATTTTCAATTTTATTTAATATGAGACTGAAGAAATATGTTGGCATATAAAGCCTAACATACATAAATATTTCGAAAATACAAAAAACAGGTTAGCGCGTTTTTCTTTACTTTATATTATATCCTATATGAGCTTGTAAGACATAATTAATTCTGAAATCAAATGTGGGAGGAGAACCCCTATCTTCATACTGCACAATATATTTAATTAATGCACCATTTAACCTACATAGTGCGTTAACTAGTTGTTTATCTCTAGCTAATTTTAGTTTTCTTATAACAAAAAAGTAATTTAAGCTTCTTATCGTCTTGGCATCTGGCCAGTAAGTACGTACATCTAACTCCCAGAAGAGGCACTGTTAGATTCTTTTTACATAATGATTGCATTCTCATAAAATCTGAAGTAGACTGCACCTTTAGCATTATGTATAATTTAACAAAACAATTAACCAAATACACGCCATATTTTTAACTCTGTATATTTAAATAAATTTTACTATTTACATTAAAACATTGAAAATACTGCATTTGAATTTAATGATATCAAGCACTAAAGATTTTCCGTTTTGCATGTTTTTAATTAATGTGTAAATTAAATATTTGTTTTAAACCGGGTGCCTTTTTACTCAGTATTCATGGATTTAGAAAATGATCTGGTTTTTGGGACGATCGTAGTTCAGATGTTTGGCGTTGATTCAAGGTTTATTTTCGGAGTGAAACATTTTTGACAGAGTGCTAGTTGATTTATAAATAAACGAAAACACAGGCTGCAGATTGAACGTTATAATATTATGATGTAGATCTTCAAGGGCAAAGAAACTTGTTGCTTCTTTAAAAAGGAGATGACTATAAAACATTGTAAGATGAAAATAAAATAGGAAATTCTAAAGATGCGTTTCTAAATTTAGTGAACGAGTAAGAGTAAACAACAATAAAAAATAAACCATCATGGATAATAAAATATTGTTGTATTTAGTTGTTACGTTTGTATAATCTATACAACTAATACAAATACTGAATCATTTAAATTCTATTATATAGGGTGTTCATTTCCATACATCTCACCATAGATAATTTTAAATGTAGAAGCGTTTTTTTTCTTTTTTTGTGGATAGCATCAAGACCAGTATTTATTGACCTTTATATTCCACCGTTTAATCCAACACAAACTTTGGAAATTGCAAAACTGACTTAATATTTTGACCCAATTGCGTAGGAAGTAAACAATGTGTTTGGATGAACCATTTTCAGGTTACGTCATGCAGTTTACGATCTGTAAAATCGGGCGTAAACATTTTAAGGAAAATTGCAGTTATAAAATTCGAAATTAGATAGTTTATTACTGAAATTCGTTCAATTCAAAGTACAGCACTAAAACGAACGTACAAGAAATATTCTGGATTGACTATATTCAGCCATATTTAAAGTTATTATTTGTAAATCAGCACATTTGCAAAATCACGAGGCTGTGAAATGAAAATAACTGAAAAATACTCATTAAAATGTATTTATTAATAATTTAATCTAAATACAGTTTTTAAAGTTATTTTTATAAATGTATTTCTGTTAACATCGGAAATAATTTTGATTTGAAAAGAAGGAACAGCAAACCGACAAAACTTTTGACAAAAGTTTGTTGAATAGAAACTTTTTTCATAATTAAAGGCTTTTAAAATTTTAAATTGCATTAAAAATAGCCGTCACATGAATTAGCAAGAATATTTTTACCACACATTTACTATTATTTATTCTAATCTCTGATTAAAAAATTTCAGATCTCTAGCTACATACCAATCTCGCCCAGTATGGTCCATCTCATTCGTACCATTTTTTACTATTTCCCCTATATTCCCACCTAGAATATTATAATATTGACAAGTTTCCAGAATATTTAAACCACCTTTATTTCTTAACCCCTATAAATATTTGGGTGTTATACTTGAGATTTTACGGTTGAAAATGGTACCTATCTTGCATTTGATTTACTTTTTATTTCAGAAAACTAATGTTATCCTTCAAAGTAAAAAGTTTAATGTAGATTTGTTGGTTTTTACTTTATCATACGCAGTACGGAGCTTGTCCTATAGCGCCAATGTGTAGTCTCGGTTCCAACAAATGTGAGACGGAGATATATATTTTGTCTAGGGCTGTGGTGCCCGGGATGAAACTGCGCATGCCTGGCCAGTAGTTATTAGGTCCGTCGACAGATGGCGATATTGTAGCTTAAAGTGCGCGGTTGGTATTACCGCGGCCGTTAGCCGGTAATATTCGGCATCACTAACGCCAAACCACTGACAGCCCATAGATAACCTATACATGTGGCAGCCAATCAAATCCACGAACTTGACGCATGCGTAGTGTGTCCAGTGGCACTACGTCGGATGAGATAGAGATATATGTCGCAACCCTAGTGTTGGAACAGCCTGGTCTAACCAACATTCTCATTTTGTATTTATATGATATCAAAATTTCTGTCACATCCTGGCTAACTTGTTTTATTTTAATGCAGACACGATCGATCTCGATCAAATAGAATCTCCTGCAGCTACACTATTAATTTTATATATTGTATGATAAAGTCATGTGCCTGGCCACATCATTTTTTTTGTTCTGCAAGAACTTACGGCCATATAAAATATTGCTGAAAAAAAGTTAAATATTACGTGAAAAATGTACACTGATAGCAATTTTCGTCATATAACTTGTTATTTAAGTCTCTTTCGCCCATTTCGAACATTTTGTAACACTTTTTAGTGGATAGTGAACCAATATAACGTGTCTATGACAAAAACATGTGGTCGTTTCTACTTGTCAACAAGTTGGTTGCAATTCCATGTGTGTAAATCAGTTAACCATTTTTGACTAGTATTTTGAAGGTTTTGAGACTTTTGTGACTAAACCTAACGAAAACGCAGAATCTATTAAGAATGGAAGAGAATTTTAAAACACCCAATGTTTTTTTTTTCAAAATTTGAAATCTCAAAACCCAACAATGCATAATAATGCGTATGTACGTCACACTACGTATAACAAAATTAGAAAAACTAAATATGGCGTATGTATTTGTTAACTTCCGTTCAAAACGTTGATGATAATTACAAATCAAATTATCGCAACATACAAAGGCCAATTAGTTGAGAAAGAACAAAATAGATGAAGTTCTAATAAATAATGTTGACTGTACGAAATTTGGCCTTCGTATTGACAAGCATTTCTACGAATAACGTACTTGACGAATGACGACCATTAGCGTTTCTCTTAATAATTTCAAATTTGTGCCGTCAGAAGGAGCTTTTCCATATAAAAAAATATATCATCTTCCTTTTTTCATTTTAGGTTAACTTTGTGCGTTTGTATATTTTTGTAAAATACTAGTTTAGTAGCATAGCGTTCAATTTCTAAAACAATCATCCCTGTCATAATATTAAAAAATCTGATGTGGCCAGGCACATGACTTTATCATACAATATATAAAATTAATAGTTTAGCTGCATGAGAATCTATTTTATTGAGATAAATCGTAGGTATTGTCAAACCATCAGCATTTGAGACTACCTACACTACGACATTAGAATAATAGTTATTTATATCACAACTGCCGAAAGTATGGAATAGCGCGACGAGCGGTGATGCGGCGCGTCACCGAACGCGGAGCGTCGCCATTGCATGTGAGCGAGTCGCGCTATCTAGTTTTTGGCAGGAGTGACACCAACGTTAATTGTGACGCTTTTTGAAAAATATGTATTTTAAAAAAATAATTAAAAAATGGTTATATTTCTGTGTAGGAAATGTTAGGTTGGTACCACTTTGACGAAACGTCAAGTTTAAAAAGCTAATTCAAATTCTGACAGATTTATATTTGTTCATGACACTGTAGGAGTCACATCCGTACCAACAACCTAAAATAAAACTACACTCATTGCTATATTTTATTTGCAATTTTCTCAATTTATCGTTTTTAGAATTAGATATAAAGACGGGTTGATATTTCTTGTTAACAAACAATCAAATTGGTGATCTTATTTTATTTGAAATTTGTATTTTGTACTTTGCTGCACTAGAGCGGCAACGTTCCATAGCGGTTCTCCAACCTCTGATGAAATCAGTTGTTTTCGACTATGACAGCACAAAAAATATTTGTCAAAATTCTGGCTACTATTTAGTTTCATATCAATGCAGATGCGACCGATCTAGATCAAATAGAATTTGCTCTTGTAGCTAAACTATTAATTTTACAAAAAAAAAGCATAGGCATAAATTATCAAAATTTCCGCTACTTTAATTTATTATTTAACTATTTTGACGAAAGTACAGAAATGGCGGCTCATTTGCAAAATCCTTGAAAAAGGCTCAGAATAAACTACCAGTTCCTTTGGACCCTTGAGAACCAAAAGCTTTTCAGCTCTTACAGCAGTTAGGTCATGAAACTTCTAAATATGAACGTTCGTCCGGATACCTTTAGTAGTTTCTCCGGAATCGTCACCACAAAAATCGTTTACACACATACACACAGACACACACACAGACATTTTTTGTACCTTGGTCAAAAATGTCAGGGGACCCAAAAAGACCTATTTCCGCTAAAATCTCATTTGCTCATTTTTTTTTCGGAATGATTACAATACTTCATCTTACTGCGTATGATAAAGTAAAAAGTTATAAATACCCTCGTGTGATTTTTTAAATTTGTTTGAATTTTTAATGCGCTATTTTCGAACAATAAATGTTCTGTGACGAGACTCACGTTAATCTCTTTCAGTCTATATTATTTGTATCAAAATTATGTAAAAGTTGGACATTGTTTTTGGAAAAAATACCGACAGTAAAACAAGCGGGCAATTTTTTTTTCTTCGACTATGTGGAGCGGTTTTTGTTAGACCGTAGTTTGCAAGTTTTGCGGAAGCTTTAGAACAAACCGATTAAATGGCGTACCTACTAAATTACCACGATCCATATAGTTGGCAATTTCAGTGTTTGTATCTCACCGCAAACGCTGCGAAAGCTTTCGCCAACGTTCGTTGATATTTATCAAGATTAATTTCGGATAGCAGTGAGGCCACAATTCACTGTTTCAACTTATGAGCGGAATGCCATTTGTGAATTGTTGCCTCGAACTTCGTAATACACTGACTTGCTTGTTGAGGGTTCCGTTTCTGAAACATTTTAGCTCTCCCTTCGCTTTGAGATCCAAAAACGGCGGAATGCGCCGCGGACCCTACGAACTGAGTAATTAATTGATCGCATTTAGCCTTCCCGCCCTTCTATTCGCGTTTGTTATTTGCTTTTGTGATGTTGCTTTCATCTTTTGTTACAAAACACCCAACGAAAAAATAACTACATATCCGAGACAAAGGAGGATGCAAAGAGAAACGGTGGGAACATCAAGATGTTGTTTTTAGATAACGTATTACGAGGGTCGTCCTTATTAATCTTACCTAGGTAGAGGTACATTTTGTGATAAGAAGTACAAATTATTTACGTGCTAATATTGAATTTTCACAAGAAGTTGTTTTACGGCGGTTTATGGTTGTCGTACTCATTCAACATAAACATTCGCCGCAAACAAGCCAACCGATGGTATCTCTTAAGACTAGACGCAGAGTTGGGAAAGTTGGTCGCGATCATATTTCCCTTGTGGCATTGTTTATCTTTGCCGTCCGGCGAGACTCGGTCTGCGGCTGCTGACCGTTTCATCTGGCATCACTGCCGCTTTTATAAGCTGTAGAAGGTTAAATATTTGCGGCTCCCAATTTCTCATTGGATTGCTCAGTCGCATAATTGTGGTGGGCTAACTTGCGATCAATAATTGTAAGCTTGTATAACGTTCAAAATAGCAAATTTAATCCTTCTATAAATTGCTGAACCAATGATTTCGAACCAATAGTAATTAAATAGAAAAATACTGCTATGTATTTGAAGTAAGTAATATTAAATACTTGATAAAACAATAAACCCTAAAATATGTTCCTCTGTGAATGGTAAACCAGTTAGTAGATACATATATTATTATACAAGTAGGGTTACAAGTAAACATATCGATTTTGAGCTTTAAAGGCACGTGAAAAACTTTTAGGATTCCAGATAAATGTTTCATATTTACTTTGAGATCATTTTTTTCTATGTGATTAGTGTCCGCCGCTATAAACGCAAGCCAATGCAACAAAAAAATAACATTTTTGTTTGTTAATCTAAGTTTCTATGAATTAGTGAACCTATTCGAAAAGTGTCAAATAAAGACTAACTAAATTGATTTTGACGGATATTGTATTACTGTCGCCATCTAGCGCGATTTAAATGGTTTCTGGCCATTGAGTTATTTCTTCCGTGTGCTTTATGGTGATACCCTGATTATTCGATAGAAAATATGTTTCCGATTGCAATGCCACCAAAAACTTGATTTACCTGAAAATTGTAAAGTGTAAATGTGATTGTTAAGTGGAAGTAAGTTTTTGTATGTGGTTAACGGAAAACAGGATTTTTCATAGATGCTTACTTCAATTTGATAACACGATATTGCGCCTCATTGACTTGTGTGGTATTTAGGCAAGGCATTTTTAAAATTGCTATTGAAACAACAATAATCGCGATGTCAAGAAAAAATTAAATAAAAATCAACAGTAAGCAGCAATTCAAAACGAATCAATTTATATTAATAACACGCAATACAGAGAACTGTGAAATCAAAGTATAATATTTAATAAATTTTTCTTTTCATTTCCTTTAAACGACATTTCCACGCTACGGGTTTTAGAAAATATCAAGTATTTGATCTCATTGTAATCGGAACAATGATTTCTATTGAATAATCAGGGTGTACCCATGGAGTACTCGCGAAAAAATGACTCATTGTCTAAAATCCAATTAAATCACGCTAGAGGGCACCTGTAGTACAATATCGTCTAAAATCGATTTAGTTAATGTTTATTTGATAATTTTCTATTAGTTTCATCAATTCATAGAAATCTAGATTAATAAACAATAAACATATTTTTTTCGTTGCCTTGGTGACAAACATTTGAGATCGATATATTTTTGTGTTCAGAATGTCATCCTAATTGAAGATATCACATAAATAATACCCTATATTATTTGTGCGATGTCCCTAATTTTATTTTATTTCTTTTTAATTTTGCCGTTTAAAACTTCAATGATGTGACATGATTATCATTTCCGGAAACACCGGAAGTTTTTCAAACCTCTGGAGTATCCCATGAAATTGCAATTTTGTCTATTACCACTTCTCAAAAGCACTTCTCAAAATTTCAGTTCATCGTCAAGCGTCACAAAAAAAAGAGCTTTTCTATGGCGTGGTTCTTCCGATATAGTTATACAACAAGTTTTTTTAGGTATGGGAGCAAAACATGGGCTGACCTCGGGTTTAAACAAGACTTTTTTTTACAATAAGCTGATTATAATTAGTTTATTACATTGGTTTACATGGCTCACTGCATTATTAAACATTTAATACATACGTCATGATGCACTTTAATGCAGTTTTAACGAGAAAATAAATTACTTTTGAATGTTTTTGTAGTTATTGTACGTTAATGTAATCCGGTAAATATAATACATCGGACACAAAATAAGCACCAGTGAATAATAAATAATTCATTCTAGGCATAAATGTGTATTACAAAAAAGTCATTAAGCAAATATATTATACATTTAAAGCGACAGATACTTTTACAGCGTAGTACTTATGTTAGTGGTCTTCATGTGATGTGTGATAAGTACCTAAAATACAGGCTAATTCATAACTCTTCATAGTTGTAGGTTAGGATGCGTAAATATTTCATAGAACACATATAAAAAACAGCTTGTCTCTTAAATTATTTTCAATACCTATCGTAGAATCAGTCACAATGTCTACAATAGTTTTGAGATTTGTTTTTGCTGGAAATGCCGCCCATTCAGCGCTTAGTAGGTATGTCGGATTAGTGAGAGGCACCCAGATTATGAGCTTGTGGATTAACGAGGTTGCGCTGTATTTAACAGTACAGTTTTGTAACCGCAGCTAAATTAATATGCAAAACGAACAGTTGAACGCACAAAAATAATGTATAGGCGATAACAAATGATTGGGTTTACTGTGTGTACTGTCATGCACACTTGAAATATCCACAACGAACCCTAAGACAAGTTTGACAACGCTATTATTTATTATCCTGTCGTGTAATTGTGGTTCACGGTTAAGTTGTCATAAATCACCCTGTATAACAAAATAATTTAATAAAATAACTTCAAATAACTTTCTAATTTAATGATTGTGTTTATATGGGATCAGTCTTTTTCGAAATATAATGAAGCGCAACTTGACAAGGCCATAATTGTTTTAATCCCAGTTCGCCTATCCTGCACAATTCGACTTAACAAGCGCGATGTCATTGATGCTTGTCGATCATCGGCGTACACCATGTAAACGTCAACCCAATTAACAGCGACGCCAGCAACACGGAGGGCGCTCTTTCGCATTATTAATTTTTTCCAATTCACACATTTTAATTTCCGCGGTTGACGAATGCACCGACAGAGCGCGCCAGCTGTCGATCGTGTCCTGAAGTGTACTCTGACGCACATCCGGTGATACACTACAATTATTCATACAATGTACCACTTAATAAGTGGACCGTGAAATTATTGCTTTAATGTCGTTTTGCTAGACTATTATGTCTGGGCACAGCCGACCGACGGCTTGCAAATTCGTGAGAAAATGGAATGTACATTTTCATTCAAAGTTGTTTCTGCTTTGTTTTATATAAGGAATTCGAACTGTGCACTCATTACAATGAACTGTAAAGGGGACAACCAGCATAACTTATAATTATTACAAGTAACCGCTGTACCATCTCACCCCTAACTAGGCCACCATTACTTACAACAGTTTCTTCATAGTTCAAGATAATTGAAGGGGTTTCGGCAGTAGTATTTATATGATGTTCTTAATTATAGATACATACGATAATAATGCCTGACATGTGAATTACGATTAGAGACTTTCTGCATAACAATGTGTAAATAAATATGTGAAAACCGAATTTAAAAATGAAAAACCGGTTTTAGAGACTTGAATTTATGTGTACAAATAATCAGCTATTGGTATAAAAGCATTACATGATCATTTGATACCGATATTAAATATTAACTAATTTGCATAAAATTAACTTAAATTGTGACTTCTATGATATTAGAACTTTAAGGTCCTAGCCATACTCAACCTCAGGGACACATTATAAACTGTAATGTGCTTTTGCAAAATTCAATTCAAATTTTGTTTGAAAAACAGGAAGAAATAATAGATCGATGAATGAGCCAGTAACAGACCAAAGAACTACTATTTAATCTAGAATAACAACTATATAAAATAGTTGTATATTAGTATTGTAAGATTAAGTAATGTACAGGAATTTTTTTAAAATTATATTTCTCATTTTTTAAAATTTAAGTATTGTGTTTTGTGTCTAATCATATTTGCTTAGAATTTTGTAGTTCAATAAATGTTAATGCACTAAAATATGGATAATATTTAATACTGTTTAGTAGTTAAAACCTTTTAGGTTTATTTTTATGCATATATGATACATGTTTCGGCTAATACAAAGCCCGCGCATTAGAAATTGAAATGCATATAATAAACATAAATAAAAATACTTCAATAGTCTACTTATTGATCAAGAGCGTTTTCTCCCTACTGATACCAATTAACTATTAAATTGCAATACGGATAATACCGCATTTTATTTTTTTGTTTGTTTCAAAACCTGATTTTTGTATAAACTCACGTTAAGCTGGAGGTCCAGCCGTAATAGTATGTGCCAAAAATTATGAATATAGAGGAGGTTAATACACTGAGCATGGTGTGGAAGTAATAATAAAAGTTTATTGAAGTGCACGCACCATATTCCATCATTTTTTGTGTTTTGGGTAATTTATTGCAATGATTCCCTATTTACACTTCAGAGTGCCGGTACACATTATCTTCTTGTACATTTTCCAGCGTACGCTCGTAACAAGATACCGTTGTGTTAAGGTGCTTCCATAAATCTATTAGGTAAGCGGCACTTGAACGTAAACTGTCAGTTAACCCTGACCCAGACGCTGTACCGGAAGGCTTCACAAGCCGGCAGACGATGGTAGCTAATGTGGCCGGCAAACGGTGGCCTTTGGTACTTCTACGTAAACGTAGAGTACGGTTATTTTAAGAGATTATAAATAGATTAAAGTACGCCGAAAGTGTAGTAAACACTTAGAAGGAAGGAAAGTAACCAACCAGTGATGTTTTTAAAGGACAACATTATCGCCCCTGTAGCTATTAAAAAAAAAAAACATGTCGGAACTTTTATAAACTATATACAATTTCTTGTTGGGTTACTTATAAACTGTAAGCTATTCCGGTCTCATGGTTTCTTGAGATACGTTTAGATGAATACGTTTAATAATTCATTTAGTTTATAGAAATGCGATTGGAGTAAAATGGTTTGTTTCCTCTCTGCCAACATCCAATGATTCATTTTAGTCCAGATTGTAGATATTAAAACTTTCTTTCATTAGGCTAACATTGTTAACATGCCATGAAAAATATAGATCAAAACAAAATGAACATGAAATTCGTAGTCTAACAGACTCTTTTTGTTCAAATTCACCTATTAGTTATGTTGCTTTGTTCTTTGTATATTAATATGTGTTCTTCTTTGTCACTTATTGTTATTTATTAACCTTATAAAAGCTTTCTTCAGTACATAAATATATGGAATGTATTTGTACCGCCACTTTGTTTTCCAATATCAGTGATATACTACTGCGAGAGTATGTCTAGCATGTCATCACAATGGCGGTGGATAATGCATTTCGGTTTATAGATATTTACCAGTATGACAATAACTAACGGTTATTCAATACAATCTCAATAACACACAGCCTTTCCTATTATTCTGCATAATTATGGAAACTGTAGATACACTGTAGTGTTATTGTCTTGTCATGTAAAACAAAATATGATTCTTAAAAAAAGTTACACGAAAGCAAACAAAATAGGGAGCTCTTCCACTATATTTATAAGGACTTAAAAAAACTAAGCGACTTCCAGCAAAACCACTAAATGCAACGAAAGTGCAATACATACTTGAGTTGCAAATTTTGTCAGCCATGAATAAGATATAATGATATCAAGATAAAATAGATCATCCCATTTAAAGGAAAATATGTAGGTCTCTTAACCATTGCAACCCTGCTTTAGTTTAATTATGTAATAAAGCTATGTATTATTTTTGATAAATATTTAACTAATATTATGTTTTCTTTGTTTCAGGTAATATCGTCATCTCGACCTGTAGCTTGGTAAAATTGGATGCTTAAGATAATGTTTAAATCCTCGTTGACTTAATATTATTATTTATTGCAAACTCTACGATTCAGTTCATTCAGATAATATCTTATAATATATGTTCACCGCCCCCTTTTCGAAGAAGTTTAGTGTTAGCGCCCCCCTCGTGAAATTAACTCATCCTTTTAATAAATAGGAAAGAAATAAAACACCTAGAACTCAAAATTTTCAATTGTATTTAGCTCAATACGCAGATGATTAATATAACTCGAACATAAATATTCATAATGTTTGATTATTGAAAATAGTCCTAGTGAGAAGGATGTGCCTGGTGTGTCGACATTTGGCGCTATATTTTTCAGCAACTTCCTGAGATCTCCTCTAGCAGTTACTTGTAGGCGGTTTCGCTTTTTCGACAAAAGATTTGTGACTGCAATAAATACTCGATCAACTAATTATGATGACGCATATGCTATTAATTTTTTTACGATTAACATTATTCGTGGTTAAGTTTCGGCATCTGCTCTTGCAACCAGTATAATCGACTTTGTTTTTATCAAATTCAGGTCCTCTTCTTGCTGTCTGCTTTGTATTTTTTAAGCTGTCTCGTATTGGATCTTCCTTGTCTTGAAAAAACACTGTAGAACTTAATCAAGGAGTTTGTCAAATCGATTTAAACAGCACTCTTTGACAGCCACCGTACTTCAGTATGAAGCAAACGAGTAAATTCTTCATCGTTTTTTCTGCTAATTTGTTTAAACAATATAGTGTTGAGGGCATGGCTTCTGATGTTGGTAATTGCTGTAATTACGTATTGTAATGACTTATGCAAGCGATCACTTATTTATTGCCACTAAGTGTTGTCGATACATCACGCTATGTTAGGTACTAACTTTTTCAGAAATGCTACAGCCCACGATAGTGCCCTACCGTCGCTGGAGCGCCGTTTGTAGCCCAACTGACAATATATTAGTACTTCTTTTTTCTTTAACTGTTCCAATACATGAAATATTGATTCTCCTTTAGTATCAGAAATCATTGTTTGTGCAAATAATAGTTCTTCGCAAATTTAATTATCCTTTATAAAGCGAATGTATGCTGAAAGTAAAGATTCATTGTCTGACATCGTAGGCTAATCAAGTTGAAGAGAGTTGTCAAGTTGTCGTTGCACTATATTGTTGGTCAAAGGAATAGTCTTGATAATGTCAGGCATAAAATAGTATGTGGATTTTGCAATTAGCAAAGAAATGTTGTATATGCGCGTAACCCATCATAATCTCGTTTCAGTGCTGCTCATGTCATCACAGAATACTTATTGTATTTTTCTTTCTGCGAATAAAGATTTATTATTATTATTATGATTATCCAATTTAGAAGTGCACGATCGTGTTGTACAAGCACCACAACAAATTTTATACTAAAAGAAACTGATGTGGCCAGGCACATGACTTTATCATACAATACAGCAGTGTCAATACTGACAATACTGTTAATATAATCAAAATATCTGTCAAATCCTGGCAAACTAGTTGTAAGGCAGATACGAGCGATCTCGATCAAAAAATAGAGAAATACTATTTGCAATGGAAACTAACCACAGGTGATATAGGACTGATAATAACACATGAAATCACGTAAAAACGATAAATAATTCAAACTAAGTTCATAGGTAAAACATTTCTATTTTTTTGGAAATTCTTTTTCATAAAATAATAATGTACACCAAAAAAAAATGTCGTTATTTAATATTTTATTGCTTTTATATACTTTCCAACATGCAATACTACATCAGAAAACCACTGTAAAAATTTCATATCTCTACAACGCGTATTAACGGTAGGATTCCGAACCTACGGTACACTTCCGGTAGACTACATCGTACAGCGCTGAGTGACCAACAGAATCAACTGCTATGCACACTTTCAAAGTTAAAGTTTGCCCTTGCTGCTAAAATATTAATTTTTCCAAAAAATTTCACACATATAAATTATACAAACTTTCCTCTACTTTAATTTGTTATTTAACTATTTTGACGAAATGAGAGAAATGGCTGCTCATTTGCAAAATCTTTGAAAAATGCTAGAGTTCCTTTGGACCTTTTTGAACAAAATTTCTTTCAGCTCTAAGTTTAGTCATCACAGTTTTCTTGTACCATGGTAAAAATTTGTTTGGGGACCCAAAACGCCATATTTCCCCTAAAATCTAATTTTTTTGTTTTGGCACGTTTACAATACTTTATAATACTACGTATGATAAAGTAATTATGAAGACGAATAAACTAAGTTTAGTTACTAAACGCACACTGTTGGCAGAAATTACACATAATATAACTGGTTATTTGTTGCCACAAAGAAAATGGAATGTAAAAATTAAAAAATAGGTAATTAATGCCATGAAATGTGTACAATCTACGTAACTCAAAGTACCTACTATACATAAATAATGTAATGTGGATTTTCAATAAAAGTATTTATCTACGACTCACATATAACAAGTTCAATGCATACGTATGACTATATAATCCCATCATTATACGCGCAAATGATTATAATTACACTAGCGTTGTATAATAATGACAGTTCGTTCAAACGAACTGTCATCATTATACAACGCTAGTGTCAAAGTCTGTCAAAACCTACGTGGATGACAGTTTGTTGACAGTTCGCCTCGCCATAATTGACAAATACATTTAAAATATTTTGCATAAAATGGAATTTATGAGTCGTGGATAAAACGTCGTATTTGACTCGCACATAACGGATATAAATCGATCGAATGATTACACGCGAGCCGTAGGCTAGCGTGTAAACTTCATGCTTGCGGTTTAAATCCTTGCTTATATGTGCTCGTCAAATAATATACTGGTAACTGTGTTTTTACATAAAATAGGTGAATGAGTGTTTACACATTCATGTCTAGCTTACATTCAAATGTATACCAGTTTACACTTTATAAGTGGAATAAATACTTACAGTATATGTATTCACATATACAGGTGCACCTTTACTAACCTTCATCGCCCCCGTTTTATCCATGATGTGTCGTTACCGCTCCTGGCCTGGCTAAACGCCCCTGGGGGGCGGTACCGCCCACTTGGGAACCACTGATCTTGACGACAAAGCATCTGAGTTCTGACAAAGTACAATGGTACCTATTATTCTTAATTGTGGAAAATTGAGGGTGCCGGAAAGTAACGGGACCTACCTTCATATTAGCTTCCATCAAATACATTTTCAAATGAACGTAAATTTATAAAAGGTTCTTAAAATGTCCGCTATTTTCCTTAATACATTTTTGACAGCATTCCCATTGCGTTTAATCGATTTAAAAAAGGTGGAGGTTATAAATTGACATATACAGGCTATGTCCATCGAATTACGGGTCATACATGTGGGGATTTGTATGATTCTTCTGGAAATTATATACGCAACAAAAAGTGCCTTTTAATGCGTTTGTATTGACCACACATCGGGTTCACTATTATACATACTCTTAAAATAATCTGAAGTGATCCACACTTCCTGTAAACGCCAAACAGTTACACCCTTATTCCATATTGCCCCCAACATAAGATAGTAAGCAATATACGTAAGGAAAAGTTAAACAAGACCCCATGTTACGTTGCCTTGGATTCTCCAATACAAGCACGCATACAGATATCTCTGACAATCGCTCCCATCCAACATCATCTTAGTAACATTAAACAGATGCTGTGTTTCGTTGAGTGCGAGCGGATGGCAGGGTGTCTGTTTTTTGTTTGTTTCCGACCTGGTTTTGTTTTGGAATTATTGAAGGCGAATTGGAACACGCAATGAGAATGTTTACATGTGTATACTCCCAGTCCATAATATCAGGGAGATTCTACAACAAATTGTTACCTTTTGTTTTAGTTGGAAGCATGGGCGTATCCAGCTCATATCGGATGGGGGGGCAGTTGTCTAAATTTA
This sequence comes from Melinopterus prodromus, assembly GCA_964023965.1. Classification (NCBI taxonomy): domain Eukaryota; kingdom Metazoa; phylum Arthropoda; class Insecta; order Coleoptera; family Scarabaeidae; genus Melinopterus; species Melinopterus prodromus. The sequence continues at coordinate 28,372,260 of OZ030394.1, read as the reverse complement.
ACGTGCTGTATGGCAGAAGGGTGCCCATTACAGTGGTTCAAAAATAAATTGCAAAAATTTTTGTGATGGTATAAAGCGACGATCCCCTCAAATCGTTTCCAAATCCAAAAAAGTGGACACGTAATTTTTGTTGTTGAATATTTGGTTTTCACCCGTGCTCGTCCAGGGCTTAAATGCACATGGGAAAATGCTTGGGAAGACATTTTTTGGTATTTTTCAAATAATTTGTTCGGGGTTTGAGAAAACTAAAGATTACTTAAGGACTTGTAGAGGACTTTCCAACGAAGAATTTGACCTTTTATAGGTATGAATTTGACGCTCCCAACCCATCTCCATAGTAACCTTAAATGAAAAAATTTACATTCTTCAGATAATTGATCCATTCAGTCTCTTGTTCTCTTATAGAAATTTACTATAAGTCTAGTGGAATGTTTATAAACATTTGTGAGTTAATTTACATTTGTTTAAAGAAATTCTATTTGTTTAAATATTTCATTCTTCTCGAAAATCAGTCTGTATTCTGTTTTCTGAGTTCGAAATATCAGGTTATCATACAGCGACATTATTCATTAAAAAATTTCTTCCTATTGTTTAAACAATCAACTATTATTCTTTTTCGACTTTTTTTCTAATTATGCTAGAAAAGTCAGCTTTTTTGTGAAATTAGCTAATAAATTTTATGTTCGTGATATCTAACAAACCTAAATTAAACCCACATTTGATTGAACAAATTCTATTTGTTTAAACAGTTTCTGTTTGCTTAAAATGATTTTTTTATATCGGTCTGGCTAACTGTTATTCTCAAGTGATAGCGTTTATATTTTGGGATGATTTCCGTTTCCAAATCGTTTTCAATATCCTTTATTCGAAAAAGTCATCAAATTTTATTAGTCACATTTCTCTGTCCATTTCTTATTCTATTTCCTACCACTGTGTCGCAAGATAATGTTGATTTGTTACTGTTAATGTCTGAAAACTGTTCCCTGTACTCTAATTAGATGAAATATTGAAAACGAATATTATTTTATTATTCAAACACTGGAAATCATCCCAAACTATAAATGATGTCACTTCAGAATAACTAAAAAATAATTTTAGGCGAATTGCAAAAAGAAATGTTTCAAGAAATGGCATTTGTTTAAACAAATGCCGTTTAAACAGATGCAGATTATATAGACTAGATATCTCGAACACGAAAGTTAATTTCACAAATAAACTCTCTTTTCTACCGTAATTAGAAAAAATTTTAAAATAAATTATAATTGTTTGTTTAAACAATAGGAAGAAATTGTTTAATGAATAATGTCTAAGGTAATAAACTGCGATTTCGAACTGTTGAACTTTGAGAAAAACGAATTATTGTAGCAATAGAATTTGTTTAAGCAAATGGAAATTAACTGCCTAATGTTTATAAATATTCCAGAAGACTATTTACTAAACAGACTATAGTAATAAAAAATACATAAAAAATAAAGAAATGATTAGAACGGTAAATTTTCTTAAATACGTATCTACATTTTTCCATTTGGGTAGTTTTCAGGGCACTGGGTGGATTGGGGGCGTCAAATCCATATGTATAATATGTCAAATTCTTTCTTGAAAAGTCCTATAACTTTAGCATAAGGTTACCTAAACCCCGAACAATTATTCAAAAAATACCAAAAAATATCTTCTTCCCATGCAAATTTGAGGCATCGAAATGCACCATTAAAAATCAAAATTCGATAATACGTACGTGTCCACTTTTTTTGGATTTGTAAACGATTTGGAGGGGATCGGCGATTTCTAAATAAAATAACCACCCTAGTGTCCATAAGGGAAAGAGCTATGTAACAAACAAACAAACATAATACTAAAAGACGAAAGGGGGGCAGCTGCCCCCCTTGCCCCCCCCCCCCCTTCTGGATGCGCCCATGCTTGGAAGTGTATACTTCCTTCATAATCATCAATAGTAGGTAACCGAATAAAAGTTTATTTGACCTCTTGGATTAGTTATTCCATGTTTTTAATTATTTATTTAGTAATATGTCAACATTGCATCGAGAAAATGAACAATTTTGCGATGGTTTCAAATTAACATTAGCATCATATCAAAATCGCTGAGGATTTTCTGAGAAATGGGCTATTAAATAATGTTCCATATTATGCGAGCTTTTTTGTACATACTGTGTATAACATTGCTGTCTATAAATCAGTAGGGAATATTGTTTTTGTAATAATAAACTAGTAACATTTCCGTTGTGCCCATGTAACGTATAAACCAACTGTTTCACTAGTATCCCATTAATATTAATTTGTCGAATTGACCATCGATCATTTGGTTGCCTTTATTACCCGACCGTCCTCGATTGACTGTTTTCTGTTTGCCCGTTGTTCCAAACAGTCGAATTCGTTGCACGTATCAGCGCGGTCGAGTACACAAACTCGATTGAAATAGCCACGGTCCATGTATTATAATTATCGACGCCGTTCCCGTGGTGGGTGAAAATTGCTGGCGGCGCACTCTAGCTGATTCGCACAGTTGGACTTACTCCGGTTATAAAACGATTAATAAGTTCGTGTTACAAACTACTTTGCTGCAGTAGTCGTTCGAGACAGCGAGCTATAAGCAGGTGGAGGTGAAAACTCCCTAATAAATTGTTTGTTCATAGATACATTATTACAACCGTAGAATTTTTTGAACTTAATATGTCTAACATAATTGTTAGAAGAATTATGAAGCACAAGACTGAGAATTTGCTATAAAGGCCTCCATTTTTATTTTTATTAAGACTGAGAATTTATTTACCTCTGACCGCAACCTATTTCATAAATACCATCAAAGCAAACTAACGGAGTATCATGTGTTGTTTTGTGAGATGAGAAAAAACATTTTGCAAATTGCAAAAAATCACGTTATTAATTTTTTAATTATTAAAAACTTATATTGTTAAATTAAAAGTTGTATTATTCTTGGAATACTGTATGTGTATTATTACAGGGTTGTTTAGTTATTTTTGCTAATTTTACTTTGTTTAAATTAAAACCAAATTGCTACGCCTCACTTTTCAGCCAACTCATCTTCACGTACAAATTGAACGTGGACGTCATGCAGAGGAAAGTATTAATGTTGACAAACTGATCAATATAAACTTATTTTTATAACGTTTATAATTATTATGCTATGTAAGTAGTGTACGTACCTATGATAAGCAATTCAAAATTTGTTTTGGAAAACATTATAACTACGATAATAAAAATACCGATACTGCTTTTTATCGAACGTTTTGAAAAATAATGTTTGGACTAAATAATATCAACAAATATTTACAACGCAATATATAGCGTAACTACGAACATTATACTTGCTAAAAAGCGCAACATTATTTAAACTACGCGGGGCAACATGTTAAAAAGCGGGACTGTCCCGCCAAAAGTGTTGGGTCACCTTAGGTATAGGGGTCTCGGGTCTGTAATCAACCCTCGCTATAAGAGAACCTGAACATACAGATAGGCAAACCACACACACAGAAGAGTGATCACTCGAACTAAGAGAGAATTACTTTGATGAATTAGTTGGTAGGGTCGTATACATGCGAGAGATTATTGACGTCAACCATAAATTTTATTTCTTGGAATAATTACTAGATTTAAGAAAGTTGGGAAAGTCTGGTGAAGTAATTAAACAGTGTTCAATGAACTGTATATTTTTATTCCCGGTAAATATTTTTAGCTACCTACTTAATGTAAGAATTTTAAAGATTTGGCACAAATACGTTTTCTATTGCTAATTAACAAGATAGATATGTTATATTAACTTACTCGTTCTAAATACACTATTCACAAGGCACATCCCCTACGGGTACTTCGTTGTTGTTTTCGTACTAGGTTTCGCTTCTTTACGGCGCCAGCCCAACGCGCGGGCGCGCCAGCCTTGACAAAATTACGATGCGCATATTTATTCCAGAGAACGGGATTACTTGAAAGAAGTGAGAATCACTTCAGTTAAATAATTGCTGTGTTTTTATTCAGTAAACAATACTTACTAATATTAAATGTCTGATATTTTCTTGATCAAGTAACAACGCACTTGGATGGATTTACTATTACTTCGTTTGAGAAATTGACATTTTTGGGACGAAAAATTCAATTACTGCTTTCAATACAATATTGGTTCTTATAAAGAAAGAATTATATTGTCGACAGCATTTATCTGAGAAATTATTTTACTTAGATTGAGTATGTGGCATTTCTTGTATATTCCTAACTTTCTACATCCAAGTAAATATGCATTTGAATCTAGTAAATAAAATCAAGAAATTATGTTTTCTCATTCCAAATAATCACTTTTCTGTGTGCATGTTAGCGCTTCAATAACAGTATGATAAGAAAAACATGGTTATGAACTTTAAAACAGGTCACATTCTATATCGAGGCTAATTTTCGGTACTATATACGAACTATTTCTAGAACCAGGGACAAAATATGACACTCCTCATATTGACTATACAGAGACATTTTTTTGTATAATTAAAGTACGTTTGTATGATAAACCATGGTGTAAAAGCTATAGTAATTCTGTAAAATTAAAGTACCTTTAATAAATTATGTATAGGAAAAAGAAGCTGTCAAAGAAATTTGGCAGTTATTTATTTCCCTGTAAAAGCGCGGGTTTCCTCAAAACTTCGTTGGGGATTTTCTTGCTAATTTTGAAAGGTTGATGTATACACATATACTGTTGTATCAATAGACAGCAATGGGAATTTATGGTGCAAACAAAATTTATTGTCGAGATACCACTCAAGAGATCTTGCCGTATCTAGCTGATTTCAGCCAATTGCAGACTGCTACTGTCACTGCCTTATTTATAGTTGTCAATAGATTAGCAACGGAAGGCACGAAATCTCCGTGCCTTTTCACCGTATTGCATACTTTTTGTACTACACAATCCGGGGAAAATTCTCTAAATATAGGGCGAGTCCGTGAACCCGAATGTACTAATTATCTATTAGAAATTTAAGGCATTAGGAATTAAGAATGAGAGAGATCTGAAAATGTTGATGAAATGGAATTAGAATTAAAATTTTACAAGCCATATATTTTTAATAGTAATATACCTATTTTATTAATAATATACCTTTAATAGATAAGGTACATATTTTCTCCAAATCTTGACGTCAAAGCGGTTTTTCGTACATTAAAACTACTATGGATTTCTTCTGAAAATCTGCACATCTTTGAGATTGAAAGACAAAATACATTTGACATTATGTCGTGTCCAGTCGTGGCGTGTTGACATATGAATAAACAAATATTTGTATCACACTCTTTTATTATTTCAGATCTTTATTGTTCTTAATTCCTTGTGGCATCTACAAAGCCTCATCCTGTACATGAACAGATTGTGTCACTTTTTACACTCTTCGCAATATACTTTATATTAACTTTTACCATAAAGTTTATGTGATATTGTGTTGATGTATTCCATCCTATAAAGATTATACCGCAAAGTTATAAAAAATTATCTCTACTCTCACCGCTGTGTAGATCTGGGTGCGCAGGGTAATATCGTGCCTGTCAGATAAAAGGTTTCATCTGGTAGAAATGTGCGGTATCGGAACACGTGCGGTCGAGAGAATTGCGTAGTGTAATGGCAGGGAAAGCATTCTAATTGCGGAATTTGGTTATCTCCAGTCACATTAGCAAATTTATAGGGGTTCTCTTTGTGAAAGTAATTTGTTTGTTGCTTTCTTTAATTATATGATTGGGAGTGATATAGGTTATTAATCAGTCAATTTTTTAAGGTAATTTGCTGTAATTTCTTGTTTTATGAACAATGCTTAACATTTAGCGTTGGATGGTTATTGTCTTTTAGCACATTTAGCATTTGCAGCATTGTTAGAAATGTCCGAACAAATATATTATTTAAATGTATTTTTGGTTCTGATTAATTGTTATTGAGACACCTAACGTATTGACCCAACCACTAGGTAATAGGTACGTAACCTGTTGAACCTGGTTTAAATGTGTAGTGCTGTAATTGTTTATTCCATTATATATTTTAATTCGCAACTGACGACGGGGTGACCCGAAACCCGTATTGTAATATTTTTATATAAAAAAAATTAATCAGTCCTGAAGATGACTTTTCTTTTATACAATATAGAAGCTCCACTGATGATTATGGAGTTATTTCTTGCTAATTTGATTAAGAGACAACTTATGTATTTGATCCATACCTACAACTGTTTTAGCGAGTTGCATTACAAACTGTAAAACAAATGAAAAAAAAGATAAAACAAAAAAAAATATTGAAACTACAAAACGGGCGTAAATGACAAAGTGACTGTAACAGACGGAAAAGGGACGAAAAGAAGAATAGAAAAACGTAAGGAGCAAAATATATGAAATTAATCAAAATGATAAAAAACGAGAAAACTTACAAAAAATCATACTGGAGAAACGAAGGTCGTAAAAAATATTGACAGGATACAGTGTATAAAAGGACAAGATGTTTAAAGGAGACGTAGACGTCGAAATGGTCTTAAAGGACGAAATAGTCAATATTGACAAAAAGGGCAAAAATGATATAAAAGTACTTAAAATACGTAAAGCACTACGAAAAATATGCAACAAACAACTAGAACAAAAAGGACGTAAATGACGAAAATGAAAACCTACAAAACAATATGGATAAAAAGTACGAAAATAACTTAAGAAACATACAAATGCATTTAAAAAAGTTGCGGAAAGGATAAAATGAGATAGACACACTACAGACCTAAATGAAATATATAAAGAAAAAATAAATGACAAAAAGTACTAATAGTTATTTATGTTACAAGTGCCGAAAGTACGGAATAGAGCGACGAGCGGTAATGCGGAGCGATGCCGAAGGCGGAGCGTCGCATGTGAGCGAGTCGCGCTTTGTAGTTTTCGGCAACATACAACGTTTTTCTGCTGATTTTTGAATAAATATGTATTTTTTTAAATTCAAAAGTGCTTATATTTCTGTATACAAAATGTTAGGTTGGTACCACTTCGACGAGACGTCAAGTTTAAAAAACTAATCAAATTCTGACAGATTTATATTTGTTCATTACACTGTAGGTGTCATATGCGTACCAACATACTAAAATAAAGCTACACTCATCGCTATACTTTATTTACAATTTTCTCAACTTATCATTTTTAGAATTTGATATAACAACGGGTTGATATTCCTTATCAACAAACAATCAAATTGTTGATCTTAGTGTATTCTAAATTTGTATTTTGTACTTTCCCACACTAGAACGGCAAAGTTCCATAGCGGCTGTTTCAGCTGTTTTCGAGTGTGACAACACAAAGATGAACTAACAGAACGAAAAGGATAAAACGACGTATAAAAGGCAAACGTGACAAAAATGTCACAGAGGTACGAAAAGGATACAAGTAACGTAAAGGACGAAAGACACAAATTCAACGTAAGGAACGAAATTGAAGAAAAGGATAAAATACGTAATCAACGCAACTAAGTCCTTTTGGTCCTCCGTTTGTCCTTTATGTAATTTTGTCCAGTGTGGTCGTTTTTTTGTCGTTTTCGTCCTTTGTAGTCATTCATCATTTCCACTATTTTAGTCTGTTATGTCTTTTTCGTATTTACGTCCTTTTGCCGTGTTATCAATCATGTACGTTCTAAATCCAGAACCTACTCCTTAATTATCGGATGAAAACTAAAAGGCCATTTGTAGGCAATCATAAAGAAAATGTCAAAGAACTACGAAAGGCACGTAAATAGCGAAAGGGAGAAAAGTAACGTAAAGGACCAAAACCACATACTCACCCTAAATGATGAAATTCGAGAAAAAAAGATGAACGTGATGAAAATACATAATCAACGTAATTACATCCGTTTTGTCCTCCGTTTGACCTTTATGTCAATTTGTCTTTTTCGTCTTATTAACTCTTTTCGTCATTTTTTTTTTCGTTTCAGTCCTTTAAGATCTGTACATCCTGTACTTTTTGTGATATGCAAATCTTTAAATCGCCAGTACTCCTAAAATATCGGTGCCAATCTGTTGACATGTTCGTTTTAAATGTATACAATATACATATAAACTATATATTAAAATAAACAAAACGCCCGATATATGCAAGTAGGTATGTTAAAGTTTTCGGGACATCTCGATACAACGACGACGAAAAGTGGAAACTCGACACACTTTAGGCACATTTTAGACTATTGCGGTCGCAGCATCTATCTAGTTTTTACATCTGAGACTTTACTGCAATATTTGCGCCCCAATTAGCTCCCAACTCTATACCACGAATCCACCATGCCGACCAAGTAAACCGTTTCGCAAACAACTCGGCAATACCAATTTTATGACGACTCACCCACTCCCCTTACAACGTAGACGGACGTGGCGTTCACTTTAATTGGATCATAAAAAAGATATAAACGTCGCCCTAAGACAGGTAAGGGGTAACAACCCCCCGGTTTCGGTAAATACCCCTGCGATATCCTACAGGTATTACCCGACGCCCGTGGGGAATAGATTAAGGCGAGCGTTGTACACGTTTTTTACGGCGCGTTGGGCGGGAAAGGAGCGCCATCTGTTACCTGCTCCCGTGGGGAGTGCGAAAGGCTTTGTTTCATTTATTATACTTCTGGATGTAAATGTATAACCCGGGGATGAAAACTGTGTTAAAATGTTGATGAATCGCAGTTATTTTTCATCCGTTTGAGGAAAAAACGGGGAGCGAAGAAGTCTATTAAAGCTGCGAAATGAAGGAGGTATTTGTTATGTAACTTCCTTCTTCATTATATTGGGTGTTCTTATTTTTTTTTCGTGATGGGATTTTTTAGGTTTATATCGGTCTACTGGAATTTGTTAGGCGCCATAATAAGTACGTAACGTCTTGTCTTACTCTATGTGTGTTTTTTTATGCTGTACGACATTCGGACAATTCTCATTTTTAAATTGATCAATTATCTGAAAAGAAAATTATTATGTATACAAAATGGGGAGCCCCCGGTCTAACTGCGGTGCGCTGTACTCTGCGCAGTATGGAACACCTCAAATACAACAAGACTGTGGCATTCTACGTATCATACGTATTCTACATGTTTATTAGTTTTCTACGCGTATTTAAGGAAGGTTTAAGGAAATAGCCGCCTCAATTTGATGTCTCTAAATTGCATATATACTTACAAATTGACCAAGAATATATCCGGGTTGGATACACACTCAATAATTTTGCATCCGTTCACAGAATTTATGTATAAACTAATACAAAGTACATGCGAAGTGACGTAACAACATATCTGGTTCCCTCCTGAAATTTTTGCTAGATCCAGCTACAACCGGCCTTTTTTCAATTTTCACGCTTATTAAAATTATGTAGCTAAATATGAGTACAGCCCTCGGAGCGCTGTCAGAATGTCACTAATTTATGTTCCAATTATCAAATTAATTACAACTAATAAGGAAGTAGAACAGAAAATCCTTGATGAGCCTCATGAATTTTTATTTATTTTTAGATGAGGCCGGCAACAGGGTCCTAATTTCAGGGACACTTATTGCAGGCCGCTTTCAAGTCGAATCGACGTTCGGCCCTCCCAGCAGCGGGCTCCAACAACTTGCAGCTCTGTAATTAAAACAGTCATAAATGTACCGTCTCAATAAACACTGCCATGTGCATCTAGTTATCCTATTTGTGGGGGCGCGCCGTATGTGTAATTGTCATGGAACTATCGAGGTCTACTGCTCTATTAGTTCAGTAATAACGTTTCGTGACTCAAAGGAGTTTCGTTGCAGAAGATGTCTTCAGGATTGAAAAAGAAAACTTGTCATCAATTTGAGTTAACCTCTGACAAGTTCAAAGGTCTAAAGTCTAAACAGAATACAAAATCAAGCAGACGCCACTAACAATTTTCGAAATTGTGTTAGCCCGTATACGACGGTATCCTAGCTGCCCTGTCTAACTTATCCGAAGTTGCCTGAATAAAATAAACGACGGCGGGCGGTCTTTCTATTAACTTTTGACAAAGTGAGCGGCACCTTGCGCATAAATTTAGTCGGCGAGACGAGCAAAATTCGTTACCACCGCCGGGTTATTAAAACTGATGGTGTTGTGAGCGAAAAGTTGCCGTAATCAGTATCGCGCATGTTTTCTTCGTGTTATCAACGTGAGTTTTGCCTCACGAGTAAATTTTCAACTTTAAATTTGGCGTGCCTGGAAAGCTGGTTACGTTATACCAAAACTATTCTGAAATGATTGAACATCAAGCGTCGATGTGTTCTTCAAAATAGTAACTTTCAATAACGGATTTTATTGTTAAAAAAGTTGTTATAACCTCTGTAAGCTCAAATTTATAAACCAGGTGATTCAATTTCGAGGACACCATGGGGATCTCGCTTATTAGTGGATATAGAGCATGTGTTTAAATTAGGAAAAGTTTCGTATTTTTGTGTTGATCAATTATCTGAAAAGAAATTTAACCTATCATTTTTGATTTTGAAGATATCCGGAAAAACTGAAATGTTAAGATATCGTTATTAATTTCTTATTCAAACCCAAATGTAGCTAGAGATTTGAAGCAAAAACATTCTACAGCTACTTTTCTACATGTTGTAATGCTCCCGCAATAGCATTGACCGCAGTTCCTCGATATTTCTGCGAGTATCGTGATAAATTTCGTCGTTCGCAGTTCCCCATAGAAAATAGTTCAGAGAACTTAAATGAGGGGATCTAGCAGGACATTCCACCACTCCACCACTACCAATCCAGCGATTTGGAAATAATTGTTGATTCAAATAATGCCGTAGAACTGTCGCATTGTGAGGCGGTGCTCCATCTTGCTGCAACCACATTATTCACATTATCCACATTATTCTCCTTTGGTCCAACGCAACATCGCCAAAATATTCTACTACTTCGGTGCGCAGAAGATTTAAATATCGTTCTCCGTTTAAGTTTTCCTGGAACATAAATGGCCCAATTAAATGGTTCATACCCATCCAAACATTAATTCCAAAACGTTGCAGTGGCCTCATTGGTCTGGTGTGCCTTGGATTTTCACTCAATAATGCTCATTTTTCCGATTAAACATTCTAAACTTTCGACTCATCCGACCAAATGGTGTGAGGATTTGAAGAATTGCGGGGTTTATTAAACGACCCATGCTCCGACCCACGCAACGCTGCTTGATCCAAGTGCATTTCGTTCACGCTGCTTGGCAACAAGTCTGGCGGTCTGTAACCAAGCTCCCGTTTGGTATCTGAAGGTTTTTTGATCATTGCAACATTGTTTTATAAAATAATGCTAACATGTTATACATTGCGGAAATGAGAAAAGACACGACTATCGGAAAATGCCAAAATTCAACATGGCGTCCATAAGAAAAACAAAAGTTGGCCATGGTTACGCCGACATCTAGGATGTTATTTTAAATTAAAAAATGACACTGCATTCTTTGTTAAAAAGTAGCTATAGAATATTTTTGTTTAAAATGTCTAGCTACATTTGGTTTTGAATAAAAAATTAAAAACGATATCTTAACATATCAGTTTTTTGCGGATATCTTAAAAATGAAAAATGATAGCTTAAGTTTCTTTTCAGATAATTGATCAACACTAAAATACGAAACTTTGCCAAATTTAAACATAGGCTCTATTAATAAGCACCATTAATAAGCGAGATCGCCATGGTGAGCCTCGAAATTGAATCACCCGGTAGAGTCGCACGATTTGTAGATGAGGTAATCTCGTAAAATGAAACAACGCAGATGGTGGGTAAAAATCACTGAAAATTGCGCAGCATATATGTATAACAAACTGTTTACTTATTTTAAACAAAGTAAACTTCTATCGCTCTACATTCAGATAACCTAACGCTAAGAGATGTTATTTTACGGCTGAATTTTAAATGTCGAGGTTCGAGCAACAAAAACACCCTCTCCGCTCGCTGGTACATACGTTCTGTTGCAATAGGCATCAATTTGTTAACATATACAAATACCATCCTGCTAAAATGCACAGTGGCAGACCGCAGGCAAACTCTGATTCTACACAACGGACTGAAAATGAGATTCAGTTATGATTTTGTTTTTTAATATTTCCACTATCCAAACAATGCAATGATTATACCTCTCTAATTGGCAATTTGTTGTGTTTGCTGTATATTTTGTTTCCACTGAGCGAGGTCAGTTTACTATAAACAACTGAGGCAGAAACAAAATAGGTATAGGCCTTTGATTCTTTCCCCTGGGGACAATAGGTTCCCAAGGAATAGGTTGCCACAGACATGAAGACGCCAAATTGTTTTAAATTTTTCAAATTAGACAAATTTATAATAAAATATTAAACGTGGCGGTTTATATGGAAAATTTGTTGATCTTTCTAATTATGAAATCAAATTCGAAGTTGAAATATTTTTTCTTGTATAAAACCAGATGTTAATTTTTAAAATTAAATTTTTATTAACTTCGCCCCTTAAAAAATTACTCTCATAATAAAGCTTAAAGTGTGTAGATAATACACTGAAAGTTTTAAAATGTGATCTCAAATAGTTTAGGAGATACGTGAATGTAAAAACATACGTGTCGTATTGTGCGGGTACTACGTGCTTGCTGAGCTCGCGTTGTTTGCACGAAAGCGCATTAAAACAAAAAGACGCATTGAATCAATGTTACGTGATGCTTCCTATCTTGTGATAACGATATGCAATTAGTAGCACCATCTCTTTCTGGGACTCAAGGCCATTTAAACTACACAGGATTTTTCTGCAACCCCGATTTGATGCTGGAATCAACATTCCTGGAGCAAAAAAAAATTGCACGCCTTTATTCCATCAGCCGATCAGCAGTTGCCATAACTTGGCAACTAAACCTCACATTAAAAAAATATTCTGTATGCACATTTATATCTTCTAGACGTACAATTTGGCCGATTGCGAACGAAATTAACATATTCACTTTTTTCGATGTCCGCTTGACGTGAAAGGCCTCCTATATAAAAAGCCCAACTATCCCCATCGAAAGGTTCTTTTTTATGACCAGTTTTATTTGGCGAATAGTATTACAAACGCCATAGCTGCTCTCACACGTGGCGGCTTGGCAACCGCCTGTATGTTGTGTAGTGTAACGTCATCAGTCATCCCTTTGACGCACATCCATAGCCAACGTTCGGTATTCGTAACAATAAGTACACATGCAAAATGTGCTAAATTTAACTGTCTAAAAATGTTTCTCTTTCAAATTTTCCCGAATTGTAGTCCTAGTCCCATCTGTTTAAATATCCTAAACATTCATCTTGTACAGGGTTGGTATATTTTGTGGTGGCACTGTAGGGACATTAGTGACCGCGAAATATATTTTCCTGTCCAATAAAATAATTCCTTTGTCAATAAATATAAAAGAAAAATCAAGAAGCAATAATACACCCAATAATTCTTAATAATATAATAATAACGATTAAAATTGTATTTAAATTTACCTTCTAAACTAACTTCCAACTATTCGGCGTTGTGTCGGCGATTATGCCGCCGTGAATTAAAAAAAAACCTACTGACATTTTATATATATTTTACAGTATATAGTGTAGCAAGCCAAGAAAGTGATTCTTTATCGAGGCTGGGTACTTTTCGAGGCCCGTAAATCACTTTTTGTACGTGGTGAACACATCACTTTTATCCTAATGTTGACTATAACGATTACAATCGTCACCAATGTCAGTTTTACTAGAACGTTTATCTCCAGTTGTCGTCGCGAAATAATCACAAGATAAATTGTGCCAAGTTTACGGTTTGTAAAGTTGTATGTAAGTCAATGGTGAAATTAAAACCCTCTTTGATCCTTTGAATAAATTTTATTTCCTTAGGTTTCGATCGTTAGATCATCATCAGCCTAAATGTCGGATATGACATAAAACAATTATAATCTACGTATAATAAAAGGACGTGCATGGCATTGCAGAGTTGCAACTGAAAATTAATTTCCGTTAATTTCAGTTCGGTTCTCATTAACTCCTTCCAATGACGTTAAATAATAAAAAAATTCAGACAAATGTTATTTGCTTTAAAAAGTGCAATCCTATGATACATGACACAATTTTCCCTATGCTGTTTGTAAAATTGGTTCAATCTTCCGACTCTCTCCGGCTTTCAAACAATACATTTCATGAGTACATTACAAAATTTGCCTACTATCGTATGTATGGTCTGTATACTGATTATCTATAAAGCTTATACATATAAGTTATAGTAATATGTAGTTAGTTTTAAGATTCATAATTAGTTGACTTAGTATTGTCGCCTTTCAACCGTTTACCTATAATAGTAATAATAACAAGTTCGTTGCCGATGATCGGTTTCAACATTTTCTCTATATTTAGTAATTGTTTCTAGTTAATGCGGTTAAACTTTAAAATAATTTTGTCGCCTTTTTATTGTTTACTAATTTGTTATTGAGACTTTTATCGGATGCTCGATTGACACGATTATAGAATTAAATTATATCAATTGTGTTCATTTTGTGCCTGTATTTTTAGTTGTTCATTCTATTTTCTCTACAATTGAGTGAATTCCAACTAATATTGCCTTCGCATCGTTTATGAATTTGCTATAATAATTGTTGTCTCGTGTTCATCAAAACCAGGAGAAAGACGATAATATTGGTTGGCAACCAGTCGAGTTGTTGAGAAATAATGTTTTAAACCGAAAATACAGACAAAATGGACAACTTTGAAAAGTCTATAATCGTGTTTATTGAAACGTGACAATTTTTCATTATACATTAGGCCATGTTCGATGTACATGAGCTGAAAATTCTTATAGGAAATTAGCAATACTTACTCCAGTATATTAATTAGTAATACAAATTCTACAATCTTGATTGGCAATGAACTAAATTTTAAATTCTAGGATAAAAGATCAATGATTCTGAAAAAAATATATAATTACAAACAATTCTTAATAAAAATTATTAATGACACGTTAATAAACGATAGAAAGGCAGCAAATTTTCTTGCAATTCACTTAATATCAATATGATAGAACTAAGTTATCGAGCAAACAGGGGTCACAACCGTGGCTAATAACAAAATAATGTGTAAAAATTACACAACTATAAAAGCAACGGAGATTTTTCCGAATGAATGCAATTTAAAATTAATGCACAATATGGGCTGCGTTTTTGTTAATATTTTTTACTTTGATTTTTTGTTTCTAATTTTAGAATACTAACAAATAAGAATAATGTCACTAATTATCAATATAATTTACAACAAATAACACAAGATGAAAACGCTACAAAATAATTAATAGCATAGTCATTAGCACTATGTCACCCTTTATCACAAAAAAAATTTGCCCCCCCCCCGCTGGAACATTTTGTAACGGCACCCATGTAATAGTTAAGTGAATTCATTTCCGTAGAATTTGCAACTGTAGTAGAAAATATGATTTAAGTATAGGTAGTTTTTGAGGAAAAGAGTGCAAAAATGTATAAACCCGTTCTTTAGCCATTCTTTAGTCGTTGCATATTAAAATGAGTAAACATATAAATAACTTTTTTCGAAGTAAAAATGTAACTGATTTAATATAAAGTTTGTAATAATTAGTTTGACATCCGATACTAACCCCTAATATAATTTTAACATGTGAACTAATGTAAATGTAAGTGCTATGCAGGTTATAGAATATCAAAACATCAAAATGTTCGGAAAAGATGTCGTTTGAAAAAGTTATTGAATCAAATTTGAACCGGCTTAATTTACAGGGACACTGTTGAGTTTAACACCGTTCCATCCTTTTTCATAGTTTTGTTTTGTCTTCAATGGGACAAACATTACATTGTTCAGAAATCCCCAAAACCTTTAAATCTAATGTTTCATGAAAATGAAATAATATTGAACTATTCAACTAAATGATAATCCGTAAATATCAACGAAAGTAAAAGTTACACATGTTATACGTACGTAAACATGTAAAACCTCAGACAGTATTTCTTTCGATAGGTATATTTGTCTGTGAAACGACTGGTTTATGGAAGCCACGTATCATAAATTGTAAATTTATTAACCTGAACTCAAAATACGCTTTAGAAACTTTAGGACTTATATAGTATTTTAATCAAACCGAATCCCTCTCTGTTCGTGTTTCGGCGCATCATTTCCAATGCGACTGAAATACCCGGACGACATCTTCCGTTATAGTTTCTGCGGGGCGGGCGCATAATCCCGAGGGAGCAAACTGCGCCACGGCCCGCTTGTTTACCGAAACTTCATACGTTTCCACATACACTCAGAACAAAAATAGAGTAGCAAAACTGCAAGTTACTTCTACGCGAGTGCGACGCAACTGCACGAAACTGGAGACATTACTTATTTAGGGTGTTGGGGGTGGGTTTTGTTTAAAATGGAATTAAATGCTGGGATAATGGAATGAGATGCAGTTCGTATGGGGGTTGCCATGGCGTTCGAACACATGAATGTCCGTCCTCAGAACTAAAGCGCACGTTATTTTCCTCACACTAGTTCCTATAACTGGCCGTTAGGGTGTTGTAAGGTTTGCACTCCCCAAGAACGTGCACCAAGTGCAGATGATCTCGGGGAGGGAAGGGATGCTCATATATGTAAGATGCCAATGGGAGCCTGGGGGTACTTCCATCTAATAACTTGTCGTTACTCCACACTGCAGATGTGCTCCTCTTTTCGTTCTTATCTGTGGCCTAATGATAGTTTTATTTTCTCATTATCGTCGTCGTCAAACTCAAGCAGTGTTACTGTTCCTTATTACTTCCTAACTAGCAAAATATACGTAGATCTTTGCAAAACTAAAGTTTTAGTTTTATTAACTAGTGACTCGTAAATCGCTGGGGTCTGTAGATTGCTGGGATCAGTAGATCGCCGAATTTGTAGACCGCTGAAGTCGGTTGACCGCCGCAATAGGTGATCGCCGAAATAAGTAGATCGCCGAAGTCAGTAGTTTGGTAAGGTAGGTAGATTACCGATGAAGTACCAAATTTCTGTATATCATCGTAGTGGATAGACCGCAGATATAAGCTGACCGTTAAATGGGATGGCCATTTTGACAATCGTTTATGAGGACACTCCTCGCTGCCCTCCTCGTGCTCCAAAATCATATGCTCACACTGAAGATCTGTTTTCATAATAGACTTATTGTGACGCTTGTATGGCTGCGCTCGTCGTGCGCTAAGCAATTTGTCTTATTTTCTACTATGGATTCCTAATGGACTAATTGTGACACTGCTTTCAGTTTGATAATGAAATAAAGCCGTAAGTAACATATTCTAACATATTCTAAAGCGGGTACATAATCTAACCTCAATATCCAGTAGGGACGCATTGGTTCATTTTGGCACTCCCCGCTGCGCTCGTCGTGCGTCAAAATACTACTCTAATTGAACATTTATAGAACTTATGTAATAATGTGTTACTTTCTACTTGGTTTTATAATGAACTTATTGTAATACTATTTTAGTATAAGAATGAAAACCGTAGGGACAGATTGGTTCATTTGGGGACACTCCTCGCTGCGCTCGTCGTGCGCCAACCAAAATATACTGAAAATACTTACTACAATTAATTTGTATCACGCGCATTCGGCTCGTGCTTCGCGTTGCAAATACGATTCCCATGTGAAATAGCTTATGTTACTTCGTTATTGTAAAGCCTTGCAAAATGCATCGGAAAAAATTAGAAACCAAACATTACCAAATTCAAATTCAGTTGTCTCTATGAACCACATATACCACTAAAGTTTATAATTAAGTGAATAATCTTTTATATGATCGGAAAAATAATCTAAAAAGAACAGAAAATGCGAAATTTTTTTTTTGAAAATTTTAATGATCTAATAATATAAGAAGTTGATTAACAATAGATATCGTAAGTCAAATAAATCATCATTCTCATTCGTATTATCGGATATGAGAACACCCATCGGATATGAGAACACCCTGTATATTACTGTAACATTCTCAATAAAATTGAAAATACTTTGTATAAAACGTGCTTTAAAAGAAATATTAAAAAAATATTATAAAAAAAATTGCCTTGCGTTGAACCATCCATCGCTACAAATACGCCAATAAACCGTACGGAATTGTGAATTTCTACACTAAGTCACGCAGCCGCATTGAGTTATATACGACTACAGGTGACTTAGGAGTGAAACGTAAAATCTCGCAAAAATATTAGTTGGAAATTGCCAAAATTCCTTCTGCACTGATTTTTCGATGAAAATTGCGATCAACTAACATTCCGTTTGTAGATTAGTCCCTTAAATTGCCGTAAGAAGCAATCTTGAGCCACTTTGAATACGGAATTGAAAAAAAAACTTATAAAGGTGTTAAGTTTGATACCTCCAATTGCCGATTTGGGTAGGGTGGGGCACATATGGACATGGGGCACAATTGGCCCATAGAAATTTGTATCTGGATTTGCGAAAATACAAATATACACAAATATAAATATAGAAACCGTTCGTTCATGAGGTACCTATAGTCACGTTTGTGTTTAAATATTTTCGCAAATGGAGATATAAATTGCAATTGTATAAAAGTACCACATGTCAAAATCTGCCCCACCCTACCCTACTTCTAATATAAGCAAAATTCAGTTAGCAGGCCCACTTTATTGTTTATTCGCGTTCCCTGTCCTATTTTGTCTCAATAATTGTCACATGCCTTAGGTATTTATTACCCACATGCGTGTTAAATGAACAGGTTGTACTTGTACATACATATGTGTTTATGTTTGATTGCGTTCTCCTGAAAAATAGACATTTGGTAGACAAATAGACCATGTCGCGTGTCGTTTTAATAAACGTACCGAATTTGTATATAAGTTAAGGTTTTTGGGGCCGAAACTAAGTTTTTAAAACTGTTGTTGGTGTAGAAACGACTTTATTGGTTTGGTAGTTACAGGTGAAGGTTTATACGTAAATGGCTAACTCTACTTAGACGCTAAGGCTATTTATTAACTTTCTTATCTAAATGCCGCACTTGCATATCCTTTGTTCTTGGTTATGTGGTGGCACATAACTTATATTATTATCCGTTTGACCGTCTTTTCGGTGCATACCTGACCGAAATCTGGCTCACGCAGTGCGCTCAAGCTACTGCCAAGTGTCAACAACAGTTGTTTGACAATTTTCAGACGTTTCTCGAGGTAGACCCAAAATTTCAACCGATTCTAGCGGAAATCGAAAAAAATTTCTCGTCTCTCAAACTGCATTTTTGCATTATTTTTTCTGTTATAGCTAAAACACAGGATAGGAATTTCTATAGGAATTTCACACCAATCTGTGCTGCTATTTATTGCAAAATATCTACCTTATTCTTTCTGAGGCGATTGTTAATTAGACGCTTACCTATACCAGAAGTTTTCCGTATTTGTATAGGTACATAACCTCTTATGTTAACGCATTTGGACCGATATTATGCAAGGAGCGAGTTGCACAGTTAAGTTCCATCACAGAAAGGAAGAAATTGGTTAAAAAATACCTTAACCGACAAAAAAGGAAAAAAACGGACAAAAAGACAAAATTACTAAATAGATAAAACGGATGAAAACAACATAATGGATGAAAATAACACAATGTAAAAAGGACCAAAATGACGAAGGAGACATAAGGAAAAAGTGGAATTGGAGAAAACTGATGAAAAGCACAATCAGGAGAGTTACAAATATGGCAAAAAAAGGATAACACGACAAAAATGATACTTTTTAGATGGGACCCAATGGATAAAATGACGCAATGGATAAAAAGGACGTAAAGATAAAAAAGGACAATATTGAAAAAAAATACCGCGGAGAAGTTAGCCATAAAAGATATCCATAACTTTTTTTTATCGAATTTTTTAATGAAACATATACCAAACGATAGAGCTGTTGAAGTAGTATATCCCATAGTTTTGCACCAAAAATTTATCGAAGGGTTTTCCCTAAAATTTGATTTAATTAAGAGACCGGTACCTAAAAAGAGCGCCCGACGTTTATATACACAATTGCAAATTACTCCGTCCACCGACATCACAGAGAATCGACGTCGGCCAATTCGTAAAGCACATGAAATAGCGCACCCGACGACTGTATTAACAGGATACTACCCTTAAGACATCCTACCCTAATGCGTCTGTAAAATGAGAAATTGCTGCGCAATTCGCCAGGTGAATGCTATAAATATTTATAACTTTTACAATTGTTATTGCATAACTTTCTTTCATACATCAAATTGTAGGTAATTACAAGGGCTACCCACCCACGAACGCTCGGAGTTTTGCACCGTTGCCAACAACCCCTAAATGGCGATAGTACGTAACCACCCATATAGTAAAAATTCGCCGGCAGCCAGAGATAATAGTTTATAACTTTTACAAATATTATTGCATAACTTTCTTTCATACATCAAATTGTAGGTAATTACAAGGGCTACCTACTCGCGAATGCTCAGAGTTTTGCACCGTTGCTAACAACCCCTAAATAGCGACAGTACGTAACCACCCATATACTAAAAATTCGCCGGCAGCCACAGATAATTGTTTATAACTTTTACAATTGTTATTGCATAACTTTCTTTCATACATCAAATTGTAGGTAATTACAAAGGCTACCCACCCACGAACGCTCGGAGTTTTGCACCGTTGCTAACAACCCCTAATCGGCGATAGTACATAACCACCCACATAGTAAAAATTCGCCGGCAGCCAGAGATAATTGTTTATAACTTTTACAAATATTATTGCATAACTTTCTTTCATACACCAAATTGTAGGTAAATATAAGTGCTAGCCACCCACGAACGCTCGGAGTTCTGCACCGTTGCTAACAACCCCTAAATGGCGATAGTACGTAACCACCCATATAGTAAAAATTCGCCGGCAGCCAGAGATAATTTTGTATAACTTTTACAAATATTATTGCATAACTTTCTTTCATACATCAAATTATAGGTAATTACAAGGGCTAGCCACCCACGAACGCTCGGAGTTTTGCACCGTTGCCAACAACCCCTAAATGGCGATAGTACGTAACCACCCATATAGTAAAAATTCGCCGGCAGCCAGAGATAATAGTTTATAACTTTTACAAATATTATTGCATAACTTCCTTTCATACATCAAATTGTAGGTAATTACAAGGGCTACCTACTCGCGAATGCTCAGAGTTTTGCACCGTTGCTAACAACCCCTAAATAGCGATAGTACGTAACCACCCATATAGTAAAAATTCGCCGGCAGCTAGAGATAATTTTTTATAACTTTTACAAATATTATTGCATAACTTTCTTTCATACATCAAATTATAGGTAATTACAAGGGCTACCCACCCACGAACGCTCGGAGTTTTGCACCGTTGCCAACAACCCCTAAATGGCGATAGTACGTAACCACCCATATAGTAAAAATTCGCCGGCAGCCACAGATAATTGTTTATAACTTTTACAATTGTTATTGCATAACTTTCTTTCATACATCAAATTGTAGGTAATTACAAAGGCTACCCACCCACGAACGCTCGGAGTTTTGCACCGTTGCTAACAACCCCTAATCGGCGATAGTACATAACCACCCACATAGTAAAAATTCGCCGGCAGCCAGAGATAATTGTTTATAACTTTTACAAATATTATTGCATAACTTTCTTTCATACACCAAATTGTGGGTAAATATAAGGGCTAGCCACCCACGAGCGCTCGGAGTTCTGCACCGTTGCTAACAACCCCTAAATGGCGATAGTACGTAACCACCCATATAGTAAAAATTCGCCGGCAGCCAGAGATAATTGTTTATAACTTTTACAAATATTATTGCATAACTTTCTTTCATACATCAAATTGTAGGTAATTACAAGGGCTACCTACTCGCGAATGCTCAGAGTTTTGCACCGTTGCTAACAATCCCTAAATAGCGATAGTACGTAGCCACCCATATAGTAAAAATTCGCCGGCAGCTAGAGATAATTTTTTATAACTTTTACAAATATTATTGCATAACTTTCTTTCATACATCAAATTATAGGTAATTACAAGGGCTAGCCACCCACGAACGCTCGGAGTTTTGCACCATTGCCAACAACCCCTAAATGGCGATAGTACGTAACCACCCATATAGTAAAAATTCGCCGGCAGCCAGAGATAATAGTTTATACCTTTTACAAATATTATTGCATAACTTTCTTTCATACATCAAATTGTAGGTAATTACAAGGGCTACCTACTCGCGAATGCTCAGAGTTTTGCACCGTTGCTAACAACCCCTAAATAGCGATAGTACGTAACCACCCATATATTAAAAATTCGCCGGCAGCCACAGATAATTGTTTATAACTTTTACAATTGTTATTGCATAACTTTCTTTCATAAATCAAATTGTAGGTAATTACAAGGGCTACCCACCCACGAACGCTCGGAGTTTTGCACCGTTGCCAACAACCCCTAAATGGCGATAGTACGTAACCACCCATATAGTAAAAATTCGCCGGCAGCCACAGATAATTGTTTATAACTTTTACAATTGTTATTGCATAACTTTCTTTCATACATCAAATTGTAGGTAATTACAAAGGCTACCCACCCACGAACGCTCGGAGTTTTGCACCGTTGCTAACAACCCCTAATCGGCGATAGTACATAACCACCCACATAGTAAAAATTCGCCGGCAGCCAGAGATAATTGTTTATAACTTTTACAAATATTATTGCATAACTTTCTTTCATACACCAAATTGTGGGTAAATATAAGGGCTAGCCACCCACGAGCGCTCGGAGTTCTGCACCGTTGCTAACAACCCCTAAATGGCGATAGTACGTAACCACCCATATAGTAAAAATTCGCCGGCAGCCAGAGATAATTGTTTATAACTTTTACAAATATTATTGCATAACTTTCTTTCATACATCAAATTATAGGTAATTACAAGGGCTAGCCACCCACGAACGCTCGGAGTTTTGCACCGTTGCTAACAACCCCTAAATGGCGATAGTACGTAACCACCCATATAGTAAAAATTCGCCGGCAGCCAGAGATAATTGTTTATAACTTTTACATCTGTTAGCGTATCAGGGGTCTACTGCTATGAGGAAAAGTCAATTTGCGGGAAAACTATTAGGAGAATTAGGCGAAAATATGAAATGGCAATCGGGGAAAAACGATGAGAAATCGATTCATCGTTGTTACTTTCCATTTCGACCGAATTGATAATATTGGGGGGCTAATTTCACACAAGATTTCGGAAAAAATCATAATTTGTTTATGATGGGAAATAGGAAAAATCGGTTTGTGAAGCAAAAAGGGGCAACCGAAATGCTGTTAATTTCATGTATGTATTTGAATTTCTGAAAATTAAAAATTGATGGGTGGGAGCTGGGTCAGCTTGAATTTAGCCCCCCCCCCCCCCCAGAAGAAGGGGGGACGCAAACGAAGCTATTAAATGGCAATATAGGGCAAACGAGAGGCAAACGATGGTATTTTTTTTCAAACATTTTCGTGACCATTGGGGGCTAACTTTACACGGCTGCCGGTGGGTCGTGTATCGTGACCCCCAATAAGTCGATCGGAGTTATTAAACGCCTGTGAGCGGGAGGAGGACAGCGGAAGCATGTTGGAAAATGCTGTATTAGACAATGCTAAAGGTCCAAAGCCAAAAAAGTTTGACTTCTGTAAAATCTGGCTAGTCAGATAATTTGCATGTGGTTGGCGTAAAATGCAAATTAGCGTACAAAAAGTTGTAAACAACATATGAAAAATTATATACATTTATCTGTGGCTGTCGGCGAATTTTTACATAAGAGTGGTTACGGACTATTCCCATTTAGGGGTTGTTAGCAACGGTGCAAAACTCCAAGCGTTCGTGGGTTGCTAGCCCTTGTAATTACCTACAATTTGATGTATGAAAGAAAGTTATGCAATAATATTTGCAACAGTTATAAACAATTATCTGTGGCTGCCGGCGAATTTTTACTATATGGGTGGTTGCGTACTATCGCCATTTAGGGGTTGTTAGCAACGGTGCAAAACTCTGATCGTTCGTGAGTGACTAGCCCTTGTAATTACCTACAATTTGATGTATGAACGAAAGTTATGCAATAATATTTGTAAAAGTTATAAACAATTATCTCTGGCTACCGGCGAATTTTTACTATGTGGGTGGTTATGTACTATCGCCGATTAGGGGTTGTTAGCAACGGTGCAAAACTCCGAGCGTTCGGGGGTTGCTAGCCCTTGTAATTACCTACAATTTGATGTATGAAAGAAAGTTATGCAATAATATTTGCAACAGTTATAAACAATTATCTGTGGCTGCCGGCGAATTTTTACTATATGGGTGGTTACGTACTATCGCCATTTAGGGGTTGTTAGCAACGGTGCAAAACGCTGAGCGTACGTGAGTGACTAGCCCTTGTAATTACCTACAATTTGATGTATGAAGGAAAGTTATGCAATAATATTTGTAAAAGTTATAAACAATTATCTCTGGCTGTCGGCGAATTTTTACTATATGGGTGGTTACGTACTATCGCCATTTAGGGGTTGTTGGCAACGGTGCAAAACTCCGACCGGTCGTGGGTGGCTAGCCCTTGTATTTACCTATATTTTGATGTATGAAAGAAAGTTATGCAATAATATTTGTAAAAGTTATAAACAATTATCTCTGGCTACCGGCGAATTTTTACTATGTGGGTGGTTATGTACTATCGCCGATTAGGGGATGTTAGCAACGGTGCAAAACTCCGAGCGTTCGGGGGTGGCTAGCCCTTGTATTTACCTACAATTTGATGTATGAAAGAAAGTTATGCAATAATATTTGCAACAGTTATAAACAATTATCTGTGGCTGCCGGCGAATTTTTACTATATGGGTGGTTACGTACAATCGCCATTTAGGGGTTGTTAGCAACGGTGCAAAACTCTGAGCGTACGTGAGTGACTAGCCCTTGTAATTACCTACAATTTGATGTATGAAGGAACGTTATGCAATAATATTTGTAAAAGTTATAAACAATTATCTCTGGCTACCGGCGAATTTTTACTATATGGGTGGTTACGTACTATCGCCATTTACGGGTTGTTGGAAACGGTGCAAAACTCCGAGCGTTCGTGGGTGGCTTGCCCTTGTATTTACCTATATTTTGATGTATGAAAGAAAGTTATGCAATAATATTTGTAAAAGTTATAAACAATTATCTCTGGCTACCGGCGAATTTTTACTGTGTGGGTGGTTATGTACTATCGCCGATTAGGGGATGTTAGCAACGGTGCAAAACTCCGAGCGTTCGGGGGTGGCTAGCCCTTGTATTTACCTACAATTTGATGTATGAAAGAAAGTTATGCAATAATATTTGTAAAAGTTATAAACAATTATCTCTGGCTGCCGGCGAATTTTTACTATATGGGTGGTTACGTACTATCGTCATTTAGGGGTTGTTGGCAACGGTGCAAAACTCCGAGCGTTCGGGGGTGGCTAGCCCTTGTATTTACCTACAATCTGATGTACGAAAGAAAGTTATGCAATAATATTTGTACAAGTTATAAACAATTATCTCTGGCTACCGGCAAATTTTTTCTATGTGGGTGGTTATGTACTATCGCCGATTAGGGGTTGTTAGCAACGGTGCAAAACTCCGAGCGTTCGTGGGTGTGTAGCCCTTGTAATTACCTACAATTTGATGTATGAAAGAAAGTTATGCAATAACAATTGTAAAAGTTATAAATATTTATAGCATTCACCTGGCGAATTGCGCAGCAATTTCTCTGTTTACAGACAAATTAGGGTAGGATGTCTTCAGGGTAATATCCTGTTAATACCGCCGTCGGATGCACTATTTCATGTGCTTTACGAATTGGCTGACGTCGACTCTCTGTGATGTCGGTGGACGGAGTAATTTGCAGTTGTGTATATAAACGTCGGGCGCTCTTATTAGGTACCGGTCTCTTAATTAAATCAAATTTTAGGCAAAACCCTTCGATAAATTTTTGGTGCAAAACTATGGGATATACTACTTGAACAGCTCTATCGTTTGGTATATGTTTCATTAAAAAATTCGATAAAAAAAAGTTATGGATATCTTTTATGGCTAACTTCTCCGAGGTAAAAAAAATTAAGAATATTGAAATAGGAACATTACAATAATAACTAGAAAGTAATAACAGGATGAAATTGGACATAATTGAGGAAAACGAAGATTATTATTATTTTCTCTAAATATAACAAAAATGTGCTCAGTACGGCAGTATAGGAATTGAATGAAATGCGCGTATAAAATGTTCGAACAAGATCCTTCAGATAAATTGGATTGGTAACTTTTTTAACCTACATAAATGCTGATCTTCACAAGAATGAGTATAAGTCATTCAAATTTCAACTGCATTCAAAGATCTACGTTGACCATCTTTTGGGATATCTTTTCAGGAAGTTTTGGTATAATTTAGGAATTTAGTGGATCACATTGATCAACTACATACAAATGTGAGTAGTAGATCTTTTGCCATATGGACTTTTGCTAAAATAATAAATTATTGAACGCAGAACGTTTTTGCCAATTACTCACCTGCAAAGGGGACTTACTAGGATTACACTTTACCACGAGAAAAATCTTACGAACTTTTACGTCCATTTCAGCACACATGCAACCAACGTATTCTCAGAAGACTTGAAAAATTACTTGGGTAATTTAAGTTCATTTTCCGAACTGCTCGCAGTTCTTTCAACCCGACCCGAGCAGCCTAACAATACGTCGAAGTTCGAAGATGGTAAATCTCTGTCATGACGTGCTCGAACTGTAAAGTTCTGGTGGCCGCTTACGGCCGCGAGATAAGAATGCCAGTGGCGCCTGTTCCTCCTCGTATTTTTTGCCCGAGTTCCTTCAGGAAACCTGTCGAACTCACTACTTGCTGATTCGCCGCGGTGTCGAAGGTGGTGGCGAGAGAACCAACCAGCAAGAAACAAGGGCCAGACCACAGAAGATTCTCACTACGTGCGCCTTAGAAATCCAGCAAATTTCCCGACACGTAACGTAATGAGATTGCGGAGATATTGTACTGAAAGTAGGAGCAAAGCAATGTGACTTGCCTTTTACCGCCGGAGATTCTAACTGATGGAATGCGAACTCGTGCTTCGCAGTGTTATATCAAAGGCGCTTTGTCGCCTTCCCAGAATGCAATAAATTTTTAAAACAAAACGTAACTACCATCACTACCACTCCTACTAAGCTTTTTTCGTACATCTTAGAGTTTTAAGACCGCGTTTGTCCTTGGTATAGTAAATAACGAAACATAAAGAAATATTACTTACGTAATATAGAACACACAGCGGTCTTGTACTTCAAAGAAAACCACCGTTATTACAAACTTCATGTGAAAGCCAACGTCCGTATAAATGTCCATATAAAATAATTTCTAGAATCCAAGCACACACAGAAATGTGATGACTTGAAACCAGACGTCGTAGAAAATAATTTCCTTCTGGGTTATGCCGTGCGTCAACATTCGTCATTGCTGATATTTCGCGAACCTAGTTAGTTCCGTCCTCACGATTGATGTTGGGATGTTTGTAAATTTTGATGGCTACTCTAATAAGCTTTCGATGATAATTAGTCACACATGCCAACATCTTCTCGTCATCGAACTCCATTGTGTGTCCCTACTGAAGGTTGTGTTGAGCAATAGTGGACTGTCTCTACTGTGCTATTTGACCCGACATTCGGGTCTTCGTCCTGTCGGTCCCACATAATCCACATAAGCAACCTAAACCCACAAGAAGAAGTTTGTGACAAAATCTACAAATGTGGACAAAGCAGTAATAAATATGTGTAATTATCAATTTTCCACCGGTGAATTGTCGGTCCTAAGCAAAGGATTGAACTATGAAATCGCACCCTTTAACAATAAGAGGAAATAGTAGACGTCGCAATTGTACATACAAAATTCCAGGTGTACAAGTAGAGAGCAAGAGGTCAAGAGGTTTCCAGGACAATTTGAAAAGCTATGCGTCCGAAGATCAATGTTACCAGCGATAAGTGCTCTTTTACAGACATTATGGGCAATAAAGTTATCACTGGTCTACCTGCGTGCAAAGGGAAGTCAATGCTGATATTGGACAAGGAGGACTACAATAAAAAGATGAACATTCTACTTACCGACCCTCAGCCGTTTATAGGACAAATTACATTTTTTGTCAAGAACTCCGAACATTTTATTCAGATTGTGCTGGAAGTTATCAGTGACCCTCAGGATATACTCGCAAGTTTTAAAGGAACATCACTCTTCACGTGAGTTTCGGTTATGGAGGCGGTCGAAGGCCTTCGAACGACACTTGTCCACCACGTTGTTCAGGTGGGCGGGAGTGATCAGCTAGCGGGTGTAGCGGGAATCACCTCTTTCACCAGTAATCGCCAATTTCTTCATAGAATTGTTTGAAGAATAAGCCATACGCTACCTTCTTCCATCAAATAGACGATGGAAATAGGAGAAGACATCAGCTGCAATTCTTGGATGTGTTGGTACAAAGAACGTCAACGGGTAGGCTTGGATATAAAGTCTACCGTAAGAAGACATACAGATCGGTACTTGCACACTAAATGGCACCACCGTTCCCGTTAAATAACAGAAGAGAAGTGTTATTAACACTCTGTTCACCAGAGCCCAAAAGGTATGCGACTCCAGTATCTTGGACGACGAACGCAAAAGCATCAAATGTTGACTGCCCTGGCATTTTATACATTCGCGTAAGGCTTATGTATAAACTTCATGCTCGCGATTTATATCCTTAGTTACGTGCTCGTCAAATAATATACAACGACTACAACTAACCTTTCTGTGCACATATTAATACTATTGACAAACATTTCTATTACTTCTTCGCCTTCGTCATCGCCTTCCTTCTGTAATTCTAGGACTCGCATATTTTTTCTGAATCTGCAACCTATAGAATGATTCGGTTTACGACAATTGTTACAAAATTTCCCAAATGCGGAACATCTACGTTCTCCATGCCGGGTTCCACACTTTTTGCATTGGTATTCCTTGACAATCTTTATTGTTGCGTCTTTTCTTGAGCTTAGGGCATCAGTTTGAACGGTATTTTGTAGGGCTTTTACTTGTACTTTGCTAATTTCGTCGGCTCGGCAAATGTTGACAGCTTTTTCTAGTTTCAATTCGGGTATTCTTAATAGTTGTACCGTGACGTCGCTGTTATTAATTCCCAGTACTATTCTATCTCGACCAACCTCACAGAACTTAACAAGCAATACATAGGTATAAGTTATCGAATGACTCTGATGGACCTTGACTTCGTTTATAAAAAGCGTATCGCTCGTAAATTACGCTTCGCTTGGGCCGTATGGAGGATTCGAACGCATGTTTTACATTTGCGATTTTTTTCTGGTATGCAGCAGGAATATTGAAGGTGTTAAATAGTTCTAAAACATCCTCATCGATACAATTCAGGAATATGGCCTTGTTTTTTTCCGGTTGCCGTCATGAGCAAATCGAATGCCTAACTGAATTTTCGCCAATTATTAGGGAGTTCTTCGTTAAAGACCAGAGGCTTCCGTGGTCGAAATCCTTCCATCTTATTACTTCTTATTTACTTCTTCTTACTACTTACTCTTTCTTACTAATCTTATAATATAGTCACGATGTTCACTATGTTGACCAGCGCCATGAATTAACTACTAGATTTTGATCTAAATATAACATACCTACAGGAAAACTAATGTTCCATAGACCTGCTAAGTAGAAACTATGTTTCAGAACCCTATTTTAATGAAATAGATATTCAGGGCAGTGTTCATTGTATTAAAAGACTTAAAAAATGTAAATTTACAGCTGAAATTGCTACTGAAACTAAAAATGATGCAATCTTAATAAACATCTTGAAATATTGTAATGAAGTCTGGCCTGATAAGCATTGAAGTTATAGTCCACAACAGTTTTCTAGAGGTTTATTGAAGAAGTATACGCATGTATAATAAGTATTGTGACTAACAAGCAAAAGTGTAAAAACGAATACAGACAGTATGGTGTCAACTAATATCAGGTTGCTAGGCACTTATATTTTGCTTCTTCTCAACACTTCCCCTCAAAAATCATAAAATAAATCATAAAATAAATCATAAAATATCTCATAAAATAAATCGAGTATTCCAGCATCTAGGAGACTGCTTCAGGCCGTATATACTTCTCTTCAGCCTGCAAACTGTATCGGTACCATCTTAGTACCCTTTTGGCTGCTTCATAAATACTTCTTCTTTAAGAAATCCGTTTAGAAATGCTGTCTTTACATCGAACTGTCCCAGTTTCATACCTTCTGCAGCTGCAATATTTAAAACAGATCGTATAGTGTCGAACCTTGCGACTGGGCTGAACGTTTCATCGTAATCAATTCCAGCACGCTGTTCACAACCCTTTGCGACGAGTCTCGCCTTATATCGGTCGATGGTTCCATCAACTTTAGTTTTGACACGGAGCACCCAACGATTTTCAATTGCTTTCTTACCTTTTGGTAATGGAACTAGCTCCCACGTGTCATTTTTAACTAACGAGTCCATCTCCTCGTCCATCGCTTTAATCCACTGATTCGACTTCGTTGATCTTACTGCTTCTTCATAGGTGCTCGGGATTTGTTCAACAGCTAGTAGAACATACTCACCTAGATATGGTGGTCTCCTCTCTCTTCTGCCTACTCTTTGAACTGATATTTCTTCGTCTTCATTCCTTCTTTCTTCTGGAACAATTACTTCCCCTTGAAGTGGAATCTCTGACCTAATGGAAATAGTTACTTCTCTCTCGTCTTTATCTGAACCTTGCACATGTTCTCTGCTTATATCCTCTTTATCTCCGCGACATTTCGAAATCCTTTCTCGTACAAAAATCACGTCACGACTGGTTATGACTTTGCTTTTATCTTTCAACCAAACTCGATAACCATCTCTATCATCGCAATACCTGACCAAATAACCAGTAGCACTCTTTTTGTCGAATTTTTGTCTTCTGGGTTTCGGAATGTGCACGTAGCACTTGGTACCAAAAATATGTAAGTGACTGAATTTGGTTTTCTCCGTTTTATACCATATTTCACGAGGAGTCTTAGTGTCTATTGAAGATTTTCCAGTAAGGTTAAGAACATACGATGCTGTATTAACAGCTTCCGCCCACAGATAAATAGGCAAATCTTTTGAATGAATCATCGATCGAGCACTTTCCACCAGAGTTCTGTTTTCGCGTTCCGCGGCACCGTTTTGTTCCGGGGTGTAAGGCATCGACATGCAAAAGTTTATACCTTTTTGATTTAAAAAATCGCGTACTGAGTTATTGTTAAATTCCTTTCCACCGTCGCATAAAAGTTCTTTTACGATATGGCCATGCACGGACGCTTCGTTTATGAACGTTTTTAAACAGCTCACGACCCAAGGAGTCTTGTTGCATGGGTCCACAGACATCTGCATGAATCTGTTCACCAGCCTGTGTTGGACGATCTTTTCTTTCACCAAACGATTCTCGATGTTGTTTTCCCAAAATGCAACCTTCACACTTTTCATCATCGGATTTCACGTTGACATTTCGTTGTCTGAGAAACTGGTCAACATACCTCTTGTTCTGATGTACCATTCGTTCATACCATATTTGCATAGTTTGAATAGTTTTCGTTTCTTCCGCTACAAGGGCTCTTCGCCGATCATTAGGCAGAATTACTCGCATGTTCAATGCATACAAACCTTTCTTAGTTCTTCGTCCTGTCAAACGAACTGTGCCTTCTTTTAAGAATAAACATCCTCCTTCATTTGCTCTGAACTCAACCCCGTTTTCTACCGTTTTTCCAATAGAAAACAGATTTTTACTTACTTCAGGTACATACCAAACATTGGTCATATGATTTTCAAACCATTTACCATTCACATTCATTGCTATTTTGATTGTTCCTTCGCCTAGAGCATAAATTCGGCTATTGTTTCCAACTTGCACGTTTTTCGGTTCTGCAAACTTATTGTACTTCAGAAAATATTCTTCAAAACCTGTCATATGTGCTGAAGGTCCTGAATCTGCCAACCATTCATCTTCTTCAGATTCATTGTGACATACAAATGCGTCTCCATTTGCTTGTCCCTTTTTTAGCATTTGGTCAGTCTTCTTCCGGCAATTTTGTGCAAAATGGCCTGGTTGCTTGCATTTATAACATTTCGGGGAAAAGTTTTGATGTTTTCCTGTTTTATATTTTTCGCCCTTCTTTGCCATCAGAGCACTTGAACCAGTTTGTTTTCTGGCAACCGCATTTCAATAAGTCTTAATCGCTCTGTTAACTTATTTAACGTCCTTTGATCTCGCAAACACTTTTAAATTCAAAGTATTCTATAGGCAATGTGGACATGATCCTACTCATCAATACCAGTTCTGGAAGTTCCGATTTTGACAATCTCTTTAATTCATCGTTGATCTCAAAGAAATTTCTTTGCAGCCGAGCTACATGTTGCATAATCGTATCACAACCACTCTTATCGCTTGCAAAGAATTGCTCTAGAAGCCTATCCAATCTTTGAGCCGAACTTTGTTCATAGACTGACAGTAATCGTTGCCAAATTTCCGTAGCTGTCAAGTCTATATTGGAATCATTCATGCTATTGACCATGATTAGCTGAGCCAATGCGTCTCTCTTCTCGAAACTCTTAATTTCGCATTCTCGTTTCGTTCTTTCATCAATTGTACAGTAATCCGGTGCATCAAGCAGACGTTCAGTCGCACCTGTTACGACGTCCAGCACATCGTGATGCCGTAGCATAAGCGCCGCTTGTCTTCGCCACTTCGTCCAATTTTCAGCACCCTGAAGTTTTTCCATTTGCGTCTTGAAGTCCATTACGGCAGGCAAAAAAAATCAGGATCGTCTGTCAACTGTGACTTAACACGTACTCTCTTCACTCTTCACTAGAACTCTAGTTATGGACGTTTGCGTTCTGGGCCCATAACCTATTGAAGTTATAGTCCGCAACAGTTTTCTAGAGGGTTATTGAAGAAGTATACGCATGTATAATAAGTATTGTGACTAACAAGTAATAGTATATTATAATACAAGTTTTATAAGACAAAAATTGGCGCACGAGTAGTTTTGGGCACGACGAGCGTAGCGAGGAGTGCTCAAATGGACCGAGTGCGCCAATACGTCTTATAAAACGAGTGTTATATACTATTTTTTCTACTTTGCGACTTTAAATTCACATACATTTCGAAAATTGCGGTTGTCATCTTACAATCTAGAGTAGTTTCATATTCAACAGTTGGTAGTTGTACTAAAATTCACAAATACGATTGACGCGAGCCAATAGCGATTGAGATGTCAGCCAGATGTCAGCCTTATTTGACACTTAACGTCAATATCATCAGTCGTGGAAAACTAAAAGTTACCAAATGTTTGTGACCTAGTGTTTTCATAACGACACCGAAACCGGTTTCGTTATGAGTTCATAACGAACGCAAAGTAGAAAAAAGTATAAAAACAAATACAGACAGTATGGCGTCAACTAATATTAGGTTGCTAGGCACTTATATTTTGCTTCTTCTCAACAATAAGAAAAATATTTCTAACGATTGTACTCATTCTTATAAACACATACAGGTCAAGACGGCATTATATACTTTAACAATAGACTTGTAATTCCATATGTACTAAGATCAAGAATGTTAAAATTATTACACGAAGGACATATGGGCATAACAAAAACACTCATGAAAGCCAAACAATTACTTTATTGGCCAGGTTTAACAAACGAAGTTATACATTTTATTAATCAATGCTCTACTTGTGAACGTTATGCTTCATCTAATAAAAAAGAACCATTGTTACCACATGAGTTGCCAACATTGCCTTTTCAGAAAGTAGGTATTGATGTGATGAACTTTAGCAGAACGGATTACTTGTTTCTGATAGATTACTACTCGAAGTGGCTAGAAATAATAAAAATAAAACAAAAGACAGCCGGTGAAATCAAAGATAAACTGATTACAGTGCTCACAACTCATGGTGTACCGGGAATGATAGTTGCTGATAACATGCCTTTTGGTGCGCTTGAATTTAATGAGTTTTCCAATAAATGGAATTTTACAGTAGTTAATTCTAGTCCTAACTATTCACGTAGTAATGGGCTTGCAGAAAAAGGTATACATATAACTAAATAGATATTAAAGAAAAGTTTTCATTGTGGTATTGATTGGCGTATCTTGCTTTTAGATCCACTCCTTGTCCATCTCTTGGAGCTTCTCCCACTAAAATGCTAATGAGCCGAATGATCAAAACGAAGCTACCCACTAATCATCAGAGAGAGAAATCTAAAATATAGTGTACAAACTTAATAATAATAAAAAAATTTATAAATACTATCATGACAGAAAATAACTAAGAACAGTTCAAACTTACTTACCTGGAGAAAGTCTCATGCTGCAAAATGGTATTGCATGGTTTCCTGCTAAGATATTATAGTCGACAAATTATCCTCGCTCATATATTGTAAAATGAAAACATATTAAGACGTAATACTTACTACCATTTAAGATAATCCTTAAATGACCATCACCACATAGAGGCAAAACCAGAACAGTATAGAAATATCAATGAACATCAAGCTCCAGTCAATGAAAAGATTTTTAAACCTCCAGAAGCCAATGATGATACTAATGTAATTGTGACTGATGCAACAAATATACCCGCAAACCGATTATATCACTCGTTCCGGCCGTACCGTAAAGATACCGGACAGATATGATTCCGCAGTTTGATGTAATTATAATTGTAAAAGTATGTGTTATATTTTATTGTAATAAAATTGAATTTCTTGTGTTTAGATTGTAATTACAGAGTTGTAAATGAATACGTTATATTTGAGTTGTTTTTATCAATTATTTGAACAGGGTTACACCTGTCCCGTAGACATATAATAATAGATTAGTGGAGACAACCTATATTACGTAGAAACTATGCTTAATGTCGTAATCTAATCTAATGAAAACAATACATAATACATGCCAGTCATACTCGCTCTCCCTCTATTCAGCCAAAGAAAAATATGCATTGGTGTTTTTCTCTTAACAATTGATAACACAAAATCGACCGTGGAGGTTATCGTCACGGAAATCTCAACTTCTCGAGCGCGATAGAGAGACGCCTTCGTACAAAAGAGATTTCAGGTTAAACTGAAGCGGGTTGACTGCCTGCGAGATATATGCATCATTCATGGTTCGGTCGAGAATAGTCGTCGCCTTTAGAAAACGGGCGCCCCGGATATGCGTCATAATTTTCTTCATAAATTTACCACCCTCTTACAGAGGCGCCAGAGAAAGCAACCGAAATATAGCGAACTCGTGACGCAAAGAAACCTAAAAATCCTGGTCGACTGTGCATATACTTTTCTCACATTTTAAATCCCCACGAACAATATATTATTTTGTCGGAAACTGCATAGCCACAAAAACAAACATATAAGTGCTGGCCATTCGCGTATTTGTATACAGGGTCCTTCACGTCCAGAGTAGAGTTCTAAACACAAAGACGCAAGTACATATTGATCAGCACAAAATTTGAGCGAGATTGCCAAATTTAAACATACTCTCTATCTGAGGTGTCGGCCAAAAAGTTGGCACCCAGTCAGCTTGTTGGAAGTACTCATAAATAATGTACGTATAGTTTTGAATTGCATTACCATATAGATTAGTGGTCAGAATTGGATATCGAACTGATCGAAAACTCATTTAAGCGTATATAACATGACGTTGAAAGTACAGCGTGGTCAAATCTAACTTTGCAGTTGCGAGTGCGCAGAAATTGCGACTGCAATACTTGAAAAATGAAGTGCTAATGCGTCGTGATTAATGCCGCCGTAAAATCGGTAACAAAACAGCATTAACACTATACGACTAGAGGTCCATATACGGCCATTATATGACAGTGTGCTTAATGCCTAATCCCGGAGCTTTTCTGTCGAGTTTATTGCGCTAGGATTTTGCACGCTGTGTCTACGAGTAGAAGGGGTGAAAACAACTACTACGTTAAACTTCATGGGAAATTACATTTGTACATAATACCGGGGGATAATGTTTGCGTTTCTAATGGAATAGCCGGAAAATTCTTAGCCTTATGAAATTGAGGGTTCTCTACCGCTTTATACCAACAACCACGCTCTATGTTAAGTCAATATTAAATGCGTGACAATGATTCTGAGGGCTTTATTACCACAGAGATGTGTCATTTGCATAGGTAATTTATCTTTCGCAAATATATTTTGAAATTACGCTTACATTTTTGTTAGACCGCCGGTTTTGATACCATACCTACAAATAATCATAATAAAACTATGTTAAATAATCGTTCCACTATTCTATAAATCCATTGGAATTCCACTATCTATGCAGGTGTAGATATACTTTTTATTGTTATTGTTTTAACAGAATACAATATTGCTTCAGAAAAAGTATCATGTGGACTATTTCTTATAAATGTTGAACAATCGCTTGAAATATTAACAAACCCGTATTTCAAACTGTTCTAACCAGAAATCGAAAAAACAAAATGTGATTTTTTTACGCAACATGACCCTGCCTAAGTATGTATGTATGTATGAAATGAATAGTTCCAATACCTTTTCTGTAAGAAAGAATTAAAGATGTCAAATTGACCTATTGTCACCAAACCGTCACGTGTGCGCTGCGTAGTGGGGGTTGTTGATGTAATTTCCGAAGGGTTCCAGCAATTTTGCATATTGTGGACATTTATTGAGATGTAAATGTATCACGTCTCTCATCCTTATTGCTTCGTGTTGTCAATACAGCAACCATCATTTGACGAATGCCTTTCTTCCGTTTCCGTGACCGACCCTTTACGTGTCCCACTGGATGTTTCCTCTAAGCAGTTATCATTGATTTTGCAAATGAGCCGCCAGTTCTATAATTTCGTCAAAATAGTTAAATAATAAATTAAAGTAGAGGAAATTTTGTA
The DNA here is from genome assembly GCA_964023965.1 of Melinopterus prodromus. Taxonomy (NCBI): domain Eukaryota; kingdom Metazoa; phylum Arthropoda; class Insecta; order Coleoptera; family Scarabaeidae; genus Melinopterus; species Melinopterus prodromus. Next base: position 28,335,299 of record OZ030394.1, on the reverse strand, counting down.
TAATTTATGTCTACGACATTTTTTAGTAAAATTAATGGTTTAGGTGTATGAGCAAATTCTTTTTGATCGAGATCGAGTCTGCATTAAAACTTAGTTAGCGAGGATTTCACAATTATTTTCATTCTGACAGTAGGTAGTGTCAAAGGCTGGTGTTTGACAATACCTACTGTGAATTTTACCTACGTATTAGGGATTATACTCAGCTTGTCCTATAGCGCCAATGTGTAGTTTCGGTTACAACAATGCAATGTGAGGCGGAGATATACCGTGTGTTCATTTCAAAAGTATCCACCCTTAATAACTCTTGCCCTGATGCGATTATTGCTTTGAGTGAAAACACGTCGAATTAGATATTGAGGGGAAGTTCAAAAATGGTACCTAGAGAATTTTAGGTTTCATCCCTTCACCCCCCAGCCACCCACTTCTAATTTCAAACGGCATCCTATATCTTGTGATACATCATTTGAAAGGGCAATTCTCTACTCAACCATTTTGCAACCAGAGATTTTGATAATGAGAAATGAAAAAGTGCTCTTGATACAGTATTATGCGTTGTTCACGAATTCGAACTCAGAAGTTGTCCATCAAGTGTATTGAAAACTACAAACCAACCTTTTTCGTTAGATTACGTCTGCTTCAGAAAGAATAAATGTTTTTTTTTTGTATTAAATACTATGGTGATTGAGATCAGACCATGTGGCAATGTTGTGGCAATTCTGGTTAAAATGGCACAAATCCCTCGTCAGAGTTTGTCAATTCTGTCGTATCTTCATCCATAGTTCTATGTGCTTCCTATAGTGTTGCAGTCGGTTTGGTGGATTTATTGGTTTCTTCATGTATTCAATTTATTTGTATTATTTCAATTTATTTGTAATTGTCTAATGAACTATAAAAACCTATTTACAACAACAGGAAAAATAAGACATTGCTTAAAAAAATCGATGACGTCGTAAGTAAAAAACAATTGATGGTCGAATTTAATTTAATACGAATTCGAATAATTTTTTCTTCATATTTTACCGATATATCTGATAATAAAGTTTATGCAAAATTTCTAAAAACTGTGACGTGATCGAAGATGTTCTATAGCCTTTTTACAAGCACAATGAACACACAAATAAGCCATACCTAGTAGCATGCAGGATAATAAATTTAGAAAAGGTATATGGAGAACCAATTAGCCATTTGGTAGTACTAGGTAGCTACTCCTTTTGGTACAGTAGAAGTTTTTGACATTAATTTCACAATATGTTAAGGAGGGAGGAGTTGGTTGGGTAGTGGTTGGTCTGGTAGGTTCTGATAAACCATTGATAATAGGTTAATAAAAGTTGTCAAAATGAATAGCATAGAATTAATGTTAATCAAACATTGTACAAATATACCTAGTATTCCAATGAAAGTCCTCGATGTTCTTTCCCTCTAGGGTGGGACAAACAACCCTAAAAAAACAAAAAATAAAATACTTCTAATGGATACCTACCATTGCGTGAGATATCCTGTCTGCTTCAACAACTAATAATTTGTTATACTCAGTGTTTTCTTATGTTCTCCCAAAAGCGCGAATAAACATAAACAGCTTGTTGCCTGGCAGGCAAATGGACTGCCACTGATATTTCTTGAATACACTTCGCATTTTTCTTCCTAAGTCTAGTTACTTTTGCCGCCTCGGAGTCATTTGTCTTTTTCAGCTGTCATATGCAGACAACTCCATTAACAAAATTTTCCTGAAACATTTACTCGGTTCTCAGACTACAGAGTTTAAATGGCTTCTCAAGCTAATTTAAAGATTTTAATAGTAATTTTATAGCCCCTTTTTGACTGATTTAAATTTGTCAATAGAAGTCCCCGGATTTACGCGTACGTGCACACCAAGCGTTAAGTGACGCTAGGTATACTTTCTCTCTACTAAACTTTAATTAACTTTGCCGAAGTTCTAGAGAGGAATTTCGATTAAGCAATAATAATTAATTGTAGGGTGGTTTTAATAAAAACTCCGGAAAAAATTCTATGACGCCCTTTATTGTGGATCCCGGTTCTTAATTCCCTACGCCACCATCGTGCCTTTATTAATTGGACAGGGCGATAATTTATTCTAATTGAAGCTATTTCGGTGGGTTTCTTAGAACCACCGACCTTAGTTATAAGAAGAGGGGAGGGGACATGAATTAGGAAAATCAAATCAAAAGTTTGATTGGATTACCAAAGTTTTGCGATGTATTTACACGGTTATGGTAAGAAATGATTCAGCACAAATTTGATTAATATTTGTTATTTCTTCTGTTCTAGGTAAGCTGTATTTCAAAAATAAGAATTTTGAGTGAGTATTAAACGTTACCAACAAAAGATGGAATGTTATTTAAATACACCCATGGTCCAAAAAATCGGACAAAGTCTCAACTAATGTCTGTACTTTGATTCATTCCAATATCTGAATTTGTGTCGAATGTACCCGACCTTATATAAACTTAAAGTCACAAAACGCTGCATTGCAATAGACAGAACAAAATTATATACTTGTTACCGAATGATCATAATAATTAGGTTCATTCAATATTTGGTTGTACAACTCCTTTTTTGGTAGTCTCTTTTCCGGAGATGTTAGAAATGTCTTCTAGGTGCCAGTATTTTTAGCTCCGGTCTGCAATCTTTGTTACTCTCGTCAAAAGTAGTAGCATAACGTTTTTACATATACAGGATGTCTCAACAGTGCGGTCTCGGAAGATTGTACCTCTGTTAATGAAGATATTTTAAAACTGATTTCACTCATATATACAGAACTCTGATGTTCCGTAAGGTAGTACCAACCCAAAGTTATGCTGGAACAACCTATATTTTGACTTGAATTTTGACTTCCTCGCTAAATTTTGCGCCAATTAAACATAACATTACCTACCCTAAACTTTATTTTTTTTGATTTATTGGCATTTTTATGGAAAAACAGTAGTCTATGAAAAACTGTATATCGCAATAACTGTTTTTAATTTTATTTCGCACGCTTAGACTATGATTAAGTAAGAAGAGTTCTATTATCATGATTACCTACCATATCCAAATTGTGGACAGGGTGGTCATAATCTGCAGCAAAATAAAGCAAACAGTTCTTCCTAAGGAAGTTAATTTTCTTAAATTGAACACCCTATATCTAATTCTTTTTTTGAATTCTACGCATCGTTCTGCACAAAAATGTACTAGTACACACATGTGCTAAAATAACATTGCTGAGATAACTAGTCTTCTTACTAAAAAAATCGAAATTTGTTTATCAATAAGTGCTTCTATACCTACATTAACAATTAAACCAGTTAAGTATTTACCTAATCTACTGTTTTCTCACATAATTTCATCTTTTTATTAATAAAACAAAACATTTTATCACATCTGCAATTTAATATTAATATTTTAAATCAAAATTTACTTAGTAAATAAATAACTTCCGGGTTATGCCGTGTGTCAAGATTAGTAAATGCTGACGTTTCGCGAACGATGTTGCTCGCGTCTTCAAAGGTAATTGAATACTGCACAAAAATCAGTATTCAATTAGCTTTGAAGAAGCCAGCAACATGGTTTGCGAAACGTCAGCATTTACAAATGTTGACACACAGCATAACCCGGAAGTAGTTTATTTTCTAAATGATTCTGACCATTACTTATACCTTGTAGGCTGTGAAAAACTGTGCTGAAGAAGTTATTAAGGTATCTGTCAGTGGTATCTGTCAACTCTACTTGCCAATAAAGCATTTTTGTTGCATTCGCCAAAAGCCCACACCATGTCAATTAGTTCCTCGTGGGAAAAGTTCGCCATATTTCCCAAAATTATGCAAACCTAGCTTAACAGCCCTAACAATATCACCACCACTCAGAGATACCTTAATAACTTGTTTAGCACAGTTTTTCATAGCCTACAGGGTATAAAAAAATTTTATTTCAAAATATAATATTAAATTGCAGATGTGCAAAAATGTTTTATTTGATTTTTAAAAAAGATGAAGTTATTCGGGAAAACAGTACTTTAGGTAAATACTTAGCTAGGTTTAATAGTTAATGTAGGTGTAGAAGCACTTATTGATAGAAAAATCGATTTTTTTATGAAGAAGATTAGTTATCACTGTAATAGTTTATTTTAGCGGTAGTGTGTACTAGTACTTTTTTGCGCAGAAAAATGCGTAGAATTAAAAAAAACTAATTATATATAGAGTGGTTCTTTAAAAAAATTAACTTTCTTCGGACGAACTGTTTGCTATATTAGACCGAGAAGTGACTAGGGTCACGCGCGCAACCACAGCGGTCCTATTCGCTGTTTTCTTTCTGTTCGATGCTGGTTATTGTACGTTTAGCCGTTAATAGTATGAAATATGTATATTGCCTATTAAATTATGTAGAATAAAAGTTTTGTGCAAAAACCTTGCAACATTTACATATATTTTTATATATTAATTATAGAATTATTAAAAGAACCTTCCCTTAAAGAGCAACTGGAATTTATTCATAGCAATTTTTCATTTTTAATTGCAGACATTAAATATTTCGAAGGGCGTAACATCAAAGTGAGAGAATCGATAGCAAAATTGACCAAAATAGTAAATAAATTGAAATCGGTTCCGGGAGAAATGTGTGAACTTTTAACTAATAAAGTTGACGTTATATTAGATAGAAATCCCAATCTGAGAATAGTTCAAGAATTTTGTATGACAAATAATTTTACAAATTGCAAAAAATATCAATTACATGCACATTGCTTTACTTATGCCCCATTAATAAGCTGTGACGTTGAGAGAAGCTTTTCGACTTTTAATAGTTATTTAACCAACAAGTATATTAAAAAGAGCGATTAATGATCGAGACTGTTTAATGCTCGAGCGTTAATTGTTGAGATCATAAATAGCCGTTTAATATTCAAGTTGGCTACAAAATTGTTTCGTCGATCGCAATCTTCTAGCGTCGTCTATATAGACTTTTCTTCGCCAATATCTTTTTAGATTAAATGGCAATTTATGTAATTTGACACTGACTGTTCTAGAGCGCGGTATGTTTTGATTGGAAGGTTTCATTTCAAATATGTTCGATTGGCCAATCAAACGTCGTCTTTACGTCGTGTGATTGGCTATAACAACTCATGCATTACTAGAAATCGTGCATTAATAGAGTTATTTAATGTCCTATTTACTTAACTGACATAAAATTTAATCATCGACGGAAAAGTTATTTTAAGTTCTAAAAGAACATCATTGACTATCGAAAATTTGGAGAAAGTAGTAATAGCAAATGTTAACAATAATATCTTGTTAAATAAATAATTATTATTAATACAAATTATTGTTAAAATCATTTGATATTATAGGGATTATAAGTTATTTACGCACTATCCGTCCGTCGAGTATAGTATAAAACAAAGCGTACGTCACTGTCGTCGCTGTTCTTGGTCGCCTGAGTCATGCCTGAGCGTGCGATCGTTGAATCGCCGTAACTTTTACTGTCATTCTTTCTCGTGGCGGCATATCGAATTATTTCATGGGCCAATGTTACTACGGTTTCGAGGTAAGCGGACTTCTTTGGAGTACGGTGTTATATTCGAAGGTGCTATTGCTAGACAAACGCCGCTCCATGCCTCAGGTGTCACCAGTTGCCCGCTCTCTGCTCGGCTCTGGTGATCACGCTAATAGAACGCTTCTTACTTCATAATCAAAGCATGCGCAATAAACCTAAAAACAAGTATTGAGATATACCGCTTTTCTTAAGACTGTCGTTTCTCCATAAAAATACCAATAAATCAAAAAGTATAAAGTTAGGGGTAGGTTAATTTTCATTGTCGTAAAATTATGCGAAGAATTCAAAATTGCGCCGAAATATAGGTTGTTCTATTTAAAAAGCATAAGAGTGGGTTGATACTACCTTATGGAACACCCTGTATACACGCCTCGGAGTTCTGTATATATGAGTGAAATCAGTTTTAAAATATCTTCATTAACAGAGGTACAATCTTCCGAGATCGCACTGTTAAGACACCCTGTATATTACATACATATATATATTGTTTAAAAATATGAGTAAAATATTTAGAGTGTATACGGTGGGGTCATAGGCTACCTTTTGGAAGCTGCGTCGAGGTAAAGAGCCGGAAAATGAGCCAGAACTTTAGAAACAGCATAGGGAAAGTACGGGGTCGTGTGAGAATCTTTAGGAAAGCTGTTGGAAACAATTAAAAAGTAAAAGCTCGATTTGGTTCCAAATGACGATCTGGCGGGACACCTAATGAGACCTTCAAAGTATTTTGCGATAAATTCATACGTGTTATACATGGTTGTATAGCTCTTTCAATATTCGTTTATCATAGTGAGATGCATTTCTTGCTTTACTTGAATCCCACGATCTTCTACATGTACAACCGTTGCAGATAGATTACTTATTTGCAATGTTATGTTATTGACTTCTTGTTATGTTCTTGTTTCCTTTTTTAAAATAAGTTATGAAGTATTTTGTTGATAAAGCTAAAGGATTTTGCCGTAAAATTATTTTCTTTTTACTTTTACTGCTACCACAGGTACAGTATGTACTCATTTGCGGTGGTACAAGCATCACTATAAATATAAATGCATCGTCTATCGTTTCTTTCTACTTTCATTGAAAGACTTTCGTGGCCGACCAGTGTTTTTTTTTGTTGCCAATACTAACCGCCTCTAGAAAAGTCATTTTCACGCCCAACCAATCACTATTTCTTTGAAGAAAGTAGTCCAGTGCACTTACTCCATCTTCCATTTAACTTTGAGCAAAACGTTATTATTTTATATTTGACCTTGCAAATCATATTTGCTTAACACGCAGTCGCACACACTGAACACTGCACACACATACTGATATTCTTGAATTGTTGGCTTCATTCCGCCAAACCTCGAAAAGCTCACTTCGAAGAATTCCGTAATCCACCACTCAAAAATTTATAAAGAGAAAAATGGTTAAACTAGATCACAAAAAGCTATAATTACACAGATAATTAATTGGCCATACTAAGTGCTGAGCGTAATTTAATAACGGTAATTTATGATCTGTACCTAAGCCTGCTAATTTCAAGAATTTTGTTGTTTTCTCTCTAACAAGGACAGTAATATTACATAAAGTTAATACAACTATAATTAATTGTAAAAATGAACAAAAATATAACAAAACTGTAGGTTCATACTTGTAGTTAAGTTCACTAAAGTTTCCGATTAAAGCGACAAGAAATTCATCTACACATGTCAAAGTTTCGAATGGAACTTGGCGGATGACTTAACCGTAGAACATTATGGTAGTCAAAAACATAACATTCAACAGCTAGTGCGTAGGTCCTAGTGTTCCCTATTTAACACTGGTGATATTTTTCAAGTAGTCAACTATTTAGAAATGTATTATTGTAACGCAGATTTTGAGGTTAAAAATTTTAGACTTTTGACCCGCCAGATTCGATATCTGAACCACAGTGCGACGCCGTGTGCTACCATGATACGACTAGCAAGTTTCGGAAAGGGACAAAGAATCGACAACTTTGGGAGAATGCAAATTGATAACTGGCGAAACAGAGGTTAATATTGAACGTATAAAAAGTCTCAAAAAAGTAAGGAAACTCCACCATGAATTATTCTCACTTCATTTCCGTCATATGATATTAAATGCCTGATATTTAATATTTCTTCAGTAAGATCTTCGAGGATATTTTTGTGTGACTTTTGCTCTGATATTTCTTTTGTACATTTTTGTTTGTTTTTTGTTATACCTACGTCTTGATACTTTTGGATTTATGATTTTGTTTACATATTTTTTATTATTACTGTATGGACCTAGTTGTGTATTATGTGTATGAATAAATTCAAGGGGAAAATGGTTATTACGTAAGCTCGTTAGTAATGTAGAATCAACTAAAGAAGCCAGACTGTGGCCGAGTGGTAGCGCGCTTGGCTATCAGTCTGGGGGCGTCGGTTCGAATCCCACGCCCTGCTTTCAGAGTAAAGGTTTTTCTGTGGTTTTCCTTTACTCCACGGCGAATGCTGAAAGACAAACAACTTAAGACGTGCCACAGACGCGGGCCATAATAATGATAATTCGGGCCTGCCGATGCCCCCGTAGTGGCGAAAGCTGACAATTTTTGAAAAAAAAAACACCTCCGCCTGGATTTGAACCTGGAACCCTCTAATTTCAGGTGGACAGCTCTCCCAGTTGAGCTACAGAGGCTGTGGAAATTTATAGGTTTTATTTGTTACTTCACGACTTGCACTCCGAGTTTCCAGTTAAACAAGCCCGTCGTGACACTTATTGGTTCTACATTACTGACGAGTTTACGTAATAACCATTTTCCCTTGAATTTATTCATCTGTATGAGCTGTTTAGCAATAAACATTTAGCGATTCCTAGTTACCAAACTTCCATCTAGCCCCAATAGGTGTTGCGACGGGTTTGTATTTGAAACTCGGATTGCAAGTCCTGAAGTGACAAATAAAACCTATAAATTTCCACAGTCTCTGTAGTTCAACTGGGAGAGCTGTCAACCGGAAATTGGTGGGTTACTGGTTCAAACCCAGGCGGAGGTGTTTTTTCCAAAAATTATCCTCACCTGGGTTAATTATTATCATTCGCTTTTTTTAGTTGTTTATTATTATTAAGAATTAAGAATTTAGTAGCAGTTGTTTGCTTTTGAGTGAAGTAAGGTACTTTCTCAAATCTTATTTGCGGTTAAAGGAGTACTTAACATTATTAGATACGGCGACGGTCAATTTAGTTTAATGGGAAAAATGAACTGAAGAGAACTCGGTAGAGATGCTTCCGCGCAATCTGCTAGGGTTAACAAAGTCTAGGTCATAAAGCAGCTCGTTGGGTATACGGTTCTGTTTCGGCCGATTTAATTTCCTCAAACAATGTGAGGAAAGCCGTTGGACAGTGGAGAAATCCCTAACCCTAAAAGGGGACTGTTTCCCCACAAACGACATTCATTAACGAAATCGATTTTTGGGATTTACCGCAGCCGCATTGCTTGTTTAGTAACAAATCGCTTTGAGGTTGACACACAAATCCCCTAATTAATATAATCAAAATGGGATGCAGTAACATGAAATTGATATTAGGTATATTTGCGGCTAGTGGTTTTGGTATGTAATTGAATCGTCTGTTGAAATAATTAAGGATTTAAACGAAATGGTGCTTGACTGGTTTCCGCTGCGGATATTACACAGGCAATTTTCTCTGCAACCGAATTAGGTAATCGGTGCAAACTTCTGCAAAACTTTAAAATTAGATTCTTATCCAACGTTCCAGAACAAGTGCGCCGCAATTCTATTCGGGTTCTTTCAATTACATTCCGTCGTTTATCACGGAAAATGCGATTTTCTAGGTCTATTCACCTATACGAGCATTAATGAAGAGGTATGAGGTTATTGAGTCCGCGGATATCATTTAACTGTTACTGATTGTATATGGTCCATTATAACCTTTACAATAGGTCTGGTCCATGACAAAGCACGATACGTGAACAGTGGTTTCTTCGTGATGGAGCAAACCTAATTAACAATATAACATTGATTCTATGGGCATTCGATATCAACATATTTCTCTACCCAATATACTCATTTACATGTTGACTGGCAATGTATTCTTGTATTAATAATCAAACATGATCATTTACGTTATGATTGGACGTTCCCTGATTATTCGAAACACAACTCCAAACTCTATTATTGTTTGCATGCATGTATGTATCTCACAGTTTCTAGTGGATTTAGTAGTCTCGTATTATAATAAGCCGGGTGCTATACATACCATTCTACGGACCAGTAAGTAAATAATCTCATTCGCTAAGTATTTATGTATTTATTATTTATATCATAGTTTAAGAACAGTGTCTTTCTGTTTTATTATTATGCCGCTTATTATACGAGAAATGCTCTGTCAGATGTCAAGAAAAGTTGGATGTCATAAAATAGTTTTCCGTCGATCGTTTATTTATGAGTCAGTTTAGTGAATAGGAAATCGTTTATTAAAGTACTACATTAATGCACGATTTCTATTAATGCATGATTTGTTATAGCCAATCACAAGACGCAATGACGTCGTTTGATTGGCCAGTCGAACATATGTGAAATGAAACCTTCCAATCAAAACATACCGCTCTCTAGAACTGTCAGTGTCAAATTACATAAATGGTCATATAACCTAAAAAGACATCGGCGAAGAAAAATCTATGTAGACGACGCTAGAAGAATACGATCGACGGAAAAATTTTGTAACCAACTCGAATATTAAACAGCGATTAATGATCTCGACAATTAACGCGCTCGCTTCGCTCGCGCGTTAAACAGTCTCGATCATTAATCGCTCTTTTTAATATACTTGTTGGTTAAATAACTATTTTCCCTCGATCGTTTATTTATGAGTCAGTTTAGTGAATAGGAAATCGTTTATAAAACAACTTCATTAATGCACGATTTCTATTAATGCATGATTTGTTATAGCCAATCACACAATATAATGGCGTCGTTTAATTGGCCAATCGAGCATATGTGAAATGAAACCTTCCAATCAAAACATACCGCCCTCTAGAACTGTCTGTGTCAAGTTAAATAAATTGTCATATAACCTAAAAAGACATCAGCGAAGAAAAATCTATGTAGACGACGCTAGAAGAATACGATCGACGGAAAATGTTTGTAACCAACTCGAATATTAAACGGCATTAATCGCTCTGTTTAATATACTTGTTGGTTAAATAACTATTAAAACGTTTTACTTAAAAAAAGTAATCTTCTTTAAAAATTCACATATTGGGATAAAAAGAAAGCAAAATCGATGTTTAATCGTCGACGTCTTAGCGGCTTGTTGATTTTATAATAACTGTCAGTTGTGGCTCGTCCTCTAGAAATATGACCGGGGAAAGTTACTCATAAAACTTATTTATAAAACTTTTTTTGACCGATTTCAAGAACGGATTTCAAGTCTACAAGTAGTTATAGTTATAGGATCAAATCATAATTACTATCTCAAAAATTGAAAAGAAAGTATTTTTTTCTATAAATTTGCGGATCTGTCAAACCTCACAACTCCGCAAATAGTTGACATATTATATTAATAATTGCGGCAATCGAAACCCCAGACGTTGCTTTAACTCCCATAGTTATGGCAACTTAAAATTATAGTAATTAGTTATGTAAACAAATTAACGAACGTTGAACGTTTTTACAATAGGATGAGCGTATAAGCAAAACAGCGCTTCATAAAACAAGTTGAATATATCAATTCTTTTCACCCCATCGTGACAATATGTACAGCAAACTGTAGAACAACTCCACTCCTACCTATGGTAGTTATGGCAACTCGAAATTACGTTAATTTTATTAGTGATGTAAAAAAATTAACAAACTTTGAATGTTGTGTGTACGACTAAGCGGAACAGTGCTTCATAAAACTAGTTGAATAAGTCATTTCTTTGCACCAAATAATGACAATATATACATCAAACGATAAAGGAAGGCCACCCCTACCTACCTACGGTAACAAACTTTGGACGTTTTAAACCTTCGGATAAGCTACTAAGCATAACACAGCCGCATAAAAAAGTTCTATAAGTCATTTCTTTTCACCCAATGGTGACAATCTGTACATAAAACTATAGAGGAAGGCCACCCCTATCTATAGCAGTTATGGCAACTGGAAATTAGGTTAGTTAGTGATGTAAAAAAATAACAAACATTGAACGTATTTTCTGTTGTATGTACTATCGTGGCCATATATTATGTCCCTTCTTTTGACGTCCATTTTCTCGGAAACCTAGGGGCGAAAAAATTTGAAAAAATTCTGGTGCTGTTCTTGATTAATATGCTACAACTCATAAAAATTAGAAAGCTGTATGTGTTGGCGTTTTCCAGATTTTTCCAAATTAAAAAGAATTGGCGCTGTTTTTGCCACGTAAATTTTATTCGTTTAACTTTAGCAATTAATTACTCCGGAAATAATACATAGATTTAAACGAATTAAAAAGTCAAAAACACCTGCGGAATGCTAGCTTTCAATGTGCATTTTTGTAAAATCATTGGATTAATGGTTGGCCCACAAAAAGCTATATCACGCAATGCCAGCCATTCCGTTATTAGAAGAGCTAGAATAATGAAATATAGACTATAGGCTACCCAATAATTCATAGGTTTAAAGTTGATTACATAATCATTGGTTATCTTGCATTTTTCATACAAAAGATTGTGCTGAAACTCCGCGTGAATTCCGACGCTCTACGGTCTTTGGGGTACTGCGGGGAAAGGAGGTGTTAGCGGTGCAGTCATGTCGGAGAGAACCGACACAGCTGGGGGAACCGGGGCAGCTTATTATCAATACACCAAAAGAACTACAAGTTGACAAGGTAGTAATTTTAACTAACAATTAAATTCTTAGTATTTGCATAATTTTGATTATAATATGTGACCCGGTACGAGAAAGCTCTTCTATCGATTGGCGTTTATGTTTTCTTCAGCTTTATACAATAAGGTAGTAAACAAGATTTTGATGGAAGCGGATAGATCTAATAATATGGAGTTAGCAGTTTTTCCGATTAGTGGTGAATACTAAATTAAGCTTGCATGATAAACCCAAAAAATATTTAAAAGGTATGCCCGATTTTGTTATATAAATATTCAACAGTTTCAACAGCTTATTTATTAATATTATTTAAATACATGCAGAAACAATATAAAATAAATACAACACTTGATATATTACATATATTACAAACGTCAGCTCTGACCGTATAAAACTTAAAAATATCAAAAATCTTTTACAAGTTTAGCATCGTAAATTTGTAGACACATAGAATATTTTGCAGATCACTCATTAATTTAAAATGCTACACCCGAACCCCGATTTCAATTGCCAAGAATTCCCATGGGACTTCCAAATGCCTGTTCGTGGTTCTGTTATCTTATTGACTTATTTTGCCATTATTTTTTAATTCGGTAATCTGTTGCCGGATATCCAAATTTCTTTGGCGAAGCATAATCGCCGTGTCGTTTTATGTATTGTGTCCGTAAACACTAGTAACTACGCAAGTGCGAGCCGCCACTACTGGCTGCGTCGCTGTCGATCCCTTCACCCCGCTCGCCCCAAGGACCGTAAAGCGCCGCGCCAACTGCAGCAATCATGAGATGCTTCAACTCGATCTTTTGTAGGGAAAATGGAAGATAAACCATGATTATGTAATAAACTTTAAACCTATGAATTAGTGGGTACCCTATAGTCTATATTTCATTATTCTAGCTCTTCTAATAAAGGAATTGCTGGCATTGCATAATATAGCTTTTTGTGGGTCAAGCACTTATCCAATGATTTTACAAAAATGCACATTGAAAGCTAACATTCCGCAGGTGATATTACTTTTTAATTCGTTCAAATCTATGTATTATTTCCGGAGTAATTAATTGCTAAAGTTAAACGAATAAAATTTACGTGGCAAAAACAGCGCCAATTCTTCTTAATTTGGAAAAATCGGGATAACGCCAACATATACAGCTTTCTAATTTTTATGAGTTGTAGCATATTAATCAAGAACAGAACAGGAATTTTTTCAAATTTTTTCGCCCCTAGGTTTCCGAGAAAATGGACGTCAAAAGAAGGGACATAATATATGGCCACGATAGTACTACATCTAAAGCCCCATTTACATTGGTAAGTAGGAGGGCTAGTAACTTGTATGCCTACTAGCCTTGCAAGTTTACTGTCCTTCTAGTGGCGGTTAAGTTGGTGTTTACATACAAAACGGAATTTTTCTTCTCTGTGCTAGTTATGGTATTCGGCGAACAACATGGTTCGCTATCGTAGTCGTGTTTCTCGCTCAAAATAGAATTATTGGCAAAGTCGTTTTGGTCGTTTTGGCAAAGTGTTTTGAGAGTTTCGGAATCTGTAATTAATTAAATTAATATAATGGTTGAGGACCGTATTCGCCCAAATGACTTAGGGTTAGAGACTGGATTGGTAGAAGAAACACCAGAGGAACGTCAGCCCTTCTATTAAAAGAACTCTCCATCGAAGATCCTGTTGATTTTTTGCCGGGCCTCCGCAAATGAAAATTCCTCCATGCCCATTTCCTCAACAATGTTTACTTTATCATACACAGTATAACAATAATTATAATAATATACGCCTTAAAATCCCCCAACAGCGTTCGCCACTACGGGGGCAACGGCAGGCCCGAATTGTCATTATTATGGCCCGCGTCTGTGGCACGTCGTAAGTTGTTTGGCTTTCAGCATTCGCCGAGGAGTAAAGGAAAACCACAGAAAAACCTTCAGTCTGAAAGCAGCTGCGCCACAGTATGATAAAACATTGTAATCGTGCCGAAAAAAAAAAAATAGATTTTAACAGAAATAGGTCTTTTTTGGTACCCTGAAAATTTTTGACCAACAAAACAAACAAAAAAAACCCAAAAAAAGTGTGTGTGCGTGTGTATGTCTGTGTTTATGTGTGTTTGTGTGTACTCAATTTTTGTGGCGACAATTCCGGAGAAACTACATTACTAACTACTTACATTACAGAAACTTCATTATTAGAAGTTTTATGACTAAACTTAGAGCTGAAAAGCTTTTAGTTGAAAAGGGTCCAAAAGAACAGGATGTTTCCTCTAAGCATTTTTCAAAGATTTTGCAAATGAGCCATTTCTGTAATTTCGTCAAAATAGTTAATTAATAAATTAAAGTAGAGGAAATTTCGTATAATTTATGTCTATGAAATTTTTTGGTTAAACTAATAGTGTAGCTGTATGAGCGAATTCTTTTTGGTCGGGATCGTGTCGGCATTAAAACAGATAGCCAGGATTTGACTTAATTATTTTCCTTCTGACAATAGGTAGTGTCAAACGCTGTTTTTTGACACTACCTATTGTCAATATTATCAAAATATCTGTCAAATCGTGGCTAACTCGTTTCATTTTAATGCAAACACGATCGATCTCGATCAAACAGAACCTCATGCAGCTAAACTATTAATTTTATATATTGTATGTTCCTGGCCACATCGATAATTAAAAGAAAAACACTCAGAACGGCCACGCGGGTGTGCACTATATCGTGTTTGTACTATCCCGAAGCGTTTACATTTAGGTTAGTTGTATGGCTAGTAGCCTGGACAGTCAAAATATTGGCGGTGGGGGAACGCTAGTGGGTTAGTTAATAGCTTGGTCAGGTCACCTATTTACTTACCTGTCCTCGCTACTGGTACAAGTACTGTCACAGGGTGTTTCCACTGGGTTGGTGTGGGTTGTCCTACCTCACTAGCAAGGCTAGTACTAATCCTCCTACTTGCCAATGTAAATAGCGCTTAAGGGTACGGACACATATCGAGCGTATAGCGGAGCAGAACGCGAAGCGTAAAAAGTTCCGTCCCGTTTTTTCTATGTTCGAGCGTCTCGTAACCTTTTACGCTTCGCTTTCCGCTCCGCTATACGCTCGATGTGTGTCCGTGCCCTAAGCGGAGCAGCGCTTCATTTTAGTAATACATTAGTTTGATGTTGAAACTCAATTTGTTTTAATATCACTAATTAACCTACTTTGGAGTTGCCATAACTGGCATTGGTAGGGGTGGCATTCCTCTATCGTTTGATGTAAATATTGTCCCCATCGGGTGAAAAGAACGACTTGGGCAACTTGTTTTATAAAGCGCTGTTCCGTTTGGACGCCAAAACAACGGTAAAACCAATCAAACTTTGTTAATTTTTTTTATATCACTCGTTAACGTAATTTAGAGTTGCCATAACTACCATAGGTAGGAGTGGACTTCTTCTACAATTTGATGTACATATTGTCACCATCTGATGAAAAGAATTGACTTATGCAACTTATTTTACGAAGCGATGTTCCGTTTAGACGTCCATACAATGCTAAAAACGTTCAATGTTTGTTAATTTTTTACAATACTAATTAACCTTATGTCGAGTTGCCATACCTATCATAGGTAGTGGTGGGCTTCTTCTATCGTTTGATGTGCATATTGTCACGATCGGATGAAATGAAATGGCTAATGCAACTGTTTTTGTGAAGCGCTGTTCTGCTTAGGCGCTTATCCGATTGTAAAAACTCTCAAAATTTAGTTTTTTTACTTCACTAATTAGTATAATTTTAAGTTGCAATAACTGTGGGAGCTAAACGGAGGCACGATGCCGATGGTCTAAAATGCACATTTACCGCAATATTAATTCAAATTTCTGAAATCTTCGAAAGCAAAGAAAATCATACAGATTTACAGTTAAATATCTGAACTATAATAAAACCCGAAAATTACATCTGGCAAAAGTTAGTATTTCTGGAATATGACGCCGCTCATTTTATAGTCAAGTAATGAGTTATATTCACTTGTGATGTTTTGTTACCATATGATTTGAGTTATTTCTACTATCCATTAGTAATTGGTGGACTATTTACATTAGGCCTACGACAAAAAACCGGTTAATTCCTATTATATATTATAAGTTACATCTCATAACATAAACTAAGTTTTTTTTATGAAAACCGTAAAAAATGAAGGTTTAAAAAATTGCAGATGAGTGCATGCTTTAAAAAGTACATTAGTTAGTAATCTGAACATTGTTGTTTCATGATAAAAAAATTAGGCCGCGGATAGACCAAAACCCCAATTTGCATAAAACGCTGTTGAGCATATTTTTCGAGGTCGCAACCTCGCGCTTGTGTTGTTTCAGTAACTCGTAATTTTCATTATTATTTCGTAAATTATGGAGTTACAGGTTCAAATAAATAAAAATAAAATAAATAAATATATCTTTATTGAACCAACAGCCATCAGATACAATTAAATTAAAATAAAACAAAACAACTAAAAAGTACAACTGCTGGTTACAATCAGGCCTGAGCTCGAGAATACGGTGATGTGTCAACGTATCTCATGTCACCTGAATCAAATGTTACCGGTTCAACCCGTTTTCATGCAGAACCAGTTTTACCTGGCCGCGTGTCGCGTGTTTTCTGAAGAACGTGTTTTATGAAACGTTTGGTTTCCGACGTGAGTGTTTTTACGCGCTTTTTTTTACGCGCGTGTTTTTTCAAGCGCGTTTTCTGATGCGAGTGTTTTTTTGAAGTGTTTTTATCCTTGACAAGAAAACCCGCGCATCGAAAACGCGCTCTTGAAAACGCGGTTCAGAAAACGCGGTTCAGAAAACTAGCGTGTTATAAAACACGCCTTTCAAAAACATGCGCGTCAGAAAACATCCTCTGGAGAAAACGCACATATTATAGTACCTACATTTCTAAACCGTTAATCGAAATCAGTTTAACCTTTGCTATTTCAGTTTGCCCTGAAGTATGGGTTTACATAACAGGCCTAGTTTGGCCTAGGATAAAGTAGGTAATGCCTGACATGCTTCGGGCGATCAGATCCGACCATATCGGAATTAAGTTTGCAAAGAAAACTTAGCAAAAAAACTGGAGGCGGATTTGATTAATTTGCTCAAAGCGTCAGAGATATTCAATGAAATAAGATATTTTGAATAACTCTGTTTATTTCATATTCGAATGTATTCTGTTAATAAAATTTTGGACAGGTGCAGCCATATAATATAATCCGATGAAAACCTTTCGCCAGTTATCGCTTGATACCGATTTTGTTACATCATTTAATTCTTAGACAGTAATTGAAACTTTTTGGACTTCTGGAACCATATTTTGGGTTACATCTCCAAAATTAAGTATAGCCACAAGTAATTCACTCCTGAAACGGCATACTGTGTCCAAATTTGGGAACAATCGGTCAAGGATTTTCCAAATTATAAATTTATTCGTGGTAAATGTACAATTGGGACCACCGTGCGACGTCTGGGCTTTCGATTGCTGAAACTACTGATATAATTCGTCAACTGTTATAGGTTTTATAGGTACCAGTTTTGTATACCATGTTTTATTAAAAAAATATCTATTTTTTTCACATTAAAAAGCACACAGCAAAAAAAAAGTTAAAATAGTACTAAAAAGTAGTAGTAGTAATATACATATATACATTACCACAAAAAGTAATACACTTTTATTTATAATTTTATTTATAACATTTGAGAATTGATTTAAAATTAAGCTTATACTATGCATGCGTTTTGTAGGTCGTACAGCCTCTCTACTGATTTCTCTTAACTCTTTTTATTTGAACGAATTTTTTTCTTGGCGTTTTTTGCAGATGATTATCGAACATCGACCCACTACTATTCATACTTGTTATCCCGAATATTAGATAAATGTTTGCTTCCATATGTTCGTACACGCTTTTAAAACAACTAGAACGCATACATACAAAACAGATACATAATATGTATGCAAAAATAGCAATGCCTGCTTTCATGGCAGACTAGTAATATGCAGAGTGGGTCAGACGTATCACAAAAAGATCTGTCCCAATGTAGATGGCGCCAGTCTAGAGCCAGTGTTCGTCGAATTTGTCACGAGACATCGGGCAAGATCCGACCACAACCGCAAAATGGCCCTAGAGAGCACCGAAAGCGCCAATCGTAAAAACCCAAAAACGGGGCGGCCAAGGCTCGTGGAGCATTTGTCACATCCGGTGGCTCTGGCTGCGGTATTAAGTGAAGTGTCGCGGAGTTCACTTAACCGAATGCGCTCCAACCGGCGAAAAAGTACGCGGAAGGGTTCACCATGTCTGATCTTCTTGTCTGGAACGTATGTTAGGTACATAGATTGAAGAAGTGTCCATGCAGTTTAATACGGTAAAAGGTTGGAATTGCCTTACGGGAAAGTTTTACAGGTTCTCCACTCAGACCGTTGTTTTCCCGCATCTTACAGTACATACTTTTTTATATTACTTACACTTGAGAGACACATATTATATGACAACTTTTCCGCGATGAAGTAAACTAACCAGGACATGGATAACGCGTGTCTAAAATGTTTATCGTGTCGGTAAACTGTTTTATGCGTGCTCTTAAGATGTCACGGCACATTAGGATTTAACAGTTTACCTTTGTGTTAAATCAGTTATCGCAGTGATGACTCTCTACACTGTGCTTCAATTTTTAATTTTTTGTCTTTTACTTATGACTATATGTTTCTATTGTTCTGTGTCCGCTGATAACCATATATAAAACGGGTTGTTTCTGTCACGTCTAGTTCAGAATTCGTCATCGTCATTTTGTTCGTCCCCTTTGGTCTCCTAAGCATTTAGGTAGATTAATTTTTCGTTACAACAGTAGTGTCCAATATTATGCAGTTACATAAGAATTTGTTTAAAAGCGATATATACAGAATGTCCCAAAACTCAAAGCCATGCAGTGGAGCGCTAATAGGCCAATAACTGACCAGAATATCTTAATATAACCTTAGTAAAAAGTCGTTAGTTTTCGAGGTGACACTGAATTTTGATGAATTTTGTCAAAATCGTCACGATTAGTTTTTCGAGTGTCACAGCTGCAAAATTTCTTATTCTAATATTTTAATTTTTGCGACGCAACCCTAAACGGCGTTCCTATTGACCACCGTCCAAAATAAAACTAACGCTGCTAAACATGCAAAAAAATTCACCGATTAATGATTTTTTTTTTTTATTCCATAAAGCGAAATATAACCTGACAAGTTATTTTAAAACATTGCACTAATATGTACTTGTTAAGTTTTACTAAAGAAAAAAAAATGCTATTTTACTGCAAAATAAGCTCATTTTGAAATTATTTTAATAAGTAGATATTCGACTGAAATCACTAGTGGAATTAACGTGACGGCTATTTTCTTACCAATAAACAGACCACACATAAAAATTAAAGAATGTGTTTAAATTGCCTGCTACTAAATCAAACTCAAGCGCAACTTAAACTAGTAAGAAAATTATCTTCAGCCGTGCTGAAGTTTAAATACCCCACCGTAAAAAAATAAGTAAATTAATTGTGCCCATTCACGAACTTGTCCTTACTTATTAAGAGATAAGTTTGTATACCAAATTTCAGATCAATTACTTCAAAATTACGGCAGTTATCGTGTACACAGATGGACAGACTGACTAGCTAAATCGATTCAGTTTTCATTCTGATCAAATCCATATATAAGTCTATATCTGACACGCCTCCTTAAGGGTGTTACAAATGTTGTATCAAACTCAATATACCTTTACCACATTAAATGTAGGGGGTATAAAAATGATCTTTTAATCCGTCTTGCATTTCTTGCGACATTTATTTGCTCCCATTCATTTACTTTATTTATTTGTCGCGCATAGACTTTCTACTTCAATCAACCCCAGTAGAAAAACCCAGAGGACTTAAATCCGGAGACCAAAAAGGCCATAGATTTAGGACCAACACAGCCGATCTACTGTGCGGATAAGCTTGGTGCAAATAATTTCATACAGCTATTGTGTAATGTGCTGGACTACCTTCGAACTACCTGAAAATCTAAACGGGCAAATTCTGGCGAATTTTTAGCAAATGAACCGGGTGCCATTTTTCTCCACGACAAATTATGGTTCCTCACGACAAATTTATGTGCCTTAACGACCAAATATGCAAGAGGCATACGAAACAACCATATTTTCTGTAGCCACCGTGCATTCCACATATGCCCACCATTTTGAAATCGGCACAAACTTTCCAGTCGTGTTCTTCATACTTGACCAATTTCAACATTCGTCAATAAATAGCCGCCACTCGTTTGCATTGTAACGCTGTCCAAGCTCCTCGAACAAACCAGGAATGTCCTTGCAAGAACATATGTTATCTTCTGTCGTATAATATTCATTCATCCGAGATGCATGTAATTCTGCTTTATCTTTTGAAAGATCCAATTATCTCAGCCAACCATTCAATTCAGCCTGACTTAGCTGATAGTGCCCTTCACTCCCAGCGAAACCGCTTTCGTTGGATTTCTCCCTATCTTGTGATGAATCGGAACTTATTGTCGAAGTTTTCTGACACTTGGGAATGGGAAGTGTATCCGAATGCGGAAGGTTGTGACCAATTTGCGTAAATCCATTGCATACATTTTTGGTCTGTTTGCTTAAACAAAAATAGCAATCGGTCGCATCAAAATGGCTTCCTGCAAATCATTGGTACCTACCCCGAATTTCATGCTCCGCCTAGTATATAAAAATGTAATCCGTTAAATATTAATATTAAATCATCACCAAATACACACCCTGTCAAGCCGGAAGCCCATCCACTAAGATTTATATGACAAGTAAGGCACAGAATACCAAGTGCCCATTGTTCGTAAAGATTTTCACCTGCTAATCCAAAGTATTGGAGATAGTTCTCTTGTAGCGAATTTGTACATTTCTGTTGTCTTTTCTTAGCGGCATGATCACCACAATATACAGAAATCAGCTGGGTTGTTTTTGCACTCAAAGGCTCGTTGTCTTTTACTCATTTTATAAATATCAGGTGACCTACTCGTCATCCGAAGGTAACGGGCCTCTACCATGCATTAAACTACTCTAAATAAAGAAAAATACAAAATTGAGGTAAAGCTGAATTTTGGTAGTTTCGTACCCTTCAATCAGAACTTCGTTATTTTTTCATAGATCTTCATCGTAAGTACCTTATTCTCTTTGTAACAGTGCAAAATCTACGTAAAAATAAGAAACTGAGCATATTTACACGATTTCTACATTTCCCCGGCGATTAAGTAACTGTTCGATTTTCATTTGTGCCAAACATTTACCAAATTGTGGCCGATTGCACGGTAACTAATGAAGCGATTGGAAAACAATATTAATAGCTTTTATTGTTGATTCAATTGGGTTTAATTTCATGTGCAGAGCGACCAGATTGGATGTTCCGAACTCGAGATTTGCTTCAATTATTCAAACTACCACCGAGAAAAATACATATGTTTTTCAAAAATCATATCTCGAAAACGTATCCATTCAAATTTTTTTAATGCAATTTTTGAGTTTAGTGGGCTAAGGTATTTAAGAAAAAAATAGTGGCACCCAACGTATATTTTGTTGTTTTCATTTTGTTGGCCTGTGTGATAGATCAAATATTGAAAGAATATTGTTATCCATTCCTATAATTTACACATTTTTGGAGAGTTAGCTATGTTAGCTTGAAGACAAATCAGAATATCTTGGTGCATAAGCAGGTTCTACTACTACCGCGATGTACCGCGAAGCTGTCATATTACCTTTGAGACCTATGATAAATATTTGTGAAAAGTTCTAAAATGAGTTTGAGTCTTGTGGTTTTATTTCGCAGATAGAATCGTTCTAACATGATTTTTCCGAATTCTTTGTTATGTTCCTAAATATTTTAGATTAATGTCGGCTCACGAACACGAAAAATTGAATGATGACAAAGCAAACGGCGGTTCTTTATGGTAGCTCAGAAAACTTTATGTTTAACCAGTAGAAGTATATGACCCGGCAGAATAAATACATACTAAACATTAGCACATATAGTAAGATGGGTTGGTCACGTATAAAGAAGGGATAACGATGGCATGGTGAAGAGGATACACTACAATTAGGCTGACAGTAGCAAGAAGACAAGGGATCTCCGAAAACTAGATACCTAGAAGAAACAAACAGTGAATAATGTATTACAGCCACAACGTAACGATAGGTTAACTACAATAAATAAGCGATAAGACCTATAATGGGAAAGCAGTAATAATTTATTAGGAATTGCAATTGAAACCAATTGTTAAGATCAGTCAATACATCGTTATTTAAATCAAATCAATATATATTGGATTTTCGTATATTTCTTGAGTGAACGCTGAGAACGGGTTTATTTGGAAATGTGAGCATTGCGGACTCGGGTTAGTTTTGACCACGTTCGACCAGTCGAATATGTAACCTGCTATGTATCAGTTGTACCGATCCAAAAGAATAAAGATGTGTTCAATGTACTGCCGTGTTTAATTAGCAGCGATATATCAAATGGCGACGAAGATAAAAAGGAGAGTAAACTGGAATTGATAAAGAAGGAGCCCGTCGAGGACGAATTAGCGGAAAAAGCCGGAAAGTGCACGTGTCCTGTAACTACGTACATCATGGCGCTTATTGGGAGCATTGAAAATTTCTTGCCGGGAACAGATTTCGAGGCATACATGGAACGAGTTAAGCAGTTCTACATAGTAAATGATGTCCCCGCCGCAAAAAAGGTACCACTTTTAATTACTTTAATGGGACCAGAGACGTACAAAATTTTAAAATCGCTTCTCAGTCCACTGGATCCCGCGACAAAAAGTTTTGAAGAATTAGAGGCTAAATTAAAAGAACATTTCCAACCAAAACGAAACGTAATCGCAGAACGTTTTAAATTATATAAAAGGGACCAGTTCCCAGGCGAATCAATTAACGAATACCTAGTTAATTTGAAATCGTTGGCACAAACATGCGATTTTGGAACATTTCTGAATCAAGCTTTAAGGGATAGGTTAGTCTGTGGTCTTCATGATCCCAGAATACAAAGTGAATTGTTAAATAAATCAGACATAACCTTTGAATCCGCTAGTAAATTAGCCCTAAGCCTAGAATTGGCACAGAGAGAAGTTCATAATTTGAAACCTTATCCAGTACATGCGGTCCGCGAAAATTGTAAGAAGAATTTCCAGAGGTCAGAGTCTAGACGCAAAGGTCATAGTCCAGATGGGTGGTTACGCAGTTCGTCAAAGGATCGACGGATAGTAACATGTTTTTATTGCCATAAACAGGGACACATGGCTAAGGATTGTTAGAAGAAGCAAAATAAAGGAAAATTCATGCACGCAAGAGGACATGAGACAATTGGATTGGTTTCGATGGTGAATCACGTCGAGCAAGATCCAGCGATGAAGATTCAAATTAATATTGAAGGCAGAGACGTTACCATGGAAGTAGATACAGGGGCAGGACCATCTATTATTAGTTTTGTTGATTATTCTCTAATGTTTGCTCATATTCCGATAATTAATAATGATTGTAAATTACAGGTTGTTACTGGACAACGGGTACAAGTAGCCGGTCGGATAGAAGTGGAAGTACGGTGGCAGATTGAAGGTGTATTGGAAAAAATAAAACTGGAACTGATTGTCATTCATAGCGACTCATCCTTCACACCATTATTAGGCAGAGCTTGGTTAACAGTTCTGTTCCCCCGTTGGAAAGAAATATTTGGTGAGCGTAAGGTTTTAAATGAAAATTTTGATTTGCAAAACTGTGATCAGGTAAACTCTTATATTTGTGGTGAGAATGAATTAATTGAAGGTTTGAAACGTCAATATCCACTTGTTTTTAATGGGTGTCTTAGCGATCCAATAAAGGGTTTTAAAGCTAGCGTACATTTAAAGTCAGGAGTCAGTCCAATTTTCCATAAAGCGTACACAGTACCATTTCAGTTAAGAGATGCTGTAAGTGCGGAACTAGATAGGCTGTGCAAAGAAAAAATCTTAGTTAAAATAGAACGCAGTGAATTTGCTAGTCCAGTGGTAATAGTTCATAAAAGTAAGGGAGAAATAAGAATTTGTGTTGATTGCAAAGTTACCATAAATAAGCATTTAGAAAAGGGATTTTACCCTCTACCTCGTATTGATGAAATATTGGCAAGTTTGTCTAACTGCGAAGTATTTTGTACACTTGATTTAACTGGGGCTTATCAGCAGTTAGAAGTGGATGAACAGTCACAAAAGTATTTGACAATTAATACCTTTAAGGGGTTATTCAGATTTACCAGACTTTGCTTTGGAATAGCAAGCGCTCCATTTCAATTTCAGTCCGTAATGGATCAGATCTTAGAAGGAATAGATAACGTTCACTGTTATCTTGACGATATTTTAATAGGTGGGAAAGATCTTCAGGGTTGTAAAAATAACTTAATTATAGTATTGGAACGTCTAAACAAATTCAATGTTAAGTTAAATTTGAATAAATGTAGTTTCTTTCAACGTAAAATAACATATTTAGGACATGTAATTGAGAATAATAAAATTAAGCCCAATCCAGATAAAATAGAAGCAATACAAAAGGCTCCACAACCAGAAAATGTTAAACAATTGCAGTCATATTTGGGATTGTTGAATTATTATGGACATTTTATTCCAAACTTAACCTCAGAATTGAAACCATTGTATAATTTACTTAGAAAAGACGAAAAATTTAAATGGTCAAAGGAGTGCGCAGATTCATTCAGAAAAAGTAAAGAGTTACTGCTTAATAATAATATTTTAGAAATGTATGACCCCGAAAAACCTATAGTAATTTCTTGTGATGCGAGCCCATATGGAGTTGCAGCGATTTTGTCGCATATGATCGATGGCAAAGAAAAACCTGTTTTGTTCGCCTCATGTTCATTGACTCCAGCTGAGCGCAATTATTCACAATTGCATAGAGAAGCTTTAGCTATCATTTTTGGAGTAAAAAAGTTTCATAAATATATTTACGGGAAAAGGTTTGCTATCCACAGTGATCATCAGCCTTTGAGGCATATTTTTAGTCCATCCAAGAACACACCAGCAGTAGCCGCGTCACGGCTGCATAGATGGGCAGTAATATTATCCATGTATGACTATGAAATAATATATAAAAAAGCGAGTTTGATGACACATTCCGACGCCCTTTCACGATTACCACTCCCACTTGCTTCAAACATTGAATGTTTTAATATCAATTCAATTTACAATGCACAAGATGAAAAAATTAATGTAAAAGAAATTTCAAAACAGACTAGGTGGGACCGAGTTTTAAAGAATGTTTTAAAATTTACTAAATATGGATGGCCTGATAAAATGAGTAAAGAAATAAAATATTATTATAATTTAAGAAATAGTTTTTCAGTGGATGACAATTGTTTATTTTACGGTGATAGGCTGGTAATACCACAAATATGTCAATTAAAAATATTAGGGTTATTACATGAAGGGCACATAGGCATCACACGCATGAAAATGTTAGCCAGAGGCTACGTTTGGTGGAAGAATATTGACACTAGTATAGAAAATTTTGTGGGAAAGTGCATAGCATGCCAGCAAACGGCAAATGTTCTGAAAAGAAAACCACATGTTGGGTGGCCCAAACCAACCAAACCGTTTGACAGGATTCATTTGGATTTGTTCTATTTTGGAACAAATACGTTCTTAATTGTGGATGACACCTATAGCAAGTGGATTGAGGTTTTTCTTATTAAGAAAAGTAATGTTGAGGTTATATGGGATAAACTTGAATCCTTATGGATTACTTTCGGCTTGCCAACCACAATTTGCTGTGACAATGGGCCGCCATTTAATTCTTATAAATTGAGTATGTTTTGTAAATCGAACGGTATTGAATTGATTCATTCT
The DNA here is from genome assembly GCA_964023965.1 of Melinopterus prodromus. Lineage (NCBI taxonomy): Eukaryota > Metazoa > Arthropoda > Insecta > Coleoptera > Scarabaeidae > Melinopterus > Melinopterus prodromus. Next base: position 28,309,047 of record OZ030394.1, on the reverse strand, counting down.
CCACCTTATTACCCACCAAGCAACGGCGCAGCAGAAAGGGCGGTACAGACTGTTAAAAAGGCTCTGAAGACATTTTTTATTGATGAGCGGTGTAATGACTTGTCAATAAAGCAAAAGCTGTTTAAATTTTTGAGCCATTACAGAAATACTCCTTCAACTGTTACCGGACAAACACCATCTGAACTAATTTTTAATTATTTACCCCGTACCGAGCTAGAAAAGTTAAATAATCGTAAATCCGTGTCTTTTCAATTAAACAAAAATAAAATGCATTATTATGATAACAAAAATAATTATAAAATAAAAGAGAATCAAATTAAGAGGACAAGCAAGAATAAATGTATTTCTTTTAAAGTGGGGGAAAAAGTTATGTATCAGAATATGTTTAAGACGTATGTCAAATGGATGACAGCAACTATAATAGAAGTTCTATCTCCTTTAGTATATAAAATTGTGATTGATGGAAATATAAAAATTGCACATTATAATCAACTTCGTCGTTCTAATTTAGAGGACAAATATCATCCATCGATACCTTTGACACCACAGCTCGATAGAACGGAAATTCGTAGATCTGTTAGAAAACGACGAGTACCCGATCGACTTGTTTATTGAAAATTTTATTGATTGTGTTATTAATGTATTTAAGCATATTGTATTGCATTATGTAGCAGTGTATGTGTAGATATAAGTATGATTTGCTTTGATTTATGGATTGTTGTCTACATGTATTTCATAAAATTAAATTGTATTGTGCAATGCTGTATGTGTAGCTCTAAGAAGTTTGCTTTGCTTTGATTTGGGGATTATTAACTAATTTGTATTGTGTAACAATCTTTTTTTGTTTTAAGGGGGGAGAAATGATATATATTGGATTTTCGTATATTTCTTGAGTGAACGCTGAGAACGGGTTTATTTGGAAATGTGAGCATTGCGGACTCGGGTTAGTTTTGACCACGTTCGACCAGTCGAATATGTAACCTGCTATGTATCAGTTGTACCGATCCAAAAGAATAAAGATGTGTTCAATGTACTGCCGTGTTTAATTAGCAGCGATATATCAATCCTGTATAGTGTATATTATTGAAATCTAGAAATCAGGTGTGAACAATTTTATTGTGAAATTTCCCATGATACATTACTGACACGAATGCAGAGTTATCAGAGCTGAGCTACTACGTTTTCCATTTTACGTATTAACGTTTTAAAGATAACTCTCAAGTGTTGAACATGTTTCCTTTATATAATAGTCACCAGCTGTTGATAACGAAAACGCATAATGAACACGTTACCATGAGTAAAAGAGGCCAAATGCATCTGGTAAACTATATATCATTGGTCATGCAGAAGCGGTGCGTCATGCTGAACTTCCTGTACGTTTAGGAAACAAAACTAACTGGATTTCGTTCCAACTTTGTCGATCCCCTTCGCGGCGTAATAAATCTAGCTCGCGGAATCTCCAGCCGACAAATAAACATAAATTTTCCTAAACATTATTACGAAAAAACGCGTTTGGTAAGTTGTAGTCGTTTTTCTAGGCAAGCACCACGGACTACGTTGCGATCGTAGCGGCATCTGTCTTAGGGGGAAAGTTGGGACTCTGCCGAATTGGGGGGAAAGGTCCGTTGCCTCGCTGCAGGAGGAGAGGGTGCGTCTTAGGGCATTAGGATCACTTGTCACGGAGCCCGGCCGTCTTTATTAGACAGTAGCGTTCGGGACTCCCCCGTTAGATGAGTTTCGTGTTATTGCTGGGGTGGTTTTGGACTTGAGAGGCCGGGGCCGGGACGGCGCGCGGGAGTATGGGGCGCGGCGGTGTAAGTTGCGTGTTCGGCTTAATTGCTACAGCATAAGCATAAATTTCAGGAAGGGTTTAAATCAACATGCAAATACGCAAAATTGTTTTGAAGCGGCTTCTGCTAATTAGTTTAAAATTTTCGCCTTGTTAGCGGGGAACAAGATAACATCAGCAACAATTTCCTTCCAGTTGTTCTTCCGTGTTCAGATATTTGCGAACTTAGTAACTCCATACCTCAAATACATACCTGTACAAATAAACTGTTATATAACGTAAATTATAGTTCGAGCCTTACATTCTGTGCATGATAGTTGGATTCAGATAGATGAAGATTTTTCGTAGAATTTAACCATGTAGTTTTTATTATAAAAATTTTCTTGTTTGATTTATTATAATTGGACTGAAATATAACAACCAGAGCATCGGAAAAGATTTAATGTTAAGGTTATTTTAAAAGGGTTTATTTTTAATAATATTTTACTTTATCATACACAGTGATGTGGCCCGGGTAAGTACTCGGCGGGTGGGAACTAATAAAATGGGTATTTACCCGGGTATTACGTAGGATAATTTTTATCCTTAAAACACCATTTAACAACATTTCAGGATATTTATATAAGGTGTAATACTTTTTTCCCGCAAGAATTATTTTTAAATAGTAAATGTCATTGTATAACTTTTCATATTGACCTAATTGTTCTCTCAACTCCAAGTTACAGCCGCCTGAAATATTAACTAAATAAAGAAACAAACAATAAACTACATATCAAACAACGCAAAGTACAATCAATACTTACAACAAAATCAAATAAAATAAATTTAAGTAAAATGTTCAAAATGTTCAAAATTAAATAAATATACTAATAAATTAGTAGAGAAAATGTTGCATAATTTATGTCCATAACATTTTTTGATCAAATTAATAGTTTAGCTGCACGAGCAAATTCTATTTGATCGAGATCGGTCGCATTAAAACTAGTTAGCCAGGAATTGACAGATATTTTTATTCTATTGACAGTATTGTCAAAACATCAGAGTTTGCCACAATTTGACACTGCTGTATAATATGATAAAGTCATGTGTCTGGCCACATCAGATTTTTTCAATACCTGTCATATAGGCTGCAAGCAGTTTTTAATTTTTGTATTGGTTACCCTACACGCCGTATTAACAAAATGTATAATTTATACATTGAATTTTTTAAACGAACCTAAAGGGACCGTTTACATTAGCGATGGAAAATACAGCCCGATTTTTCCATGTAATTATATTACACAGATCTAAAAAAACAGCTGGAATACGAACAAATTAATTAAAAACACAACAAATTATCGACCTTTTGCACATTCATTCAAATCAAAAAATATAAAATATCATGAATAATCTGGCGGACTGCATTTTTTTGTAAAGTAATGTAGAATTCAAATCAATCGGTCTATAAGTTTCTCGTTATCCACAATTTAAAAACACGTTTCAAGTTTGATGATTTTTTTACAGCCTGAAAGCATCGGTTTTTTATTTACCACTAATCTGCAATACCTGTGTGCCTTTTGTGTGCCCTTAGGATCCGCAAGTTGAGACACAAACTCCCATTATTTCGTATGACCCCCTCCCGCCCAGGCGGAGGGTAGTGTAGCTCTTCTAAGCCTACCCTTGCTGATCGCGCAACCAACTGCTCGGGGCTGTGATACAAAAATGTTTGTGGTCGTTACTTATTTAAAAATAATGAGTTCATATTTAGTAGATAAAGGGGGTAGGGGTAGTAGTCAAGAAGGTAGATAAAGGTAAAAACAACGTTAGATAAAAGTCGTCGTTCCATAAATAAAAAAATATAAAATATTCTAAAACCTTTTCAATCAAGAATTAGAATAAATATATCACGAAAGTAAGCAGTAACAATAATATTTTAGTGTCACGACAGCACTGACAGCAGTTATTTAACATGACTCGAAATTCTTTTAAAAAGTCTAACGAACTGGAGTACCATCATCATATTTTGTCAAGAGTTTTTGTGGTGATTTTCACCCTTAACCGACATGTATTAAATATGATTTTTTTTTGTTAAAATAAATTATAATTGAATAACCCTGACTAATATTTGTTATTTAAATTGCATAACCAAGAACAGTATGCAGTAAGTGCTTTTGTGACCATACCGACGTTGAAAAGTCGTAGTAACAGTGAACAAGAAAAACTAACTGTATAAATTTAAGCGTGTGATTGGACATCGCAGTGAGAGAATCCATTGTGCCATAAAAGTACAATTCCGGTAAAACGGATCCCCGACATACGTCTTCGCTCTTTTTGCGACCGTTTTTCTGCGACATCGTAAATAACCCGATTGAGACGTCAAAGGGACTAAAGGGTGCGCTGCTGTACGTAATGGACGAGGTAATTAACCTAGAACCTCCTCTGGTAGTGTGTCGCCGTCAAAGAGGTGAAATTTACAAAGAAGGCGGCGCGGCGCCTCGAAACAGTGTCCCGATCTCGGAATTGTGAAATTGCTTTGCGCTTTTTAGCAATTTAATTTGTCCTCCCCCCGCCTTGGTTATTAAAGTATTACTGACGACAGCAATGTGTAAGATATTCGCTCGAACGGTTCAGCAGAGTCCCGGACCTTCGCAGCGCTAAATTCGGGTTGGTCTCGGGTGAGTTGATGGGCAAACATTCCGAGACCCTTGCGAATAGTTCAAGTGGAATCAAATTTTACGTAGCATTTGTCGAATTAACGTCTTCCGAGCAACCTAATCCACCGAGGTTTCTGCCACAGTGTACAAACATTATTCGAAAACTTCAATGTTGCTCATTATGAGCCATATTTGTTCCAAGTTCTCATTCACTATTATTAAATTAAGTCGCCATGAGTGAGTGCATTTCGAATATTTCTTTATAATAAGGCAGAAAGACCACGGTCGATAGCTCCTTCGAATACCAAATGGAATATAATAAAACTAATGTTGTAATAAAATTAATGTTGCAGTATAATGTACAACGCTAGATGTTGGAATGACGTCCAATTTCGCAAATAATTATTTTTTTGTTCCTACGCAGAGAACATATTTTGGTAATATGCAGTTCATGTATTCATGTAGCTACAGCAAATATGCTGTAAAGTCAAAGGCATTGTAAAATTTAAGTCATTTGTATGTAACAATTTTTTCTACCGCAACGTGACTGATTATTTCCCACCAGCAACAGAGCTGTACAAAATACAGGTATATTTTGTTGATATTTCTGAAATTATCAGCGTTGGATGGATGGGATTACTTCATGAGCGTACCAACTGTGCATCGATTCTCCGTGCTACCACTTCCACTAACGCGATAGTTGATTTGACAATAAGCGCCCGCTAATGTAGCAAACTTGTGAGGCGAAAATTTGAAGAAAAATTTTTAATATTCATATCAATTCACATTCAATTTGATCAGTTTTTACTATACTTTTACCGGAATGTTTATATTTCATAACCAGCTGTACATTTTTTTCTCTCTGCAAAACATTTGTTTCCAATTTGTTTTTATCCCGAGAACTTTAGTTATGCGAGCTTTTGCGTTATCAGATGCGCTGGATCAACATCAAGCGTAAGATACATTAAATACAATACAAGTTTGCTATGTTTTCTGAAATAATATACAGGATGTCTCACGGAACTGGTACATTAGAAGTTTCTCATTTTCTACTATTTCTGGACCCTTGAAATTTTGGAACTAGAATTTACTTGATCTGAGCTCTTCAGCTAAAATAGTAGGTATTAACTTTGTTAATTTAAATGGAATGATATAAGTTTTATTTTATTTTTGGTTTTTGCGTATCAAAATACATAATTTTTGATAATGTTTCCCTATACCTAAATATCATCATTTTTGAGTTTTTCAATTTATCCAATTTTTTGGTGATTTTCGCGGTTACGTTTAAAACTGAATATCTCGGTTATTATTGGAACTAGAAGTTTCATGATTGGTGGCCCAAAACTAGAAACATAACCAAATAAGACGAAGTTTAGTTCATCATGATATCTTATACAGATGTTCAAAATATACAACAAAATAATTGAATTTCCTACGTAAAAACCTATTTTTTTTTCCAAATGTAACACCCTTTATACCGATAGACCATTCGATAGGAAATCTTATTCCTTATCAATCAATGTTAGGGTTCCCTTCATCGATCTTTAATAGTTTTGGGATATTGTCAGTATAAAAGAATGCAAACTAAATACAAAACGATTTATTCTTCATTTATAGGAATGTAACAACTTTGAAACAGCAGGAAAGAAGAAAAATATTGACAAGGATTGTTAAAACTAAAATAATATATTTGGGATATTAACTCAAATTAAAACTTAATAATGTTGTTCGAAATGCTGATCTATTAGTCAATTTTTGTCTAGTACTTTTTTTTTTTTTTGTGGAAGAGACCAGACTTTTCACGTGACCCCAGAAATTTTCCGATAACTTAAAAATTAGTAAAATAAAAAAATTATGGTATTTAGGTATAGGGAAACCTTATTAAAAATGATGTATTTTAAAACGTAGAAATAAAATTAAAATTATATAATTCTATTTGAAATAACAAAGTTGATACCGACTTGCGGTGACCGGACGTGACAATTAACTTGAGAATATTTTAGCTGAAGAGCGCAGATATAAGTAGATTATAAGTAAATTATAATTCAAAAATTTCCAAAGTTTCCAGAAATAGTAGAACATATAATATATACTGGCGAATACTGGTTATTCGCCAGTAGTAAAAATAATATGATGTTTTACGTAAAACTTAAAATATATACCGAGCAGCTAGGTAAATATCGAGTATTTACCTAATTATTTACCTTTACGGGTATTTATTTATTATAAGATAAATAGGTATTTAAAAGTCAGGTATATTTATAAGACAGGTATTTATAAATATCATAGATGGTCATCATAGATGGTGTGACGAAATTGAATTGCTATGTGTAAGTTATATTTAATTTGCATAAATATTGTTGTTTAAGTAACTATTTATTTGTGTTTTTGCGCGAATGAAATCATTGACTTGTATTAATTCTATTGGTGCATAGCGTTTAACCTACCGATAACTATTTATCTCTTGTTGGTGCAATTGAAAATGTGTTTAATTGCTATAGTTTTGTAGTCTTAAGACCCAGTTCTACCCTCCTAAAACGCATTTTCAAATAAATGCGTTATTAATTGTTCAAAGTTTATGAAATTTTCAGTGTAACTTTTTAGATAAATAACGAGTTGAGTGGTTGAAAAATAATTTTTTGGAAAGATAAATATTAATTTTAGTGCTACATCTTTGGTTTTTTTTCAAATATAAAACATCTAGCCCAACTCATGATACAAAAATAGATTTTTTACTTTATCATACGCAGTATGTAAAGTATTGTAATCATGCCGAAAAAAAAAATTGCGATTTTAGCGGAAATAGGTCTTTATGGGTCCCCTGAACATTTTTGACCAAGGTACAAAAAAATGTCTGTGTTGTGTGTGTGCGTGTGTAAACGATTTTTGTGACGACGATTCCGGAGAAACTACTAAAGGTATCGGGACGAAAGTGCGTATTTAGTAGTTTTATGAGCAAACTTAGAGCTGAAAAGCTTTTGGTTCAAAATGGTCCAAAGGAACTGGTTATTTATTCTTAGCATTTTTCAACGATTATCGTCATTTCTGTAATTTCGTCAAAATAGATAAATAATAAATTAAAGTAGACGAAATTTTGAATAATTTATGCCTATGACATTTTTTGGTAAAATTAATAGTTTAGCTGCAAGAGCAAACTCTATTTGATAGAGATCGGTCGCATCAGCATTGATATGAAACTACATAGTAGCCAGGATTTTGACAAATATTTTTTGTGTGCTGTCACACTCGAAAACAGCTGGTTTCATCAGAGGTTGTAGAACCGCTATGGAACGTTACCGCTCTAGTGCGGCAAATTACAAAATACAAATTTCAAATGAAATAAAATCACCAATTTGATTGTTTGTTGATAAGAAATATCAACCCGTCTTTATATCTAATTCTAAAAACAATAAATTGAGTAGAAAAGTATAGCGATGACTGCAGTTTTGTTTTAGTATGTTGGTACGGATGTGACATCTACAGATGATGAACAAATATAAATCTGTCAGAATTTGAATTAGCTTTTTAAACTTGACGTTTTGTCAAAGTGGTACCAACCTAACATTTCCTATACAGAAATATGACCATTGTTTATTTATTTTATTTTAAATACATGTTTCTCAAAAAGCAACACAATAAACGTTGATGCCTCTCCTGCCAAAAACTAGATAGCGCGACGCGCTCACGTGCTGCGGCGACGCTCCGCCTTCGGTTACGCGCCGCATCACCGCTCGTCGTGCTATTCCGTACTTTCGGTACTTGTGACATAAATAACTATTATTCTAATGACGTAGTGTAGGTAGTGTCAAATGCTGATGCTTTGACAATACCTACGAATTATCTCAATAAAATTGATTCTCAAGCAGCTAAACTATTAATTTTAAATATTGTATGATAAAGTCATGTGCCTGGCCACATCAGATTTTTTATCTAAGTACAATTTTAGCCCAAACATTATAATTGTGATACTAAAGCGAAATTGGCAGAAATGCACTTCTTTGCCTATATTATGCCTATATTATGCTGCCCGGTGTAGACAGTAGACGTCAGGAGCTTTAAACACCGCCTATAACTGGTAACTACAGATTCACGTTGGTGGGGGACAGGGAACGCACCCAGCAAAAAAACGTCGAAACAAAATATTTCGTGTTGGAGTTGCGATGTTTTTAGGATGGAGCCTTAATTTTATGTTATTATTTTTACTTTATCATACGCAGTATGTAAAGTATTGTAATCGTGCCGAAAAAAATTTTTGAGATTTTAGCGGAAATAGGTCTTTATGGGTCCCCTGAACATTTTTGACCAAGGTCCAAAAAAATGTCTGTGTGTGTGTGTGTGTGTATGTATGTCTGTGTGTGTGTAAACGATTTTTGTGGCGACGATTCCGGAGAAACTACTAAAGGTATCGGGACGAAAGTTCATATTTAGAAGTTTTATGACCTAACTTAGAGCTGAAAAGCTTTTGGTTCAAAAGGGTCCACAGGAACCGGCTATTTATTCTTAGCATTTTTCAACGTTTTTGCAAATGAGCCGTCATTTCTGTAATTTCATCAAAATAGATAAATAATAAATTAAAGTAGAGGAAATTTTGTATAATTTATGTCTATAACATTTAATGGTAAAATTGATAGTTTAGCTGCAGGAGCAAATTCTATTTGATCGAAATCGTGTCTGCATTAATACTAGGTACCCAGGATATTTTGAAGTTCTTGACAGTATTTGGAACGTCAGCGTTTACGAAACGTCAATTCAACACGCCATGAGGAGCTAGGTGAAACAATATTGAAAAACAATATTTCGAGTGCGAATAGCAATGTTATGTTTTCGCGAATAAATACAAGAAATATTGTAAGACGGTATGTTAACCTTAAAACTTATTTGGAATATTGAGCATAATTCTTTATGAACTTTTGTAGTTAGCACTGAAGACGGTGTAAAGCTCGAAAATATAGTATGCTAGAAGCCAATATAATATATTAATCATCAAAACCAGAACCTTTTTACTTTATCATCCGTAGTATGACAACACTCCATATTTAGAAGCTTTCTGTTGAACCAAGGGTCCAAAGGAACTGGAGTTTTAGTCTTAGCATTTTTGAAAGATATTGTAAATAAGCCGCTATATCTGGAATTTCGTCGAAATAGTTAGATAATAAATTAAAGTAGAGGAAATCGGAATAATTTATGACTATGACATTTTTTGGTAAAATTAATAGTTTAGCTACATGAGCAAATTCTATTTCATCGAGATCGCTCGTACTGCATATAAACTAGTTAGCCACGATTTGTCAGATTTTGTGATTCTAATGACAGTAGGTAGTGTCAAATGCTGATGTTTTGACATTACCTACTGTAAATATAATCAAAATGTCTCTAGTCTAGTTCTAGTAGTTTTATTTTAATGTAGACATGGTCGATCTCGATCAAATAGAATCTCATGCAGCTAAACTATTAATTTTATATATGGTATGATAAAGTCATGTGCCTGGCCACATCAGATTTTTTTTTTCAAATATTCAAAATTTTTTTATTAAACCTACCTATACATCAATTATTGTTTTTCTAGCAGTTATTGTTTTATTATTTTGCATTACGATAGTCATATCTGCTATATTGAAATATTTATCCACGTCGGGTGTATATCGGGTATAATAAAAATAAAAAATAAATAACAGGTATTTGCCCGTTTTTATCATAGTTTTATCACGCACATTATAATATCGTGTTTCAAGTCGATACATTCTTTCATTTGTGATTTTGTAATACCTGCAGTCCTCTACGTTCCGTAAGGAAATAAATTATGTCTATATATATATATATATATATATATATATATATATATATATATATATATATATATATATATATATATATATATATATATATATATATATGATATAAGATAGATATAAATTATATCTATCTTAATAAAGAAGATATAAAATTAAGTTTAAGTGTTTCAGAGAATCTTGAGTTTTTATGGTTTGTGAAATTAAACTGATAATCTGATAATAGTTTTTTCGGATATTTACCATGCCAAATTGCTCAATCCTATGTTTATCACGTTAATCCTAGGATTTACCGATTTGCTGGCTTTTTCAGTGACATATACGCTAATCCGAATCCACTAATCTGACTAATGAGTGATGACTATCAATATAGGGTGTATGGATAGACACCAGTATAGGATGTAACACGCATTTTAAAATTTGTTACCATTTCTGGTTTATTTGGAAACCAAAAAAAGTTTAGTATAAACTCTGGATGATTTATTGACGGGTGGATATGTTTCACCGAGTATTCAAAGCCTAATTTAATTCCGCTTTAAAACGCAAAAGCCGTCGAATATTTTGCATGGAGTTAGCGCCGTAATTGAACGCTGGCTATTTTTGATGGCTCAATTTATCCGCAGCGCGCTCTTCGGAACGGCGGGAATGCAAACGAAAAACAGCCAGATGCATTCAGCGAGGTCGTTAAAAACCGCTAACTCTTGTTATGAAGATTAAAATTTTAAGAATGCATGAGTAAACTCTCGCACGATTTCCCGGATCGCCGAAGGCATGTATTTTAGGGATTTGCTACAACGAACAACAATTTGGTTTAGCTTTATATAACGAAAACTTTTAATTGCTCTTAATACGAACCGACTACCCCGGATAACCAACTTTTGATAACATTGCGTGCACGCAAATCTATTCGCTATGCAAATGGTTTTAATATTCCTCACGTTCTATTCTGACTAGGATTCTAATTTTAGAGGTATTCAAATAATTGGCCTCAATTTACTTTATGTTCTTGCGTAGGGTTTATCGCTGCCAGACTTCCTGTAGATTCAACAGTGCAGAAATTAAACCATATTCAGGACCAAATTGTTCTTGTTAAACATGTTATGGTGCCCTGACGTATACAGTGTGTCTCACGGGACGTTGAATTGAATGGGTACTTTTGTTATTATTAGAGATAGAAAGTCGGTTAAATGGACAAAGTAGTGCATATTTATGTGCTCTGTTCAGAGAACAGTTAAATTCCAAATGGTTCCCAAACTATTTAAAAAAAATAATAATTTTTTTTAATAATGATCGTATCTTCTTTAGTTGTGATCCCATCAAAAAAGCATTTTGACACTATAAAGGCACCTTTTTGTCTACAATTTGATTATGTTAGTTTAAATTTTTTTCGCCAATGGATTCGCCAGAAACAATCGAACCTTTGTTTTTTCTTATTGGTTTTATACATATTTCGATTCATCATTTCTTTCTGAGTAATTTGGTATGCCTCATGCCATGTTTTGATTACAACAAGATAATAGAATTGACTGAAAGTTGTACACTTCGAGATTTGCTGAAAATCGCATGGTGCCATGGAAGACGTTTTGTGAAACATAATATCTACCCATCTGTGCCCATCTGTTGAAAGAGATTGATGAAAACCCAGAATTTATAAAAAAAATATTATGGTTCGGAAAGCATATTTTTCTAACTGCGATATTTTTAACTGAAAGAAGGCGCACTACTTGGCCCGCAAAAATCACCACCTTTTAGATCACCACCTGTAGCGCGCCATAATCAGGTGTGGTGTGGTTTTATTTTATGGTGCGGTATAGTGGCCAACCGATTAACCGGACCAATTTTGTATAACAAAAATTTAACTTCGGATGTGTATCGGCAATACTAGGACGTGGAAGAAAGAATGGACGATATACCGTTGGCGTTACGATAAGATATGTGGTTACAAGACGAAGCACCTACACATAATACCCAAATCGTGAGGAACTATTTAGATATAAGACATAAACGGAGAGTAATTGCTACCTATTCAGAAGTATCATAGCCACCAATCTTACCCCTTGTGATTTTTATCTATAGAGTGACTTAAAAAATAAATAAGGTATATGGTGTTTATAATTTTGGCAACGTTGGAGAGTTACGTGACACCGTCATCGCCGCTTTCAATTCGATTGATAGAAGAACCCTCGGTAAGGTCACCATATTACGGAATGCTGTGAAAAATGCCTCCATGAAAATAGCGTGATTTTTGAAAACATTATTTAGTTTGTTAAAATGTTTTTTACTTTTTTATGTTGTCTAGTTAGTACAAATAAATACATTCTAAAAGGTTACTGTAACTTGACTATGGGCACATAAATTCTGTGTCACTCAAATGTGTTTTTCATGGCACCATGCGATAATTTCAGATATTAAATAAAAACTTAAATTTTCTCGGCTTATTGTATTCTAAATACGCCAAGTGGCATAACAAATCACGCAGAAAAAATCTGAATCCAAACATGTATAAAACCAATATGGCGTCCACAAGAAAAACAAAAGTTTCGTTTGTTTCTGACGAATTCATTGGGAAAAAAATTGAGAACTGACATATTCAAATTGTAGACAAAAAGTGCCTTTATAATGTCCAATCGCTTTCTTGAGGGGATCACATTTGGAATTCAACTGTTTTCTGAACAGATTATGAAAGAGCACATAAGTATGCACTACTTTGCCCATTTAACCGACTTTCTATCTCTATTAATAACAAAAGTACCCATACAATCCAACGTCCCGTGAAACACACTGTATATAGGAATAGTAAGGCCCTCTTCACAAACGTGTATTATCGCTGATACCGTGTTATCTAAACTACTGAGTTATTCTACAATACCTAATCAAATCGCTACTATTGAATCGATAAAATTAAATGATTAAACGAACTTACCTTAGTGAAGTTCTATCATAATTATATGATCTTTCCATCCGGAATATGACAACTAGTAGTCTCTTTATTTCCACAATAAGCCACGTGTCTTTAAAGCCATGGTATCGAAGAAATGTCCAGTATGACAGGTATGGGTAAGCCGGCCTTGGTATATATCAGTATATATCTGACATTCTCTTGAAAGCATAGGGTCTCTAAATTGGTCAGGGTTCGGGAAAGTCTAAACAAAGGAAGGGTGGGTTATGTCATATTCCGGATGGAAAGATCATATAATTATGATAGAACTTCACTAAGGTAAGTTCGTTTAATCATTTAATTATATTTCCTTTCCATCCGTTCATATGACAACTAGTAGATGTTTAAAGGACAGAGCAATTTAGAGCCAAAACAGCATTATCGTCTGTTTATGAATAAGAAACAACAAAATGCACTTGAAAGAACATGCTAACATTTTGTTAACATGTTATTGCAACAATATATCGTTATCATGTTATTCAAAGTTAAAGAGTCAAATGTAAAAATTTTCATCAAACTTCTTTTCATGCATGCAGTTGTAAAATTGAAGAACAATTGCAAAATTGTGTGTATTTCAACAAATTTACAGCAATTCAATCTGCCAACACAAGACTAGATGCCAATGCTTGCATGACTTGTGACAAGTGCATGAAATACATATGGAAAAAGGTAATTATCGGGTAATTCCGTCATTGAAGAAAGCAACCATATGCACGTGTTTCGGACTATTAGTCGTCATCAGTACGGAATACATATGAATCAACTTTTAATAATTCCAATGTACTAATCAGTATAAATACTTTAATATACCTTTCTATGTGGCCCTTTTAAGCCTATAAACAATAAGAAGGTATATATCATGATTTAGACCTTTGTAAGTAATCGGTAAATGTACTTCCAAAAAAAGATTAATACTATAGATAAACAATCGTGCCTACAGCAACAGATAACACACACAGATGTATATCAATAAAGACTGGAATTAATTTCATATGGTTATGAATAAAATTAGACGTTTAATAACCATTGGGAAAATCTTTGAGCTCGATGAGCAGCGCACAAAGGCAAAAGTACAATTAATTAGATCTTTTCATTAGGTTTTTTTTTAATTTCAATAAGTCTAATGTTTTTCCCTTATTTGATATGCAAATTGTTCCTTACTGCCTCTAAAATTAATATAATTCAATACAATTGCCGAGTACCAAGTAAACACTTAAGCTTAGTTGGACGGGACTTGAAAACACCGTTTACCGGTAGTTTCAGATAATATGAGCGGTCTAAACTTTAAAGGAATCCACAAATAATAAAGAAAGCATATGCAATAAATTCTTTAGTGTTTTAACGGCTCCATGACTGTAGTCATGGTGAACTGTCACTCAAAGAACTAACCCAGCAGCGGCTGAGCGGTTATTGTCCAGAAGAAAAAACACAAATTATTGGTAACGGTTCACAGGAACGTATCAACAATGAGCCGACCTCCGTATCCAAATAGTTAATATAAACCAGCGATCGCCAACTTAGTGGTCCCCGTACCCCCAGGACTGGAGCAGACTTATGGGACTGCCCGTGAGCGGGAGAAGGATCGCTGATATAAACGGTCCATTTAGCTACTCTAAGCTCACGCCCTTGGTCGATCCAACGCAACAAACAAAGTAATTGCCCTATTAGCGTAACTTTTTGGGATCCATCTTAGACCCAATTATTAAGTTTGTTATTGTAACAAAACAAGTGTAAAAAAAGATAAATATATCTTTCAAGGCTTATATTAACAGTCAGCTGCCTGTACAGGAGTGTCAGGAATCTTAGATTTGCGCGCCCAAACCGCTCAAAATATCTGAAAAGTACAGCAGGCATTTCTTAATGAAAGAGTAAAAACCTATTGGGAAGACTCCAAAAGGTATTAATAGTCATGGTACTAATAGTCATATAAAACATATGGCATACACGCATACAAAGTTGCGAGGACGTAATGACCGAAGGAAGTAATAACTTCGTTGTGGAGGATACGCAAGTTAATAAATAACGTTGGAAATTTTGGTCAAATAGGCAATTTAAAGGAAAACTCCCTTTATCTCAGCCCAAATCTCGTTTTAATTTTTGTGAATTTAAGAATTTGCAGCAGAATTATGAGCAACATCTGTTGATTCCATACGTAATCCCTAGCCGGTTTAGAGCTTGGTTGACATCTATCCTGTCAACAGGGAAAAGCTTTGTACAATAGGACAACTGCGGTTGTAACGGCCAAAACGCACAACTGAAATTTGTTGTAGGATTACTTCTAGGAGAGTATTCTAGAGGTGCAAATATAAGAAAAAATAATGAATTTTGTTTGCCACAAAAAAAAAGGGGGGGGGGCTTCAGCCGCTATGAAATCAGGTTCTTTAACCAGGAACAAGGAAGCGTGTCCCGATTAAATACTTTTCGGTACAAATAGAAGTATATAAGGCGAATCCAAACATTGAGTAATCCTTTTGGCAGCAAAATTAATTAGCTGAATTCAGTTATCAGATATTAGTCTATTTTTAATGATCTTGAAGCATAATCGGCTCTAACTTATTTTTAGAAAACAAACAAATTTTACGTCCTAAACATCCTTGGGATAGTTTGTTTAATCTGTCAAATGCTCACCAGCAATTTTATCGATACAAAGTATTGCGATAGGGATATCTAAAAGTTTTCATTTGAAAAAATTTCAGTCTTTATACGGAGTGAACCACCTTATATAGAGTCATCTAATGACAGCACTCAAGGCAAGAATATGGTAGCTAAAGAATGTTGCTTAAAAGACAAGACACTTTCTTTAAAATAGTCCTGTATAAACCGAAATATATTTCAAATTATAAGGCAACATTAAAAATTTCGCCAATCTACATTATTTTCAATACTCCGGCAATAGATCCCGCTGTTAGAGATGCTCCAGATGATGTGGGTCCAGTCCAGACTTGATAACTTCCATCTTCCGAAACATCCTAGGAAGACAATCAGCATTCCTTGTTGGTCCCAGGATGCTCCCATGGCTAAAATTTTAAGCTCTGGTAGAGAGCTGAAAAAAAAATGTGACGTGACATATCACGTGAAAAAAAAAAGAATGTCAGATATATACTGATATATACCAAGGCCGGCTTACCCATACCTGTCATACTGGACATTTCTTCGATACCATGGCTTTAAAGACACGTGGCTTATTGTGGAAATAAAGAGACTACTAGTTGTCATATGAACGGATGGAAAGGAAATATAATTTAAGTAGGTATTCCCATAACTGTAGCGTAAATATTATATTATCCAAAAATAAGTTATTGTAAGCGCGTTTCTTTAAACTCGCCTATAGCTCAATTCATTTAAATTATTATTCTGATGTGCTATTTTATTATGTATAACGACTCTAGAATACAAAATTTTAAATTATGGCCAAAATACGAGAAAATTTTAAGTAAAAATTAAATTTATTAGTGGGTTTCCTTTAACAAATGTGAGGCGGGTACGCCCTGGCATGCTTAAATTGCACCTATAAATTGCATGGTGTGTAATAAGGGCATATTCATATCAGAAGCTATATATCATGGTCGAGTGGATGTATAATCGGTATGCAATAATAATAATAATCCATGTGCTTTGAAGTGTATGAACGCCAAATAGGTATGAAGGGTTGTTTGCGGCTTCGCTATAGTTTGTATCGAGCATATGCATGGCACAAGCAATATCGAGTGTTGTTTATTATCGAATATTGAAGGGTTAAGGCGCGTTTAGCTTACTGGTAATGGTGGCAGTAACATCCACCATTATGGTGATTATGAGAAATACTCGCTAAAACTGATAATCATTCATGCTAATTTGGAAACCAACATAAGTCGCTGTCACTTTTAGTGACAAGTACTATAATGGAGGCAATAAGTAGATGATTAAAAAATGAATTCTATTTAATTTATGATATAGTAACCTGTATTGAGAGGTGGACTGTAAATAGTCAAAATTGTAGGATCGAAATACTTGGGGCGCCAGAAGATGTAATCACGTCAATACGAAACGCTTAAAATATTAACTTGATCGGATAATATATTTTGCCCCAAAATTTTGTGTTAAAGCGAAAAACGCAAATTGTCGGATTGGAATATAACTAGAGTCTAAATGTGCGTATTGTAACCAATAACAAATAGTAAAAATTTGGATACGATCGTAAAATATCTTCTATTGTTGAAAGCTTTTGACCAAAATATTAAATCGTTGAGCAAGTGCATGGTCAAAAGGTAATTGTAATTGAAGTCAATACATTTGACACCTCTTGTGCTTCAGTCCAACGACTAGCGTTTTTTACTTTATCATACGCAGTATGTAAAGTATTGTAATCGTGCCGAAAAAAAAATTGAGATTTTAGCGGAAATACGTCTTTATGGGTCCCCTGAACATTTTTGACCAAGGTACAAAAAAATGTCTGTGTGTGTGTGTGTGTCTGTGTGTATGTATGTGTGTAAACGATTTTTGTGGCGACGACTCCGGAGAAACTACTAAAGGTATCGGGACGAAAGTTCATATTTAGAAGTTTTATGACCAAACTTAGAGCTGAAAAGCTTTTGGTTCAAAAGGGTCCAGAGGAACTGGTAGTTTATTCTAAGCCCTTTTCAAGGATTTTGCAAAATAGCCGCCATTTCTGTAATTTCGTCAAAATAGTTAAATAATAAATTAAAGTAGAGGAAATTTTGAATAATTTATGCCTATGACTTTTTTTTTGTAAAATTAATAGTTTAGCTACAAGAGCAAATTCTATTTGATCGAGATCGGTCGCATCTGCATTGATATGAAACTAAATAGTAGCCAGGATTTTGACAAATATTTTTTGTGCTGTCACACTCGATAACAGCTGATTCCATCAGAGGTTGGAGAACCGCTATGGAACGGTGCCGCTCTAGTGCAGCAAAGTACACAATACAAATTTCAAATAAAATAAGGTCACCAATTTGATTGTTTGTTAATAAGAAATATCAATCCGTCTTTATATCTAATTCTAAAAACAATAAGTTGAGAAAATTATAAATAAAGTATAGCGATGAGTGTAGTTTTATTTTAGTATGTTGGTAGGGATCTGTCATGAACAAATATAAATCTGTCAGAATTTGAATTAGCTTTTTAAGGTGCGTTTTCATTAGTGATAATGGCAGTGGTAGCAGACGCCATTATAGTATTTCCAATAGAAAAATGCTAGTGACTCATGTTTATGTTCATGCAAACTAATATGTGTCATTATCACGATATGTAAGAAATACTCTAATTTCGTATTCTACCACCGCCATTAGCTACCATTACCTACCAAGTAGTATGTTTGTACGGATGGTAGATTCTCATGCAGCTAAACTATTAATTTTATATATTGTATGATAAAGTCATGTGCCTGGCCACATCAGATTTTTTTAACTAAAAATTGTAAAATATGCGCAGTTACTGAAAAATACTGTCGGATCAAATTAATGATTTAACCCTTGCTAATTGGCGAGATTTTTGCCACCCCAGGTATTTTAAGCCGTTTCATACTACGCAATTCTTGCACAAGAAGTTGTACAAGATCTTGTTAAGCGACTGACAACTGACAGAAAATGATTCATTTTAGTTCTAGACAAACTAGTCTAGTTAACCAATAATAGTTACCAATAATAGGCAAAGCTACACGATTGCGTCAAAATCTTAAAATCTGTTTTTTGTCACTATAACGGTTTTTCTGTTCCTGGTCAAATATGTGTTTGTTTTAACAACTAATGTTATGTATTGGATGTATGTATGTAGGGGGAAGAAGGCTAAGTAAAAGACACATAGCACCTAGGTCTCAGTAGGCCCTTTGTGCAGACCTCCCCTGCTCACTCTGGTCTCGTCGGCTAATCCAGGCCCTGGACAAAGACAACGTGACATGGTTGGCCAGGGTTCCCAAGGAGCACTTACCCTCTGGTCTTCTGGGGCGGGGTATTCGCACAACATCTGCCTTACCGTCTCGTCGTCCTGCTCGTAAGCACGGCCGGTGGGAGATACTGACAGACGCAGATTAAACTATACTTCCGTAGCCTGCAGTGTCCAGTAAGGCACCCCGTAATAACTCGAAGCTGGCTTCTGGTGGGCTGCGTGTATTTCCTGGCTTCTTTAATGGAGAGTACTTAATCGTCTCCTTGGCCAGCAAACAGCCTGGTGTGTTGTCCCACCAGTGAAGGAATTCGCTATGGGTGATGTCCCTCGCTATGTTCCCGAGGACGGTGTTGGAAGGCAGGGCGAAATGTTTAGGTGGGATGGCCGCGTGCCGTACGGCTCTGCGTGCAAGCCTATCGGCATGTTGATTACCTTGGTTCTTGGAGTGCCCTTTGATCCAGGTGAGGGCGATTATGTGATTCTTAGCTGCCTTTACTAGGGATTTGTGACATTCCAATGCTAGCCTTGAGGTAAAACGACCTTTCTAGAGCAAGGATGGATTGGCTACTGTCAGTGAAGCTCAGTATGTTCTGCCTGACTTACATTCACTGATTATGTCAGCAGCAGTTTTGATGGCGAACAGAAGAAAGTTTACCGAGAGGGATTGATCTACGCATTTGGGAGTCGTCCGAGAAGACGCCAGCTTCAGTTTCATTCTGTTTCTTAGAGCCATCCGTGTAGATTTTGAGGCTCTTGCTGAGGTCAACCTCGGTGGCTGTGTTGTTAGTAAGTTAGGGTTTACTGAAAACATATTGGGGGGATGTAGTCTGTAGAGCTCTATAAAAGTGGTTCAGCTTTCACAGCCCTCCTCCAGTGGTTGAACCGCTTACCACCGTCATATCTGTCTCAAAAGTATCCCACTGTGCGGAGCCTGATCAGTGATGCCTGATCCACCTCTTCAATTAAGATGTCAAGTGGTGGCAGGTACAGCATGTTCACCATCGCAGCAGTGGGAGTAGCGTTTATTGCGCCTGTAACGCTCAAACAAGCCATTCTTTGGATTCGATTCAGTTTGGTGACAGTGGAGGCCAGTTTGACTCTGTGTGACCATACCGACGCGTGTGCGTCTGTGTGAGCATTGGGCGAATTACTGCAGTGTAGATCCATAACGTGAGCCACGGTGAGAGTCCCCCGGAACGTTCTATGGCTCCTGCACGGACTGAACGCTATATTATGTACCTACCTTTTGTACTCTGTTGGACAGGTGATTGTTCGACAATAGCTATCATAAGTTATACTCAGGTGAGGACCTCTTCGGAAAACTGTAGTGGTTTGATACAGAATTTTGGAGGTATGAACGAATCTAACTTCCGCTTCCTTGTGAAGAGGGCTATCTCAGTTTCGAAGGGTTGACCGATAGTGACTGGTCTTTACACCAGTTCTCTATGAGTTTGAGGGCTTCCTGCATCCTGTCGGAATGAAAATTAATAAATTTACCTCTAACAAGGATGACCACGTCATCTACATAACCAATGGTATGGTAATTTAAATCGTTAAGCTGTTGGAGGAGATCAACTAATGTGAGATTCAAACAAGTGGTGAGAGGACACCTCCTTGCGGACATCCACCAGCAAACCTGCCCTTCAAAGGAGGTTCTTCAACACTTAAGATCACCGTGCGCTAAGTGAGCATGGTATTAATCCAACCCTTTACTGACCGCGATACACGTCGCGTATTGGGTATATATTTTTATTAAACTTAAACTAGTAATATGAACTTGACAATTCACTATTTTATAAGTACAGTCTGGATGCGTTGGAGGTGGTTTGATTTTATTTTTTTTTAATGTGTTTCGAAAGTAGAAGTATTGTGCTACAAAACGTCTATGCTGTTCTTGCGTTAAAATGTTGCGAAATATGTGAAAAATGCTTGTAACCATAACCGGAAACTGCCGCGCGCTTCAAAGCGGTCGCGTAGTGAGGGTAAGCAGACGACGCGGGGGAGCGTGTATGCTCGCAGCGCACTTGTATTACTATAGATACGCGCTTCCTCGCGTCGGCCGCCTACCCCAACTACTCGACCGCTTTGGAGTGTGCGACAGTTTTCGGTCATGTTTGCAAGCATTTTTCACCTCTTTCGCAACATTTTAACGCAAAACCAGCATAGACGTTTTGAAGCACAATACTTTAAAAATACGTTTAAAAAAATTAAATCGGACCACCTCCAACGCATCCAGGCACGCCGAAACATAATGCCTAAAAAATTTAAACCGCAGTTTTGCAAAAATTAATCATCGGACAACGCCTGGGTTGCGAACACTCCAAGTACCCATCAATCGCTACTTCCACGCGAAAAGCTTGCACTATAACTTTGAAAATAGCGGAGCTATGAATTTTTGAAAAAACGCAGATTTTTCCGTCTTTCCGAATTTCCTCGGTTAATATTAATCCGATCAAGTACGTTTTAGGGTTTATTTCTTTTGCCTTTTCATTCTCTACAATTCGTATGTTGAAAGCATCAAGATTGTTTCATCGTGTCAGCTTTTACAAGCGTTACAACAAAAAAAAATCTGATGTGGCCAGGCACATGACTTTATCATACAATATATAAAATTAATAGTTTAGCTGCATGAGAATCTATTTTATTGAGATAAATCGTAGGTATTGTCAAAGCATCAGCCTTTGACACTACCTACACTACGTCATTAGAGTAATAGTTATTTATGTCACAAGTGGCCAAAACTACGGAATAGCGCGACGAGCGACGATGTGGCGTGTCGCCGAAGGCGGAGCGTCGCCGTCGCATGTGAGCGAGTCGCGCTATCTAGTTTTCGGCAGGAGTGACATCAACGTTTATTGTGTTGCTTTTTGAGAAATATGTATTTTAAAAAAATAATATTTCTGTATAGGAAATGTTAGGTTGATACCACTTTGACGAAACGTCAAGTTTAAAAAGCTAATTCAAATTCCGACAGATTTGTATTTGTTCATGACACTGTAGATGTCACATCCGTACCAACGTACTAAAATAAAACTACTCATCGCCATACTTTATTTACAATTTTCTCAATTTATCGATTTTAGAATTAGATATAAAGACGGGTTGTTATTTCTTATCAACAAACAATCAATTTGGTGATCTTAGTTTATTTGAAATTTGTATTTAGTACTTTGCCGCACTAGAGCGGCAACCATAGCTGTTTTCGGGTGTGACAGCACAAAAAAATATTTGTCAAAAATGTGGCTACTATGTAGTTTCATATCAGTAAATGCAGATGCGACCGATTTCGATCAAATAGAATTTGGTCTTGCAACTAAACTATTAATTTTACCAAAAAATGTCATAGGCATAAATTATTCAAAATTTCCTCTACTTTAATTTATTATTTAACTATTTTGACGAAATTACAGAAATGGCGTCTCATTTGCAAATTCCTTGAAAAAGGCTTAGAATAAACTAAAAAGCTAAACTATTAATTTTACCAAAAAATGTCATAGGCATAAATTATTCAAAATTTCCTCTGCTTTAATTTATTATTTAACTATTTTGACGAAATTACAGAAATGGCGGCTGATTTCTAAAATCCTTGAAAAAGGCTTGGAGTAAACACCCAGTTCCTTTGGACCCTTTTGAACCAAAAGCTTTTCAACTCTAAGTTTGGTCATGAAACTTCTAAATATGAAGTTCCGTGCCGATACCTTTAGTAGTTTCTCCGGAAATGAATTAACAAAAATTGGGTACACACACACACACACACACACACATACACACACACACACACACACACACATACACACACACACACAGACATTTTTTTGTACCTTGGTCAAAAATGTTCAGGGGACCCATAAAGACCTATTTCCGCTAAAATCTCAAAAAAATTTTTCGGCACGATTACAATACTTTACATACTGCGTATGATAAAGTAAAATCACGATTTTTTTAGGTTTTTTGTTTATAACAAATTATGTAATGATATTTGCGAGTTGAAAACACATCATAGTACATCTACGGACTGTTCCACGTGACCTGAGACCATCGGCTTGCTGATACTATTTTTGTCACGCAAAAATCTCTATTGCCTGGCCTATTTACGAGTGCTTTTGTGATGAACCAGTTATGTTGCTGTGATAACTGCATTATAAATACCAGTGGCGCGTTATCTGGGCTGTCACAGAAGCGCTGTTTGTAAACTGGTTTTGCTACTGCTCGAATGAGTTTATTACATGTTCGTTGGATTTCAAGTAATTCCGTTCGTATTCTGTATTATGGTTAAACAATTAGTTATCTGGGTTGTCACAAAAGCAATATTTATAAACTGGCTTTGCTACTGCTCGAACAAGCCTATTTATTATGTGTTAATTGGGTTTCAAGTAATTCCATTCGTAGCCCATATTATGCTTAAACAATTAGCATTATTGTAGCTATGCTACTCCGCAGCCGACCGCGGCGCGGAAATGTATTGGCAATTGATTCAACTCCAGCGAATAAAGTTGGAGACGGCCGCGGTCGGAGCATTCACGCATCCCTCCCAGTTTTTATTACGACGGATGTATTTTTTGCGAGGTTTGAATCTGTAAATTGGCGGAGGAGCCGGCGAATGTAGGCACGTACCTTCATTTGTTCTCGTTTCTCTTTTGTCGTCCCTCCTATCGGCGATTTCTTTGGTTGCCGGGTTTCCAATCCGACCAAGTCGACCCGCTTAATGCCGGGCAGGCACTACTTGAGACTAGAGGCGAAAAAAGGAAACACGTCTCGCGGAAGTAATTCAATTTTGGATGTAATTTGAATACAAATGTAGGCTCTTTGAAGGTACTGTTTTCTCGTAATACTGATTCTTTTACTCTCTTATTTCGTTAGGTATAATAAAGCAAATTGTTTTTAGTACCGTTGGTGCAGAGGCTTGTTTGTTTTATTTAGTATAACAAAAAATTAATTAAAAAACGCAATTACTTTAATAATTTAATTTAATTAAATGCCTACATAAATTAGGGCAAGGTTGCTCAAGTCGTACACCTTAAGAAACAAGCCGTATAAATGCTAGGATTTTTCAAATAAACAAGAAGGATATATGTTAATCAAACCTTGTGTGAATATTATTGATATTGATTATATTGAAAATCGAAACTCTAAATGCTCTCACATAACACAATAAAAATTTTTAAGAACTTAATAGAGGTACGATTACGTAACTAGTCGTACCTAAGGACACAATTAAGAAACAATAATAGTTAAAGATAAAAACGACATGTGGCCATGCACATGACTTTATCATACTATATCTAAAATTAATAGCTGCATGTGATTCTATTTGATCGAGATCGGTCGTGTCTGCATTAAAATAAAACTAATTAGCCAGGTTTTGACAGATATTTTTATTCTATTGACAGTAGGTATTGTCAAAACATCAGCGTTTGACACTACCTGTCAATAGAATCAAAATAGCTATCAACTGGCTAACTAGTTTTATTATTTTTTTTATTTTTTTTATTGTTATTTAATTTACGTGAGACTGAAGTAGGTAAGAACGAGAAGTAATTTCTTAAGTCGTACCAGTACGATTTAGGGATTTCATTTTGGTACGACTTAAGACACGGTGCAAGTAACATTTTAAAAAACTAAAACCGTAACTCTGAATAACGTCAATACGATTTTGTTTCGAGCAAATGATGACGTAAATACTAAACAATTAATATTTAATAAAGAACAAGATTTTATCAATAATAAATTACTTGCAAGATTTACTACCAAACATATGCAGAAAATTACAAGAAAATATCAATCTACTTACTTGTTGAGTAATTTCACGATCAGGCTTGTTGACAGCAGACGATAGTGCGTAAATAAATTGAAAGGATCGAAATGTATATTTGGTTGCTGGTATTATATACAAAATTACGATTACAAAATTACGATTTAGGCATTGGTACTTGAGCAACCTTACCCTAATGTTGTCAATAACGGTATGTAGGTAGTGCTTGAATGACTATTTTACTGAATTAAAACTAGCATCGTTTAAGTTTGAATTTTTGTGATGTGCATCTGTTTTCTGAGTGAACATAGACTTTTAATAGACTTTCAGATTTTTTTCAGTGGGTTTTATCTCGTTTTAAATAATATTGTCAGTGGGCCCAAGTAATTGATTGAGAATTGATTTCAATAAATATTAAAACAATATTATTTTTAAACGAACAAATGTATTGTTTGGTGTATTTGATGTATTTTTGTATTTCCTTTCAACAGCAGATACCAGAGATAAATTGGAATTTTGTACTGTTAAAAGTACGACACAAAAGTCCCGCACAATAGTCATCGGCGTGTGACGGCGATCTATATTTTGAATATAGGAAAAGTTAAAAAATTTAATTGGTGCGCCGTGCACCCTATTGTTCTGCGATGGGAAACAACAAAAACGTTTCAGCAACAAATTACTGCGGTTTCCGAATTTCGTTCGCAAATATTTGGTTGATGCGAGTTCATCAAGCTCACTTCATATCACCCTTTTTTCATGAAAACGGTACTTCTGTTTCTGGTTGTAATTTATGTTGTGTATTTAATACATGCATATTTACTACTAAATATAACACTTTTATAACTTTGCAGGATTTTGTCAACTGATTGTTGCAATACATTCAAAATATATCAACATTGCTTTTCATATATTTTCCAGAAGCTTTTATTATGTTAATATCCTTGACATTCTTTTATGTGTATGTAATTATTTGTTGGTTATTACACAAAGTGGTAATAAATTACAATCCTATATTTCACAGTTCACATTTGTATTTTTATGCATGGGGTATGTTCGGTGCGAAGCAGCCTTAACTGAGATGAATTTTATTTTGAATTATGGGGACACAAATTGTCGGACTCGCAGGCATTGGTGTTTAATTCCCAAGCAAAAAATGCCCGCCCGTTTGTTTTTATATTCGTTTATTAAATATGGGGAGCAAAAGCGGAGACCGCAGGCGAGAGTCCAGCCTGCTGATTTATTTTCTTTTGCAATCTGGCGAATTGAAATAATTTATGAATCGCTTACGCGTACATGGAATTTTTAGTTTCGGTATGTTACGTAATGTAGAACATACTGCAAAACAGTTATTTTATCTCATATAATGATATGGGTCTTTCTATGGTTGTGTTCTGGAGATGACGGTAGTCTTTTTTTATGTTTTGTTTTGACAGGCCAGATTATGAAGAGTGCGGTGGAAAGATGTTTTATACATTCGCACCAGGCAACAGAGTGATATTGTAGTATTATTTTTTATTATTCTTCTTTTACTATTGTTAGCGAAGAAATTAAACTCCGTTGTGGACTATGTTAGTTGTTAAAATCTTAAATCTTAATCTTAGGCAATTAATTTTGGGTCTTCATAGCTACCTCCGACCGTATACTACTACTTACTTTAATTTATCCACGACATCTTCGATGCGATACAAGAATTAGGGTTGGTTCTTAGCAGTGACAGATACCATACTCTTTATCCAACTGATATTAACGGTAATTAGATTATATCAATGTTCTTGCTCCTTGTTAAAATGTCAACTGTCCTAGTGTTTATTACAGTACGATAAATATGTTTCTTGTTTCTTATATATGTACATGTTTGATTTTCAGCATGGCCTGATGATGGATGTTAAGACCCGAAATTAATTGCCTAAGATTAAACAATTAAATTATTCCACAACGGAGTTTTATTTCTTCACTAACGATATCACACCGCGAACCAAAATGAACGCCTTTATTACTGACTGCTTAAAAAAAAAATCTGATGTGGCCCGGCACATGACTTTATCATCCTATATATATATATATATATATATATATATATATATATATATAAAATTAATATTTTAGCGGCATAAGATTCTATTTGATCGACATTGATCGTGAGTGCATTTACAGATTTGATACTATTGACAGTAGGTATTGTCAAAACATCAGCGTTTGCTACTACCTACTGTCATTAGAATGAAAATATTTTTCAAATCCTGGCGAACTAGTTTTATATTAATGCAAAGACGACCTATCTCGATTAAATAGAATTTTCTCATGCAGCTAAACTATTAGTTTTACCAAAAAATGTCATGGATATAAATTATTTCCTTTACTTTAATTTCTTTAACTATTTAACTATTTTGACGAAATTACATAAATGGCGGCTCATTTGCAAAACCGTTAAAAAATGCTAAGAGTAAACATCCAGTTTATTTGGATCCTTTTGAACAAAACACTTTTCAGCTCGAAGTTTGGCCATGAAACTTCTAAATATGGAGTTTCGTCGCGATACCTTTAGTAGATTCTCCGTAATCACCACTGAAAAAAAAACGGGTTCTCACACACATACACACACAGAAACCTTGGCCAAAAGGATATATTTCCAGTAAAATCTAATTTTTGTCACTATTACAATACTTAATAATACTAGGTACGTATGATAAAGTAAAAAGTATCAAGTCAATAAGTTGAAAGGTTGGGCTTTGCCTACTTGCCATCCAATATTAAAAGAGTTTCAGTAATAGCAAATGATTGTGTCTCAAATTTGCTGAATATGCATTCAATGACTACGCATTATATGTGCATACTGTGATCAGCGGCGATAGAGTACGTTATTGTGTTAATATTTATTCATGCATGACGGACCCCTCATGACGTCATGCTCTTTGTGGATGGTGACTGATGGACTGATATTTCTTCCGTAATTATCGATTTATTCAATAATGATAAACAGAAATCGATTAGCTTGTGATCGATGATGAGTATTGACATATATTTTTTTCTAATTTGATGTTTGTTAGTTGGTGTCTTGAGTTAATTAGTTAATCTTTGGTATTCTTTGATTACCTAGTTAGATATTTCAATGTTAGGATTAAACGGTGAAATAACAAAAAATACAAAAGAAAAATTCTGCACAATTACATATCTATCGTGCAATATCTGTGGTACTAAAAACTGGCGAAACTGTGGGTTGCTCTGTAGCCTAAATATTATGTCACATCCATAAAGATCAAAGTTTAAAGCTTATTCGTAAATTCGTGCTGTCATATCAACAAAAAATGAATAACTATTCGTGATTAACTAACATTTACAATTGCACTTAAAATTGCAAATTTTCACTTGAAGTTAACGGTATGACTTTTTACGTCCCAGTGAAACATCTAAACCGGTAAAGTAGTTCAAATATAATAGTTAGATTTTGTCTCCTCGTATAAGAAAATTTTCGAGAAGAATTAAATATAAAACAGATGTAATATATAAATATATAATATTATAATGTACAGAATAATTAAATAAAAATAATAAATACCTATATTAAGATGTTCGCTGTTTATGGAAAGCGAATCGTTTTCGAGTGAATTCTTTTCCTCAACGCTGCATATCACGTCAGATTATTGCGTTTTTTGTTGTTTCTTTTTGGTGGCACCCGCACACCACTGAAAGAATCGGTGTGAATGCGGAGGAAACAAATCAAGCTGAACAAACTTTCAAGATTTCTGATCAAAAGGAGGAAGGTATTTGTCGGGCAATTCCGTCATCGAAGAAACCAACCGTAGGCACGTGTTTCGGACTATTAGTCCTCATCAGTACTGTATAGCCAAGGAGCAAGATGGACACTCAATGGAAAAACACTCAAATGGAGACCATCAAGGGGGTGACCAATGTCGCCAATTTACTGGTTCAATTTGGCGACATTGGTCACCCCCTTTAGTCCAAAACACGTGACTACGGTTGCTTTCTTCGATGACGGAATTGCCCGACAAATTCCGGTCTCCATCTATATCTCACCGTGGATTAACCAGCTTTCCATATGTTTTACATTTGCCAATTAACAAATTTACGCTGTTTTACATTTCAACTTTTGATAATATTACAAATTGTCCCCAGCATTAAACTTATATAAAATATAAGATAAATAACTATAGATCATATTCACTAAGCTCCAATGGTAATACAGTATACTATGTAAGTACATGAAAATAATTTTTTTACATTTTCCTGGTTTTATCAGAGATGAGACCACTGGGAACATTTATATACCTGGTTTTAACTTATTCTTACGTAGATTAAAAAATCTTAAAGTTACCAAAACCTTGTTGACCAGTGTTATTAAATACATTATTTGTGTATCTACATTTTTATTTTATTCGGTGTCAGTTGAAATAATGACACTTTTGTTCAGTGCTGCGCTTCGAAGTATCTAGAAAAAATGTAGGTGCGGGACCATTAATCATGAACCTCCCATCCTCGACGCTGTAAAAACTGTCGTCCAGTGCAACTACATGCAGCTGCCGTTATTTACAACCTAGAATGCTGCAGACAGTGTACAAGGCTATAACAGCGATCGACAAGCTTCATTTTTTGGAATTCCCCGTTCGCTCCGGTCGCGCAATCGACCGAGCAGTTTTCGCGATAACATTTTTTCATCGGTCGTAGTACAACACGAAATAATTGATGGGGCTTAGTTCGCAGGGGGCAATTGCAAAAGGGAAAAGAGCAGTTAACCCTAATCCCCAAATAGCCAAACAAAGCCCATCGGGCGCCCTAGGCGTTCGAAACCCTCCGAGCATTTCAACCATCCGCTAAGTGATACTTGGCGTCTGCCGCGACCGACGCGGGGCCAATTGGTCCGCAAAAGGGCACAAAAAGTTTTTCCATCGCGTTCCGAACCTCTCAGCCCTTCGTCAGGAGGACACCGGAAAAACTTTTAAATGGATTCCGCAGCAACCGTTTTCAAGGTGCAAGTTGGTGGTATTTTATACATTTAACACTTTCAAACGAATTTAGTTTTTTTAGAAGTTTGATAATTAAAGCTGATAACGCCCTTCCAAATTAGACGAAAGGCCCTTTACAGATTCTTTGTATTTTATGTGTTTTTGGTGTACCGCAGTGGAATGTTTTGCCGAAACCCAATTACATTTAGTGAAAAAATATTAAGAGATGCAAGATTATATTATTTATAAAATAATAATGCGTGAAGAATGAACTAAATTACTAAATTTTCCACAATGAAGTAAATTAAGGTTTACAGAGAAATAGAGCTCGCAGAAAATAGTGCAACATACTGTTGTGTGAAAGTCTATCGTTTTATAGGTAATTGCTTATCTCTTTATCAAAATTGTGTGTCACTTGTAGTCATAAGTTATTATTGGTTGTTACAGTTCATTTCGATTCGCTTCTTTTGTGTAGATTACGAAACTAATAACTAAGAACCACGTTACATTTGTTAAAAATAAAGCATAAAAAATGTAAAAATGGGGTTTTGTATACCTTCAAACAACGTTAATTCTGCCTGATCTAATTATTTAGTCTACCTTCAAAATTCTATCACGTCGCATTATTGTGGAGAGAGTTGGTAACAAAGAGTGACGTGATATTCTGTAAGTAGACGGTATCGAAAGTTTTTGTTCGAGTTTTTATTGTTTTTAATTAAGGAGTAAAACATATTTATGTTTATTTAAACTACAAAACTATATTTATATGATTTAACTTACTTAATGCAGAACGTGCTTGAAGAACTTGAAGAAAAGTAAAAGTCAGAAATTGATGTGGCCAGGCACATGACTTTATCATACTACACAGCAGTGTCAATGCTGTCAATATAATCAAAATATCTGTCAAATCCTAGCAAACTAGTTGTAATGCAGATACGAGCGATCTCGATCAAATAGAATGTTTAATGTGTGTAAACGGGTTAGCGTGCATTGGTTCGAATAAAAACTGCTAACTATTTATCGTATATATGTAAATAATGCACAGACTGCTGATCGACCAACAGAGTCAACTGCTATGCATACTTTTAAAGTTAAAGTTTGCTCTTGCAGCTAAACTATTAATTTTGCCAAAAATATCATAGACATAAATTATACAAAATTTCCTCTACTTTAATTTATTATTTAACTATTTTGACGAAATTTCAGAAATAGCGGCTCATTTGCAAAATCTTTGAAAAATGCTACGAGTAAACCTATAGTTCCTTTTGGCCCTTTTAAGCAAAACTTCTTTCACTTCTAAGTTTGATCATTGGAACTTTAACTATTTTGACGAAATTTAAGAAATGGCGGCTCATTTGGAAAATCTTTAAAAAATACTAAGAGAAACCTACAGTTCCTTTGCGCCCTTTAAAACAAAACTTCTTTCAGCTCTAAGTTTGTTCATGGAACTTACTAAATATGAACTTTCGTCCCGATACCTTTAGTAGACACACATACACTCACACACACACACAGAGACATTTTTGTACCTTGGTCAAATATGTTCAGGAGACCCTATATAATATTTTTTTTTACATTATTACCATACTCTGTCATACTATGTATGATTAAGTAAAAAAGAAAAAGTCCTGTACAGCATTACTTAATATTCTTCTTATTGTAGGTTTTTTACAACTCAAATGTAAAAAGTTGTTACATGAGGAACATTAGAAATATATGTGTGTCACTTGCAAAATAGCAGATATATTTGACATTATTAGAATGAGTTTCCACATCGTAAATTGAATAATATGAATGTCATTCTGCACCTATAGTATCCTAGGACGTAGTTAATTATTATTATTATTAGTTAATATCGTACCAAATAACCCTTAATTTGTACATATTGAACCAGTTTCAGATTATCACGATTATAACAAAAAAAATATTTTTTATGTTTTTGGCATTTGTCGCAGTTTCGGAAAAGTTGTAATATTTGGGCTGAAATTGCACCTAGATAAAAACAACTATTTTTGTTATACATACATATGTATTAAATAACGCCTTTATTTGAAAACGCGTTCTTCGAGTGGTAGAACTAGGTCTTAACGTTCAATCTTACTTTCATTTCAGCCTACTTAAGAAATTCGATAACTTTTTGGAGGGTATAAAACTACAATAAATGATTAACTTTTCAAATTTTGAGCGCATTTTTTAAATGAATCTTCTTACCGCAGGGTAAAAGCACTTGCTACAGACAAGTTAAGGGTCCGTCCAAGTCCTCAGCCCCCCCCCCACACTCGAAATTTCCAAATTTTCTTATGTCAAAGTTTTGTGCTTGTTTTGTGCTGTTTTGTGCCGCAAACTAAAAATTTTGTGCTCCTTTCGTTTAGGAGTTATAAGCAATTTTCTTAAGGGGGGGCTGGAGAGATGCCAGCCCCCCCCCCCCCACTTTCGAATTACGATTTTTTTCTAATGCCAAAGTTTTGTGCTAGTTTTGTGCCGCAAGCTAGAAGTTTTGTGCTCCATTCGTTTCCGAGCTATAAGCTATAGGTGTTGGGATGTATGTGAGAGATGAGCTGAACCCGAGGGTATTATTAATCCATAAAGAGAGTCTGTGGGTGTCACTGCACTTTCATAGAGTAAGATTAGTAATCGGTACTGTTTATAGGCCACCCAATTATAACGTTCTGCAGTTTCTGGACCACCTCGAGAGTATTATGTCATTCGTGTTCCCTGTTTGTGACGAATTTGTATGTTTGGGAGATGTCAATATTAATTTGCTGAACGTTAATTCCAGTGCCACCTCGCTTTTTACTCAGTTTCTTGAGTCTTTCTCGCTTGTACAACTTATTGATGACCCAACGCGTACATCAGCAACATCCAGCACCTTAATAGATGTAATTTTTTGCAATTGTAAGAGTTCGATCAAGTCAAGTGGGGTTACAGAGTGTCCGGACGTGGCAGACCACTGTCTTATTTATTGCAAATTAGAATGTTCTGCAGCGCGCACGCCGCCCTTAATTAAAACATCTAGAGACTACAAACATTTTAATTATGTTGTATTTAATGAACACCTTCGATCTTTACCTTGGAGAAACATCTTCGACATTAGTAACTTAGACGAAAAAGTAGAATTTATTAACAATAATATTACTAGTATTTTAGATATACATGCACCGTTTAAAACCTATCGAGTTACGAAGAAATGCTCTCCCTGGCTTACTGAGGACGTTAGGGTAATGATGGATCAGCGGGATCGGGCGCTGCGTAAATTTAAAATATCAAAGTCTGGGGGGGATTGGATAGACTACAAGTCTCTCAGAAATATAGTAAACTCAACCGTTGAGCGCGCAAAGAAAGCTTATTTCAAGGCAAAGTTTAGTGCCTCCAATTACCAATCAACATGGCGCGATTTGAACGAGTTTGCTATGCTGAACGAAAAAGCGGCTTACCAAATACCACCACATTTAAATGTTGCAAATGACATAAACGATTATTTCATAGATAGTTTGCCTCAGACCACACTCAGTGAGGTGACTCTGAATAGTTATCTGAATAACGTTAAGCCGGGATTATCTTCTTACCTTAAATTTAGCACTGTAACTGAGGATGGCGTGTTTGAGGTCATTCGGTCGTTAAAGAGTAAGGCAGTGGGTGACGATGGCATTGGATTGCGTACTATATGTTTATGTATACCATTCTTGCTGCCGTACATACAGGTTATTAATTGTTGTATATCGTCCTCCACATTTCCTCTGGCTTGGAAACGGGCTCGTGTCATACCTGTTCCGAAGGTTTCCTCTCCGCAAGCTTTGTGGGATCTGCGTCCTGTTAGTGTCCTCCCCGCGTTCTCCAAGATTCTCGAGAGGATACTGGATGGTCAATTGCGGCGGCACCTGGATATCAACGCGGTTATTCCTGTGTATCAGTCCGGGTTTAGACGGCGGTGTAGTTGTCAGACTGCTTTACTGTCGGTCACCGATGATATAATTAGCGCCACCGATAAGGGAATGTTGACCGCTGCTGTCTTTTTGGATTTCTCGCGGGCGTTTGACACTGTTGACCATAGACTTCTGTTGGCGATCCTGCACTATGTTGGTCTTACTCGCGAAGCAATTTCGCTGATCGGAAGCTTTTTAAGCGACCGTGTGCAGGCTGTGTATACCGCTAGCGATTTTTCGGCGTGGAGACGAGTGACCTCTGGTGTCGTCCAGGGATCCATGATGGGTCCACAACTGTTCTCTGTTTATATATCGTTGATGGCCGCCACGCTGGAGAGCTGTACCGTCCATTGTTATGCCGACGATACGCAGGTCTATTATTCTTTTCATCCATCCGATACTCTGGAAGCCTGCAGAAAACTTAACAGTGATCTGGAGAGACTCAATGTGTTTTCCGGCAATCACTGTCTCCGCTTGAATCCACAGAAATCGGCAATGATGCTCTTTGGAAGAAAGTTGGACAGGTTGAGGGCGATGGGTGACGTGGCAGTAAGTATCGGTGGTGTGTCGATTCCGGTTCGCGAGCAAATCAAGAGTTTGGGGCTTGTCATGGATAACACTTTTCGTTACAGAACACATATATCTAAATGTGTGCAGCGGGCATACTGCAGTCTCCGAAAGATATACAGCATCAGACATATCCTCGATGTTCGCTCCAAGACCCAGTTGTGTGAGTCCCTTGTCTTGTCATCCGTGAATCACTGTGACTCTGTGTATGGTCCATGTCTTGACTTTAGAGATGTTCGGCGAATTCAGAAACTGCAGAACTCGTGTCTAAGGCTGATCTTTGGGATACGAAGAGGGAAGCGAATTTCGCACAAGCTGAAGGATCTGGGGTGGCTAAATATGGCGAATAGACGTCTTCTGCATTGTGCTTGTCTGTATCATAACATTATCGCCGACAAGTACCCACAGTATCTCTACAACAAATTAGTGTTCCGGACTGATGTTCATAATCTAAATTTGCGATACAGAGGTGGTTTAACACCACCAATGCATACATCTCAATTTTATAAAAGAAGTTTTTCCTACTGTATCGCAAATGTGTACAACAACCTTCCCCCCTGCATGCATTCTCTAGCGCCATCGGTATTTAAGCGACAATTGAAGTCGGGTCTCCTTTCCAAGCAGTAACTGTTCAAGTACTCACGTGTTTTCCCTTTTTTCAACATTTTTTTTAAGAATACGGAGACTCTCATTTTTATTATTCCTATCTTTTGTTAACTTAAACAAATTGATTTGTGTTTTAGATACTAGCAATTATTGTATTAGGTATTAGGTACTACTTATAGGGTTAAGTTGAGCAGGCTGCGTTTGTACGTAGACCTGGACTTCGCCATAGCATGCATGGTAATTTCTTATTGTTGTTTTGTGTGGATTGTATTTTTATTTTTGCATAATAAAGTCATTTATTATTATTATTATTATAAGCATTTCTCTGAAGGGGGCTGTGGACATGCCAGCCCCCCACTTTCGAATTTCGATTTTTTTCTAATGTCTAAATTTTGTGCTAGTTTAGTGCTGTTTTGTGCCGCAAACTAGAAGTTTTGTGTTTCTTTCGTTTCCGAGTTATAAACATTTTCTGAAGGGGAGCTGTGGACATGCCAGATCTAAGTTCCAAATTCGAAATAAAATCAAATTTTTTTCGATGCTAAAGTATTGTGCTAGTTTTGTTTTGTTTTGTGCCGCAAACCAGAAGTTTTGTGCTCTTTTCGTTTTTGAGTTATAAGCGTTTTTCTACTTGGGAGCTACCTGTCTCTCTCTTTCGTCCGGTGCCCGTTTTCTCGCAGGCCGCGCGCATGTTGCTAATGTTTACGTACAAGTTCAACGGCACTGTTTGTGACTATATAACTTAAAAATTAATCAATAATTTTTTATCGGGGTTTCATTCTTTGTTCTTTGTACTTGAATAATGGACACGTGGAATTGCGATTAAATATTGTTAAATAGTTCTTTATTTATAAAGTCACAAAGATTTAATATTATTTTTCAATATTATGCATATTTTTAAATCTCATAATGCCAAATCTCGTCGCTACGATAAACGATCATAAACGATATTTTATAGTACGATATTCATCTGTTGGTATGTATTACTGGCATTCTGGTATTCTAAAACAGTCTATTGTTTAGCAAGATGGGGTTTATTAATGTAGGCTCGATTTTACAAACAAATTTTTTCCATGTTATGTATATATTATTGTATTGCCTTCATCCAACAGAACATTTCAAATAACACGAAAACAAAAGGAGAACAAAACATCTGGGTTTCGGCACAAAATAGCACAATACCAACTTAAAACTTATAACAATTTAATTTTATTTAATTTTTAAATTTCAAATGTGGGGCTGAGGACAAAGACCCACAAGTTAAAGATTATTGTGTTACTTGTCCGAAAACTGATAATTTAATTGGAATTTGATTAATAGGGAGTTAGTCGGCTAGCAGTATAACCAAACAATTGACCTGAATTAACACTAATTGATGATAGCTTTTGCATAGCGTCGTACTCGCATGGGGCAAACATACCTACATACTAGTATTGTCGATACTGAGAAAGTACTAGAACGCCAACATGAGCTATAATTCAATCGTTACTCTAAAAGCGTACTCCCTCGGTAGAAGGACTCTCAATTATCCGATCTCTAAACCAACCTCTCTAATTCAATTTGCGCAGCTTACGTGAGCTATTCGCATCTGACTAAAACATTAAATCCAATTATTAAGCGATGTTGATATGCAGTCGGCCGCCAGTCGGTTTTTGGGAGGGCAATCGGTACTAAGGACGGCAGAAGGGATGGATGGTGGTTGTCGTACCGAAACGTCGGTTCCCAATTTAATCTACAAACGCCTCCGAACAGTTGTACGTCCATTATACAATCCCGTTGGAACAACAAAAGGGCCACGTATTCTATTCAGCGTAAGCGGCGAGGTGTTGCGAATGCCGCGGAGAGGTCGTGTTAACTGTAATTCAATTTTGGCTCTTGTATTGAACTAACTTCGTCGGAAGAGGCAATCGAATCCTCCGTGAGCCACACTTAAAATTTCAAATCCAGCAAACAACAAAAAAAGATGCGGAAACTATCAGAAACACGTAGCGCCCTCTTGAAGTGGAAGAATTTCTCGCTTGAGACGTGTCTGGGAGGAATTTTATTGGATTATTGCTTGCCCGGCAGTTGAACGGCTCGAATTGCTTCTTAGTGGAAATGTTTTGGACGGAAACTTTTTGATTAACAATTCAATTCGTCTTAGAATCTAGTTGTGAAAAACTTGTTGTATTTGTCGACTGTTTCATATGTCGTTCGATGCGACCGTGTATCTCTTGACTTGCCTCCCCTGTTGCAGCGAATCGTTAGTTTTAAAAGTCTAGTCACGTTGTCTTCCATGGGAGACTTGTGTTTCTAAATTAGTTTGGTTTTTGCGCTCAACATTTGAGATTGGAATCCTGTTTTACTTCCGTGGAGGATGTCTGTTTAGTATGCAACGTTGGTAGATATTTAATTTCTATTTTGTAGCATATTTTGTTGTTATGGTACGCTCTAGTTTATAGGTTTGTGACATTCGAAACCTGGGTTTTAAATTTACCAAATAAGATGTAGGTTTTAAATCTAGCTAAAGAAATTAATAATTAAGGGTGAAAAAGGATATTTGACTATTTTGACTTGATATTGATATCATTAAGTGCTACCTGTAAAACTAGGTAAATAGATTATTATTATTATTATATCTATTTTTGTAGCATATTTTTTTCTATCATTGACTCTGAATTTTACATCAGATAGGAGATTTGTCGCAATTAAATATACGGTAAACAATAATATATGGTAAACAATTTTTTCAAATGTTTCTTTGTCTGCTGTTGAATTTACCTACTTTATCCATAATAGTGAATGCCAACCACTTTTTAAATTTTATTATTTGTAATAACTCTTACGTCGCACTAGTTATTGACATTTGTTTTTATTTGTTTCAGGTAAGGAATTACTTCCCAATAAGATTCCTGGCGTGTTGTAAGTGAATAATCACGTACATATAGAACTAGTTTGATGTTATATGTAGATTGTAGGTACTCCTACTACTTATTAAAATTGCAAGAAATTGCTGAATATTATATATCTAAAATTATCGCCTTAATTCTATAACTAGGCAGCTTTAAAAAACATAACATTTTTTTAAATTCAAATTAGTGGTAATTAAAATATAACTAAGTTATAGTTTTGTTCACACCATAATGGTTTGAACGATATCTGAATTCTTTGTGTCTACCAGCACAGCAAACAAATTTATACGGATGAAAGTGGTATATTTCTATAAAGTGACGGAACAACTGTCAAATTATACATTCTAAGTTATACAGTTATACATTCTAAGCTTTATGTGATCTCTAACGGAGCAACCGATCTAGTGAAAAAAGCAAATCCAGATTTATCGGTCAGATTTCATAAAAATCCCAATACCATTTTTTTATTAGGGCGGTTTCTCCGCACCAGGTACCAATACAGTGTGCGCAAAGTATGGAAACATGACAAAATCTCTGACATTTGAAAAAATTCACGGACATGTCAATTTTTAATTTACAAAATACACATATTTAGGTCTATCAATTTTCTACCTCAACTGTTCTTGACTTATGACGTCATCGCCATTCTTTCAAATGGCCGCTTTTTTGTACTGATATTATAGATCTGGTAATTGTTTTAATGGCAACTTTCAAAGTGTATTGTCTTACATAAGAAAAAAATCGAAAAAAGGACAAACAAGATTAGGTTAATATTGACAATTTTTGTTTGCTTACGGAAAGCTATTATTCTCTTTTGACTTTCAGAGATTTCAGGTAAAAGTAGAATTACTATGCTACCATTTTCAGGGTTCTAGGACAATGTTATAAATTTGTAGACAAATACCAAACTAGCGGCTTTTTTGATATTTGGACCCAACTTTTTCCACAAACCTAAACGAAACGCGATAGAACAAGTTTGAGCCCGGATTTGTTTTGAGGGCAAATAATTCTACCAAAAATGCTTTTTCATAATCAATTCACAAAATCCATGTTCCCTAGAGTTATCAGTATTTTACAATTTTCAATTGTATTTTTCTTAATATTTTTTTTCATTTGCGCCTACTATTTAGACAAATATACGATCTACCAAAATCATTAAGAAGAAAATAGGGTTGTCATTAAAAATCTGTCGATAACACACAGTAGCGATTTTAAAATATGAGCTCGACAAGAAATGCAATTTTCTTTTAAATGATCTAAGAATAGTCAAATGCCTCTAAAATAGTGAAAAATCTATGCATTAAGGCGGGTTATGTTTGAGGGGTTACAAAAATAAATTTGGTTTTAAATTTCTGAAACCTTGGGAATATGTTAATATTATTCTTACTATCAGAAAAAAAAACAATAAAAAAATCAGTGGCGAGGGTTGAAAGATACATTTGATTTTAAAATTCTGAAACCTTGCAAATATGATAATATTATACTTATGTACATCATAAATAGCAAAAAATCTATGAACCAATGGGGTTTTGAGCGGATTGAAATATAAATTTAGCTGTTATAACTGTTGAAACCTTGCAAGTATGATTATATTGTACTTGCAGGTACATCGATAATAGTATAATAAAACAAAGTACCAAACGGGGTACTTTTGCGAAGCTTAAATAAACCTGAAGATCTGTAGCATTTTGAATGTGGTTATAATTCTGTGAATGTACTGGGTGTAACACAAAAGAAGGCGAAAAACCCGAAAAAATAAGTTTTTATATGTGTAGAAGACTGTATATTTATTGGGGATTGCAGATAACGTAAATGGTTAAATAACCAGCGTTCTTTAATTAAGCTCTTTATTTTCGACATAGTTTACTATCTATTTTAACACTACTGGAAATTCACGTTATCCTGATTCTTCATATTTATGAGGATAAGCAAAATTTCCACCATGTGGTGAATCTGTGAGGCGTTATCCCCCAATTATATCTCAAGAACCAAAAATTGTAGAAATCTAAAATTCTTAGATCAGGAATTAGTATCAAAATACTATAAAACTATGTGATCAAAATTAGAGGTATTTATAATGTACATGTAACGTCACAAGTTGTTGACATCTTTTTTTTCTAATCAAAATCGAATATTTTAAGGAGTGAATAAAGTTTCTAAATAAGTTATAGAATACGGTTTAGGAGTTATTATTCCACGTTTAAGTAGAAGTTGAAAGACACGAAATTATCAGTGCCAGAAAAACAGTTTGGGATCAAAATTTTGACGAATAATTAACAGACATTTAGAAGCTATTTTAAATAGTAATTATACGCAAAGAATTTTTAATTCACACGTGACGTCACAAAAACTCCAGTATATTGATTCTAATTCTTGATTCCATAATTCCATATCTCTAGCGTCCTTAGTTCACGAGATGCAAAAACGTTAACTTGCCTCATTTGACCTACAGTACGTACGTACTATTACCCAGATGTTAAACTTAAAACTTTATACGTGTTAACTTTATATGCGTTATATTTAAAACTCTTTTTATAGTTACAGCTAGTTTTTTTACACAACTTTTCAAACTAAAAACACATAGGTAACTCAATAATTGGCATACAAAAATGGATATATGTCCAACACTAACCTTTGCCAACAACATCATTTTTCAAAGTAATGCATTATATCTAATACCTTCTATACACAGGTCTGAATTGATAGTAAATTTCAACCGATGAAAACTATTCTTTTTGACAGCAGATGTGCAAGTTTATGATTTCTGCACGAGATACCTATTGCTTTCCTGTAAATATCTAGTTTTGTTATCGTCTGTCCGTTGCATTGGTAACACAAATAGGTAGGTAGGTAATGATGATTTGAGACATTGTCACTTTTCGATTTAAGTCTTTTTAAATTTCCATTTTCGGCCCCTGTGTAACGGTCGGAAACTAAATTAATTATTTTTCACAAATATGTGTGATTTTGTGAAAAATGTGTGTATTTTAATCTTTAAAATTCATGTTCGAGGATGTTTTAAAATAACAGACCGTTTTTGAGTATTTCTCATATTTCCGTACTTTACGCATATAGTGTAATCATCACCAAGCACATTTTTCGGAGGTAATATTGACTGGGATTTTAAAATATTAATCGATCAAAATTAACTCGGTATTATAGAATTGCCCAGCATTTGAAAACAGACCAGGGTGTCTCTCTCTACTCTCGTAATCTTTTTGAAGCGAATGCGTGACTTCTCGAAGGTTAGGTGAGACGGAGTAGGGATATCAGCGGTTGCCCTTTGTTTGGTACGTATCTATGAGCAAGTTTGCTTGTCGCTAAGAACAATAACGCACGCGCCACGCCCATACGTTCCAAACACAGGGCAACCGCCGATATCCCCACTCCGTCTCACCAAACCATTCGAGACATCTCGCATTCGCTTAAAAAAGAT
The DNA here is from genome assembly GCA_964023965.1 of Melinopterus prodromus. NCBI lineage: Eukaryota > Metazoa > Arthropoda > Insecta > Coleoptera > Scarabaeidae > Melinopterus > Melinopterus prodromus. The sequence continues at coordinate 28,267,879 of OZ030394.1, read as the reverse complement.
GACGAGAGTAGACTCCCTGATGGATACCTTTACCCGGTTTAGCGATAATGCTCCTTTGAGAAACTGGGCATTTGCGTTGATTTGAAGTATCATGAACAATAAAAACAACACTTCGTTACTAGCACCCAATTGCTGAAAAGGTTTGTGATATTTTTTCATTACAGATTTCTTTACAGTCGGCCAGATTGTACGTCGCGACGCGCCGGAGCGTTGTGAAAAAAATATGTACTTTTAACTATTTGTTGTCCAATTTACCTTGCTGTTCTACAAGGTTTCAAACGAGCTTTGTTTGAAATGCCACAATGCTTTGTATTAGTTTCTGTGATTGATTTCAATCCACAATCGATCCACGTTGTAACTCATTCTATTGTCGATGTAAACACAGCGCATATGGTATGAGAATAGCGATGTAATCAATATTTGCAGTACTTATTGGCACAGTACAAAGACGGATCATCCACTTCTACCTAGTTTATTAACAAAATCAAACTTTTAATCAAGTGCAAAGCGCCGCTGCCGTGCAGATCGGGCGTTTTGTGAGTTTTAATGAGGAAAAGTTTATTCTACTTGCAGGTGAATCGGGTCTACTTGCCACGTTGGAGGCCGCCTCCATGTAATGCGTATTGTATATGGTTATTTCAGAGAATTTTTAATTTAAAGTTTGCCCGTCCGGCAACCTTTAATAACGCCCGCGTTGCGACCGACTTTCGTAATGGTAATTACTTTTGCGGAAAAGTATTTTCATAACATTTTCACCGACCCCTCGACTTCAATTGCCGTTCCATCCAATAATAAAAATTACTGTTATATGGCACTACTCCAGATCATATTTTACATATACCGTAGGGTGGTCCGTATTTTTTTGCTTATACTTTTTATGTAGGACCGTCAAGATTTGATCCTTTATGTCCATACATACTTAATTCCTGTGAAATTTTAGATCAATCAATACCTACATATGTATTAATCCGTGTCCCATAGGGCCCAAAATTGAGAATAACCATACAGAAAAATATCAGAAATAAAAACGAAGTATTAATAAACATTTGTATTTTAGTTTACTGCAAAAAGATTACATACCACGGTTATTACCTTAATAAGAGAGAGCATTTTACATAATTTCAAGTATGTACTTAATTTGTCAAACATGCAATAATCTAAGCTGGGTGACTATCCTGGCCAACAATGACCAATATCGAAAAACAGAAAACTGTTTCTGGTATGCTTTTCCCGCTAAATCTGCATCAGAAATTCTCAATTGTGTCTAGTTTTTAAGATGGGTCAATCTCAAATTTCACAGATATTAGGTATGGGTATAAAGACAGGTTGCCAAATATCCAAAATAAAATAAACCTCGTTTAAAACCAAAAAAACCTCTGGTTTGAAAAATGTTTTGAAATTTGTTTGGTTGGAATATTATTTAGATCGGCGAGGAATAATTTTAATTTAATAATAATAATAATAATAATAATTTAAATTTTACTATTTAGATGTTCCAGTAATTTTGCCTAAGCTTCTATACCGGGTGATTCAATTTCGAGGCTCACCAAGGGGATCTCGCTTATTAGTGGAGATAGAGCCGATGTTTTGCAAAGAGTCGTATTTTTGTGCTGATCAATTATCTGAACAGACATTTAAGCTATTCTTTTTCATTTTGATGATATCCGAAAAAAACTGAAATGTTAAGATTTCGTTTTTAATTTTTTATTCAAAATCAAACGTAGCTAGACATTTGAAACAAAGCAGAAACAAACTTTTTAACAAGGAAAGCAGTGTCATTTTTTAATTTAAAATAATTTTAAAGATGGCGGGCGTGAACATGGCCAGCATTTGTTTTTCTTAAGGGCGCCATGTTGAATTTTCGTATTTTCGCAGTATTTGATCGTTTTCAACATTTTTATGAGGATTATAAGGATTGCGGAGTTTACTAAACGATCCATGGTCCGCAAAATTTTTGTCTAATGTTTGGAATATTGTATTCTATGAGAACAATAATAAAAGCCCTTCACGCTTTTCGTTATTGGTAAACGGCATTTTACATCCACATTCAACCACAATTAAGGTTTATTTGGTGGAATGGCAAACCCAACATTGCGCGCGCAGCTTGATCTACGTGCATTTCGTTGACGTTGCATAGCAACGCGGTCTGTAACCAAGCTCCAATTGGGTACTGTGGGTTTTCTGATTATTTATTACAGCATTATTTTAAAAAATAATGCCCGCATGTTATACATTACGGAAATGAGAAAAAACGCGTCTATTGGAAAATGCCAAAATTCAACATTACCCCCATAAGAAAAACAAAAGTAGGCCATGATCACGCCGCCATCTTTGATGTTAGTTCAAATTAAAAAATAACACTTTATTCCTTGTTAAAAAGTAGCTACAGCTACTTTCTACAGAATTCTACATTCTACAGAATGTTTTTGTTTCAGATGTCTAACTACGTTTGGTTTTAAATAAACAATTAAAAACGATATCTTAACATTTCACTTTTTTCGGATATTTTCAAAATGAAACATGATAGCTTAAATTTTTTTTTCAGATAATTGATCAGCACAAAAATACGAAACTTTGCTAAATTTAAACATAGGCTCTATCTCCACTAATAAGCGAGATCCCAATGGTGAGCCTTGAAATTGAATCACCCGGTATATTATATAATATTTTATATAATTATTATAAAAATATAATATATGCTTTATAATAATGCAGTTTGTACTATATAAGATATTGTTGAATACGCTTTAACCATTCTGGTGAATATAATAACATACATATTGCTTTGTATGGGGTTCAAAACCGACGGCATTGGTCGTTTTGTATGCATTAAAGGCGGGTGCATCCATCAACACGCGCAACTGGGGCTCTATATCGCGTTTGTAGCCGGGATATAGTAGCTGCGGGGTGAGATTAGGAGGTGGAATGGATGAGAAATGACAGGCACCGGATTAGGGGATCCCCGTCATAATGACATGACAAATAGGAATTGCGCACGATAGATCATTTAATACGCGCATCATCGCCGGATAGACGTGTCTGTATTTAACTAATCCAATTCAAAATTTTATTGTTTGTGTAACGTGTATGCGGTGATGATAATATCTCGGATTTTGATTTACAGTAATAATACCGATTGTAAAAATTGGTTGCGGAGTTTTCGATATTCAGAGGGTCCGATAAATATTCCGATAAAATACACCGATAGCTAATCTAAAAATACTCTGATACGTAGACGGTTTGATTGGGCACTATGGCGAATTTAAGAAATTTAATAAACAAATTTAATAATTTTTATTTACAAAATCTAGTCAAAATGCGTGATAATCTTATTTGTTCCTAATGGGAACCTCGGTTACCAAAACATATGCCTAACATTAAAATTAGCTTTCGAGTTTTCGAATATAAAGTTGTGATTTTTTTTATTGGAAATTGTGGTTAGATATAATTGTTTGATTTCTTAAACTATTTCCTTCTTCTTATAATATATGTTATGCATCTGTGTTGTCAAATGTTTTCCAAAGCATGTTTTATAGAGTATATTAATTATCTTTTTCGATTCCGGAAATTTGTCGGAAATCTGAAAAAAATATATTATGACGAAAGAAAAGTGACTTAAATTGAAACATGCTGGAATACTAGGGGTTAAATAACGGTTAAATAATGTAACGTGAATTTAGGATTAAAAACAAGTTGATATACACTGTTGGTTTCTATTACGTAACATTTTGTAAAGGAGAGTTTTGACATTTCTGGATACTTTCCAAAACATTGTGATCAATATCCTTTCAGTCTATTCAGAGAATTATGACACATCTACAACATCAGCAAATTTGAACATTAAAGCTCTGACGCGAAAAGTCTCGTAACAGCTATGTGAACTGGTGTAGCTAAGGTTTTTCTTTACCGGATGTACCGTAGAGCAGGGTAAGATTAATCATTTTGAACTTGATATTTTGAATAACTTTTTTACCTGTAGAGTTAAATAAACCATCGTTGGCAGGTCAGTGAGACAGATGTTGATGTATCCGAAGAGAAAATATGAGACTATACAATTAAGAAATAAAACCAAAAATAAATAAAAACTGGGTGATCAATCTCATCCCTTGTTATGTGGTGTGATTGATCACCTCATTTAACAATGTAAAATGGCTTTCTATTGATTTAGTGACATCTAGTCACAATGACAACAAAATCGACGAAGCAAATTTCTTGGAATTAGTAAAACTTAGTAGCAGTGTGGTATTTATCATGTAAGGTGAGATTGAACACCAGTTCTCACCAGAGTCTAAGTGCTGGTATTTTCATCTACCTGCAGTCATCAATGGTTATGTCTGATTGGTTGCGTCATTATAACCTGTTTAATAAGAAGATATGTCGGAGGCGGTGAATGGGTCGCGTATAGTGCTCCTTGTGTTCACTCTGTGTGACTGCGCCAGTACATCTTCCCATTTAACAAGCTAAAAGTGTAAAAAATCTGTACATTACAGCTATATTTAAAGTATTATCGACTGCCAAATAAAAAAGAGTTATGTTTGGTTAATGTTACGCAATATTTGAATCCGAATTAAACCACAATTCATTAAAATTCAAGATTATATTTTATCAACAATAGATAATTCAAGTAATACATATGTATAGCATAAGTAAAACTATAACAACAATAATAAATACACAACAACAATTCAAAATAATACCCAACAGGTACCTGGCTTCACCTTTTATTCAAGCAACGCACTAATAATACGCACCTCCCCACTATGCTGTGTCAATGAGCGTTTGAAGTACGTGCGTGTTTTTTGTTTTGGCCGTGCTAAACCGTTAGTAAACCCCGGTACGTAGTAAAAGGATCGCGTCTTACAATTTTTACGCGTGTTTCTATGTTTGCTATCAAAGCTGTCGGTGTATTGACTTAAAAACGTGATAAATGTGTGAGTGACATTTGGTCTTAGTTGTGTGCCTTGTTGTTCATTCTTCGTCGATTTTGAAGAGACAAATTTCCGGCATAAGGTAAGATGTTATTCTATTGCGTAATCGCTGTTGCTTTTGTTTGAATGCTGATGTGTTCAAGTCGCTTCAGTGTTGATTTTCGATAAATACATGCCAAACAAATTCCTTAAAAAATACTTATATTACATTTAAAATATTATCAACTGCGAAATAAAAAGTGTTACGTTTGGTTACCCAATCTTTATTTTTATTTTAAGAATCAACCTGTGTTTGTTGTGTGGTATTTAATAAAATAAAAGTACTTATAATTTCTGCGGTACTGCGATATCACTTAACAGTGATAATGTAATTTATTTACTTATTATAGTACACACACTCATAACAAAACTATTTCCGCGCACAGAGCTAATTTTCGTTTGATGAATTATTAAAACTAGCTACAAATACCATGAGGTAAATCCTAGGATTAACCGCTATGTCTTCGTAAAAGCCCGAAATTATATTGATAAATACCACTTTTCGGACATTTACCAATTCATATTGGTCAAACCTAGGATTAACGTGTTAATCCTAGGGTTGACCGTATTTCGGGCTTTTACAGTAACATATACACTAGTATGACAACAAACTAAAAAAAAATACAATGTGTCCATTTGCACGGAATATGTTAATAAAATATGATAAAGTAAAAAAAAAACGTATTCACAATCTTCAATACACGAGGATATTTTATTTAATTTAAATTTATAAATTTAATTTAATTTATAAATTTAATTTAATTTATAAATTTAAATTTAATTTAAAAATTTAAAAAGATTATAAATTTAAATATATTGCAGAGTACAGACGATTGTGAATACAAGTTTTTTATATATATATATAAAAAAAAAACGTTTTCAACACTAAAAATGAGATCACATTTGACAGGTTTATAACTTTTAACTTAAAAAATATAAAATTACGCTTTAATATTATTATATTATTAATTTATAATATTATTATATTCAATATTTTTATTCTTTTTTCTGATTTATTGCATTGCCATCGGAAATGTTACACAAATACAAAAAAAATCAAAACTCATCAAAAATTTGGAAAATTTGCCCTTTTTTACTGTTTCATGCATAGTCACCGGAAATCTGTCCTGTACTTTTTTATTTGTTCATGCATTGTCATTGTAAATCTGTTCACATGTAAAATGTCACCTCGAACTGTGGATAGATAGCGGATATTTCATCTTCTATGCGTCTAAGTATTCTTCTAGCAAATTCTTAAACAAATTCCGTTTTTTTAAAATAAAACACATTTTGTACATCTTGGTTGCTTCGCGAAGAGATCGTATATTATTTGCAATGTCTCAAAGTACGTCTCCAGTTAAGCCTCTGAAAATACCGGTCTGTTCTAATTACCAAGATTTCTTTTATACTCCATTTCCATTCTGTGTTTATAACCTCTAGAAATAATTTCATTGAATTTGCTTTATATAATGAAATTCATCATCTACTACAAGCTGGGCTGAGATTGATCAACTCGTTTTTGGTGTGATCAATCTCACCCCGTTGTATTTAGAAGGTCAGTACGATCAATTACAAACATTTACGAACCTGGAATTGGCGCGCCAATTTCTTGTATGGGGGTAGGTGATATTTGGGGTCTCAATACCATTGTTGGATGCAGAATTTTATACGCCTTCGGAATTTGTATCATTTGTTTCTCTATGGGGTTGTTGCAAAAAGTTATGGGCAATTCTTTATTGAGATGACATGTGCTCTTATAAGGTGACGCGTAACGATATAAATGAAATTTTCGGCAACACCGTTTGATGAATCTTTTTGAGCAAAACTCTGGCGTACAGTACCATATTGTATTGTATAGTACCATATTGTATATATTGTACAGTCATGGAAAAAAGTATATTCGGTTATATATACCCTCGGCCCGACCGCTTCGCAAAAAGTTGTCCCTCACGAGGTGGTTTTTCGATGGATGTAATGTAACGGATTTTAGTTTATTTTGAGCGTGTCCGATCTTTTCCTTAATGTGATACCTTCATTGCAATGTAATAAATGTAATATGACCACAACATTTAAGTTTACGAGTAGTGCATTTAATTAACTTTAAAATTACTTTTATAATAATATTAATAAACATGAAATTTGATAATATGATACGAAAATCTGATATTAAGATATTGCGTAATATCACGACACATTATTTAAATTTATTTTATCTAATACACATATCAATTACGTAAGTAAATGCCTTTGCCCAGCAGTGGGATGACGGGCTTAAGTAAGTAAGTAAGTAAATGCATAAATCATCTTGTTGCCAAGGATTATCACTGAATATAGACTATTTCAGAATTGTAATATTAAAATATATTCACTAAATGTTAATAAATTCTCTAAAATTAATTTAAATTTATATTTAGGACGGAGCATGTATTTTGTATCAAGGGACAATAGAATTATATATGTATTTACTTTATAGCAGTTAATGTTTCAATTATCTTTCATGAGATCTAATACATGCTTGACAACGTATATTTATTTTTTAGTACTAATTATTTCATATTTACATTCCATCAAAATTCGTCGAAAATTTAGAGCTTGCTTCTACAAGCAATTATAAATTTTTGTAAATTAGTGATAATTTAATACACATTTAATATACAATAATACATAATTCTCATTATTTTCAGTTGTCAGATATTTGAAAAATATTGCTGTAAAGTAAATACAAAATAATAATATAAAAAGATTGTAATGATACATTCATGCTATACAAATTACATCCTTTCTGGTTATTAAGTTAAACTGCAAAATATCGTTGAAGCTAATTATCTCGAAAATACCAGTAAATCACAAGTAACAAATTACCATAAATACAAATTTAAAGCAATTTAATTTTATTAATTTATTTCTATATTGTGAATAAAATGTTAATACATAAAAGTTCTGAAATAACCTTCAGTAAAAATATTCACCACAAGAAATTGATTTTTGTATTTATTAACTTTGTTATTTATTAACTTAACTTTGTTGTGTTTTGTTATGTTTAAATTGAAATGAAATTTTCATTTTATGTTATATAATAAATTATATTTAATAAAAACACAATTACATTGCAATGTAGGAATTACATTAATTTATTACACATGAGGCTAATAAATAGAAATATATAAATCATTATAAACCAATTCAAAGCATTCGAACAAGGTTTCTCAAATAATAAATTTCCGATATACGAGTATGCAGCGTAACCGGACAATTTTTTGCACTTAGCGGCCGACCGGCCGACTAGAGTAACAAAAAACTCGTACATGGATGTAACATTGACACACTGCTGAAATACGGATCAGAACATACTTTATTCCACGAGTGTACATTGTATAGTACCATATTGTATTGTACCATACATGGTATACCAGTATATTTGACATATATTTCATAACAAAATTCGAAAAAAAAAAGTTTTGGCTATCTTTTATGGCTAACTTCTCCGAGGTCACCCATCGCTAGACTTTATTTACAAAAAAAAATTCTCAATTTATAGTTTCTAGAAGTAGATATAACAACGGCTTGATATTTCTTATCAACAAACAATCAAATTGGTGATCTTATTTTATTTGAAATTTGTATTTTGTACTTTGCCGCATTAGACTGGCAGCGTTCTATAGCGGTTCGCCTCTGATGAAATCAGCTGTTTTAGAGCGTGACAGCACAAAAAAATGTTTGTCAATTACAGAAATGAATTACAGAAATGGCGATTCACTTGCAAAATCCTTGAAAATGGCTGGTAGAATAAACTACCAGTTCCTTTGGACCCTTTTAAACCAAAAGCTTTTCAGCTCAAACTTTGGTCGTGAAACTTCTAAATATGAAGTTTCCTCCCGATACCTTTAGTAGTTTCTCCGGAATCGTCACCACAAAAATCTGGTACACACACACACAGACATTTTTTTGTACCTTGGTCAAAAATGTTCAGGGGACCCATAAATACCTATTTCCGCTAAAATAAAAAAAAAATCGACGCGATTACAATACTTCGTCATACTGCGTATGATAAAGTAAAAACGTAGATGTTACAAACTTGAGTAGCCGGTATCTTGAATCTTGTTTAAAATAACACACGTGCTTCATAAGGTTCCAAAAATCCGTTTAAGAGGGATAAAACATTACTTTCCAATAATTTATGGATTAAATTCTGACAGGGTAGTTAAAATAGACCGTCTGATAGGGTAGTTGAAATGTTTTGAAGAAAGACGCTAGAAAGTTGGTTGGCAGTGAAGCGAGATTGTAATAATTCTTCCCTCCAATAACAAAACTTTTAGGTCTCGACTTTCACTTTAGTTCATTCAAAAAACGCTCTCCTCTCCACGTCTTTTTGATCGCGGAGTCCGTACATCAGCACTTAATGGCCCTAAATTCTACACACCCGGTCGATTTATGGTAATCGCCGCATCCATTCGGCGAGTAATTTACGACTGCCGTTGGCTCTTTATTTTCGGATTAAGACGCGAACATGCCGGGATGAGCGCAAGAATTTACAACCACTGACTCTCGCGAAACAGTCTGCAGCATAGAGAGAGTGTCACGAATTACCGGAAAGTTCGGGGGAAAAAAAGGGAAATTTTCACCCTCGAACAGACGTCGCTGTTTCGCCATCCATTTTAACATTTATTATATCGTACTTCGTGACAAAAACTGCAAAGGTTGCGTACGTGCGTCGACTTGGTAAACTATTGCAAAACTTTTGGGACGTGGGGCTTCAGTTTCGGCAGATATGACAGCCGGCAATATGTTTCAGAGTTGTGACCTACCGGGCTTTGTTTATCATAATACAAGCTGGACACATAACTTTTCCGTGAATATATCAGGAAACTTTAAATGTGTTTTCAAATACATTAGTTTGACATAAAACGAAGAAAATACTATTTGTTAGTTACAGTCATAATAAATGGAAATACTCCTCCTCATTGGACAAAACAAACATTTGTTGTATTGCGGATGCATTGATTAATATTACCGAGATTACATAAATCTTGTTACATGTGAGAATGTTGTACCCTCCATGCCTCAGTGGCTTTATACATACTGAAGTGTCTCCTGCCGTTTCCAACCTTGGCATTCGACGGTTATCTGTCCTACAATGATTGCATTTGGAAGTTTAGTAGACAATTTCTTTAACTAATACAAAATATATAGTCGATTAGGTACACAAAGTATTATGGTTAACGAAATAATAACAATTCTCGGTGCACTTTTATACGTATTTATAATTATTGCAAATGTGTTAAAAACTACTATCTGAAATCATAAAAATGGGTAAACAACACATTATGTCTGCAAACAGCAACAATCTGACGAGATATGTCAATTTCAAAGATTCGCATTCAGCACAAATAAATCTTTCGAACCAGTCTATTAACTTTGTACTTACAAACAAACGTGGATAATTTTTCCTAATTTTTAACTGCCTTTTTCTCCAAAATTGTAAGGTTGTAACACGCTACCATTCAAACAAAAAAGATCTATCACAATCAGTAAGAAAAGTATGGAGTTACCATTTAATACAAATATTTCTTGTGTAAAATGTCAAACACATCGAAGCTCAAAAAATGTTTATTTTATCATTGATTTTCCTGTTCTTGACACACGTCATGACTGAATGTTATTATTATTCTTAATAAAAGAATCTATTAATTGATTATTACTCTATTAGACAAAGTTAGCATTCTATGTTCTGAAATGATGGCGTCACGAAAAATTAATAAATCTTGTCATAAACAACAACAAAATTAACAACTAAAAATTACACAATTATGACATTTTCAACTTGTGATTTATTACAAAAAGCAGATAAAGCAATATAAATTGCAAACTTACTTTGTTACAAAAAGCAAATAAAACAATATAAATTGCTTTAACTTTAACTTTACAAACACCTCACAGTTCGTATTTTGTCGTATTTTACAATGCGACAGTACTCTTATCTAATGTTTAAACACAATTCAAATTATACACACTCAGGTGCAAAAAAAACGGGTCATTGGATTATTTTTGCAGAAAAAACAGTTAATGACATATTGATTTTCGGGTGGAAACCGCGTTGAGGACTTTGAAGCAGTCGACATTTCGCGCTCTGTTGCAGGAGGTATCTTCAGGACTAAGTTATCAAACCAAGTGCTAAGAAGATCATCTAAGCTTTGGGTATATCGGGAACAACAAGTATTACTAATGCCATTTTCGACATTCTTAATATGATTTTGTTTTTGTTGTTTTTCTTATTTATTAGATCGCATGATGTATTTGTTTGTGATAAGTAAACTATTATGTGTTATGGTTAATTTATAGCTATGGTTAAAATATCCAGTCGAAAAATATAAGAAATGTGAATTTGTAACACAGAAAAAACAATTGTTATTTTATAAAAACCAAAGATGGACATGAACAATCATAAATCTTGTCAGAGTCCTGAAACTACGGACATATTATTCACGAGTGATGTGTTTAACCACGCTTTTAAACGAGTTTTGTCATTGTAGGTTCGTTAGATGTCGAACGCAAAACTTTTTAAAAGTTTGTTAACACGTCACGCTTAAAGAACGTATGCTTAAGGCTCCCGTATCCCCCATTTAAACGTGAGTTGCCGTTCTTTTCTCCAGAGCTTCTAAACAAAAGTTTTACTAGATGTAGATGGCGACACAACTACCAAATCTCTAATTATCGCGTATATGTTAATTTGCGGCAAGAATCCACCCTACCACAAATATCTAACCGTACGCATTTTCTCGTAACCATGACAACCACGGTAAATATCAAGCAGAGGTTATCTACTCCTCAATAGGGTTATGTTGTGGTTATGTTCGTTATTGTAAGCAGTTCTTTTCGAGAGCGATTTATTTATGAGCGTTTCTCAAAATGATCGATTATTTGTTTATTAGGGATTTATTGATAGGTACTACGTTTCACTGCTTTTCATATTTTCTAATTAAATATTGTTTAAGGTGTTCCATTTGCATATAGAACTTTACGTTACTATCCAAGGACAGCAGATCTGTATACTTTAGTCTGAATACACGATATGTCATTAGCGGCTGGTTTAAATTTAGATCAGAGATTTGTCTGACTGTAACTCAAATTGTGTTCTATTACATAATGTAGTTACCTTTGCTCTCCGTAAAATGACTCGTCTAATCATACCTTTAGCGCAGCAACCCATTCCGAAATAACGCCATGCAATGGAGATTGTATCATTCGTCGTTTTTTGGTTGCTCGACGCAACTGGAATATTTCAATATTTTATTACGCAATCTTGAGGGTGAATTTATGTTTTAAATAATGCTTACCGTAAAACCTTTTGTGTGTTGTTTACTATTTACGTCAAATTCAGCAGCAATAAAGAATGCCAAAAATGAAAAAGAGAAATATACTAATGCCGACTGATCTTTGTTTTATCTTATGATTATCTAGCTGTCATATAACCTGTACTTTACAATGTCGGTATACCTATATAGTATCAGCTCTGCCCCGAAGAAAGGGACAGAGGTTTTTGTTTTGAATACAATTTGATCGGACACTATTTTACAGTTCATCTGTGATTTTTAAAGATCCGTAGATATGGCATTTGAAGGTTGTTTATCTGAATTTAGTTTCAGTCGAAGTTAAAGATTTTTTGTGGCATTTTGCGCTGATAACAGGTCTTTAAGTTATTATTACTACAGCTTATATTTAAAAAAAAAAACTACTTTAAACGACCTTCAAATGCAAATAGGATGACAGCTACGATTTATATTTTTTAACACGAACACAAAAAATCCAAATTGGCATTATTTATGTTACATCGTTTTCAGTATTACCGATTTTACTGTGTGTACTTTAGGTCATATCTGAATAAATTATTCATGTTGTATTTACATCTTCAAATTGAAACAGCGTAATCTATCCACAGACCGTTGAACTGCGTTGAACAATGTTGCAATCCCAACAGACTGAAACTCTCCCAGAATGCTATTCTAGTTACGTTCACTAAAAGATACCTCCCATCGTCATACGTAGCATTTAATGTACTTTTATAATATATTACAGTGCACAATAATCATACGCCAGTATGACTAAAAAGTATTTCTATATTTGTTATTGACTTTTTTTAATACTAAAATTTGCAAGTATAATTTGCATAAATATTGAAATTATTCGTGGACGCAGTTGCGTATGGACCTATTCAATCGAATAGTTGCTATAGTTTCACAATTTAAACAATAATTATTGTGGGGTGTATCGGCGCGTTTTCGACGTAGGATACGGGAGCCTTAAGAACAACGGTGGCTTGAACAATCGATATAACGACCTTGACAATATAGATAGTCAAGGCAGATCGGAAGCATACCATCTAGAAGCTATTGGACATATTCTTGCTTGCATATACATAAGTCAAAATTTAATTTCGTTGACGAATACAATCACATTTTTAAATCATATGTATTTTGTGCGTTTTGGTGCAAAAAAATAAAATCATAAGAACATTTTTCTTAAAAAAAACAAAAAGACCTCACCCTGATGGCCTGTTATCCGTAATGGTCTTCAGACATTCTTTCTTTTTCTTTTTCTAGTATGTCGTTCATTTATTTCTATTTGTTGCCCAGTGAAATCCAAGTCTGCGTTTGAAGTCTTAACAACAGCTAGTTGGTGTCACGTGCTTGGTGAGTTCTTATTTGCGTCGGTCGGCCGTTTGTTTAGCGTCTGCGAACCCGGCCTGAACCGGGTAGCTGATGTGGCGCTTTACAGATGTGTAACAAGGCCCGTAAATTAACCGTCGCTATCGCTCGCCCAAAGCGTACACCTAGCAACTTAATGAACGGCATTGTATTTGAAAATCCGATACGACAACCTGCGGCGCCGCCGTCTGCAACATGCAATTTAGAGGCTAATTTGACGATTCTAAGCAAACAAAAGTTTCCGCTAATTATGGGTAAATACCCAATGGCGTGATATATAGAGGCGAAACTGGAACTCGATAATTACTAACTCTGGCTTTGATTAAACCCGCACAGAGGAATACGTCCACCATTATTAATTTAGTTCTGAATTTACTTATGTAATTAACATTTATCTGTTGTTTAAAATATTATATGGTTATTTGGGCTGTCGGTTCCGGCGACTCCACCAAACGCAACGTGCTGAATTGGTTATTATTAAATTGGTTAACTATGTTAAATGCGTGGAATTAATTTACTATGTTACGAATAGTGTAATTTTAATTGAATTCAAATAATCCAGTTCAATTTTCTAATGTAAATATTGATTAGTTGTTGAATTGATACCAATGTTATTAATTATAGTTTTTGGTTGCAATTTCCAATACAATTGTTCGATGCTGTGCGTAAACCATTTTAATCCAGAACAAAATAAAGCGTTGTTTGCTATTCGATTATTATTAATTGTTCCGTTTTACACCTTCTCACACCTTGAATAAACACGGTCAACCACAAAAATTAAATAAATATTTTGCACACATGGTATTTGCGGAAATTTTATCGAATTAATGTTTGTTAATTTCTATTTTTTAAAAAATAGAACATTTTCCCTCTCTAAATGCAACCCTAAAAGATAACTGCTAAACAACAGATTTAGCATAAAGAATTGCCTGATATGATTTGTTGATTTCTTGATTTCGATTTTCTTTAACTAACAGTAATAAAACTCAGGGAGTGTTGTCTGGTGTTCTTTAACTAAAACTAAAAAGTTGTATGTAAGGGTGTGGTACTCTTGGCATACATTGTATATCAGAAAGCACTCTTTTTGCATTTATTTTAACATGTTGTACAAAAATATATTGTAGGACACCAGTGGTAAAAATGAATGTATTTTATTTATGCCTCATTTCACTAAATAAGTAGTGATAAATTTAGTTGTGTAATGCTTGAGTTCCATCATGAAAATAATTCCACATTTTCACAAAATAAGAAATACGTCTACATGGTCAGTTTTTTTCGATAAAAGCATCCTTTAGTAGGTCATGGATTTAGGAATAAAAAAGGGCAAAATTTGTCTTCAGACCAGCTGCAGAAAGAAGAATATACATAACCTACAACTATATATTTGGCGTTCATTTGGTTTACCGTCCCCGACATTAGTAAAATAAAATATATACCTTTTTATGTGATAAAGAGAAAATAAAACCTCTTTTGCTTTGTTGTGTATAATTTTAATGGGTACTAGTTACGTCGTTAAGACATCTTCAGCCGAAATCTACAAATAGAATACATAACATCACACGTGGCTAAAACTTACATGGTATCTTACGGTCAGTTTTTAAAAATCACAGGTAAAAACAAACATACATGCGTTCATTGCAAACACACAGAGACGAATTACATGGGATGCGCGTATTGAAGTTAGCAGCACGATACCGGACACCAGAGTTAACAAGTTTAGGGAAATAAAGTGTACATAAATAGAGGTCTGTTATTGAAAATTAATTGACCGTTTATGAAAGTGACATTTCTATTTCTTTTATTTCGTTCTCTCTCTAGTTGTTCTAAAAGGTTCATCTTATAACTTTCTTTACAGTTTTGTATTAATTTTGCCTCACCGTAATTAATACAGTGCACTATATCTAGCCTATGTTAATATAAATTTGATGAAGATCTGTATTTATGTTCCGCTATTCGTTTTGCCAACTTCCTTCTGGTTTGACCGACATAAAGTGCATTGCGATCGGAACAGTTGACAGGGTAAACGCCTGACTCTTGCATGATATGTTTGGGGGCTTTAAAATTTGAAAGAAGTTTATATATGCTATTGTTACTTTTAAAGGCAGGAAATATATTGAATTTTGGTAAAATAAGTTATTTAGTTTAGAAATTATACACAACAAAGGAAAATAGGTTTTATTTTCTACTTATCACATACATATACACCTTTGTACCAACATGGACAGCTTCAAGATATACATTTTTGTGATACTAATTGGGTTATGTCTTGCTGCAGCTGGTCTGAAGAATGGAATGACAACCTGAAATCGATAATCAGAGATTTAAATAAAATGGTAGTTCGCCAAAGACAATATTCCCTTTTTATTCCTGGTCAGTTCTCGTATGGTCAACAAAAAATGTACGCTGACTACACGTAGTCAACCCTTATCAAAATTGCAAGAGGAAGTGTTAAAAAAAAACGCAAGAAACAAAGTTGCTGTTTAATACAACTGTTAAGTTTCGAGATTTTAAATTAGAAGCTGTTGTCGAAACTTGTCGAAACTTGTCCAAAGCATTTGAAGAACACATTTCTCTTGTTCATATAGAATTCTTCCTTAGTTTAACTTTTTTTTGTGCACAACTACAACTTTCTCAGTACTAATAACTCACTTTTCGAACAACCTCTCATCTATGGTGAACTGCAATGTCGGAGAAATATTATATTACACCCACAAAATCTGGTTCCTTTATATTCTTTGTTAAAATCCAACTAATAACGGAGAAAGGAGTAATAACGTGTGGAAGTATAAGACCATAAAACCCTGAGTATATAATAAACTCAGTCCCAAGAATTCAGGGCGGTATACTTACAAAATAACAATATACACATCATAACATTTATCCGACGTTTTCTTCTTCACTCGTATGGTAGCTTTTGGACGTAACGTCGTTTTTGCCTTCATTCTAAGAATAAATATAAAATATTTTCCGACAATGAAAGAAACACGTCAAATTCAACGACATTTATATCACAAGTATTTTCCTCTGGAGTATGTTACACTACATCACGAATGAGTAAGGTTTCCCAATTTAGCAGAGAACGAATTCAGCTAGAAATTAGACTATACGTTTTAATTACAGATACGATGCGAATGTGGTGGCAAATCCACATTCGCTCCGATTCGATAGAGGGCTAGGCGAGTGTTAAACTGACCCGGCACAACCCAGTTTCCCCGTATAATTTCATTGCCGTAATTTGTTTTGTTTCGCGTGATAGTGACAAAGTCAACCAAACCAACAGAAACCTTGGATTCACGAGATTTAAGCCCGCCGTGTCCATTCATTAACAAAACCAATATCAGCCGATAATCCTTTATTGTATGACAACAGAGCTGTGTAATAATCCTCTATTTGCTAAATTTGGTTGGGTGTACTGAGATCATAATATTACATGCAAGCGAAATCTAAAGGTCAGTTTACATTGGTTTAGAAGTCGTTCCGAACGACACGTTCAATAGTATCACGTAGTTCCGTACGTTGGAATGTCACGTGTCCAGTAATAAGAAGTTTGATTATTTTCTTAGAAAATTAACGTTTATATTCGTTCTTAAATTATCTACTGACAATTCGATCGTTTGAAAACAAAGTAATGAATACACACTTTTCTACAAACGTGTTAAAAGTATACACAATTAATTGTTACAGGACATGCATTAAAAGCTCTTTATAGTTCTTTGCGGAATCCAGTATAAAAAAATATAATTTTTTTACGAAATGTATTTCCTAACGTCAAAAATAATGGGAAAATTGCACCACAAATGTCGATAGTGTCTGGCTGACATTAATTACTTCTACTACCCATACTCTCATTTGCTTTTCAAAATCTTATGTGATTAAAATGTGAAAATAGTTATTTATGTACCAAGGGCATTACACGGATGTTTATGCTTTGAGGGTGACCGGGCCTTTTTAAGTCACCCGAGGGTATAAAGGTCAAGTAATGCCCGTGGTACATACAAACTATCCTACAATGTTCCTCTAATTTGACTGTTAATAAATACTTTGATGTAATCAAGTGACATGCGTATCTACGGAGTTGAATAACAATACAAACAATTCGGAGTTGAGTGACAATACCTATAATGAATAGTGGTAACAGCAGGCTGTTCCAACACTAGCGTTGCGACATATACCTCTATCTCATCCGACGTAGTGCCACTGGACACACTACGCATGCGTCTAATTCGTGGATTCGATTGGCTGAATTGGATCCACCAGCTGCCACATGTAGAAGGTTATCTATGGGCTGTCAGCGGTTTGGCGTTAGTGATGCCGAATATTACCGGCTAACGACCTAGGTAATAACAATCGCGCACTATAAACTACAATAGCGCCATCCGTCGACTGTCCTAATAACTACTGGCCACGCATGTGCAGTTTTATCCCGGGCACCACATCGATAGCTAAAATGTATATCTTCCGTCGCACATTGTTGGAACCGAGACTACACATTGGCGCTAATGGACAAGCGCCGTATATCCCTAATACGTATATGGACAATACAGACAATTAATTGTCAAACAGAATAAGCTTAATCACCAATAATTGACATTGACGATTTAAAATTTACAATTTGAATGACAAATATTTGATATATTTGACCAGGGCTGCAAAGTCGAAAAAAAAATTCTCGCCTCCGACTCTGGCTCCAGATATTTTTCGTGGTCAAACTCCGACTCCGACTCCAGAAACATTACACACAAAAATATTTTCAACTATTTCTGTGTAATAAAAGTCTTACATGAGAATAATCACAAATTTGACACAGATATTAATCGCACAATCAACCGCGTAATATGAAATTTGCTATGAAACAAAAGCCCTACCAGAGAAAAAGAAACATATTTAATAAATTAAATTTCTTCTCGGCGTACGCTTGTTCTCGAGTATTCTGATTGTACAGAATAGAACAGAAGTTTTATTTGTGTCCAGCGAATTTGTGAGCAAAAATATTTAATCCGACAATCTAAATGTAAATAAAAACGGCCTATAAGATACCAAAAAGACCTATTGAACGAACCACAAATAAAACAGACCACAAATAAAAAAGTTATTTAAAAACACAAATAAACTGACCACAAATAAAAAAGTTATTTAAAAATGTAATTTCTTTGTTTATTGAAAATATCTCTGAATTCATTAAGTATTAAACTGTTCTCTCATTAGAGAACATACAAATCTGCACGAGTTTGTCTTTTTAACCGACTTTCTATCTCTAATAATAACAAAAGCACCCAGAAGATAGTGTACAATACGAAATACAATTTTTCTAATAAAAACAAAATTAAGTCTACGTTTATAAAATTGTTGTGAGGGATAGAATAGCCCCAACAAGTTCTCCTGCAAAGATACCCTTAAATCATTTTTGATTATTTCCAAAGGTGACAATAATCATAGTTATGGCTACAGGTCTAACTTCTGAATAAATTATTATTAATTACTGCCCCACCTCTCGATCTCACTTTTACTCTTTTGTTCAAATTTCCGTTTTCAAATTTATGTCTGATTACTTTTGTTAGTCCTCATCACTTTCGTTTGGAAAGGTGTTTTGAATTTGATTATGTACTTACGTATGTAGGTAGGTACTTAGTAAAAGACCTAATAGAATATTTGGTTTTATTTGTGTACTGTCTGCTGAGGCAACGTCCATCTCGCATGTTTTTTCTACAGTAGCTAAACTTGGACTCGGAGTCGGTACATTTTTTCCGACTCCGACTCCTCTGAAATTTGCCTGAACTCCTGCTTGACTCCGACTCTACAGCCCTGCTCTGCATTTACACTAACAGAGCATTGACAAGCTTTTTGACAAGTGCTCGTCCTTTGTTTGATGAATTATTCGTGTTTTTAAATTGTCAGCACGATAACCTAACCTATAACTAACCAGCGAGGAGATCATCAAGATACTCAAGATAATCAAGGTACTTTTGATGTCGATGTTCCTAGTTTTACAAAAGTAGTAAAAGTCGTGATTTAAAAGAATCCGCTAGTTGGCGCTACTGCAGAAGAGGGGGGGGGCAAATGTATTTAATTTCAAACTGAGACTGACAGGAAAGAGTAAAAGCCTTTGCCGCGTCTGTCACTACCTCACAACCTGACTATCAAATAACGAATAAACTAGCGCCGCGCTGCGGGAAAGCAGATAAAGACGGCCAATGGTCGCACATGTGCACTCAAATTTCTAACTGCGGGAAAAGTTGAGTGTCTTTGCTTGTTTATATCTGATCGCTGAACTAACCTACAAACTTGATTAATGTAGCAACACAACTGTTAGATGTAAATAAAGTATATGAAAAGCAAAATGCCAAAACGTTCAGTAAAATTAATAAAGACTCTCTAAAACAACAATTAAATCTGATGTGGCCAGGCACATGACTTTATTATTCTGTACAGCAGTGTAAAACGCGGATGATTGACAATACTCTCAATAGAATCAAAAGATCTGCCAAATCCTGGCAAACTAGTTGCAATGCATTGAAAAATGCTTAAAGAAAACCCCCAGTTCTTTGGGCCCTCAATTTTTTTTTTCGGCACGGTTACTTTATCATGCTGCGTATGATGAAAAACGGGTACAAACACACATATGTACATACACACACAGAGATTTTTTTTTGTACGTTGTTCAAAAATGTTCAGGGGACCCAAAGGGCACGGCACGATTACAACACTTTTCATACTACCTACACACAGAGAAATGTTTAAGACATTCGTTGTCTTGCCGAAATTTACTCCGAACAAATCAATAAAGTTTTCAATTTAGATGAGCTTTCTGAATCAAAACTCACAAATTTCTCCTTTGAAGCGACAACATTTTGTTTCCAAGTAGAACTACATTGGATAATTTTAAAAGTTCTTATGAGTTGTTTTAAGAATATAGTGTGTTGCATTGAACAATTCAATATATTCCAATGAAAACAACTATTGCTTTGAAACAAGATCATATATGTAAAATATGGTGTTCAAAACAAGTAAAACTAGTTGGTTGATGCAACAGACGTTTTGTGTGAACCAAGTAACCAAATGCTTAGTTTAAAATATCGGGTGGTTTCATTGTGCGGAAAACTTAAGAGTTTGCGCGGTTTGTGGCACCAGACTGACGCGACGTAGAACGGCGACAGTTTTTACATACGCAGTATATGAGGACTACATTCTCCAGTCTCACTCACAACCCTCACAACGTTAACTCCATGCAAATATGTTGGTTATAGTGGTAAGCAGTGTCGCTTTGATATACGCTTGATTGTATCTGCAGTTTTACATGTGCTAATGGACAGCGTGGATGATTTTTCAATTTCATCAGATCATCTTAAAACGATATTTGACAGTAAGTATATGCGTATATCTACTTTTTATGCGAATGTTAATACACTATGTGCATTCTATGTTTGCAGACCATAAAATAACTGTGCAAAACATAACAAAACTTACAGAAGAAGAGATAAAAGAACTTATTCCGGCTATTGGAGATCGGATTGTTTTCCGGGAAGCGGTGAAGCTAAGAGGAGATTTAGAAACATCTAAGGTGAGAAACCGTATTATAATGGCCAGTTGCAGAAAGGCCCATCAAGTCTTGTTGACTGCTTAGCTCTTAACTGTACTAATTACTGTATCAGGATGACATTTTTTTGTATTTTTTATTGTATTTTAAATGTATTTTTTTTCTTTTATAACAAGTTATTGGGTTTATATCAGTATGACACCTACTTGTTTGAAATGTATTTTTATTTTTATAATAAATTAATGTATTGGTATATATGAACTTTTTTTACCCATTGTCTTTGCTACATGACTAAAAAAAATATATGTCTTACAAAATAATTGCTTAAAGAACTTTGATGTAATACCACATATTATGTTTTGATTAGATTTGTCAGCCAGAAGAATTATTCTTGCTAGTAAATATGATTAAGAAAGTAATGTGCTATTATAATCTTGTAGTTCTTTCTGCATTTGTTTTGATAGACTTATTTTTTATGTAACCTTTGCAGCAGCGGTAGATAGTTTTAACAAAACAACAAAAACATTCACTTCAAATCAATATATTATGTTGAATGTAAATTACTATTACTTGCTTTGAATTTTTAACGCACTTCGTTTAAAATGACAGTTACTTGCTTTGAGAACAAAATACTCTATTCAGAACACTAAAGGTGTTGAACCAAAATTACAAATGTTTCTCTGAAACATTGGTTCTTCCAAGCAAAATAACCTATTACTTAAATAACCAAAATTACAAATGTTTCTCTGAAACATTGGTTCTTCCAAGCAAAATAACCTATTACTTATTCCGATAGCTCTATTACTCTCTTTAAGACATCATATGGTTGCATTAAAACAATATTAGTTTGGTCCAAATGTTGAAATATTTGAAATAATACTACAAAGTTTCATTCAAAACAACATTATAGTCCTTTCGAGTTGATGACTATTTGGTGCAAATCAATAGTTTACTCGTTGCAACTAATTTTATCTCGAACGAAGCACTTAACACATTTGTACTGAGAAAATATTGTCTCGGTTGAAGTGGATAGTTATTTCGTGGATATGGAAATCAACCGTTGTTTTGATGCAAAGCAATTTTATTTGAATTGAGCATTCCTTTCTCTGTGTGTACGTTTGAAAAAACATTGATGAGATAGATTGTTGATTTTGTGAATGGGAAAATCATAGACATTTTCGATAGATTCCTTTGCGCTTAATACGAATCCAGACTCTATTGTGTCCCATTAATAATAATTCCTTTAGAACATAGAAGTTTATATAAAGATTCCGTGTTGTTTAGATATGAAAGATATGTCAGGAAGCCATAAAGTAATAAAACATGTAAAATGTACGTTCGGAACGATATAGAGATTCGCCGAAGTACGCAACAGCTCTACTTTACTCGATTTATTGCCGCAACATTTGCGCTTTTATGATTTTTGTTTTGTTGTCCATAAACACTTCCATTACCGCACTTATTTCACTTTCGCAGACGACATAAAGTTTACGGCCATGGGCAGCAATCTCAACGATCAATTCGGTCACCGGTGCTGCTTACAATGGGATATAATAAAGCGACAAATTCCTCGACAATCCCCCACGTCTTAACGATGAGATTCGGTGATTGAAAATTTTACTGTTTCGCCATATAAACTTGGGGGTTGCGAAGTGATCGTAATTTGGTAGGTGGTCCCCGGTAACGACGTCTCCTTTAAACTTTCTCTCTCCCTGGGAAGGTCAAATTCGGCTAACTAGAGGGAGCCAGAGTCACTTGATAACTTAATGTGGTTACCGGAGTCGCTTTTGTCGAGTTAATTTCTGGACACATTGAATATTAGGCTACCAGGATTTCGGAGGACACGGGGGTTGCTTCATTTCGAGCTCCCCCATCAGGGTTGATGACACGTATTGCACGTGCCACCGGAAAATCCGGACACTAGCCACGTACCGCGAGATGTCAAGAGAGGGATGGGGGTAAAGCGCGACAAGGGTGCATAAAAATACCACCCCTTGGGGCCCCAGTGTACGTGAAAAGCATTCCGAAACAGGAACCTGGTGCGTGCGATACAGTGCAGTTTGCGTTCGTCAAAACTGTCGCGTATAAACGATATTTTTCTTGCTTTGTTACTAAATCGGATTATTTATGAGTTTTCAAGCATTTAAGTGGTGTATAAATAGAGAAAACGAAACGATTTTTTTCCGGCAAAACAGGCGCAGAAGTGTGCTAACGTATCC
Organism: Melinopterus prodromus; assembly: GCA_964023965.1. Lineage (NCBI taxonomy): Eukaryota > Metazoa > Arthropoda > Insecta > Coleoptera > Scarabaeidae > Melinopterus > Melinopterus prodromus. Next base: position 28,244,457 of record OZ030394.1, on the reverse strand, counting down.
CACTTAGCAGGTACTGCTTCTCGCAGGTTTTTATCGGGATTTGAAAAATTACCTTTAAGTATTTCGCTATTGGCAAACATAGCAAGTTATAATAATGTTTGAAGCAGAATAAAATTTCAATTTCCGGCTTGTGGAAAAGGTCGGAAATGGGAAGAGATAAAAAGGCTCTCATGAAAATTGGATACAATATTGTGAAAACGATATCTCTTTAGATTGCACGATAAAGTAACCATGCAATTTGAAAACCATAAAGTTCACCTAGAAAGTATTTCTAACTGAAAACAAGAGTATTGTGAAAAAAACTATAGTAAGTTATAAATACAGGGTGTTAATAGAGTAATAACAAAACATCTGTATTTAACTTTTTAGTTTATCATACGTAGTATGACAAAGTATTGTAATCGTGTCGAAAAACATTTTTAACATTTAGCGGAAATACGTTCATTTTGGTCCCCTGAAATTTTTTTAGCAATGTCCAAAAAAATGTCTTTCTGTGGGTGTATGTGTGTATGTGTGTCTGTGTGTGTACCCGATTTTTGTGGCGACGATTCCGAAGAAACTACTGAAGGTATCGGGACGAAACGTCATATTTAGAAGTTTCATGACTAAACTTAGAGGTGAAAAGCTTTTGGTTCAAAAGGGTCCAAAGGAACTGGTAGTTTATTCTAACCCTTTTTCACGGATTTTACAAAATTTTGCAAATGAGCCGCCATTTCTGTAATTTCGTCAAAATAGTTAAATAATAAATTAAAGTGGAGGAAATTCTGAGTAATTTATGCCTATGACATTTTTTGGTAAAATTAATAGTTTAGCTGCAAGAGCAAATTCTATTTGATCGAGATCGGTCGCATCTGCATTGATATAAAACTAGTTAGCTAGGATTTGATAAATATTTTTATTCTAATGACAGTAGGTAGTGTCAAATGCCGATGCTTTGATAATACCTACTGTGATAGTATCAAAATATCTGTCAAATCTTGGATAACTAGCCTAATTTTCATGCATACACGATTTAGCTCAATCAAATAGATTCTCATGCTGCTAAACTATTAATTTTATATATTGTATGATAAAGTCATGTGCCTGGCCACATCAGATTTTCTTGTGGCCACGATCCCGGAGAGATTACTAAAGGTATCGGGACGAAACTTTATATTTATAAGTTTCATTAGCAAACTTAGAGCTGAAAAGCTTTTTGTTCAAAAGCGTCCAATGGAACTGGAGGTTTACTCGAAGCCTATTTTAACGACTTTGCATATGAGCCGCCATTTCTATAATTTCGTCAAAGTACTTAAATAATAAATTAAAGTAGAGGAAATGAATAATTTATGTCTACGCAATTTTTTGTTAAAATTTATTGTTTAGCTACATGAGCAAATTCTATTTGATCGAGATCGGTCGTGTCTGCATTGATATAAAACTAGTTAGCTAAGATTTGACAGTTATTTCATTCTAATTACACTACCTAGTGTCAAACGCTGATGCTTTGACAATACCTACTGTCAATAGTATCAAAATATCTGTCACATCCTGGCTAACTAGTTTTACTTTAATTCATACACGACCGATCTCGATCAAATAGATTCTCATGTAGCTAAACTATTAATTTTATATATATAGTATGATAAACTCATGTGCCTGGACACATCAGATTTGTTGTTTTTTCAAACAGCTAGATAACAATTTGGAAAGGGTAGTACTCAACACAGAATATTTGACAAACTAAGAAGCACTCTACGATATTATGATATTGGTATAAATCGGTTCTCGTTAGCAAAAGAGTCCCAATGTGACCACGTTCCTTCTTCGCAATTTTGTAGTATAGTTTTACTTAAATACTTTTATAGTCTTACCTCAAACGAAGTTTGAAAAGTCATCTACAGAATGTGAAAAACAGTACGTCGTGTTGTAAAAACAAATTGCAACCTAGGCATTTATGTTTTAAAAACTGCAATATTTATTAAGAACGTAACTACGTACTCTTAGCCGCAAAACAGATAACTAAATTCCCTTCAGAGTAAAGCTAGAGGAAAAGTTTGTCGTCCAGATGAAGCTCCCCTACCCCGATATTATCGAAGTTTTCCTCTTTTATTGTCTCCACATTTCGGGGTTTTATTGCCGATTCCGGGTGCTTTTATCTATGTTGGTGACCAAGCTGACGCTAACTCATTTTCGCCATGTATGTCCATCCACCCTCGTCCTTACCCCTGTAAAACAACCATTACACTTTCTTATATATATACTGGAAATAAAAACCAGTGGGAAACTAAGTGAGCTATATTCGCTATTGGAAGCTAATTTAAATAGTTATATAAAGTGGTATTATGGATTATATTAATAGTAGACATCTAAAGGATTAAATTGATCGTAGATTAACGAATATGCAAGATTAGGGCATTCGTATCTCCATATTCTACTGAACTATTACTTTATATAGGCTATGCGTGAATAGTCTATGCCCTGCAAACGTATGAATATTATCTGACGTTGGCCGAACCCATGTTTTCCAATATAAAGGAGTTGTCGGTGGGTTTTGAAACCTTCGCGTCCTTAATGGAACTAACTTGTTTATCTAGACCGGAGCTGTTCGAAGGACGTGCAGCGTGCTAAAGGACATATTTAGGCCACATGGCTATTATTTGTGTCCTATAATATCAGCATTATTTAACGTAGGTATTGCCGTCAACATGGTATGAATAATGCTATTGCTATGAATAGATGACACCGTTAGGCATTAACTTCTAATGATGGACGGACATCCTAAATATTAATTAAGGATAAAATTAATTCTATATCATACATATTAATGTCATATTTACTCACACTGTTAAATTTCTACATCATTAACGTGTATTTTTTTTTAATACAAGTATAATTCGACTATTCTTGAAGATAATATAAGTAATACAAATAAAGGATGTACCCACACTCACAGTATGTACGACCAATTTGAGCATACCGATCCTCGCGATTAATTTTGGTAGATTTTGAGGGTTGGTTAGTTTTTGTAGGTATGCCTGCTTGTAGCACCAAAAGCACCTATAACCATTTACACAACTGTCTAGATAATTAGGTGAAAAATCTCATAGTCTCATTTGTGTATAGCAACCCCCTATTTTTCTTATAAAAACGTATGTATGTTCTTACATAAAAACATGAATTTATTTCCATTTTGAACGCCGTCAAGAACATTAGTAATGCCAGTGGGAACTTTAATGATTTGGTAACAAAACACAAACCATTTAATGAATTGTTATTTTTGGATCAGAAAAACATTCATGGAGGTTTACGAAAAAAATCTGATGTGGTCAGGCACATGACTTTATCATACAATATATAAAATTAATTGTTTAGCTGCATAAGAATCTATTTGATTGCGATCAGTCGTGTCTGCATTAAAATAAAACTAGTTAGCCAGGATTTAACAGATAAATAATTAAATAAATAAATAATTCCTTTATTAAAATAAGACAATATTAATTGCAACAAAGTATTATTTATATGTAGGGCGCAGTTCAGCACAGTTGTTTCCAAATTGCCTTACTCTTCCACTCAACCCCTTACTCAAACTAGAACAAAGACATAACTGTAGCAATAATATAAAAATAATTCCGAGAACTTATCAAAACAAAAACAAACAACAAAATTACTCTAGAGTCTAATTACACGTAATTGCAGCAAATCCAACCCAACAAAACATCGCACCTGCCCATAAAAAATAAAAATTAAAAATCCTCCAATGTGCGCTCGATGCCTAAAGTCGTTAAAGTTAAGCAAACAGCCAACGCTTCACCTTTCCCCCAAAACTGGTTCACGATAAATTTTTCATATCTTCCCTGAGACCTTTGTATATGTGACTAACCTGGTAAGAGAATGACCGTTTATACAGCTCAATGCGATGGGCAGGTGGAGCAAACAAACCCCCGAATCTTAAATTAAGGTTATGGACATACGTTCTACAGCATATCTTCCGCATGAGGTATTGTGGGATCCTAGTGGATAGCAACTTATGATACAATGCTGCATGCAACACCCTAGTGTTATCCATGTTCAACCACCCCAAGTCGCCCAGCCCATTCGATGCATGATCATACTTCGTCAAACCAAAAACAAACAGAAGACATGCATTTTGAACACGCTCAACACGCTGCCTATCCGACGCCATCAGGCAAGGACTGTACACGGTATCACAATATGAGATCTTTCGATACTATTAACTACGGTCAATATTAATTGTGAGATAATGTCAAAACATCAGCATTTGACACTACCGGTACTATCAGCATTTGACACTACCGGTACTGTCATTAGACTGAAAAATTTGCAAATCCTGGGTCACTATATAGTATTAAATCAATGCAGAAGCGACCGATCTCGATCAAATAGAATTTGCTCTTGCAGCTAAACTATTAATTTTACCAAAAAATGTCATAGGCATAAATTATTCAAAGTTTCCTTTGCTTTAATTTATTATTTAACTATTTTGACGAAATTACAGAAATGGCGGCTGATTTCTAAAATCCTTGAAAAGGGCTTAGAGTAAACACCCAGTTCCTTTGGACCCTTTTGAACCAAAAGCTTTTCAACTCTAAGTTTGGTCATGAAACTTCTAAATATGAAGTTCCGTGCCGATACCTTTAGTAGTTTCTCCGGAAATGAATTAACAAAAATTGGGTACACACACACACACACACACACACACACACACACACACACACACACACACACACACACACACACACACATACACACACACACACAGACATTTTTTTGTACCTTGGTCAAAAATGTTCAGGGGACCCATAAAGACCTATTTCCGCTAAAATCTCAAAAAAAATTTTCGGCACGATTACAATACTTTACATACTGCGTATGATAAAGTAAAAATACAAACAAAACGAATTATCCAAATTTACATTTCACTACTAGTCTGACCTCATTTGCGCACTTTCCCAGTTCCCAAACCGACTGCATCATTATGGGAGATAACAAGTAAAAAACAAATGATAGTCCGAGGATTTTTCTAATTTAAACTTTTTTGACAGCTTTGGTTTTTTAACAGTTTGATTTTTATGGAATGTATTCCGCACTTTTGTCATTGTACATATTTGATAATAAAGATTATCAAAAATGTTTCAATATTATGGCGTCATGAAAGAATTTTAATATAGTTTTACAACAACTATGAACACACAAATAAGACGCCCATTAGTATCTGTCAACAGTTTTGTGCAGAATGTTTTATTTTGAACGGGATCTGCTTTTATTAGTTCCACCCTTCTCGCCTCTGGTTTTTGCTTTTCTTCCATATACATAGAGTCTACAGAGTTCTTCAGAGTTCTATCTGTATAGAATAAAGTTGTTGAATATGTATTTTGACTACATAATGCGATAGCTGTTTATAATGAGACATTTGTTTTTAAAATCCTGTGTAAAATATCACATCCATAGTAGTGTCACGAGTGTGTGGTAACTCCACGGTTGTGACTGCCATGGTTCTGATAATTTTGACACGTGGAAACACTGCCTACATTTTGCATCGGATATGAATTTGAAAATGGTATATGGCTGTGATACAAATATCGATCACAACATAATAAGTACCCTTCAAACATAAATAATTTACTTATTTGTGTATTATTGCCAATTAGTTTACTGTTTTATCATATAAAAGTTTATTCACGTTGTGCTTTCACTGATTTAAAATACTGTGCAAACTTCCAACAAGAAATCAAACCAGAAGAGAGAAGTGTGAATATCACATACCACGGGGTGTGATATTTTAGGCTGTTTTAATACAGTTTTATTTATTTTGTTTTTTATTAAAACGCATTTTACATCACTTTTCTTTCTCAGAGTTAAAACCACGCTATTGAAATTTCTAATGATCTGGTCATCTTCAATTCCGTGGTTTTTATTATGCACCATTTGAACATGACCCGAGATTCAAATTTTTATTTCCGCCTGAGACAGCCTGTATAACGGATCCAGGGAGTCTACTCTTGTCATCGAAGCGAATACGAGACTTCTGGAATGGCTAGGCGAGACGAAGTGGGGATATCGGCGGTTGCCCTGTGTTTGGAACGTATGGGCGTGGCGCGTGCGTTATTGTTCTTAGCGACAAGCAAACTTGCTCATATTGTCACATTAAACATGAATTTACTTAATTATATTGGGGGCTACTCGCCTGACTAGCTAAATAACTATATTGCGGAGGTACCAAAACTACTAATACTAATAATAATATTACACTTACCTGTAATCTATTAATCTAACGCCTCACAGCCACTGGAACACAGTCGGGGACAAGTGAAGTAACAGCATAAAGCTCTTATATACATGTTTATTTGGGACCACCTGTCCCCTTACGCTGCTACATTACGAGTCCACTATTCTACCTTTAGCACAGCGCTCGCATCCGGTCGTTTCGTCATGTATTGCATTTCTAAAAATGCATACATGCAGAACAATATGCGGATTGACCAGCAAATGCTCCATGAAAGCGTAAGCGAGAACTTTTCGTGGCAATATAAACGTTCCAAACAGAGGGCAACAGCTCCGTTCCCACTCCGTCTCACCTAATCATTCGAGAAGTCTCGTATTCGCTTCAAAAAGATGACAAGAGTAGACTCCCAGTAAGTTAATAAGATAATAATAAGTTTCAACAACATTTCTGCAATGTTTTATAGAACTTTTATTGTGTTCCTTTCATTCAGTTACTTTTCTTCGTCTTTTCGTCTTATGTATGCACTTAGCAGGGTGGTCGAAGATTATTGTTTATTTATACAAGGTGTATCATGGCCGGTGGGTATTCGCCGATGAAGTGAAAGCCGTGGTTTCAAATCGTTATAGGAAGTGATCAAATAGGCAACCTTCAGCCTGAATACGCCCCTGTAGCCGTCGTGACGTGCAGATTCTCGAAGTTTTGAGTACATACTTCCTATAACGATAAGTAGCTTCATCACATAATTGAAGTGCAAACTTGACTATGAAACGTGGCAAATTTGATGAACTTTTTTCATTGTTCAGTGTCCTCGTATAACCCATTAGGTGGCTTAAAACATCCACCGTAACTTGTTCAATAGTAATCACAGTAAAATAACTCCATAATATACAAGTGCGTGAACTTCTTTCAAAGAAAAAGAACGTCATGTGGCCTCGTCCGGTTTTCTTACGAAGCATTCGCAACTCGTGAGGCAGATGTTTCCAGGATGCCATTATCTAACCCTAGTTTTCCACGCTTAGACTTTTATCCTTATAAGTACTTACTTACGTATGCGCAGAGACTGCGTCGACGTAAAGTTTCATTTGAAACCGCCCCGGAAGGGGCATTTAGAATGCAGACAGCGGTTGGGGGGAGGATACGGGGTGGATACGTTTTGCGGTGTTATTTCGTTCGAAAGAATTGCGTCGCGACACGAAATTACCAAGGAATAATGCGGGGGCAACTCTCTTAATAATTCATTTTCCGGTGAATTTTCTATGCATTTGAAATTAGGAAAAGTGAAAAACCGTCGCCTCGCCGCGGTCTTCCCCCTATTTTCGATGGCATTCCGACGGAATGACAAATAGATGCTCACATAATGGCGGACGCAATAGAGGGAGTATAAGCAATTGCTCGTGAATAGAATAAAATTGCTATTTGTTAGCTAATAGTACGACTGCTATTGATTGGTTAGTTATGCCAAGAATGCCAGAAGTCAAGGGTTCTGATCATATAATAGGGCCTATACGTTTAAATTGTATACTTATTCCTTTTTAGTTCTTGCAATTGTCACACTTGTAACACCGGTTCTCAATTATATTACTATGTAGGTATTATGAATAAGTTGTAATGTCTAAAAGTAAAACTCAGATCATTTTCTCCCGATCATTTTATATCAATTTCTATTGTAACAAGCATTAATACAGTTTATAATTACTTGTTTCAAGTCACCAAAATTACGGAGTGACTCAATCGTGTTTAAAATGACATTAACGGTGATATTACCAAATTGCATATATACATGTATGTAATTAGTAATATGTAATTTGTCTTTTCCAATAAAAATTTTTATATATTTTTTATTCTTCTAAATACATTGAACGATTGGTTGGCTGGTTACACTGTGTTACAAAAAAATCTGATGTAGTCAGTCTAATGTAGCCAGGTATGACTTTATCATACATACCATATATAAAGTTAATAGTTTAGCTGCAAGATATTCTATTTTATCGAGCTTGGCCATGTCTGCATTAAAATAAAACTACTAGAACTAGAGGTTAGATTTCGAGTACCTAGAATACATAAATTTAGGAGTAAAACATGTCAAAACAGCCTCCAAATCACACGACCTCACGTCAACCCACAATCTCGAACTTTCCAAAAGTATAATAATTAACGTTAAAGCGTTTTTTTAAGTTGGACTCGTTAAACTGACCTATTGCGTTTTAGCTGACAGACTATATAGTATATAGCAGTGGTGTCAAACTCATTTATGGACGCAGGCCATAAAATTCTAATGAGAGCTTAGGCGGGCTGCATAAAAAATCGGTAAAACGGCTAAAATGGTAATAAAAGTCTTTTGATACATAATTGAATTCTTCATTTTAAAATAAAATATATTACATTGGCTCCAATGTTTCCAGTACGTTTTTTTCTGGAAAAATTTGCTTTGCTTTTTATAATGCAATAATTGTATTTGTTAAAATGGCGTGTTAGATAGTCTTTCCACAAATTCGCAACATAGGCATTCTAGTAAAACGTAGTAAAAACGCGGGATATAACAAATTGGAAATTAAATGTTATTTGTAATAGTTCAGGATAGCCTCAAAAGTCAAGTATAAAGTTTCATAAATATTAGATTATTCTAACTATACAATGACATTTCACGTTTAACTAAATACAATTGCTACAGAACGCTTTTAATCTCAAAATCCCATTCGAATGATATTTACGAAGATATTTTAAGAACATTTTAATTTTTAATGAGTCTCTACCTTTTTGTTTTTACAAAAGTTTGGATTAGGTTTTTGGAAAATTCTGAACAACTATTACTAGTAAATCGTTCTAATGCAAATTAAAAAAATTGTTTCAAAAGGGTGATACACTGCTTGGTGGGACATACACATACTGCACATTTATAAAGTGAGCCAATTATAAAGTTTATGTCTACGAATTTTATCCACCGAAGATAAAAACCAGCACCTCATAAATGTGTGTAGTTGCATAACAAGTCATATGTCTAGTAATCGCAAAAAGAGTCGCTACCGCATATAGCCCAGGCATATTAGGTTTTAACCCTGAAAAAAAAAAATCTGCAAATTGGTAAATACATTCATTCTATTTAGTGCCCTGAAGAACGTACTAAGTCATAAAAATATCCTGTATCTGCGTCATGTTTTTGTAGTATTTTACCCCAAATTCCTCTACTTTGTCTGACTTCACTCCTCAAACATGGTATTTAGGGGCTTAGAATGACACTGTGTTCGAAAATGGCTGTTAAATTGAAAATAGCTGACCAGAAAATGAAAATTATGGAAATTTTCGGCCAAATCTAGTTTATAAGCATTTTAATGGGTTTTCAAGGACGCTGATCCAAATCTGGAATATGAATTGCAAAACTAACAATGGCTGATCAAAAGTGACTGATTGTAATTTTAATTTTTGCACAAATTTGGATTTTTAATGCCAAATAGAAATGTGACACTTAAATTGAAATATTCGAAATAGCAGAAGCAAACTTTTTGCAATATAATTTATTTTGCAATATAAATGCCATATTTTGATGCAGTGTCATGCAGTTCTTTTTTCTTTAAATTCTAAAAAAGAGTTATTTGGAACTTTTTCATAAAAGGCTACATGTTACGGAACTTTAAACACAGGGTTCATATTCATCGAAAAAAAAAAAAAGATTTAGAACTCTTTGTCACATGCATGAAGTCCGTGTTCAGTAAATTTGAGTTACAATGGACGATATAGAAAATTTCACGTTATTTAAATTATTTACTTTCAGTTACTGCTTATTAGCCCATGTTTACTGTTCTGCTGCCTAATAAGTAATAACTAATGTTTATACCCAAAGCTCTGTGCAAACTTAATTTGAAAAAATGTATACAAATGGGTTTTAAGGAGAAAGGTAATTTGTCGGGCAATTCCGTCATACGAAGAAGCAACCGTAGACACGTGCTTCGGACTATCAGTCCTCATCAGTACGGTATAGCCAAGGAGCAAGATGGACACTCAATGGGGTTTTATATTTGGTTTAATTTGACTTTACGAAAACACAATCTTTAGCTAGAGCTCGCGGGCCGCACGGCAGGATGTTGCGGGCAGCATGCGGCCCGCGGGTACATAGTATACGGGGTCATATACGAGTATTATAATAGAAAAGGTCTGAACATAGCGGCGCATGCAAACAACATTAGGGTTATATTATAAACTTATACAGGGTGAAACAATATACTGTAAAAAATTCGAATTACAAGAAGAATGGTGATGTGGGGGCTTGGAAAATTATATTTTAGCGGCGAATAGGAAATTACCAGGAAATACAGTGATATTGTTGAGTAGTATTTCATTATTGCTTTTCTTTCTTTTCCACATGTGGTATATTTCCGTAGCGCCGTAACGCCATTGTAACATCTTTAACATAGACGTCTTTAACGACTTAATGCGAATATTCAAAAAAATACTAAAGTTTGGTTATGGCACATTCACAGCATAGATATTAATCATTATTGACAAATAGGTCGGTTCTGAATAAGTACCCGTTTTCTAACTTTCACCCAAACCTCTTTCAATATTTTTGAGTAGCTTTGTTTATCATGCACCTACATCCTTCGACTTTCAGAGATATTGATGCAAACATAAGTGGCGATTTGGCGATTTGTGACAATTTTTTGTATATAACATATTTTAAATAAATTTTGAAGTTGTGTGATTTCATCTCTCCAAAACCTGATACCACAAAGACGCTCTATGTTGTGATACGTAAAGGCGTATAACATTCTTGCCAGAATTTACACTTAAGATGTTCTGCTTCCGGATCTGCAATATGTCCTTATCAAACATCTGAATAAAGGATATCAGGGTTTATTCGGGCCCTTATCGTAAGGATATAGTTAGGGATCGGAATTACACTCCCATATAGGCGTAATATCACTGCTGGGACTGGAGACTCTGCAAGAAGACCGAACTGCCATTGGAATTGACCGCTGGAACGAACTAGCGGTGAAGGTTCCGCAGTTACTATTTCATCCAGTAGCGACGCCTGGTTGATTAGCCCTCAGGGGGTCTCTAAATTTGCCATCCCTTCATGCCGGAAACCCCCGCCTGCGCCAAGGTCCACAATACCTATTAATAGAGGTCCCAGGCGACTTCAACCAAATTACGGGCGGAAGCCGTGTTTACAACCGTTTCATTTAATCCGTAGAGAAAGAATCGCACGTTTAATAATAATTGGTACCGCTTCTATTATAAAACTCTATCCACGTCACATTCGATGCAATTTTATGCAAATGAGGGAGATACTATTGAACGCATCGCAATATGGAAATCTAATACGTTGGTACTGTGCTATGTACGATGGATGATTAATGATAAGCGGTACTCTGTACCTCCATGTCGAGCAGCACGGAAGTTAGAATTATTAATAACTACGTAGTCGCGTAATGAAAATGCATATTGCAACACGTAATCTCCAAAAGCGTTCGCATGTATTCCACTTTTCGTAGGTTTCCGCTTCCGTTCGCTGATTATTGCAATATTTCGGGTGCGATTCTGACTGTTGGCTTACACTGTATACTAATGGACTACTAATGCACCCTTCACACGGCAGTTAAAGGTGTTATCACTACTCTATATTCTATTAGCGTTCATCAAATTTACTTTTTAGTTTATTGAAACGTCATCTCCAATCAATGGATGCTGCTTGAGTTGTTGGTCAGGACTGAAGATTGGCTAATCTATCAAAAATAGTCTCCATCCATTGCCATTGCCAACAGTCTTACAATATTATGCTACGCATAAGCCCCGCCGCTGCGCTTACTGGACACAGTGGTTCCGACTTTTGTACAAATAAGCGGCTTATCGTCATCACACCATGACTGCTTCTCAGTTCTCTATTGGTTGCTTACCATTCGACCCGGTTTGACCGGGACAGACCCGGTTTGACCGGGACAGACCCGGTTTGACTGGGACAGTCCTGGCTCAAGACATTGGTCCCGGCGTCCTACTCGGTTTAGTATTATGTCCCGGTTAAAATTCTTAACAGGCTTTTACATCAGTAACAAATCGATCAGATTACAATATCGATCCGTAATTATCACCACCTAGGAAAAATTATTGTCAAACTGGTGAATCAGTGTAACCTGTTGGTCGGCAAAACACAGACTTATATCTTTGAAACTAACAACTGGTAGAAGTTTAGAAATGTAAAAAGGCCAGCAGCATTCACGAACTGGTGTTTTAAGGGATATCTTGAGTCGTTTACGCACAAGGCCAAATCAAAATGAAATAGACTGGAATCATTTATTACAAAAACTGTTCAATTAGTTGTCATGTGGGTAGCTCCAGACATAAGTTGGTGAGTTAGGAATGTTCGAACCATATGATACATTATCCGATAAATTTCTTTTATTGATCTCTATATGATTACTCTATATGATAAATTTGGTGTGTCTGTTGTTCGGATTATATATAGAGATGAAATATAAAAGAAAAAGACCTGAGCAGCAAAAAAAGTAAACAAAAAATACAGTGTGAGACTACAAAAAAACATCCTCAGGGAGTGGGTTAGCGCGCGTCCACGCTGTGCTGGTTTTATTGTTGTTTTCAAGTCTCTTTTTGTTTTATTTTCAAAGATACCGATTACCGGCTTGACTGTCAAATAATGTGGTCAACAAACCCAATGCCCAAAAGCATCTTGTACTTTTGGTACGTCCGTCGTCTAGGTACATTTTTATAATGTGATATCACTAACTTGCGTCATTTTCTGAGTTTATTGTTTTTCTACTTAGCGTTCGTTATAGACTCATAATGAGGTGTCGTTATGAAAATACTAGATCACAAGTTTTTAGTAATTTTTGACATCTCAATCACTATTGGCTCGCATCAATCGTATTTGTGAATTTTACCATAACTACCAACTGTTGAAGATACAACTACTCTAGACTGTAAGATGCCAAACCACAATTTTTGAATTTTATGTAAAATTAATGTCGCAAAATAGAAAAAATAGTATATAACCGTCGCTTTCGGCTTCGTCTTAGTTCTTGTTGTGTGCAACGTATTTGTATTACTTCGATCACATGTAATTTTACTAAGTATAATTTGTTCTAATAAACTGTTACACCGAAATTAGAATTTGGTGTCATTTATATGTGCGTATAAACTATAAACTTGTATAAGCCAGTGGTACTAGGTAGAAACTGCTATTAAACGTTAACCGTTATAACAATTCTTTAGTAAGTTCTTATTGTTTGGAGTAACTGACAGTTACCGCCAAACAAGTCTATTCTGATTATTATAGTTATGAAACCACAATTAAGTTAACGCAGCTTACTAGACTATACGCAGATCAATATAACTACTGGCAGATGGAAATGTAAATGGATGCAACAGTGCATAGGGAACGGCAAGGATGAGACGAAACGAGATAGGAAGGAAAGCAAAGGAAAGGGTTATTGTCCGCTGGAACAGACTAACGTCTATAAACAGTATTGATCACGTTCAGATATCAACCTGCAACATTTTATTACCAGTTTTAACAAAAAAAAAGTTTCTTTTAAAAACAACAATTACTATGTCCAGCTAATCTAACATTACCTGCTCTATTTCAGAGGAGTACACAGAAAACAGAAAAAAATCGTAGTACTGTTGTACTATTGATAGTTGTAGTACTCTTGGGATTTTCATCACCCTGTAATTTCAGTAATGCTAGGATATGCATGCAATCACACGTCTATTCGTATAAATGCATTACAAACTGTGTCATTCTGAAGTTTGGCCGGTAGCCACCGCATTGATATTTCGTCGTGTCCGTGAGAAATTGCTGGAAAACGTTAGTGAAATTTGGCTAACGTGATTTGGCGCAATGCACCTAATTGCGCTAAGCTTGTTCAGCGGTGTATACAACTTTATGCCGCAGACGTGCGGTTGTATCTTCGGACCTAATTCGATTATTAGTTCGTCCATGTTTCGCAAAGTTATCATACACGTAGACTGACTTGCGGTTTTGACCGTCCGACAGCACTCGAAGATTTACGCCCGGTTTGAACATTTCATACTCAAGAATTTCAAACATTAAAAGCATCGGTCTGTCGTTATATCTAACTGAAACCCTACAGTGTGATTTATTCATAATATGCAAATATAGAGTTTGACGCAAATACAGGACTTCCAAATACCTTACCTGTTCAGTTGTTACTACGACCACAAAGTAACTCACTTTTTAGCTTAATATTCTTGGTGGATATGAGGGCCTATACAGAAACATTACTGAAAAAAATTTCGATGTGAATTTACAGTATGAATATTAGGTTTTTTGCCCTGTGATAATCAGTGTAATTTCACATCCCAATTGTGTTTTTACATCATCATTGTATATTCACACTGTGATTTTACAAGTATGTGGCCGGAATATTACACCGATTTCAATAGAATTTTAAATGAAAATGGAGTAATGCCTAATAATTTTACATCGATTGTAATGTAATTTTAAAGGAAATATGGTGTAACACGTGAAAATTTTACATTGATTTCGATGTAAGTTTAAAAGAAATATGCAGTAATTTCAAATAATTTGATGGGATTATGTCCATCGAGTTTAATGTGCATTCCGTGATATTACCAGTATTACTAATGTAAAATTATTGGTGAAATGTACGCAACCTTATTCATAAACAGGTGCTGATCTTAATTAACCTCAGGTTATCTTTTCCATTAGCCTGAGGTTAATGATTTAATTATCAAGACATGGTTTATTTCAAAGAAAGGTGTATTAAATAAATTAAAACTCACTGATCATTAATAAATTTTATTTTGAACTAAATGGCAAAATATCTTTATACTGTATATTTACTTATAATATAAAAGTCCTTATTAAGAACCTTTTATATATAGATCATACCCAATTTCTTTAATAAATAAATAAATAACAAAATGAACACATGCTCTTACAATACATTAAAGCAATCTTAAAGAGGCATCCAGATTCATTGCTTTCACATTTGTCGCGACGATTATAGCTAAAATATTGTACTAGCCTATAATAAATGAGTGTAAAATAGTCAAATAAGACATATTTAAATGGATTAATTGAATCATTTTATTCGCAAAATATATAGCATGCCAAATTAACAATGTACATAGCAAAAACGATCTAATGTGTTACTCAAAATATAAAACAAAAACGTAATTTCAAGAGAAAAAAGTTTACAGTTTAAAGTTACTAAAGTTTCTATTTTTTTGAAAATATGTCACTCTTTTGTCTGTTACCTCTTCACCAAGTTTCATAAATTCATTTTCATAAATTAAAAATCTGATGTGGCCAGGCACATAACTTTATCATACAATATATAAAATTAATAGTTTAGCTGCATGAGAATCTATTCTATAGAGATAAATCGTAGGTATTGTCAAAGCATCAGCATTTGACACTACCGACACTACGTCATTAGAATAATAGTTATTTATGTCACAAATGCCGAAAGTACGGAATAGCGCGACGAGCGGTGATACGGCGCGTCACCGAAGGCGGAGTGTCGCCGTCGCATATGAGCGAGTCGCGCTATCTAGCTTTTGGCAGGAGCGACATCAACGTTTATTGTGTTGCTTTTTAAGAAATACGTATTTAAAAAAAAATAAATGATTTCTGTATAGTAAATGCTAGGTTGGTACCACTTTAACGAAAGGTGCGTTCCGATTGGTAGGTAATGGTAGCTAATGGCGGTGGTAGAATACGAAATTATAGTATTTCTTACATATCGTGATAATGACACATATTAGTTTGCATGTACATAAACATGAGTCACTAGTAATTTTCTATTGGAAATACTATAACGGCGTCTGCTACCACTGTCATTATCACTAATGAAAACGCACTTTAAAAAGGTAATTCAAATTCTGGCAGATTTATATTTGTTCATGACACATCCCTACCAACATACTAAAATAAAACTACACTCATCACTATACTTTATTTATAATTTTCTCAATGTATCATTTTTAGAATTAGATATAAAGACTGGTTGATATTTCTTATCAACAAACAATCAAATTGGTGATCTTATTTTATTTGAAATTTGTATTTTATAATTTTGCGCACTACAGCGGCACGTTCCATAGTGGTTCTCCAACCTCTGATGAGATCAGCTGTTTTCGAATGTGACAACACAAAAAAATATTTGTCAAAATCCTGGCTACTATGTAATTTCATATCAATGCAGATGCGACCGATCTCGATCAAATAGAATTTGCTCTTGAAGGTAAACTATTAATTTTACCAAAAAATGTTATAGGCATAAATTATTTAAAATTTCCTCTACTTTAATTTATTAATTAACTATTTTGTTGAAATTACAGAAATGGCGGCTCATTTCCAAAATCCTTGAAAAAGGCTTAGAATAAACTAAAAAGCTAAACTATTAATTTTATCAAAAAATGTCATAGGCATAAATTATTCAAAATTTCCTCTGCTTTAATTTATTATTTAACTATTTTGACGAAATTACAGAAATGGCGGCTGATTTCTAAAATCCTTGAAAAAGGCTTGGAGTAAACACCCAGTTCCTTTGGACCCTTTTGAACCAAAAGCTTTTCAACTCTAAGTTTGGTCATGAAACTTCTACATATGAAGTTCCGTGCCGATACCTTTAGTATTTTCTCCGGAAATGAATTAACAAAAATTGGGTACACACACACACACACACACACACACACACACACACACACACACATACACACACACACACAGACATTTTTTTGTACCTTGGTCAAAAATTTTCAGGAGACCCATAAAGACCTATTTCCGCTAAAATCTCAAAAATTTTTTTCGGCACGATTACAATACTTTACATACTGCGTATGATAAAGTAAAAATAAACAACCTCCTAAGGGGTGGACCCGTAAGTTTTATGTACTAACAAAAATTCTAATTGATTTAGTAGCAGTTGACAACTTTATAGTGATACCATTGATAACGGATATTTTTAAATTCACTGCGAGTTATTATATAGCATCGAATTTGTTTAATATGAAAAATACAAAAACAAAATATGTAGTAGTTTTGACCGGTTTTTTAGGCTTTACTCCGGGAACGTCGAAACACGCATCATCTATAGTAGTCATGCAAGTATCGAGTCAATCAATAATCAGAAGTAGGTAACTAAAATCGAAGTCTGGTTGGCCAATCAAGTTGTGCATTAGTATACAAGATTACGCACTTTGAGCATAATTTTGCTTTTTAGTGTTGTTAAATTTGACTTTGAACAAGATCCTAAATTTTAATTTATTTTGATGTTTTGTTTTGAGCTCCTTTCCCATTGCCAGAAAAGAAAAGAAATGAATATTATGTCACCGGCCAGACGATTTTTTCAAATATTGTTTAGAACCTCTACTCACTTACGAATTCTTGTTTTAAATTGGACAGTTGGCGTCCTATGTAAATCAGATTTAAAATGTAAAAAATATCCCGGACTAGACCACGCGAATGAAGAGGAATTATTATTAAAATCGTCCCGCGTTTACTCTTATAGTAGGGACCCTTCGTCACTAAGTATGCAAATTTCAACATAGCCATGCTATATGGTAAAAACCCCATACCCGTGAGACGAGCAAAACATATTCTTCATTAAAGGGGTTATAACTCGGAGCTGGAACTTTAGTACGGCACCGAAGACGGATTAAGGGGAACCTAATTGCGGCAAAATTTGTAACCGGAAGTAGGAAGAGCCATTTCCCATATGCTCGCCCAACCATCTGGCCGCCTGTCGCTGCTGGCGTTATATCAAATTTCCCGGTATTTTACTATCCGCCTCTTAATAATTCCTCTTGATTAAATGTTTTATTCAAGTATCTGATTTTCTGCTGTACACTTCACAGTTGAGTTCAGCCACTTTAGTTCATATATACCTAGATATTACACAGCTGTATCCGTATTAACTTTGAAATAATAAAATTTCAAATATTTGCAATTTTCAAATTTTAAATGAAAATAAATTAGTTTCATTATTATGGTGTATTTCACTACCATGGGTTTTACCCTCCTTCAAATACATTAAAATTAAGTTACTAACTAAAAGTATATTTTAGTATGTATATTGTATCCATATTAATAAATTAAGTATCAAAATTTCAAAATATTAGAATTCACACAAATTTAACTGATTATGTATTTATTACTTTTAAATATTTTTACGTGTATCCTAGACTTACTGATGTTTATTTTCTTTGTTTCAGGTAAGAAATTGCATTCCCCATGGAATTACATTGTAAGTCCATTATTGAATAAGAACTTAATCCGGGAATAATCCCACAATTTGATTTCTAAAATTGTAGCACTAGGGAATCGTTGAGAATGAAAATGTTAAAACTTTGACTGCCGATAGGGTTTCAGGAAGCTCCAAATATCATAGAAAATTTACAGTCCACTGTAATAATACGGGCCGGCATTTTGAAATTTTTAATGTCACAGGTAATTGGATCATTGGAAGCCAACGGTCTTACCTTAACTTTAATTTTGGTTGCCATACGAAATTTTGAAAAAATCTGACATGGTATTTGCCATCAGCAATCTTCAAATAATATGGAATGTAAGTTTATGTAGACGCAATCGAAATTTGAAAATCGGGTATCAGATTTGGGTTGCAGAGCTTTTCAGTAATATCTGAGCACAACAAATAAACATCATAAGAACCCGACATTGTTTTGTATTTTTTGTCGCAATATTGAAACAGGATTCGGAATCAGGGTCGCCAAAAATTAATAAACAAATGTATTTAAAATTTACACTGTTTTCATAATGAGTAAAAGATTTGATGCGGCCAGGCACATGACTTTATCATACAATATATAAAATTAATAGTTTAGCTGCATGAGATTCTGTTTGATCGAGATCGATCGTGTCTGCTTTAAAATAAAAAAAGTTAGCCAGGATTTGACAGATATTTTGATAATATTATATAAATACAAAATGATATAGAATGTTGGTGGCAGGCTGTTCCAACACTAGCGTTGCGACATATATCTCTATCTTATCCGACGTAGTGCCACTGGACACACTAGGCATGCGTCAAGTTCGTGGATTCGATTAGCTGGATTAGATCCATAGGCTGCAACAGTGCTGCCACCAGCTGCCACATGTACAAGGGTATCTATAGGCTGTCACTGGTTTGGCGTTAGTGAGCTGCCACATGTATAAGGTTATCTATGGGCTGTCACTGGTTTGGCGTTAGTGATGCCGAGTATTACCGGCTAACGGCCGCGGTAATACCGACCGCGCACTTTAAGTTACAATAGCGCCATCTGTCGACGGTCCTAATAACTACTGGCCACGCATGCGCAGTTTGATCCCGGGCACCACATCGACAGACAAAATATATATTTCCGTCTCACATTGTTGGAACCGAGACTACACATTGGCGCTATAGGACAGGTGCGTATAATCCCTAATACGTATATGGATCATGTTCAGAGTAGGTATTATCAAAAAACCAGCCTTTGGCACTACCTACTGTCAGAATGAAAATAATTGTGAAATCCTGGCTAACTAAGTTTTATTGCAGACACAATCTTGATCAAAAAGAATTTTCTCATACAGTTAAATTATTAATTTGACCAAAAAATGTTATAGACATAAATTATACAAAATTTCCTCTATTTTAATTTATTGTTTAACTATTTTTTAACTATTTTGACGAAATTACAGAAATAGCAGCTCATTTGCAAAATCCTTGAAAAATGCTTAGAGGAAACATCTAGTTCCTTTGGACCCTTTTGAACCAAAAGCTTTTCAGCTCTATGTTTGTTCATAAAACGTCTAAATGTGAACCCGATACCTGAGTAGTTTCTCCGGAATCGTCACCACAAAAATCGGGTTCACACATACATACTCAGAGACATACACACATACATACACACAGACATTTTTTTGTACCTTGGTCAAAAATGATCAGGGGATCCAAAAAGACCTATTTCCGCTAAAATCTCATTTTTTTTCGGCACGATTGCAATACTTAAAGTAAAAACAATGCATGTCTAAGATGATTGTTTTAAACTTAGATAAGCTCGTACACTCATATTTCATATTTTTCGAACTCGTGTTGTAATTTATTTTCATCACGCAATGACGGAGTTTGCTAAAAGAGCAGCAGAACTGTGGATGTCAAATGGCCCAGTAGAAAAGTACTGGGATTGACTGTATTTTTATTGAAAAAAATCTATCCAAGCGACCAACGACCAAGTTAAATAACTGAAGGGAATGGAGCTCAATTTTCGATGGCCACTTTGGCGCGTTTCTCGCGACAGCCTTTTCGTTTTATTTCCCTCGAAATTCTCTTCTCGCTCCATCCCGAGAACTAGTTTCGAGTATCGCCTGGAATAGCTCCGGTTACAACTCCATAATGCGTCGGGGTCTCGTTGCTTACCGCCTTCATTTCTTCTCGTTTCTGTTAAATAAGCTTTACGGTTATCGGAGGTTAGACCCCGGACTTTACTTTCATGGTGAATAGAAGAACATGACTCTATATTAAAGTTTTACGTACGATAGATTTCAGCGCTAACGAGACAGTAAAGTAACTTTTTTAGTTTATTAGTGGAATAAATGAGGTATCACCTACATCATACTATTGGGTAAAGAGGAGTAAAGAGAGAAATTTTCTATTTTTTGTGAACAAAGATTTCTTATTTTATAGTCTTATCGCACACTGGGTGGTTCTTTGCAGTGGTTTAGGAAACAAAAATTATACACTGTGGGCAAAAAACGGTACACCGTACAAATAGTTCGTATTTCCAATAATATTTAGTCAATTCAATTATTTTTCTTATCTTAAAACTCAAAAGCTTATATTGTGAAGATTCAAAAGGCACCATATTCGCAATAATATGACGTTTCAATCCTATGTTATGTTACTTTACGCATGGCTGTGCAGCATTTCAGGCACGACATGTCCATTGCCGTGGGTACCTAAGTTATCTTTAAGATGGATTCAAACAATGGCCAACTTTTCTCTTTTTTTGTGATTTTAACATGATTTTAACGTTTTTGGTCAATGTTTCTATTTTTGGTTGTGTTTTGGAAATAAAAGCTCTTTTTGTATTGAACAAATTTTGATGACGGTTTATTTTCATACGGTCAGTAGTTGTTGTTGGAAATGCTCATTATTTAAAAATGTCATAATAACATGAACGTAAAGAATGAAAACGGTTGCTTTGAACTGATGTGTTATACTCAAAAAGCGTTAATTACAGCCCCTGATCAATCTTTGCATAAACAAACATAAAATATCATCTAAAACTTCAAGCTAAACAACAGGTGTGTGATACTTCACAATTGAAACTGAGGAAAATATCACCTAAAATGTTAAAGTCAAACACGGCGCCGAAATGAAAACCAAAAGTTAGCAATGGTTTATCCAGATTTTTTAAAGATAACGCAATCAAATACGCAATTAGATTTTCATGCCTGTACAATGTTTTCTTTCGGTTTGGTAATCGCCCCTGCTTTTTGAGTAAAAACAATAAAACAACAATGTTTCAAAATTTTATTATTGCGATTATACTACCTTCCCAATATAAACAAGACGTTTGTTAAAGAAATGTTTGAATTGGCTTAATATTATTGCAAATACGCGTAAAAGGAAAATTTGTATGATTTTTTTGCCCACCGTGTAATACCTACATCAACTTAGGTATGTAAATGGAAAATTCAAGATATGATATTAGGGACTTTTCTCTAATCCCCAAATTACGTAAACCCCTTATGTTCAAAGTTATAAATATCAGATAAAAGTAAAAATAGTATCACAGAAAGAAGATATAAATAGCGCGAAAATTAAAATCAAAGGCATGTAAATAAGAATTAACCATTAAAATACAACAGTACAATTCTAGTTGAACCGTAAATAAACGTGAAATAAATGTAGATCTGTGTTAGTAATTATAAAAAAATAAAAGTAATTCTTTCGGCGCGTTAAATATACAAACTGATTCATAACTCGAGGCGAAAATGAAAACGGTACATTGTGACCACGACAAACTCAAAATTTGCAAAACATCAGATACAAATTGAAAAAAAAATCATACGTGCTTCGGGATTTACTGCCTCCAAAAGAGAATCAATACCGACCACAAATTCAAACGCAGTGTTCAAAATATGTAGCGATAAAGGTCAAAGAAAATATAATCAGCATTATGAAAAATAGATTGCGAACAAACTAATTAAAAAATCTTGTTAGCTCAACATGTTGTAAATTTGTTAATTAACTTACATTAAATTAAAATTAATTACTTAATGAAGTGGTTAATTCAAGTTGTTTCTCAGGCTTGCCGTGGATGAGCCATTATCCCATAAGAAGTTGATATTTCTATGCTTACTCAAATACTAAAAAATACCTTCAATTCACTCACTGCCAGAGATTTTATTTCAGGTAAATAAACACAGTTCAATTCGATACGAACAAAGATATAATTTTGGTCAAGTTTTTACTCGAAATACCCCTATGTGCGCTGTTCAATAAAGCAGTAGCGGTGCTCCGCAACCATCTCCCACTGTCCTTGTTCCGCTCACGGCGTCTATACTCCTTACCGCAAGCGGCTGCGAGCACTGCACGGCCGCTCTGTTCGGCGCTAACATTTTAAATGAGGTCCGAACGAAGAGCACTGAGAATACGGCCGCTCACAATTCGCCATCTAGATCTCAGGTCGATTCAGTCTTTCACGCCAAGCTATACCGTTGCGTGTTTTTATGACTCAGTACTCAATGATCATACCCAGTCCGACACTATTAAAGGAACGCTTATTTTTTCTAAACCTGGACATGGGTTTAACTGATGAACATGCAA
This sequence comes from Melinopterus prodromus, assembly GCA_964023965.1. Lineage (NCBI taxonomy): Eukaryota > Metazoa > Arthropoda > Insecta > Coleoptera > Scarabaeidae > Melinopterus > Melinopterus prodromus. The sequence goes on along the minus strand of OZ030394.1, from coordinate 28,221,417 downwards.
AATGATGTTTTTTTCCCAAAGTTCGAGATATCCTGTGTCGTGACTAAGGAACAGCCATATCAATGCTCGACATTTTCTTTTGGTTTTTATCCCAATATGTAAATCTTCTAACAGCAGAGCTCTGCAATTTAGCCACATGGAATTTTTTCAATTATTTATGGAAACACGTGTAAACAAATAAACGCACTCGTAATTTAATTAAATTTGAGGTAAACCCGTTTGGGGAGGATATCTACTTCAATACCTCATCAGTCAATTGGTATAGGTTCATAAAAAAAACATATTTCCATTTAAAGTGAAAATTACCAGTTCTCAGAAAAGAATAAATTTGTTTTTTTTTGTTACAAAAAGTCTAATTACCATATTAATTTCTGAAAGCGTAATAATATTTTGATTGAATATCATTGAAACAAAAAAAATACATACTGAATACTTGAGTCCGGATCCAGCAACAATATTTCGGATTTCAGGAGTAGTTCCGAGCTGCAAACCTTCATAGACAGAAGCATATTTATATACAATTTTATTTTCAATCTTTAATTTGTTACTACAAAATAACAACCTCTGTTTGTTAATGGAAAGCAAATAGGTGTTTTCAAAAGTTTTCTTTACGCTGAGTACTATCGGATTTGAACGCCGCATATCACGCCAGTTTATTGTAATCTTTATTGCAAAAAAACTTTTTTTTTACAGTTTGACCCCATTTTTTTAGGAAGCTTACCGAATAAAAAAAAATATGTATCCGGAATTGTTTTTAGGGTAAACAATTCTACACAAAACGATTTGTTTTATGTTAGGCCACAAAATGTTTCCACTAGCATTAAGACAATTAAAGTATTTACCAACATGTCAGTAACAATTATTGTCGGTCGGAAATAGTTATTTAACCAACAAGTATATTAAAGAGAGCGATTAATGATCGAGACTGTTTAACGCGCGAGCGAAGCGAGCGCGTTAATTGTCGAGATCATTAATCGCCGTTTAATATTCGAGTTGGTTACAAAATTTTTCCGTCGATCGTATTCTAAATAAAACTCAGGCCAGATTTTATATATTTATTTGAACAAAGGAACATTTTAAACAATTTATTGGGTAAGAACAAATTTAATACAATTGCTTGTTACTTACATTCATTAGAATTACCTGTATTTTGTTTGTAAATGTTAATGTTTAGATTAGTAACAGTGCAGTTACTAAAATTGAAACACGGTGTATTTATGTTATTGTCAATTGAGTTTAAATTTAGATTTATTTCGTTATCTTCTATGGTGCTAATATTTTGTGCTTTAGCACTTGTAGAACCACGAGGAGCATGTATGTTGTCGTTAAAGAGAATTTTTTCCGCTGTATGGATTTTATTCTGGACAGAATTTTCTATGTATCCTTCTGCGACGGCAGTAGATTTCCAGCCTCCATGCCGTTTAATAGCTGCAAAGTCTGCACCGCTGTCCGATAATATGGACGCAGAAGATCGTCGAAAGCAATGTCCAGTGTAAAGATGCGGGTTTTCTAATTTTAAGAAAGTCGCTATGGTTGACGGTAATTTGGAAAATGAATTAATGCCAACTGGCTGTATAGAACATCTATTGTATTTATAAAAAACAAAAAAACGTGTGTGTGGTACGTGTGCCGGTCTTAATGAGATATACTGTCTAACCAAATTAAGCAGCATGTTTTGTTCATTTTCTACAACAGTGAATATTCTGCTCGTGTAGGTTTTCGATGCTTTAATTGTGACTAGAAATTTGGATCCTAAATCTTGCACATCATCCCTTTCTAATTTTAAAAGTTCATCTTTCCGCATTGCACCAGCTACTCCAAAAATCAGTGCGACCTACACAAACAATGCAATGTAATTATATTTATATAACTTGTTTATTTTGTGTCTATTTACCTTCGTCATTAAAAACAAGGTGTTCGGAGCGTCAGAAATGAATTTCTGAATGTGTTCTTTCTCGAGTACTTTGGATTTCTTTGGTATATAACCCTCTAGTTGCCTCTTGATGAATATATTTAATTTATTATATTTACTAATATCTATGTTTGCCTTCAATATTAATGTTGCTTTTAGCATTGAATATTTTGGCCATAAACTAGCAATTATTCCCTTTTCCGCAAGACTCGAGAAATATGCCAATAATACGGTTTCTGAATAGCGCGTTACTTTTTTTTCTACACACCAAGCAGAGAACTCCGTGTAAGTTTTTTCATAAATTGCTTTACTTTTTGATGGCAATAAACTTTGCGACGCATTGTTTGCACTCTCTGTCACATCGGGCGGTGTCAAAATCAGGTCATCTTCATTCATGTCAATTTCCATTGTTCTTTATCTTTTGTAAAATCCGCGCAGTCAGCAATCGCAATAGCTAGGTACACCGGTTACGGCAATTCTAACCTCTAAATGTATAATAAATTTGACGTTTGCCGTTACAGCAGCGGCAGACAGTAGCGGCGCTGGTTCTGATTGGTTAAAAAGCAGTCGTTTGATTGGCTGTAAGAAATCATGCATTAATAGAAATCGTGCATTAATGTAGTACTTTAATAAACGATTTCCTATTCACTAAACTGACTCATAAATAAACGATCGACGGAAATGTTATTTTTACTACCGTATTTTAGGCACTGTCAAGTAATTCCGACCTGCTTTTTTTTCGTAAAAAATCGCATTTTTACTCACTGGCTAAAGTTAACTCACAATTTCTGACTATAGGGAGTCTACTCTTGAAGCGAATACGAGACTTCTCGAATGGTTAGGTGAGACGGAGTGGGGATATCTGCGGATGCCTTGTGTTTGCAACGTATGAGCGTGCGTTATTGTTCTTAGCGACAAGAAAACTTGCTCATAGATACGTTCCAAACAGAGGGCAACCGCTGATATCCCCACTCCGTCTCACCTAACCATTCGAGAAGCCTCGTATTCACTTCAAAAAGATGACAAGAGTAGACTCCAGGGTTCAGATTCTACTGTAGTGAACAATTGTTACCTACCTACTTTTTTGTAGTTAACAAAAATACAAATGCTAAATAATGTATTGTGTTTCATATCACAGTTTGACCAGGTGCCACTTGAAAGAAGGATTTTTTGGATAAATAAGATGCACCCGAATTAGCAGTAGAAGGTGTGCTTTACGTGGTCCACAGGAATAAGTCTAAAGATGACAAATCTGGAAATCTTGCTGCCCATTCAATAGCAGCATATCAACTTCTTGTTGACAATTTAATGTGCTAAAAAATTTAATTTATAACTGAATATATCGTTAAAAATTGTTTACTAAATTTTCATCTACGGTGCTACAGTAAAAAGTATTTTCAAAGATCCCAACTCTTTCCAAAAAACCGTGTGTGCACCTGTGCAGGCCGTAATAAGAAAATCAGAATACTTTATTGAAATATTTACGGTCCCACAGCCGTCACAACAAGTTTGCCCGGATGACAACAGAAGAATAGGAGAAACGACAACGGGACAAAAACGAACGTCATTACGGGGTATCGATTTACCCTGCCAAACACACACAGTTATTGAAAATGAAATCAAACCTTGGTCGGATATCGTGTTCCCTAAACGCGTTGCGTCTCTTCCTGTTCCCGGTCGCGCCTGAGAATGCCTTTGTACTAGGTTCGTAAATATCGCATTACCTTCTGGCCTTTCTTTCGCGCCGCCCTTTGTTTCGTAAGGCTTCAATAGAACTTTTTCTCATCAATACTCAACCTGCCCAAATAACCGTACGATATTTCAATATAGAAATACCCGAATGGGAACTAGTTAATTGATTGCGTTTGTTTCCGCTGGAAGCAATTTCAGGAATAAAGGCTTTCGTGGTTATACTGATTTATACATGTTGATTTTATTGCTTATTTGATTTCATTGTAGAACTCGACGAGCATCAATCAGTTTAAAACTCTTACAGTTTCCCGCAGCTCCTTGGAGAGGCCTGGAGTTCTCGGCAGTGAACTCACGTCGCGTAGGTCCATTGGGGTGAAATACCAAGACAAATACCACAGGCGATCGGGCTGCCAATAAAGAGAAAACTTCGCCTTTTCTCTAGGACAGTTCTAAAGCCAAACTTCAAGTATTGGCAATTCATGAATTAGAGAGATATTGTTTTAGTTTCATATTTTTAAAGCTAAGATATCAAACTGCAACTTCAGTCGAATACATGTTTTAGTTTCGAGAATATAATTTAACGATTTAAACAACAACCGCAATTGTCACTTCAATGTAGGTACCTACCTGAAAGAATTGAAATTTGGGGTTTATTTGGGAAATATTGCTATCAAGTCCTACAAAGTTTTTTTGGTAGAAACGTTAGTGAAACTTTTTTATGGGGCCAGTGAAAGCCGTTGCTAGCGGACTGATATAAACAAACATATAACACAAACAATTCTGGTACATCGGCACAGCGTGAGGCGCATTGAGTTGCGATAACTGTCATGAATTTTACTTTAATTTAATTATTTTTAACTAAATATACTATTAATATTTGAGGATAGTAATTCAAAAATACCTGTAAAAATGTTTTAGACTAGAAATTAGGTTTATTGCACCAGCGCCAGCGCCTTCCTCCATGCACCAGAGCTACCAGAGTCGGTTGTGTATCGACTCTATTAGAAGGCTATTGTTTTAATTCCACTAAATCACATAACTCAAAATCCAAAGAAACAAATTGTGGCTATCTTACTCTTCTTCTTCTTTAAATGAAGGTTGGAAGGAAATGTAAACAAAGATTTCGCTCAAGGGCCCAGTTACATTTGACTTGAAATCTCCACACAAAAATGTGGTTATGTATGCACTTTTACCTTTGATGCGTGATATCAATGCCGCCCATCTTATAAAACCTAAATGTTACTAAAAGCAACTTTACAATTTGCTTATTGTAATATCGAAAGCAGTGTTAGATTAGTATATTATTATACAAGTTTTATAAGCCGTCAAATCGGCGCACTTGTTGTTTTGGGCCCAAATGGAAGGACTGCGCAGTACTGTACTAACTGTCAACTTCGTAAGGTTGAAATAAAATCATGACAAAATCTAATTGTGAATAATTTTACTCTACTTTAGCCTACCAGTTTTAATAAATAATCAGCGACTTCGCAACTATGATCATAATGGAGCTTGGGGAAACAATTTTAACCATACTATGATAAATACATGAAACATAACTTAAAAAGTTACCTTTAAAATAGTGGTTTCATATTATAATAATCAGAATAGACGTGTTTGGCGGTAAATGGTTAGTAGTTTTTTTAGTAGTTTTTAGTAGTTTAATAGTAGTTTCTACCTTGTACCCACTGGCTTATATAAATTTTCACGCACATATAATTGAAACTAAATTGTAAATTCGGTGTAATAATTTATTAGATTAAGTTATACTTAGTAAAATTACATGTGGTGGAGGTAATACAAGTACAATCGTTCATATCTATGATGCAGGTTTGATCTTCGCATAATACTTTATTAAAGTAAATATGGTCATTGAATTATATCTGAAAAGGGGATTTGATGTTTAGTTGAAAAGAATGATGACGATTACTTCCCAGAGTCGTAAAATATAACCGAAAACGTCATTCTGGCGTATTTTGATCAACACAGCAAAATTAAGAAAGCCCCAATCATTTGGCCATACTATAGCAGGCTACACGCATGTTTAAATATGTATAGAACTTTGATGTTTCGCAGTTTATGCGATTGCAAGCGATTAAAAAGAAGCACTGTGCATGCACTGTGTGGTTGTGTTGTACGTTTGACATATGGCATTCAATGGCATTTGGTATCATTGTGTACCAATCTCAGAAACAGTTACTGAAAACGGTGTTACAGTTTGTTAATTGTAACACCGAAAACAGCGTTACAATGTGTGAATTGTTAATGCAAAGTAGAAAAATGACATTTGTGAACGCAAGTAGAAAACAACATTATAGGTACTGCGCTATGCAAAATCCCTCGAAAATTATATGCTAGAAAATTATATACCTATAAAAATTGTATTTGCCACACGGTAACCTTTTATATTTTGGTTATGACCACATCATTGAGGTGGAAATGATGACCAAAACGACCGTTGTTTGACGGATGTAATAATATTGGGTTTTATAGATGTTAATAAATATACATGTTTAAAAAATGCAATTGATCTGTTTTTCTCTTTTTAATTATAAATTGATGACATGAAGCAAGTTTCCGAGACGAAAGGCATTATGGGATCGAGGTACAGTTTTATTTATGATTAATTACTATTATTTATTATAATTCTTGTAACAATTTGTTTTCCGGCCGGTTATCGACAGATTTGCAAAAAACACCATCATCAACCTCCTATAACTTAGTTAACAATGGTTGAATCGTCACAAAAAAGTTTTTAAGGGGTAATGCCAATCTAGAATTTTTTAAAAATCGATTTTTTTGCTTAAATGATGTCTTGGGATCTTAGAAATAAGGTACACTACGTTTCAACTTTGAAAAAAAAAATGTAAATGGTTATTATAGCACATACGGCCAGTTCTAGCTAAGCGTACATGGAAAAGGTTTAGCCTGAGAGTTTACAGCCTAGAGACCAATACGCTCTTATCTTATTTGGAGGAATTACATCCATGCTGGGAAATATAACATAAAATATCATAAAACACAAACATTTTGTGAAAATATCCTCGGTACGTTCGTTGAACTAACGCTAACCGCACAATGTTATAGCTGTCTGATGTAACGTGTGTTGTTCTTGATTAGTTGGTAAAAAACAAATAATTTGTGACATTCCCGGAGTATGTCGTGATCGAAAGGAGTCGAAAGGAAGCAGCGGATTTTCAAATAGAATTAATATGACAAGCATTGAATCGTTTGGAACTAGAGTCGCCTCTGCCTGGTCGTATCCACAGTCCACACCTGCAAAAAAGTAATGTCGGTTGATGATTTTTACAACGTTGAAGTTTATGACGTTTAATTATAATCTTTTGAACTTTGTTGCTGTGTTTTCTGCTATTTCACAAATTGTAGTGTGTGACGAAAATAGATCTGGGCGACACTGCTCAATACATTCTCACCGATGAAAAGTCGCAGCACGAAAATTGTCTAGTAGTGATTTCATTTTCACTTTCAAGTGGCAAAGTAATTGTGCATATTGCAGCAATTATAGCCATATGTGTTGTCAATGATGCATTATCTAGCCTTATGAAGATTATGGAGGTATTATGTATGAGCATCGGGCCAAACTGCAATAATTTCTGCGCGAAGGCTGACGCACGGCGCATCATGTTTCAAGAGCCATCACTGACTGATGGTGCAAAACAGGCCCGCCTGTTGTCAGAATCAAACAGAAAGAAACAAGAGGAGGATAATATTAATTTCAAAAGATAATTATATGATCCAGGCATCGCCGACTATAGTAAATTATAACAATTCTATACATCGAAGTTACACAATACTTCAATCCGTGTTTCCTCAAAACCGCATTTTTCAAATTGGCCGGAAAGGTAACTTCAACTGATCTCCGTCAAGTCACTTGAAATTTCATATGCAGCTTCAGACAACATTATCTAGAGTACGTACGGATTTTAGGATAAATTCAAAACTTTTTTGTTATAAATATTTTTTAACCTAATTTTGTACCTAAAAGTGATAATTTGCGAGATTTTGTTTTATATATATATAAACAATTTCTCTTTTGTTTTTATGGCTAAGTGAAAAACTGCGTGCAAAATCATTCCGGCCGTGCTTCAATTTTTGATTTATTTTTGGTTTCTTTGTTATTGTGAATATTCTCCAAAATATGAACAATAAAGGGCTTTAAAGAGTTTTTGTAATTCATTTACTATATTGCAAAAAATATACCTACAAAAGCGACTATTTTTTTCGCGCTAGAGTGGCATTACCTCTTAAACAGATTTTAGTGTCTGCTCGAGCAATCCTGAAATTTATTAAATCTGCCTACATTTATTATTTCGTCGAGTTCTAAATTTTGTATAAACCAATTCCCGGAAGTTATATACATACATTAAAATCCTCCATTTTGATTTGCCGTTGTAGAGTTGGGACATAACTTTCCAGCCAAAAAACTTTATTGCGGCGTGTTTAGAAAAGTATCCCGCATATTTGGTAGGAATGTCACCGCTCCGATTAAAAGTACCTATTTACATGAAAGCGGCACAGTTTCTGACGGGGGAACAGTTTTACACGCCATGTTTCCAATTTCGGGTCGACTCGCTCGGTTCATACATTTTAATTAGGACATCTAACAAATTAGCGCGGACCGTTCGCGCGGAAATTATAAAATATTTGAATATATCCGGCACGAAGCGTAGTATACATACGTATACTACGTGTCCAGTGTCCATGCTCGGATGCCACGAATTTAACAAATTGTTGATTATGACAAAGCGCTTCACTGTCATTGTCATTTGACCGATGTACATGCGTGCATAAAAACAATATATTTTCATGTACATTATTACGTTTAATAGAAATTTCGGATTTGACATCAATTAAATTAAAATCATTCGTCACGCTTGTGCGTCCAATCTATAGCAGTTCAGTTCGGTTTTAGTCTGCAAATACTCGGAAACGGTTTTCGCTTGGAATTATATTTACTTTGATGCATAGAAAACCCAACATTTGCACAACAGGCAAATTCTGAAAAGCTTTGCCATCACATCAGAAATAAATCTGACAAAAATATGTTTAATATAAAAGTACACAGAAAGTGATTATTTGAAACCAGAGAAAGTAATTTCGTGAACCTATTTAATTTATTCAATTTTATTTAATTCATTTACTTCGATATTAAAGTTAGGTAGGTATACACAAGAAATGCTTAATTTAGGTTAAAGGTTGCGATTTTACAATCATATTTTATCAATCATGTCTTTGCATCTTCTTATCGGGCTGTAGCGTCGATGGTAGCTTCCCTGAGGAGATAAATACGCCCACAACGGTTATACAATCGAGTTATTCGTTGTACTTTACAAATTTACAATGGTTTCATTGTAGCATTCTTAATAACTGCCTAATAACTGACACTATGATGATTAACTAATTACTGATTACATACTGGTGTAATACAGATTAGTACTAACACCGATCTCAACCTGATTACAATACAAAATGTTTTAATCCTTTATAGTAGCTCTCCAAGGTATTAGGTTGTAGCCGACCGTCCTGTTGTCGACTTATGTTTGTTGTTTTATCGCTGCACATTCCTAGAACAAGGTTCCCAAAACACAAACTAACCTAGCTACTGATTATGTTTTATACTCTGAAGGACCCTATGTGACATTCTCCTTTCTACAAAAAGAGATTGCCCTCAATGGGATGACTGATACAACAAACTGCGCCACTAAGAATCTCGGACGTCCATATACAAAAAACATACAATACATCCATACTTCTATAAATACTTTTCATTTTCATACATACAAAAATACATCAATACATTCATCTGCATGTTTAAAATCTGTGTTCTGCTACTTATAGTATCAATCATCCGCTCCTGATATTTTACGTGATTCCCCATTTCGCAAATATACTTTTCAACTAAGTATTGTCCATAACCCTTCTATGTAATTATATCCTGATTAATTATTCTGATTAATCATTATCTAAAATGTCGCTGCAATCTCAAGAAACTTTAAAACAATCATAAAATTATCACAGCAGAATTTTGTTGCGATAAACACAGCCATCAATTTGCAGATTTCTTATTATTGCTGCATTCACACACCTAATTATTTAATAACTAATACCTATTTCTATTTGAAAACATTACCATTACTTTGTTCCTTCTTGTTCTTTCTCCTTGTCGCTTCTTCTTCCTTCATCTTGGTTGCATCTTCTACTTTGGTCATCGTGGTCGCCCTGTACGTCGGACATGGGGGCTTGATTGGGTTCTGTCCAAGGTATTGGGTTGTAGTCTCCCTTCCTGGTGTCGACTTACGTTTGTTGTTTTATCGCTGCATATTCCTGGAACAAGGTTCCCAAAACACAAACTAACCAAGCGACTGATTATGTTTTATACTCTGAATAACCTTATGTGGCAATATACGGATTGAATAACAGGCAGCGACATATTGCTTGTCTCTAATAACTTCTTATAAAAAAGTAACTTCCTCTACACAAAGTTATAACAATATTTACCGCAAATAATACATACACACAGAGAAAGGAATGCTCAATTCAAATAAAATTGCTTTGCATCAAAACAACGGTTGATTTCCATATCCATGAAATAACTATCCACTTCAACCAAGACAATATTTTCTCAGTACAAGTGTGTTAAGTGCTTCGTTCGAGATAAAATTAGTTGCAACGAGTAAACTATTGACTTGCACCAAATAGTCACCAACTCGAAAGGACTATAATGTTGTTTTGAATGAAACTGTAGTATTATTTCAAATATTTCAACATTTGGACCAAACTAATATTGTTTTAGTGCAACCATATGATGTCTTAAAGAGAGTAATAGAGCTATCGGAATAAGTAATACGTTATTTTGCTAGGAAGGACCAATGTTTCAGAGAAACATTTGTAATTTTGGTTCAACACCTTTAGTGTTCTGAATAGAGTATTTTGTTCTCAAAGCAAGTAACTGTCATTTTAAACGAAGTGCGTTAAAAATTCAAAGCAAGTAATAGTAATTTACATTCAACATAATATATTGATTTGAAGTGAATGTTTTTGTTGTTTTGTTAAAACTATCTACCGCTGCTGCAAAGGTTACATAAAAAAAATAAGTCTATCAAAACAAATGCAGAAAGAACTACACGATTATAATAGCACATTACTTTCTTAATCATATTTACTAGCAAGAATAATTCTTCTGGCTGACAAATCTAATCAAAACAATCAAAGTTCTTTAAGCAATTATTTTGTAAGACATATATTTTTTTTAGTCATGTAGCAAAGACAATGGGTAAAAAAAGTTCATATATACCAATACATTAATTTATTATAAAAATAAAAATACATTTCAAACAAGTAGGTGTCATACTGATATAAACCCAATAACTTGTTATAAAAGAAAAAGAAAATACATTTAAAATACAATCAAAAATACAAAAAAATTTCATCCTGATACAGTAATTAGTACAGTTAAGAGCTAAGCAGTCAACAAGACTTGATGGGCCTTTCTGCAACTACGGTTTCTCACCTTAGATGTTTCTAAATCTCCTCTTAGCTTCACCGCTTCCCGGAAAACAATCCGATCTCCAATAGCCGGAATAAGTTCTTTTATCTCTTCTTCTGTAAGTTTTGTTATGTTTTGCACAGTTATTTTATGGTCTGCAAACATAGAATGCACATAGTGTATTAACATTCGCATAAAAAGTAGATATACGCATATACTTACTGTCAAATATCGTTTTAAGATGATCTTATGAAATTGAAAAATCATCCACGCTGTCCATTATCACATGTAAAACTGCAGATACAATCAAGCGTATATCAAAGCGACACTGCTTACCACTATAACCAATATATTTGCATGGAGTTAACGTGGTGAGGGTTGTGAGTGAGACTGGAGAATGTAGTCCTCATATACTGCGTATCTAAAAACTGTCGCCGTTCTACGTCGCGTCAGTCTGGTGCCACAAACCGCGCAAACTCTTAAAGGTGCATACAGACCTCCGCGACGCGCCCGCGACGCGCCCGCGCCGCGCCTACCGTGAGTAGATCGAGGCAGGCGCGCGCGCCACCCGCGCGCCAGTCGCAGCGGCCGCGCGCGCCACCCGCGCGCCGGTCGCAGCGGGCGCGCGCGCCACCCGCGCGCCGGGCGTAGTGGGCGCGCGCGCCTGTCGGTTGGCGCGCGCGCCAGTTCCGTTTGGCGCGCGGGTAGATCACGGCTCTCGAGCATGCGCATTATTCTCTCTCTACGAGGGAGGGAAGTACGACGATTATTGCGGTTTGTAGTTGTATTTTGTCTGGCTTTTCAACATCGTCATCCACCTAGTGGTTTTGGTGATTGTGTGATAAAGTTGTAAGATACTACTTTATAAAAAATTGGCTTTTACGAAATTTTCAGATAGGCTTGCAGTTGCATTTTTTAACACACAAGTAAATATCTTTGATACATTTTGAAATACAAATTCCTTAGTATTAATAATAATATATAAAAGACATTCCATAAAAACAGTATAGTTTCTTCATGCACCTACATGTACTGTATAACTAAAATAATTAAATAACTAAAAATAATTTTGCGTACATTTCTTTATAGATAATTGATCAACATTAACGCATAGTTTTAGAATCGTTTTTTGAGACCGAGATCCCCTTGAATTTGCACAAAATGCGGACATTCTGGTTTAACGGTTCATTCACGTAACCATGTTGACATTTACATTTGCTTTAAACATCCTGAATAGCCAAATAAACATATGTACATCCACAAATAAATGTAGATACATACTATGTCCTTGGTAGCAACTGCCAGTAATAAAAATTGATATAAACAACCATTAATTGATTGTTTTAGACGAAGCTTCGCTATTCCTGTCTATCAAAAAAAAAAAAACTTTCAATTTTTTTACGTGCATCTCTGTGCAATTATTCTTAATTTTATTTTATATCCTGCCAAGCATTTCTTTAATGTCTCTTTTAGAATAATTTTTATGGGTAGGATCCCATAATATTTTAAATTCTCTGTACATAACTATAAAATTTAAGCTGGCATCATCTGTCCACCCTGCAGACGAGATGGCTCTCCGTTGTACTGCGAGACCCTTTGCGCTCGAACAACAAAATATGACATGGGACTGGCGCCTGGTTTCGGCGAACGCTGACCGAGCGCGCGATCGTCGCGTCGCAGGCGCGCACGCTTCGCGTTGCAGGCGCGCCGTGTCGCTCAACCGGCCCGTAGAGGGCTCGGCAGAGGCGCGCGCGCCTATACTTTTCGACGCGCCAGGCGCGCGCGCCTATATTTTTCGACGCGCCAGGCGCGCGCGCCGCGCGTCGCGTGAGCGTCGCGGGCGCGGCGCGGCAGGTTTGTATGCACCTTAAGTTTTCCGCACAATGAAACCACCCGATATTTTAAACTAAGCATTTGGTTACTTGGTTCACACAAAACGTCTCTTGCATCAACCAACTAATTTTACTTGTTTTGAACACCATATTTTACATATATGATCTTGTTTCAATGCAATAGTTGTTTTCATTGGAATATATTGAATTGTTCAATGCAACACACCATATTCTTAAAAGAACTCATAAGAACTTTTAAAATTATCCAATGTAGTTTTACTTGGAAACAAAATGTTGTCGCTTCAAAGGAGAAATTTGTGAGCTGTGATTCAAAAAGCTCATCTAAATTGAAAACTTTATTGATTTGTTCGGAGTAAATTTCGGCAAGACAACGAATGTCTTAAACATTTCTCTATGTGTACACTTCATTAAAGACTAGTTACTTATTTCAGTAGAGTAAGGACTTTAAATCTAGTAATTATTCCAAGAAACTTAATTTTTAATTGAAGTCAATAATCTCTCGCATATATACAAATCTACCAACTAGTTCATTCAAGTTTCTTCCTTGGGATCACTGTGAGTAGTAGGAAGTGTAACGGCCCAAAGTTTTGCTCTGGTAGGAAGCCATTTTTTAAAGATAATGGGCGCTTGTCACATGTGCATTTATTAGTAAAAGATTTTATTGGTAAAAAGATAACAATACATGAAATCACGTCATTGTTTGAGAGAAGGTTATTAAAAAAGTCTCGAATTTGTTCTGATCGATGAACATTTAAATTACAAATTAATATCTTCGTCTGGAAGACCTTCTTTATGGTTTAGCTTGCTAATATAAAAAAGTCTCCAAATTTAATGTTCAATTTCGATAAATCATTTCTCCAGACCCCCGAATATTGCTTTTTAGCGTACGCTTGATACTATGACAGTTATTTGGATTCAAATAATGTGGATATCAAAAAGCCTTTTAATTTATACCTACCGCCACGCCATTACCATACTTTCGGCAGGCTATCCACGTCTAGGATCGACCTCCGTTAGATCTTTAAAAGTCTAACACTTTTTAACCACTTGTTCCCCCGTATTCCTCTTGTTCATAAATTTCTCATTGGTGGTCACATTTGCGCATCGGTATAGTCATCATTACATATTTAGACCTAAATTAATTATAATTTGCAAACAATTTGTATACAATTCATTCCCACAATAAAGTGCAACTAGATATTCTCACTTTGGTTGTAAAGTTCAAATTAATTTCTGAAGTGGTTTATTCTATACATACGTACATCGCTTAATTCGGAAGGATGGTATAGCTGGTGTAAGTAATGTTTTAGTTCTGCAGGAGTACAGTGTATTTGCCATCCATGGGGAAACAACAAACAGAAATATTGTTTGCTCATACGCAGAAGTTACATCAACTTAATTATCAAAATATCGTTTGTGGACCTTGTGAACATTTACTCCAATTAGTGTAATGAATTCATTTCCGTTTAATAATGGAATTATAATATGCTCCGTTAAGTGCAAAGAAGTATGCCGAGGAAAACTGGTAAATATCTACCCGATAGTTGTGGCAAGGAAGTTCGTCTTTTGGGAGACTGATTTAGCGGTGTAAACTCTGAAAAGTTTATCCATCAATTTTCAGCCAATTAAGCATCTTTGTGTATTTTCCCAAAATATTAATTCAGAAAACCGCGGCGCGTCTTAATTAAAATTTCAAGTTTGAAATGACTAACGCCCGAGTCTATTTCCGCTTTTCTTCGCCACCCTCTAATTTGAATAAATTATTTTCAAGATTTTCGCGATGTTTGTCTCCCTATATCTTTCCATCTTTCATTCGGGAAATTATACGAGACCGGATGAAATGCTCCATCTTCCGATAGGTTCACCCACGCCGGTCATAAATCATACAGAACTTTTTACCATTCACGATCGGCGGACGTGTTTACGCCATTAAATGCGATCACGCTCTCTGCTCGTATATTTGTAACTACTCCCTCTTTCTTTATGATCGATGCGGTGCATATTTGCCCCGACTTTCCCGACTTTCTATCCATTTTGATGTTTTATATTCTGCAAAGTATGATGATAAAGTACGATAGTGTTGAACTTTTCAGCTGAGCTAATATGCCTTCCTGCACCTTAACTTATTGAAGATTTAATCATTCTTTAGATCCATAAAACAAACATGCCAACAAAAATCTAACCTTCTTTGTATGTAAATATTGACAGAGATTTTCTTAGAGAGCTTTTTAAGGGAATCTGTTTACGGAAGGAGTAAAAGTTATCGGTTGCAGAACAAATAATCAATAGTGTGGGTATGTGCACAATGTCTGCATCATATTCATATTCTCCGAAAGAAAGCTCACTAGAATCAGTTGTCAATTTGTTGTTAGCTAGGGCAGTCATTTAGATGCGCACAAAAGTTAGACACAATAAAAAAGTAATTAATTAAATCTGTGAAATATGTTTAAATACTCAGAAACATTGAGGTTTTTGATAAGTTAATAAATAAGTTGTGGTTGGTATGCATATATATTGTAGGCACCTAAACCATTTTAAGTAGCGACCACCAAATATTGTTTTAAAACATTTCTATTTATCAATAGAAATGTTTAACAACATTATGAGTTCATATGCGGAGAGTTCATGCAGAAGCAGATATGGTCATGAGAAAGCAAGCAAATTATTGTTGAGAAGGTCGTTTCAAAAATGGTTTAAGTGGTTATACAAATATAGTTAAAAAATTGTTATTGTCAAAAAAATGATATTTCTAAGAGATATTAAAAAAACGAACAAGACAGACCACGCAATAAAGATTTTTGCGTGACAAAAATAGTATCAGCAAGCCGACGGTCCCAGCTCACGTGGAACAGTCCGTAGATGGATTGTGATATGTTTTCGACTCGCAAATATCATTACTTAATTTGTTATAAACTAAAATACTAAAAAAAACGTGCTTTTTTCGTTTTTCGCGAAGAGAATGAAAATACGAACAAAATAAACCTACTAATACTACATATTAGGCGAGTCTATAAAGTGTAAGTTTTAAAGACGGACAGTTTGGTAGTGTGCATCACCAAGTTCAACAATAAAAGTAAAATAGTATTTTATAAAATATGGCTTGTATCAGTGGCAAATTTTGCAAATTTAATGTGCATATTAGGGTGGACCTAATTTTTCGACCAACAATTTTTTTCTTGCCACCCTCCAGATTTGTTCTAGTATTTATAAAAAAGACTCAAAAGACTATTAGAAGTCTATTCATCTTTATTTTAAATATATACACACATCTTTTACAATCGTCAGTGTTTTCGAGTATTTTCCTTTAAAAATGTTGTGCCGTTGGTAAATTAATAAATAGGGAAATATAGATGTGAATAAGAATATATTTATGTAAATATTTAGTAATTATTATTTTAAAAAATCACTGCTTACTTACAACTTCTTACTGTTTAACCATAAATGATAAAAGTCAAATGTGCGTTATTTCGGAAATTTTTAATTCTTTGTACGATTTTTTTATAAAACGTAGTTTTTTAAAAAGTCCGTTTTTCACATAACATTATTTATTTTCATCTTTGGCAAAGTTTATTTTTGTTGCATAATCAACGTCTTCCCATTATCCCATCGACTTAAAATTTGCTGGGAATTAGTTTTCAATATGTAGAACAAATTCCAGGGGTGGGGTTCCTCTGAGTTTGAAAGAGAGATTGGTTAAGAGTAACTAAGATCCACCCTAGTGCATATAGCGTAAAATAGGAGTTGTTGCAGAGATAGACGAAGCCTCTAAAGCATAAGGGCAGTTTCTTTGAAAAAGAAAATATGTCTTGGTTCTTTGTACATTTCTAAAATGTTTCTAATTGCTGAACATCGAAATCTGTGTTTTACTTAACCAACAGTTAGTATCTTTTCGAAATACTCGTCTACCACTTTGACAATAACTTTTCCAAGCTGACGATAAGTCCCGATAAGATCTTTGATTTGAGTGACTTGTTACTGCTATGAAAGCTTGTTAAGAATTTTAACAGGGTAATAATACCAGACCAACCGTGACACCGGCACCGATGTCTCATACTGGGACTGTCGCGGCCAAATCGGGACGTATGATAAGCATGGTGGAGTCCAGACCAACTACCAATGATTCCATTTTACACCACAATACGACCATTAACTGTTAAATACAGTTTGTGTAGAAGATGGACATGTGTAGTTTTGCTTGAACCTTCCTCATTTATGTTATAAGCCAAAGCCGAGTAGAACTTGGGCAACTGGTGACACCTGAGGCATGGAGCGGCGTTTGTCTAGCAATAGTGAGCAATAGCACTTTCGTATATAACACCGTACTCCAAAGAAGTCCGCTTACCTCGAAACCGTAGTAACATTGGCCCATGAAATAATTCGATATGCCGCCACGAGAAAGAATGACAGTAAAAGTTACGGCGATTCAACGCTCGAACGCTCAGGCATAACTCAGGCGACCGAGTACAGCGACGACAGTGACGTACGCTTTGTTTTATACTATACTCGACGGACGGATAGTGCGTAAATAACTTGTCCCTATAATATCAAATGATTTTAGCAATAATTTGTATTCATAATAATTATTTATTTAACAAGATATTACTGTTAACATTTGCTATTACTACTTTCTCCAAATTTTCGATAGTCAATGATGTTCTTTTAGAACTTAAAATAACTTTTCCGTAGATCGTTAAATTTTATCAGTCAGTTAAGTGAATAGGAAATGCAATTAAATAACTCTATTAATGCACGATTTCTATTAATGCATGATTTGTTATAGCCAATCACACGACGTAAAGACAACGTTTGATTGGCCAATCGAACATATTTGAAATGAAACCTTCCAATCAAAACATACTGCGCTCTAGAACAGTCAGTGTCAAATTACATAAATTGTCATATAATCTAAAAACAAACATTGGCGAAGAAAAGTCTATGTAGACGACGCTAGAAGAATGCGATCGACGAAAAATTTTTGTAGCCAACTCGAATAATAAACGGCTATTTATGATCTCAACAATTAACGCTCGAGCGTTAAACAGTCTTGATCATTAATCGCTCTTTTTAATATACTTGTTGGTTAAATAACTATTAAAAGTCGAAAAGCTTCTCTGAACGTCACAGCTTATTAATGGGGCATAAGTAAAGCAATGCGCATGTAATTGATATTTTTCGCAATTTGTAAAATTATTTGTCATACAAAATTCTTGAACTATTCTGAGATTGGGATTTCTATCTAATATAACGTCAACTTTATTAGTTAAAAGTTCACACATTTCTCCCGGAACCGATTTCAATTTATTTACTATTTTGGTCAATGTTGCTATCGATTCTCTCACTTTGATGTTACGCCCTTCGAAATATTTAATGTCTGCAATTAGAAATGAAAAATTGCTATGAATAAATTCCAGTTGCTCTTTAAGGCAAGGTTCTTTTAATAATTCTATAATTAATATATAAAAATATATGTAAATGTTGCAAGGTTTTTGCACAAAGGTTTTATTCTATATAAGTTAACATGCAATATAAATATTTCATACTATTAACGCCTAACGTACAATAACCTGCATCGAAAAGAAAGAAAACAGCGAATAGGACCGCTGTGGTTGCGCGCGTGACCCTAGTCACTTCTCGGTCTACCCGCCACTGGAATAACCCCGAAAAAACTTGACTTGCCCAATCTCTGCTCGGCTCTGTATAACATTACAATGTTGAGATAAACATTTACATAGAAATATTAAATACGAGCTTTATTTGTGGTGTATGTCAGAGCTAACGAATTACGTAACATTCAGGAGGTAGAACACCAAGCGAAATTTGATTAAATTAGTAGCTTAAGCAGCTTTGAGGAATTACGATTTGGTAATGAATTAGCTCTTCAGCATAATTACTTTCTCTGGAAAAAAGTCCTACCATATGGGATAATCGCCGTATCAGCGATTTAGCTATTTTACAGCAAATAATTTTACCGCAAAACTTTAGGCAATAAATTTTTCGCCCCCTGCTCCATCCATTTTACTTTCATTAAATTATAAATTAACTTTCCTGCGTAGATGAAGAGTGTTCTGAACCGAGCTAGACGTCTTCCGCGTTTAATTTAAATTGAGAGGACTGCCCTAGTGGCTCCCGCATCTCCCGAGATGAAGAGCGTTTAATCATCGAACGGGCTCTCATTATATTGTCATTGTGTTGTGCACTAGGCACCGGAAGGAAGCGGCGGAGGACGACAACCCTAACACTTAAAACCTCCCCAAGTACAAATCTAATTATTTTTGCCATAGTAAGCGCTCCCACAGGCCCTCGGCCTTACTCAAAATCGAATTTCCTTAATGACAGCTTGCAAATTCCAGAAATTATCCGCCCGATACCCCCTTTGAACCATTTACCCATTGTCTCTGGTTCGTCTACGAAGTATGATGTAGTTGAAAGCAAATATGGGGGTTGATTTACAGGGTTTAATGGGCTTGCTCAAGTGCTCGATCTTAGATTGTTGTTCGGCATTAATATTAGACATCCCCAAATGCTTTAACGACCTACGGCGAAAAGGTAATAACGAGAATGAAGTTCAAAATTTAAATTATGTTCTGCCTATTACATGTATTGAAACGCTGATGTTATACATATTATCTAACAAGAAATACAACAAACAGTACATGTACTATTAGGGCATGGATAGTAGGTTCATTGCACTGCAGCCGACAGATATAGAAAAGTTACATTGCATCTGCCCGTTCAGAAGGTATATAGTGCAAGCACTAACGTAAATATACATAAAACTTATTAAATATAAAAATTGCTCTTTGTGGCAAATATGATAACCGTGCATTGACATTGCAAACAATAGTTATCTCGGTCTGTACCCTGTCTAATATTTTCCTGCGCTTGTTAATGGTATGCTTAATAGTTATTTAAGCTAAAATGGACGTAAGGACATAATAACATTCCAGCAAGATTTGAACGTAACTGTCGAGGATTTTTAAAGGTTTCTTCGTGACATTTGAAAACAAGTTCCTAAGTTTTATAACTCGGTTATCAAATTGCAAATATACAAACTTATATTGTGAGTCCTACACTCTAGTCTAGAATATCGAGTCTAAAACATTATACCTACCTACATATTACTAAATTTCTTGTATTTAGACCAGCATAATATTTATAATTCCGTGCACATGGAACTTGTCATGGACAGACACTGCACATCAAAATCAACGCCCCACTAAAAATTTGTCACAATTTCATAGATGATTTTCTGTCCAGCGTGCGGCTTAGCTTTGGTAACGATACTGTGCTGAAAATGTTTATTCAATTTTTTGGTTTTGAGCTTATACAGGTTAATGAACGGCCTGAACGCACGGTACCAAACATCCCACGTTGAAGACTTTGGTAATCTTCAAGTGTGAATTTATATCGTTATTCTGGGATGGATACCCAAGTTTTCAGTATACAGCTACGGCCGACTAGAATGAGTTTTCTGGTAACAAAATGAGCTTGATTCCCAGCACAACTTTTGTCAAATAGGTCATTTAATGTTGCACTGCGATTAAACTCATTTGGCCATAATAGAACCCCTTCCTATCGGACGGAGACGTATTCCCAAAACATGGGGTCTTTCTCTGAACAAGATACGCACTCCGACCACAGCCAAAATTACCACTGCCTACAACCTGGGATGTTTCTTATCGTGTGTTCAGTCTTGTCGTCGCCGTTCTCGATGTATCTCGGTTATTAAAAGAGGTATAAATCAAGGAACAAAATTTTTACTAAATATATGGTTTTTATATGGTTGTTGGTGGTACAAACCACAGAACGTTACAATCTGAAAAAAATCTCATTCTTATACCCTGAATATGCTCAAAGCGTTACTGATGAATCAACCTACAACTAAATAAAATTGTACGAGTGGTTTGAAAAAAAAAAATTGTGACAAATTTTTACCGGCGTGGTGTATATATTTTACACATATATCGGAAAACTTAGTGGGAATTCAGTCAAAAAACAACACATAAAGAGAAGAATTACACAACACAAAAGCGATTCAAGAATTAAACCAAACGCTTGTGCTTTAGCTTCCCATGTTAACTCTCTCGGACATAATATGGATTATCAAAATATAGAAGTTCTAGACAGTAATACTATTTTTTTCAAGCGCTCTTTTCTGGAAATGTATTATATAAATGATAACCGTTGTACGATGAACAAAAAAACTGACATTAGTAATCTAAGCGAAATTTATAGTTATCTCCTTAAATTTAAAGACATCCATCCTACAAATATAAACCAATTGTGACACGATACATGTCATTCATGTCATTTAATTCCTATTTAGGTTATTTTTTAGTGTCTAGTTTCATACTTATACTTTTTAACGTAGGCCTTTTATTATTTATAAACTTTTCCAACTTTGTTTTATGACATCTCTCATAATTTTTACATTTATTATCTAAGTTTCTCCGGTTTGTGTTAGTTATAGGTAGTTATATATAATTTTAATATATTCTTAAATATTTTAGAACCCTGAGGAAGGACAAAAATTAGTCCGAAATATTGGTATCTGGAATAAAAAATATAGAAAAGAAAAAACGTTTTTTGACTGAATTCCCACTAAGTTTTCCGATATAATAACAACATACAGTCATTAAATTATCAAATTATATTTTACACATATGCACATTGTACATATACACATTTTTTCTGTAACATATAGCTACTTTTTACTTTATCATACGTGGTGTTACACAGATAGAAAAAAATTCTTGTTTTTACGAAATATATTCGTTTGAATTTATTCTTTTGGGTCAAAACATATTTCTTTGACGCCAATAATTTTTACTTCGTTGAATAGTCTAGTTTATTTGCTTGTAGAGATTAATTTATTTGAAATATTTATATAAGTGAAATAGATATATTTGGAAACAGACAAAAATTATTATGATACGGTATGTCCGTATATTCATATCTAGGTAAAAATTACTTTCCTTTAAAGTAATATTTTTGCCTTAAAAAAAAACGTTTATTTTACACCAAAGAAATATAATTTTGATTCAAACATATAAATTTGTATATGTATATGTATCCAAAGGAGAAATTTATTTCGTTTAAAGTAATATTCTTTCTTAGGCTCAAAAATAGGTTTACTTGCGCCAAAGAAATAATATTTTGATTATAATAAATATATTTGTACACAAAAAGAGACTTATTACCTTTAAAGTAATATTTTTGTTTTGGGTTTAAAATAGATTTACCTCCGCCAAAGAAATCATATTTTGACTCAAATAAATATATTTTTAGTATGAATACCTCATCCAACTGTATTGTTAGATGGCGCTGTAAACTCTCTCCTCGCACTTCGTACATATCGAGAGTATATAGGCCGCGTGATCGACAGTATAGACTTATAGGATACAGTGCCTGCTGGTTCAAGTTCCGATTCCAAATCAGCGTACACTTTACTAACTTAACTTTGACTATATGTAGCGCTGTGAAGACCAACTACTGATCGAGGATGTGCGACATCCCAAAAACGAGGTGACACGTGGCCTATAGTCCTCCGAAAAATTCTTGTCTATAATAGTTCCACATTAGTTCCTTCAACAAATTATTAATATCTTTAATCAATGAAACATTTATTGCAAACTTAAAATACAGGTATTTAAAATACAGCATTTTAACTCGACCAACAATTTCGTTAATTTAAAAAATATAATTCTTTCACTCAACACAATCATAATTATTTGAAGTAAATAAATCTTGTTTCTTATAATATACAAATTGTAAATTTTAACTGGAAACATAAGTTGTTTGACACAAATCAACGTTATTTCTACCAAACAAATATTTCAAACAAATGCGTTTTTATCCGCAAATAAATATTTCTTTGCCTCTATTAAACACCAGATTTCTTTGAGTCAATGCATATTTATTTGAATTTAACAAAAATTTCTATCTCTGTATAAAGTATTCTAATCGTGTACAAAAATGAGATTTTAGCGGAAATATGTCCTATTGGGTCACCTGAAATTTTTTTACCAAGGTACAAAAAATCTGAAGTGGCCAGGCACATTACTCTATCATACAATGTATAAAATTAATAGTTTAGCTGCATGAAATTCTATTTGATCGATATCGAACGTGTCTGCATTAAAATAAAACAAGTTAGCCAGGATTTGACAGATATTTTGATAATATCATAGATAAATACAAAATTATATAAAAAATGTTGGTAAGAGCAGGCTGTTCCAATACTAGCGTTGCTGTCCTAATAACTACTGGCCACGCATGCGCAGTTTGATCTCGGGCACCACATCGATAGACAAAATATCTCCGTCTCACATTGTTGGAACTGAGACTACAGTAATAATAATAATTATTACATTGGCGCTATAGGGCAAGCTCCGTATAATCTCTAATACGTATATGGATAAAATTGACAGTAGGTATTGTCAAAAAGCCAGCTTTTGACACTACCCACTGTCAGAATGAAATAATTGTGAAATCCTCGCTAAATAAGTTTTAATGCAGACGCGGTCTCCACCAAATAGAATTTGCTCATACAGCTAAACTATTAATTTTACCAAAAAATTTCATAGACATAAATTCCGCAAAATGTCCTCTACTTTAATTTATTATTTAACTATTTTGACGAAATTACAGAAATGGCAGCTCATTTGCAAAGTCCTTGAAGAATGCTTAGAGGAAGCGTCCGTTTCAGCTCTAAGTTTTGTCATAAAACTTCTAAATATGAACTTTCGTCCCGATACCTTTAGTAGTTTCTCCGGAATCGGCGCCACAAAAATTTGGAACACACATACGCGCACACACACACACACACACACACAGATATTTTTTGTACTATGGTCAAAAATGTTCAGGGGACCCAAAAAGACATATTTCAATACAATACTTTCAATACGGCGTATGATAAAGTAAAAAAATGTCTATGTATCTGTGTTTACCCGTTTTTTGTAGCGACGATTCCGGACAAACTACTAAAGATATCGGGACGAAACTTAATATTTAGAAGTTTCATTACTAAACTTAGAGCTGAAAGAAGTTTCGTTCAAAAGGGCCCAAAGGAACTGAAAGTTTACTCTTAGCATTTTTCAAAGATTTTGCATATGAGCCGCCACTTCTGTCATTTCGTCAAAATAGTTAAATAATAAATTAAAGTAAACGAGATTTTGTGTAATTTATGTCTATTACATTTTTTGGTAAAACATTCTATTTGATCGAGGTCGCTCGTATCGTATCGTATTACAACTAGTTTGCCACGTTTTGACGGATATTTTGATTATATTGACAGTATTGTCAGTATTGACACTGTTGTATAGTATGATAAAGTCATGTACCTGGCCACATCAGATTTTTATAGTTGGGCCACTGGGTACCTAATGCCCATGGAAAAATTAAAAGTGATAGACAAATATATTCGATAATCTCAATATTTGAGCCAACCACTAATAGCGCATAGAACTTGGATAGACTTAAAGATAGAATTGAGTACCTATTGGAGATTTTTGGATATACACCTATTTTTTTGTTTTTTATATAGAATGGGAAGATTATTAGGTAATGGTGCACAGAACAATGTTTTTTAAATTATATTTTCGACTTTTAGTTGTTTTACTTAAGTATTTTATTTTGTATGTAGTAGGTTTCACATTTTTAGTGGTTAATAATTTGCAAAAAAATAAATCGATTTTATGGAAATTTGGAGTTTGAAAACAGTTTTTTTTTTTAAATCGGATTTTAAATAACCCAGTCCTTACTTCCGTATTCCAAAAGCGCATAAATGGATAATTTAAATTAAATGATTAGTAAAAGGTATCACAAACGGTTGTCTTTGGGCCATTTTCGGTATTTTTGACTGAATATTTTTCGCAAAGTTTACGCGAACAGATTTTTAAAAATCCGACCGTTACCGACTAAGGCTTGATTTTCCAAGACAGTTTAAACCACCAAGTGAGTTTAGGTCTCTAGGATTTTGTATATCTAAACTCGGTTCGTGGTTTAACCCGACATTGAAAAACCCAGCGTAATAACCAAGAAACTAATGAATCAACAATTCTATAACTAACATCGAAAACTAAATTCGGCTGCTCAATACCTTTTTTACAGCAAAACATTCGTAGGTTCAATTTGTTCATAATTCGTAGTGGTAGAATCGTTGAATACTTTAATTACTATATGATCAATAATTAGGAACCGATAATTGCCATTGATATTCAGCGTTCTTATAAAAAAATTTCCATCGCGAATTCAGGACCTTTTTTCAGGATACAAGTTCACCTCAGTCACAAGGTGACTGCAAGAACAACTAAGAAAATGTGCCTTATTAGCTCTATTATTACCCCATATATTCTACCAGAGATTTTAAAGGAATTACGTTGGACCGGTGTTTACCTGCTTATGCTAGAGCGCGTATATAATTTACCTTACAAATTTATTTCATTATAATTCTCCGCTCTAATAGTCTTGCATATTTGAATGCAATGCAGTCCCAGGTAGGTAGATATGTAGGGTGTAATAAACTTGACAAATAGAGCAATTCACTAGGGACGGGAACAGTTAGCACGCAAAAACGGTGCAACTCGGGAAACTGTTGGAACAGTTGGCGGTCAACATCCGTATCTCCCGCACAGCAGCACATTTCAGTTGATCTAATGTGAGCCTTTGACCAAACATATGAACATTGTTCGTGTGTATCGCATAACTCGGACAAAGTAAATATGTACATTTTAGCTGCAACTAGTCAGTAGGTACTCGATATCAGATCCGAAACTCACTCTGCAAATTCACTATTGTCGAGTGTATGTAAACATCAGTTAACTTTACTCTTACACGTACCTTTACCGACTGGAATACCTACCCTGCTCAATTCAATATGTGGAAAGCTCTGGAATCGGACAAACTATGAATTTTAAAAAGGGGGTTCGTAAAGTTTTTATGCGGGATAGCGACGAGGGATCTTTTATGCCGCCATAAAGAAAAATATTATTAAATTTTAAAACTTTCGGGGAACTCGCCGAATCCATCCCACCCCAATTCTTTCCCACCGGATTGTACACGAAAAAATTGATTTCTCTTTCGGATACAATCGACGAAGATATATGCGCTTTATTTAATCCGGCACAATAAGAATCTCGCCTCGCCGCAACCTCTCGTGGAGAAACTCCCCGAACTTTCTTTATAAATCCCCGACGTCGATTTCGTTCATATACAATAAAACGGATGGGACTTATCTGGAATTAAGACGGGAAAATACCTTTACAATGCGGCGTGGCGTGCACATAAATTTGGTTTTCTTTTGGAGATACTTTTTGCTTTCTTTTCTTACCTAAGTTACTAGAGTGGTTATGAGTTATGGTCATATGATGCTAGAACTTGTTCGTGACGCAATAACGTAGCATACGAAATAAATAGCGAATTTTATAATTTTATGACAATCTTATATATATATATATATATATATATATATATATATATACGGTGGGCAAAAAAAACGGTACAAATTTTTGATCACTCGTATTTCCTATAATATTTTGGCAATTCAAATATATTCTTTTAAAAACGAATTGCCTGTAGTGTGAAGATTGAAACCGTACCATATTCGCAATAACAGGACGTTTCAATCCACAGTTATATTGCTTTGTGTTAGGCTATGCAACATTTCTGATAACATCGTGTCAATTTAATGTGAAATGCAAGCTGTAATAAAATTAGCAGGTAATGATTTTTTTTTCCTTTGGTCAAAAGGGACAGCAGAGATTTTATTGCATCGAATACAGGGTGATTTTTTTGCATACAGGGTGAAATTTTGAAACATCGGTTTCTGCTATTTTTACTGAAAAAGAAGAAGTGGAATTGCGAATATGGTATGTTTTCAATCCTCACAACATAAGCAATTAGTCCTTCAAAGAAATGCTTGCTTTAATTTACTTAAAATCTTTGGAAATAGAAGTAATTGAACATTTGTACCGTTTTTTTGGCCCACAGTGTATAACAGCTTGTGATTAAAAAAATTTAAAAAATGTTTAGGAAAAATATCCCCTTACAATCTAGATATACAGAGTCCTGCAACTCAGCTCCCGTCTTCTGTAGCTCAGTTACTTATTAAGCTAAGGATTTGACATTTTGCAAGCTTACTCTGGACTTCAAGGTACATTTCAAGAAATTATTTTTGATTATACAGACTGTCCCAAAAATGTGCAACGCCATGGTAATATATTTTTTAAATTGCATCCATCAAAATTTTATTGAAATTGGTTGAGTGACTTCAGCGCAAAAAAATAAAAACCAAAAAAAAATCTGATTTCGCATCGTTGGCTTTAAAAATCAATAAATGCCACAAATTGCACCTCGTTAATAAAATTTTACGACGTGCTTATTAAGTTAGATCTAGTAGTCTCGTTAACTAAGTGCCATTGATAAAAATTATACAGGGTGACCAAAATCTAGTCTGAAACTTGTCAAATTTCAAACCTTGTTATTGTTCTTATTTTAAATTGGAACTCATATCCCCATCACAATACATTCCCAATATTTTAAAAGTTATTCGCCAAAAACTAATTTTGCGTTGAAAAACAACTATATTTCATAAAATATACCGCAGAGAAAGTATGTGATTTGAGTATACTTAATTAATGTCTTCCGTGCTCTCCGAGGCACAACCGATGACGAGTATGAAATGACCTCGCCACTGCTCTTAATAGGTCGGGCATAATAGTTTGAAACGCGCCCCGGATTCTTTCTTGCATGTTTTCTGGTGTTGTTGAAGGTTCCGCAGAAACGACGTCCTTAACGTAGCCCCACAGGAATAAATCGAGTTTCGTTAAGTCCGGTGATCGAGGAGGCCAAGCAACTGATCCTCCTCTTCCAATCCACCGATTTGGGAAGATTTCGTTGACCTGATCCCTGACATGTAACGGGTAATGTGCTGCAGCTCCATCATGTTGCAGCCACATTTCCGCCCTTACCGCTATAGGTAAATGTTGCAGTAAATTTGGTAATTGCACTACTACTTAATTAAGTACACTCAACTCTAAAATACTTCTCCGCGTTATATTTTATGAAATAAATTGTTTTTCAACGCCACGTACTTTATTACCTAAAGTAGCAGTTGGAAACGTTGAAAATAAGTTTTTGGCGAATAACTTTTAAAATATTGGGAATTGTGATGGGGTTGTATCTAGAAACAATGATTATTTTTTAATTCTGCGTCGTTTCACCTAAAAAATGTATGGGTTCCAATTCAAAATAAGAACAATAACACGCTTTGAAGTTGTCAAACTTTCACACTAGATTTTGGTCATCCTGTATAATTTGGATCAATGACAATTAGTTAATGAGGCTAGTAGATCTAACTTATACGCACGTAGCAAAATTTTATTAACGAAGTGCAATTTGTGGTTTTTATTGATTTTGAAAGCCAACGATGCAAATCAATTATTTTTTGTTTTTATTTTTTTTGCTCTGCTGTCACTCAACCAATTTCAATAAAATTCTGGCAATTTAAAAAATATATTACCATGGCGTTGCACATTTTTGGGACAGCCTGTATAATGAAATATAATTTCTTAAAATGTACCTTGAAGGATAGGGTAAGCCTGCAAAATGTCAAACTTTTAGCTGAATTAGTTACTGAGCTACGGAAGACGGGAGCTGAGTTGCAGGACCCTGTATATACCCTTAGCTGAGCAGACAATATTTTCAAATAAAGCGTCAACGGTATGCGATCGCGATGTCACTCCATCGGAGCTTATAATTGATATCAAATGCACCGTAGATTCCTTATATGAGAATATATTCGACAAATCCATTGACAATCCAAGAAATGTAAGACACTCAACGTCATGGCCTGTTAATTTATTGTATCGGTTTTAGAAAATATATTTATGAAAACGAACTGGATTGAATAGACGAAAACTGAAAACTGTGACAGGAAGTTAATATCAACAAGACGTAAATGATTGTCAATATACCAGAATACCAACCCATTAAAGTGAATAACATAGATTTAAGTGACATATTAATGATATACATTTCCAAAATCGTGTGATGATTTCATAGTCTTCATACTCATTGTGGGTTGGTTATGCTGCCGGCACGTTATGTAGCATTTGATACCGCGCGTTTTTAGGAAGATTAGTAGTACCTTGATCTACTCCGCGAGACTAGCTGATTGAGCCGCGTGAAGGCCCATGTGTGGTTTTATTTTCACTCGGTAATAGTACGGAATTTTCGACTTAAAAATTTTGGCAAAACAATATATATTTTATGTTCCTCATATTGTGTTTGCCCCTCGAAATTATTGCACTCAGTTAGTATACACCCTGTATAATATATGTCGAGAAAAAAAGTAGCGATGACGTGCATCGGCTGATTTGTTAGTAGACTATACCAGGACCCACTATTTTTATTCTGAGCATTAAATGTTATGGATGCCGTAAAAGTGGTAGGGGTGCTATTAATTTAGAAATTAAAAAATAAAATCGTTAAAATTATTTAGAGCTCTCTGAAAGCTCTACTAATAGATTCGACCACAATTTTATTCTCAATTTATCCAAACCTTTAAAGTGTTAGGCTGGGGTTATCAACGGATTTCACAGACTTAGAGGTTCACGGTTTTCTAAATGAAATTGTTTCATTATGGAACATTAATACCATAGTCATACACGAATAATTGCGGTCCTATCGTCTTATTCGTGTATGACTTTTTTCAGGAAGTTACCTTATGGCCAAAGTGTTTCCTCTCTGGTATAAGAGAAGAAGCCCATCTATATAAAGCAGCCATGTAAGCCCAACTGTCAACCTATGTTATTCTGACGCTATACCCTCCAAGTATTCAATTACTAGGACTTCTAGGCCTTGTTATTTCTCGTTCTTTTAGGAACATGGTTTTCCCGGACAAGAAAGTGTCATGGTAACTAATTTACTAAAGTGAGCATCCCTCTCCGTGTAGGGTGCGAGATATTACCTAACATGGCTGCAACAACCAAGAATCTGGCATTATGTCTTGTATAAATCGCTTCAGGTTCGTAACTAACGATGAGTTTAACAATGCTTTTATTTGATATTATTTCTTAAAAATTTTATAAAACGGGCGTACAAAATTCCGATTATTCATTCATTCGTTTTAGATAAGTCGATCGTGCACCGAATGAATAATATATAGGAACATTTCGGTTCCCATAAAATCATTACCGCCGAGATCGGTGCGTTTGCCTTCCCACGGGAGTGTTTTTCTGACTCATCAGGAATTCCTCTTTGCCCGGGATTCCATTAATAATATGGCGGGGGATGATCGCATTCTTATTAATAGGCAAAAATATTTCAACGAATTCTAGATTGCAAAACCCATTCGTTTATGGAATGCAGTTTTTTCCTTCATATTATTAAGGATAATAATATTTTGCGTCCGTCGGCATCTTAATAACTGCGAAAACATCGAAATATTGAAACATCGAAACCATCGAAAACATTCCCGACTTATCTGTCTTATCTGTCAGGTTCTGATTTCAGCCAATAAGGTAAAACCCTCTGGTTTCATTCATTATATGAATAATAAATTTAAGATATATAATCAAGCAATACTATTTGATGTGAATAAAAGTTAACTATCGAACCAATTGTAACTTATGTAGTAATAATTTAGATGGAGATAACAGATAATTTTGTTCCTTCCGGAATAAATTAATTATAATCTAAATGAATAAATTTTTTGTATAACAACCTATTATATGCTTTCGTTCTGACATTAATTAGTGAAGTATGAAACAAGCACCAAATGTCAAGTTAACAAAAATAACAAGCCAGTATTACATGATGTTAAAAATTAGCTGTACGACTTTTTTGGCGCGTATTATTGTATAGTCGGGCCAACTGGGACAATTTAAGTAGACTTGTCGGAATATAGCTATTTAAATACACCATGCTTTTATTACCAACTTCAGATAAATTAAAAACAAAGTAAGAAAATGCAAATAAAGCAATCAGTAATTCGTCTAAAGTATGCGTCTTAAATTAATATTTTATGTTATCTTTTTATTGCCAGAGAATTCCTGCAAAAGGCTTAAAAAAATGCGTATTTATACATATTTTATTTTGTTAGATTGAATTTAGCGGTTTGGTGCAAGGAAATACCTTATACGAGGTGTGATAAGAAATGTTGTATAGTGCACTGGTAGAAATAATATTAAATTGCACGAGACCTTACCAAACAGAGTAAAAAGATGATTCCTAAATTAATAGCTTATTTTGAACGTGAACGTGACCGGTTTCAGCGTGAGCGGCTTTTTTCAGCCGCTGAACTCTATACATCTTAGTTTTCATCAACAAGAACTTGTTGCACGCACCCTGTAGACGTTAATTGATGCAAAATATGAAATGTCATTTCCATCCCTGTCAACTAGTACTAATCTTGGCTCGACATACCTGACCTAGTCGAACCTAGGACAATTTACCTACTCTGTCCCACCCCCACGAGAAGTTCTTCGTTTAAAATCCTAAGAGCAGGCGCATGAAAAGGCGTGATATCTCGTTCTAACGCATAAGTTGGTTTACGAATAATGCGCAAAATAACAGCCAAAATCAATGAGGAATTTACACTTCTCGTGGGACGGAGTGTAATAATATACTACCATTTTTATATTATAAATAGCTAAGCAGGGTTTTGTTAACTTCAATTTTGAGAGATCTTATAGCTTTCTCATGAACGTCATTTTAGAAAGATTTCCTAAATAAAATTTTGCGTATCAATGATTTATCCAATTCAATAGGCAACCAATTATGTATATCACGATAGCGTAAAATATAAGTTTCAACAGTACATCTGAATTTAAAATGCGAATTTTCCGTTAATTTCACGAACCGTTGGGCGCATGAGAACTTTTAGTCGATGATTCGATTCAATGAAATCGCTTAATTATGTGCCGTTACGACGAAGGAATAACGATAGAATTTTCCAGATTTATCGGTCCCATAATAACCGCGCTCCGTGGTCGATAATCTCTTCAACTTTTTCAAGCAATTTTCCTCCTTGGATAATATTTTAATTTTATGTACTTACTTTAAGTGGCAACACTGTCAAACAAATGGGGAATCATAGTACATAAAATAATATGTAATACTTCTAACCTGCTCATAGAGATAACTCGATATCGAAGCCTTGGAGAAGACGTTGTTTTTGGAGATTTTCGTTAAATATATCGATAGTTGCATGGGCAAGTTTACTTGGATAAGTGCTTCGATTAATTATGTTTGTTTAGATTAATCTTGTCGGTTATAAAAGTAACGTACGCAGAGAAAGCTTGAAGGTAAACTGTAATTATAGTTCTCTTAACTTATTACAGTGCTACCTATAATCTTGAACAATCTGCTTCCATTACGTCGATTGGTATTCAGGATTAAGAGACTACAAGGCACCCAGCACACTGAACACTTTGGTAAACACCGGTGCAATTTGTATTTAGAGCATGGAAATACGATGGTCCATTCTGTGCAATGTTACCCCATTGTGTTTTAACGGTACCTGAATTTACATTGCGCAGGTTAATCTGGTTATATTATCTGGTTACCGAAACAAATCACCGAATATATTAAATTGTTATGCTGCTGCTAAGTGCCAATATTATGTATTGTTTGTGTTTTATTTATGAATGATGTTGCTCAACAACTTATTAGCCTAAAAGTTATTTTTAAGCTATCCCACGATGGGCAAATATGACAATTTTTAACTACAACAAATTCAGATAGATGTTTTCGTTATTAATGATACTTGTTATGAGTTCATAACAATGTCTAAGTTTTTAATAAATTACGTAATTATTGCTAAACTTGTTAATTTAGATACTAACTGCAAAAATTTCTGTTGTGAACTTACAGTTGGAAGAGTAGTTTTTTATGCCCTGCGGGAATCAGTATAATTTTACCTCCCAATTATGTTTTTAAATTTTTATATTTTTTACATTTTGACAAGTGTGGTTTTACATTGTTATTTTTCAAGAATTTGGCAGGAATATAACACCGATTATAATATGATATTAAGTGTTATATGTGGTAAGTCGTAAAAATTTTACTTTCAATATAATGTAATTTTAAATCATATGGGGTAACGAGTGATAATTTTACTTCTATTTTATTATTGTTAAATTAAATTAACTTAGTAGTAATTTTAAATCATTTGTAAACTCTTATTAAAAACTTCACAATAACTGTGAAGCATATTTATTTAATTTATATTCCTATTACGCATTCTAGAAAGGAACCAATAGTTCTAATAATATAATAACAAGAACACATATTAGATAGGCACCAACAAGGTTAACGTAAACCATAGATTTCACATTTTGTTTGTGTTTTTCTCCAAATTTTGCTTTGCATATAGTTTGAACATTATCTTTCAAGTTTTGTGTGTATAAAGACTATTCAATTTTAAAGCAAATTTTCAAGAACAAACTGTACTCTTTAATTACAGTTTTCTGCCAAATATGGCGATAGACATCAATCTCTAGTGGCTGGTCGTCGTCGTTGGTGGACTATAAAAATAACACAATTTTTCTGCAGTTTGTCATACATACTTTAATCTTACTGCTACTGATTTGGCAGTTGAACATTGTTGATACAGATACTGCACCTGATACAGCACTACATTCCGACGTGTCGGAACATTTTAACGTTTAAATTTTATATCGTTTTCTTTCTGCCTGCCTTCGAGGTTCTTGATCGACTTCTCTTACATTTTTTCCAAGGAATTAACTTATTCTGATGGGGTATATCACAAAGCACACAAAAACAGGCTTTATATGTCACAAAGTGTCCTAAAGAAAACCTTTTGTTTGAGAAGCGCCGCAATATCGTATACAAAGCATAAAGAACAATTGTTGTTGTAGAGACCTTAGCTTATTCAGCGTACAATGACCTATTCGGATATTGCAAGAAGATAATCCTGAACCAACTTTTTTTGCTTTAAAATACTATCAAACTATTTTACAAACACAATTTGCTAATATCAATTCGATAACCACTTGATACACTACGAGTACATGAAACTTCTACTACGGAAGTGCACATCAAACCTGCTAGATAATGAACAAACAATTAGGCCGCTAGAAGGCCCTCAAAACAATTTGAACCAGTTTTCGGTCGGAAGCTCACCCATTTGAGCTGCAGAGGCAGTAGAAATTTATAGGCGCATTTGTCACTTCAAAGAAAGAATGCTAGGATTCGAACATAAACAAACTCGGCGTGCCACCTATAGGAATAGTTTGAAGTTTGGTACATAATGATCACTAAATGATTACTGCTGTGACCAGAATTATGTAAAATAAATTTAAAGGAAATCTTTCTTACGTATAGACTAGGGCTTCCAATTCCGGAAAATATACTGATCCCGGGATTTCGGGATTAAAGATTTTGTAATCCCAGGATTGACCCTGGGGTTGATCCCAGGATTCATGAAAAAAGCGATAATTGCCGGTTCAAACGCCATCAGTAAGAAACGTCTAAAATATACTTTATTGGACAATATCTTACACCGAGACTTCATCAACGTTTTCAAATTTTACTTTGCAAGTGGAAAACCAAAATTGGCGGTTTAAAAGGTAAAAGGCGTCAATGTGTGCATAGCGACATCAATAATAAACAAAATTTAAACTTTATTAGATAATAACTTTAATAACGAGACAATTTTTTTTATTTTTCATATTGATGCCAATAAAAAATTTGACAATTTCTTTTTATTTATTGTGTAAAGTTGGATAATTTTAGATCTCGTACGTCATAAATGTTTATTAGGCAAGTAGACTAACTATTTGCATTTTAAAACAAACGATTATTGTTTTAAAAAAATAACTACAATGACTTTAAGACCCAGAACTAAACGCGTTTTCAAGTGAAGGCGTTATTTATTGTTATTCAGTTCAACTTCTTAGAATATTAAATATTCAATTTGTTGTTATGAAAAATATTAATATTACATCTTTCGGTTTTCTCAAATACAGTTCAAGTAACCCAATTCACATTATAAAAATAGACTTGTTTATCTAAGTGCACTTTTTGACAGAAGTTTTCTACTCAGAAAGCGAAAAAAGTGATAATTATGGGATAAAGAAATGTCAAAAGTGACCTATTACCGCAGTCACAACTCATCACAAACTCAAGATTGTTCGTACCTAAATATTTTGTTTTTTAGTTAAAGGTAAAATCCTTATCCTAGATTAATTATTATCATTCGATTTTTAATTTAGTTTTCTATATGTTGATGAATTTATAGATTATTGTGATTTTTATATGTTATTTATTATTAATGTATATGACTTTACCATGTTTTTCTTTAAAACAACTCTACCAAAATCAAACTAAAGATCCGTACGTCTGAAGCGACGGCCAGAGTTAGTTAACCGATTATAGCTTTGAGTTTATCACAGAAATGCAATAGGCTGTTCAATTACAACTGCTATCATCGTATTCAATGTTCATCCGTCTTAATTTGAACAGTCGCGCGTCGCCTTGACTCGGTCGGCTGAATTCGAAATACGCTGAGAATTCCAAATGCACTAGTCGCTTCGTAACGGCTCTGCAAACGGGCCCAGTTGTAATTGAAATAAAACATAAAAGAAAAACATCGCATTTAAAAGCAACCTTTAGTAGTAGGTACCTACATAATCAACGAGTTTGGCTGTAGGCGTGTGAGTATTAATGAAAACGCTTCTGCGAAAACCTCGACTTAACGAGACCCAAAAAAAGCAAAGCAAAATGTGATGTAAACCGTTAAATAATTTAGGAACGGGGCGGTCGACTTTTCCGAAAGTTGCCGTTTCTCTTTTCGTCATTTTAAATATTTAAAAATCACTGCCTCTTCCGTTCCCCCATTAAGCCTCATTTGCCAGTCGGATTTGCGTAGACCCGGCAAGCTATGTAGTACCGTGAGTAGGTCGATCCGTCGTCCGCCGGGGAATCCTTCGGCTCCCATCTCGTCATTACCAACAGTTAAGTTCAGTAATAAGCCTCTTAGAATCGAAGTTTGCAAACTTAATTATTCACCGACGTTTCGGCGCGCGCTGCGGTCTAATAGTTAGATAGGTAGGTTAAACACCACCTGACTTTGATAAGGTTTAGTAGTTCCGGTTACGTCCCAACATTATTGCGGAAGTTTAACGATAAATACGATATATTGGTACTAGGTCAAAAATAATGAGTTACTAGGTGGACTTTGGCAGTTGAATGAGGATTGATTCTGTTGTTTATATAACTATACACATTAACTCAATTTAGGAGGCAAATTTAGATGCTCTAGTTTACATGCAGCCCCGTACCTCTGCATCGTAAATTATCTCTAGGTCCCCGTGTGGCCAATTTGCCGTAAACTTCTTGCTCCGGCTCAGTGGCGATTCACGCTGTGTAAGTTTTTGTGTACGAGGTTCGAAAATCCTCGAGAGATGTACCGTACAACCAGATTGACATGCATGTTCCCATCACTGTTTTCGAATTTTTGAAAAGTTTCACCGTGATTGACCCACGTACCGTTTTTCTCTGCTTGTGAACGGATTTTCAAGCAAAACGGCTAAAAGGCACTTCTTTACCCTATAAATATTTATGAAGATGTGTTAACGTAAATAATCATAATTTGCGTTTGGACGGTTCCATATTTCTTAACATATGTCATGGATCCATGTTTATTTCACCTTTTGACGTATTTTAATCTCTATCATACGTATACTCACGGGAAGAAGGATGAAATCCTCTTATTTTTTTGCGGCGCTATAACCCAAAACTATCGAATAAATTTTGATCTGTTTTTTCTTTAATATTCCAGAGAATAAGGAGTATTTCTGGATGAAAGTTCGATCAAAATTCGTCCGGTAGCTTCCGAGTTAGATCGAAACAGAAAAGTGTACAAGTGCACAAGTGTACATCACAAAGAACACCAAACAATTTATTAAGTTTTAAAAAGTTGCCCTACCCACGTTTAGAATCCACTAATGGATAAAATAACCCAATGGTAAGATATCTATGTTGAAGTATAAGGTACATCAGGAAAAACCAACCTTTCAAACAAAAAAGTCCAAATCGCCGAAATCGATTGCAAATTTAAGTACGAACATTTATCAATTGAAAGTTCAGAAAGACTGGTTCGTACCTAAACCAGCAATGTAATGCGGATTTATAAAAATGTTGTTTGCAAGGTATACCCGTTGAACAAAACAAAGCGACTTAACGCCTCAACTGCGCGCCGCGATCGATCAAAGTTATTTCACATACGAGTCATTTGTTGCATACAATTGCCATTCGTTCGTCTCTAGTGCTACACAAACACGCTCACATTAAATTACGTATTCCAAAAGATTCTTATTGTTATTGTTGATAAACCAACGAACAGCAGACTACATATGAACAGACTAATGTTGGACCGATATTATAACCTCCTCGTTATTTTAAATTAGTTAAAAATATAATAATCTGTAATGAATTAATATAAGGATGTGTTTATTTATGGACCTATATTGGCTTTAAAAAAAAACATGTCTTAATTTGGCATTCTTGATGTATTTCTGTCAATTGATTAGCAAAAAAATAATAAGTTTTGCCTGTAAGGCAAGTTATAGCAATTCATACCAAAACACAATTGATACATTAGACCTTAATAGATTCATGAATGCACTGTAGGAGTTCACTGAATTAGTCACTGGCAAAGTGGGGAAAAAGATCCTTAAAATTGATATACCGGATGATTCAATTTCGAGGCTCACCATGGGGATCTCGCTTATTAGTGGAGATAGAGTATATGTTTAAACTTGGCAATGTTTTGTATTTTTGTGTTGATAAATTATCTGAAAAGAAATTTAAACTATCATTTTTCATTTTGAAAATATCCGCAAAAAACTGAATTGTTAAGATATCGTTTTTATTTTTTTATTCAAAACCAAGAGTAACTAGACATTTGAAACAAAAACATTCTATAGCTGCTTTTTAACAAGGAATGCAGTGTTATTTTTTTAATTTGCAATAACATCAAAAATGGCGGCGTAACCATGGCCAACTTTTGTTTTTCTTATGGGCGCCATGTTGAATTTTGGCATTTTCCGATACTGGTGGTTCTTTTCTCATTTTTGCAATGTACAACATGTTGGTATTAGTTTATAAAACAATAGTGTAATAATAAAAGGACCTTCAGGTATCCAACTGATGGAGCTTGGTTACAGTCCGCCAAACTCGTTACCAAGCAACGTCAAGGAAATGCACTTGGATCAATCACGCAGCGTTGTGTTTGCCATTTAACCAAATAAACCTTAATTGTGGTTGATTGTGGATGTAAAATGCCGTTTACCAATATCGAAAACCATTATATGATCAGGGATTATGATTTTAGAAATGCCCCATCGTAGAATATTCCTAACATTGGCCAGAAATTTATCGTAGCATGGATCGTTTCGTAATCCCCGCAATTCTTATAATCCTCAACCCTGTAACTGGGCAATTCATGTTCCAGGAAAACTTGATTGGAGAACGAATTTTAAATCTTCTGCGCACCAAAGTGGCAGGCTATTTTGACGAGGTTGAGTTGGATCAAAGAAGAATAACGTGGATAATGTGAATAATGCCGTGGCAGCAAGGTGGAGAACCGCCTCACAAGAAAAATAAGCTTTTTGTTGTATAAACTTGTTTCTTTTACAAACTGACTGTTGTTAATCCAAAGCACGTTGGCCAGTCCGGCGGTGTGTATCCAAGCTCCATGTAACTAATGCAGAACACGGCTATCGGAAAATGCCAACATCCAAATGATGGAAAATGATGGAAAATGCCCATAAGATAAACAAAAGTTGGCCATGGTTACGACGCCATCTTTGATGTTATTTCAAAATAAAAAATAATACTGCATTCCTTGTTAAAAAGTAGCTGTAGAATGTTTTACTAATGTACATATTTTCATACCAAACAGAACTATTTTTCTTATCGATTTTAATAGATCGCGTCTTAATGATAGCAAACGCCTTAACATAGAAACATTTTCGAGAAAATATTGTGAGATTTTGATAACTTTTTTTGTGGGTGTAAAGTTAATAAATAGGTGTCTCTAAGATTTGTGTGAATACAAATCCGAACTCTAAGCGCCAAATTAGGAAATACTGTGGCTGCTAGAAAACAGAATAACGTTCAGGCTTTCAGGTAAAAATGTAACCAGGTTTAAAGTTTACTACGACATAATTTTGAAATTTCTAGGACACATGATTCAGCTGGTATAATATCGTAAAAATGGGTAAGAACCCGTTTTTTAACGTTTTGTCATTACTTTTCTCAAACGCTTTCTTTCAGCGAGCCAAATTTCTATCAAAAACGCTGATTAACTTTTTTACTAACCAAAATTACAAATATTTACCAAATACTTCATTCCCAAAAAAATTTCGTCCACAAATTGTGTTTTTAACTTTTGTCGGAAAGTCGAAGATTGTGGTAAGAACATACATCGTTCTCCGACTGTACCCGAAGATACGTGTATATTTCAACAGTGGCGTGCAAGCGGGACCCTCCCTTTCATTATTTTTTCAATCGCGACATCAAAAGGACACGGTAATGAACGGACCCAGAAGAAGTGCGGTCGAGTTGTCGGGAAATAAAGGAGACCGTGAAGCAGCGGAGTGTTCAGTTCATGAATTTTTATGAGTAAAAAGTCCCGTCTACCGAAAGTACGCGAGGAACGCGTACATCCCCCAAAGCAACAAAACTAAATACGAGATAATTATTGTTACGGAGGCGGGATCGACGCCGCGGATTCGGCGTCGCGTCGGTACGGTCCGGCCGTTGTACTTTACATATTTAAATGTAAACACTTCTTTTGCCAATTCCACCCTCGGCTTTAACTGCTGTTATTTAAATGAGATGTTTTAATTTTAAAGTTTAAGTAAATATACGCTTGATTGCCGCTGAAAATAACCATTAATGTTCGTAATTACCGTTGGTTTATCATTTGTGTCTTTTTCCTTAGTAGCTACGTAGCTACTTTACAATTTTTATCATTTTTACAACTTTTTGAAAACATGAGTTCTGGGCGCAGATTTGTTTGCAATGCAATGAAATATTATATCGAAGAAGAGATTCGAGGGTTTCACTTCCACTAGTTTATACTATATAATTCACAGCAGTAAAATGATCGACAACGAATGTAATTATAAATATTTAATGCTTTTTCACTATTTAAGCCTCAATTACATTGAGCGATTTTACAAGCTGCTAGTTGGCGAGGTTAGAAGCGAGCGTGTCGGCTTGTGGGATAGTGTTGATGACACACAAAACTGTCCACTCGCTCAGTATCCAACTAGCTAGCGAGTAAACCACGTGTCGTTAATACGTTGTTGTTGTATTTTCTGTCACCTCCTGAATATGTTGGGCGTTAAAATGAAGTGGAACGCAAATAATATTGGAGAATTTCTTAATGTCTAACAGCAGTACCCTTTGTTGTGGAATATAACAGACAATGACTATTGTAACACAAAATGAAAAGGTGAAACTTTCCAACGTCTTTATAATGAACTTAATGAAAAACAGTTAATTGGGGGAATGGGTGTGAAGCAATTGAAGGCTAGAATCAAATCAATTAAAGGTGTCTACAGACAAGAAGTACACAAAATTGAAAGCAGCAAGAAAACTGGCTATGGTAGTGAAGAAGTGTATTCGCCAAAGCTGGCATGGTTCAGTGAAGCAAATTATTTGGCAGAGGATTTGGCAACAAGAAATAGAAAATCAAATTTTTTCTCTGCCTCAATTTCTGCTTTTTTTAATTCTTTTGTGATAGCATGAGCTAAAATAACGACTCCACCACGAACTAATTCCGTCGACATTTTGTAGATAATGAAACTAGCAACCACAAAGTTACTCGCTGCTAGTTCACTAGCAACTATGATGACACATGGCTAGTTGACTAGCCAACAATCCCACACGTCAGCGAGTTACCTAGTAAAGTAGCCCGGCTTTCAACTGTAACGTTGTGCACATCATGACACTGGGCGAGCTTACTAGCAACTAACGAATTCGCCAACTAGCAGCGTGTCAACTCGCTCAATGTAATTGAACCTTTACTACAAATTAGCAAGAACGCGTTTCTAACTGGCGCTGTTTTACTTGTAAAATGCAAATTTATGGTAAAATGTAAGAGAAAATGAAATCAGTCAGCTCTTAGAATGAACGTCGCCGCATTTTACAGCATTGAATTTATTATGCAGATCAATCATCCGGATTATTTAAAAAAAAAATAAGACAGTTTATAAAGCACTTATTTTGATTATTCTTGCACAAAGTTGTAGGCAACATAATTTGAAATTTGAATTAGATTTGCTAAAATTTAGCAAACAGAAACAAAGTTCGAGAAGCATATATAGGTATAAAAATAACGAAAAATATTTGCTTAAATTTTTATTATAAGTCCAAGAGGAATATCAAATGTTAAGTGAAAAAAAAATTATTTGGGGCCACTTATGAATTTAGCATAAAGTGTATTTTCAACAATGGTTTTGCAACTTTTTAATCTCTTGGTGAAGGTGTCGGTGCAACGAAATTGGTTGGGTCGGAGTACTAAATGTTAAAAAATGCTGATCTAGAATATGGTACTTATTTTATCAACATGACAAAAAACTTCTTGTAGTAATAGTACTTTTAGACTTAAAGTTAGCAAGGGCAGCTATATAACCACTAAACTAACGTTTGTATGTAATTTAAACATCTAGTAAATAAATGTTAGTAATTTGTACACCTATACTGTGACTAATAATAGTTTTCTTTTTTTTTTCAGGTATGAATTCTGAAGATTTGTTATATATTGGTCTAAGTAGAGAGAGAGAGAGAAAGAGACCGGCTTTGTATAACGTATGTATAAGTATTATTTCCGTAGAATCCGAATCTGAAAGCATTCTGAATTGTGTCTAGGCTTTGAGAAAATAAAACTGGACTCAATTCAGAATTTCTGCCTTCAGATCAAGATTCTACGAGAAAAAAAGACACTTGAAACAGTTATCACTGGTTTACTTTGTTGTATGTTGGCCAGGATAGCCACTTAACTTATTTTTATAAATTAAGAGGAAACATGAAAAAATGTAAAATGCTCTGATTTCTACACTTAATTGTTTAAATTTTTAATTAAGGAAATATCTCTGGCATGTACATTTATTGTAGCAAAAGGTTTTATATATGATTAGTTTCGATTTGAGTTCCCTGGGACACAGGTTAATATGTGTTAATTTCAAGTTTCACAGGAATTAAGTATGGATATAAAGGAATTAATTGAGAGATTCCGCCATAAAACAAACACAAATTTTGAAAATTAGGGCCGTCATAGTATCTAAGTATAACTATATTTCAGCCTCGTCTCATAAATACTATATTGTAGTTCCCTCATTCCTTGTACTGAACCACACGTTTAAAGTTAAAAACTGAAAAACTACCTGCGGCGGCGGGCTTACGCCTGATTCACTATTTCGTTTTGATGATCTTGTCAATTTGGTGCGAAGTTGGGATAGTGGTATGTCTCCTTTTTTGGCCCTCACAGCTGTCATACAAGTCAGCGGACAAAGCTGGGCACCTGAAGCGTCTTAGATATCGAAGTTTCAATGTTAGAATCCAACTGTGTTTGTTTTGGAATTTTCAATACTTAACGATAGACTATCACCCATATTGCAAATTTTGGTAATTAGCAGCAGTTTTTAGAAATTTGTTAAAGGCGCGTTTGGGTTACGACCGAGTTTGTCAAAATATAACTGTCTGGGAATAGGAGATACTCGTAGGGCAAGGTCCTAGGGTATGTACAATGTACATGACAAGGAGCAGTTGTCCACCAAACTTGCAGTGTTAATAGCGCTAGCTACATGACATTATTTATTACATAATAAAAGCAATGAACAAGCATTTTCTTTAATAATTGGCAAGCGGGTAATAATATCCGGGTCAAACAGACGGCCTACTCTGAAACTGCTGTAGTTCCATCAAAATCGCAATATATGTGCAGCAACTGCTGGTGTACAATACTTAAATAAAACTAAATATTACAAAAATGCCTAAATGCTAAAAGTGGATTGAAATATCCACATTTCCGCCTCACAGTACAACTACAAACCCTGCGCTTCCACATCACCCGCTGTTGAAAAGTTTAATTACAGTATGTAA
This sequence comes from Melinopterus prodromus, assembly GCA_964023965.1. Taxonomy (NCBI): domain Eukaryota; kingdom Metazoa; phylum Arthropoda; class Insecta; order Coleoptera; family Scarabaeidae; genus Melinopterus; species Melinopterus prodromus. The sequence continues at coordinate 28,178,312 of OZ030394.1, read as the reverse complement.
TTATTTGTACATTTTAGATAAGTCACCAATAGTCGGCAGTTGTTTCTTAAACAGAATTAATTATAAATTAGTTACTAAATCTTAACATACGTAAAGATAGCTTTATATTAGCTTTATTATGATCATAGGAAGGTATTTTGAAGTTAATAATTTCGATTATTGTTTGTTGAAACAAACCTTCTTGTGTGGGTCAAAAAATATTTTGCTGTTTATATCTTTAAACATCTGCAATATATTATTTATGAGACGAGGCTGAAATATAATTACAAGACCAAACGAACTCACCTAAATGAAGTTCGATCTTCATTATATAGAAGCCTCGTCGAAATAATAATCACCCACCTCACCCTAATAGCCCCTTAAGTAACGGCAAAAAAAATCCCAGACTCTGGAGAAATGATATAGTGAATCAGGCATAAGCCCGCCGCCGCACGTAGTTTTTCAGTTTTTTACTCTAAACGTGTAGTTCAGTAAAAGGAATGAGGGAACTACAATATATTATTTATTTCGACGAGGCTTCTATATAATCACGATCGAACTTCACTTTGGTAAGTTCGTTTGATCTTGCAATTTTAAAGTGTTGCTGAGCCATGAGCATTGGCGATAAATGAAACAACTGAAATTTAACTAGTTAGCGTTTGGTCATATACCAAACCATAATTTAACGTGCCTAATATAATTCTGAAGATAAATTTGATTGGGATACAGACGCTAGAATAAATCAAAACAGATTTATTTAATAGCGTCTAAAAACTAGCTTCCATCGGGCATGTAAAATGCGGAGGCTATAAAACACCTCAAACTTTCTCGTCCGCCCCTATTTCGTACGCAGGGGCGAGTATTCGTACCCAGTAATGCATATGCATTGAACAGACCGCAATATTCGCGCCGTATATTTTCGCAAACTTTTCCCATCGTTTATATATATGTTGTTCCTAGCCGCCGCCGGCCGCCGCTGCTGCACCAGCAGGGCCGGAATTTCTCTTTTTCACGTTCGATTCTATACGCGCCATCCTGGACGGCTAGACTTTTTTCATCGCTAATGGGAATTAATCGCCGAAACAGCCCCATCGGGTGGCGTATTTTCAGAGGGACCTAGATTTCTACTTTGGAAATTGCTCGGTGAATCATTCGACCACTAGACGATGAACAACGATCCTCGTTGGCGGCCGGCGGCGGATGCACGTACTCGACACCCTCACACTCCTACCGGGCTGGGGATAGCGTCGCGACGCGTCTTTCCGGCGCCACGAATTTAACGTCTGCGAGTCAACGTACCACTTGTCTGCTTTTTTTTCTTTGTTACGTTTTACAGTTTTCAAGCATAACTGACGTAAAAATTGATGGGAAAATATGCAAATATTAGCCTGCAAAAAAAGTCCATTAAGGAAAAAGTAACTAATGAAAAAATTGTCGCTCGTTACTCATTGAACGAGAAATACTGTACCAGGAGGTCACTTATGGGAAGAAGGGGAGATTCGTTTGTCAGCTCACAGAAACGCAGCACTTATGTGTCATATTTAATAATATGCATAATATTCTAGACTCTAGACTGCAGCGTTTGTTAATCTTTTGTTCTTATGAAACCATTGCAATAGGATTGAAACTCGAGGGAACCCCAACAAAAAAAATCTCAATGTACAGTTGTCCTGCTTTTATCTAGCATCTTTTTCTCTTTTAGTTAGTAAATGCCATTTTAAATAAACAGTTATACAGACACTGAGAACAATTTGTAAAGCAATTATGTAAAGAAACGCACTTCATTGTAAAATTACTACAGTAAACACGCCGTCTTTTTCCTGTGAAATAAAAAAAAATACCCTGTCAACTTACTGTGATATTGCTGTAGTATCTCAGTAATATTTCAATACCAATGCAGTGTGATAGCTAATATAGCTAATATAGCTGCTGTTGACATTTTTGTATGTGTATATTACTTAATTTATTTAATGAAAACAGAAAATGAAGAAACGTTCAGTTTTATATGGTTTTTCTTGTGAAGTTAGAGTATTTTCTCTTAATGTTTGTTAAATACAAAGAGGCTTGCATACATACATACAAAAGCTGCATTAAAACACGGTAATTTAGAACTCGATGCGAATTAAATGTGCCACTAGATTCTGAGTAAACATAGTTAAATAAATTTTAATTTTATTGTGTTTACAAAATAATTAATTTCCGGGTTATACCAAGAGTTTTCTACAACTAGTTTTCGCAAATGATTTGACACAAGAATGACGTAACGTCAAAAATGATCAACTTTGACAGACGGCATAACTCGGAAACTATTTGTTCTTTTTTTATTTATTTAATTAAATAATTTTTTAAACTAATTTAGACAGGAAATTTTAAATTTCACTTCAGGATTTCTTGGTGGAAACAAAAAAAAATTGTGTTTGAATTTTGTTGATTCGCCATATCAATGTTCGCCAAGAATTGTAAACCACTTTGTATATTTATTGATGTGCTATGAATGGTAGGACATAATTTCATTGACAGAAGCTCAGTTAGCACTTAGGTTAGTAATCTCATTTGGAACATAAGATCATATTGAAGTCATCAAACCCACAGTTCTGCACATCTGATATAATAAAATTCTCACCTTGAGCAGCAAATTATCGGAATATTTGTGTCGTACAGTGTTTTTAAAGAGAGAAATATTGTAAGAAAGTAATGTTAGATTTTGACCAATCATACTGCCAAGTGTTATTGTTTTCTAAACATTATTGCTTTTAAGTAGAAGTATTCTTGTCAGTAGAGGAAGCAAGCCGATTGGGGAACCTCCTCCGTGACCTTGACCTTGTCACGGAGGAGGTTCCCCAATGGGCTTGCTGTTAAAATGAGGAAGTTCAGAAAACAACTCCTCAACCATAACTTCATATGCAAGGTATTCAAGGTTGTGGAGGAGATACTCGAACGGCTCTCTGCTGCAGCTTTATTTTAAAATGAGGAGGCTTGTTAATCGGTTTAGATAACATCGGACTCCGAAAACAAGTTGTTGTGATGCAAATGAGGAGGAGGTGGCTGACGCGGCATAATGTAAATAACATAGGAGACTCCGAAAACAAGTTGTTGTAACACAAATGAGGAGGAGGTTGCCAAATCGGCATAATGTAAATGATGATGTGTCCAAATGGAATGCTAATGGGCGGTAGGGTTCGCGTATAAAAGGTATTGTGGGAGTTGTGGTGTGCACAGTATAACAGCAGCAGCGAACCAGTGAGACAGTGAAGCAGTGGAAAAGTAAGATTGGTAATCTTGAAGAAACCTAATATCAATAGAAACGAATATTTTTAGTGTCAACAACACCAATACAAAGTGGAGGACAGGGTGGTGGAATACTTGATGCTCCAAAGAAGATACGAAGAAAACGTAATACACACGCGCAACCAACGAATTTATTAGCAATGTTTAATGGACCCAAAAGGGAACAAGTAGAGTTCGCAACACTGAATCCATTAGATCTTAGTATGGCTACATCACAAATGTGTAACAACGTCAATGATGTGAAAGTGCAACCAACGCCTAGTACTGATGGATCTGGTGTGCCAAACATGGTGCAAGAAGTGACCGTATATGATCTAAACGTGCAAAATCCAAAAAACCCCAAGCCGTTTCTTTGTCAACACGCGTATTCTTTGAACAAGAGTAACACAAAATATTTGGCTGTAGGTTTTAAAATGGAATCGGGTTTCGATCCAGCAGTGCGCATATTCGGAAGGGGGCGACAAAACGTAACATTTACAGGAGAACAGTGGAATGAATTTGTGAAACATGAACATATAATTACACAATATTTAATGAATATGCAAACTGAAGAAGTGTGTCCGGCAATGCAAAATTTGGGTTTTAGAATTACGTGTGAATGGATAGAGCACTATATCAAAGTATTGAAAATTTATCATGGGGAAGAATGGTTGTATTTATCGTTGGATGGACTGAAAGAAATGTGGCAACATAAGGAAATAATTCGTACTCGTTTGGCATACTTGAAAGCTCTAAACATGGGCAGTTATTATAATCAGATCTTGAGTAGAACCGCTTCCATGGATGGTGATATACTGACCAATTTATTGGCGACAATGAATGGTGAACTTTCGGAACAATTTTGCACTATGAAAGAATTCATCACTCTTGGTTTTGAAAAGATCAAGTTTGATTGTGAGATACGTCAAATGTTTTTACCTTAAAGAAGAATAATAACGCAATGTATCTATAATGTAATGTAGTTGTAAGTCCATGTATTAATGAAGTATTGATAATAAAGTCATCATGAAAACATAATGTGTAATTTATTGGTGGGGATATACAAAACGTTGAAAATTGTGAACAGCAATTAAATGTCTGAATTATAAGATCAGTAATATATCATCATATATAGTGGAACAATTACAAAGAATTGTATGTGAAGAGCACTAACCAAAAGATCTTGGGGATATGTTTTATCATTTATATAGAGACAATTGTGGAGAATGTCACAGTCTACATAAACTTGTCGTGAGACATCTGTAGTATTAAATGTACGGTTCGGGGACAAAACAGAGTATTCATCGTCGGAGAGGCAAAAGAGTAGGTCAAGGATTGATCAATAAGCTAATTAATAAGCTTCCATTCGAATTACACATACCAGGATATAATTTTTGCGGACCAGGAACGAAGCTTCGAGAAAGATTAGAGAAAGGTCATACAGGTGTGAATAGGCTAGACGAAGCGTGTAAGGAGCACGATATCGCATACTCTCAAAGTGATACTTTAAGTCATCGACACAAAGCTGACCATCAATTGTATGAGAGAGCGGTTGAACGGATAAAAAGTAAAGACGCAAGATTTGGAGAAAAGATAGCAGCATCCACCGTTGCAGCAATAATGAAAGGAAAAACAAAATTGGGAATGGGCACTTCAAGGAGGAGAAAGGGCTTAAAAAAGAGAAAAGCGAGAGGAGGTGCGTTAAGTTTCACGCAAGCAATGAAGGTAGCTAGAAACGCCATCTCCCGCGGTGGTAAAAGCAGAAGTTTATTATCAAATGTAAACATCGCATATGGAAAACTAAGGAAGAAAAACATTGCTTCCCCGCGACGTCGAATAATACCCATTCCAAAAACTGGTGGGTTTTTCCCATTGATACCACTGTTCGCAGCTTTGGGAGCATTAGGTTCATTAGGTGGTGGAGCAGCAGCAATAGCAAAAACTGTTAATCAAGCAAAAGTGGCTCGGGAACAGATGGAAGAGGCTAAACGACATAATCGCGCGCTGGAGGCACAAAAAATTTCGGGTAGCGGTTATTATTTGAAACCGTATAAGGCAGGATGTGGCTTATATTTACCATCTATTTCAAAAAACTGATTAGGTCCCTTCCCCATCAACCGCTAACCAACATTCAGTTACTGAAATATGTTAAAAAGTTAAAAATACCATATTTTAGAGGTATTTTTATGAAAGATAAGTTACCAAAACGGATTCGTAATGTTGAAAGCGGTATAATTAATTTGGATGACGATGATGGTGAAGGAACTCATTGGACGAGTTACGTGAAAGATGGTGATCAAATCTCGTATTTCGATAGTTTCGGTGATTTACAACCGCCCATAGCAGTTCAACAGTATCTATTGTCGCGAGGTGGAGGAACTATTCATTATAACTATGATCGCTATCAGAAAAGTAACACGTACAATTGCGGTCATTTATGTTTACAGTTTTTGATAAATCAATATGAGAAGTTGTAAATATTGTAGTAGAAGGTTTGTTGGTGAGTTGAAAACATGGGTTCACACTCTTATACGTTCACTTTAACTGGTGCAAGTTCAGAATTAGGCTGCAATTTTTACCCTGCAATAAATTTGAAAGATGAAGTGGATTATGAGTTAGCACTTTTGAATTTTGACGCGTATAATTCAATTGCGAATGTGACCGAAGATAATAATTTATTGCATTATGGTGATAAGAAAGAGAGAATTGAAATTCCCACTGGAGCATATGATGTAGATGACCTTGTAGATCATATAACAAGTGAACTGAAGAATAAAACAGTTAAGATCCAAATCCGCGGAAATCCTAATACTCAAACGGTTAGCATTAAATGTGCCGAGGATATCCATTTTGACAAAGAGCGATCGATCGGTCCATTGTTAGGATTTACACGGAGGAAGCTTGTAAAGAATGTGAATTACATCAGTGAATATAGAGTAAATATTAACCCCGTAAACGCTCTACAGATTTATTGTAATTTGGTCAGCAGCTCTTACAACAACGGACAACAAGTCCACGTGTTGCACCATTTTTTTCCAAACGTTCCAGCTGGATTTAAAATAGTAGAAAGTCCACAGCCGCCGATCTATTTACCAGTGCTGATCAAAGATATAACCAGTTTGTCCGTGAAGGTTTTAGATCAGCACGGAAAGGTTGTAAAGTTTGGTGAAAAAGAAGAAATAACAATTCGGATACATCTGCAGGAAGTTAAAGGATAAAATGAAGATAGGTTTACAAAAGCGACGGAGGCAGAGGAAGGGTGTCAGTATACCCCAAATAATTAGTTGTAAATGTGATCGTAAATATAAATGTGAGACCTTAACGAATAGAAGGAACAGTAGTAGCAGAGCTGTGAAGACATTAACAGTCACCAATAAGAAATTTCTCCAGACGTTAGGATATAGAGTCCGTTAAGTAATGGAAATCTTAAGTGTTACGGATAAAATTAGAATGGATAATTCCATTGTTAGTTATGAATATCATTCACATCAACCGTTTGGATCCCAGAGTTTTAATAATTCCGATGAAGTAAGAATCACCATTCCAGAAGTTGATAGTTTTACACTGCCCGCAGAAAGTTATTTATATGTAGAAGGACGTATAAATTTGCTAAATGATGATGGAACCGTGCAAAAAGCAACCAAAAAAGCAGATGGAAGCATTGAAGGTGTTCCTAAATCAACTAAATTCATATGCAATCCTATCGCTTTTCTCTTTAGCGACATTCGATACATTTTAAATGGAGTGCAAGTAGATTCTGTACGATATGTAGGGCTTTCCTCCGTAATGAAAGGATACTTTTCATACACCCCTAACGATTTGGTGAGATTGAAAAATGCCGGTTGGAATGTGGATGATGATCATACTAGCGACATTGTAGACAGCATGGGAAATTTTAGTGTTTGCGTACCGTTAAAATCATTGCTGGGATTTGCAGAAGATTACAAAAAGGTTATACTGAATGCAAGACAGGAACTAGTATTAATCAGATGTAACGACGATACTGATGCGATAGTTGCAACGGTCATACCCAGCATAAATCAGAATGAAAAGGTGCGCATAACAATGGAGAAAGTAGTGTGGCGAGTTCCTCACGTCAATGTTGGTTTAGGAATGGCAATACATTTAGGGAACATAATGAAAAGAAATACGGAAATTCAATTACCCTTTAGAAGCTGGGAAATGCATGAATATCCATCTCTTCCAGAAACGACCAAACATTCATGGTCCGTTAAAACTGCTACACAAACTGAAACTCCTAGATTTATCATCATTGGTTTTCAAACCGATCGAAAAGGGCAAACGAAAACCAATATGAGCAAATTTGATAACATAAACTTAACAAATTTAACCATATTTTTAAATGGCGAACGATTCCCGTACGATAATTTAAATATCGAGTATAAAAATAATCGTTACGCAATATTATATGAAATGTATTCCCGTTTTCAAGAAATATATTACGGGATAGATAGCGAACCAGTGTTTAAACCTTCTATATTCAAAGAGAATGCACCATTAATAGGCATCGATTGCTCACATCAAAAGGATGCTCTTCATAAGGGTGGTGTGGAAATAAGAATTGAATTTTCAACAAGCGAAAATGTTCCGAAAGACACAGCAGCTTATTGCCTAATTCTTCATCATCGCACATTTCAGTATAATACAATTAGTAAATTTGTGACCCAAGTGGTTTAACGCGTTTGTACATATAAGGAAATTACAATTATAAAATTACTTAGTAAGGATCGGAAGTTGTTGTGATGAAGTATGCAATCGTTGACGTGCAAGGGTTTCGGATAGGCGGAATCTTCATACCAAAGGAATTAGCAGTTGTAAGTTATGACTGGAAGACGAGCCATTTCGTATTTGAACCCCCCGCACCATTAAATTTACTATCTTGGAGGGATCAACGGACCGCTGAATGGTTAACGGAATTTCATCATTGTATCAATTGGACTGCAGGATATCTTCCATCCAGTAAAATACATCACATAATTGGCGAACTATCTAAGAAATATGAAAAAATTTACGTGCGGGGTGAAGAGAAATCTAAGTATATACAACAATTTGTTTCAAATAAATCTATAATTGAAACGTTGGATAATTCAAATAGTTGTCGCATTGAGAGACAAGTTCCAATGTGTTCATTTCATGAAAAAGATGTATGCATTTGCGCGGTCAATAATGTTTATTCACTAAAAATGTATTGTGATGCAATAGTACATGATAAAGAAGTGTTTTGTTAAATAATTTTTTTTTTGTATTAAAAAGTATGAGCGTGAGTTTGTGTTTCATTAATACCCTCCCTTCCCTAACCCCCTCCCGAATTTAAGATGATTGGTAATGTATTAAATGTGGAAGGTGAATTGAAGGAAATCACTAAGAGTAGAAAGTCTGTTGGATAAGGAACGTGCGAAGATGTCAGTCATAAAAATGGTTTTAAGTCTTCTGTTGAAATTTGGAATTGTGAAGTATGTGGTAAATAAAAGTGCGGAAGTGTTGGAGTCCTATGAAAGTCATGGATCTTTTATACCTCTACCAAAAGAAGATTTTAATTACATTCCCTTACCATTCATAAGAAGTAGAGTGTATTGTTATGAATTGGTGCAAATATGGGAGAAGCTGCCAAATCGATATCAGAAGGATGAAAGTTTACGAAGAAAACTTCCATATTACGATATGAATAATCGAAGTGATCATTGCGTTGGAATTGATACTCCTTATTGAACATGTTTAAAAATAAGGATGTTATCATGATGTGAAAAAGGTTGTCATCACAAATTATAATAAATAGAATGTACCACCTTTTAGTTGTATGTCTTGTGTAAGGTATTTGTTATCTACTAGCAAAATAAATGTTTTCCATTGTTTTAAGACATTTTTTTATAAAAGATTGGTGTTACCCCTAGATCGTCATTACACTTTCATCCTAAGAATGAAACCATACCAATTTTGTGATATGAAGTTTGTTACACATACGCTCACATTGCCAGTGCAAAATTTTGATGAAAAATGTGATTTGAGAACATTTCAACGCCATAGTGACCTCTTTGGAGGTTTTTGTAAGCGAGCAATTATCGTTGGTGGTTCGGGAACGGGAAAAACAAACATCTTGCTGACACTACTAACACATCCAAATGGATTACGTTTTCAAAATGTTTACCTCTGCTCCAAATCGCTCAATCAACCTAAGTATGAATATTTACGCTGTTTGATGAAACCAATGCATGAATTCTTGTATTTTGAGTGTTCAGATGTAGATGATATGGTTACACCCTGTGCAGTAAAAGAGTATTCCATTGTCATTTTTGATGATGTTCAATGCACGCCGCAAAATGTTATAAAGGAATATTTTTCCTTCGGACGACATAAGAACGTTGATTGTTTTTATTTATGTCAATCTTACGGTGCAATACCAAAGCATTTATTGAGGGACAATTGTAACCTCATTGTAGCTTTCCGTCAAGATGTTACGAATTTGAAACACATTTTCGACGATCATGTTGGTGCAGATATGACTTTTGATAAATTTCAAGATATTTGTCGTCAATGTTGGACTGACACATATGGTTTCCTAGTAGTTGACCTGGACTGTGCAAAAAACAGTGGTCGGTATCGTAAAGGATTTGACACATATATACAACTCTAATACCTAGAACGGACAGTTGAAATTAATTTGTAATTCATTCAACATGGACAATCAACTTGCTAAAAAATTATTGCACGTCCGTGAAGGATTGCGTAATAAGCTTAAATTGTTAAAAGCTGAAATTGCAGCAACCAGACAAAGTGCAGAGACAGCTTACTCACCAATAACTGAACCTTTGAAAGCTATTGCAGATCGGTTACAAACGGTTCAAATCATGCCAAAACTGGAGCAATCATACGGAGAAGATGAGTCATTTACGAAAGATGCTAAAAAAAAAAGGAAAGCATCTAAATATGAATCATATGAACCAGATGAGACATTCATACCGCATGATAAACCAAAACTAAAAATTTCTAAATTTCAATCTCTAATTGATACTTCAACCCCAATACAATCGCGACGAAAGAAGACACCTAAATTTCTAAAACTTGAAGAAATTGGATCTCTGTCAACTGCAACTGAAATGGATGCGCCGGAAATTGTTATCTCCGATGATGAAATAGAAGTTGAAGATGATAGCAGCTTTGATTTAGATGAATTGAGTCATGATGTTACACAACGTCTCCACGAAACCAAGAAGAGGTTATCCGAATCTATGCAACAACCTGAGGTACAAGCAGCCTTAGCACATTTTCATCGATTACCTCGCGCTTACATTGAAGAGTATAATACGGATGTTGAGGATAAATTCGACAAAAAGTATGGAGTTCGAGTAGACGAAGGCGATCTTTACATAGGAAATAGCAAAGTTGATTTTGTTGGTCCCAACCTAAGCGTTGCCGGTTTTGAATATAAAGGAACTCCTGGATTTTATGAATTAGTATTTAAGAAGAAGCCAGGAAAGTTTACACCTCAAGATCTTCGTGAGTACAGAGATTTATTGAGACGAACAAATGCTGCTAGACTGCAATATAATCCGGAATTACGAATATCTGCCAACAAAGGGTACAAGTACATGCATATTATCAGACCTACATTAGCTGGTAAAGTGCCGAATGTATGGTGGACCAAATCGTGGAAAACTGGTTCGGGATATATTCAGAAACAGTTTAAACCAAATACAAAGGTGCAACTGCAATATTGGGACAATCCGAACGAACTTGTCAATCGCTTACGTCTTCTCATAGCTTCTGAATCGGCCGGTCACAATGGACATAATAATGAAATTATTTCAATTATTGAAGAATTAAAAGAAGCGAACATTATATATTGAGTATACAGCATTCATTTATAAAGCTACACACAATCCAGATAGCTTCATTCGTTACATTTTTGTTCTATCACATCAATTAACATGACCATTGATCGTTTGGGACGACATTTAATTCATAAGAAATACATTGCAAAACACAGAGCTTTACATATTGAGCAAAAAAGTGATTACGTTATTACATTTTCTGGAGATGGCACGCTTTCATCCACAGACAATTTAATAATTAACAACAAGGCTTCCAAGGATCTCTATCAAAATCGTGTTTACCAAGGAACTATAAGACTTGTGAACATTCCTCCAAGCATGACACTCATCATCAACGGTGCTGTCGTTATAGATCCTATTGGATATAAAATTAAGCCTGGCGACTCGTTTTCAGTGAGATATATTTCAAAACGTACAAGACCTAAAGAATCCTACTTTGTTGAAATATTACTATCCAACGATGAGTTCAGTTAAAAGGGATTTGATCAATGAAATTCACGCTCCTGTTCGAATAAATTTTCCGAGGCGAAAAGTTATTATCAAAGGATTAAAGGATCTTTTGCAAGCGGACTTGGTTGAAATGATTCCATATTCAACAGAAAACAAAGGATATAAGTATATATTAGTTGTTATTAACACATTTTCCAAATATGCGTGGGCTAAACCGTTAAAGACCAAAACTGGTTACGAAGTTTCAGAACAGATGAACAAGATTTTTCTCGAAAAGAGGCAGAATATACCGAAGAATCTTCAAACCGATATGGGGAAAGAATTCTACAATGCATCATTCCAAAACTTAATGAAACGTTATGGAATAAATCATTACAGTACATACTCCAATCTGAAAAGTTCAATCGTTGAAAGGTTGAATCGAACGTTGAAGGAAAAAATGTGGAAAGAGTTTTCCATGCAGGGGAATTATCAATGGTTGAATTTACTACCGGAAATAGTGAAAACCTATAACAATACTGTTCACAGTACAACTGGATTTAAACCAGTAAAAGTGAATCAGAAAAATGCTAAAACCATTCTTAAAAGTACATATAATTCCTTAAAAGTTATGGATCCTAAACGTGCAAAGTTCAATGTTGGCGACTACATTCGCATCAGCAAACATCGTCAAGCCTTCACTAAAAACTATACGCCAAACTGGTCTAATGAAATTTTCACCATCTCTAGAATTCAAAATACATTTCCCAGAACTTACCTGTTAAAAGATTCACTAGGAGAAGAAATATTAGGAGGTTTTTATGAATACGAGTTGCATAAGGTTCAACATCCGAACGTTTTTTTGGTTGAAAAGATTATTAAACAAAAAGGAACCAAAGTCCTCGTCAAATGGATGGGTCTCAGCGATGCACATAATTCCTGGATAGCGAAAAACAATGTATTGTAAACATCAATTGTTTTTTTTTGTAAAATTAATAAAACACTTTTTTTTATTCAGAACGTTTTTTATTTACCAGATATTTATACAGCTGTATAAGACATTAGTTATTTTCATAGAACATAGTTACTAATTCATCAAGCACTAAATTTGCCTCAGGATTAAGAATTTTATAATGTCCCCATGCTAATGTATTGCAATTGTCATTGAGAAGGTATCGTTTATCATCTTTCGCTGATAACGCAATTTTGTTCTTCAATTCAGTGTACATTGTATGTAAGTATGATCGGAATACATACATTTTCTTAAGTATCTGCCCCCCCTCATTCACAATCCGCTTATAGTCATCAACAGTTAAGTGTTTGTCTATAACATACTTTTTAACTCCTTTAGCTTTTTTAACATCTTCTGTAACATTTAAATCCTTTCCTGCAACTTGTATGCAATAAGCTTTGGCACCTGTACCGTAAAATGATTCAATTATTCGTCCGCCATACTCATCTTTCATTTTACCTATAATAGACTCGTTTCGTGGAATTTGATGAATATTAGACATAGGGTAATTAGAGGTATCAAATTTATGAACATTCTCTTTTATATCATTGTAAACATTATCAGCTTTAATAGATACAATTAAAGAATCTGTATCTGTATATAAGAGACATACACGATCTCCATACTTCGTTTTAAGGAAATCATAATAGAAATCATACATAACACTTTTGGAAATTTCCAATACACTGAAACCTACATACAATGGTTTCTTGTAATGAACTTCTACAATTTTCATTTCAACCGCAACCAAACTTTCACTAAAAATTTTCGCCGACTTAAAATTCGGTTTCGCTATAAAAACCTCTGCTCCAACTTTTCTATGTCGTGACTCGAAATGTGTTAATAACTTTATGTCTACCCGATTCTCCACATTCTCCATTGTCTTACCGAATATGCTGTTGTTCATTAATTTGTAAAAATTTTTGCTAAATTCATTTATACCTTCATTTCTTCTACAGGTGTTAAAATCTATATAAGGTTTTAACCAATTACTTTGCTCGAATTTGAGAATTCGATAAATTTGTCCAAGTTCAAGTCCATGCTCGATACACTGAATTAAATTTGAATAATGAATTATATACTTTGTTTTTGAACATAAATTGTTTAATAGTTTACGATTTTTTGAACCTAAGGGTGTTGTGCTTTCCGCACAGAATGGAAAATCATTATGATCGTCATGTAAATTAGCAGGATAATCCAAGTCTACTTCCAACACATAACCAACATTAGGATCATTATGCAAGTTTGCAACATTTATAGTATCGATTTCTTCTTTCGTTAACCATCGAAATGATCCTAAAGGAAGATTTTGACACATTGCATGTCCATATAAATTTGTAGCATCTAAATATAGTATGTATGATGTTTCCTTAGTATCATCATAATTGGTAAGAAATGGATTATTTGCTATTTCTTTTCGTTTCGTGCACATACTAACACCTCCTCGAATACCATTTTGAAAAAATAGTAACATGTCAATATCTGTTAATAGATCTAATTTAACACCAGTCATACGCAACATTGCATCCCAACTCAACCCTGGGGCGGTAAAATACTGTGCTGGATCAAGTTTATAATCTTTCATACATATATCGCGGAAATTTTCAAAAACATCAGCTAAAAGAAGCACATCCGATGTTAAATATACATCTGCGTAATCACCAAGTGTTTTACATTCAAATGTACGCCAGACATGTTGGGCACGTTCATAATTTTTCACATCTACGCTTCTATCCGACAATATATCAAAAAATTGATCAGCAGTAGGCAGTTGCGGATAATCTAATTTTTCAAATGAATCTACAAAAGAATATGGAAAAACTCCTTTCTGCCGAAGTAACATAAATTTTGTATCATCTTTTAAATACGTTCTTAATTCTCTACAACTATCATCTACCAAATACGATGCTAATTTCTCTAACGATGATGCCATAAACTTAAAGGTATCTAAGAATCTAAGTTTTACAAATAATTTTTTAAATTTTCCTCTAGCATCAAGCATATGTCCAACACCTATTTGTTTTGTAAATGAAATATATTTTTCTTTATTTTGAGCAATAACATCTATTCGTTCTTGTTTTAACGCCATTGTTTTCACAAATAGATGGGAGTCATAATTACTTAGATTATGAAAAAAAACTGGTACAAATTTTGGAATTTTGTAATGAATGTTGCAGATGGAATGTGCTACCCCTGTGAAAGCTCCTGTCAGGTGGTTGTGGTCGCGTACCTTATCTTTAACATCCACAAATTTATCACAAATATGACATGTATTTGTCTGACTGAATAAACGATTTTCCTCATCAGTTAATTTCTTCATTGGTTTTACTATACCCAAATGTTTTTTATGGATTCTCTGCACATCGCTTTCTAATTGATTCATAAATTCTGTAGCGGCATGCTTCCCTCTGTATTTTACAAATTTGGACAATGAATCATCATACGAACATTTAATATAATATGCAAAGGCGTAAGGTTCGTGCTCATAACATTTGGTTGTAAATGAAGCTGACTCATCTAATTCTGTATCATTATTATGGGTAGGTTTCAACAATGCTTCAAAATCAGCATAGATAACAAACGGTACCTTCAATTGTTTTTCATAATTTTCAAATTGTAAAATATTTTCCTTCACTGTTTCCCCATACTTATTTATTCTTAGCGATTCGGTTGGTAAAACCGCCTTAACACGTTTACAATCTTCCCTCATATGTCGTTCCAATTTATTTTCTTCTGAAAAATATACCAAACACCCTTCACAAATATATTTTTCATGACCATTTCGCGATAACTGACTAGATACAAGTCGTGACAAATTTTTAATCCAACAGTAATGATTATTACCACTATCGTCACTTGTGATTAACAAATTTACATGCGCATTTTGTCGACTTTCTGTATAATGCAATGGTCCTACTACAGTATTCGTAGCGACACCATTCTCGAATGTTGCTTGTAAACCATAAACATTTACAGATATGTTATTATTCTGCTCAAATGTTGGTATATCATGCAAACTAACTGGGAATTGCAAACCTGTTATATTCAATAACGTATGCGGATTCGGATAGGACGACGTTCTCTGTGGTAGACCTGTTGGATCGCACAGCGCTGATGTTATAGCCCAACAGAAGCATTCTTGATCATCATTTTTCACATTGATTATTGCTTCTTTCCGTTTGATCTCCGGCGGTAAATCGATATAACTTGACGCCTTCAAGGGATTGTATTTATTGACATTCACCTCCAGATATAAAATTTGAACTAAAGTCCATCCTACAAGAAAACATTCATTATTCATTATTGCACTACTCGCAATAACCTTTATCATACCTGAATCTCGCTCCTGGAATTCTGACATTTTTGCAGATATTTCATCCATAAATTGTCCATATACTGCATATAAATCAACACCTCTTGTAATTACTGCATTTTTCGTGTTGAAAGATTTAATTTCAGCATCTTCTTTGGTTGCTAGGTAGTGCAAAGTAAAACATTCCACATTGACCTTCACACAGTTGTGAACATAACGCATGTTCTCAATTAAATTTATCACTTTTTCACGAATATCATTTTTAAAATCATCCAGATCTATGTAGTGTCTTGGCTCTGCTACTCTATAGGTTACAATTCTATTCCCAAATGCTCCCGCTATCCTTTCCACACCATCATCGGTTAATACCAAAGCATTTGCTTTATGCGCATTACTACGGAGGTGGGCGGAGTACGATGTTTGATTCACGTAAATATTGCAGAATTCACATTTTCTAACATTGGCCAAGTCTTGCTGATTATTTAATTTTAGACGTTTTCCAAGACATGCTGTTCTCTGATGACGTTTAAGATTATCTGCACGACTGAAAGTTTTAGCGCACTGCTCACACTCAAGCATTTTAACTGTTTAAGACGATAGAGGAGATCACACTGTGGTTTCATTCTGCATACGGTCTATTTAAAGGTTCCCTCTTCGCAACATCCTAATGAGATGTGTACGTTCGGAGGTGGTTAAGGTGATGGAGGTTCCACATCTTACAAACAAAATTTCAATGTCAAGAGGTCAGACCTTGAAACTGACCACAGCGTGAGGAGGTTATTATACTGGACTAGAGGGTCCACATCTTACAAACAAATTTCAATGTCAAGAGGTCAGACCTTGAAACTGACCACAGCGTGAGGAGGTTATTATACTGGACTAGAGGGTCCACATCTTACAAACAAATTTCAATGTCAAGAGGTCAGACCTTGAAACTGACCACTGCGTGAGGAGGTTACTATACTGGACTAAGTTAAACTGGTCTCCAGCGTGACTTGCTTGAATCCATACATATTTAAACCGTTCTGCGTATGGTTCCACAGTAATAACAATTATCGCAACTATAGCAGGTATGATGAGTCAGTCACGGTGTGACTCATTTACGCTAAGCGAATGTGAAAAAAAAAACCTGTGTGTCAACATGTGTCACCATACTACAAACCATCCTGATGATGTTGGCGAGGAACGTATTACTCCCGTAAGTGTAATGAATTTATACCTTCCCAACAATATATTAATGCAATTATCTGTAGTCATTCGTTGGAAGTTTCTGGTGGTACTTGCTGTGCTGTCCAATTCTCCCTGACCAAAAATGGTATGACGTCGTTACAGATCCAAGTGGTGGGGTTGACTTATTAAAAACATAGTGACTGCACTGTTTTTACCTTAGTCTTCAACCCCTTCTACAGGAGCAAGCAACAACCATCTACAATGTGGGCATGTTATGCCCTTGACAACAATTCACAACGGAAAGCTACAACTTTAAAAGAAGCTGTGAATCTGCAACAGGAGGAGTACTCAATTTTACAACGGGAAGCAACATTATCACTAAACGATTTTAGGTGCGAGTTTGAGTTTGAATATTTATCGGAACGTCGGAAGGAATTTGAAGCAGGGGTGAATACATGTGAAGACTACTTAGAACAACGTATCAGCATTGACCAATTAATAAACCGTCTGAAAGAATTAAATGTATTAAATTTACGAGATGATTTGTATACACTTTTGCCGAAACACTTACAACAATTGTGCAATGGTAACGCTCAATAAATAAAAATACTCCTAACAATCTTTTTTGTTTTTTTTTTTTTTAATTTTAAAATGTTACAAAATATCCCCACCGAGGATCACTTTGGGTGGGACCATGTAGAAAATATATATATATAATGCGGAGTAGTGTATTCGAAGTTTATGTGAAACAACCATACAAGAACCAACCCCACAACGATATTTATATCATGAACACCGCAGAAGAATTGCAAGATCATACTGATGAGGTGTTAGTGGTTCAATTAAAGCATCTAATTATTGGTGTCAGATACTACCTTGAACGTGTCTACAGGTTAAAAGCGTCCCGCAGAGTTGTGTGCTACTTGTGGGGTCGTGTTAAATTGTTTGTGCCTAGGAGATTAGTTAGAAAGATATCTGATGAGCAAATACAGTATGTGAACAAGACTGGAACACAGCTACAGATGATTTTTAATGGTGAGAAACACCATCAGCCGATTGAATTTCGAAAAGCTTGGCGATAGCTGACATATTTATTTTTAAAGTCTTTGTTGTGCATTAGTTGCATAACAATGGTTGTAAAAAGCGGCGTTTCTGGTTATTCGTCCATTAAAACATGATTATAGTTGTAGTAAATGTTTTAAGTTTTTAATAAATATATTTCACATTGAAATAGTATTTCATTCAACGAAGTGTTCTGTATCGCAAAACTAATTAAAATAACCCCACCGGGCCCCCCGGGCCGCTACAGACCCGATGACGTTGCAAAAATCACCAAAAAGGCACTACAAAAATTTTTTTTTGTTAAATTTAAAAAACTGGCAATATCTCCTAAACTAAGGTCCGTATCGAAAAACTGATTGAAAAATTACCCCCTAACACAACAACACCCCCATCCGCTTTGACAACTGCAGATACGATGGTGTTGTGAAAATTGCCAAAATGGCACTATAAAGAATTTTTTATTTTTTTATAAATTTAAAAACTGGCCATATCTCCTAAACTAAGGTCTGTATCGCAAAACTAATTAAAAACACCCCACCGGCCCCCGGTCCGCTACAGACCCGATGACGTTGCAAAAATCACCAAAAAGGCACTACAAAAAAAAACGGGTATATCTTGCAAACTAAGACCTGTAATGAGAAACTAATTTCAAATTTCAGTCCCACGCCCGCTTTGACAACTACGAACACGATGGCATTGGAAAAATTGTCAAAAAGGTACGCGGTCATCGTTATCTATTGCGGTCACTGTAGGTAGAAAGTAGTCGGTCGTTTCGTAACTAACGTGATATTTATAATTCAAATTATTAAAAAATGCCTTTTGATTGTTTGAACTCTGGAAGAGGCGAACGTGAATTGTTTTTTACAGTGATAAATTCTTTATTTTATTAAAATTGGATTGAAAGACAATATACAAGGTGAAAATCGACTACATTCCTGTGCTAAACTGGCTTTTCTTTAGGCAAACGGTTATAACTTAATAACACGGAGGCCGACCAACCGACCGACCGACTGTCTGTAAACGGTTATCCGGGTGGTGCATTTGAAATATGGGCTAAAGTGGCTTTTTTGTAGGAAAACGGTTGACTGAATGACACGGAGACCGGTGCGGGTGTAGTGGAGGAATCGTGGGGTTAGGTGCTGGTTAAGTAGATGAATAGGCAACGGAGTGAGAACACAAAGAAACGGCGGTAAGACCATAAGTCGAAAAACATACATTCTTAGAAGCTATTAATAATAGTCATGCTAGAACTTACCGTTGGTTGTTGGTTGTTGAGGTAGAGGTACTGTAGGATGTACTGCAGTTATTAGCGCTACGCCTCAATTTATATCCAGTCCATGGTGAAAGAAATTGGGTAGGAATGCATAAAAAATCCCGCGGATCCATTTGTTATTTAACCTTTAGCCAAAGTTAAACGTAAACGTCTATTAGCATAACCGTTTGTGAAGTCATTCAAGGTAAGCGATCGAGTCTAAAACAACATTCACACTAACAAATTCCACTAAAGGTGAGACAACGCCTGAAGCAATGGTAATTCCACGACTTAACTTTGACTAAAGGTTAAATAATAAATGCATCCGCGGGATTTTTTATGCATTCCTACCCAATTCCTCTCACCATGGACTGGATATAAATTGAGGCGCAGCGCTAATAACTACAGTACATCCTACAGTACCTCTACCTCAACAACCAGCAACCAACGGTAAGTTCTAGCATGACTATTATTAATACCTTCTAAGAATGTATGCTTTTCCTTAGCCATGTCTTTCCCAACGAACCATGATTTAAGTGCGGCTATGTTTAGCCAAGAAATGGAGGAATTCTTGAGTACGGCGCCACCAACTCTGCCTGAACCGTCTACCACTCAGCCGGAGTCGCAGGTACAGCATCCAGAGGCGAAAAGGAGAATGAGTAACGCAGATGTGATGCGCTGCCTGCGATTCCGGTTGAACAAGACTGGGAAAGATGTGATGGAGATGGATGATGAAGCCGACGAGTACTTGATCACGGTATCACCAATTCTACCTGACCCATCCACAAGTCAGCCCGAACCGTCCGGGCAGGTAGCGGTATCACCAATTCTAGCTGGCCCATCCACAAGTCAACCCGAACCGTCCGGGCAGGTAGCCCAATTGTTGAAACCTAAGCCGAAGCCTTTCAAAACCAGGATGAGCCGTGCAGATGTAGTGAAAAGCCTACGTCTGCGGGTGAAGAGTGAGTCTTGTTTTGAAGGTGTTTCGGCTAAAGCAGAGGGACCGCGGACGTATGAGGCAGCACCATTGTCTGGACCGGATACAGCATCGCTTGCTGGATCTAGCCCGCCAATGGTGTTGAGCCCATATGTTGAGGGTTCGTCAGAAGTTGGGATGGTAAAAAGAATTACCATACCATCCCAAGTTTTACACCCACCTTCTGACGGCCTACCTGGCACTTCGACCCTGGAGCAATCAACAAGTGTCCAACAGATCCAGGAGCCCTCAACAAGTATCCAACCCTCTGCTGTGTTGCAGCACACCCCCCCACATGCTGACGTATGGCATCGCCCGCATATGGAACAATGTATTGCCGGCATGAAGACGTCATTCCTTTCCAGGAATGATGATTCCTACCGGCAAATTATAAGTTTCATCGAAACAAATATTGAAAGGTGTAGTGTATACCTGAGATATTTGAATTCGTTGCGAGATGCGGAGGTTGGGTCCGCATTTAACTGTTGTTTGAGAGATCTTGACGATCTCAAAAACGTGGTTGAAGTGGACGTTAATGTCCTGCGAGGTATGCGGGGGGGTGTGCTGCATTTAATGAGAGAAAAGGAGAAGGATGTTGGATTGAAAAAATAAATTTTTACATCTGATTTCTTCGATGTCTTTATTTACCTTTAGTTGAGTTTCATTTTCAGGAATAGTGTTATTGACGGGTAAGTAAAGTAAGAAGACCAAGGTGAGTTTAAAATTATTTATAATGCAAAAATAATAAAAAAAATTGTTTTTAAAAGTTTACTTTGTTGTACAAGAATTTTCTAAATACGTATAGGCACATATAAGGTGTTCTAATAAAAACTAAATGTTTATATGATGTATGATTTATTTTACAACAAGTACATCCAAACGACTTTGGAGTAATGTTATGTGGATCTGGTCACTTAGCTCTTTACATATAGTGGATAATAAATCCGAGCTTTGCATTTTTTCTATGAATATGTCCATAGATATTTTATCGGTCAGATATTCATCACAATAATCAATACCCAATAAAATTGGTTGAAGTTGCCATTGCAGATGCATGGTTTCCTCCCAATGGTAAGCGTATATGTTCGGTAAAACAAAATTTTGAATTTCATCTAATAGACTCCGACGTTGAAGATCGTAATGTTGTCGTTGCAATTGAATTGCCTGTTTCAGGTTTGTACAAGTTGACACCATTTCTAACAAAAGATAAACAATTATTAGCTTTATATTAGATTATTAAAAGAAGGTACATACTTAATATATTCGTAAGTTCACTGACGTAAGTTAACTACGCTGATTCGTTTGCGAGGACTTCAAATTCACACAACTTTTAATAGTAATCCAGCCGTTACATATATAGTGCTTTGAGTTGGAAGGGGTTCCAAACCATACACAAAGTCAATATAACCTTGACCAGTCGCTGACCTCCTACAACTATAGCTCTCCTCCTCATTTGTGTTACAACAACTTGTTTTCGGAGTCTCCTATGTTATTTACATTATGCCGAGTCGGCCACCTCCTCCTCATTTGTGTCACAACAACTTGTTTTCGAAGTCCTATGTTATCTAAACCGATTAACAAGCCTCCTCATTTTAAAATAAAGCTGCTTTAGAAGCATCATCATTTTTTTACAGAGAGCCGTTCGAGTATCTCCTCCACAACCTTGAATACCTTGCATATGAAGTTATGGTTGAGGAGTTGTTTTCTGAACTTCCTCATTTTAACAGCAAGCCCATTGGGGAACCTCCTCCGTGACAAGGTCAAGGTCACGGAGGAGGTTCCCCAATCGGCTTGCTTCCTCTACTCTTGTCACTTGAATAAAATATATCTGCACTTGAACCGGCAACGCCACTGCTATTTGTTCCTGTTTTCCGCGAAACCCCTGACAATATCTCTGAAGGTCGGTTGACAAACGCTGCTGTTGAGTGTAGAACTGAGTATAAAACTTTGCACATTAGTTAAAATGTTTTTAATAATTATATATGTGTGCCTGGATATGAATAGGGACCAAGTGGTCCGAAATTGAGTTATATATGTTTGGATAGACTTAAGTTATGGCAAAGGTACTCCAACATTTTAAACCTATTACCATAACGAGAAATTGAAAAAAATAATAATAATTAAGTTGCTGATACAAAATGTAAACTTTTGCGCTATGACGGTTCAAACTTTTGCTAAGTTTAAAAGTTAATAACTTCGCGCATATTTGCAAGTCACGCTAACTCCAACATTTTTGTAACAATTTCGATACTAGTTTTAAGATTTTTATTAGAATTTATTATTTCATTATTCCGTTTAGGTTTTATAGGTATTTAATCTATAGCGTTATGGGCCTGGGGGCTACAAAATAGTCTAACCTAGGTAACGATTGGACTAATTCTCAAAATTTTTCCAAATTTTTGAGAGCTTTCAATTTTCTTTTATTGATTCATGCATTGTCACCGGAAATCTGTCAAAATTCAAAATTTCAACACGATTGGACCAATTTTAAAAAATTTTGCATATTGGGGTTTCCTGTTTTTTTTTTTTATTGATTCATGCATTGTCACCAGAAATCTGTCCATATGCAAAATCAACTCGATTGCACTCTGGGAAGTAGCTAAAATATGGTAAAATATAAAATATTGACAAGTGGTCCCTTTTTCGTTAGCAACAATAACGCATTTTTGATACGTTTCCAACCGCAGATGGGTTTCAGACGAACACATAATATGATACAAACACAATTAAGAGACTAATTAGCGCTGTGTTTTTGAGAACCTAAAAAATAATGCTATCTGACAAAAACTTATAAGTTCATTCAAACGAAAGAATTTTAAAAAACAAAGCTATTAAGAGATAAAACAAATTTTCTACGCGTCCTGTTAAAAAAATACCTACACACACACCACTTGAGTTGTTACATGATGTTGCCCTTCATAGCGTGGAAGATTCAAGCTTCAATTATACTTTTTTATATTGGGCGACAAGTATAATTAGTAAGCAAAAAAATACCCAACATTGTTTCCAATACCGGCTTTCTATATCGCATAACAATCAATATTTCCTACTCTAGAATATCAGTCACTCTGTATGCAATATGAAATTTAAAACAAATAATGGAGGCAAAATTATTATCAATTTTCCCTAAGGTGTTCACCACTCTGTTCATTATTGAGTTGCTGGTATTGTCATTAGTGTTCATTATTACGTGCGCCCAACAATGCAAAGCAATTAATATTCAACGCAGAAGCGCTCAAAGTTAGATTACGTAACAAAGGTTGGTTGCAGGGCACGTGATTAGGACCGCAACCTAAATTAAATTATTACCTTTAGAAATTACAATATACGCAGAATTACTATCGCATTGCATAGTAGCGCCAAAACATGTAGAAAAGCACATTTACCTACCATCACCGTTTTTTTGAACTAGTCGACTTTAAAAGATAACTGAAACAAACATCGCTTAAGGGAAATATTAGGGTCGAAATATATTTTGCATATTTGTTACCCGAGTAATGTTGATAAAGTAGAGCAATTCTCTTGGGCGGAGCAGTAAGCACGAGGCAGCCAAAGAAGGCCATTCTTCATTTAGTAATTTGAATTTATCTCAACAACATTAAGGACATTCGGCTCTGGCGTGTATATCTTTTGCACCAACGAGCTAATATTGCCGGTATTTCAAGCCGAAAACGACCACAAAGACGCGCGCTCCCTTCCTTTTGAGAAATCGCTTAAAGTTGCTTTACCCGAAGAAATGAGCACAACGCAAACTTACGTAACTATTGTCTCTGAGTAGTCTCTGATGATTGCCATTCTCGGTGGCCTTAAATAAACAACTCGAAGCCTTCATAAATACGCGTGAAAGGATTCGTAATCTGTGGGAAACTAGGAAATAGAAATAGCATTAACATTCCAACCATTGGAACATATTTTTATTGGAGAGACAATTAGAAAATACACTAAGGGAACAAGTACAATTGTTTTAAATGAAATACAAGCCCAACTGGGTTAGAAATAACTGATATAGTTGGACACCATACCTTAAAGGATAAACGTTAAATCGATGCACCAAAAGTAATTGCGTTTCAAAAATTGACTGGTGTTGGCTCTTGTTATATATGCGTACGCGTGATGTGGCAACGTAGTAGGTCCCGCTGCACGATAAATATTTATGACCAATCAATTAATGGGATGCGCATTTAGAAAATAAAATTACGAGCTTCTAACCTAAACCTCACTCGGTTGCAGCTGGCGGACTGGTGCTGCACAGACTACCCTCCAGTTGGGCGGCTGTGTTAGCCCGTTTATTTGACAGGTGACTGCTGATCTTATTTTGTTAATCGTTATTGGACGGTTGACTGCTAACCTTCTTTTGTTACTTGTGGTTTAAGCGTACATTACTTAAATAGATACGTGATTTCAAATAAATACGTTGTGGATTAGTTGAATAGTTTGAGCATGAAAATAATAAATATTGTGTATTAAATTAATAAGAATTAGTTAGATAAAATGTGCAATTTTATTCATATTGTGCCCTATGATATATATTGAGCAGTAAATAAATTTGAATATGTTACATAAAAACATTGTAATGAACAACTTGCGCATTGAAATATTAAATATTGGGCCTAAATCTATTGCGCTTCAAAATTAACGCTGACCTGATTTTGACGATTCGTGTGTTAAATTAATGGTAGCGCGTTAAGAAATTGTTATTACCTACTCAGTAATAACTGAAACCAGCGATCACCCGACAGCAAAACCACAGTACAAAATATCTACGGACTACGACTACGATATGCGATATATGCTACAGTCCTATAGAACCTACTTTTTAACCAGAGCTGTAGTAATTTTAGTCCCGTCATTGCTTGAGGTCCATGTTTTATTTCACCCTACTAAAGATTTCTGTAAAACCACATGAATGTCTTATGAAAAATCTTTACTATACCGGGTGACCCACGCCATAGGTACTCCCGTTTATTATTGTTGTTTATAAAGGTGGACGAATGAAATTTGGGAAGGTGTTAATAGACAAAAAATGCCATTCCTTTGGATACTCGTTAGGTTAATATGACTTAATATGACCGGCTTTTCCGGAAATGACATCATCATTGAAATTTTAAATGGCACCCTATATTCTTTGTGTGATATTTTCAGTCAGGTTGACATTCTGAACACAGTCTTCAAATCAGACTTGTGCGCTGACTTAGATCATTAGGTCAATATTTTTTTTTTATTTCCTTGCTTCTAACAACATTTGTACGCTAAGAATTTCAATAAAATATCAAGTATTTGGTATCATTGTAATCGGATAGATGTTTTCTATGGAATAATCAGGGTGTAACCATTGGGTACCCGTGAAGAAAATGACTCACTGGCCAAAAATCGATTAAATCGCGATAGAGGGCGCCAGTAATGCAATGTTGGGCAATATCGATTTAGTTAGCGTTTATTTGACAATTTTCGACTATTTTCACGAATTCTTAGCCACCTAGATTAATACACAAAAACATTATATTGCGTTACCTCGGTGATAAAAATTGACGATTGATATGTTTTTGTGTTCTGAATGTCATCGTGATTGAAAATACTACACAAAGAATATAGGGTGCCATTTAAAATTTCAATGATGAAGTCATTTCCGGAAAAACCGGAAGTCATGTTAACCTCAAGAGTATCCAAAAGAATGGCATTTTTTGTCTATTAACACACATATAGACAAATAAGCGGGAGTACCTATGGCGTGGGCCACCCGGTATACTATATGTGTGCAAAAATTTGGAAGAATAATGTAACTCAGTAAGAGGAAGAAAAAATCTTTATTTTTTTATTAACAGACAACTGCCAAACAAATTTAAACAAATTGCTCAATGTGACCACCAACCAAGCCTCTGTATGGACAATTTGCACTTAAACAACGGTGTCTAATGTCCATGATAATCTTTGAGCGGCTGCAGCAGTCAAATTCTATCACAAAATAACAACCCGACACGGGCAACCAGAAACGACGCAAACACGGGTCTTCACATGGCTCGCTCAGCTGACCGCGGAGTAAGTAGGTAGTCTTCCTAAAACAGGAAGCCTGAACTCTTCATTTTGAATAATTATTTACTTAAAAATCGTGCCAGGTCGAGAATATTCGAATGTTTTTCTCCAATTATCACGATTTATAATATCTATATCTAATGAGTACACGCCGCACCAGAATGCATATTTGTAGGTAGTAGATCCTTGCTGCTACAGGCTCTGCAACCAATACACACAAGTCAATACGTAAATTGAGGAAAATACGGCATGCGCGCATTACGGATGAGGTTTCAGCTTATTTCGTAGAGTGGGCTTCGTGGCAATTTCTACCCCACATGTAATGTAGGTAGTTTACTCGTACATATTGATTGCCGTTGTATTAAACTAATAGAAGTTGATGTATGTATAGGTAGCATGTAGGTAAATTAGATAAGTTGAAAGATATAAACATGCCTTATCTGCAGCGTATGTACTTGCGCGTCTGATGGCGAGAGACAATAATATTTTATTGATAAGAACTCAACATGTGGTGAACACTACACATACCATATCCTAGGTATGACCTTCAGAATGTTAAATTACTTTATAAAAACATAAAACAGTACATTTGAAAACAAGGAACTATGTATTTTGGAGACAGTCCTCAAAATAATGTCATACTTTTCAAAACACCTTCATTATATCTAGGAATGTACGAAAAAATCGGATGTGGCCAGGCACATGACTTTATCATACCATACATTAATAGTTTAGCTGCATGAGATTCTATTTGATCGAGATCGGCCACGTCTGCATTAAAATAAAACTACTAGAACTAGACAGATATTTTGATTATATTTACAGTATGTAATGTCAAAACATCAGCATTTCACACTACCTACTATCATTAGAATCACAATGTCTGACAAATCGTGGATACTAGTGTTTTAATGCAGTACGAGCGATCCCGATGAAATAGAATTTGCTCATGCAGCTAAAATATTTATTTACCAAAAAATTTCATAGTCATAAATTATTCAGAATTTCCTCTACATTATTATTATTATTTATTATTGAACTATTTCGATGAAATTCCAGAAATAGCGGATTATTTGCGTAATATTTCAAGAATGCTAAGACTAAACCTCCTACAATATTTCTTGTATTTAATCGCGAAAACATAAGAACATGGCTATCCGCAATCGAAATACACATTGACACCAAGATGTTTGTTTTAATATTGTTTCTCCTCTTCATCGCATTCTCCATGCATTTGCGTGTTGAATTGACATTTCGCAACCGCCGACGTTCTCAATACTGTCAAAAGTTTCAATATATCCTGGCTACCTGCTATTAATGCAGACACGATTTCGATCAAATAGAATTTGCTCCTGCAGCTAAACGATTAATTTTACCAACAAATGTTGTAAACATAAATTATACAAAATTTCCTCTACTTTAATTTATTATTTATCTATTTTGACAAAATTACAGAAATGGCGGCTCAATTGCAAAATCGTTGAAAAATGCTAAGACACACATACACACTAAGATGCACATACACACACCCACACACAGACATTTTTTGTACCTTGGTCATAAATGTTCAGGGGACCCAAAAAGACCCATTTCCGCTAAAATCTCAATTTTTTTTTTTCGGCACGATTACAATACTTTATTATACTGCGTATGATAACGTATGGTAATAAGTTGTTGATTGCTAAATATTGATGGATTTTTTATTTGAGTGGCATTAGGAATGATTAATTAATAATTGTTATGTGATCACCCATGACAAGATTTGGACTCTGATTATGGTTTGATAAGAACATTATCATCAACACATTCTTTCCAACTGTTGTTTTAGTTGTTTTAGCAGAATTATGCAGAAAAATGTAGATTACATAAAAAAGTTCCATTTTGATGTCAGTGGAAGAAATAGCTTTCACCGAGGCAAGAATTTTGCACGAATAGGGTAGCTTGGAGTAGGGGCACATATAAATTCGAACCGTATTCCTGCGGGTATTTTTTCCTGCATTACATCCCTTAGGGCGCGGTGTCACCTTCATTTGGCTTCAATTGTCCCCCCCTACCTACTAGAAAATTGGATTTAACGTAGATAGGGGTGACCGCAGACTCCGTAAGTTGATTCCGCCGACCAATCTGAGTTCTAACACAAAGTAATGATCCATCTATACCCGTCTCTTTCCGCTTGTCTGCAAGAAAATGAATAACTCCGAGGGAAAAAAGAGGTATGTTGGAGTAAAGGCGCTCCATTGTTGATGACTACGGCGGAAACTTTAAAATCTTTTCTATGAGGAACAGTTTCCATTTGCTAATTGCCAACTGAATAGGAAGGAAGTATGAAACTCCTAGACAGGTGACTTAAAGCTTTGTTCTCCAAAGTTTCCGAAAACAGAAATAGATCTTGTCTGAACAAACAACTTATGAAACTGTTATAATCCTAGAGTGGGGTAAATCAATATCGACCATCGAGACCTAAATTCACCCTCTGGCTTTGCAGAATGCCTCATTAGCCGCAGCAATACCAAGTTGATTGCGTTTCGTCTAGTGTTGAGTTTTTCCTATACCTCCCTCCATGCTTCAGATTGATGGGTGAAAAGGGAACTCACCACAGATATTGTAATTTACTCCCATAATTGATTAGGGCAATTTGTGGGGTTAATTGCGAGATGTATGTTTTATGAGGGTAGGCGATTTACCGCCCACTTGATCGATGCGACCCGTACTTGGTAGAATAACGTCGTCTCTAGTGGTTTTCCTCTACGGCTTCCGTCTTAAACTGTCTCCAGAAGGCCGACGCACGTGTTCTTAACGTATGTGTACTAAGAGCTGTTTTAGAAGGCTCTTGTGTAGCCTTGCTACACTGTTTGCACCCCAGAATACATTAATAACGGCCACCCTTTCCCTAACAACTTTAACTCGGTGTAATTCTCCATTAAATTTTATTGTAATGGTGCTAGTAACACCTGAGCTTGGAGCTAATACACCAATTAGACCCTCTAGTAGATTTAACGCAAAGCTTTTGGAAATAAGTTAGTTCTTGATAATTGTTTATTGTACACTAAAGAATAAAAAAATCGAATTTCCACATTTTCAAGAGGTCTTCTCAATTATTAAATTTTTGGCTTACATCCCGAATGATTTGAAGGGAAATAAATGTACACACATTGTTACTTGCTATTAGATATCAGATCTCAGTATGTAGCGCTTGCATGGCTGTAAATATTATGATTTTAGCTTCTGAAGTACGTATTTATGTACATATACCATTAGGATTTGGAATTCCCCGTATTAATATTAACCTAACACTTCAAATGTAACGTATCTCTTGATTTATTTACATAAAATGATAAAATGTTGTTACTGTAAATATATGGCGAAGTTTGAAATTCAAGTATTTGGGATATTGTAAAAAATGACACATGCAAATGTGAACAAAACACAGATACAACTAATGATGTAAAATAGTAATATTACCGGTAATTTTGGTAATATTACGTAAAGTTACCGAAGACAGATTTTTGTGTTGGTAATATTACCGCGGTAATATAACCGGTAATTTAAGTAATATTACCGATATTTTAATTTATTGCCGTCAACCATACAAAAATGTATTTTTAAAATTTTATATTATTATCTATCTATTATCTATCACACGCCACGCCATTAGGTTTGTATGGATATATGACCAGTGGCGCGTTTTCCCATGGGCAAAGTGGGCATTTGCCCAGGGCCCCCAATGACAGGGGCCCCAAAGCCGTGTTTTAGAAACGCATTTCTGTAATAGACTACCACACCATGCCAGTCCTCATTAACGTTGCACGCAGATTTAGGCTCCTCTCAGCGAGGCACCAACTAATCTTTAACTAATTTATTACCGTCACAAGAATAGTGAATTTTATATTTGCGCTCCTGCCAGTTGCGAACCAAAATTAATCTTTTATAAACTATAAATCAATTAGGTAATTAATAAATTACCATAGTAAGAATATCAAATTAAACTTTAGAGTAGTCTTGCTTATGGGGCTCCAAAGAGAGTGGAATCAGTTTTAGCAGTTAAACTCATGGTTTTTGCAATAAAAGAAACTATATCTAATACTGTACGAGACTAATGAGAGACCCTTGGGTAACTTAGAAGAGAAAAACTGTATGAATTCTTCGAAGATTATCAGTCGACACTTTTTCTTTTGTTCTGGAATTCTATTCTGTAAAGATGAACGCTCCAAAAGGGTGTGTAAAATACAAATTACGATCTGCAAAATGTAGTAAATCTTTCAAACTCCTTATTATTACAGAGTGTGTATAAAAAGAAACGTAACCACTCAATATATTTATTTTAAAAAGTGGACAAGAAATAATTTCCAAGTTTTAGGAAATTGCTTAAGCTACAAATTTGAAATACTTATAAATGAAACACACTTTGTATTAAACAGTATTTGTATGTATAACTTAAGTCGTTTTCGAAAAAGACGAGCTATTGACACGGTAGAAATACTTTTAAATATTTGTAATTGAAAAGTCAGGAAAAATATACAGGACGCTATATTTAAAAAATGGAATTTCGTCTGCTTCTTCCTAATTTATAACTCTGTATATTCAAAAGTCATTCAAGTTTCTAGCTTAAGTCACTTCCTAAACCTTTTATTTGGTTACTTTCTTCTAAACTTTGAGGGCCAGATATTGACACGTTACGTTTCATCTTGTTAAAACTGATATAGTAGAATGCATTCGGAATAATTGTATTTTTTTAATGATATGGAATCGGAATCTTAGGTAATTTAAGAAAAGGGCATAACAATCAGTTGTCGTTTATAAAGATTATTTTTACTTTATCATACGCAGTATGTAAAGTATTGTAATCATGCCGAAAAAAATTTTAGCGGAAATAGGTCTTTATGGGTCCCCTGAACATTTTTGACCAAGGTACAAAAAAATGTCTGTGTGTGTGTATGTGTGTACCCGATTTTTGTGACGACGGTTCCGGAGAAACTACTAAAGGTATCGGGACGAAAGTGCGTATTTAGTAGTTTTATGACCAAACTTAGAGCTGAAAAGCTTTTGGTTCAAAATGGTCCAAAGGAACTGGCTATTTACTCTTAGCATTTTTCAACAATTTTCGTCATTTCTGTAATTTCGTCAAAATAGATAAATAATAAATTAAAGTAGACGAAATTTTGAATAATTTATGCCTATGACATTTTTTGGTAAAATTAATAGTTTAGCTGCAAGAGCAAATTCTATTTGATCGAGATCGGTCGCATCTGCATTGATATGAAGCTACATAGTAGCCAGGATTTTGACAAATATTTTTTTGTGCTGTCACCACAGAAATGTCTATGGCTGTCACACTCGAAAACAGCTGATTTCATCACAGGTTGGAGAACCGCTATGGAACGTTGCCTCTCTAGTGCAGCAAAGTACAAAATACAAAATTCCAATAAAATAAGATCACCAATTTGATTGTTTGTTGATAAGAAATATCAACCCGTTGTTATATCTAATTGTAAAAACGATAAATTGAGAAAATTGTAAATAAAGTATAGCGATGAGTGTAGTTATATTTTAGTATGTTGGTACGGATGTGACATTTACAGTGACATGAACGAAGTATAGCGATGAGTGTAGTTATATTTTAGTATGTTGGTACGGATGTGACATTTACAGTGACATGAACGAATATAAATCTGTCAGAATTTGAAATAGCTTTTTAAACTTGACGTTTCGTGGTATCAGTGGTATCAACCTAACATTTCCTATACAGAAATATAACCATTTTTGATTTTTTTAAAATACGTATTTCTCAAAAAGCGACACAAAAAACGTTGATGCCACTCCTGCCGAAAGCGCCGGATCACCGCTCGTCGCGCTATTCCGTATTTTCAGCACTTGTGAGATAAATAACTATTATTCTGATGACAGTAGTAGTGACGGTAGTGTCAAATGCTGATGCTTTGACAATACCTACTATTGATACTATTGACTATCAAAATATCTGTCAAACCCCGGCTAACTAGTTTATATTTAATGCAGACACGATTTATCTCAATCAAATAGATTCTCATGCAGCTAAACTATTAATTTTATATTTTGTATGATAAAGTCATGTGCCTGGCCACATCAGATTTTTTATATCGTATTTGTGAAGGAAATTGGTCGTTGTAATTTTGGCCTCTCTAGATCTCTGAATTTACCAATTTCGCCATATAATCATTACCAAATTACTACATTAATATAACTTTTTAAGTCCAGCTTTGTAAATTGTAAGAAGTAGGTAATAAAATACAAGCAACGTGGTCATTAGACAGATACGTTTTCCAAATAAAAAAAAATGATTCTGTAGTAATGGTAAAATCAATACCCGCCCTTATAGATGGCGAAGAGAGCAAGCAAACAATTAGCGCTGGTATCGATTTCAGTTAAAATGCGAATTTTCTGTGATTCATAGCTTGAATGCAACGGTTTCGCACAACAGAGCGACCGAAGCCCTCTTGTCGCATATTTTGAATATTTCATTATCGGCGTCGAGGGCAGAATGATTGATTGTCGCATATTGACGATTTCTGCCGCGGATTAATGCCGAAAATTTTGTTCGCTGTAAAAAGCTGTTGCTGTCGCTGGAAAATGGCATGAAAGAAATTTCTTGTATCTGACAGACCTGTGTTGCTCGCACCCTCCGCATTTCCCCCATATAAGAAACATAACACTTCGCCACCCCACATACGTAAGAAACAACATTGCGGTCCCCTTGCATTGGTCAGCGGTCCCAAGTGGCGTTTCTCCAGTAACGGCCTCCCTGGATGGACCGCTTTTTAATTAAGAGGAGTAGAAAGGAAAAGGAAGGCTTTCTAGGAATAACATCAAACGAAAATTGAAAAGTTCCGCGTCTTTCACGACACTATAAGGCTATCCTGGTCCTTTTGTAGAGAAGAACGATTCACTGCGGCAATTGGATGGTCCTAGGGCTATTTACCGAATACGTGACGTGGATATTGAAAATATTTTTACTAAAGATCTTAGTGGTAATGGTACTGTAAACGCAGTGAATGTTGTCCATACAGATTTTACCGAACACATTTGTAGCAACGTACAAAAATGTTTAGATAGAATCACACTATAGTGCAATCATATTAGATTAAGATTACATTATTTTTGTTCAGTGGACTGGCGTAATGTTGGATTAATTTACCCGTAGGAACGTAGAATCCCTAAATTGGATTCCATATACATATATAAAATGTAATCCTTATATGGCTTAATTTAACGGCGCCATTTCCGCTTTTAAATTGGAGCAGTGCAGTGGAAAAATTTAGAACCCTATTAGCGGAATACGTTTGAGATTATTAGATTTAAAAAGTCCCTTCTGGAATTTACTTACTGGGTGGAATGGTTAGGGTATATCTTCGGGATACTGGCCGGTCGTAAAACTGTACACAATATTGTACCTTTAATTTCAAGAACTTTTGAACATCCAATTTTTATCATTTCTGGTACATTTTGAAAAAATTACTAAAGAAAAAAGTGTTACAGCTTACATTTGCTAGGATTTTATCGCAAAACGACTCTCAGAGTAATATATTACATCGACAACCAAAAAACAAAAGTTTGGTATTACATACACTTTGCTACTGTCTTCTTCGCCCACGTAAAGAGTATTTTTTACGAAATGAAATTATTTTCTACAGTTTAGGCTCCTTCCTGTAAATTGTTTAAAGCTCCCGTCTCCGACCACCAAAACGCCAAAATAACCTACGCCATAATTAAGTACGAACACTTGTTCCCCTAGGTCTACCTACCAATGTACCGGATCTTGTACAGTATTGTCTCTCCACCACATACTTCGAGTGGGCGAGAGCGATGTATGGGCAGGTAGTGGGTACAGCCATGGAATCACCTCTTTCACCGGTAATCGCCAATTTCTTCATGAAATTGCTTGAAGAGGAAGCTATTAGATCAAGTCCCTACAAACCCAGGCATTGGGTTAGATATGTAGATGATACCTTTGTGGTTTGGCCACACGGTAGAGATCAACGTAGTGAGTTCCTGAACCACCTGAGCAATGTTAGTCCTATCAAATTGACGATGGAAATAGAAGAGGATAATCAGCTGCCATTCTTGGATGTGCTGGTATACTGAACGTCAACGGCTTGGTCGTACAGTCTACCGTAAGAAGACACATACCGATCGGTACTTCCATGCCAAATCACATCACCACCTCCAACAGAAGAGAAGTGTTATTAACACTCTGTTCAACTGAGCCGATAAGGTATGCGACCAGAGCACCTTGGACGACGAACGGAAACACTTGGAGTGAGCCGTACGTCAGAATGGATACACCAAATCCGACATAAGGTGTGTCACACAAAGAAAGCCGGAAGTCTCACAGGAACCGCAACATTCAAAGGGGTACGCTTGGTTACCATAGGTAAGTGGGGTATCCGAAAGAATCGGTAGATTACTGAAGAAATCTGGTATCACGGTAAGGCACAGAGCACTAGCTAAGGTAAAGGATCTTTTGCCTAACCCAAAGGATATCACACCACTTCTGGAGAACGAAGAGTATACAAGTTAACATGTGAGTGTGGAACATGCTATGTAGGACAGACAGAACAAAGCATCGACGGTACTGACATTAGTAGGGTTTGGAAATCGATCCTAACGCGGTTAGGTAGAAAAACACATGGGAGCGGTAGCTCCAGATGTGTGCAGTGATGTGTAAATTTAGGTATATAAGGAAGATTTTTTTGGTACCATTTACGAATCTTGACACACGGCAGAACCCGGATGCAATTTATTTTTACGTCATAACTATTTCGTGAATCGTAAAATGCAACTGCCATGGGAAAGGAATTTCAATATTTACGCAAATTATTTATGCACATTTTAGTGTGGACTACAAATATAGAAATGCTTTCTTATGTCAGTTGCGTCTGACTATTGTCTGCTGTAATGCATTATAAAATATAATTAAATGTTAACCATAAGAACACGAGTTATTTTTTCTGAACTGCTCTAGAATTGCATTCTGGAGTATTGTAGTGTGTCATTGTAGGGAGTTGGCGAACAATAACGACGATTGTGAAAGTACTATATCATCGACCAGAAAACTCAATCACTACAGATTGAATATTTGCACAAATACAAAGCAATACATTTATTTTTTTAGGTTATACCATACGTCAATTATAATAAATACCAACAAAAAGAAGATGTAGATAGTGGCACCATCTACATCTAGCGATTTTTTTATTTCGAAGCCTTGCGGTATTTGAATTGAGACGGCTATGGTAATATGGATTAAATTTGGACCGCGTTCTTTTTTCTTGTAACATGACCCTAAGCCATTGTTTTAACAACCAACCTCCTAAACATAGGTCAGCCAACTCGGTTATCGTATCATATGCATTTTAATTGAAGCATGTTGAAATTCTGCCAATTCCGGGGCTAATCCGACGGGACGGCAACGAAATTTAAATTGAAATATTATTTATTGTCAGTGTTACGCGCTGGGCGATGAGTGGCCACACTGTGGGTCATATGAACTCCAATTCAATCTATATTAAATAATGGCAACTGTTGAACGTGCTATATGCTGGAAACGCAAGAGTTGGTTAATTCTATTGAAATTTCACAGTGCCTGTTTGCCATGTGCTCATTTACATGATGAGGCACGCACTTAATCAATTTGCCTATTCATATATCATGAGTGTTTGTTCTAAGTGCCTGGAAGGGGTTCTACATTACCTCGCCCCTTTCTTATCGAATGTGTCACAATAGGTGACAGATCATCAGATTGTGCAGGCAATGGAAGAACATTAGTGTTGGTTCTATGCTTGACACAGTTTCTGAAAGTTAGAGTTTCCCAGCGCCAGCGTGGGATTTTGAGGTAAGCTGACCAGATGGTGACGTCAGATACCACGCTCCTTGCCTTATGTAACACGTAAATAAGGAAATTTTGATGAAGACAACGATGAGATCTTTTCAATCAGTTTGCGTCCATAATTTCAAAAACTGAGTTCTGACAGTTTCTTTCTGGTGGAAAGGTTATGACATGTACTGAGATAATCAATTAAATACACTTATTACAAATTTATTGTAATTGCTTCCAAAGGTATTCGATAGCTTTCATTGCGTCTTCTCTATTTCAGAATGAAACCTCATAAGTCTTATATGCATTGAAGTTGGTGCAAGTGGTGGCTATTACCTAACGTCACTAATTGCTGTCGTCAAAGCAGTGTTTATTATTCTTGTTCCCTGTGTAGCCTTGTATTGTGAACATAATATAGGATACCATTACACGCAACGAAATTAAACTTCTTTTCATCCCTGAAGACAATTCTTTTCTGCTGCTCACGATGATTGCTTGGTAATGCTACGTCAAGAAAATACCCACTTAGTTCACCTACTTGGATTTTGATCGAATTACAGGTGTTTTCATTTACCTAAAGAAAAATACAAAATTTTAGTTTTGTCACACGTTCGCCACACCACGTCGGTGGGCGATATCAATAATAATTGAAGTAGGGAATTGGAAGAAATTGGAATTACCATCGGAATTTTTTTACTAACAAACAACAAAATTATTAAAAATTTCAATTTTGGTGGTTTTACAATGAGCTATTTAAATGTTGAAAAAAGATTATATTAAACTGAAATTACTTAGGTATTACTTCTTCGGTATTACTTAGGTATTACTACGGCCAATCACAAAGTTTGAAAGTTGGATGGAAAGAAATGAGTTCATATTTTTATTTTTAGGTTTAAAACGACGCTTTGTAGACAAAAAGATTTAGTTTGTGTTTAACAATTTACTTTATTTGGTTTGCTATATGCTATATGTACAAAACTTTTAATATTATAAATTTTGCTATAAATAATTTTATTGAAAATAAACAAATGCAGACTAGTTTCTGCAACCAGGTCCGAAGATATATGACAAAAAATCCCAACCTGCTCCGAAGAACACTAGGCAGATTCACTATTAGTAGAGCGCTGTAGACGTAGTATATCTCTCTCAGATATTAGAAAATACACAATATCTCAGCGCTCTACTATTATAATAGCAATTAGCCCATTTATATCGGTAGTTGTACGACTAAAAGACAATAAACAAATTTGAATTTTCTCTATTGAAAATGCTAAAAAATGACAATTATACCAAAAGTTGTGAGGTCAAAATTGTACTAAAACTGTGGTGATTTGAGAACAAATTACCTTGCTCAAAAATTCGAATTGGACTTCCCACTGATGCCCCAGCCAGTCAAGTTTTTAATTGTTTCGGACGTGGGCATTTTCTTATTATTTTTTCATTTTTTCCACATCCCATGCTGCAGACAATGACAATTGAATAGACTTGAGAGCAAAAAGTGCCAATAAACGGTTTTTGGAGCATCACAAAAGTCATTTACTGTATTCTCGTGCCACACTTTTTAAGTTTTGTTCGCGTGAGGTTTTTTCTACAGTGTGAAGAAAATATTGAAATTTTTGGTGTCTCGATAAGAATTTTTCCGTTTGACCGATCTAGAAGAAAGTGCAAGGGAATTCGTACATAAAAATTTCTAAACGAGATTTCCGATTTCTTACAGTAGGGAGGACGGGCGATTCAGCGTCGCGGAAATTTACGTACCGGAATGAACAATTTATTCCCCCTCTGCCACCGCCGTCGCAGCTTTGTATTTTTATTTTTAGGGGCGGAAAGTTTGAGTGCGAGGAAGTTTACCGAGAAGTAGATTTTATTATTATAGGGAAGGAGCACCTTTCGCCGAGTTTTCCAAGGAAGGACTGTGTACATAGGCGGTCTTATAAGAAGGACTGCACTGATTCCGTCCTTTGTGCAATTTATTTGTTTGCCCGGAGATGGGACATTTCTGCTTGGAGTCGACAAAGATTGTTTGTGATTGTTTCAAAAGATTGAAAATCTTATCTCCCCGAGTAAGAATAAAATATCAATGAGACAAACAAATTCGAGTGAATTCATCGGACACGACGCAAGCCTTCTGAGGCGGGGATTATGATTATTTCTCGACAAACAAGACCGCAAATCTCGTTCGATTCGGGAATCACCGAATCGAAGGTACACACAAAAGTAATCCGTTCTCTTTGGTTATTTTCGGCCTCTTTCGTATCCTCCAGTGCATTAGGCATCCCAGAGGTATCAACTTGAGGTTCGGTTCAGACGGAAACAGGGAATCTCGGTTACCCTTGGGAAGGGGAAGTGCAATTTTAATGTAGAAATCCTAATAACGAACAGGGCCCTGTTTGTCATCCTGTCATCAGTGCCACTGTAAAATCATTTATCAAAAATTTCAGCGAGGGAAACTTTCGGAATTAAAATAGTTTACCCAGGGCAAAAAAGTGGGTGGGAATGAAATACAACGAAGGGTATACCCACCACTCACTCACTCACTCTATATACATTCAGATGATTGATGATAAGTGAATATTCAAATATTTTTAAGGGGGACGCTGTTTCGATTATGCTAGAGGTCTCTGTCTTTCATATTTGTTGTGCGTGCACTTAATATATTAAATGTTAAAATATTGGGTCACATATATTTATTTCAAAATTAAATCCTGCGTTTAGGTTGTATAATGTATAATGTTTTTCGTACTATTTTAATATAAGCAGTCAATCTTTAAAAATATCATTACGATATCTGACAGGAACAAAACGACATGAATTTGACTCTATCGTCATGTAGACTTACGATTGGTAATACTGAAGGTGAATTTAGATATCTGCCGTTGGAGTGAATACAATAAAATGTGTTGCGCTACCAAGATGGCAAACTCACAATAATAGAAATTGTATAACTGCAGTTTAAAATACTGTAATACATGGCTTTTACAAAGCTTATTAGCATCTGATATGATTTGGAAAACTGTATAAATGTAAATTGTTTTCATAATGTTTTCTTGTGTAAGCAAGGGATGGCTGCAATTTCTCATGATATGCTTGGGACACGCGAACTATACAGGTCGTCACATCCCCGTGTTTTTCTTTTGTAACACGAGGTACGATGTACTACCTCCTCTGAAAAAATCTATGTTACTGTACAGTACGAATAGTATGTTTTGCATTGTCATTATATTCATTATATTGCATTGTCAGTATATTCACACTGTGATTTGACAAGAATTTGGTCAAAATATTACACCGATTTTAATATAACTTTAAATGACATTCATGACTTCAGTTGAGTTACTGATTTCAACCAAGAACTTTTATTCCTTGGAATAATTACTAGATTTAAGAAAATTGTTATTCTAGTGAAGTAAGTATACAGTCTTCAATGAAATGTATATTTTTATTCCTGGTAAATATTTTTAGCTACTAAGATTTGGCACAAATACGTTTTCTATTGCTAATTAACAAGATAGGTATGTTATATTTACTTACTCGTTCTGAACTGTTGCGTGCCTTACATCAAACTATTCCGTGTTGAAACGTTTACTGTACACTAATCATAAGGCACATCCCCTACGGGTACTTCGTTGTTGTTTTCGGACTAGGTTTCGCTTCTTTACGCCGCCAGCCCTACGAGCGGGCGCGCGAGTCTTGACAAAATCACGATGCGCATATTTATTCCAGAGAAAGAATTTAATGGAAAGAAGTGAGAATCACTTCAGTTAAATAATTGGTGGGTTTTTTTATTCAGTAAACAATACTTACTTATATTAAATGTCTTATATTTTCTTGGATCAAATAACTACGCAATTGGATGGATTTACTATTACTTCGTTGGAGAAATTGGCATTTTTGGGACGAAAAATTCAATTACTGATGTCAATGTAATATTGGTTCTTATAAAGAAAGAATTTATATGTCGACAGCAATTATCTGAGAAATTACTTTACTTAGATTGAGTATGAGGCATTTCTTGTATATACCTAACTTTCTACATCCAAGTATATATGCATTTGAATCTAGTAAATAAATTCAAGAAATTATCTTTTCTCGTTCCAAATAATCACTTTTCTGTGTGTAGTGAACGGTTTCACACAAGTGGAGCATCTTCAAACTACTCTAAAAAAACAGCATAACAAGCTACCAAGTTGTAAATAATACATCATAAAACACATACAATTCTTTAATGTAAGAAGGCGGAGTTTCTGTCAGTTAACATTTCTAATAAGAGCACACATTTGTGTAAAAGGTCAGAACTGACCCTCTATATATTAAAATTATAATCCTCTCCAATAAACGCAGTTGAAAACAAAAAAGCATCTAAGCCTAGAAACACAAGACAAATTGTAAAAAACTAATTGTGTAATAACTGAATTGAAGAACATAGGTAACGTATATTGTATATAAAGTTGTAAAAACTGAAAAGACTTCTACACTTCTATTGTAATTTATACAATTATTTGTGCGTAATTGTACAGTCATTTCTCTAACTACGAAAAATATATCTGCTAAATGAGAGTTGGTATTTTAACGGTACTACCAATAAAATATATATATTTTATATTACCTTCAATCGAATTGCACTATCAGATTACTAGTGTTAATGGGATAATAATATCATGAATTGGTGTTGTAAGTGACTAGTTCCATTGGATTCGACATTCTTCTATATTTTGTAACACTGTGTAATAATAAGCCTTTAGTAATTTGATTTTCAAATACAGCATCCGACCAAGTTGTCTAATTGCCTCGACTTCTTTCATCGTAATTTTGCAAGCAGCTGCTTCAACGTATCTTCTATAATTAATCACAGGATGAATTACTTGTCAAGTACTCAAGACAAATAATTCAGTTGGCATTTCGTTTCCACCGGAACGGAGTAAAACAAGCCGGGCCGCAGTTCGTTGTAAGCCCGGTCGAGCGAAATTAAATTACGAAGACAATAATTACGATAACGGTATTAAAAAACGTCGAGGAAGCGGCAGCAGGGGTCATACGGATTCATAACTGTCCGCTTTGATGTCCTTATATTCGATTTCGCGATAAAAAAAAAGGGCTAAAGGAGTGCGGACGCGGCGTTTTCCATAACAGCGACTTAAATTGGATCATAAAATATTGTCTGCTAGGCGTCACGCGGAATTTTCTAATAAAGCGAGTTGACACATTTTCACCGTAAGAACGCAGAGTGATACTATATTCGTAGCAAGGCGCATATTTGGAATATATTTCCGTGTGCAGCCTCTGAAATATGAGGGGCATTCGCAGTCCAATTTTACGATTTTCGCGCAAAATGCGGATTTGGAACAAGATATTTACCTACTAGTTCCTACGTTTCTACGAACTCGTGTGCATTCGAGTAAATATTTATAAATAAAGTTGCCGAGAAATGAATATCCTTCTGGATTTGCATATTCAATGATAAACAACTCCAAAAGGGACACTTTAAGTCCTTTTGAGAGGAATGGTAGATAATTTCGAAGGATGTCACTAATCTCCGTCCTGTTATCAATATTTAAAAAAAAATGTGGTACAGAATACGTAATTTGAAATGTCTTATGCCTTATAGCCTCCGTCTACGTTGTAGCGTAGTATAGCATAGCCTAGTATCATGAATAACAAACGTTCGCAGATTGACCGCAGTATGCGGGCCTGGCTTTATACGTAATGCAATACTAAATAAAGGGTAGGTCGTAGAACAGAATAGTGAAGGTAAATTACAACCGTCAAACGGGGTGTTCTGGTATTTCAAGTACAGAGGTCGTATCACAATTACTACCGCGTTAACGACTACACCACCGCTCCTATAGAATAGGATAAGTTCGCTGTGACATACGTTTTAGGTTCTTTTCACTTCCTAATTTAGTTTAACACCACGGAATAAATTTTGCACACCAAAATACCAATACTAGCTGGAATTAGAGACAGAAACATTGGAATAATGTAAGTGTATCTTATTTACAATAGGAGATAATAATAATAATAATAATCTTTATTCAAAGAAAAATAGAAAAAAGAAACACCATACAGGAAATAACCAAAACAGAACTATCTGTGAAAGGACAGATAGATAAATAAAATACACATTACTCCAAATACATATTCAAGTGAATAAAGATCGCTAAACATGCCACCTAATTGAATGAACAATTGTGTGTGGCTTTAAATTAATGAGCACACATACGCTCGAAGCTCAAGGAAAAATGAATTTAAACAAATACATAATACATATCAAAAACCAAAACAAATAGAATACATTTGAAAACCATTAGTGTTCATCACAATTTACACCAATTCATCAATTTTAAGTGAACAGATAAACCCCCTAGAATGGCTGAAAAACATAACTCTGCTTAACGAGAGTACACCCGACACGTTAACACCCGCTTTCCTCAAATAAACTATAAACATATTACAATCGTCTTACTTGCTCTATAAGGCAAACTCATATCTCCACCCCTCGTAACATAGGAATGCGAAAAAGTGCTCAACAACTCAGAATCCGCATATGAGACCCTCAGTACAGAGTGCAGGTAGAGTTGTCTTAGACTCATAAGTTTCGCATCTCTGAAAAGGGATACTGTGGGATACAGCAATGGCTTCCTGCAAATTGACTTTAAAATTCGTTTTTGTATAACAAACAGCTTATTAAAATATACATCAGCGCAACCGCCCCAAGCAACTATCCCATACGTCAAAATCGATTGAGTCAGAGCGAAATAAAAAGGTCTGATCAGAAGATCATATGTGAAGGAAAGATATTTCGGAAAGGAAGATATTTTGAAGGACATTTTTGTTGGTTACCTACCATATTAATAACTTTGCTGTAATTATTTTTATTTTAAGACTGACTAATTAAAACACAAAGCATAACCTGGTTTAAAATTAAAACGTGAAAAATGTAAAGTAAATACAAAATTTTACATGCCCATGTATACAGAATGTTTTCGTCTTGATTATTAATTTGCGTTTTCGCAATAATGTCCTCTTTATCATTTTCGTCCTTCACGTCCTTGTTCTTCTTATCAATCTTAATGATTTTGTCCTATACTGTCACGTCCTGTGTATCATGTGTCGCCAATTCGTATTTTTGGTCGTTTACTTTCTTCTAGTCTAGTCCTTTGCGTCACTTATCCTTTGCACCCTTCTTATCCATTATGCCCTTTCGTACTTTTTGTCCTTTGCTGCCTCCTTTCGGTCTGACTGGTCGTTTTTTTTCCTCCTTTTCTTTTTGACGGTTTTGGCCTTTTTACCATTATACCGTTCTCATTATTTACGTACGGAACTATGCAACTATGCAGGACGTTTAAAATAGAGTCTCGTTAAAATATAGACTCGTTAAGTAGGTATGTGTCGTAGGCAAATGGATATTTTTGGCAAAATGACTTTTGCCTAGAGCGAAGCCTTTTGCCTTGTCAAATAGATAGGTCATATGAAGACTCTATCATTTATTTTTTTTAAACCTATTTGCCTAAGCAAATGTTTTTACCAAAACCATTGTTAGGCAAATATCAAGTTGTTTTCAACTGCGTTTGTAATAAAATTATGTGAGGTTATGTGCAATCCGTGCGTTTGTGTTCAAATACATGTGAATTGATTAAAATTTCGTTGTTGATTATTTCTGGGTAATATCGTATTCTAATCATCATGGTTCAAATCAAGTTAACCTAAAAGAATACTTTAGATTCTTTTAAGTGAGGAATGTTTAGTTACCCTCTTGAAAAGAAACAAATCGTGCTAGAATGGAAAACAGTAAATTTCTGAATTCTTATGG
The DNA here is from genome assembly GCA_964023965.1 of Melinopterus prodromus. Lineage (NCBI taxonomy): Eukaryota > Metazoa > Arthropoda > Insecta > Coleoptera > Scarabaeidae > Melinopterus > Melinopterus prodromus. The sequence continues at coordinate 28,134,312 of OZ030394.1, read as the reverse complement.
TCTGACCGATTTGACGTATTGATGCAGATTATAGGTATTACCTGACTCCTATTTTGCATACGGAAAACCATGGATAACCAATGTACATCTCAGTGAGCATTTGGTGTATTGAAACATTTTGCATGGTTTCATAATGTTTCAAGGATATTGTCTCGGAGGTTACTGTAATGTCTGTTCCAAACGTAGCTGTAGTAGCCGAACCACATACCTTTTGCTGTGATAGGGAACGGCGATGAAGTCAATAACGCTGTCAGGTTATTAATAAAATCTTTGCAGTTATTATTAGATATTATGAGGCATGCAAAACCCTTGAACAAACCAAATGGTTACCTACTGAGTTGTATATTGGTTATGGATGGTTTTCCGTATGCTAAATAAGAATTAGATGATATCATCTGCATCACATCACCCAGTCGATAAAAATTCTGAACTTTACTGTTTTCCAGTCTAGAGCACAACTCTGTATCCATGTAAAACAAAAACTAAACATTCCTAACCTAAAAGTATTTTTTTAGTTTAATCGTATCTGTCTACTCATGAGTATTGAGGCTTGACACATCATATTAGGCGTAACTTCATTAGAACCATGATGAATAGAATACCATATTACTTAGACGTAATCAACGGCTAAATTTTATTGCACACAATCTCACATAATTTAACTACAAAGGCGGTTGAAGACAAATTGCTACTTGCTTAACAAAAGTTTCGGCAAATACAATTGCCTAGGCATATAGTTTCTAAAATATCTATGAACACTATAACTATTTGACTATGCAAAAAGCTTTTGCCTAGGCAAAAGTCATATTTTTCATATTGGTTTTAACAATTTTGCCACATAATGCAAAGGTTCCAACAACTTGTTAGTGATCCAAATAATTGTTTTATTATGTCCCAAAAAAATTAACATAATTAAAAAGTAAAAAGCTCTTGCAGAACTTTTGTAACCTCAAACAATAAACATTGCCGCATATTAGTTATGTGGACCACAAAGACCACGGTCAATAGTGCCTAGTGATGCTCAGTACAAACAAATAGTGCCAGACTCAAAAATAGGAATTCATTTTTTTCTCTTTGTTTTGTCTTTGTTTTCGAGATGTGAAACTTTAAATCTTTTGGCGCCGTAAATTATTAAACAAAAAAAAAACAGAATACTCGAAATTTCGTCCACAAGATCTAATACAAGTTTGCCCACGTAAAATAAATGAATAGTAGATTGGCGTGTCCAGATTATTTTGAAATTTTGTCGGCGTTGACATTTTCTGCAATGGAATTAATAATGAATATTGTAAACAAATTCGGCCTACCTTTCGTCTGTTTATTAATTTAGAGATAAGTCATACAGTGAAATATTTCGGATTCTGGTCGAAAAATATTATAGCTTACGTAGAATTGTGTGCTTAAGTTACGGACACATCATTCATACGTGGCTTGTGAACTCGTGTTAACACGTCACGTCACGTGTGAATATGGTGGTCGTAATTTTGTTGTGACGTGACTTATTAACACGTGTCAACAGATCACGTGTAAATATGCCATGACGTTTTGTCATGAGTTAACAGGAGTTAATCTACCAATTCATTTGTTCCCTTGTTATGAGTTATTTATCGATGGCTTACCTGAAAATCCACGTGTCACGTATGCTTTAACTATGTATGTTGAAACGTGGTATTGCTGCTGAGCTATCGATATAAGCCTGTATAATATATTATACTAAATGTAAATCTACATAGAGTTGGAATAAATGTCTTGTATATCTTATTATTTCTTCTATACCTAGCAAAACCAATAAACCTTACCGTGTTTATTAAAACGTTCTTTTAAACACACACCATATATCATTCACTTTTCTCATTTTCCGGAGAATTTGCATACCGCATGAAAAAATTGTGAGGCTGCCCCGCCAGAGTTACCCGTAATGTACTATTAACGTCACCCTTGTGATTTAGGGCCGCGGTTAAACTTTCCCTTTCCACTTTATATTCGCGCCAAGATGCGTCTGCATCTCATGCAAATCATATTAATATTTCAAATGAAACTTTCCCCCTTTACGAGAAATTACCTCAAAATACCAACCCTTACACTAAGGACAGCTTCCCGCGAAGCAAATGCTATAGGATCCGAAATATGGCCTCTTTTATCGGGCACGTAGGGGTGGATGCGCCCTTTTGGGGTTATGGGGTAAAATAAATTCACTTGCCCATCTGTCCGGTAAGGTTTGCCGGACAGTGTATGTGCATTAGGCTAATGCCGCTTTCTTGCAGGGGCTACATTTTGGTAATTGAATTTTTAGTAAGGTTGCTAAGGCCTAACTCACACGGACCACTTATATGCGTTTATTTTGTGGTTCTGCTGTGGTCCAAACTGACCACGCGCGAACCACCGATTGGTGGTTGATTGCAGTCCGTATTAACCACGAACAAACCACACCACAAAATCAGTTATAAAATGGATTTTGAAGAAGAAGCATTGTTGTGGCTCCTTTTACGTCGAAGAAGATGACGTCGACGAAGTACAAATTTTTGGATCCACTCCCCGACATATCAAGAAACCTCTTGGAAAAATTTGCCCTTAAAAAACTTTGAGGTCTTTGCCCCGACGTATCGTTATTTTTTTCACCGGCATATCCCGACATATGCCTAAAACCGAAAACACTCCCCGACATATCAAAAAATGTTGTAGGTTTTTGCTGCCAAACTTTGACCTTGAATAACTTTTCGGTCATTGATTCGACTTTACTCCCCGACAAGTCAAGAGAGGTTTCTTGGCTAGTCGGGGAAAAATTTGGAAAAATTTCACCTTGAAAAACTTTGAGGTCTTTGCCCCGACATATCGTTTTTTTTATTCACCGACATATTCCTAAAATCGAAATACACTCCCCGACATATCAAAAAATGTTTTGGGTTTTTGCGCCAAACTTTGACTTTGAATAGCTTTTTGGTCATTGCTCCGATATATGATATTTTTCACGGACGTATTGCGACATATCTCTAGATTCGACTTTACTCCCGACAAGTCAAGAAACCTCTTGGAAAAATTTGACCTTGAAAAACTTTGATGCCTTTGCCCCGACGCGACATATCGTTCTTTTTTTCACCGACATATCCCGACATATGTCTAAAATCGAAATACACTCCCCGACATATCAAAAAATGTTTTGGGTTTTTGCGCCAAACTTTGACTTTGAAAAACTTTTCGGTCATTGCTCCGATATATATTTTTTCACGGATGTATTCCGACATATGTCTAAATTCGAATTTTACTCCCCGACATATCAAGAAACCTCTTGGAAAAATTTTACCTTCAATCACTTTGAGGTATTTGTCCCGACACCGCCTTTTTTTCACCGACATATGCCCAGAACCGATTTCCACTCCCCGATATTTCAAAAAGCGTTTTGGGTTTTTGCTTTTTGGACCTTGAATATCTCCGTTATTAACCGACTAATGAGCCGACATATCGCATTAAAAGCGCAATTTTGTGCAATGTCATGGGTCTGCCGGTGAATTTCTGTATTGTTTCTTGCAACGCGCCCGTTCAAAAATGCATGCGTAGTCGTGTGGTTGCTAAGTCGCACTCGTCTGAGTTGAGATCAACCACCAACACCGACTTTTTTGTGGATGATACCGTCGACGCTGTGCGACGGTCGCAGTAAACAACTTCACGCAGTGGTTCGTGTGAGCACTACAATGCGTTTCTATGTTGTATTAATGGCTTTATGCTATCACCGACAGTTCTGTGGTAGTGGTGTGGTTATGCCGTGGTCCGTGTGAGTTAGGCCTAAGAGTGTACGTCAGCGTCGTGCGCGCATTCGTCTACACCAGATACACAAATATTACATTGCTAAAATATTCAATCATATAGAGACATTTACGAAAATAAAAATTTGCTGGCTAAACTCTACGTCCCCTTCCCTCTAAGCCAGCGTTTCCCAACCAGGGTTCCGCAGAACCCTGGGGTTCCGCGAGATTTCGTCAGGGATTCCGCCGAAAAATAGTAACAAATAGCGGTTGTGGTCGCCGGTTCATGGGCACATTAGTGTTATTTTTATGTATTATTGTAACATGGGATTATTATTTGAAATATTGGATTAATACACAAGGTCAATCTATGAATAATTTTGATTTGGAGGCCTCTAATCCAATAAACCGCTCTTATTTCGATAGTACATCCAACAGGCAACATTCTAGACTATTCATTAATTTCAATTGACAATATTACTTACAATTATATGTTACATAAAAACAAAATAACCTCCAGAAAACAACAATCTGGCAAACTTATTGGTCAAACTCTAACATAAAACTAATATTTCACTATTTTTGCTTTTCCAAATGTGTAATAAAATAAACCTATAATGTGAATCTGCTGCTCATATTGGTACTTTAGGAGAAGAACAGAGTTGTAGGTGGTGGTATGCAATATGATCTTACATTGCAGATAAGATAACTAACCTATCACCAGACAAGTTCTGAGCCTCTGTGACGAACATTATGTCGGTCCCGTTCATAGAAAATCAATAAATATACAGAGTGATTTGCAATTATAGACGAAAATTTGTGCGGACAGGAAATTTCGTGACTGTGTTTAATTAAACCAAAAATAGTTAAATCAAATTGAAGTAAGTACTAATTTTGAGAATGAAACAAATTTAAAAGTGCTTCACATATTTTTATTTATAATTTGGTATATTTGTGCATTTACTTTTCACCTCGAGTTATTAATTACCTTGTATCAGTTTAGTTTTCAACATTGTGTATGTATTAGCAAGCTTTTTTGTTTAAAAACTTTAAGTGAAAATATAGAGATCATCTGTTATAGATACCTAACTAACACTAGTGTGTTCATACACTCGGGTGTTTATTCCCACACTTTTTTTCTCAGAACGTAACTATATCTGACTAGAATGTTTCATAAGGACTTATCTATTTTTTCAATACCTTAAAAAGTAACAAAATATTAACAAAACAGTATTTTAAATGGCTCTAACTTCTTAAGGAGTGTTAACTTGTTATCAATAGGTCCATATGAAACTTTTCACTCGAATAGGTGTTTCATAATTTTTGTATTTTGACCAATGACTCTTTTAAAATTTTAAATAAAAATAAAAACAACAAATAAGTATATTCCTAGAGAGAAATATCTGAAATGTTACAGAAAATGAATGTATTAATGAATGTAATAAAATAATATAACAAAAAAGCTGGAAAAGAAGAATTAATTATAACATTGCTGGTTATGGGATAGCCATACCAGCTAAATTTCTGTATTGTTTTTACAGAATTCGCAAATTCCACAAACATATTCCTGTGAAATTAGAACAGTATCACCTTAATTTAAGAGAGCATTTTTAAAATTTTAAAGGAAAAATACTTTAAAAAATAAAAACTTTACAGTAGTAAGTAATATTCAATCATTGAACCGCTAGTCTTTGCTGACTTGTATCTGGTTACTTGAAATACGTTACACGTTTTTCTATACACAAAAAGTACTCGAAATGCCTTGGAAAGGACATATTTTTGTTTGTTGGGGTTCTGCCAGGTTTCAACCCTATTTAATGGGTTCCGCTGGAGTAAAAGGGTTGGGAAACGCTTCTCTAAACCATAACCGCCAGCACGAACAAAAAAGGCTATGTTCCGCGTTCGAATTGACGTCCGGTTTTTGTCATTTGAAAACGATTACTGTATTGAGTTTTGGCAGGAGTTATGATAAGAAATAATCGAAGACATTTGATGGCTGCTCTTTTAGTGACAAAGAGGAGATTTTTCATGGATGTTTTCGCTATACCCTTCCCGAATTACATTGAGTTTACCCCTGTCCCTTTTCATTTACGAAATGTTTTTCTTCAGCCTGTTCGCCGTATTCACAGAAGAGAAAATGTGCTCCTAAACCAAAACTGCTAATAAACCGATTTCTTTCGTATAACTAATTATTTATTTCTTCCCATAATGTAGGTATTGATTCACTGCCAATATATATTTCTTATCAGTTATATTTTTGATTCAAACTAAATTGAAAAATATAGTAAGGAAGAAAATGATAAAACAAATCACAAACAGGAGTAAGACAACTTCCGTAACAAAAAAAATATAAGACAGATGACAAAACACGGCAATACAAAGAAAGTTTTAAAAATATGACAAAAAGGACTAACACGATCAAATGAAAACGAAGACAAAAGCAACAAAATGTACAAAACTATCGGAAACGATGTAATCAACATAATTTTATTTTTGTCTCTTTTACAGTTTTGTCTTTTAGTTGTTTTCGACTCTTTTTATTTATTTTGACAGTTATTTTTTTGTGTCTGGTACGCCCGTATTCTTGCCGTTTGCAAATTCGTTACGCAACTGCAGTACTCGTTGCATATTGGTTTCAAAGCGTCGTCATGTTCTTTCTAAAACCATACATATGGGGTAGGAATAATAAAATCTACCGGTATATAACAGCACTACCAGGAATGTTTCATATTGATTGTATACAATAACTTCGAAAACGAACCTACTCTTCTCCCCAACGATAGGGGATTGCTATAGCGACAGGTAGCACCACAGATGCTTTTCTGTACTCTTATTTTATATACCCCAGCTGGAGCAAGAGGCAATATATAAAATATTTCCGTCAAGCCTTCTACAGGTTTTGTTGTACTAGCGCAAGGACACATTTCGCAATTTCTTTCAAACTCACAACAAAACGAGCGACGGGACGTATCGAGATGAATACGTACAAGTTATCGCAGAACAAAGCTATTAGCGTACAACTTATCGCAGAACAAAGCAATAGCGCAAAAACGAATTAGTCCCAAACGTCAATATTTCACCTACCATCGATTTAAAAATCAATCAAGTCAAAATCTCCAGGTGTCCGGAATGTAAAAGGATCCAGCTAAACGTATCTTTTTGTCAAAGTCAAATGGACCCCATTAAACAAAACATTAGTTAAAATTGCTTCCTTAGAAAGGAATCTCCGAATCTCCGCAATTTTGTTCAAATCCAGGAATTCGCGTCCTAATCCTAAAGGTAAAATTTAGTATGGCACTAATGGTTATAATTTTTTGTGCTGTCACACTTGAAAACAGCTTCGTCCGAGAGTTATATGCCCATTAACATTAATATTATATTATAGTAAATAGATTATTGGTGTAGGTTTAAGATTATATTTAAAATTATATTCATAGTCCACTTTTGGTAAATAACTTACAACGTTTCCGAAAGTTTATCCTAATTGTTTGAGCGATATATTTGATATAGTTTGGTTGCTCGTTTGTTTGTTATGGTCGATTAGCCAAATAGTATCTTCCGATTGGCTGATCGATTTGCTCAAACACTGAGATTTCAAAATAGTACTGTTTCGAGTATATCGTAATTATAGTAGACCGTTATCTAGATATCCCTAGAGATAAAAGCTATAGTAGAATAATATTGTGATGATTCTAGTATTGTAGTTAGACTTCACACGGTTGGTCTGCTCGTTATAGTGGAACTTATGTTCTACTACCACGGGCCACAAGTGGACCAAACAATTTGTAAAAATAAAGTTCTTCACCGAATGTGTCGTCTTTTATTTCGAACAGTTAATTCGAGGTTGGAGAACCGCTATGGAACTTTGCGGCATCTAGTGCGGCAGAGTACAAAATACGAATTTCAAATAAACCTTTTTCACCAATTTGATTGTTTGTTGATAAGGAAAATCTCCTCATTGTACCTTTGTTCTTATTTTGTAGGCTGGAAGCTTGCTACTGCCTCATCGGCGCACTTTTGAATATTTTCTGGTATACTCATAACGTATGTACGTGTATGTATAATGTGTAATTAACAAATATAAAAAATCTGAATCCAATTAGAATTTGTTTTTAAACTTGACGTTTTGTGGTACCAACTTAGCATTTCCTATACAGAAATAGCCATTTTTAATTTTTACTTTATCATACGCAGTATGATAAAGTACATACTGTAATTGTGTCGAAAAAGAAAAATAGATTTTAGCGGAAATAGGTCGTTTTGGGTCCCTTGATCATTTTTGACCAACGTACAAAAATGTCTCTATGTGTGTGTGTACCCGATTTTTGTGGCGACGATTCCGTAGAAACTACTAAAGGTACCGGGACGAAACTTCATATTTAGAAGTTTTGTTGGAGATCAAGTATAATGTTCAGTTAATATCTAGTTACCTAATATACTAATGAATAAATATAAAATGTTGATATAGAAACGTTAATAACAAGAATGTTTGTCAATTTATATATGTATATATCATACAATAGTTCGTTACAATAAATTACTTCTTTAACCTACTGCATCTCATCACTGATCCATCGCAATATCCAAGAGGTTATGGGCCCAGTCTGCGCATGAGATGAGAGAAGAATTTTGAAAAATTCGGTAGCAAAAAGAAGATAAGAAGAAATAAAGAAATAACGTGATAATAATGGCGTTATACTCCTCCAGAATAGAACTGTTAACGCAGGATAATTACGATACATGGCGTTTACAAATTGAAGCCCTGCTGATCAAAAACGACGCATGGGTCTACGTAAATGGAACAAAAATAAAGCCGAAAGCATCAAGCGACGATGAAAAACCATCAGCAGAAGAAGAAGCATGGGTGCAGGCAGATCAGAAGGCAAGATCCGATATAATACTATCAATAAGTCCAATCGAATTGCAACATGCAAGAGGATGCACAACTTCAAGGCAGTTATGGTTAAAACTGGAATCAGTTTACGCATCTAAAGGACCGGCGCGAAAGGCAACTCTTCTCAAGCAACTAACACTGCAGAAGTTGAGATTAAATGGTAATGTACGAGAACATATCATCAAATTCTTTGACGCTGTTGACAAGCTTGCGGCTATGTCAGTCATAATTCATAAAGATATGTTAGCCATTTTACTATTATACAGCCTGCCGAGTAATTTTGAAAATTTTAGATGTGCCATTGAAACTAGAAATGACCTTCCAGATCCAGAAATGCTAAAAATAAAAATTCTTGAGGAATATGAATCAAAGATTCACAACAGAGATGAAGATAGCATTGATGGAGCACTTTTAACCAGAAAAAAGTTCAAAAAAACGTTTTTACAAAAGTAAGTTTGACAACAAAACTAACAGTAGTTGTAATAAAAATCAACAACAAAATGACAGATGTCGTATATGTAATAAGTTTGGACATAAAAGTCATCAGTGTTGGCATAAAGATAGGAAGAAAATTTATCAAAATCAGAACCAAGATTCGTATGTTGTCAATGCATCGATAACTGAAGGTATCGCATTAACATCATAATATTTCGAAAAATTCATGGTGTTTGGATAGCGGATGTACAACCCATCTTTGCAACGACAAAGCGAATTTTATTTATTTGGAAAAATCTGATGATAGAAAAATAAATTTGGCTGATACTTCATTTGTTAACACTTCTGAAACTGGAACTTTAAAATTTATAGCAAGAAATGACTGTGAAAACAGATCCATCAAACTTTCTGATGTCTTGCACGTCCCGACACTACACACAAATTTAATGTCAGTAGCAAAAATTACAGACAAAAATGATGAAGTCATATTTAGGAAAAATGATGCCGTCATAAGAGATAAAAATGGCAAAGTAAAGTTTACAGCGGAGCGCAGAGGCGATCTCTATTTCATTCGCAAAACCGAAGTATTCGCAAGATAATTATATGTCATCATGGCATAACAAATTAGGTCATTTAAATTATAAAGATGTAATTAATTTACGTAAAATGGGTGCTATTTCTGACCTTAATGGTAATTATGAACCACGTAACTGCAGTACATGCCTACGAGGTAAACTAGCGACACTACCGTTTGCGAACAAGCATAAGCGATGTTCAAGCTTATTGGAAATTGTTCACACAGATTTGTGTGGTCCAATGCGCAAGGAATCGCATGGTAAGGCAAGGTACTTTATAACTTTCATTGATGATTATTCAAGATGGTGCGAAATAAAATTTTTAAGTAATAAAGGAGATGCTCTTGAGGCTTTCAAGGATTATAAAAATATGGTTGAGAACCTAACAGGCAATCGTATTAAACATATTCAGTCGGATAATGGAAAAGAATTCGTTAATAAGGATTTTGATGATTATCTGAAGGCCGAAGGAATTAAAAGAAGATTGACGGTACCATATACACCGCAGCAGAATGGAGTTGCTGAAAGGAAAAATAGGACTTTAGTTGAAATGGTTCGATGTATGATCATTGAATCAGAGGTTCCATCATCTTTTTGGGCAGAAGCTGTTGCAACTGCAAATCATATTCGGAATCGTTGTCCAACAAAATCCTTAAACGGACAGGTACCATATGAACTTTGGACAAGGAAAAGACTTAAATTAAGTTATCTGAAGACATTTGGAATAAAAGCATTTATGCTTGACAAAACTCCGAATAAAGGAAAGTTCTATTCAAGAAGTAAACAAGGAATCTTAGTAGGTTACTCTGAAGAATCTAAAGCTTATAGAATTTGGTTACCTAATGAGCATAGAGTTGTAGCTGCTAGAGACGTACGTTTCATCGAAGATTTTTACATGCAGGGAGAGCCCGAAGACATTATTACATCTTCAACAATAAACGGACGCAATGTTATTGAGCCAGAAACCAGGACAATAACAATCGTTAATGATTCGTTAAGTAAAACAAATAATGTTCCTGCAGCTGAACTTCCAATTGACTTAGAATCTGATATGATTGATTAAGAAGAAACAATAGAAGCTCAAAACAGAAGAATGAAACGAGAACCGGGAAGGCCTCGTATAATACGTTCTAAAAGAAAGGGCAGACCGAAGAAAGAATATAAGCTTGTTCCTGATAAAACTGAAGAAAAAGTAATATGTGTAGAAAATACTAAAGATAATATGGAATTGCAAGTCGAAAATCATGGAGAAGAAGACGACAGCGATCATGAGATTAGCACAGAAAACATCATCGCAAATTTATCAGAAATTTCTGTTAAAGAAGCGATGAAGGGAGAGAATACAGAAGAATGGAAAAATGCAATCTACTCAGAAATAAAGAGTCTTATTGAAAATAAAACATGGAAAATAGTTTCTAAACCAAAAGGAAAGAACATTGTCAGTTGTCGTACTATTTTAACCAATAAGTATGGACCTGACGGTTCACTTCTTCGTAGAAAAGCAAGAATTGTTGCTAGAGATTTTACACAAAGACCTGGAATGGATTTTAATGAGACATTTGCACCTGTAGCTAGGATGAATTCACTACGATTGGTATGTGCATTAGCTACTCATTATAATTTAAAGTTGCATCAACTTGATGTAGAAACAGCATATTTAAACGGAAATCTCGAAGAAGAGGTATATATGGAAATGCCTGATCTTTTGGAAGAAATGTTACGAAAAATAATCTATCGTGAAGATAAAAATACACCTGTTTTTATATGTGCAAAATCAATGTTAAAGGATATCCAACGTGAAGGAAAGGTATGTCACTTACAGAAAGCTATTTACGGACTACGTCAATCAGGACGACAATGGTATACTACTTTAAAGAAAAGACTGCAAGAATTGGGTCTACAAGCCACACACGCTGATCCGTGTGTATATTGGGCACGTAAAAACAATAACATAATGTTATTATTGGTATATGTTGATGACATTATAATTGCATCAAATAGTACAATTTGGACTCAAGACATTATTAAAGGACTGGAAGAAACTTTTAAAATCAAAGATCTTGGTTTAGCAAAATATTGCTTAGGGATTTAAATCAACCAAAACAAAGATGGAATATCAATTTCACAGAAAAAGTACATAAACGATATACTTCATCGTTTTGGAATGGACAATTGTAATTCAGTCGCCACTCCATTGGAAGTTGGACATCAACTAAGTAAGGATAATCAAGAAAATAACTTGAAAGAAGACCAAAAACCTTACAGAGAACTTATTGGGGCACTTATCTATTTGGCTACATCAACAAGACCAGATATTGCTCATACAATAAGTGTGTTAAGTCAATTTTTAGACTGTAACAATACCACCCACTGGAAAGCTGCAAAACGTGTTCTCCGATATTTGAAAGGAACTATTGATTTTGAGATTAACTACAGAAAATCGGAGGAAGCAAATTTGACGTGCTATGTGGATGCTGACTGGGGTGGATGCTCAATAGATCGAAGATCATATACTGGGTATGTTTTCAAACTTGGAACCGGAGCAATTAGCTGGGAATCCAGAAAGAAAGGACAGTCGCATTATCTTCAACGGAGGCAGAGTATATGGCCATCACTGAAGGAGCTAAAGAAACTAAATATCTCAAATCATTTTTAGAAGAAATTGGATTTAACAACTTAATTAAAAATTTGAAGATATTTAACGACAATAGAGGAGCTGGACTGCTTTCAAAGAATCCAGTATACCATCATCGGACAAAACACATAGATATTAAATACCATTTTATACGCGAGGTGCTAACAGATAAAAATATCGAATTGGATCATTTACCAACACAGGAAATGGTAGCAGATATTTTTACCAAATCGCTCTCAAGACAAAAACATAATTATCTTAGGAATGTATACTTCACATTAAGGGGGCGTGTTGGAGATCAACTATAATGTTCAGTTAATATCTAGTTACCTAATATACTAATGAATAAATATAAAATGTTGATATAGAAACGTTAATAACAAGAATATGTTTGTCAATTTATATATGTATATATCATACAACAGTTCGTTACAATAAATTACTTCTTTAACCTACTGCATCTCATCACTGATCCATCGCAATATCCAAGAAGTTTCATGACCAAACTTAGAGATGAAAAGCTTTTGGTTTAAAAGGGTCCAAAGGAATGGATGTTTTCTCCATTTTTTAATGGATTTTACGCATTTTTTAACAATTTTGAAAATGAGCTGCCATTTCTGTAATTTCGTCAAACTAGTTAAATAATAAATTAGTGGAGGAAATTCTGAATAATTTTTATCTACGACATTTTTTGGTAAAATTAATAGTTTAGCTGCAAGAGCAAATTGTATTGAGATCGGTCGTGTCTGCATCTTAGGTTGCCAAGATTTGATTAATGGTTTCATTCTAATGACAATAGGTAGTGTCAAACGCTGATGTTTTGACAATACCTATCTACCGTCAATAGTAAAAATATCTTTTAAAAAAACTGTTCTGCAGTCTCATATATGTTTGTTTGTGACCTTTGTATGTTGTTTTATGTTCTCCACGGGCCGCGCCTGACAAAATGTAAGTTTTTACAATTGAATTTTTTGGAGTTTGATTTAATTATCAAGTGTGTAATTTGTATCTCATTTCCTATAACGCTTGAAGAAGTGCCTCAGTAGGACACGAAACATGTAGCGATTCCTAAAATAAAAAAAAAAAAATAAGGAATCCAACCACTTTTTATTCTATTAAAATATCTGTCAAATCCTGGCTAACTAGTTTTATTTTAATGCAGATACGACCGATATCTATCAAATAGAATCTCATTTACTATTAATTTTATAAATAGTATGATCAAGTCATGTGCCTGACCACATCAGACTTTTTTTAATAAATACATATTTACTCAAAAAAACAGCACAAAAAAAACGTTACACAAAAACGAACAAAAAGAGTGACATACTCCTTTCGAAAACTATTTCGCATTTTCGGGACTTTTAACATAAATAACTATTATTTCGATCGGGCAAAACTAAGTGGTTTGGATTGAAAAAAAAAACTATTTTTCGAGCATTAATTACGATATGATTAATCGGGAAAAACGACTATAAAGTAAAGACGTTATGCAATGATCATTTATTAAAATACGCTGAAAAGAAGTTATTGCTAGGTTCCCCGGGTAAATGATCAATTATTCGTTTTAGTTGGTAGTGAAATTAACCAACTGGACTGCGTTAGAAATATAATTTTAATTTTATCAAAAAAAGTTACACTTGATAAAACATTTTGCTAGTTCTTAGAGTAAGATTGGGATAGAAACATTTAACATATTTTACACGCGGTGTTCAGAAAATTGAAAAAAACTTTAAATGGTACAAGAGTAAAGTGCATTTATTGAGAAGATATAGAAATCAGTTACTAGGAAAAGTTGTTCAAAAGTAAAAGGTAGTCGAAAAAATCTGCCTTTTTTTATTTATTTGTAATCATTATATTTAATTTAATTTTTTCCTATTCAACACCTTTTCCGTGGACATACTGTATATCTGCTCGAGGATTATTCGAGGTGGAATTGCCTTTTTGTATGCACAGAAAGCCCTCCGGTTTAATCTATTGCTAACGTTCCGCGAACAGACCAAAAGTACAAGTTAAGCAAATTTATACGAGCGATATAAAGCACTCTATCAGCAGTTAGTACCGCGTCCGGAATACGCAATGTGGCGCCCGGCGTGTCCAATATATTTGTAAAACCATAAAACGAAATCTTATTCTAACGGCTAGCGCGGCTTGATAGAAGAAAGAGCCGTCTTACGCCGGATCGGGCAATTTTCGGGCGCACATTCCGGCAATTTACGACCTTCGCGTCCTTAGAGAGTATATCTAACCCTGTGGCGGGGCTTCTTCCCGACAAACGCGGACCGTTCAGGACTCTCTCCTGCATTTTCTAGAATTGATTCCAAGCTGAACCGGTACGTGCGGCACATTCACGATAAACGCCGGATATATTACCACCTTCGTCCTGATTTCGGCTGCAATTGAAATTCCTTACCGGCATCAACTGCATTAGGATGGAACGAAAATGCCATATTCACTTGTTTGACGTTCAAGAAAGCCTAGAATACAAATGAACTCGTTTAGTGTTCATTAATTTCCAGAATGTTTGTTAATGTGCGCGTTCATGAAAGTCGATGACAGACAAAAACAGCTGCCATTGACCATTCCGAGGAAATATGGGAACGATTTAAGAATCCCGAGAATTGTCGTGTCATTAGTCCAATAAGTAATATAGAAATAAGATCGCATGAGTATATGAGCTGATCAGTATTGATTACTGACTTGACTATTGAAGAACGTAGGGATAATTTTGGTTATTGTTTTGATTCTACCAAGATTGGTATCGTCTATTAGGGTTTTATATAGAGAAACATATTTTATAATTTTTTCATATTATACATGCTTCAGTACAATCTGAATCGAAAAGGAAAAATTCCAAATTGTGTCTGTAGTTTGTCTGACTAACAAATGCCTTTTTGGTTTTTGCAGTTTTTAGAACTGCTTTTCTCAAAACTAGGCTCTGGTAAAATTTTTTTGATTCAGTGTTTACGAAAAAAAGCATACCAGAACCAGTTATCCCTTTTATTCAGGTAAATTTTGTTCATTGTTTGACAGGATAGTTACGTGGCTTAGATTACTGAATTTTTGATAAATTAAGTACTTGAAAATATGTGAAATGCGCGGATATAAAGACTCAAAAGTTTTATTTTTTTTTTCGTTCAATTTAATAACTGGTATTTAAATTAATTATAGTAAAACCAAATAAAAAGGTGCTGATTTTTTTATATATTTAAAGTAATTATTGTCGATTTTGACCCCTTTGGGGCTCAAACGTCACAGAAATTAAGTATGGATATAAATGACAAATTGAGAGAGTCCTGCAGGACAAAAATAATCTAATGTGGCCAGACACATGACTTTATCATACTAAATATAACATTCATAGTTTAGCTGCATGAGATTCTATTTGATCGAGATCGGTCATGTCTACATTAAAATAAAACTAGTTAGCCAGGATTTGACAGATATTTTTATTCTACTGACTCTAGGTATTGTCAAAACAACACTACCTAGACAGTATACTGTCATTAGAATCGAAATACCTGTCTGACTAGCGGGCTGACTAGTTTTAATGCAGGCCGACCGATCTCGATGAAATAGAATATGCTCATGCAGCTAAACTATTAATTTTACTAAAAAATACCATAGACATTATTCAGAACTCCGTCTACCTACTTTAATTTATTATTCAACTATTTTGACTAACTCGCAGAAATGTCGGCGCATTTGTAAAATCCTTGAAAAATGCTTACAGTAAACATCCATTTCCTTTGGACCCTTTTGAACAAAAACCTTTTTAGCGCTAAATTTGGTCATGAAATTTTTAAATTTTTATTCGTCTCTATACATTTAGTAGTTTCTACGGGATCGTCGCAAAACAAACCGGTACACACACACACACAGAAATTTTTTGTTTTTTGTTTTTTTCGACACGATTACAGTAGGTTCTTTGTCATACTACGTATGATTAAGTAAAAATAGGGCCACTCTACTGTCCATAG
Source organism: Melinopterus prodromus (assembly GCA_964023965.1). NCBI lineage: Eukaryota > Metazoa > Arthropoda > Insecta > Coleoptera > Scarabaeidae > Melinopterus > Melinopterus prodromus. The sequence goes on along the minus strand of OZ030394.1, from coordinate 28,118,053 downwards.
AAGACAGTTTGCACACAATAACACTGGCATTAATTGAGTTTACATGATTATCTTCCTAACAGTTTTAATATGTCGCAAAAACTACACGAAGAAACCGCAAGAAATCAAATGCAATATTTAGTGAATTTCGGTACAACGAAAAAAGAAACTGGTTGGTTTTATCATCATAACGTAATTCTCATAATGTTTACTATCTAATACTTTTTATGGTATATTAACTAGATAAGTTTACTAGATAAATTTGTGTCTAGTTAAAGAAACAATATTACTTAGCAGAATTCCGGATCGCGTGTGGTCGTATACGATAGCTAACTTCTCCAAAGCTGTCGACATATTTCTTGCATTCCAGGTCCAAGTGAACTAAATGTGACAGTTAGCGCATGCTTTCAACTTCGAAAGTTGAACTGCACTACTAACTTTTCATTACGGTCGAAGTTAAATTAACACAATTTAAACATCATAATCGATTTAATTGTACTTATGATTTGATAAGTTTTAGGGTAAATCATCATGTTTCTGTTATATTTTATTTTCATACTACGTCAGAATTACACGGTATGTATTTGATTTTTTTTAATTGGTATCCATATTATATTATGTTCTTTAATTTCATTCCAGTGCTTTTAAATAAAAAATGCTACAGACAGACCTTATTTAGGTTTAAAAAGTTATCGTGTATGTCTCACCCGGCAAACTTTCGGTATAGATAGATAGATAGATAGATAGATAGTTTATTCAAAAAGACTAATTTGTTTGAAATGATTGCCTTAAACAATACCCAGAATACAATGAACCTGAGCTTGGGCGTGGAGGGCACAATATACAACTATCTGTTAAATTTGAACATAACAAAAAATTCAAGTGTTAGGTGGTAGTTTGGATTGAAACAACATAAGTGATATAATCATTTAAAAATAATTGAATATTTACAATATTTCTCCTATCAGATCCGGTGTTGCTTTCAAATTCAAATGTTATCCCGCCATGTATCTGAATACAGGGTTGGCAACCATACACATAAAACATCAGTTTGCACTTTCTCTACCAACCGTTTTGATTCGACACATGTAAGAGAGAAACATTGAAACTTTTTGGAATTAATAAAACGGTCAATTAGACAAAGCGATTGATTATCTAAATTACCATAAAAGAATTCGACTTACTACTGATTGTTTTAAAACGAGCACAAGTCTCCAGTTAACATTGTTTCTATTATACTTCTAACTAAAAGTCTGCTCCAGTGACCAAGATCCACTCGACATTTCTTAGTTTTTGTTGTTTTCTTTCGGTTTTGCGGTTAAGCAACTACCTTTGTTTCTTAAAAAAATGATACTAAGGCAATGTTTTTAGAGGTTTCAACATTTTCGATAGTCATATTACTATAAACTTTTACACGCTACATTAAAAAAAGTGAGCTATAGCAAGCAAACGGAATAAGCAAAACAAGAATAGATAAACTTACTGAAGAATATACATCAACTTTTACATTTAATGTGTTTTTCAAAACAACAATTTAAAAATGAATTATTCGTGATATGTATTTTATAAAAGAAGAAATATGCATTTATTCGGATTACTGTGTATATAGTATGCTGTATCCGGATCTTGTCGTGGTGGATCTATTATACATACCTACATTTGAAATGTGAAATTCAGTCGATTCAATGTAAATAATAAGTACAAAGTTGGGAATATGCTAGTATAAAGTTTTCCTAGCTCTTACCAAGAATATATTTCAGTATTCATTCCACGGAGGGCATCCCGGTTTACATGGGGAGGAAATTGAGCATGAACAGACATATTCCGAAAGAATGCATAAGTAGACGAAAGTTCGCCAGAGTTACAGGCTCAAAGGAGTTCCGCTTCCTCTGCTCAACCCTAAGAGCGGCATCTCATGTTAGTTCGCAGTAAAAAATTCACCGTACATGTGCACGAGTACACATTTTTCCAATAATTGCTAAATTTTCTACGTGCCTTTGTCATATTTTCTCATGTAGAAATTAAATTCTCGGTCCCTAATTTTGTACTTCCTTCGTTTCAACCGAGGATATCGTTATTTCTACTTCTACTGTCTTTAATATCCTATAGTTTTATGACTTCGTCATGCCCCAACGTATGGCTGAAAAAATGAGTGCCAAAATTAATGGAGTATGAACGTCGCTCCCCTCAACAAATTAAGATCGCTATCGCACAGCGGGCGCCCCTTTCTGTGTATAATGGCGAAAGTACGTCGACTTCATTTAACTGTTATTGTTATGGTGCTGATAAGATTTTTATTGGAGATTGAAGCAGTTCAATGTGGGAAGTCTTATATGTCCGATGACTTCTATTATAGGGTGCAAACTTAGTAATTGCTGTGGTGTAGGAGCAAGTAAATTACACCCGAATATATTCCGCAAGATAATAGGAAACCTTACGATTGTCGTCTGGGAATGTATTCAGCTAAATAATTATAATATGTTGATTAGTAACATTAACAATAATAATAAATTTGCAAAACAGAAAAGCACTTATATTTATGTTCAAGCATATTTCAAATTGTGTATCGCCTACAAAAATTCAGATATTTCGATTTCTTGAAATACAAAATGATAATATCAGATGAGACAAATTACAAATTGTAATTGAAAACAAATTACTGGAGGATTCGACAAAGTGCCTGAACTATCACAGAGTATTTCGAACTTTGATCTTCAAACATCATTTTAATTTCGCTAAATTTCCCGCGCAAGTAGACTTTGTGAAAAACTGTTGTCCTGGACATCAATCTTAATGTCAAAGTCTAGCGTCGTAGTGTGCTATTTTTTTGTTTGTTTAACTGATAAGTTCTACTCATATAGACGTTTTCTGCAAACGTAACTACGCAAATAAATTGAACGTTTAAGTGGCTGCATACAAGTAAAAATAAATTCAAGTGGTGTTTATAGTGGTATCAGTAAAGTATATTATGTTACATTAAACGTGTTTAGAATAGTATAAATGCGCAATCAAATAGGCTTGTTTCCAATTTTTGCGATTGATGTGAATATCTAACCTTTTATCAACATTCGGAATAGTCCTTTAAAACAATAAGATTAGCTTCCTAAAATAGTGTCTTAAGGACACGAAGTGGGTTAATTTTTTTTTAAATATTGGCAAATTTATCAGCTTTCTATGTACATTTGTTAAATTGATGATTTTGTAATTCCAATGTTTAGCTTTGAAACAATATATAACTATTAACTTTTAGGTTATATATTTTTGCACACAAAGTTGAGAAAACAGGTTTATTCAAAATTCAAGTAAGGAAAATATGGGGTTGTTACGTACGCGTTGTTACGTAAATGCCACTCTACCGCGAGAAAAATAGCCGCTTTTGTAAGTACGCTCGGCTAGACTCTTGGCCGTACTTTCATCAAATAAGCATTAATTTTTTTTTTCAAATATGAAACGTATTGTACCTTATTTCTAAGATCTCAAAACATCATTGAAGCAACAAAAGATTTCTATTTTTCAAAGTATCTAGAGTGGCTTTACCCCGTAAACAAAGTACTTTGATTACGTTATAAGTCAGTAATAATTGAAATAACACAGTTTATCCAAAATAGTAGGTGTAATAAAAATAAACAGAAAGAAAAGCTAGTAAGCTTGTTACAAACGTATTCTTTTGGCGAGATAAAACATTAAAAAACCTTCTGGGCAAAATCATGGTTGTGGTCATGATTTGAATTTGTTTTATAAAATACATAATATCAATTATCCAAGATAAAATGCTTGTAAGATAATTGTCATTTGTGAACGGCTTTTCACAAAAAACAAACACTGTCACGCTTAGTTATTCGTTTTCCGCATTTTCGTGCTTTCTATATCAGCCACTCAGTCACAGTAATACGATTATCCGGGATAAACTTCGACTTTTTGCGGAATCCCGAAAATCCCTATTCTTCAACGTAGGTCCACTACCACTGGCTTTTCGCCGTTTTCTTGTACCCTCGTTCCTGTTTTCTTGCCCAAATAAAAAGTAATCTAACATATGCTGACTTCTGCGTCTAAAAACTAAATGCATCGTTACAAGTTATTAACCGAAATAATGACTAATTCTACAAGAGCTGCGGAGTCGGTAAAAAAATTCTCGATATCCGACTCTGACTCTGACTCCAGAAAAATTACACACAAAAATATTTTCAAATAATTCTGTGTAATAAATATCTTACTTGTAAATAATCACAAGTTTGACACAGAAGAATACACCCGTGTAATATTAAATTTGCCATGAAAACAAAAACACTACCAGTAAAAAAAGAAATAAATTTGATAAATTAAATTTCTATTCGAGGATTCTGATTGTATTAAACATATGGCTTGTGCATATCAAATTACTCACAAACAAATACTGAACCCATCGGAAGAACAGAAGTTTTATTTGTGTCCAGCGAATTTGTTGGCAAAAATATTTAAACTGGCAATCTAAATGTAAATAAAAACGGCCTATAAGATACCAAAAAGACCTATTAAAAACACTAATAAACGGACCACAAATAAAATCAATATTGGTAAAATGTAATTTCTTTGTTTATTCAAAATATCTGTGAAATAAGTAAGTATTAAACTGTTTCATTGGAGAACATACAATTTTTTGATTTATTCATTTAATCGAGTTTCTATCTCTAATAATAACAAAAGCGCCGTTTACGTTTATAAAATTGTTGTGAGGGACAGAAAGCTCCAGCGAATTCTCCTGCAAAGATGCCTTTAAATAATTATTAATTATTTTCAAAGCTGAAAATCATATATAACTACAGGTATAACCCCTGAATAAATGAACTACGATCTCATTTTAACTCTCTTGTTCAAATTTCCTTTTTCAAATTTCTGTCAGAGTACTTTTGTTAATCCTCATCACTTTCGTTGGGAAAGTGAGTTTTGTAATTTGATTATTTACATACAGTGAGCGCGTAAAGTATGGAAACATGACAAGGTCTCAAGAACGGTTTGCTATTTTAAAAAATCCTCGAACACGTCAATTTATAATTATCAAAATACACCTTATGGTACCCAATTATTTTTTTTTACCTTCAATTGTTTTTAACAGATGACGTCATCGACATTCTTTTTTAAATGGCAACCCTATATATTTTTAATGAATTTGACAGATATTTTAATTGTCTTAATGGTAGGATAACATTTTTATGGCCTTACATGGGAAAATTTTCGAGAAAAAGACAATTGAAGGTTATGAAATAAAAGTGACAAAATCTCCGGAACGGCCCCGACCGAATTTAACGAAATTTTGTAATTAAAGATTTTGCAACGCTGCAAACGCAGTGGTGTATGCACTGTACGATTCTGTTAAGTTGAGCTGTTGTTATTTTTTGTTATCGATTTTTTCTTTAATTTTTAGACCTAAGTAATAAAGGATTTTGTTAATTTCAAGATGTTTTTGAAATAATACTATAACAAGCGTAAAAACATTGAATAGGCAATTAAAGACTGTAACAGAAAATGTCAAAATATAGAGGGTGTTCCATTTAAAATTCAAGTTCGAGGTTATATCTCAGAAGCTGTAAACGTCGCATCAACGATAATAACGCAAGTGACTTCACATGGTTACAAAAGACTTAATTCCAAAATTTCGTTAAATTTGGACGAGCCGTTCCGGAGATTTTGTCACTTTTATTTCATAAACTTCAATTGTCATTTACTCGAAAATGTTCTTATGTAAGGCCATAAAAATATTATGCTACCATTAAGGCAATTGAAAGATCTGTCCAAATCATTAAAAAAATATAGGGTTGTCATTTAAAAAAAATGTCGATGACGTCATCTGTTAAAAACAATTGAAGGTAAAAAAATTAATTTGATACCATAAGGTGTATTTTGATAATTATAGATCGACGTGTTCGAGGATTTTTAAAAATAGCAATCCGCTCTTGAGATTTTGTTATGTTTCCATACTTTACGCGCTCACTGTATGTGTGTAGGTAAGTACTTTGTAAAAGACCTAATAGAATATCTAGTTTTATTTGTTTACTGTCTGCTGAGGCAACGTCCATCTCGCATGATTTATTCCCACAGTAGTTTAACCTGGACTCGGAGGCGCTACTTTTTTTCCGAGTCCGACTCCGACTCCACGACTCCGACTACGACTCCACAGCCCGGAATTCTACGATAATGATCATTGATGATACTGTCATCAATATTTAGTATTTGTAGTTTCATTGTATATTTGAGCATATGCGTTATTTATACTGTTTTTTTTTTACGAATAGTTTCATACGTATATTTGAATGATTCGTCGTAGGTTTGTGAGTCTTTTTCTGAACGGTCCCAAATGCATGGCTTTCCTCTGTCACCAATCCCCTCACAAATTATACTTAACGCAGAAAAAACTGTGAGGAGAAAGTTTTGATTGATATTATACAAGAATGCTGAAGATTACTTCTGGGAATTTAAGAAATAATTTATTTTAATGTATAGAATTGCAATCTTCAACCCTATTTCTCATCTATTTGCCGAGGTACGCATCAGTAGTTGTTTCTCCTGTTTCGTGTGTTAATCATTGCTATCCCTTGTCATGTAACCTTGAGTAAATAGACAATAGGTCCCATGGGAAGATCCCTCGAGATTCTGATATCACGTTTCGGAGTGAAGTTCACTTTACTCCTCACACCCACGTCGCATCGTACGTGACGTTAGGAATAGATGTGCTACCAACTATTGGATTAGTAAAAGATCGATGTCACTATTAGAGGCGATCTAACTAATTCTGGCGGAAGGCATTGCAAATAAATGATGGTCGCTTCACGTCATCAATACCATAATCTACGTTCAAACTTTTCTCTGTTAATATCCTCAAAAGTTGCGTGAGCTCTAATGGATACGAAAACCGAAAAGATTAATGATGTTTGACAACCAAATGGCAGCGTCTTTCCGGTGAAGCGAAATCGGGATCCAACTGAAGAAGTTGCAAACTCGTTCACCAGAGACGCTTAGCGGCGGAATTAAAACTCAATTATTTATTCAATCATTCGCTGGATTGGCCTCTGATGTCGGGTTAATCTCAAGAATGCCTTTTGCGTCGCATCAATATCTATAAAGAAAATGTTTAAATTACATTTCGCACTGGAATTAAGAACATTTGGTGCTGGTTTAAAGTGCCTTTTTAGTTATTTTTAGGTCAAGAATGTAGAGATACTGTGTCTATAGTTGTTTGAATACGTATTCCCTAGAGAGTACCCTAGAGTACCCTAAACAAAGGATCAATGAAAAATATTTTTTGCAATAAATTATAATCTTTTAATTTAATTATGAAATGTACAGTCTCAATTTGGGGTATGAATATGCCTAATTTTATTTTTGTCTACTTTTCCATCATTTATTTATCAAATTATTTGAATGTTTTAAATGTTAAAAGCGGCTCCTATAAATAAAAATAGTTCCTTTTAAAATAATATTTTACACCTGCACAAACAAATGACGATATAAAATCGTCAGGCTTTGTCCCGGTAGTTTGGCCGTGCTGGATGCTTTGTTATGATTCAGGAACAGGGAATGAATAGCATAGCGTGAATTTCCCTCATTGTTCGGAAATATAATATAAATAGCATGTTGCAACTAAAAAAGTATGCCCGTGCATAAAATACAAAGATTATTTACTGAACACGAGAGTTATTCTATGAACATTTGATATTTGGTTCGTAAGCGCTTACAAAATTGACGAAGTACTTTTTTCAGTCACTGAACGCATCTGTAATAACTGTGACAATTTCCTCCTTTTCGATGAACTTTTCACTTTGATGCTATAATAAAATCGGAACATTAGTCTGTGATGGGTTCGAAAATCAATGACAATATTATATTTTATTTTATAAATTTTATTTTATAATTTTATAAATCAATATAGTATATTATAATACAAGTTTTATAAGACAAAAATTGGCCCACGAGTTGTTTTGGGCACGACGAGCGTAGCGAGGAGTGCCCAAATGGAACGAGTGCGCCAATACGTCTTATAAAACGAGTGTTATATACTATTTTTTCTACTTTGCGACATTAATTTTACATAAATGTCAAAAATTGCGGTTGTCATCTTACAATCTAGTGTAATTTTTTTCTTTAACTGTTGGTAGTTGTAGTAAAATTCACAAATACGACTGACGCGAGCCAATAGCGTTTGAGATGTCAGCCTTATTTGACACTTGACGTCAATATCATCAATCTTGGAAAACTAAAAGTTACTGAAAGTTTGTGACCTAGTGTTTTCATAACGACACCGAAACCGGTTTCGTTATGAGTTCATAACGAACGCAAAGTAGAAAAAAATATTATTACGCGCGTATATTATTTCTTAGTTTTTATTTCTAAAGAAATTATTTGTTGACGTGATCGGAAAAGCACAAATAACTGGATCCAAAACATTTATTCAAACCAAATTTATGACTCTTCTCACAAAAAGACCACTTTAATAAAAATAAATATAATTTACTTATTATTAATAAGAATAAAAGGAAAGCCCGCATCATATGGAAATTTTTTTATTGTCCATTTCTCAAAATTTTTTTATTTTTTTATAATTCAACTTTACATCAACAAAATGAGTAATTTGGATCTAGTTCTAAATTAAACATTAGTTATCATACCAAAATAATTAAAAATGTAAAAAAAGTATTCAAATTTCCAAAAAATAGATTAAAACGAACATCTTAGTATCACTGGCATTGACTAATATCAGTCATAAACGTACGAATAAAAAAAATTCAAGATGGGTGGCTGTGATTTCATATTTGAATTTGACTTTTAAACAACATTTCCAAATAAAGTTTATCGATAATAATGAAAAACGATACTTTACTCTTATCACAAATTCATATATTCTGATCGCTTGGTATATGGCGTCGAAATTTACATATTTGACTGTTGCCGTATTGGTTTCATATAGCGACCAAATTTTGTAAAGAATAAAATTTTCTGAGAAATGGATAATAAAAAAAATTATGAGGCGGACTTTCCTGGACACACTGTATTATTTATTTGAGTCATAAAATTTATGTTTTCAGTTAAAATTTACAATTTGTATATTATAAGGAACAAGATTTATTTAGTTCCAATAATCCTTTTTGTATTGAGTGAAAGAATTTTGATTTTGTAAGTTAACGAAATTGTTGGTTTAGTTAAAATGCGATATTTTTAGGCTGCGATAAATGATTCTTTGATTAAGGAAATTATTGATTGAAGGAATTAATGTGGACTGTTATTGACAAGAAGTTCTTGGAGGTACAGTAGAGCAAGAATTTCCACGGTTTATTGCGTTTTGGTATTTCGCCCATCGCATGCACTTGGTCTTCCCAGACTACGCGTGGACCATCTCCCCAGTATAAGGAGTATGTACATATCGTCAAGGTTAGGGTAGATGCAAAGTATATAATGATTCGGAATTGGAATTTTACCATCTTGCGTGCACTTTGTTTTATATTTCCGAATACTCGGCCTTTTTTAGCAATTTTGCCAGTCGCACGGCGTCAACTGAGTGACGAGCTTCCACCGTCTGTTATATACTGAGCATCTTGTCCGGGGTTCACACCCAGGACCAGCCGAAAATTTGTCCGCCGTCTTTCGCAAGAGATAAAACATCTTGGGACTCGGCAAAGAAACAAAAAATATGGCCTAGGAGCTATGCGGAAAGAACCGCACCCCTACCATACATTTACATTCTTTTCTTTTCAAAATATATTTATTTTACTAATATAAATATTTCAAATAAATTAATCTCTTCAGGGGATAAAGTAAATATTTTTCTTCTATCTGGGTGCTAATTTATTTCAGAAACATCTATAAATCACAAAATTGTTGATATTACCAAACATTTTAGTTGAAAATAAAGGGAAAAATACGTAGGTGGTGGGCAAACTCGGGACAGTGATCCACTTAGTGAAGATTGATGGCATTATTAAAGTCGGATGGGACTTACGTGAGGAACGTACGAAAAGAAACGGGACCAGGGGCACCCACGAACGAAAACGAGAGTGCAGAAGTCTGCGTGCCAACGCTGACATCCGGGCAGACAGCAGCCCCGTACGTGATGGGAAACTTGGAACTGTAAACAACTTTCCCATTAATCTAAAAAAAAGATAATTGTGGAAGGTTTCACGTGCTACTCATACAATGTATGTATACTGTAGGTATTCCTAATAACTGGAAAAAAGTGAAATTTGTGAGAAAAGATGAGTATACTAGAGAAATCTTGGGATTCTTTAGTATCGGGAAAATGAAAGATTGTCCCGAAGTCATTAAAGGAAGCCCAACTAATGATCTGTTTACTCTAGTTGATTAATCTTGATACACTTGGCAGATAAATCTTGTTGTCAGGGTAAGGGTGGGGGTTACATCAGCGGAGGGACACTGCAACTGTGACGTCCTTAATCAAGATAAAAATCGTACATTTATTACTCGTGCGGGGTCTGTCTGGTGCAGACAGACTCATCAGTGCGCCGAAACAAAATTCCCATTGGAAATTTTCGGTTAATTGAAATTCCACTGCCAATAAATATTACAAAAGTTCGTCATAAATTTGAACGCGCCAAATTATTTTTCCGACACAATAACGGTTAGGTCCGCTCGGTAATGGAAATCTGAGATTGCCGCTGATTGGTCACGTACTTTGTTTATTATTTGTTCGCGATAAAAGCGACGTAATAAGGGTGGGAGCGGATCGAAGGCCCTATAACAATCTACCCTTTTTCAGCTTCGGGCTTAGTGCCCGAGCGCTGAAGCGAGAGGGATCGGTTATTGATATCGCGTCATATTTCCTTGAATTCTTTTCTATGTCGTCATATTGACAGGAAATGCTCCATCAATAGCCTACTGGATGAGGCTGCGTTTCGACGAGTACATGAAATGAGACGTTGAGAGATTTGATACGATACATAAAATCCGGGCCGGATTTGTATGGTGTTCTTGATAAGTTTTTCCGAGTTCACCGATTTTATGCACTATGAAATACTTTTTATATATTTCGACTATTTCGACAAGATATTAAAATAATTCTTGTATTGAAAAATAGATTGTCTCGTCAGAAGTATAAAATGCATGCATTGTTGCTATGATTTTTCAGGTTATTATTGCTTTAAAATAAATGCCACGAGAAGACAGTGGCATTTCAATCGATCCAATCAATAGTCTCGCCTTTAGATTGGAAAAATAAAACGTTGCAGTTGCTATAGAAATTGGGAATTGGTTCTGTTGGTTGCATCGATTTGCTAAATTATTAATTTTAAAAGGGAATAGTGTATTTACTCGTTATTTGACTGCAGTACCTCACAAAAATCGTTATCCAGCAAGGTTTTTGTTATTCGTATGCACTATGCATAGTATAATTAGCGGCGGCTTCTAAGAGTTTGTAACGGTGGGGGCTGCAGTAATTAATAAGTGGTATACTATTTGACGAGCACATAACTAAGGATATTAATCGCGAAAATTAAGTATTTTTTTGCGCGTGTAAACATGCGAGCGATTTATTTCCGTTGTGTGCGAGTCAAATACGACTTTGTATTTGTATTTGTCAATGATGGCGAGGCGAACTGTAGCAGAACTATCATCCACGTAGGTTTTGACAGACTTTGACATGAAAATATCTCATTTTGTGCTGTCTTTCATAACACCCGCACGAGCCGGTCCTGATATACATGCATAAAAACAATAACATACAACTAAATTAGCATAAACTCTAGTGATATATCAACAACACTGACACTTTCCTTTTGTTGCAGGTATGAAACTGATTTTATTTTTCCTCCTTCAGTAAGTATGTTACTACTAACTATGCTTAAAATTTATTGATTTATAAATTCATACATAATTTACATCTAATGCAAAATTACATACCAAATCTTTATACCTATTTATTATAAAACTCTTTTCCAGATAGTAAATGCCACACTGAGTAAAAACTTTCATATGGACCTATTTGTCTTCTTTATTCTTCCAAAAATTAAAGCCGTTTGAAATAATTGTAAAATAATTGCAAAACTGTATATTTAATTTCTTTAGAAATTGATAAAACCAATAAATTGGTATGAAAGAAACTATACTCAGAATGACAATTACTTGTAGAGAAGCAATTGTCTAAAAAGTTTCATATATTTTTTGTTTTCGTTCATTGGTTGATTTAGTTTATCTTTATCATCTGAAATTTTTTACTTAAATTTATTTATTTTTAATTTGTATTGATTGTGCTCTTTCTTAGTTTTAGCATTGTTCGATATGTTTATTGTTTATTTCACTTTATTTAGTTAATATTTCAAGCGGTTGTAACTTGGAATTGAGAGAACTATTAGGTCCATATGAAAAGTTATACTCTGAATGACATTTACTATCTAAAAATAATTCTTGCGGAAAAAAAGTGTTACACCCTGTATAAATATCGCTGCAATGGTGTTTTAAGGATAAAAATGATAAATACCCAAAATTTCTCACAATGTTCTTAATTATAATCAACATATTTTTTATAACGGTTTAAAAAATGTTTTAATCATGTTTTCGTGTCCGACAAAATGCTAGAAATTTTTGTTGCCAGAATAACTGAAATTTAAGTATTTATGTTTTGCACGATACCAATTTAATGCAAATACCCGAACAAAGTATAACCACGTATGAACAGCTGATTGAAAGTTGTGCGACATATTTGGTTGCATATTCTTTTTGAACGCAGTCGTAAGGCTCCCGTGTCTTACCGTCAAAACGTCCCGACACAACACACAATAATTATTGTTTCAATGTGAAACTATAGCAACTAGTCGATTGAATAGGTCCTTACACAACTGCGTCCACAACGAATTTCAATATTTAAGCAAATTTTGCAAATTTTAGTAAACCAATAGAGAAATCCTTTTTAGTGTCTGTCGTATGATTATTGTGTACTGGAATATATTATAATAATATATTATTTGACGAACACATAATTAAGGATATTAATCGCGAGCATGAAGTTTATACGCGAGCCGTAGGCGGGCTTAATGAACGTAACTAGAATAACATTCTGGGAAAATTTTAGTGAGTTGGCATTGCAATTTAGTGGTTCTTGGCTAAATGGAGCTATTTCAAGCTGAATTGAAAATGTCACACCATTGAAAATACATAAATATGATGTGATGTGACATGACCACAAGTACAACAACAATACGTAACCTATAGAATGCAACTTTGAAGTTGTTGAGTTTAAAAATATAAATGAATAAATATAAATTTGTTGTCACCCTAGCGACCTATATAGTTTGAAAATCATAATCAGTTCAAAATATGTTAAACAATCTTTAACTTCAAAACAATCCTACGGGTGTTTAAAAATCACAGATCAACTTGTGCCCTCAATGTTATTAATGTGCAATACTATTTAAATTTTTGCATGTCGTATGAATAAGATAAAGTTTCTGATTAAAATGTGTTCAAAACAAAAACCTCGGTGATAATTTAGTCATAAGAGTACAGGCCATACGATAAATAAATAAACATTCAGTAAATCACAGATCATTCAATAATGCTTTATTAGCCTTCTTCAATCTAACCTTTTTTATTGCTAAATTTGACGTAAATAGTAAACATTTTGTGCTCACCTTATAGGGGATGTAGAATAAACGACACAATTTTATTAATTGGTATATTTATGTAGAACGTATTAATCATATACCTACCTTTCTACCTTAAGTTGGCAGATTTTATTACATTTATATTGCACAAAGAATTCTACTTTCCTCTATATGAAAAGTTTTCACGGTCAGAATCATTTACAGCAAAAATTCAACCTACAGACTCCGTAATAAAAAATTTAAATTATGCAGTTTTGTGCAACAAAACACAGTGACCCATACTATCTCCATTGTATGTCCTTAGTTTGGAATAAGCTGCTGCGTTAAAGGTAGGAAGGTACGTTGTGTAAAACAACACAATTTGAGTTACCGCTATGGTTACCGCCTAATTGTTCCTTTAATTAATATTTAACTCCATATCTGATCTAAATTTAAAGCAGCAGCTAATGCCATATTGTGTATTCAGAGTCAAGTATACAAACAGCTGTCCTTGGATGGTAAAGTAAAGTTCTATACAAAAATGGCGCACCGTAAACATTCTTTAGTTAGAAAATATGAAAATCAGAGAAATTGTGTACAAGTGTATGTATTTATCAATAAATTTCCAATAAACAAATAATCGACCAACACTCATTCAATAACGAACATAATCTCTTCATGGTATTTGTGCAACATGGTTACAAGAAATTGTATCTTGTTAGATATTTGTAGTTGGGTGGATTCTTGCCACTCATAAGAACATACGGGATAATTTCAGATTTGGTAGTAGTCTCGCCATCTACATCTAGGAAAACTTCCTTTGGAAGCTTTAGAGAAAAGAGCTGCAACTGGTGCCTACTACCAATTTGCCGTGATGATCCACATTACTGTCTCAAATCTTAGTACATATATTGTCTTAGTTTAATATTAATTATTAGGCGTATCAGTGCATTGCAATAAATAATAATACAAAATAAATTAGCCCTTGAGTCATTTTTATTTTAGATATGCGATCGGAATAAATTAATGTAGTTTGACATATTTCCAATCCATTTTGTGGCCGGTCGTTGTGGTTCATGTTGTTCTAAACGGTAATTATACAGTTTGTAATACGTATAGATGATTTGTTACTAATTTCGAATGAAACGTACTACCAGGCTATTATCGCTGTATACAATGTATACAGATTTGTTTAATTATATGATTAATACTGCGGTTATCGCCGCAGCGCTTCTGTTATTGTTCGCTATTGCTGTCAAATATGCGTTTCGCTCCGCGTTTTAAGTCAATTTTGACTGTAATTGTCCACGTAACGAATACCGATGATCGCGCTTGCTCTACGGAACAACGTTTTAAACGGATATAAATTGATGATATTTATTGTTAACGGCCTACCTATATTTTATCTCATTTAAAATATGTTGCGTTATCAAATGTCAGAATTATGTTACAGTTGAAATGAAATAACTGCTCCGGGTGTAACTGTTTTAAATGGCAGACGCAGCAGTGTACTATTGCTGGGTGCCTGTCCAATAACTGAGCTGGGGATTTAGAAATGGAACACCGACGCGACGTTGAAAGCTGTGTAATATGCAATGCCTGCAGCTCGCAATATGAATATCAGACATGTCTGTTCTGGAGTATTCCGGACGATGCGATGGATTATTTAGAATTTAGGTTATCGGGCCAGCAATAAGGTTGTTGCTTTATTTTCGCTAGAGTTCTGGAAGGGACATTGACGATATTGAATATTTTCAATTTCATCATTTTTATTTTCCTATAAGCAACACTCTACTTATACAAATACACATTGCATAAGAAACCTCGACGGTCCATATTTTTTGCTACGAAGCTTGAATATCGTAGTTTACCAGTTATTTTCTTCACTATATTTTCTTCTTTCTGTGGAGTTCACACGACGATTTCAATATTTTGGGCTGTGGACTTCGTGTAGTTTCCATTAGTCATTTCGCTTTGTTTGCGACTTTCTCATATCGGTAATCCCAAATTTTTGTAACCATCGATTTGACTATTCGTGAAAACATAATACAGGATGTGTCAGAAATAATGGTAAATCTTGAACGAGCTTATGTCCAAGGACGTAATAAGAATGTTTTGTCGAATAACGTATGGTTTAACTTAACACATTCTTGAGAAACTTAATAAAGAAAGACGGAGTCCGTCTCTGTTCAGCGCAAAAAAATCGTCAATACCGCAACCCAGTTGTGCTGCAACTGGTGACAAAACTACGCCACCGGCAACAGATCGGTCAATGTCACTGTTGCCACGGTGACAGAAGAACTATATTCGCCCGGTTATAGGTATCACTACATTCGCCCGGTTATAGGTACCATCGTGGTCAACTGTTCATTAGTTTACAACAAGATTCTTTTGGATTGTGGAATTTTAATTTGGGTGAGTTTGTGCAGTAATTTCTGTAGTACCAGAGACGGATGAATGGCATTTTTTGCGACTTATGGCTAGAATGCGAGATAACGCTGATCGGCCGCTGCGCGCAGTTGCCGCGTTAAGTCGGTTTGGTTTGTTCGACGGATATCGCTTTGGAATCACTATGTTTGTAAATCCGCATCACATGTCTGCATTAGGTATGTACTAATCTTTCTAATTTTAAATTGGTAAATGTTCGTACGTACGTTTGCAACCGTATTTAGGCGCAATCGACTATTCACCAGGGTAGGCGTTAGACGATTCCTTTAATACAATTTTGTTAGTAATTAATGCTTTCAAATAGAGTATATCTACGTTATTTGGCCAACGTTGCTTCTCTGTCCGCTGTGGATATTGGACATGTTACAAACTGATCAAAAAGATACCGAAATATGGGGCTATCCGATTCACTATCAAATTCCCTTTTCTGGTAGCGTTGTTTTTGTGTCGATGTTTTTGTTCCCGGGTTTCTTATGGAGCTAAATCAACATTTCTTCTGTGCTGTTTAACCACCTTAAAATGATTAACCTTGATTTATTCCAAAACCTACTGTCTTATTGCCTGTTGTGTTTTACGTTATTTTAGTGGAGCATTTTGGTTATTACTTTACCAACATCTATGAAGCTTCTAGAACAGCGTTTCTCTAGAAAAATGTTACTATTCGCCCTGTACATACACCGTGGTGGAAACTTGAAACACGATCTAAGCGCCCGTAGTGGAGAAACACTTAACTAAAATGCCTACACTATGTGCAGTAGTTCACGGCGCATTATGTTGTGATCCAATCCGCCAGAACCAATAACATACGGTTGGTATAAATAATCATAATGGGACACAATAAGTATTGCGTTATCAACTGTAATAATACAGGAAGAAATATTAACTAATAAAATATTGAAATAAGTAATATAAATTTGATCGGACCACTTATAGTACAGATAACTGTAACATTTATTAGCAATCTGCACCATTTACGCCTCATGGACCTAGTACCGCCTACACCTGTAGAGGCGCTTGCATCGCGCACCGCGCCAATACTGTAACTTTTAAATGATAGTTATAGTCGGGTAAATCCAACATAATGACTAATATTACTTTAGTAACGCATCTATAACTTTCTTGGCATGTGCATTGAATATGTTCTCGCTATTTTAATGAAAATTATAAATGAATCACATAAATACTAATAGATTTAGCAATGTGTTCTCTGTTCTCTGTAAACCAAACATGGATCAGGAAAAACAGTTGTCTAAGAAAGATAAATACCCATATGTATAAAAAACGAACACTGTCCGTTTTTTTTTGTAAGAATGGATAGGTTAAATTGGTTAAAGTATTTTAATCAATTTTTAGCCTTGTAAATTAATGATTAACAAACTACCTTTTTTGTCGTTGTTTTTCCACTCATTGAAAAGTCTGCAAACTACCTCAAAGTCCCACATGTATCCGTGCTTTTGAAGCTGCACAATACCATGCATGTTGTCGTAAACGTCGTCAATACTCTATCACGACGAAAAGCTACAGTGCCTTTATATAGCCAAAAAGTAACATATTATACTGATTAATTCTAAAAACCGACAGTAGCGACTTTCACTGTTCTTGCTCTTGCGCAAAATTTAGTTTGCCGACATATGGTTCCAGACCGTATGACATGAAGTTCTATCATATGTTTATCATTCTTAATTTCCTGGATAATTTGAGGTACTTTCTTAGGCACTCTGTGAATTTAAATGCAGTCTTTATATAATCTTTGAAATTACAATATCACGGAAACAAAGTCCGATCGGAAAATCAATGCTTTGCTCTAGTTGTAAATCAACATGTATAGTTCTGCTTTCCTGTTATCTGCGTTCGCAAAAATATCGTTTATTCTATGTTCTTGTGAATTGATTGCAATTACTTTTTATTACTTTTTTTCGCGGAACCTCAGGTGAGAAACGCTGTTCTAGAAGCAGGTTCTTAGTTTAGGACCCCACCATGACAAAGTAACCCAATTTTACCGGCATTGTCGATAATAGTTGTTTGTGTAACACGGCATTAGACGTTACTAAAATTTAAATAGCAGTAAGTACGTAAATCAAAATTTTATCAAAGATCACATATGTTACTATATTCTATAATTCCGGAACTAATTCATGTTTACAAATATCATCACGAATGTTCTTTTCATTCGTTATTTTCTAATCTTTTTAGAATTTAAATCCATTTACGGGTGAATTTAGTCGCCCAATGGCATAAAATGTAATACCCGCGTACGAAGCCACACATATATATATATAAATCAGATGAGAACGACGTTTGAAGATTTTAGAAATTGCTTGCAATGCCATATACGTACGCGAACGAATATACCGCCTCCTTCAGGAAAGATCAAAGGGTTTCTCTGTTTTGTCTTTTTCCAACGCAACAGAGTTCGCTCAGTAGAAGGTGCACTCAGGAAACATATTTGTTGTACTTGTAGAGAAAAAATGGTTCTAAAATCTTGTGATTACTGAAAATGATTTCAAAATCGTAATCGATCGTAATCATAAATTGTCATGGTTTCTTCTAATTTAAAGCAATGCTTAATACCGTATATGTAAAAAATAAATCTATTTATACTCTAACGAAGTTTTGCTGCAGCAAAAATAAACGAGTTTGCAAATTAAGCCATATACGTAATAATTAGCCGGTATCTCATGCGGAACTTCTAAATAAAATGAAATAAGAGCGGTTAAAAGAGGGAGCGAATGTGCCCGCTAATGCATTCTAATTTCCGTATGCAAATTTAACGAGTTACCCCTAAAATTTCCGTACACGTAAACGTTATTTAGCCCCTAAAATGAAATAGACAAGGGAAAGGGAGAAACGCGTTACCCGACCCGACGAAAAATGGCACAGGACGAACGGTCCTTTAGGAATCGAGTCAGGAGGCGCCGCCGACACCGAAACACACTTCGCTTTTTGTTTACTGTTTAACGCCCACTGGGAAAAGCGATCTTTTCTTTCGACGTACGTTTTTTGAATGGGGTCGTGGCCGCGCTTATGCCACTTGTAAAAGCCACATTACAAAATACGGCCTGGCATTAATTTTAAAAACCGTATACTAAGGTAGAGACTGCTTGCGTTATAATCCCTCAAAGGTTTCTGCAATGGAATCTGTAGGGATTCTCTCTGACTGTCAGCTGTGCCACTTTTAAGTAGGAAACTTAATCCAACTGCAAGTGCAGCTTACGGCTTTGATTAAACTCCCGGATTTGGATGGCGCTGAATCTCCAGAGCAGATTTAAAGCTAGTTTGCTTACAACTCCACCACCAGCTTCACTAGTGTTCATACGCTGTACATAAGTTACATAAAAATATATTACTTCCGATAGTATAAAAAACATGTTGGTTCACCAGATAAATATTTGTATTTGGAAGGGTAGTTTGAACCGCGTTCAAATACTTTAGTTGGGAACGCAATTCCCTCGCTATCAATTTGTTCAAAGCTGGGGGTGTTGTTTCTAGATAAGACAGCGAAAACACGTCGGGAAAATAACCGGAACGATTCAGAACGCAGCCTTCTGGTTTCCCCAGCCCTAGGATAGAGAGATATCGTTTAAAATATCGGCAGTGTGTATCGGAGAGCCGTAAAATTTTATAGTTCAACGGATAATGCCGCCCAACTCCCTCGCCGTTAACTCGATTGGCTTAGAAAACGCCAGTAAAATATGTACGCCCGTCGCTTATTCATGCAGATAAATTCTTTTGAGTAGGTACGCACAGTTCAAATTTAGAGTTGGGTGGGCATACAGCATTTTACAATTATTTTCTAGCAAGTTCGATTCCTGAATAAAGCTTGCTTTTTACTCTATTTTTGATAAAAAGTTTAAACTGGCACACAGTTTAGTGCTACATACAGTACCCATTACCCACTTGAAAGCATTCTCATACTTTGAGGCCTAGTTTTTCATTACCAGTTGAATTCTACCGAAAGCCGTTCTGTTCTTGATCGCCGGAAAATGGCTCCAATACAATTTATGCAGCGCAGCAGTTCAAGTACACTGACAGCATACCGCCAACTTAGCCAAATCCATACGGACTTTTTGTTAGCAATGGACAATGTGTGTCGCCTACGTTGGTGATCGGACTGCTACGGTCATATCAAAATCCGACCCCGCGCACTCACTTCAGCAATATGATGACATTGATACAGCACTCCTCTGTCGAACATTCGCGACACACATTGCATCATGTGGGAGCTCTTTTACGCGACTGTGACATATCCAGGTAGTGACTCAGCACTGTGAGAGATGGACTGGTGCCTGTCTCCTGACCCGCTCTCCACACTCAGTATGATAGCGTTGTAACATACATAATATTTAGTGTACAAGATGTACTTAACTAGCTTAGTGATAGTGAGTTAACCAGATTAACAAGCAAAAATCATAATTTTACTTATGTTAATCCAATGCTCATTTGTTAAGCAGAAAATGCAGGACAAAAATTGGCACATTCGCCCCAATTTGCACGCAATACAAAAAAAACTACTCCTATTAATGAATGCATACATTAACATCATAACGAATAATAACAGTGGTTATACTGGGCAGTGTAATAAATTCCATAAAAAGAAAACCCCAACAACTTTTTTTTTTTATCCATTTGGGCTTTTTACCGTATTAACCAACCTTACATCGTAACGAATGTTATGATAAGTAGTACTAACCATTCTTTACACACATGACAAATATTTCTTTCTTGCCTGTTCATACCCCGCGGGTCGTAAGAATAGTATATTATTAGAGGAGCACATAACTAAGGATATAAATCGCGAACATGAAGTTTATACGTGAGCCGTAGGCGAGCGTGTAAACATGCGAGGGATTTATATCCGTTGTGTGCGAGTCGAATACGACGTTTTATCTACGACTCCATAAATTCTATTTTATATCAAATAGTTTAAGTGTATTTGTCAATGATGGCGAGGCGAACTGTCACATAACTATCATCCGCGTAGGTTTTGACAGACTTTGACCTTGTATAATGATGACAGTGCATTCAAATAATGAAGAGATTATTTGAATGAACTGTCGTTATTATACAACACTAGTGTCATTATAATCATTGGCGTGTATCATGATGGGGATTATATAGTCATAGATACGTATACAATGAACTTATTATATGAGAGTCGTAGATAAAGTATTCGCAAGTACTAGCAGTTACACGTTAAAACGTCTTGAAAACTTCGTTCTCGTGAGTAATGTTACACTAGTTTTTCATAGAAATAGGTATTATTGTTCTTTCCGAAATGAAACAAAATTATTTAGTTTTATCGGTTTTTTTAAACCGATTGAACCAACAATTTTTAAATTTTCGTGAAACAGGTATCAGTAATAAGTATAGGAAATAAAAGCTGAATGTTCATCTCTGTTCAAATCGATTTAATTCAAATTAGTACTAACTAACTTATTTAGGTTAAACCAATTTGATCAGAGAACAAGGAGTTTTATTTCTTCTAATTAATTCCTCATAAGTTTTTTTATCAACATCATCCCTAAAAAATATTCCGTATCAAAAGGAAAAGAATTGTTTTTCATTATCTCGGAACAATCAGATTTTTTGTTTTAAAAAATGGTTATTATCAAAATTCACCATAAGAAAGAGTTATATTTCATAGAAAACTAACCGTTTCAAATATATTGGGCACCTGAATCAATGTCGTAGTCGTATAATCAATAAAAAACACTTATAAAAACAAACAGTTTTATGTGAAACATTATAGTGAACCTTCTTGTATTGCTTACTTTAAGTACACAGTACTTAAAACAGTTTAAGTATGCATTATTCAGAGCCAATGGCGGCTCGCGTATTGGCACTGTGAAACTGCAGCACCCCCTATGATTTCAAGTTAATATTATGGATTACATTTAATATAATGAATCTTCCTTTTTCCTTTAATTCTTTATTTATACTTGTACAAAGTATAATCCTTAAACGTTAATGTCTGTAGCCAGAAACAGATTCAAAAAGCGTAGTTTTTAAAAAATGTGTTTTTTATGAAACAACAAAAAAAGGGAATTTTTTTGATTTTTAGTGCCGTTTTTAAAGAGAAGTTTTTAGAAAATGTATATTTTACATAAATGCATTAATGAATGTAACTGTAACAATTTAGGTTAAAGTAATTAAGAAATCCTTTTTTTCCCTAAATTCATTTACGATATCATCAAGTTTCTGAATAAATTTTCTTTTTATACGTTCTTTTTCCTTTTACACAATATTTTTGAAAACAAAGACAAAGAAAAGTCTGGAACAGCACCCCCACTAGTTTTAAGAAGAAGCCGCCACTGTTCAGAGTACTATTTTTACTCAGTACAAATTTATTAAATGTACCTACTCGACGGCCCAACTCTGTTAAATCCAAATAACGATTAACACAGAAAATGCGTATAAAAGCAAGATAGCTAGTAATATTTCATAGATAGCTAAGGGCCTCAACGTATATGGTGAAGATGAGAAATATTTAACGAAGATGGTGTAAACTATCAAAAAATTAAAATTAATAATAAATTAATAAATTACTAAGTATCAGTAGTTGATGACACATGTTAAAATTAACTGTGGATTATTGATAATGCATGGATTACTTAGTAATAGCGATAACACAGTTTGAGAATGAAAGGGAATAATGAAAAAAATATAGAAAGTGAAAGTGAATAAAAATGGCTTATGTCTCGTGGCACTTTCTGTTGCAACAGTTAGAACCCTATCAAAATTGAATTATTAATGGTGTCGAAAATATTAATCATGGAATAGTCCTCGAGTAATAAAATAAAGTACCCTTTGTGTTTCTTTGCGTACGTTATCGTGATGCGTTGTTGGAGTTAACACGAGCTAGCACTTAGCACCCCGAGTCTCCGGGGTGCGTAGAAACAAGAGAACACCGCCCGACGGACGGCTGACCAGCTAATTGCCGCGCTACGAGTAGACCCACAGGCCATAGCGGAGAGTGTAGAAACCCACCACCGCAAAACAGCCCAAGTCTAATCGAATTACCCGTCCAGGTTTGACATGCGAAATGTCATTTCGCCCTTTCTGGGCGCGACCACCCCAGTCGCCTATGATGGATTTTGATTTATTAACATAAACGCCGACTTTGATCTATTATGTATGTATGGCGCACTAATCTCGTTATGAATTTCCTTTGTAGTAGAATTATTATACCGGAAGACTGGAAGAAAATAAATTCTACTCTATCGAATTCTTTTTTCGAGAGTAGGTACTTGAAAGGCATTTTTCACTGAAACTTAAGTTATAGGAAAAGGCTCGAATTTTTTACGAAAATGGGAGTTTAATATGCCCTTTTTAGGTTAATTCTTGCTGTGTTTGTGTTTTTGCAGTATCAAATGTTATGTTAAGTAAATGCTTCTCCAACAATAAACTATTTTAAATAAAGTGCAAGGTTTAATTAACCGTTAGTAGCCGAATAAATGTAAGTAACTGTAGTAACACGTACTGTAAATCAAATTTTAATTAATTAAGAATGATACAAATGAAATTCTTAGTAGAAAATCAGTAATTAGAAGTAAAATACTACAAGGCTATGTCGTAATTATTATTAATTTAATCTGAATGCATTTTTTAATCTTAATTTTTAATTTTTCAGCTGCACAAAAAAGGATCGTCAAAAATGTTTACTAATTAAGTAGTCTTCCAGTTATTTAGAAACTTGCTTCATAATTCAAACAGTTTCGAACTTCTTTTTTAAAAAGTGGTCCTTTTGATAGATGTCGTTACCTGTTGATTAATAATATTTGCCGCGTAGGTTCGAGGTACTTATATTCTTAATCACAGTCAAATCTTGTATTGATGACAGTTCTTTTTGTTTACTATTTTTCCTTCATTAGCAGGTATAGTATTATCCCATTTATAAGGTTTATTTAAACAAACTTTAACAAAGTCAAAACCATGCGTTATAAAAATTGGTCCTATAATGATTAGTTTATACAGGGTCTTTCACAATGACCTGACGTTGAAAGTACGTAGACAATAGAGAACCAAATGAAATGAGGGATTGAAAATTTGTTGACCTGTTCGAATTTTAGCTAAAATATTTTCAGTTTTTTTGTTACTTCCGGTTACACCGGAAATAGTATCAACTTTAATGTTTCAAGTGGACACCTGTATTTTATAACATTTTGGAAATATATATATATATATATATATTTGTTAAAATTAGGTCACCTATACCTAACACCTACACCTAAGCCAATTTTTGCAATGAAAAATGACAGCTGCAAAATTACTTTCAATTAATTTAAAAATTATCTGCTGTGGCATTCACAAAAAAAATCCTACCTAACGCTGATTGTTTGATCAACGAGAGGAAAATCTCCAGTTACATTAAATTGGCCTACAATTCAACGACGATTTCAAAAATGCTATGAAATATATAAACTGACATCATTTGCGGTGTAACCGGAAGTAACAAAAAACTGAAAATATTTTAGTGAAAAATATCGTATCTAATAACAAGTCCAGAAATTTTCAACTCCACATTTCATTTGGGTCTCTATAGACTTCCAATGGCAGCTCATTGTGAAGGATGTTGCTTTTTAATGGAAATTACGTTTATTTGAAGAGGTACTAACAAGGTTAAAATAGGCAACCATTTTATATTTTCTCTCAAAATTTCCGTATACTTAGAATGTTTTTACTTGGTACCAAAACTGCAATTGGATTTAAAATTATTTTGAAGTTGCGGAAATACTATAATCGAGGCACCCAAGCACAAACAAAACTCAGACGTTTTGTAGGTTAGAATTAGACTAATTACCTCCAAATTGGCGTATATAAAAGAAAGTTCTGCAAACATTTTTGTAAACAATCAGAATCAATGTAATTTTAGAAATGATTAGAGGTGACTATTCTATTGGCACTATCTTTAAAACACCTTCATAGTTATATGTGTTTTACAAATTTGCTTACTTTTTCTTATGTTCTATGATATCTAGCAGTAATTTGCAAGTGCTTATGATACGACCTCTTAATATGCCTCCTTAAAACCCCTTAATACCTCTCAATTGTAATTATACTGAATTTGAAATAAAACCATTAGACGATTATTGTGTGTAAAATTTTGTGTCGTTGTATTTAACAGAAAATATCAAATATAGTTATGTCCATTTTCTACGCATTTGAATTAATTACGTACGTATATATCTTCACAAAATAACGCCTATAATATATCCACTTTACAGTTTCAAATATCCGTACACTTGATGTGTGTATGGTAACACTGTGGATATGGTATGTATGTGGGTTATAATTAATAGAATTGTTAATTAGTGCGAACTAAGCAAAACTTTGTTGACTAACTGGCGTGAGAATGCATTTACATTAATTATAACCTCCACTGTTTTGATGATTATATTGGTTGCATCGTAGTTAAATAAAATTTATTTCATATTCCTTTGTTACCCCGACCGGTAGTTTTTGAAATACCGTGGCCATATACAATAATAATTGAATAACCACAATTTCATTTGAAAATGCATTTAGCGTGTGAGTGTATACAATTGTTAAAATAAAATAAAATATAGGATTTATTGAAATAGTTATAATTATTATCTACTTTGGACTCAAAATATTTATAATTAGTATTACAAACACGGATATCGTTAATTAGGTTTATAGAAATGCGCTGCGCATTTTATACAAGTGTACATTTTGTGAATGTGTAAAATCGGTTATTGACGACAATAATTACCCTACAGATGTATTGTATATGTATATCGGGCGAATGAAAATTAGAGTTTTTTTTAAGAGTCGAATCTAACATTGAGCAAACCATGTGTAGGAGAATGAATAATATTTTTTAAGTTTAGAGAACATTTTGTTGGAATAGGTCCCAATTTTTTCATTAGAAAACGGTTGTATATATGGCTTATATATTACACAAAATGTGCTTGCTTCAATTAAAATATTTATTTCTATTTAATAATTATACATAAATAAAACAATAACATGTTATAATTTTGACAGCGTTCGATGTTTGAAATACTCTCTGAATGAGAAATACGATTCTACAGGCGATAAACTAAACTCATATGATCAATGTATGGAAAATGGTGATATACCGCGGGATGTAAATTTACAATATATGGTTGGTCAATACCGAAGAATTTCAATAAAAAATTCTATTTCCACCAGATTTCTTTCCTTCAACTATTTTTTAGATAATATTTAGATAATAAAAAAATTAAATTTAGATTTCGTTAAAATTAAAACTCAAAACACCTACACAAGAGCAATAACACCTCTTTATATTTCAATATAGACACTAAAGTTTCTCGTACGTTAATTTCAATGAGCAAACTGAAAGCCACAAGAGTGGCAACACTACGCAGGCCTTTGAGCTAAATATTCACTAGAGATATTTCATTTCATAGTTAATTCTGAGCACATTCACGAGTATATCAGTCGTTTTCCGCGAGTACTTGGCTGTTGGAACGGTAGGCTCCGGACATATTGTCACTGATAGAGAACAATGGGCAGACGATCGTTATATACGACGGCCTATTGTGCGTGTATACATTATTCCGCGTACATATGGTGGGTACATCTGAGCGTGGAAACGGGTCATAGTGTGGAGCTCCTCTTGTGGTCTCGTTCTTGCCGCCATGTACAACGTTTTGTTCTTGACAGATATTACCGCCGTCTCCTCCGCCAAAACTAACAGTTCCCGGCACATTTATCATGTAGCCCGAACCATTAATCTTTGACTTCGGGGTGGCGAATAAAGACGAAAATTTATTCTCGAGGAAGCGGTTTAGTGAAAAGATCTGACTTGAAAGAATCTTCACTTAATTTTTTATATAAGGAGGATGTTATTCCTATACCTACCATTATCTATTAATTACCACTGCATTTATGGTTAGATGAACTAGTACAGAACTATTCATCTTCTTTGTGAACAGCTATTAAGGACAGAGCAGTTCACAAGATTGCGCGTGCTAGGAGCCACATACAGGGTGTTTCAAACCATACAATGGTGGTTATTTGTTTGTTGAGTAAAACGATATACATATATTATAATTAAAAAGGATTATAAACGAAATAATAGTAAATGAAAATATAAAACACCAAATTATTCAAAAACATACACAATAATTGATACTGCAAATTTAATCATAGATATTGTAAATTTATTTTTTTGACGTGTTACGTCTGTCCCGAAGTATCGAAAAAAATTACCAGAACATGTGGCCCACCTGTGTTTACATATACAGTGTGTTCATTTCAAAAGTATCCACGCTTAATAACTCTTGACCTGATGCGATTATTGCTTTGAGTGGAAATACGTCGATTTAGATATTGAGGGGGGAGTTCAAAAATGGTACCTAGAGAATTTTAGGGTTCATCCCTTCAACTCCTAGACACCCCACTTTGAAATATCAAATGGCACCCCCTACCTCGTCATGCTTTTTTTAAAAGGGCACAAAATTCTTTACTCAACCATGATAAAAAAAAATTAAATCGTTCGATTGGTTCTTAAGATAGACTACTCAGACGATGGAAGGTATAAAATAACTCAACCCTTAATAACTCTTGACCTGATGCGATTATTGCTTTGAGTGGAAACACGTCAATTTAGATATCGAGGGGGAAGTTCAAAAATGGTACCTAGAGAATTGTAGGTTTCATTTCTTCACCCATAGCCACCCCACTTCTAAATTTCAAATACTACCCGCTTCCTCCAGTAATCGCATGAGGTCAAGAGTTATTAAGAGTGGATACTTTTGAAATTAACACACTGTATATTTTCAAAAGTATTAAGGTTAGAAAAACAAATTATATACTATATTACTATAGTATTGACAACAACATTGGATATTGTACTATTGCTAGTGCTAACTGAGTCATAATAATAACTAAACCCTGTATCGCCACTATCGCCAGTAAAAAGAAAAAATATTAACAACGCCAAGCTATTATGTTTAATTTATTTACTAGTTATTTTAAATCTATTAAAGCACCTTTAATTTGATGACTTGCTTTTAAGATTCTGTGAACAAATACCTGAGGAACACCCTCAGAACTTTTACCCATTTTGAGACTAAATGTACTGGCTTTTTAAACAATACTTTTCATGCAATAAAAACTATTTCGAATTTTTACGAAATACTTTTCGGAAAAATCAGGTTTTTGTAAAGAACAACTTTTTCCTTTTTCAGATCCAAGAAATCAAATCATTAAAATTTAATATTTTTGAACGTTTATTTGTTATTTAAATAATTCATCGAGAATGTCGGCTATCAATATTGCCAAATATATTTTTTACATTTTCGCCTAACTTTTTTACGTTATCCATACGTAACTGGTAATTATTTTAATGTCTCTAGTTTTGTCTTCAGTGCAACGAAATATACCCAACTCGTATATTTGCATTCTATTCACAAACTCAGCGTTTCTCAAGGTATTAAGGTTTCCAATTTGTCCTTTTCTGGAAAATGTAAGGTAATCATTTTTTTCTGTTTCCACAAATCTATGAAATTTAGTACAAAAATAGAACATTTCGATTGAAAAGAAAAAGTCGGATTATGAATTTCATATACAAAGGTGTATTTTCCGTCGAGCGTTTATTATTTCTATTAATGGATGATTTGTTATAGCCAATCAGAAGACTTCATTGTAGCCAATCGAACAAACGTTAAATAAACCAACCAATCAAAACATTCCGTTATCCAGACACACAGTCGAGAACTGTCAGTGTCAAATTACATAAATGGTCATATAACCTTAAACAACATAACTGTAAGATAATGTAGGATAATTACAAACAGAAACTGCTTTTTTTTCAATTTCGCTCCTTAATGGGTGAGATTATTAGGTAGTTTGGGATATTGTTTCAAACATCAAAATAAAGAAACTAGAAATTGGCTTGTTTCTAAATAAGTTTATCTAGTTTTACTATTTTCCTATGTTGTTCTCAACTGTTTGCACTTGAATGTTACAAGCAAAATATAAGTTTATTTAAAAAATTGGATTTAATGTAATTGTAATTGTCAAGTAATTGTATTACTTGATTGGTTGTTATTTTCAAGGATTACGTCTTAAATATTGCACAGTATACAAGTGCCAATATTCAGAACACTCGCGAGGTAATTTTACAGCAAGTAAGTGAACTTTAAAGATTTTCTTTTATACAAAATAGAATCAAGCACCGTATAGTAAATTTGAGAAGTATTGCCTAGCTAACATCATTATAACAGTTGAGAAAATGTCGCTTTAACCTTATCCCTTCGGCTCTGTTAAACAGCGGACGTTGGCGCTTAGCGCGCCTCCAACCCCTACCACGGGCTTCTTTAATATCTCCTTTAGCACGAAACACCTCTTGCGTCATTGTTTAGGGCGCGTGTATTAACAAGATGACTGGGTAGATTAAATACTGGAGTTTCCGCCCTACTGGAAGCCCGCAGCGCCTCCTCACATACACATACGTACGAACCCAACTTTGAACATTCATTTTGAATTTACTTAATTATACTTGTTTAATAACGGCGCAGAGAGCGTCAGAAAGTTTACGACGGCGTTGCGAGCTGTGTCCGTGAGTTAAGTGGGCGAAGTCGATGATAGGTACGGCCGTTATATACAAACCGTCACATTTCGCTCTTCAGAAATTTTCGCACTGGAAAGCTTTCGAGAGATTATTTGCATAAAATTAAGTGTTGTATATAATTCTGTGTACTTTTGCTTTCAAAGCGAGTATTATGTATAATTGTCAAAAGCACGAACAGAGAGAGGGATTAGAATAAGCTTTTGATACGTGTGTATAGTATACATTTATGATTTAGTATTTAAATACTATTTTTATCTGTCACCATACATAAGATCCTGTAATATGAATAGTACCGGATTTGGAGGTATGTGTTTACCTTTAAAAACTGGGTAAGTTAATATTTTCATCGCAGATGTACAGATTTTCACCTGTGTAATACCTATGACACAGGTATTACCCGTCATAATGTAAAATGACAAAAATTAATTGTAGTATTGTGTCAAAGTAATCCTTAACTCTCTCAACGACAAAAGAAATTTACTTGGTTTTGAAAAAGGTATCCTATGGTAGCCCGCACGACCTATATTCGATATGTTTTTGAAGTTGGTACCTGTACAAAATAATTACCTAGTGATTTCTCCCTTGAAACAACATAATATTCTATTCTATACAGCATTTACACGTGGAAAAAATTAACATTATTTGTCAAATAGACTTCAAATTTACTTTAAGAAGCTACAGAGTGACCACGAAATCAATGTATCAGAAACTGTTCTTCTTTGTCTAAAACCAAAAATGCAATGGTAAAGTTTTAAATGTAAATACGAGGTAGTTTAGAAAATATGGTTTTGATATAAGGTAATGCTATTATTTCCATTATTACCGAGAAATCTTTGGAAAGGTTTTTCTTACTCTTGTAATAAATTTGATATACAGCGTGTTTGTGGTCTTGTGATTTTATTTTTAAGGGATGATTAAACATCTTAAAATAAGGCCATTAACGTAGAAATGTCTTAACAAAAGTTGCATAATTAGAGATATATTACTGTTATTTTTTTCGCTAATTTTAATTTTATTTTAATTGGTGCTTAAACATACAGTCGATCTTCAATTAGTTGAACATATTCTTCTATAACTCGAATTTGTAATAACTCGAATAAGTATTGGTTGGCGATATCGTCGAGACTGAATTATGTGTAATTTTCACTTGATAACTCAAACTTCTATTACTAGAATATCTATAAGTGGAAAACAATGTATCTTGTACCTATTTGTTTTACCACAGTAATTTTATTATTGCTGATATGTCAATAAATCGTACGTTATAAACTGTATTTATTTATGAAAAATTTAAACTTTTAAACAAAGTGGGTAGTGGTTTAAGAAAGAAAGATGTAGCTGTGAGGTATGGTATTCTGGCAAGTATGGTGACTACTATTTTAAAAATTCACGTTCAAACAACCTGGTTGCAAAACCAATTTTTGTATAATGGTTTAATTAACATTGACGCTTTTTTTGAAAATCAAAATAGAAAAATCCTCTCTTCAGTTACAAATTACCGAATAGATTACACTAAAATAAAAACTATGGTCATGTGTATTATGCATGTACACTTTTCAACATAGGAAATCCATTGTATCACAATCTATTGTAATATTCTTTGGTAAAAGTACACATACGAGTACATATTACAGTACCTACATAACATATATGTATGTAACGCATTTTGTCTCATTTAAACACATACATACATAAATAATAATAAAATTATAAACCCCTAACCACAACAAGTATTTTAGAACCTAAATACGTATTTCAGCAACTATGTTGCCATCTTCAGTAGAACCTAAAAAGAGGAAAAGAGAGATTAGCACTTCATAGTATCTTTACTGGATTTACTGGATATTGTCCAAGCAAATCACTAGTGGAAGTGACGTCCATGTTAAAAATTACCCTATATATACCCATTTGTTGTTCACACCTCAGTGAATTTTGATCATTGAAGCGTAAAAAACAATTTTAATTAAAGCAGGTCAAACAATGGCGAACTAGGTATAGGACCCCTGTCTGAATTTATTAATTTATCTCTATTCAAGTGAATAAAGATACTTTCCAAGCTGTTTACTTCCCTATTATTTGACACAGCTTTTACAAGTTTTAAGTCATCTACAACTACTTTATGACCTGTGTCTAAAATATGTTGAACCACACTAGATTTTTCAAAACGATATATTTAAAATGAGCTACATGTTCTTTGAACCTAGTTAAAATTGTTCTTCTAGTCTGGCCTACGTATTCTTTTTCACAGTCATGACATTTGATACAATATATACCAGATTTATCAAGTACATCTACCTTATCCTGTGGGTTTCCAAGAAGGTTTTTTATGCTATTATGAGTCAAATATGCCATACAGAGATTTTGTGATGTAAAAATACTTCTCAAACCCCTTGTATATGCACAATCGAACGGTATTTTAACATATTTCTTCTTTTCTACAGACAAAGTATTTAAAGTAGATATTTGATTTACATACATTTTTTGATTCTGCTTCTTAATCATTCTATCAACTATTTTCTCAGGGTACCCATTATGTATGACAACATTCTTAATAAACAATAATTCTTGCTGATATCTATCTGCGGACAATGGAAATTTCAATAACCTATTTACTAAACAACTAATAAAAGACAATTTTTGTTGAAAAGGATGCTGCGAATCATTAGGGATAAACCTGATTGTGTTAGTATCTTTCCGATACACGTCAATTTCTATTATATTTTTGCTATTCCTGACTACCAGAGTATCTAAAAATGGAAGTTGGCCGTTAACTTCTTGTTCTACAGTAAAGTTAATGGTGTTGAATATAGAATTATTGTTTATTAAGAATGTTGTCATACATAATGGGTACCCTGAGAAAATAGTTGATAGAATGATTAAGAAGCAGAATCAAAAAATGTATGTAAATCAAATATCTACTTTAAATACTTTGTCTGTAGAAAAGAAGAAATATGTTAAAATACCGTTCGATTGTGCATATGCAAGGGGTTTGAGAAGTATTTTTACATCACAAAATCTCTGTATGGCATATTCGACTCATAATACCATAAAAAACCTTCTTGGAAACCCAAAGGATAAGGTAGATGTACTTGATAAATCTGGTATATATTGTATGAAATGTCATGACTGTGAAAAAGAATACGTAGGCCAGACTAGAAGAACAATTTTAACTAGGTTGAAAGAACATGTAGCTCATTTTAAATATAATCGTTTTGAAAAATCTAGTGTGGCTCAACATATTTTAGACACAGGTCATAAAGTAGTTGTAGATGACTAAAAACTTGTAAAAGCTGTGTCAAATAATAGGGAACTAAACAGCTTGGAAAGTATCTTTATTCACTTGAATAGAGATAAATTAATAAATTCAGACAGGGGTCCTATACCTAGTTCGCCATTGTTTGACCTGCTTTAATTAAAACTTGTTTTTTACACTTCAATGATCAAAATTCACTGAGGTGTGAACAACAAATGGGTATATATAGGGTAATTTTTAACATGGACGTCACTTCCACTAGTGATTTGCTTGGACAATATCCAGTAAAGATACTATGAAATGCTAATCTCTCTTTTCATCTTTTTAGGTTCTACTGAAGATGGCAACATAGTTGCTGAAATACGTATTTAGGTTCTAAAATACTTGTTGTGGTTAGGGGTTTATAATTGTATTATTAAGTTCGCCACAGTCTCCAAAATATTGTCATCATACATAAATAAATAATAAGTGTGTTTTACTTAATAATTCGAAATCTTGATAACTAATACTTTTTTCTGACAAGTCATGAGTTGAGTTATCGAAGTTCGACTGTTCACCTCTTGAAAACAAAATCACAAGCCCGTATCACTGATGTTCAAACACTCATTGGGTTTAAAACTATGTCTCCAAAATATGCTTAAATTAAATTTATGTATAGGGAAATACTAACAACGACATATATTTAATATCATAATTATATTTTTGTACTTTCCATTCACAATGCACACATTGTTACACTGTTTTCGGTGTTACAATTAACAAATTGTAATATCGTTTTTAGTTACTTTTTTCTAAGATTGGTACACACTGACATAATACAGATTGATATCAAATGCCAAACGTACAACACATAACCACACACTCCCTCTTTTTAATCGCTTGCTATCGCATAAACTGCGAAATATCAATATTCAATATTCAATTGGCGCACTAGTTCCAAAACAACTAGTGCACCAATACACCGTCTTATAAAACTTGTATAATAATATAGTATTACCTATATAGTTTCATAAACAATTTTTCAAAAATAAATAGTCAATAAATAAAACCTGTATTAAAAATGGCAGCTACTAGTATTTTTTGCAATAGTGAGATTATTTTTTTTGTCAGATAAGTGGTTGTGATTTCAACTTTATAGGTATTTAAGTTTTTCTTCTCAACAAACTCCGCTGTCTAAATATGATTTTTTGGTAATAATGAAATTTCTTAGTTGTGGGTAATAACAATGTGTCTAATATCATGCCGACTTTTTGGAAGTCACATATTATAACTTATGATCACCCATATAGAACACAATGCTAAATTATTACGGCTCTTGCCTGGGACACTGTGTAATTAGTAGTTTTTATTTATTTAGTAATGTATGTATTAGGATAGGGTTAAGTACTGTTGATAATTATTTAATTTTGCCCAATTCCGCTCAATCGGGACAGCCGCTTATTAAGAACAAATCCTAAAGAACAGAAACAAAACCGAGGAAATGCCACAAATCTACCCCGTTTTTTCGGGACAATGTTTCGTCTAATCGGGACAGTAATCGCGTGATTTGTACAAAAGAACAATATTCTTAAGTGGAATAAAACGTTGTTAGCGTTAATGACATTTTTGGCAACTGAGAGGAATTTTGAAGATTTAAATTTTTTTACCGCCATGTAAATACCGTCTTTAACCGTTTCGTGAACATCATTAAACGTTGTGATGTTGGCACATAGGAAGATGTTTACATAGTCAATTTAATCATAGATACAAACAATTGGGTAATATTTTAAAATTGATCTCAACTTTTGCATTACTTCGGTTTTTATTATTCAGCTTTATTCAGCTATGCAGAATTTTTTTTGGAGTATCAGTTTGAACATGCAGTGTGCAATAACAAGTGTACGTTATTCAATTTATTAAATATAGTATTAGAAACATCAAGCTGTGATTTTTTTTTTTGGAATTTCGGATAATTGGGCTAGCCGATTAATTGGGCACAATTTACTAGTACCGGTATGTACCGATTAGTTGTTATATTTAAGCACAAATTGTGTAGTGTAACTTTACGTTCATATAATTTTTCGGAGCGGTTGTTTTATGTATGACTAAGTAACGAAGTGGGAAAACATTTTCCATTAACTTTACTTTTGTGTGCAACGAGGTCTTACATCCTACGCTGCCTGCACAATTACGCATCCCAGACAGAGGCAATATACCTGAAAGGTAACATACTTTGTGAAACTTAATTTTGTTAAAAGACGAGCACTACTTTCCCTAATTTTGTATCTTTTCTTTTTGCTGTTACACTATTCAAAATGAAATATATCAAGGTTATTTTTATTATCGTGTATTATTAATCCGCTACTCATAACTGTATGTGGAAACTGATTGAACTTCGATCACATAGAATTAATGACGCCTATATAACCGATTCAACGCATTTCACATACGCATACATACATACACATATGGAGGGTGCTATTAAATTCGTTCACATTAATTTGTTAATCCCATCTTTGTGACAAATGTGCATTGCTTTCAGTGGTGTCATGTCCTATTTATAGTTTCGTTGATGCCGGTCGTTACGAACCGTAGGGCGAGGTTTAAATGCAAATGATTCGGACAACGGAAGCTTTCAATATGATGCATTAATGTCACTGTCACTCATTGTTAGGGTCGCAGAAATTGAAGTGATCCAGTCATACATTTCCAATTATATTTCAACATAATCTAAATTTCGAATTTGGTTCCATCTCAATGCATATTAAACATACAAATCAAAGTACGACCAAATTAAAATAATATTAATTATAATTATTTAGTAAATTTAATAATAAACATCGTATTTATTATATTTTAATCATATTCAATTTAATATATTTATATTATTCAAAATTTTTGTATTTAATAATTTGGTTACGGTTTATAGTCGTTGCTAATAATGGATAATTTGGGGTAGTCCTTTTTTAAACTAAAAATTGTGGACATAAAAACTCTCTGGTTTCGACAACATGCTGTCACCAACCAGACCACAAGAAAATCAAAAGTGGACAAATTTTTTTTGAGTTAACACGTAAACGATTGTTACCCGAGAAATCACAGTAATTATACATTCAATATGTAAATTTTCAGCCCAGCGATTTTTCATTACATATATTCTAAAATTGTGTCTTTTAGAGTTAATTAATAATTTATTATTATTAAAACTATAATAATTATTATTTTCATTACAGCAAATATGTATGCCAAAAATATTAACATCAAAACGTAACTACATGAAAGAATAATAAACACTTCGTTGCGTATTCAAAGCACGCTAGATTTAGTCAACATACAGGGTGCTTCAGAAATAATGGCAAATCTTGAAGGAGCATATACCCAACGACGTAATAAGCTCTTCTTGTCAAATAATGTATGATCTAACTTCTATAACTAACTTGTTGAGAAAATTAATAAAGAAAGATGGAGTCCGTCCCTGCCAGCGCAAGAAAATCGACAACACCTAACCGCAGTTCTGTTGCAACTGGTGACACATCAACGCCGCCGACAACATGTCCGTCTCCCTCCACCTTGGCGTAACGCCTGCAGCGATATTGACCTCCATCCACCCGGTCCTAATGTGATCAGCTGTTGAATGTGTTGGTTTATCTACACTAAGAATCTTTTGGATTGTGAAATCTTAGTGTGGGTGTGCTTGTGTAGTACCAGAGACGGATGGATGCCAATTGTATCCGACGAATGGCTAGAATGCGACATAACTTCGAACGACCGCGGAGAGCAGTTGTTCTGTTTGCCGGTTTGTTTTGTTCGACGGATATCGCTTAGCAATCACAATATTTGTAAACCGCGTCATATTTCTTGATTAGGTACGTACTCATGTCTCTAATTTTTAATTGATAAATGTTTGTACGTACGTTTGCAACCATATAAAGGGTATTCGGGGGTGGGGGGGATCGAATATTCACCAGGGCCGGCCTTAGACTATTTCTCCAATACAATCTTGTGAGTAGGTACTTGAAACTCTAAAATGGACTATAGATTATTTGTCCAAAATTGCTTCTCTATCCGTAGTCAAGATACACAGTGTTTCAGAATACTTGGTACTCAAAGTTAGCCGTTATTTCTTAAACACCTGTATAATTACATATTTTTCGTTGTCACGTTTGTATTAAACCTCTTGGCGGATGTATCGAACATTCCGTATACCAAATGTAAATAATTATTTTTATTAATAAAGTAATTTTCTACATTATCTGCCTTCCGGGCCGCAAAAGCATCTCGCAATCAATGATCAAAATCGTTAAACATCTCGAAACCAATGATCGATCTGAAAAAGGTTATTCCGTTTTCTTACTTATATTTTGCCGCTGAATCCCTTTTTATTTCTTTCCTTTTTCATGAATTGTACAAATTTTCTGTGAGTGTTGGTGGAAGAATCGACCGTGACGGTATCGCTTTAAAAGTACAGTTAAATTCCCTAAATCCACACCATAGCGCGTGGATCGTTTCAACGTTTTGGAGTGTACATTAAGTGCTTTGTGCTGCTTTGTCTAAATATGCTAATTTAAATATGCACTGCCTGCTATTGGTTTGGTATCATGCTTAACTGTGTTGATTAATCTTTTTTTCTAATTAAAAATAAATATTTAAAATGCAAAATACATTCATAATAAAATACGAATAATCGGACCTAAAAGGCGTAAAAGGAAGGTAACCCTGGTTAGTGGTTTGAGACAGATTCTCTATCTAATATATACAAGTAACCGACAAACCGACCACAGCTAGAAAATGTGACAGTCGCCACTTTTGCAGATGACACGGCTTTAATGACAGTGGAATGTACCAGGAATTTTTAACAAGACCAAGCTCCACAAACTGAAATCTGTCCACATTAGCATCGAGGACATAACTCATGACAAGATTAACAATTCTATAGTTTCATATGCAAACACTGCACATTTGGGTATGACTGTGGATACAAATAAGGGTGAAAAACATGTTTAGAAGAACATAGTAGACCTTGGTCTGAAAATCAGGAAGCTATACTGGCTTTTGGGAAGAAACTCTCAATTGTCAATACAGAAGTTAATTACAAATTTACAACCAGGTACTAAAACTGATTCGGTTATTCGGCATTTAACTTTGGGGTTGCGCTAAAAAGAAGCAAATATCCAAACAAGTTAGACTTTCCAAAACAAAGGTAGGTACTGAGGAATATTTTGAACGCTCCTGGGTACATACGGAACAGTGATCTGTACAGTATCCCACAAGTGATCCAAGCGATAAAAAATCCTTGGTACTCCACCTTAAAAAAAACAACTTTGAAAGGGAAAATATTGAATAAGAGTTGGCAATACAGGTCAAGCACCTAGTTTTAAGATTTCAGACTGAAATTGATGGTTAATCGTTTAGATAAGATTCAATAGACGTCGGCCCTCTGTAGAAATTCGCTGTTCTACATGGCCAAATATTACTATAATACGCTGCCGACACAAATTCGGGATGTAGCCTCCATACCGTTGTTCCGGCGTAGACTAAAAAATTTATTTATAGCTGAGGCATTTTACACGCTAGATGAGTTCCTGGAATTTAACTGGAATGCCAGTTAGATAGTTATAAGTATTTATTTATGTCCTTTTCTCCTAAAATTGCGCATTTTTGACGGACTTATTGTGAACATGTTATTGTACCTTGTAATTTTATGGAATTTTGTATTATTTTCCTTGTTGTTATTTTTAATTTTGTTAGCTCTGAATTGTACTGTCTTCTGAGATGTGTGAATAAACTTTACTTACTATAGTTTAAGCATATTATTACTAAGCAGAAAAATGTGAGCAAATGGTTTTTTCGTCTACCTAATAAGTTTTTTTGTACTACTATAATGCGGTATCTCAAATTAACCAGTTATATAAGTGTCTGTTAAAACAATAAAAATCACTAATAATTTTCTTTTATTCCAGGTATGAGTCTTTCCTTGTCGCTTGTCCGCAATTACTGCATGTAAGTAAGTATACAGTAATGTGTTTCATAATTACACCGATCATCGACAAACTGAGCGGGGTTTTAGATTGCCAAAACTATCAGGCACGGGTCAACAAAATATAAAAAAATAGATCATTCCTTTTGTTTCTTGTAGAAATATTATGAATTAGTACCTTATTGGTGTTCCAACATTTCTAACAAATTTTGCTATACAAATCTCAGTGTTTCGTAGTGTTATTTTACTTCTGGCAGCCCGTTAAAAATGTTTGTAAATTTATCACTGCAGTGACCGAAGTCGGTCCGGGCATGGATATATAGGCCAAAATTACTTGTTTTGGTGCACCCTACAACCCTACACAATTTGTTGATGTATGTAATTATGTGACATCGGCCTATGCTATCAGCTAATGTAATTTGTCGTGCGGTTTAGTTAGCTACTTTATTTGCATATAATAATGGAATACTTGAAATTATAAAAAAACTGCACTACTAAAACTTAAAGCTTTCACTATACGTAAAGTAGTAAGACAAAACCCTATCACGACGTATAACAGCGGAAATTGATGCCAACAGAGTCGACATTGACATTGATTTTGTCTTGTGCGTCACAGAATATTTTTAACTTACCCTTCAATAACTTGCGGAAGGATTGCCCGGATTCAGGCTGTTATTAAACCAGTATTTGGCTAGATTGAATTTTAGATTACTTTGTTATAAAAGGCACTGGTAATAATTGGTTGCGGTTATTTAATTAAATAATAAAAAGATACGACCACAAGAATAATTCTATTCGGATTTCCGTCGTGGAACCAAGCGGCTCTTGCTTGCGTTGTACGTATGTAATCTAGTGTTCAATTCTGTTATTATCTAATATCTAAGTTCAATTTATAATGTGATGTATTCTAACGAAATATAAACCTGCAATATTTCATTCAATTTCAATTTTTATTTTTACATGAACGGAGCTGCATGGTTAATGAGTTTTGAATTACAATAATATTAAGAAAAGTTCATAATTTTTCAGTGGAAAGTTATGTTCCAAAGATGTATAAAGCCCAAAAAACAAAACAAAACAACAATTTTGTTTTAACTTTTAATGGAAAATTCTGAACCATAACACTACCATTAAAATGTCGTTAAAGCTGGTATTATTTAAATATTCACGCCGTGGTTACCTTGCAGTGCAGTTGGGATGTTTTTACGGTTGATAAGCCAGCCACACGTCACCATAAATTTTCGTATTCATAATGGAGCGACATTTAGAAAAACAGGAAATCCGGATGCACTAAAAACCAAACATATACGTAATCTAAATTGGACTGAATTTTTAGGTGTAACTACGATGATGAACTACTTTTTAGATATTTTATTATCATAAAAATCAACTTAAAACAGAACGAAATAACAGTAAACAATTTATCTTCCCGAGGTGTATACAACGTGTCTAGGAATCTTTGAAACAAATAGAATGAAAACATTTTTAATATTGATTTCTTAGAAAAGTTTACTACCCCTTTATAAAAATACCTTTCAAATTAAAAGTGTAACTATCAAATTTGACAATAAACATTGTACCGTATGCGGATCAGTGCAGAAAATATGAATCTCAGTTACTAGTAGAGCACCTTTATTTTTATTATTACCGAAAAATCTTACTTTGAAGTTTAGTTTAGTAGCTTTCGGTTTGTTGTATAAATATATTTTTATCTACGACTCACATATAATAAGTTCATTGCATACGTATCTACGACTATATTTTCCCCATCATTATACGCGCCAATGATTATAGTGACACTAGCGTCGTATAATAATGACAGTTCGTTCAAATAATGACCTCATTATTTGAACGAACTGTCATCATTAAACAACGCTAGTGTCAAAGTCTGTCAAAACCAACGCGGATGACAGTTATGTGACAGTTCGCCTCGCCATCATTGACAAATACATTTAAAATGCTTGATATAAAATGGAATTTATGAGTCGTAGATAAAATGTCGTATTTGACTCGCACATAACGGATATAAATAGCTCGCATGATTACACGCTCGCCTACGGCTCGCGTGTAAACTTCATGCTCGCGATTGATATCCTTAATTATGTGCTCGTCAAATAATATACTATTATTTATGATCCCGGAATGAAATTTGGACGATTGTTAGTAGATTAAAATTGAGTTTAGATATATTTTTTGAGTTAAGTGATATCAGTAAAAATACATTTTATTCCTAAGCAATTCATCAGCAGCTTTATTTGTTGATGATTTATGTTTTCTTAAGCTGTTTTCATGTTCATTTCATTTCATTTAAATTGCATATAAATTGGACTTTCGCTATCTGAGGGCCGGTGATTCTCCACTGATATCAATCTTGATAGCTTCCATTTCCACCTAGTGTCTTTATTAACTAACTTTAGAAGCGATCTTCCAAGATAAGTAGTATCAGATCCGTCCCTTAACGTGCCCATTCGACTGAGGAGGTCTATTCAGGGGTTTCGGCTTCCGTCCACTAATGGTGCTTTGCCCAAGTACTGCCTTACCGGACACACGAAAACATCGGTATTCCATTATTCGGACGACGCTATCTGCCCTCCTCTAAATCGGACATCATACTATGCCCTCCCAATAGTCAGTCAGAATCTATTAATTCAAGGCATAGTATGTATACAGCTCCATTTCTATAGAGAATTCGCGTACATTATGTATAATCGACCGCGAATGCGAGTTGGGGAATCAACATGTGTATCAATCATGAATTAATTAAGTTTCGTGTGTGTGACGGGGCGTAACACGCCTCTTAAGATAAAACGGAAGCGGAGCTATGAATTAATTAGGTTTCTCTGAGCGGTTAATTCTTCTCATTGCGTCGCTATAATTACCCACAGTATACTGGTGATTTACTATTTAAGATTGTCATTGTTGTGTTTACATATAGAGACAGTAGTTAACAGTTTGATAAAATGCTGTGCTATAATACGGTATATTATGTTTCGTTTTCGATGTTAGAACATAATCGCTTCTGCCAACTTGTGTAAAAATTCTAAAGAATAGACAGATAATAGTGTTTTATATTGTGTTATCTATTGAATGGGTTTGGATCTGTTATGTGCATTAATGTGCACATACCAGATCCAACCCCATTCAATAGTTAACTCAGAAATTACAACCGCGGAGAAATTAGCCATAAAAGTTAGTAGTTTTGCTCTAAAAATTCATCAAACGGTGTTGATTTATTTTGTTACGCGTCACCTTATAACAGCACTTGTCATCTCAATAAAAGTTACACATAACTTTTTGCAACAACCCCATATAGAACAAGTATTACAAATTCCTATAGCGCATACAATTTTTCATCCAATAATGGTATTGGGATGTCTTGTAAGCTGATAAACCAGTCAGTATATATTATGTGTATATATCATTTTCTCCATAGTTTTCTGAAGACCAGCGTTTTTCAACTGGGGTTCTGCAAATATCGTCTGTGGAAAATAGTAACAAATAGCAATGGCACGGCGGTCGCTGGTTCGTGGGTAAATATGACACTGATTTTTGTGTCAAACAAATATGCTTTGACTCAAAGAAATCTGTTGTTTAAATAGAGGCAAAGAAATATTTATTTGCGGATAAAAACGCATTTGTTTGAAATATTTGTTTGGTAGAAAGAACGTTGATTTGTGGCAAACAACTTATGTTTCCAGTTAAAGTTTGTAATTTGTATAAGAAACGAGATTTGTTTACTTCAAATAATTATGATTGTGTTGAGTGAAAGAATAATTTTTTTTAAATTAACGAAATTGTTGGTTGCAATAAATCGTTCTTTGATTAAAGAAATTATTAATTTGTTGAAGGAATTAATGAGGAACTATTATAGACAAGAATTTTACGGAGAGTACAGTAGACTCGCCACTTGTCGCCTCCTTTTTCGGATGTCGCACATTTTCGACCAGTGGTTGGTCTTTCCAGACCTACATATAGTCAAGGTTAAGTTGGTAAAGTGTACGCTGATTTGGAATCGCAACTTGAACCTGCAGGCACTTACCCTATAAGTCTATACTGTTGGATGAGGTATTTCACACTAAAAATTTTGTTTGAATCAAAATATGATTTCTTTGGTGGAAGTAAACCTATTTTAAATTCAAAACAAAAATATTACTTTAAAGGAAGTAAATCTCCTCTTGTGTACAAATATATTTATTTTAATCAAAGCATGATTTCTTTGGCGGAAGGAAACCTATTTTTAAGCCAAAGACAAAATATTACTTTAAACGAAATAAATCTCTCCTTATATATAAATTTATATGCTAGAATCAAAATTATATTTCATTGGCGTAAAAAAAACGTTTTTTAAATCAAAACAAAAATATTATTTTAAAGGAAAGTAATTTTTGTTTGTATCCATATATGTTTATTTCACTTAAATAAATATTTCAAATAAATTAATATCTGCAAGCAAATAAACTAGAGTATTCAATGAAGTAAATATTGTTGGCGTCAAAGAAATATGTTTTGACCCAAAAGAATAAATTCAAACAAATATATTTCTTAAAAGCAAGAAATCTTTTCTATCCATGTAGGTGGTATGAATAATAATAATGAGTACAGACTTAATACTCAATATTTTGAAGTAAATACGTTAAGTCATAAAAATAAAAGTCTGGAGCAGATGCTCACTGTGAGCATGTACTTCTAAATATAGTCTTTGTGAGTATATTGCGTATTTCGTATGAATAAAAAAAAGTTCATACCTCAATCAACGGAATTTCTACTCCATATATTTGATGTCTGACGTTGCTGTTATGGCAGAGTTTATGTTTAATTTGGGGCCCGTAAAATATTATGAACAAAGAACAACCACCTGTGCACGACTATAAAGTTTTATATGAATTTTCTAAGGAGAATGAAGAGTGGCTCGCAAACGAGTGTTTTGTGAAGAGTTTTGGTGTGTTTAGGTGGTTCAAATTGATAAAATCAGAGTGGTTTTAAGATTGATATGTGAAAAAAAGGTTCGAAACTTAAAAATTATATTATTCGAACTGAAAGTGTTTTCGTTTATTTTGTTTTTGATAGAGCGTGCAATAGTACCAAGAAATTCCGTCCGTATTTCAAGTTTAGTAAAGCTTTTCTGTCAGAATTTGTTTGTATAAAAATTGGAGCATAAACTCACACTTTATGCTCAGCTCACGAGTCGCATACTCGTCGTCTAGCTCAGCATACTCGAAGCATAAATGTCACACTATATATTCA
This sequence comes from Melinopterus prodromus, assembly GCA_964023965.1. Taxonomy (NCBI): domain Eukaryota; kingdom Metazoa; phylum Arthropoda; class Insecta; order Coleoptera; family Scarabaeidae; genus Melinopterus; species Melinopterus prodromus. Next base: position 28,074,029 of record OZ030394.1, on the reverse strand, counting down.
CTTAAAAACAAATGACCTTTAGAAAACAGCAACAACTGGATGGTTCTAAGCTTCTACAAAAGAAGGTGTGTCCTACCTATTATTCAAGCAACAAGAGATTCCAGTAGCTACAGAATTTCGATCAGGAGAGAACGTACTGGTCAGATTCTATAGCAATAAGGAACCGCGGTGGAAAGCTGGCACAATTCTGAAGAGGATTGGGTCTATACATTACGACGTTGCGGTAGATGGACTAAGCTACAGAAGACATATTGACCAATTACTTGGCACTGACTGTAAGGGACCAAATGCTGGAATTCCAATGGTTATTGGGATTCCAGCATTTGGTCCCTTACAGTCAGTGCCAAGTCATTGGTCAATATGTCTTCTGTGGCTTAGTCCATCTACGTTATTGCTATAGAATCTGACCAGTACGTTCTCTCCTGAACGAAATTCTCTAGCTACTGGAATTCTCTTGTTGCTCATTCATTTCTGACCGTAAATTCCTTCTAACTAAGTCAATTCTTGTACGGAATGGTCCCTTCAACAACAATTCAGCCGGACTCTGATGTGTTGTTGAATGTGGTATCTTCCTGTACTGCATAAGGAAGCTACACAGTTTCAGATGCATGTCTCCAGATTCCATAGCCATTGCTCGCTCTGTTTCAAGGTCTGACCGTACCTTTCAGCCATGCCGTTCGTCGCAGGATGATATGGAGCAATAAATTTGTGAGGTATTCCATTAGCTTTGGTAAAATTTTTAAATTCCTCTGTTCTAAAACTTGGTCCATTATCACTGACTAACGTAACTGGAAGCCCAAAACGTGCAAAAGTTTCTCTCCATATTCTTATAGTTATTTTGGCAGTCATAGATTTTGTTGGAATTACTTCTAGGTACTTCGAGTATGCATCCACAATGATCAAAAAGTAGTATTCCTGAAGCGGACCTGCATAATCAATGTGAGTTCTCTCCCAAGGTGTCCTTGGATAATCCCATGGGTGCGCTACAGGTTGTGGGTTATTCCTGTTTAAAGAATATCGCGTACACTTCCTTGCCAAGTTCTCTATGTCCATGTCGATTGATCTCCACCATACGTAGTAGCTGCGTGCTAACGATTTCATTTTGACAACGCCAGTATGTACAGTATGCAGTTCTTCTAGTATCCTCGTCCGCAAAGATTTTGGAATTACCACTCTTATTCCTCGGAACACACAACCATTTTCCATTGTATATCTTGTAAAACTGTCTTGTTCCTGCTCTGAACCTAATATCTTAATTATTCTAACACAGTCTGCATAATTCATCGTTTCTTTCCTGATTTCTTCCCGAGTGAAAGGAAGTATCTCTAACTGATGTAAAATAATAAATTGTTCCATTATTAATCGTTTTAGAATGAGTATCCGGAAGAGCGAATCTAGACAAATAGTCTGCATTTGCATGCTTCTTGGTGCTCCTATATTTAATGTCATACTTGAATCCTGCCATAAAACTAGCATAAACTAAGCCACAGAAAGGATTCATTTATTTCATAGTAAAACTGAAGGCTAATCCCTCGCACATCAGCTTGGTTCGAATTTGAGTTTGTTTGGGTAACTTGCAATTGTAAATTTTGAATACAGTTGTAATTTTCTGTAATAATTCTAGTTGTCCCATTGCTGGATTTCCTGTACATTCCGCTTGATCCATCAGAATTGCTTTAAAGGGATGTTAATGAAGCTGGTAATTTGAAATCTGGGATTTTGTAATGTGAAGTCTGTGTAGCGCAGATGATGACGGTTTACAAATGTAGCGTAATAAAAATAAAAAGATAAAGGCGAGTATTTGCAAATTATCCTCGTCGCCAGGTATTGTATACGAAAATAATACCATTCAAATTCCAATGTATTTATTCTCAATCTTGAAAATGACATAAGTAATATTATGGAAGATAACCATAACGACCAACGTAATATATGTGGAATCCATGGAAAGAATATCTACGTAGAACAATAACTAACCATTTAATAATATGTATATCACACTACCATTCATAGGAACTCAATGTACACGTATTCAGAGTGATTTATAATTGTACGCACAAAATTGATATAGAAGATAATCAAAATAAACTTCGAATAAACAGTTTTTTGTTTCCGAAAATCAGAATGGGAACTTTTAAGTTAAATTCATAATTTTGTGACCGCATTAAAATAAAATATAAATAATGCAAAAAAGCTAAAAGAAATTATAAAGAATGTTTATTTACGTCTGAAGGCTGTCCTGCAATCTCGTGGACGATTAAACAATTTAATATTTGTAAAACAAATAAAATCTGAATTTAATTCGGTCAAGTCATCATCGACATAGATCCTAATTAACCAAATATGTAGCTCAGCCGTGTATACTTTAAGCAGTTACGATTAGTTTGGAAATGTTCTGCTAATCTCTGCCGCTATAATGAAACGATTATCTGACAACTACTTGCAAAGTGCTGTTCAAATCGTTAATATGAACTGGTTACTATCGTTCTGTCTTTCAGTTATCACCGGGAACAACAATTTTCTCTTATTTTTTGTCAGGATACTTGATTACAACGCTACTTATTTGTTTGTTTCTTTCTTTAATAACAAGGGGACATTTCTGCCGAGGCAAGAGAAAGCTAAATTGATCGGTTATATTGCCCAGCTAATAAAGATGGCCCTCGTTAGACTCGCTACAATTCGCTGACAAACAAGCAAACAGGCGCTGTGTAGAGAAGGCAGCAATCTTGAAGTTATCTCCAGAAATGTATATAATTGGGTGTCCTGTTATTTGTGTTTAGGATTCACGCACCAAAGAAATTCGATAAGGCTTCACGGCCTACGCACTTTAATGAAAGAGATACGAGAAAGTCGCTCTTGCATAATGAAGGACAGTCTATCATCTCCAGGATAAAGGGGTGAATTTAGACGGTTGACATCAGTGTCATGGTTTAATTACTAAAGCTGTCTGGGGCAGCCTACTTCAAGGAGGCATGGAATACACCACGCTAGCTGGCTGTAATGTTATGCTAAGTATTTTCAATATTCCGACGTAATCAAGAACACTGCGTAGTCGACAATAATAAAGAAGGGGGCGCTCGTTGAATTAACATATTTTAATGGATTTGCTGTGTGGTTGATATGCACCCACATTTTGCCTTTGACATGTCAACGAACACAAAGTGACAATTTATCCGGTGTTATTTACTGAAGTTTATCATTAGGCTTGCATCTAATTATTCCCTTGAAGACACAATTTTTTTATCGTTATTTATATTCAAAGTAATTACGACCCAAGTTTTCTCGTGGTACTTACGATTTATAACAGAAAACCCATCTCTAGCTTCAGCAAATTGTGTAATATTAATGCCCATTCATGTTAGGCGAAATTTGTCCCATTTTCACCCCTATAGGAGTAGAATATAAAAAAGCAACGCTGAACTATGGTGCGTTTTTTTTAGAGCATTCTGATCGAAAAGATTGATCGGTCTGATGAATGATCGTCTAATGTTGGCAACGATAATTTAGTTAAAGCGAAATTTGCCCTATTTTCGCCCCTGTAGGGGTAGAAAATAAAGAAGCAATGCCGATCGTCTGATCTGATTGACCAAGATTCATTTATCGATCAGATCGATCTTCAATTGTGATCGAAGCGTCGACACATCACCGAATGCGGTTTCGGTATTTCAAAAATACAAAAACTTTTATGATATGATTTGGGTCCATGTTGCAAAGAGATATGTATAAATTAAGAAATAAAATCCTCTTAGACTTTGCAATATTTTATTACATATGCTCTGGTACCGGTTTCGACATTACGTCATCTTCAGCCAGAAATCTGTACAAGAAAACATGACAAATAGTAAATGGAATTAAATAAATAGTAAAAACTTACAGTCAATTAACGTCAACAAGTGTACATTCCATTAATCAAACTCATTGGCACGTGGTGAGCGTACATACATGTATAAAAATCTGACGAGTACATTTAAAACTATGTGTGTTACCCCACAAACGGTCGTAGCTTAACAGGACACAACGGTATGAATCTTCCAGCGAGAACGGGAAAATAGTGGGGGGTGTTCTTTAGGCGTTAGCATTAAAAACAGCGACAAGATATCAATGTCAACAAATTAAAACTCATCGAAACCTATTTACCTAAGCACAAAGATTCTTAACAAATCGATCAAAATTAAAAGGCATCAAAAACATATAAATGTAAACGGATACAAAACAATCCATCAGTTGGGTGAAAAAAAAAACCTTTAACATAAAGGGGGGGGGGGGGGGTTAGTGCGCATAAAATAATATAATCACATTTCTGGGGTTGGGGAACCTCCAAGAAAAAACAGGGTGTTATCAAAAAACAATAAACAACAACAACCCGAGCAAAAATATCACAGGAAGTTGGCGGCAAGTGTCAGGGCAAGATGGTAAAGAAAAAACATATGAAAAATATCAATTAAGAACCTCACAAGGACGGGGTGAAGCCCACAAATGAAAAAATGTTTGAAAAATGAAAGTTTGAATAACAATTTGAGAATTAAAGGTAAGAAAATAAAGGTTTATATAAAAAATCGGTCTGGGTGTTGATGAGGTTATGAGGAGACTTCTTGTGTCGCTCTATTTCAAGCTGCTCCAAAAGGTCCAATCTATAGCCCTTCTGACATTTATGAACTAATTTAACATTATCAAAATCAAACTTATGACCGGTTTCAATCATATGCTTGTAAATGTTAGAGGTCTGTTGGTACTTGTGTTCGCTAAGACGTGCCGCCAGCCTCCTGCCCGTCTGCCCAATATAAACAGCGTTACAATTATGACATTTCACAGAATAAACACCACTCTCCTGCAATATAGAGTTAGGTACTTGGCGTTTCTTCGATAGAATATGGAGGATTTGAGTGTTAGTTTTGAAAGCGGGAACAATGTTATAGGGTCTGAGGATTTTTGGGAGTTTAAAACTTGAGGGATTGTATGTGAAGGGTTTATAAATGATAGGGTTGGGTTGTGCAATATCTCTGGTGTAGAGGGGCGATTCTGGTTTCATGCAAAACTTTGTTAATTAACCTTTTGGGAAATCTATTATTTAAGGCAAGATCGTTGATAAAAGAAATCTCTCTATTTGTCATGTTTTCTTGTACAGATTTCTGGCTGAAGATGACGTAATGTCGAAACCGGTACCAGAGCATATCTAATAAAATATTGCAAAGTCTAAGAGGATTGGCAAGAAATCTAAGAGGATTTTATTTCTTAATTTATACAAAAGCTTCTGTTTCAATATAATATCCACATACCGACATTATATAGTTTTCACATATAACTGTTTTATACATTGCAACTACCAATATTGTTACTGATTTTGATAGATCATTTTATTATCGTAATTGTTGCATGCACATTTTCCTGTTTGCTGCAGGGTGTTTTAAAAGGTATCGTCAAACTTAGTGGTTACTTACATTTACATTTTTACACATATATTGTTCAAAATAATTTTCCTGCCTTTCGACCTACTACCTACTAATGATCTTTCTCACAGTTGACATGCCTAATAGAAATTGCACCTTAGTCTGTAATAAGTTAAAAAAATGATGTAATACGGCAATCTTCGTTCTGTCAGAATACTGCACAGAAATGAAAAATGTTATAATTAATTTACTTGTTTGATTTCCAAGGTACTGTGATTATTTTTAACATTGAAGAATTTGATCAATACTTCAGAAACCATTAAGGGGGGGCCCAACCCTGACAACTTAAAAATTATTTTTTGCTTTCTTTTTTTGTAATCCTCATTTTGTCTAGAAATTAGTTCCGAAACCGTTTTGTAATATTCAAACTCGACACGTAGTTATAGCTAAAAGTAGAGCACCGCGTCCAGCCAGATTGGGAAACAGCCGTAATCATATCGAAACGTATTTTACAGGGAGATGTACAGGATCATTGATCATCTACGACAAAGTAGCTTTGGATATAGTATTTTAAATTTTGTGTAAGTTTGTTTCTCTCCGAGAATGAGAAATCTAAAACTTGAGGTATTATAATGTGACATTCTCTGGATCAAGTATTTGCAGTCTTGGCTTCAAAATGTTGATTGAGTATGATTCTTGTGAACTAACGAGTGTGAATTCTAGCCCATTGATTGTTCTAGATGCTTACGAAGTTAACAGTAGCATCACGCTTGTCTTCAAGTTGTTAGAACTGCCATATCGATTTAGAAAAAAAATGGTTTGGTGCTCTTATCTTCAGGTAAAGAACTCCAGTGGTTTGACGGACTATGCTAGAGCTGGGCAAAAAAAATGATTGATCCATCTCTCGACCATTTTATTTCAAGATCGAAAGATCGATCAGATCGAAAAAATGGAAAAGTTTGATGTGATCGATCCTTGGATGATACGTACGTTGCCGGACACGTTTCATGTTTGAATGTGGGATAACTATCAGATCGATCATCAAAAGATTTTACTTATCGATCATCAAAAGATCGATCTGATCAATCATCAAAAGATCGGTGATCGATATTATCGATCATCAAAAGATCGATCTGATCGATCATCAAAAGATCGATCTGATCAACCGTCAAAAGATCGGCGTGGTCGATCAGATCGATCTTCAATTGTGATCGAAGATCGATCACAAATTTTCAAGATCGCCGAGCCCTAGACTATGCTCATCCTGATCCATTGCCGCAAATTGTTCAGTATGCGATTCGACCCTTATATGCTCTGCGCACTTCGGACGATTTATTGAAAAGGTGCAAAGGAGTCACACAAAATATTAACAAAAGTCTGAATTCCGTGGCCTGATTGATCGCTCCGAAAACAAGGTTTTGCGGAAAGTTCACCACTGATTTTGCCTCATACACGGCTATCAGTCTGTTCAACGATGTGTATAACAGCATCTGGTTGTTGATGCAGTTGATGAACGCAAACATTAGATAAAACAGCGGTAACATATGCCACCACATCGACGAAAAGCGAACCTTCAAGGTGGAAGTAAAACGTTACAATAGCACGAAAGATGCGCAACAAAAGCTTATCGCTTCTAAGAAGTTCGTGGAGTTTTGTCAAAGCTCCATGAAAATACAGTTTCTTCGAAACTAATGGGATTGATATGGATCCAGTATTGATGATCAAAGGTTAGATAAAAACGCTGTAGCCAATGTATTATAATTTGAGAATCCTCCTTAAATTATTCTTTCTCACATTCCAGTGCTGCTTGGCAATGGCGGTCAGCAATGCGTGTTTTTCGCAGTGGTATACGAGCAAGGTTATAAGTGGACTACCATATATATATTTATTAGTTTAAACATTATCAAATATAGTAAAAATTTATGTTTGTAACATACAAAATCCCGGAGATTTCATCTTGTTTATTAGGTGTTAAAAAATCTCAAATTTTGACTATTTTTCTATGCTCAGGGTGGGGTCCCTCCTTCATTGCGAGAAAGTTATTTATCCATATTTTTGATAAATTTATTTTTCACTCAATACCCATTCGAGCTTGAATGTTTCACATATCAAGCTTTGATTGATTCTCTCCAGAAGTGCTCACACCAACTTAAGGAATCACTGTCGAACTCTTGTGAATAATCTTTCATGATTTCAGGAGGTATAAGTGCAAACATTAAGGTTTCCTATCAGAGCTGTCCAGTCTAGATTCATTATCAATATTTTATAATTTTTAATAGTATTGACCTCGAAAATTTCTATTTGAAGCCATAAAATGCTTAAAAGAAAGCTATCATTAGGCAATTTGGTGATGTTGGTACCAATTTTGGCATAGAGCAAGGTTACTTAATTCTCTTCTGCGACGTTAAATAAATGTCAAAACCTATTTTTCCTATGCTGTGTGTAATGTTGGTATCATCAGTTTTTTCATTCTCTACGCGGCTCTCAAATTCTTTATTTCCAGATTTTTTTATTAAAAAAAGCTAGCCGAAGTAGTCTGCGCGATAAGCAAAAAACACATGTTGGACGTGATGACAAAATTGCCCCATTTATTTTGTTGGTTTACTTGAAATGAAAACCCCTGTACGTTATTTGTACGTTCTTATATCAAGACTCTATTGCAGCATTTGAAGATTTACGCAGTTAAAGCGTCGTTCTCGACATATATACAGGAAAGAGAAACGGTAATACAGAATGTCGCAACGGTTGGTGGTGAAATTTGTCAGATGTTCAGGAGAAAGGCACTAGCGTTGAATTCGAGCAAATCTCGTGGTTTTAGCTTCGCCGCAATTTTCAGCGAGGTTTCAGCTGCATTATAACTTTTAGATTGTCCTCGGCAAATACTTCACGATTTCGCCGGGACATACCCGACTTCGTTCATCGCAAAAACCTTTAGCAGTTACTTAATACCCGTCAGTGGAAACGGTCTTCAAGGAAGGAACGAATGTGAGCCTTTAGGTTAAAGTTTATCGACCGTATTCGCTGATCTTAGTTCGGTTTATGTGTCTTTCTTTAATAGATGGGATGATGAACCGTGTGAAGTTAGCCCTCATGGTCACGAAAATTTTTGAAAAAATGCCATCGTTTGCCCCTCGTTTGCCCTCTATTGCCATTTAATAGTTTCGTTTGCCTCCTTATAGTTTTCGAGAAAATTGAATTTTTCTTCAATTTTTAAATTTCAGAAATTCAAATACATGAAATTAATAGCATTTCGTTTGCCCTTTTTTGTCTCACAAACCGATGTTTCCTATTTCCTATCATAAACAAATTATGATTTTTTCCGAAATCTGGTGTGAAGTAAGGCCCCCATATTATCAATTCGGTCGAAATGGAAAGTAAAAACGTGGAATCGATTTCTCATCGTTTGCTCCCGATTGCATTTTCACATTTTCGCTTTTCTCCTAATAGTTTTCCCGCAAATTGACTTATTCTCACAGCAGTAGAACCCTGATACGCTAACAAATTTATATTTCTATATACTAATTTATATGCAACATTAAACGGCAAAACTCTCCTAACATTGCCACTATTATTTATTTAACCATCCTGAGCAAATTTGGCGTTTGCCTCCGTCTGACACAAAATTTGATTGACCATTGAACTTACGCAAAAATCTAAATATTTTCAGATGTTTTATTTTTGATCTCCGTTTCTAGAGGCACCCAAACAACAAAACGCTACAATTAATATATCTTCTACCATTTGTTTAACCATCCTGAGCATTTTTTTGCGTTTGGGTCCCTCTGAGACAAAAGTTATAAACAATTGTTCTTATAAAATACGCAAAATCTATTGTCAATTGTTTATAACTGTTGTCTAAGAGGGAGGCAAACGCCAAAATTGCTCAGGGTGGTTAGACATATGGTGGAACATGTAGGTATTTGTAGAGTTTTGTTGTTTGGGTCCCTCTAGAAACTGATATAAAAAATAAAACATATGAAAATATTTAGATTTTTCCGATTTTCATTTCATTTCATTTCAAGTTCAATTGTTTATAATTTTTGTCTCAGAAGGTGGCAAACACCAAACTTGCTTAAGTAGGTGTATCAGTGTTTTACTGCTGTGAGGAAAGGTCAATTGCGGGCAAACTATTAGGAAAAAAGCGAAAATATGAAATGTCAATCGCGGGCAAACGATAAGAAATCGATTCCACGTTGTGTGGTAACGTCACACCAGATCTCGGAAAAGAATCAGAATTTCTTTATGATAGGAAATAGGAAAAATCTGTTTGTGAGGCAAAAAACGGCAAACGAAATGCTATTAATTTCATGTACTTGATCTGAAAATTAACAATTGGTGGGTGGGGGTGGCTGGCTCAGCGTGAAGTTAGCCCCCCCCCGCAGAAGAAAAATTCAATTTTCTCGAAAACTATGAGGAGGCAAACGAAACTATTAAATGGCAATAGAGGGCAAACGAGGGGCAAACGATGATATTTTTTCAACATTTTTGGTGGCTATGGAGGGCTAACTTCACACGGCTTCGATGATGTCGTACGCTTAAATAATGGCGGAGGAGAAACAGATTTACTGCATTTCGTGCGGTATATATTTTTAAATAGACTCGACGCAAATTAACTTTCTGCATTTGGGTCGCAAAAGGCATTAAAACAAACATCGCGAGCGCACTAATTTTTACCCCGAATTTAATTAAAGTCGTGACTGACGCGGTACCACGCCAATGGCGTCGCTGGTGCAACTGCATGGTTGCACTATCCCAGCAATAAATTCACGGTAAATTGAGTCGGTGTTAACCAAATTACTTTCGGCAGTGAGACACACGCCACATTGCGACGCCCGAGCTTTTTAATAATGGCTCGCACTTGTTCCGCTGCTAGCCGCGCTCTGGTTTTGTTGTAGACCCTGGCGACGATGAATATGCATCCAACTCTTTTTTATTTACTACTGTGTATTTAGCGCCTGTACTGATAAAAAATACTACCCGTATTGTCAACAACCAATGCTTTGGCGCTTTGCTAAACGTCACGCCAGCACGTTCCAGTGTGGCCAATTCAATTAATTTATGGGGTACATTGATGTTTTTATTCCGAAAATCCATACCTCTCGAGCTTTACACTCTTATTTGTTGATAATTTTCATTTGCTACTGATAGAAATCTGTTTTCTGTTTTGTTTTCTATTTTCTGTTTTCTGTACTGTTTTCTGTTTTCTGTCTTCTTCTTTCTGCTTTCTGCTTTGTTTTCAGTTTTCAGATTTCAGTTTTCAGTTTTCAGTTTTCAGTTTTCAGTTTTCAGTTTTCAGTTTTCTGTTTTCTGTTTTCTGTTTTCTGTTTTCTGTTTTCTGTTTGCTGTTTGCTGTTTGCTGTTTGCTGTTTTCTGTTTTCTGTTTTCTGTTTTCTGTGTTCTGCTTTCCGCTTTCTGTTTTCTGTTTATTTTATGTCTATTTACTTAGTTTTTCTCCCGAGTACTCTGATTAAAAATAAAATTGATTATTGCAGAAGACACGATATCTTCAATTGATTTAGTTATTATTCTGTAAATATACTTCTATTTGCTTAGTAGAGGTTGACAAATAGCATTTTCTTATGGTTATTGAGTCATAGATGGAAAGCTTACCACCAAACCTTCCACGAGGAACGTTCTAGGTTTGAATAACGTAAATCCGACCGGTTGCGACCTTTGGTTTCTATAACATATTCTTGTATTAGACGCTAACATGTGAAAACATCGGATCACGTCGGATATGACGTCGTAAGGTCTGACGTCATATCCGTGATAGCTTACTCTGCAGGTCAGCATGTGAGGTGAAGAATGCGCCAGTGACTATGCTGCGTGCCAGTAAAATTCCGATTTTAATATGCTATGAAAATGGCGGGGAAATGTAGATATAAGATCACTTTGTAGTAACTATTTGTCACAAAGCTGTAAACATTTTTGATAAAAAAAGTTATTACCTATTTTACAGTATCGATCAATCTTCATTACCTATCTAAAAAAATTATTAGGATCTTTTCGCCAGGGTGCTTCCTGTTTATTCAAAAACTCCCTTTTTAAGTGGCACCTTTACCTATCAGGATAGTAATTACAGTATTTATTGCTATAATTAAAAACAAATTTTGGGACCGCTGCCGGCTATCTAAGTTAAAGAAAAATTAAGGAACTTTGTGATTATATAAAATATTTTTGGTACAATAACTATACAAAAACACAACCATAATTAATTTTTTTAAATAAATTTATTTATTTGCTTCTATTTTTTACTTTAATCTATAAACTTTTGCAAAAAGCATACCATATGCTTTTTTTACATAGAATCGAAATTAAGAGTAATAGTAGATTAAATTAACCCTAAAAAACTCAGACTCAATTCACAATTTCTGATTCGTGATCGGATTTTACTGATTCAGGTCTAGTGAAAAAGGCGTACTAGCATCAGTCATTTGTTTGATTTTATTTTCTGGTTGGCCAGAGTTGTCATGATTGTCGTCTGTTAGGTATTGTATTTTTGAGATATAAAGTAATTGGATATCTGAGAAATGTTCTGACATATACACTCAAAAGTTTCTGATTTTCTTCGTTCCAATGTGTGCAAATTTACTTTTGAATAACATAAAATATCTAATACCGGAGGTGGTTATACAATGGGACCATTGGAGCTTAAATGCACTACTACTGTAATAGATCCCCTAGGTAAGACAGAAAACAGAATAGCAATTGACTAGCGGGTCGGATAACAGCAATAAATTTGCCCAATTAACAGTATTTTTTCTGAAATAATCAAAGTTTATGCCTCATAATATCTATCTTACACGAATATAAACTATAATCGCAGCTCTCGGGGTCAGACATTCTCAGGTTCCGTAATGTAGAGGTTGCACAAGGGTCCCAATGGGCCCAATATAGTGTATATTCTATCTTAACCTTTAACGACCACTTACATATCCAAATGGTTTAAAAAATACTGATCAAGTATTTGCGGTAGAAAGTGTGTAAAGCAATTTATTATATGAAGTAACTAGCAACATCTGTAAAGAAACAAAATGAAGATTATTCCTACTGTGAAATTACAGTACTTTTCATTTTCTGTATTCAGATTTTTTCCGTTGTGTATACACTTATTTCTTCTTTTCAATCCCTTTCAAGTATTGCCAACTAAAACAATGCGCAAATGAAGGATACAAGGAACTTGGTCTGGCGACAGGTTAGTAATCTTCTTCAGAATGTAAGATCATATTGAAATCAACGCGCAATTCTTCTCTTCTCCTAAACTCAGGTTTCCATTATGAGCTGCAGATTAAAATTATAGGTAACGCATTTGGGAGGAGAATATTCGAAACAAATAATATTCGATTTTGAATAATAAGTGTGCCAGGAATTGTTATTTTCTAGACATTGTTTTGTTTTTATGTAACCGATAATTAATTAGTTAGGTACCGACAGGTACTCACCTAATAAAGTCACTGAATGCGTCAGACATAAAAATATTATGGTAGATGCGAACGATTCACCCTGAGAAAACAGGAGACATTCATGTTTGACATTATTTTTAGGCTATTTTATACCAATATAGTGTACGGTATGTATTGGATCCTTTTTTAATTTACGAAGAAACATCCTTATCTTTAACTCCCTGTGTTGTTTTAAGTTTCTATAAACATCAAGTTATTAAACCAATTTCTTAATATGAAATTAGCTTAGTAAACCCTACGGCGGGGTACGAACTTTAGCCGAAACACAGTCAGCTTTGCCACTGATTCCATTTGAGCATAGCCTGCAAAACAAAATTATGAATTATAATTATAATTATGAATTTAGAATTATAAAAGCATTTCACGCAATTAAAGTCGTAAAGAATACAGATTATACCTAGTTACTATAACAAGTACAACATTAATTGCATTAACTGAAATGAGTTGTTCACATTAGTTGCGCTAACTGAATCACTCTGTTCCCATACCAGCTGTTCGAATAGCTATCATAAATTTTTTCCAAGTGGCAACAAAGCATATCTATTTGTTACTAAGACAATTTGCACTTTTAACAACGTACTTATTTTAGTTTTTCCAACTAATACACTTCCAAAAATGAAAATTTATCTACCGAATACAGTCACTTGCCTAATTTTTCACTAACCATAGTAACCATATTAGTTGAGGGTACTAACATATGAGTTGTGGTAACTACTATGTTTTAAGAGTGTAAGGTCTGATTTCACCTGCTGGATATCAGCTTTTCCATTGATTCCATTGGAGCGTAGTCTGCATAGGAGGCTATTCAATAGATAATTATATATCTCCTTGTAAAATCTGCACTAAATTGTAAAAACTGTTACTGTATATGAGCTATTTTCATTTAGTAGCTTGTACAACATCCAGAAATTCCCAACAGAAATTTTTATTGGTATACATAATATATATTCCACACTAGTATATATTCGAGAATAGTAATTTAATCAGTAATTAGCTCAACTCAACAAGACAGTTTAGTTTTAACGTACAGTAAGTACTACATTGGCTAATTAAATTTAGACGGCATACATAATTTATAGGTGAACGACTTCATCTCTGTGCAGTTCCACAGCGCTCTCTTGAACGAGTTTAATCAAGGATGAGCACTACTTGACTGAATTTAATCACTGTTAATAAGAAAAACTTGTACGAGTTCATTTACTGGAGCATCTTAAGGCTGGTTTACATGGTGCGAGTTGCTGACCAGCCAGTTGACAGCAGCTGTCCCTGCGAACTCGCATTGAAAAGTGGCTAGCAACTCGGCTGTTTACACGAGATCAGTGAGGTGCGAGCAGCTCGCCAGTCTTGCGTTGTATACTCGTGTTTCAATATGGCTGAGCGCCGAGAAATTCCGATCTGCAAACTGACAATCTTTTTCCATGTTGTTATCTGACGAATTTATTACATGCATCCAACGTGTAGTTCCAAGAAAAAGAAGAGTTTGGGTTAGAAATTGGTTGCATCAAGAATCTTCAAGAGCAACAAATACAATCATGAAAGAGCTATACCACAAAGATCGTCGTCACTATCGAGTACCCACACAGTCCGAAACACTTTTAAATTAAATTGACTCAAATATTCAATGCAATTATTCATTCATACGTGAAACTCTCCCAGTATATATTATATACGGAAGCAGGGAAAACATAACTAAAAGTGTCTATAAATATAAATAAATGTAGTCGCATCCATCGAGCCAGCCCTCATCAATGACTGCAACTTCCTCAACAATGGCTTGCTTGAGTTGAGTATTGACGATATTCCTCTGGAACATACGGTCTTTCAGGAGCCCCAACAGGAAAAAGTGTTGACGGACTTTTTCCTGTGTGGTATCTTCAAGAACCGTTTGCACAATGCACTGATGTAAACGGAGACCATCTGCCCCATATAATTTTCAAAAAATAACCTTGAAACCTGTGGCAAATAAATGGCATACTTGGTCGTATTTATAGACATATTTACTTATTTTGTCCGTGCTTTCGTATATAATAGGTATTATTTGAAAAATGTCAATTGGCTCCGGACTATCCTGTACAAAGAAAACAAAATTGCTATACACTGGCAAGTAACTGAGCTTTGCGTTCACACTACGCAAAGAGCGGGCGCACAGCTGACTGATAACCTGGGAAGGGTGGTGGGGGAAAGCAAGTGGCCAGTAAAATCAAAATTGTTTGAAGTAGCTCGCATGGCAGCAGCTGACAATCTCGCATAGGCAGTAACTCGCATATTCCGTTTAAACCATAACAGTAGCTGGTATGCAGTAACTGTCATTCTCAACTCGCACGCCAGCTCGCACCATGTAAACCCCGCATTTCACTAGACAGATGTCTGTCTCCAGAGTTTGATGGATTAAGTCAAGCTTAAGCTAATAATCATGTTACATATTCGAAATTGTAGAAGTCTATTAGAGAGGCAGCAGCGGCGCTCGTCTTGGAAGAAGCTGGTGCATGCACCGAGACATACTGAAATATATTAGGGTATTCGTGTTGGTGAAACTTAACGCAAATTACGACGCAACACTCATCAACTTCGTCTGTTCGCGCTAATATTACATTATAACGTTACACGAGAGCTGATCCCTGGGCGCCCTAACGAGAAAACTTAATAGCGCCGGTGAAGTTGCACTAACTTGTCACCTGGCGTATGTGCGTTTATTTTCAGCGTTTACTACATCATTACAGCTTCACAATATTCTCATTACAAGCAGGTAATGATGGAAGCAACGCATTACGTGTTTTTAAAATCTTGGAGATTATAGTACCGCCGTACACTTTCATTGTCTTCAAATAAAACCCACGTCTTGGCAATAGGTGAAACGAACTCTGAAATAAGGATTCAAGCGCTACTCTGGTCGTATGTACGGATAAAATCGTTATTAGCCACTTGAGAAGGTCATAGAGAAGAATATCTGCACATCGATTGCTTCTCACGTAGGTATTGCTGTGGTCCAATTTTGTTCTGTTTCATGATTGCGGAATTTGCTGTCAAGGCAAGGACAGTGGACGAGTATATACACAAACATCAAAAAATGGAATCATATTTTTATAAAATGCATTATTTTTTATATATGGTGGTCGTTTTAACTTAAGACTCCTAAATATCTAGGAGAAATATGCATGGTACGACAAAAGTGTCTTAAATAAACTATTAGGACGCAAAGGGGGAAATGATATTGCGATACTACAGGGCACACTGTAAGCCATACTTCAAGGAATTGAAAATTCTGACGGTTCCTTCTTTGTATATATACAGAACCTTAGTTTTAATAAAATCGAGTATGAACAGTTTGCAGCGCAGAGCGGATATTCACAATTACCCTACTAGAGGGAGTCAGAGTCTGGAGATCCCGTTTCATAGACTGGACATTTCACAGCGTTCCGTTGTGTATCAGGGTGTTAAATTCTTTAATTCCCTTGGGGAAAATGCACAATGTTTGCCACTGGGCAAATTTAAATTATATGTAAAAGATATGTTATTGAGTGGGGCTTTCTACTCTGTAAGCGATTTTTTTGATTTTGTACGCTAGTTTTTGGTTATTCTGTCTTGTAATGCATTTTTTCTTATGCGGTTTTCTTTTTTTTTACTTTCTGTATATGCTGTTGTATTTTCGGAAATAAAATGTTTGATTTGATTTGATTTGATTTGATATCAGTTTCATTGCAGATGGCGCTGCAAACGGTGAAAATGAGGTTAACTTAATTTTTTGAAATGGAAATACCAAGCTTATTTATCAAATTATGATTTTACGCTAAGAACGATCTTTTGTATGAAAAGTGCATCCTATCAGAAGTTATTGACGATGGAAGTTTGTTGCGTCTGCGGTAGTTACAACCGCTGCCACTGCATTGGATGCGCTCGCCGTCTGGTAGTCAAAGCGATGACTGTCATGTCTAGTCATGGTACTCATAGTACTTACTTATACTTTTTGCTTGATTGCAAATAAAATGCAAATAATTTGACCAATTTGTAAATCCAACTCTACACAGGGCAACGAACACCTTGCAGCGTCTAATGTTTTTTATGTTGCTTCATGCTGCACCTATTGAAACTTATGAGCTATACATGATGCAAAATACCAAGGTCAAGTCCTACGTTGTACCATGAGTAGACATGACAGTCGTCGCTTTGACTGCCAGACGGCGAGCGAATCCCGTGCAGTGGCAGCGGTTGTACTACCGCAGACGCCATAAACTTCTTTCGTCAATAACTTTTGATAGATGCATCGTACAAAAAGAATGTTCAGACAAAAGTTTGTTCTTATTTAGCGTAAAACCGTAATTTGATAAAAAGCTCCTATTTAAAAAAATTAAGTTAACCCCATTTTCACCGATTGCAGCGCCATCTGCAATAAAACTGATATCGCCATCTTTTTTCCCGCTTTGCGTCCTACAAGTTTATTTAAGACACTTTTGTCGTAACATGCATATCTCTCGAGATAACTAGGAGTCTCAAGTTAAAACGACCACCCGGTATAAGCTATTACCTAAAAAATAGTCAAAATTACTGGAACACCTAAAAATTCTCCAACTGCAAAAAAATAAAAAAATCAAATAAAAGGTTTTTGGGTTTAAATAACCGCGCGTTCAAATATAGAGAAATTTGCGAACCTTTCCATATGGAAAGGTTCGCAAATTTCCATAATAAAACGAGCTGCCTGTATATTAAAACTATATTACCCAAAAATAAATTTCTTTCTAAAAATAACACAATTTGGAATTTATGCTTTCAGATTCAGAATGTTCGAAAAAACTCATACCGGAAACAATTTTCACTTGCCTGATTTTTTTCTTTACTGGATTGGTAGACTGGCTCATTGTTTTCAAAAGTACAACAAAGAATTCAGGAACGAAGAAGAAACACATACAATACCATCAACAATACCACTAGTCAACTATTTTGATACTTTTTTTGTTCTGAAACCAAACTATATTTTTTTTAAATTGTTCATGCTCAAAGGCGCAGTTTAATTAAAAGTGTAATAAAAACCTCTTTTCCTTTGCTAACAAATTTATTTCAATGAGTACCGGTTTCGATCAAGCGATCATCTTCAGCTCAAATCTACAATAAATAAATAACATCAAACAGGTTAAACAATTATTACAATTTAAAGGTTAAAACAATTATAAAATGTAATAAATAATTACAACTCACGGTCAACGGTTGAGAAGCCTTATATACGTCACAATACATTTTCAAAACATACATCAAAACTATACCAGGCGAGAACGGCAAAAATGTAAAATCGGCGACTTACGTGTCAAGGTGAAGAAAGGACACGAGATGAAAATTCGAATGAATTATCAAATTTATATGCGTGGTAAAAGACAAGAACGCAAGCAACCAACACAGCGCGAAACGGCAAAGAACAATTCGTGGGAAGTTCTAAATATTAAACGTTCTAGAATGACAAAAATAAATAAACAAAAAGAAAAACACAAGCTAGGCCAATGAATCCAATGTAATGACTATACAGACAGAACAAATTTTTGCCGTTCTCGCCTGGTATAGGTTTGATGTATGTTTTGAAAATGTATTGTGACGTATATAAGGCTTCTGAACAATTGACCGTAAGTTGTAATTATTTCTTGCATTTTATTTTTAAACATTAAATTGTAAAAATTGTTTAACCTGTTTGATGTTATTTATTTATTGTTGATTTGAGCTGAAGATGATCATTTCATCGAAACCGGTACTCTTGAAATAAATTTGTTAGCAAATGAAGGGAAAAGGTTTTTATTACACTTTTAATTAATGTATTTTTCTTATTGATTTGTTAGTGTAGAATCAGAATATGAAAACTAATAAAACGGGTCAGGTCCAGGTTGTGAGAAAAACAAAATATTTTACAAAAAATGTTTAAATATTACTTAACTTTTTCCTTTATATTTACACGACCTTGTATTTTTTATCTTTTTTATTATAATGGTAGTTCGGATTATCACGTAAACATGTCCAGCAATAGTCTCCTAGCATGCTAGGAGTACATTTTCCTTGATACTATTTTTCCATAGTCATTACATCTTGATGAAATCTCTCCCCATGTTCATCACTAAGTGCACCTAAATTGGGAGGGAAGAATTCCAAGTGGGAATGCAGAAAATGAATTTTCAGAGACATGTTACAACCTAAAGCCTGAAAATCAGTCAGAAGATTTGATATGAGGTGTTCGTAGTCGGGTGATTTGCCGTTACCAAAAAATGTTTTCACAAGTTTAACAAACGAAAGCCAAGCACTTTTTTCTAATGAGTTCAATTTGGTGACAAAATTTGGATCCTTCATAACCCTTCTTATGTCTGGCCCACAAAAATTCTTTCATTTAGTTTTTCATTACTAAGTCTTGGAAATATACTTTTAAGATATTGAAAACCTTCCCCATTTTTATCCACGGCTTTCCAAAATTTTTCATCAAGCCTATTTTATATGAATGGGTGGCAATAAAATATTCTTTAGGTTCCTGGCGTTATTTTTGAGTTTTTTTAGTTTTACCTATTTATAAGTACATGTAGTATTTTTTTAGTTTTATACCCATATATCTGGAATAATTTTTTAGTTTTTAAATCATGAAAATTGCTTCGTCGCAGGCAATTCTTGAAATTGAAAATTGAAAATTGTACTGTCCATTGCTATATCTATAAGGCAAATCTTGAGTATCACACAAAATGCCAATTAACTCAACACATTTTTTTCAACATATCATATTATCCCAATCGGACCTGCAAGAATTTTTTAAATGTTTTTTAAGGATATTCTTACTAATAGAACCCAAAATATATATTTTATTCCATAGCAAAAACCATGGTTGACGAGTGTAATAGAAGTTAAATACAAAACAAAAACACATATTGAAAATGAATAGACTAAATAAATTGAAAAATAAAAAATTAAACATGAAAAGTTTCGTATGGACACATTCCTTTTTTTTAATTTCTTATCAACTTATAGGAAATATTAAAAAGTAGTCAAAGTAAACTCAAGCAGAACACATAAAAAAGCTGAGTCAACAGAGTGCGGATTCGTATTCTGCGCCAAGTTGGCGAAATCTATCGAAAACGCCTATTGACATTTAGTTCACTAAATTCATATTCACTAGTGTTTTTCTAAATTTTTTTATGTAATCCATATCAAATATAGTAAAAATCCTCTGCTAAACTTTAGAGAAAAAATTAAAAGGACAAATTTGGTGTACTGTAGCAACAAACCCGACTAAGTTATAAGCTAAACGAAAGTATCACAAATAGTATCATGACCAGATCAAATCTTGCCCGATATAGTTTGTAAGTTATTCCGTTACATGTTTCGTATGGCATTAATGCAGCAATTTAGGTTCTATCTCGTCTGCTTCTATCTACTTGTATCTGTCTATATTCGCCATAAACACCCATCTAGTATTATAAAAGCTTATTAGACATGGCGTTTATTCTTCACGAAAAAAACCAAAGTATGATTAAACACATTGAAGGTTAGTTTAGGATTCTCAAATTTTAAATTGAAAAGATAGTATGCACAAACAGTATGCGATATTTATTCGCGTGACCTCTTCCCATATGCAAAACCGTGTTATCTCTGCAATTCAGACAAAATCAAAAATTACGAAGTCCATCATTTATCTTCCGCTGACAACGGCGCGCGGCGTCCTGCGGAAGAATCAGCATTGGGGGTGCTGGTATTCGCCGCCCGGCGCGACGCAACGTTGATGTTCCACTGCGAGGGCGGCCGGGTTCGTTGGTAGGAATTTTAATCACCGCCGCTTCCTCAGGTGTGAAATGGGAACGGACGCAAGAAATAAAGGCGATAAATAACAAGATGGTGTTTCGCTCACGTTATTTCTCCGGGGTAATAACGGTTTAATGTCTCGCTTTTCGGGACCGAAGATGGGAAAAGAAATGCCATAAATCAGGACCGCGCAGTTCCACGCCTAGTGGCGACATTTTATTGAGATTTCTGAATTATTTATCGCGTTATGGTCATAAAAGTTTGACGAGCTTCGACACTAAGCTATTCTGTTATAAATAATAAAAGCAATATTATATGCTTTATGTGTCTAACAAAACTTTGAGAGCTGTAGATGGTTTCTGCATCTGATTTCGATTATTACAGCGTTGGAAAGATTCCAACACCTGTTATTATCGAAAGTGTCAATGTGATGCGACGGAGGAAAAGAAAAGAAACCTTAAGCCGGAAACATTTCCTTTCACCGGAATCTGCTTCTTGTAATATTTGGCCACTCACATTTAAAACTACATTCTGTCCTCCAGCGAGCTCTTCTGTTTCTAGTGTTATTAAGGGCGGATTTTACAATGCCATTTTAAACCATAAACCGAGTTAACAAAAGTTAAAACGAAACGAAAAACTGTCTATTTCTCATCGTCTGTAAAGCGATTGAAGGAATTAAAAATGGTACTGACCTCAAACTTTGGGATTAGGAATTAGAATGGAAATATTAGAAATGCTATGTCAGACAAATTATTTTTATATTTATATTAATTTACATGTAACGTCACATGTGAACATGTTGTTTTTAGGGTCAGACTTGTCGGCATAACCTGTAGAAAACGATATCTTTTATGCATTTTTCGCGAAATAAGTATACGCTAGATAAGTCAGAGTGATCTAAAATGGCGAAGGGCAGGTTGAATATCCCGCCACTTTGAATAATTGTGAGATTATAAAAAGCATTTTCATCAAGGATTTTCACCACTTCGTCGATAGAGGTATCTATTTTAACGACGTAGATCAACCTATAATGGGAAATATATTTTACATCGAGGGAAAGAAGTGGATGAACTTAAGACACAGATTTACACCAACGTTCACCTCCGGAAAGATGAGAATGATGTTTGAAACTATGCTCGAATGCAGTTATCCTTTAAAGAACAGAATACAAGAATTAATAAAAGAAGAACATGCTAAAGACATTTTATCACTATTTACTACCGACGTTATAGGTACTTGCGCATTTGCTATAAATTCCAATAGCTTTTTGGATCCAAATTTGGAATTTCGAGCTAACGGTCGAGCAATATTTAAGGAAACAGCCTTCAAAGCCGTTAAAGGCATTTTCCAGCACGTCTTACCCAAATTCTCAAGGAAATTAGGTCTTGTGGTGGTAGACCAAAAGATAGCTAAGTTCCTTACGAAAGTTGTCACAGAAACTTCTCACTATCACAAAAAAATACATAAAGCGCAAGCATTTCATGCAATTGCTAATTGATTTGAAGGACTCTAACGATAAGGATAATTCTATTTCGATAGATGAATTGATACCGCAAGCTTTTATATTCTTTATCGCTGGTTTTGTTACTACCGCTACTTTACTGACATTTTGCTTGTTAGAATTGGGGGCTAGTAAGGTCATTCAGGAGAAACTACGTGAAGAAATTATATGCTAGATGTTTTTCGTTAATTTTTCCCAGAAATTCATTGTCTTCTTCACAGACAAAAAGTTAAAACTCGTTTTCTCCAAATCTACAACTAAAACATTAAAAAATACACAAAATCAAGAGGGGGGGGAACTGACGGTACAAAATTGAGTGTCAAGAACCATGAACTCCTTAACAAGAAAATTGTACTCCTAAACCCTCCCTTACGATTCCCTAACGATTTGCATCAAAATTGACAAAAATTATAAAAAGGCGGGGTTAAATCGACGAATGTCGGATGTTTTGGGGTTATTAAGTTGAGCTATCATGATATCTCTAAATGTTTCACAGTTTCATTTAGTTTGCGTTGGTTTACATGTGTCTATGTATACAATGTATATGTGTACAATGTGTTTACATTCTATATCGTGTAATAATAAAAAATTTTATTTAACCCATTTTAGTAATTACATTATAATTGCACAATAATCCAATGCAAAACAAATAAATTTTTAAATTCATGTATGTAATTATATCTTCTGATTGTTCTAAACGATCACATTGTAAACAATGTTTACCCCTAAATAAAAATAAACATAACCGACGCATGATCTTTCAGTTCAGTTATGAACTCTTAAAGAATTAGGTGCAATAAAATCCCTATGTGACGATTTATTTACAGCTTTTGTTCATAAAGATACTTTCTTGTTATGAAATTTATAGTGGCTGTCGCGACAAGCAATTGAACGTAGATAATGTCTTTCTCTCGACTTCAATATACGGGTATATCTAAAAAGATACGTCTGCCCAGAACGGCACAAGCAAATAAATAAGAAGCTTCAGTCCTCAGTAGAGCTACGCTTTATCTGAATGCCCTAAGGCGATGCTTTCTTCAAGATTGTCATAAAAGACTTATATGTAGTCTGAAACACTTGATAAATAAACAATTAGGTATTAAATAACCCAGTCGTATGTGTGGATAGATCAAATTAGATTTCAAAATACATTCCGTATGAACTGTCGAGGGTAAAGAGTTTTGTCGCTTTAGTTCGATCGTGGCAACGGTGTTTATTTACATACGCGAACGTGAGCACTGAGCACTTACCCATGACAGATTCGATCTCACAGCGTAAACAAACGCTTATTCTGTCTACACTATCCCAGCAAAAATATACCATAGAACTTATATTGACATAAATGTGCATAGAAACAACGGGTTAAATTAAACAGCGGAGCTAACTATAAACAGAATAACAATTTACAGTACCAATCGCCAATGCAACAGCCATACATAATAGATCTTGTAGAGGTTATACGTGGTTGGAATGTGACCTTTTCGTTCAATGACATTCTGGTCATATGTTTACTTTATCTGCATATCGTTTTTGACGGGGTGATTCAAGATGAATTGCATGATGTGAGCATACGAAATAAGACATATGATTTTATGATGATTTTGATACGATTTGTTTGGGAATCGTTAGAGAGGATTTAGGAATACATTCTTTTCGTTTGGGAGTTGTTTTTTCCGTTCCGCAGATAAATAAAAATATGTATATGAATGGTCAAGCCAAGGTATCTATTATTTATGAAAAACAAAATCACATCATTAATCGCAAACATAGCCGATAAAAACAATACTAGACTAGGTATCTATATATTCAATTTGAATTTTTGACATTGATTTGCAATCGAACAATATACTCCTTACATAAAAAATTGACTTTTTAATCCTCCCTAGCGATATTCTAACGCAGGTTTGCACAACCTTTTTGTTAAGACTTGCGCCAATCGAAATGCTTGCTACCATTCGATTCTGAAGGTCCTTATGCAACTGCCCCCCGAAAGGAATTTTAATATTTATGAAAATTATTTATTCAAAGTTTGGTGTGGACTACAAATGTAGAAATTTCTTTTGCTTTCCGATGCCGTTGCATCTGATTATTGTCTGCTCTAATACATAATAAAATATAATTAAATTTTTACTATAAGAGCACGAGTTATTTTTTTAACTTCTCTAGATTTGCATTCTGGAGTATTGTAGTGCGTTATTGTAATAACTTCGCAACCATGTTTACAATAGCGACGATTGTGAAAGTACTATATCATCGACTAGATAACTCAAACAGTCCAATTTGATTATTTGTAGAAATAAAAAGCAATGTATTAATTTCTTTAGGTTACACCATACGTCATATGTAATAAAAACGAAATAAAAACAGACATGTTTAAAGCAGCGCTATCTACATCTGGTGATTTCGAAGCTTTGGAGAGAAGTTTGCTATTTGAATTGAAACGGGAGCCAAACCACACCTTGACTAGAAGCTAGAGCGCATTCTAGAAAATTGGTAGATCTGTTTACACTAACATTTTTTCTAAGCAAAATGATGTATAGTTGGATATTTATAAATAATACTAACACTACACATCATAATGTATAAAATAACCTTTAAATCTAAAAGTGTAATTACAACATAACATGTACTTATTGTATAAATTATAGTTTACATTCTTAGATTATCCAAAATAATATGTACGAAGTTTAAGACAATGTAATATGTGGCATTGCCTTTTACTTGGTCAGTGTCTCATAATTAGGAGAGTATGATGATATTCCTGTTTGTAAACCATCACCACGATTAAGGTTCCCACACATCTCGATTTAGCGAGGAGGCTCAAGATTTTACAGCGGTCGTCCCTGCGTTTTAAATAAATGCGTAAGTCTTATAACAAATCAATATCACTGTTAAGTAAAACACCTCTTTTTTGCACCTCTATTTATTTAAAGCATACCGGTTTTGCCCTTTCAATCAAGGGCATCATCAGTGAAAGTGTCAAAGTTACTGTACCAACGTCATTAGTCACGCTGTTCAACATAAAGGTTAAGCGAAAAACACAAAATATAACGGAGACTTCATGTACATAGAGATTTAACCTTAAGTTTTGCCAACTATTGGTAAAGCTAGATTGATAAAATATGTAACCATTGGGTCGATTTTAGCGAATTTCCGATCTTCAATTGTTTTAACTGACCTTGATAGATCTTTTGATTGAAGCATAGTAGCTTGACATAGTAGCATATACATTTTGTGGCCTTGACGTTGAAAATTGGAGTAATTTTAATAACCGTTCTTTGTGGATGGAATGTGAATAAGCGTTTTAATTTATTTTAACCTCACTTTTTCTGAAAATCTTATGCATAAGAATTTTTTAAGCCATATTTGTCTTGAAGGAAAATAATTCTATCCAAGGCGCATATTTATATTCCATTTTTAAACTCCATATTTCAAAGAATTGTTTTTCTGAAAGGTAATACATACTACTAATAATAACTACTAATTACTACTAATAATACATATAAGGTAATACATACATTGTTACGCTGCCAATAAAAGAATTAAAAACTATATGAAAATCAATGACGTCATAAGCCAGTAACATTTGAAGGAAATTGGAATCGGAAATTAAATTTTACATAAACATGAGTATTATGATAAATCAAAAACAAGCGTCTCATAGATTTTCTCATACATTACGCGCTCATTTATTGAAAGTTTTTCAATCAAATTTAAATAAACAATTGTCAATTTATTGTCGTCGATTAGTGGCGGGCACAGGGTTGTGGAGAAGGTACCCTCCTCTAATGGTATGTGCGACGGAATACGATTTATTTCAAAACAAAGCCGTTAGCGCAACTTTCCGTCGGTAAACTGGAAAGTGATGTTATGTACCAAACTTGATATTTGTTTGCGGTAAAGTGATTACTCCCAAACGTCGAGATAATCCACGAGATTTTCAACCTTAAGGGGGTCTTCCGCTTTGTTGGTTTTAAATAATCATGTTTTTTGGCTATATTCTAATCTAGAAGGTCTCAGAATTGTACCTGTAAAAGGGTTTTGCAAAATTCGCACTAGTTCTGAAGTTGTAGCCGGTGATTGGTGTGTGCGTCGATCAGTGTCATCCATTCGTTCAGTTTTAAACCGATCATCACGTGATCATCACGGCCGTAGCGGTATTTACGAAAGTTCTTGTAATTTCGGCCGCGATTTCCTAAAAGTCGTGTTTTTCCAACTGGTAACCACGATTTTGGAATATGTATTTCATATATCGAGATGATTCTTTGTTTTTTATGTTCAGCACACATATAGTTTTCGTCCGATCGTTAATTTTTTAAAATTTTTGTTTAATTGCATTTTTACAGCGTTTTATATCACGAAAGGAGCTGCGAAAGCGGACTTTTTTTTGGTATACGACCGACATTTTGTTAAAAATCAAAATATTGATAAACTGAACGATCGAACGATAGCCAACGAAACAACAGTTAAGAAAAGGTTTCAGTTTTTTGTATCAGACGACCTGCACAAGTTTAATCGTGGTTACCGTTACACATTAATGTTTGCACAAAAGCGCGCACAAAGTAATTTGCAAGGTCACCGAGATCATCACAATAATTTTGAAGTTATTAATTTTGTACATCGATATTAACACAAAAGAATAAAAAACTTTGTCTATAAATCTTGTATGGTTCTTTCATTATCAATTCATTAAAATAGGCTCGAAAACCGGCCGACAAACCGGAAGACCCAATCAAAATAAATTTTAAATTAAAATTTGCTAGACCAACTTAATCAAAAATCATTGTCTCTAAAACCATGTACCACCAAACTTAAATGCATAGGCGTCTTTGATACTGTTCTTTGCGCTGAATACGAATCTTATAACGTAAGGTTTCCGGAAAAGTTGAGGTCATAACGTCAAAAATAGTAAATTTTGCCTAGAATCTTCAAAAGCATGTCACCATAAACATGAAGCTTTGTACATTTACGTGATATTATGAAAGTTTGTTTATTGATTTCAGCTATAAATTCACAAAAAATAACAAATATGGTCTAAGTCAGGTATAGTTTACTCTGTAGAAGCAATGTCGCATTTATATGTGTAACCCTATATAATGTTCGCCATATATAAAGTTCCTCGTGCGAAAAGCTACTAGTAAATTGCTTTGGTAGTGCCATATGCACCTGTAGCGCATGCAATATTACAAAACTTACCCCCCAGTAACCAATAAAGATAAACTTATTGATGGCAAGTTCACGGGAAACAACATTGTTTTCTCCTCTTCTTCCCAGCATCGCAATGCATTATTCATGCCGATGTAGCGCGAGAGACCGGGATGTGTTAAGGGTCCATTCGAATTCTTACAACAAAAGCAGTCAAATTGAATATTAACTTTGCCGTTTTCACACCTGAATTCCAATTTCGCTGCGGTCCACCTGAAGGGGTGGATACGATATAAAAGAGAACCCAGGTCTGCAAGCGGAAAGGAAACGTTCGCCGTCTAATCCCGTCATCTCGAAATGATCCCTCTTGTATTATAGATGTAGCAATCATTCTTTCTTAGAGAAGGAGGGGATTACTACCTCGCACGTCCGGGCTATAATCTGACCTTTCGTCCTTCAAGGGATTCAGGATATATATTTTTAAGGCATTGTTTTTCGCTGATAAAGACCTTATATAAAAGAAAAATGCTGCGTCTACGACGTTGACAACGACGGTTGAATAGTCTACTTAAATATTTTGCGCTAGAAATATAATGTCGAATCTTGAAGTTGAGGAGTAATAAATTAGGAACCAGACGATTCATCGATCGAGGTTCAAGGAGACTTTAAAGTTTTAACACTTATTGATTACGCCCCCCCCCCCAAATTATACCTAATCCATGAATAATTAATTCACCAAATAGCAACTAATAAATTACCGAATCTGGAAGTGGTCAGCAAGCTGTTACTTATTGCAGTTCAGTTTTCAGAATTTTGTACACAGAAAGTCTCGTAAGTGCTCGCCGAAGAAAGATTCTCGAAATGAATATTAGGTACGTACAGCGTTTTTTAAATTATCATTTTCTACAAAATGTATTGTGCAGTGGACGTTAGATTGGTGATCGAAATGTATATGTTTTTTTTTTCTTACTGTCGCCATATTTACAGTAATCGGCACCTATTTATAGTTTGCTCCAGATAGTGGCATATTTGTATTTTAATCGATTTCTCGTGCAGAAACTAAATATAGAAAGGCGCACAAAATAAGAATTGTAAACTATTGGTGGGTGTGGACTTAATAAAAATAATAAAGTCTACTATGAATGTTTGCTGTAACGCGTATAATATGGAAACATGAAAAGTCACACGTCGATATTTCATTATCAAATACACTTTTTGTGCGCAGCTTAATTTCCCACCGTAAATTGTTATTGACTTATGACGTCATCGATACTTTTTTGAAATGGCCACCTCATTATCGTCGTGCTGATTTTGGTGATTATGACCTTTTAATTGTCGAAATAGTTTCAGAAACTGTTTATAAAAAGAGAAAATTGTAAAATTTTGTAAATATTGTAAAAATTTTAAAATGTCAATAACATTGAAGAACATGGATTTTGTGAAATGAGTATGAAATTGCGTTTTGGGTGAAATTATTTGCCCTGAAGACGAATCCTGGCTGAAATATTTTCTTTTGCGTAAGGTATTTGAAAATAAAAACCATTCCATTTAACGCCTAATGTTCTATCTAAAAAAATTTGGTATGGCCAGACACATGACTATCATACTATACAGTCGCGTCAAACGGTGATTATCTGACAATATTGTAAATAGAATCAAAATATCTGTCAAATCCTGGTAAACTAGTTTTACCTAATACAGATACGAGCGAGTTCGATAAAATAGAATATTTTGATGTGTGTAGTAGGGTCAGCGCTGTTTCGACTAAAAACTGCAAACGCTTCACCATTTATTGTATATACATAATGCACAGATTTATAGTACATATATAGTACATAATACACAGAGCGACCAACAGTGTCAACTGCTATACATGACTTTCAAAGTTAAATTTTGCTCATACAGCTAAACTATCAATTTTACCAAAAAATATCATAGACATAAATTATACAAAATTTAATTTATTATTTAAAAACTATTTTGACGAAATTAGAGAAATGGCGGACCATTTGCAAAATCATTGAAAAATGCGTTCCAGTTCCGTTGAGCGCTTTTGAACAAAACTTCTTTCAGCTCGAAGTTTTGTCATGAAACTTTTAATATGAAATTTCATCCCGATACCTTTAGTAGATTTGCCGGAATCGTCTCCACAAAAAACTTTGTTATAGATACTACGTATGATAAAGTAAATACAATGAAATTTTACTTACGATAGTCTCTTAGGTTCCGTTTTAAATATTTTTTAGGGTAATTAGGGTAATTAATTTTTATTAGTCAATTATGGTTTATAATAAGACAAAAATGTCTAAACAACAACAAAAATAAAAATAAGTAAATAACAGAACTATGAACTACTCAGTCAGTGCGTTTGCTTTTGCAGATCCCTGCATTGTAATGATTATTCATTGAATTCATTATAAGCAATATTATTAAAGCACCTTAAATCAAAGAACTAATGCCAACTCATTTTATACAAAATGATGGTATAAACATAAATTATAAAGACGACGATAAATGAAATAATGCTCGACTAACAACAACATTTTTACTGCCTGTTGTAAAATTTTAACAACCACTATGGTTAGTCTGCAAATATTGTTTTATTAGAGGTTTTTAAACCTCTAATAACTCTAATAAACGTGTGTAAACGGTGTTATTAAGTAAAGTTCGGTATTTTGTATTTTTATGATCCCGTTGTCACATTTTAACACCGAATAACAAGCAATTAAATTATCATCTCCACTGCTAAATGAAAATTTATCCGGGTGCTGAAAGATGATCATCCAATATGATGGCTCCTATCCGCGCCATAAGCTATGTAATCGTATTTCCAATTATCTTATATTTTAAATTGATGTCAGCAGCTCTCGAAGGAAAGTTTTCGCTCTAGAAGTTTTCCGGGTTTACTCATCGGCGTGTTTTCTTTACTTCTTTTTCAGTAGTTGGTTCTCGCTTGATAGGTATTACCACGACCGTAAATTTCAGGGAGATTCTTCAGGTAAGCGAGGGCAAACACTTAAACAATTTCGGTGCACATCAGCAATTATCGCCCGGAAATAATTAATCGGAAAACTCGCAGCCAATTACCGCTTTTCCGCCGTAATGAATTCCGAGCGCCACCCGGGGCTATCTCAGAATTTATTGGGCTCCTTACGGGCACGTCTCGGGCTCTTTTCGTCGAGGAGAGAGCATTCCTCCTCCAATCACCATGCACTTTTAGCAGTAATAGGCAAGAAAAACGATCGCCGAGCCGCTAATTTATTGCCGGCTGATATTAGAAGTTGTTGAAATATTATGCAAAAAGGGTAATAATCATTAATTGGCTTGTCATAAATTTATCTCGAGAACAATATAGACAAAAATATTAATTTAACTTTAACAAATACACACATTATGGATTACAACAGCAATATTATAGGTCAACAATAACTGACCAACAAACTTACCTAGCTTTATTCTGTTTAAGGTAGAAAAGCTTTAAATTTTACTTATGTTTAGGTTTATGCGGTAGATAATGACATATTTGTTTTTAAATTATTCTTTTGTTTCAAAGTAAGTAGGTACAATAAATACAAGTCAAATACATCACAGTGATTTTTCTCACGTACCAACTCTATAAAATGGAGTAGTACAGCTTTTTATAGGTTTGTTGTTATTTGTTTGATTTTGGAAGGTTTTTCTATCCATAGCTTCTTAAATGTTCAATGTTCAAGTTATTTAAGCCTACTTAAATAATACTACGACATAACGCGATGTGTCTCGTTTTGTAATACCTACTCTTTGAACAATGGAAAATTTCATTAACATAATATAATGATAATGAAATTATCTTCTAAATTGCAACATTGGTTAATGTAAAAGAAACATCAAAACTTGAACCATAGTCATTGAAAAGACTACAAAAAATATCAATTTCTATCTTCAGATTCTAATGCGGAGTACTGTTGGTCATTTGTTTTCTATTGTTTTTTTTTATTTGACAGACATGTTGTTTTAGATTTTGTATTTTGGTAAATTAACTCATTGGAAATATGTCGTTTTTTGGCAGTATTTTTTAGTGTAGCGCTCTAGCATCTTTTAACAATGTCCAGTTTTTTGCAATAATGTTACTATAGTTTAATAGTATACTAACTTATTGCCAAAAAGATGCCCTCTTGGATTGTAAAACTCCGGCGAGTTTATCAAAGCAAATGTAAAAAATTAAGAAATCATGTTAACCATTTTTTGGAAATAAATCGGTCAAAAAGTAAAATATATTTAGAAGCGTAAAAACATGGTGAGTTGTGAAAAGTAATAATTATGTAACTATGACATTGTAAAAGCGTCCCATCTGTCTTTAAAAACTACGAAAACCTACCAAAAAAGTATTGGAACGTCTTGGCAATTAGGAAAATATTGGTGAAAGTCCTGGTATTCGGAACGGAAAACAAGCCTATGAACTACCGATAACTACCTATCTCTTGTTGCAGAAATTGGAGCCATTTTTCACTTCTTCATATGTAGAATTACAAAGTATTGTAATAGTGTCGAAAAAAAAATCTGATGTGGCCAGACACGTGACTATCATACTATGTATAAAATTAATAGTTTAGCTGCATGAGATTCTATTTGACCGAGATCGGCTATGTCTGCATTAAAATAAAACTAGTAGAACTAGACAGATAATTCGATTAAAGCTGTGTTCGGATATTGTACTTCGTTGACACCGGGTACACCGTCCAAATAACACTTACGTGTTATTGGGTGTAAAAAGTGTAACGGTGTACAACATCCGAACGCAGCTTATATTGACAGTAGGTATTGTCAAAATGTTAGCGTGTGACACTACCTGTCATTAGAACCAAATATCTGACAGACATATCCTGGCTACTAGTTTTAATGCAGTACGATCTATCTCGATGAAATAGAATTTGCTCATGCAGCTAAACTATTGATTGTATCAAAAAATTGCATAGTCATAAATTATTCAGAATTTCTTCTAATTTAATTTATTATTTAGCTATTTCGCAGAAATTCCAGAAATGGGGGCTTATTTGCAAAATCTTTCAAAAATGCCAAGACTAAACCTCCAGTTCCTTTGGACCCTTTTCAACAGAAAACAGAGCTAAGTTTGGTCATGAAACTTCTAAATATGAAGTTTCGTCCCGATACCTTTAGTAGTTTCTCCGGAATCGTTGCCACAAAAAGTCGGGTACACACACACACATACACACATTTTTTGTACCTTGGTAAAAAATGGCCAGGGGACCCAAAATGACCTATTTCCGCTAAAATCACATTTTTTTTGGCACGATTACAATACTTTATCACACAGCGTATGAAAAAGTAAAAATTAAATTTTAGCGGAAATTAGTCCTTTTGGCCCACCTGAACATTTTTGGCGAAGGTAAAAAATGTCTGTGTCTATGTGTGTACCAGTATTTTTTTTTCGGCGACGATTACAAATTACTAAAGGTATCGGGACGAAACTTCATGTTTAGAAGTTTCATGACTAAACTTAGAGCTGAAAGAATGGGACCAAATGGGACCAAAGGAACCAGCATTTTTCAACGATTTTGCAAATGAGCCGCCATTTCTGTAATTTCATCAAAATAGTTAAATATTCAGTTAAAGTGCGGAAAATTTTGTACAATTTATGTCTATGACATTTTTTGATAAAATTAAACTTTAGCTGCATGAGCAAACTTTAACATTGACCTAAAATCATGTTGGTCGCTCTGTGCATCATGTACCTATACGTACTATATAAATAGTTTAGTGAAGCGTTAGCAGTTTTTATTTGTACCAGCACTAACCCGACTACACACATCAAAAGTTAACGTAAAAGTAACATCGGTACATGTGTACATTAAATTAATGTTGTAGTAAGTGATATCATAGTTTACTTATCGTATTGTTTGTTGATGCGCCGCAAATATGTTTATATGTATTTGTATATAAGCGTCCTAACCAGCACTGTCAGAATTGTCTAAGTCGGCTAAACCGAAAGCTTAAACTTTTAAAACTATGAAGAGAAACTTTAAGTGACAACTTTCTGAAGTGTCAATGTATTTTCTTTCGTCCCTTTTTTATGACATCATCATCACCATCATCATCAAAATTAATAGTTTGTATTATGTGTATAGAACATTTTTATATTAAGGGCTGGTTTTATTAACTGATATGTGTTTGTAGTTATAAGTTAATAGAAATCATTTTTGTTTGTTAAATTTTCCTGAGATTTTTTTATCAGTAGAGTACTTCGGTGCTGATCTCCGTAAATTGAAACGGCAGAGCGCATCGTATTCTTGTTCCTATCATGTAGAATACGTTAAACTTGTACAACCGACCGGAAATTTTAAACTTTATTATTAATTTTTCAAACTAAAAGTCCAATTAGAAACGCGACCCGTAGATTAGTGACGACTACTTTTCGAACTTGGGGCAGCTATATAGGGGACTTGGCAAAATTTATGCGCTAATATAGCCCGACGGCAGAATTATCGCTAACTTTTTCATCCGCGTAGATGGTCACACTGCCCGGGGCTCCCTCAAACTCGCTTGAACTTGGATTATAACTTGGCTGGAATTGGGCCAGTGGAGTAGATATTTTTAATGCCGCAGCAGGTCGGAAAGGCTCTCTAGCAAAGTTTAAAAAATTAAATTTATTTATGCACATCATTTAATTCCCCTCACTTCTAGAACTTCAAAGTTTTGGCAGAAGGTCAACCGGGAGAAGCGGCATCTGCCGACGCTGTGTTGCACTGAGTTGCGGTGTTTGCATTTAAATTGCCACTAGAACCCGGTAGCCAGTACGGAAGCCAGTGGCTGGTGAACCTCGGCGCCGTTCCAATATTGTCTTGAAACTCAACAGCACGGAAGTTTCTTCTGACCTCACAAGTAATTAACTCTTGCATAAGAAAAAAGAACAACATACGATATGCTGCACTAATAGGTAATCCCAGAGTATAAACTTAAAAGTAAAGTTTGTTAAACATGATTTCACTCAAGATGATTGTTGCCTATTATGTACTTACTTTTATATACACACAAATCTCTAACGAAAATTATATATTATTTAATGTGTTTTTGTTTGTTACAGGTATGCTTCCTTGTTGATTGATTTGACTACTGCAGTAAGTATGTTGACGTCCTGGAAATCGACCAAATGTTTTGCGACACCATTTACAACGAGAATCAACGTTATTATCATCTAAATAAGCAGCTCACGCTCTTCAAGCGGTCAGGTTGAAATTGTTTCAAGTTGAATTTAAACGAATATGAATGTCTAATATTATTTTAAAGAACAGTAAACCCTGTACGGATATGATCGAAACATTGAAAAAGCGAGGTTTTCAAGCCGCTGATAACGAATTTGAACTAAAAATCGCAAAATTCAACGTTATATGGCAAATCCAATATGACTACCTTTTTCCTGAAAAGTCGTATAATTTTATCGGAACATTTTTCAGGGCTTTCAGGTTGCTGATCACGAACTTGAATTAAAAATTGCCAGTACGGGTACCACTTCTGCAACATTTTCCATTAGTTTCCAGCTTCCAGTTAGTTCCCAGCCCAAATAAACAATAAATGATACCAAAACGATTGAATATATTCTGATATCACAGAAAAATAAGACCGATAGTAATGCAATATATCGGGAAAGATTTTTTCGGAAGAGACAAGTAATATATTTATACTTAGTATTGTAACCGTGCCGAAAAAAAAAATGAGATTTTAGCGGAAATAGGTCTTTTTGGGTCCCCTGAACATTTTTGACCAACGTACAAACAAAATTTCTGTGTGTGTTTGTATGTGTGTATGTATGTGTGTGTACCCGATTTTTGTGGCGACGATACCGGAGAAACTACTAAAGCTATCGGGACGAAACTTCATATTTAGAAGATTCAGGGCTAAACTTAGAGGTGCAATGCTTTTGGTCGAAAAGAGTCCAAGAACTGGATGTTTAGTCTTAGCATTTGTTAACTATTTTGCAAATGAGCCGCCATTTCTGTAATTTTGTAAAAAAAGTTAAATAATAAATTAAACTAGAGGAATTTCTGAATAATTTATGTCTACGAATTTTTTTGTTAAAATTAATAGTTTAGCTGCATGAGCAAATTCTATTTGATCGAGATCGGTCGTGTCTGCCTGACTACCGTAGATAGCAGAACGCTGATAGCACAAGTGTAGTGTAGTGTTTTTTTTTATTGTGGCTATGGCACCGTATGAGATTGAAAGAGATGGCTACTCCCACATCACTGCGGGTTGCATAATGCATACCAAATGGTTTTGCCTCACTTATTCACCATGTCGCGTCCGTTTCAGTTATACGTATGTATTTAAATTTCACTGTGCACACACGATCGATCTCGATCAAATAGAATCTCGTGCAACTAAACTATTAATTTTATATATAGTATGATAAGGTGATGTGCACGGCCACATCAGATTTTTTAATATTAATTAACTTTAATATTGCTTGATTAATTTGCATTAGTAATCGTATAATAATTCGCATAATCCTATAATAAATCGCATAATTAATTTGTTGATATGTATTTGCATTTCTTCAATTATACAGAAATAAATATCATTGTCTGGTATATTTTCTAGTTTAAATTTGCGTATATGATTTTTTTGTCGTTACAAAACAGACTAATAGAGTTTCTATTTAAAACATACGGACGTCATAAATAGAGAAAAAAATCTTATCGTAAATTAAAATTCATAACAATTTAAACTAATTGTATTTTGAAAATAAATCAACTTTTCTGTTCAAGATTTCTAAAAATGAACTACGATGATCTTGTCGTTTCAATACTAAATAAGTTATTCCATTAGTTACTCGCTTTTTGGACTGGATAGTTGCACGAACGGCCGCTTCACCGCACGTGTTCGATGTCATAAATCAGACCGTTTTCGTAAATCATAAGTTCGGGTACCCTTCGACTCCGGTAAAAAACCGACTTTGGATAGATCGAAGCAACCGGCTACTATAGTAGACAAACCGGAGGGAGCCCCTCGCCGAACTCGTAATTATTATCCGACTATCTGCATCAGTAATTACTTCTGGCAACTCGAATGTAAACGAATGTGGGTGAATGTTGACGAATGTGGCGTCAAGACTCGTTACTATACCATTTTTTTGTAAATTCATGTAATAATAATATTGCAGCGTTTTAACTGATGCAATGGATTCTGAACATAGTACAGTAACTTTAAGTAGAAAAAAGGATACATTAAAAAAATAGAACACATTTATTGTCCTTCTAGTTAATGATGAAAACGTATTGCCCCATAACATGTATGTTTGTTCAATTGTCTGGGAAAAGCTACATCTTTATGACAACATCGATCACGCAGTTCCCTCGAACACTCAAGGCCTCGCACATTCCAATTGCGGGCGGTGGACAAATAGAAACGGATGCCCGGTTTGTTTGATTTGCGAAACGCGTAACCGATGGGACGAGCGATCAATCAGAATCGGCGGAGACAAAAGTTCATTAATTTTAATTCGGCTCCGGCGGGGCCGCAATCATTTCGCCAGCACCGCGCATCCTGCATGTAAATTTCACTTAATCGCAGCAACCGCCACAAATATATTCTTCATTTGTACATTCGGAGCAAATTCCCGGCAACAACCCTACTGGCTCGTAGTGTGAGCCGACCGAACCGGGAACGGTTATTAAATTTAAATTATAACAACAGGATCTGAATTATTCAGAGGATTTGCTGATGGGTAACGATTGTTTAGATTTTGCTAACTAAAATGTTCACAATGTTAAGCAAATGAGACAGGCAAAGATATGTAGTATTTATTTGGATAATAGTTTAGCATGCGTTTTTTAACCATGCACTGCTTACACGGCTTATCTCTAAACTATAGCTTTTGAAAAAATGTGATGAAATATGTAGACGATTGCATCCTCCACAACTATATGTAATTAAATCCACAGCTATATATTATTTTCTGAAATTTTTGATTTGCCATTTCATGTACTATTTCCAAAGTCTCTACAAATATCGTGTGATATTTTGTGGTAAATCCATAAGAAAAAGGTCAATAATCTCATTAACACCTCTATAGTTTCCAAATTTTTCTTTCAAACGTTTAACAAATCACGAAATGGATCGAAACACTGAGTTTTAACATTTTATAATGCTATTATATGTAGAAATTTATTGCATTCTGAGAAATGGCACGATGTAAACGACTTTGAAAAGGTGCACAAAGCTAAAAGTATTATATATAAGCAACGATAACTATTTATTTCCAATAGAATTTGTACAGAGTCATGAAAGAATTTACCAGCGGAGGCGGTCGAGCTTTTATTCCGCCAATTCGCACGAACATGCAAAGTGAAGGCAATTGAGCTAACCTGAGAACTGAGATATAACCGCATCAACGTTAAATATAGGCTGGGGATCGGGACATTATGGGACGGCCAGAATTATATTAAAATAAATGTTACCCGATTTTTGTCTTACGTAAAATGCACACATTTATGTTACTAGTCGGAACCGCGTCACGAAACATATCCATGTAGAAATTTTATCGACTCTGACCCGGTCTTTACATTATCAACAATTTCTTGTCGTCGGAATATTTTTCGAATAGGATTTGTTTGTAAGACATTGTGATCTGACTTTTTTAAAGTATCCTTTGTTATCTTTTTTGTGTATTCTTCATTAAACCAGTACTCGTTAATTAACAGATTTTGTAATATTTACCTTTTTTTGGAAAGACCAACTGGAGTTTTATTAAATATCTGCGTTGGGTAAGAATTTATTCAGTGTTAATAATTTTGCACGTGCTCTGAATATCAGAACGTCTACTTGTACTTTAGTTATTCATGCCGTGATTAGTATTCAAAAAGAGACACACAAAGAGGCGAACGTGGAGACAAGAAAAGTGAGAAATGTCGGTCCCTCTTCAACAAAAGCGGCGTTGTATGCTAAGTAGCTCTATACCTACCACTGTTGTTGCATGTTTTTACTAACCAGTAAATAAAGTCTGCCATCTTATGATGTGGGCCTAATTAAGAACAAAATGATTGACAAAATCAAGCTTCGTTTGCACCAATGGAAATGTTTGTTAAGCAGATGACAAAGGATTACCGATACATACCTTTACTGTTTTTATCTACGATACGACAAATCAAATCTACAAAGAAGTCATTATTTACGTGTCTATGGACACATAATGCCCACGTATGACAGTTCCGTGGCTTATGGTGACAGTTCGGTGGTTTATGGTTTCTAACAGTAACACAGAACTGTAATCCATTTAGTTTATGATTATGATTTATAAGAAATCAAATTTATGCGTCCAAAATATAATGTCGTATTTTCTCGCACATAGTAGTATTTTATTTTTCTTACTATAAATACAACATCAGAAATTCCCGCGTAAGTAGACTTGCTGAACACTGTTCACTGGATCTCAGGAATCTTAATCCGAAAATTCTACTGCCGTAGTAGTGTGCTAACCTTTTATGGTACCTATAGTAGCAAAAATTGCATATTTTGCAATTAACGTTTCTAATTCAATCGGTTGCTGCAAAAACAACAATCGCCAATCAAAAAAGAGGAAGTTCAACATATAAAACCTGTACGTCATCGGATATGAAATGATCTTGCTAGATTTTTAAAAAGTATTCCTTTGTACGGCTCTATGACAAATCAGTAATTTTTCAGTAATTGCGTTCGCTATGTACCCAGACACCAAGTGCTATATAACTTCTGGTTGGCTACATGAAATACAAAATGAATTGGCGTTTCAAATAGATATATACCTAATAGTAATCAGAAAAGTAGATTTGTTACGTTTAACATGTTTATAATAGTTAAAATACGTTATTTTTTGTTTGCTTCCGATTGATTTGATTAAATTTCTGGTGTTCATTCAACTTTATGAATATTGCTTCTGAATATCTTGTTTAATACTGTGTTAAAGCCATGAACTAAATAAAAGCAAACATAATAAAATTACAAACATTTATTGGTAAAAATATTTGCCGTTGACTGTAGCGATGCTTTAAATTGTTAATTTTGCAATTCGGATGTGTAACTTTATATGTGCAAAACTTGTACAAGAGCAACTACTGTTACTTATGATTTTGAAATAGAAACTATATAAAAATGAACATGTATATACCATTGTAATGATAATTGTAATTAATGTATTGCACTATAATGTTCCTTTAGATTAGAGGAAGACCTAGGCAAAAGTCAAAAGTTGTTCCAATTCAAGTAAAACTTTACTGTACATTTTCAGTATCAAAGACAAAAACTAAAAATAGAAAATGTCGGATCTAATATGCCAGAGGAAATGGCGAAAAATATTTTCTATTTGGCTTCAAATTTAACGACAAAAAAGATTAAACAAATTGGCGATTGTAATTCGGACAAAGAGAATTCCGAAAATATTCTAGATTTAGCTGAAATTCAGTAATTGGTGGCTTTGAGGAATGAAGTACGTAACCAATATACAGTAGGGCCCGGGCTGGCCGATTTTTATAAATTTTCAAATTCGGGAATGTGCAATCATAGAAAAGTTGTGAGTTAATGAATTAAAGATAGCGGCTAATTTATTTATTTTGAATTTAAACTGCCGCAAAGGGTTTAACATTATTTACATTCTTGAATTTTTTTTATTTTTGTTTTTGAAATATGATATAATAATAAGTAACAATAATAATAATTTAATGCCCCCAACAGCTTTCGCCACTACGGGGGCATCGGCAGGCCCGAATTATCATTATTATGACCAGCGTCTGTGCGGGCCATTTACTCCTCGGCGAATGCTGAAAGCCAAACAACTTGACGTGCCACAGACGCGGCAGTTCATAACATCAGAACAAAAAAATAATTTAGGTGTTTTCTTTAATTCAGTAACTCACAACTTTTATATGATTGCTAAACGCACAATCCAGAGATTGAAAATTTAAAAAAATCGGCCCACCCTTATATACAGGGTTACTCAAAATTACCCGGACACCTAAATAAATCTCCAAACGTAAATAATTTAAAAAAATATAAAATTTAAAAACAAAATTTTTTTAACTTTAAGCAAGGTATGGTTTAAATATATTTTTAATATACAAAATAATCATTCTATTATGAATATTTGGTAACCTTTCCCTTTTTTCAGAAAGAATAGATTACATTATTTATTAATTCTAACTGATTCTTAACTGGAAGAATTTTTTATAGGATATTTCTTTTTATAAAGTTCATCATTTTTGAGTTATAATATAAGCTACTAATAAAAATTACGGAAAAACCTTAACAATTCTCCAACCATAAAATTTTCAAAAAATATTTAAGACAAAAGTTGTTTAAAAGTTGGTGACTCGTGAGTAAGTGCAGCCGACTTGACACTCTAAACGTTATTTTACACAATACTGCATTCGTCTATTTCTAAACTCCTATTTAGTAGCAAACAAATCGTATAGTTGAAAATGCCGTGCTATTACACTTCTTCGCTTTCCATCCGCATAGACGCATGCGCAGTGGAGGCATTTGAGGTCTGCCAACAGCCAACAGCGCCAACGTGAGACATTTTAATTAGCGCAGTAACGCATACCTCAGAGTGACCCGCCATGCTTGTTTCTCAAATTTGACTATGTCTAGAGTCTAGACAGTGGAATTGGTTTAATTTATGTCAATTAATTTGCACTAACATGTTTACAGTAAAATATTGCAGAAAGAAACCGGTGTAAGGTAAACAAACAACTTCATCGTAAATGCTGAAAATATTGTTTTATTTGTACCAGGTTGGCTACCCTTATATAGATAAAGAAGTAAAAGAAGTTAAAACATTTTTCTATTTACTAAAAAGAACATCAGAAAAACACTAAAGTAGGGTAGTGTAAAACAGCCTTAACTCGAAGAGACACAGCCTACTTGGAGCAAAATTCGATAAAATAAAAATCTGTCTTGCATCAATAATAGAATCGCATATTAGCCTTGTGAAAAGAAAATCATAGCCAACGATTGACACTAGTGGAGGGACTATATGCAGTATTCTCAAAAAGTATTCTAAAAAGAAAGTATTCTCCCCCTCTCTAACGATTCCCAAATGATTGACATGACAATCACCTAAAATTTTAAATTGTGGGATAACAAGTGGGATAACAAGGGATATTAAATATCAAATGAAATCGTACTGAATAATATATTAAATTAACATTAGTCCACTCATGGTATCCCTAATAATTATATGTGCACGATCAAAAGTTTGCCTTTCTGCTGTATGAGAGCGAGATGGGAATGTTATAAAATATCTGCTATGGTTAACAATTTACCCAGCGTTAATAATTTAGCACGTAATCTACATTTCTGGACGTCAAGTTGTTTTTAGTTATTCATGCCGTGATTAGTATTCAAAAAGGGTCACACAAAGAGGCGAACGCAGGAGGAGACAAGTAAAAAATGTCGCTCGCTCCACGCCAAAAGATAAACAAATTACAGCGCTCGGCGGGCGTCGAGCAACGTCCGAGGCGTCTGTATCATGCTTATTTGTGTTTGCGAATAGTGTATTTCCCGAGACGGTGTGGCCCGCAGACCGCGGCTCGTCGGCGGCGGGCAAGGGCAACTGATCACACGGCCGAATAAATAAATAACGTAATGACCGACGCAGATTGATGAGCCACGGTCGACTCTCTAAATACAGACGGCGGCGCTCAACGCGGTTCTAATTTATCTCTGGCGGCACACCAATGATGCCATTCATTTCCCTTCGATTGTGTTCGTGTTTTCATCCCTTGTTATTTGTAACGGATGTTGGTGGTACAGCGCCGTCAGAAAATTCTACGTCCTGTGCTCTAATTGCGTTATTATACTTCGCCATACACTGTACAATTTTAGATTCAATTTCCACGATTTTGTATGGACGCTAATTTGTCTTGTTTATTTAACATAAGCTAGATTGTAGAAGCTATCAACCTTAGCACCTACATCATTTAATAAAAAAATTATGAATTTCTTTCTATTCTAACTTATAGTATAAAAATTGAATGGTCAAGTTTTTACTAAGTCGTCGTTTGACTATTTGTTTGACCATGTTTGACCATCTTTCTATATTTTTCGACCACCCACTATTTTCATGGTATTGACATCCTTTACATGGAGACCAACTTCACGGTAGCCCGCATCATTGGAATATTAAAGTTTTTGTTACATCATCATTTTGTTTTACCATGTTTGACATTTTGATATATTTATACCATTCCCCTACTTTTCGGTTTGACCATTTTCAGGAATTGAATGTTGGACCATATTTTGGAAATCGGAAATCGCTACAAATTAAGAATTATGACTCCGATGACGATCGGATAACTGGTCTCTTTTCATATCCAGGCGCACATATATTCCAAAAATTCGTTTTGAGTCGTTTTCAGAACGTTTTGACCAAACATGGCTGTATACTTGTTCCTTTCATATCACTTTCGAAATAATTTTTAAAAACGCTGCTGAGATGGCGCTGTGGAGATATACACGTTAGTGTCCCTGTATTTACATAGTTTAATCATAATAAGTTAGGTCAACCCGGCAACTATTTGGGGAAGATTCTGAGGGCGCATGCGTGACATCAGCCTGTGTTCACCATTTTCCCGTAAGATGGCGCTAGCTTTTTCTGCTTGCATGTTTTGTGCTCAAACACAATATTAGTGAATTTTGCACTTAATTATCGAGAGGGAATCTTTAAAACGGCATTACATCGAATA
Organism: Melinopterus prodromus; assembly: GCA_964023965.1. Taxonomy (NCBI): domain Eukaryota; kingdom Metazoa; phylum Arthropoda; class Insecta; order Coleoptera; family Scarabaeidae; genus Melinopterus; species Melinopterus prodromus. The sequence continues at coordinate 28,031,068 of OZ030394.1, read as the reverse complement.
TCACAATTTTTAAGGTATTTATTTCATATCTGAATTGTGCTGGCGTTCTGATAGTGGCGCCATCCAGTATCATTTGCACGAACCAAATCCAGAAGGGCGACACTGAATTATCGAGAGAAAATATTTAAACCCGTATTACAACGTCATTCGCAATATTAGAGGAATTTATATCATAATTGAATGAAAAATCACTTTATTCTCAATCAATTCAATTTTAATGTTTTTAAACGCTGTCGTTTTATGTGGCGCCATCTAGTAACCTTTAACGAACCAAGGCTGAACTCTATCACGTGACTTCTGAAAAGTTGGGACGCCGACATCAAAGGAGCCGACACCTTACGCTCCTACTTGTATATACCTATACGTTGGTATTTATAGAGTACCGCAATTGGTTATGCCACTACTTGGCCTCAAAATGGCTGCTAAGTATTGACAGTTGGCCGGATTGAAAAGTCAACATAACCTTACTTTAACCTTTCGCCCATAAGAAATGGAGCCAAGATGCCGACTATTGCGGTACTCTCTAAATACAGGGACACTAATACACGTCACTTAACTCATATTCGTATAAAAATAAAATCCTATTGTATGGCAATTCGGGGTCAATTCTAATTGTTTCTAAAATACAAGGAAATTCTTCATTCTTCCACAAGTATCCCATAGTGGTGATTGAATGAAGTAAACACATGTTGTAAAGTAATAATGAATAAAGTAAACTCAGTATGTGAGGTTATGTTGGCAAGTGCCAACCACGAGTTCTGCTTTGCGCGCATGCCTAAAAACCGTTTCGGTATCTAAACGGTATGCATGAGAGTTTTCAAAAGTCAAAACTCGAATAGATTCAAGAAATTGACGTTTCGACCTTGACATTTCAAAACAGCATTGATAGCGTTTTCAATACCTACGACAAACGGTAAATAATTCCATTGCCGAAAATAGTCAATCGTCAATCGTTTCAATCGTACAAATTGTTAATATTCAAGTATTTACTGATGAATCACAATTACGTTGGTACATATTTCAATAGAAGTTAATGGTCAAATTCACCTTTACGGTTTTACGGTTGTTATAGCAGTTTAGGTTCCTCCAGTACATTTCGATTCACCCATTTTGTATTACTTTAACACTGTGCTGAAAATGCATCTGTGTTTTAACTAAACTCCAACCTATGTTTTTCTTCCGTCTCAACATAATATTACGATTACCAATTTTTTATTATCGGATTAACCGTTAACTTTTTTATTAACGATGCCCACCACTGCACATCATCATTGACATTATATTATACATTCAGATTTTGTGTATGAAGTATTGATTTTATTGTCCAGAAGCTTTCCAGAACTAAAACATTGATTAGTAATTGAACAATGTGGATAATTTATAGTTGATTGTCGCTAATGGACCACGAATTGCAACGTTTATTATTTACCGGTTGTACTAGCGTAAACCTAAAATTGGACAATAGAGGCAATACAAATTTAATACTTATCAATCGTGCTAATCTACATTTTAACGTTCATAAAAGTAGTATGTTACAGAGTATGGTGTAATGCAATTTGCATGCGACAACCTCGCGTCCCCTATAGTTTATGCATTAAATTTCGATCAAAATCCAGACGCCGCGCCATTGGGAATTCATATACCCGCCGACACAAAATATACAAACAAAATGAAATATTCGGGTAGCAGGCCGGTGGAACTGTCACATTCATCTTCATTGAAAATTGCTGGTGCCTGCTATGGCGTCATCAGCTGCCAACACTTTTGCATTATCCTAATTCCGTGTAGAAATGGAAGGAAAAGAGGAAGGGTCACGGCACGTAACGCTCTTTCCGACCCAACGCGAGTTCGTTGTTTAAATAAATGGAGACGTCTATCCTATTCTACAAGATGAAGGGTGCCGCACGTCGACATTTATTATATCGATTGGGTATACGTACTTTACATCATATTTCATCTGTCAAAAACGTTGCGAAAATTTGACTGTATTTCCACTGAAGAATATCGCGTAGAAAAATTGTAAAGTTTCATTTTGTGCCCGCACTTATTTGGAGTATATGAGACGGAACGCTATTATCTGGATAATATATCAAAATATCAGGACACGCCGCCGTTGTTCCTGCGCGCCTATCGGGAAATCTCCTGCGGACGGAGGTCTTTTTATTGTGCAGTGGAGTCGATGGAGCACGAAGAAAAACTCCAATCTCTGGGACAGCTTCGTTTTTTCCCGCAACAAAAAAGAATATATTGCGAAAAGCGGGACCAGCTTATTTTGTCTCCGTCGTCTGTTCTAATGACTTTTTTTACATCTTACAGAGCGCTTTCTGCCTTTTCTTTAAAACCTCACGTAATGTCTTCTCTCATTAATGTCAAACTTTATTGATGTTGCCTAATAATATATAGGTATATTAAAAATTGCCTTTGTTGTTTACACTATTGTACCTACTATATTAGTACAGTCAATAGAACAGGAAATTTTATTGTTTCCAACTTTGCATTATAACCCTTTTAAGATTTTTTTGCTTTAAAATTTTGACTTTTTATTAGGGATCGATATTAAATATAATTTCCCTGTATATATACTGTGTGTCCAGGAAACTCCGCACCATTTTGATTTTTTTTATAATCCGTTTCTCGGAAAATTTTATTCTTTATAAACGTTGGCGACTTGTACGAAACCAAAACGGCAGCAGTCAAATATGTAAACTTCGGTGCCATGTACCTAGCGATACAGAATATATGAATTTGTGATCAGAGTAAAGTATCTTTATTTTTATTATTATCGATAAACTTTTTTTGGAAATGTTGTTTAGAAGTACCTAAAGATTATATTCAAATACGAAGTCACAGTCACAACCATCTTGAAAAAATCATTGTTTTTTTTTAAATTCTTAATTTTGTGACAAACATTAGTAAATGCCAGTGATTATTATTATTATCAGAGAGGTGGTCCCTGTCACGGTACCCGCACTGCGGTCAGTAGTCCTTTCGTGCCCTCAAGAGTTTTAGCACAGAAGTCGTGTTCTTTTGATTAACTCCAGGATTTTTCTGGGGTCAGTTCCTCGTATCTCATCTGGGTTCACCTTTTGTTCCCCCAGACATGTACGTCTGTCATTAACGAAGGCCTCGCAGAGGCATAGAAGATGTATCGGAGTTTCTTCCTCCTCTCCGCAGCCCCTGCATAAACGGTCTTCGGTCAGTCCCATCCTGTGGAGGTGTCGGTTAACTGGGCAGAGTCCTGTTACCACTCCCGTCCACAGTCTGATGTCGGCTTTGCTCATCTTTGCTCATCCGAAGGTCTTCCAAGAAAGAACCTTGAGTGGGTCTGTCCTGGATGCTCCCTCCAGTGTTCTTCATGCCACTGGCATAGCAGGCGTTTTATTTCCCTCTTGCCTGTGTCTATTGATAGGCCAACAAGTGGTTCCGGTACAATGAGAGGTATCAGGGTCCCGGCTTTTGCGAGTTTGTCGGCCTTCTCATTCCCTGGTATACCGGAGTGTGCTGGTGCCCATACCAGTTTCAGGGTGTTTGTCTCTCCCAGCTTGTTCAGTGCTCGGATGCAGTCTAGGACAAGCCCAGACTTTATTGCGCATGCCGTTAGCGCTTTCAGCGCTGCTTGGCTATCGGTTACTATAAAGATTCTGTTGCGTTGCAAGGCCCTCTTTGTTAGTTTCATTGCGCATACTGTGATGCTGTATACTTCATTCGACACACGGGATACTGTAGTATCCCGATATCCGGCAACTTTTGAGGTTAGTACGCCATTTGGAGACGTGGTTTGCATACTTGTTTTTTATTCAGTGGGGGACAGCCACGTAAAGTGATGACGTTTTGTGACGTCAATCCCACCAAATAGGCTTCAAGGTCAGAAAAGTACGTTCCGCAATATCTAAGGTGCCGACACGTTTCGCATCTGGACGATCTGCAATTTCTAAATGTATTTGAAATCAATTGCGCGAAGATAATAGTAATTTTTCTTCTTTCATAACAAACACACTAACACTGTTTCCGGTTTCATAGTGAAATACTTTTTTTACCATTGGTACATATACCAACGTAATTTCTAAATGTATCTAAATAAATAAGGCAAAGTAGATAATAGGTATTTAACCAACAAGTGTATTAAAACGGCGATTACGGATTGAGACATTTTAAGGCACGATGACGAAATTTTACGTGGTAATACACAAATCGGCTTAATATTTCACTGATTTTTACTATTTTTTTGGATATTGTATAGAAATTTATCAATATTTTAATAGCCTAAGTTCGGCATACACTGTAGAGTAAGTAAAGAATTGGGGTAGGTTTTCAAGTATTCTATTACAATCCTCAACTATTGTTTTCAGAATATAGCATTGGACGGGCAGTTTGATATACCCTGTATTAGGGTTTTTTTTTGTGACAGGGTTTTTAATTATGTAGTAAATGCCGGCTTTCAATTACAATTAATATGTAAAAGTAATGACGTATTTTTGCAGTAAATGTCATTCTGAGTAGCACATGTCATATGGACATGGTTCATATTAAGTATAGGAAACCATACCAACAATATAAAATAAATATAAAGTAACAAAACAAAACTAGTTTACCTACCAGTTTTATAGAACAATTAATAATAAGATAAATTAAATTAAAAATAAAAAATATTAAATCCATTTAGAACTTTTTAATTCTCAGTAAAAATCTTTATGTCGACGTTATTTTTCAATTCCTCAATTCATTAAGTTAAAGGTGTTTAAAATACGGTTTAGTTAATATTTCTAACGGCTATAACTAATTATTAATTAATTAAAACAAACAAGTCATTCATGTAAAAGCGGCACAAAAGGTGCATATAAGATAAATAATACGTCATATATTCTCCTGGTAGAGTACTCTCTCTCTCCCTCTCTGAGTAGTGTCCGAAGTAATTTTGACACTTTTTGCCGACATACTGTGTGACTGTGTTCTGAAACTTCAGTAAACTAATAGTATATTACATTACAGGAGCTGTAACTAGCATATAACGTGCAAGTGGGAAGTGAATATATTTCACGAGCACGTAATTGGCGTTACAGCTTGAGTATTGTACATAATTTTACCTACAACCGACAATTTCAATAAATTGTATCAGAAATGACTAATGTATTGAGAAACATTGCGACAGAAGCAGATGTATTGGGTTAGATTAGTATATGTTGACAGTTGAACAAAAATGTATTTTATCTATTGCTAGTTATTCGCGCGACATCTATTTCAACTGTGGGGAACTGCATTTGAATTGTTGTGACAAGAAGGCACTTATAATCATAGAAAATATAAATCTACATTTGCATTGTGATGACATTATGTCGTGAGTTAAAAACACAACAGCAGAACCAAAAGCACATGTTTGTTATAAGCGATATACGAGTAAAGCAGTCCATAAGGGACATTTATACATACGATCGTAGGTAAAAATATTAAGCCGTTGGCTCATATTTCAACAAGCCTCTGACGGGATATAAACACATGCCACAGTATAGTTCTCTTCATATTTGTTTAACAGAATAAGCCTAAGTTAGGTGGAAAAATAAATATGGGATTTAGACATGCCGCGCAGTATATCAGAACGTGTGCAATAAATCGCAAAAATATTAAATATCAAACTCATATGCGTGCGCGCGAATACTAAAACTCCATTGTTTTCGCACGAAATAGTGACGGCCAAAATAATGAACAGTAGATTTTTGATGCGCAAGTAAATCAATAAAATTACCATTTTAAACAGCAAAACCTGCATATTGTCAATGTACGCTCCGGCGTGGACGCAAACCCAATTTTCCGCTAAATTAATGCACAATCGCCGATTGAGTATTAACAGTTTATCGTCATTCGCAGTTTTTGAGAGGCAGGCGCAGGAATATAAATTCAAATCGTGGCGACATCAATTCGGCGGCACGCTGCGGGGTGCCGCCTGCCTGCCGTCAAAGCCACCCCTTTCCCTGCCAACAAATAAATCTGGCGGGCCCAGAATTTACGCGGCATAGCATTTAGCCAGACCGCATTTGGAGTTTGCTTTGTCGGGGCAGTTGAAATGGTCTTCACGCCCCATGCCAAAGTCGCTTTGAGGTTCTCAAAGACATCTGAAAGCGTGCACGCGATGAAAAGAAATCGCAAAGTTAAAATTTTTTTTTCATGACTAGCAGCTGTATTTTTTAAATTGAGCCCCATTTGCTACAAACCTCTCGGAATAAGAACTATTTTTCCATTAGCAGTTGTTGTTGCTTTTTATTTTATGACCCATTGTGGTGGCACCGGATTTAGGGGGGGGGCAAACTGGGCTGCAGCCCAGGGGCCCCCACCATAATGAAACAGAACAAACAAAAATAAAAAATTATATTTAAAGTAATACTGTACAAGTGCCCAAAAATAAAACCAGCACCGCAGTGTAACACTTTTATTGAAATCATCTGTGTAAAGTGCAGTGACTAACTGTCTCTATTTGAGCGAGCAGTCCCGAATTTGACCACTTGTCCCAACTGATAAAGTGTCCCAAATTGTGTACCGACTTTTGAAAATTGTATTTATATGTCCAGGATTTCAGATACCAGCCATAAACATAATATTTGTTATCGGAGCAAAGTGTACCATACTTTACCCTCTTACTAGTATGTATCTACAAAAAAGTTACTGAGATATTTTCTATTCATTTATAACAACATATGACCATATTTAGTTTATAGCGTAAATAGTGAAAACTCATTAACTTTTATGTGGAAATACAAAAATATACAAAAAATGAAGAATCGACTCTATATTCCTTAGAAGAATAGAACTGCTATAAGTATACAAAAAAATAGTCAGTCACGATCGACCCAATTCTATATTAAATCTTGTTGACAAACAACATACTAAGTCTTTGCGTTCATGATAATTACATAAAAAAATGACATTTGTAGTTATAGAAATGCAACACATGATTAATCTTTTTTTTGTAATTTAGTCGAACTGATTTTGATTGATTTTTAATTTGGACAAAAATAGTTAAAGGAAAAGGTCCACTGAAAACCACCGGTACTACTCCACATAAAACAAAACTGAAAATTGTTATTATCGTGTTTCGATCCAAATAAAAACAATTATTAACTTTATTGTTCTTCTTGAATCTATAAAAAAGCTTACACTATGAATAAACACTAACCAACCGAAAATTCATTGACATTTTGAGAAAAAAATCCATTATTTGAAATCAGTGGAAAAAGAACGGTCGGATAGAACATTTGTTTTGATTTGTTTTTTACAATAAAAGATTGTTCAGGTATATTATCTTTCTTATTTCTGTATCTACCACAATGCACAACTAACTGTGCTATTGGGACCTATGACATGTTATGATCTTTATTTCAATTAGTATTCTTAAAAAAATAAAAACGAACTTTAAAATAGAAGAAGAGCAAATATTAACTACTAAAGCAAGCTTCAAGTTTATTTTCTTGTACCTGTTTCCATGCTGACAACGATGATGGAATTACTACTTAAGACTACTGAAGAATTTTTACTTTATCATACGCAGTAAGATAAAGTATTGTAATCATGCCGAAAAAAAAAAATCTGATGTGGCCAGGCACATGACTTTATCATACAATATATAAAATTAATAGTTTAGCTGCATGTGAATCTATTTGATTAAAATAAATCGAGTCTGCATTAAAATTAAACTAGTTAGCCAGGATTTGACAGATATTTTGATACTAGTTATTAGAATAATAGTTATTTATGTCACAAGTGTCGAAAGTACGGAATCGCGCGACGAGCGGTGATGCGGCGCGTCACCGAAGGCGGAGCGTCGCCGTCACATGTGAGCGAGTCGCGCTATGTAGTTTTCGGCAGGAGTGACATCAACGTTTTTTGTGTTGCTTTTTGAGAAATATGTATTTTTAAAAAAATAATTAAAAAATGGTTATATTTCTGTATAGGAAATGTTAGGTCGGTACCACTTTGACGAAACGTCAAGTTTAAAAAGCTAATTCAAATTCTGACAGATCTATATTTGTTCATGACACTGTAGATGTCACATCCGTGCGAACATACTAAAATAAAACTACACTCATCGCTATACTTTATTTACAATTTTCTCAATTTATCGTTTTTAGAATTTGATATAATAACGGGTTGATATTTCTTATCAACAAATAATCAAATTGGTGATCTTATTGTATTTGAAATTTGAGTTTTGTACTTTGCCGCACTAGAGCGGCAACGTCCCATAGCGGTTCTCCAACCTCTGATGAAATCAGCTGTTTTCGAGTGTGACAGCACAGAAAAATATTTGTCAAAATTCTAGCTACTATGTACTTTCATATCAATTCAGATACGACCGATCTCGATCAAATAGAATTTGCTCTTGCAGCTAAACTATTAATTTTACCAAAAAATGTCATAGGCATAAATTATTCAAAATTTCCTCTACTTTAATTTATTATTTAACTATTTTGACGAAATTACAGAAATGACGGCTCATTTGCAAAATCCTTGAAAAAGGCTTAGAATAAACTACCAGTTCCTTTGGACCCTTTTGAACCAAAAGCTTTTCAGCTCTAAGTTAGGTCATGAAACTTCTAAATATGAACTTTCGTCCCTATACCTTTAGTACTTTCTCCGGAATCGTCGCCACAAAAATCGTTTACACACACACAGACACACACACACACACACACACAGACATTTTTTTGTACCTTGGTCAAAAATGTTCAGGGGACCCAAAAAGACCTATTATCGCTAAAATCTCAAAAATTTTTTTCGGCACGATTACAATACTTTACATACTGCGTATGATAAAGTAAAAATTGAGATTTTAGCGGAAATAGGTCTTTTTGGGTCCCCTGAACATTTTGGACCAAGGTACAAAAAAATGTCTGTATGTGTGTGTGTGTGTGTGTGTGTGTGTGTGTGCGTGTGTAAACGATTTTTGTGACGACGATTCCGGAGAAACTACTAAAGGTATCGGGACGAAAGTTCATATTTAGAAGTTTCATGACCTAACTTAGAGCTGAAAAGCTTTTGGTTGAAAAGGGTCCAAAGGAACTGGTAGTTTATTCTAAGCCTTTTTGAAGGATTTTGCAAATGAGCCGCCATTTCTGTAATTTCGACAAATTAGTTAATTAATAAATTAAAGCACAGGAAATTTTGAATAATTTATGCCTATGAAATTTTTTGGTAAAATTAATAGTTTAGCTTCAAGAGCAAATTCTATTTGATCGAGATCGGTCGCATCTGCATTGATATGAAATTACATAGTAGCCAGGATTTTGACAAATATTTTTTTGTGTTGTCACATTCGAAAACAGCTGATCTCATCAGAGGTTGGAAAACCACTATGGAACGTTGCCGCTGTAGTACGGCAAATTATAAAATACAAATTTCAAACAAAGTAAGATCACCAATTTGACTGTTTGTTGATAAGAAATATCAACCCGTCTTTATATCTAATTCTAAAAACGATACATTGAGAAAATTATAAATAAAGTATAGCGATGAGTGTAGTTTTATTTTAGTATGTTGGTAGGGATGTGTCATGAACAAATATAAATCTGTCACAATTTGAATTACCTTTTTAAGGTGCGTTTTCATTAGTGACGATGGCAGTGGTAGCCGACGCCGTTATAGTATTTCCAATAGAAAATTGATAGTGACTCATGTTTATGTACATGCAAACTAATATGTGTCATTATCACGATATGTAAGAAATACTATAATTTCGTATTCTACCACCGCCATTAGCTACCATTACTTACCAATCGGAACGCACCTTTAAACTTGACGTTTCGTCTAAGTGGTACCAACCTAGCATTTACTATACAGACACCATTTATTTTTTTTAAATACGTATTTCTTAAAAAGCAACACTATAGACGTTGATGTCGCTCCTGCCAAAAACTAGATAGCCGACTCGCTCATATGCGACGGCGACACTCCGCCTTCGGTGACGCGCCGCATCACCGCTCGTCGCGCTATTCCGTACTTTCGGCATTTGTGACATAAATAACTATTATTCTGATGACGTAGTGTAGGTAGTGTCAAATGCTGATGCTTTGACAATACCTACGATTTATCTCAATAGAATAGATTCTCATGCTGCTAAACTATTAATTAAATATATTGTATGATAAAGTCATGTGCCTGGCCACATCAGATTTTTTTTAACTGTTCACAATATAATATATACCACCCCCCCTCCCCGCCCCCGGAAACTCAGCGGCCGCCCATCGAAATTTAAAGAGTTGTCACCATAGTGTAAAGTGGCGAAGCATATTTGACATTTTACGTTTTTACAATACAAAATAATGTCATCAAGTAATGTGCTCATATGTTTAAGGGTTACTGCTGCGTTTTTCCTAGAGCCCCACAGCTTTTCTGTCCAGAGGCCCCCAGAGCTTTTTTGCCCAGGGCCCACACTGCTTATTTTGTCTAGGGCCCCCACAGCATTTCAGCCCAGAGGCCCCACAGTCCTAAATCCGGCGCTGCTTTGTGGTCCATTTTGTTATTTACCCCACATTTTGCTCAGAAAAAGTTACAATGGCACCTTGGACAACATGTTGATAGGAGGAGAAGGTCTCATTGCATAACCACCTAGATCTCTAGATTTTATCATATTTACAATTTTTATTGATCTTAAGTAAACACCGAGCTGTACAGCATAGGCTAAAAACGAAATACAAGTAAGAATAACTGCTATCAGACGAAACAATCTGTAAAATTATATTATCGCCTTTCTATTGTTTATTAATTTTACTGTTGATAATTATTTATTGTAACCTGAACGAGCACGATTTTAGAATTTTTGGTTTTGATAATTTTGACAATTCTCTTTATTTCCAGTTTTTAACGTCCTCTCTTGATAATTGGGTAAATTCCAAACAATATACTCGTCTTTCTATTCTAGATCTTGTAAATTTTTGTCAAACATTGCTATTTCAAATAAAACTAGTTACGTTTTCTTAGCTTACAAAAATAAGAATATCCAAAACAAAAATTAAAATGTCAAAATGGCACTATCAGCAACAGAAGAAAATAAGAAGAAACAGACGATTACATATTTTTACAGACTAGCACGAGCTTACTAATGAGAGGGAGGTCTTGTACTCGGACAGCTGTCAAACACTAGACCTAACCAATTGTTTACACAAATTTAAATATTATTACAAATCTCAATTCAATTCATCCTGTATTTGTAACCAAATTTATATTAAATCATTGTCAGCCTGTTTTTTTGTAATAAATTCTGTTATTTTATTCAAATAATGGATATTCCCTTCATGACAAATTAAAATCTTTATAATTACCCTAAAATGGGATTAGGTTGATTTCGAAGGATGATTTTCATCGTAAATGTGTAATTATTAAATTTTATATTACCTTTTCCCAAGAATTAAATGTTTAATATTTGCTAATTTGTGGTAATGAGTGATACCTTAAATATTTATACTTATATTGGTGGTCACGCCCCATGGGCAACATTTTCGTCCAAATTGTCATAATAAATAGAACTATTTGAATATTTTTAGACTTTTTTAAAATATAATTTTCAGTGAGATCTACAATTTTCTATTGTAAAAGTTAAGGGTATAAAGAAACTAACAAACCATTCTCATTGTTATGACATTTAAATTGTTCAAATGTAAAGAAAGACGGCGACAGGCGTGATGTAAAGTTTTAAATAAATGATATGTTGCAGTCGCGACCTGGATTTGAACCAAGGATCTTTGAGTTTCTAGTACAAATCTCTGCCAACTTACCTATCGTACTAACTAACTGTGTTTTGTTACTATCTCAACTAACATAGTTTTTACAAAAGGAATTCCAGATAAAAATATAGTATATTTTGTATTTGTTAATTTAATGAGAAAAAACATTATCAGTACTAGTGTTAACTGTAAATTCACCTATATCAACAACAAGCTGTATTTGTCGCCCTTACCAAGACGTGATACATGAAAGCGTTAGTGTCCAGTGTATTTGTACTCATGGTGAAATAGGAGCCGATATATTAGAACTACTCCTCGCGATATATACCTATAAGGGCCTCATAAACAACAATTACTTCCTAAAGAAGGAGACGCTCGATACAATGGATCAGGGTAAAAAGTCGGACGTCTCCATAAAGAGCAGTGAGTTATTTGATCTATCATCAAGAGGGACCGGAGAGGAAATTCGATCTCCTTTTAACAATGCACGCTGACCGGGCGTAGCAAAGTGCTGCTTCAATATGCATGCAGGCCTCCCCTAACAACTGGCTTGAAGTGCGCTCTGAATATTTCCTAAAACCCCTAAATAAATTGAAACTTCACTTGATCGGATCCATTTAGAGACAATCTAGAGACACATTTTGTTATATAAAGGATGAGTCAAACGCTGTGGTGATAACAGCTGTGGGTTTTTAAAACTTTCTCGTTTTTATTGAAACATTAAACTATTTATTGAGAATGATTTCGTCCTTCGTGTTCACTCTTTTTCAAGAATCGATCAAATCTAGTCGGGGAATTAACATGTTATAATTCGTTAGGTAAATATCTCGATCTGTCAGAAAAGATTTATTGTGCGTTTCTTTGCTACATTTTCAATAGATTGTGATTATTATAATATAGACATGTATTTGTCGTGGGAAAATGGTTATTTTAGGCAAATGACTTTTGCCTGGGCAAAACCTATCTTCCTAGGCAAATGTATTTGCCAAGACCGTTTTCAATCGCGTTTGGTTTAAAATTGTGTGAGGTTATGTGCAATCCGTGCCTGTTAGTTCTCAAATACGTCATAACTAATATTTGGTCGTTGATTACTTCTGAGTAATATCGTATTCTAATCATCGTGATTCTAATGAAGTTACGCCTGATTTGTTGTGACAAGCGTCAAGACAAGCGTGAAGTGCGGAGATACGATTTCATATGGATTTTATTCCACTAAAACAATACTTTTAGAGCGTCAATTTTTGTTAGTCCGATCGATTTCTGTACAAAATGCTATTTGCCTAACAACGGTTTGGGCAAATACATTTGCCTAGGCAAATAGCTTAAAACTTATAAATTCAGACCCAATTGCCTACGCAAAAGCCTTTTGCCAGAAATAACCATTTGCCTACGAGTACGACAGATAAACAATTCAACTCCACTCACTGCCAACTCCGCGAATCTCAACCTTCTTACCAATGTAAGTTTAGTGTTTAGCATTAAATGAAATAGAGATATAATTTTCCGCCAATCTTTTCTTGTACATATCAGAACAATTAAGGTAAAGTCATCATTGTGAACAGTACTATACTCATTAGAGTTGATCTTGTATGCATTTTTAATAAAAGTATGTGTACGCCTTCTATTATAAAAGTCGAAGTTTTGTTAACGTTGATTGAAATGTGGAAAAGTAACCAATACAGACTATTTCAGGGAATTTGTTAATTCTGTAGGTTTATATTTGAAAATGACACTTGTGTCATTTCAGACATGTTTTATTTCAAGCATTATCCTCCGGAACACTTCCTTTTCAGGATATTTCAGTGTGTTAGGATTAATGCACAACCGGTATTCAGATTAATTTAAGTGATGATGTCATTTCAGAATGCATTGCAAACAGAATTAACCCATTACGTTCTGAATTTTTATGAAAACATGGACATAACATCGACATGTTGTCTTACATAACCGTCAAAACGCAAAAAAGTCTTAAAAGCCCACACTGCCCAGAAGTCCTCAATAGTATTTTTCTCGAAAATTTTGTTATTTAATGCTAAAATCAGTAAGAAAAATTGGTCGCCGTTCCTATCGAAAAAAAAATGACTATGCGAAAGGACTAGCAATCAACAACGACCACTAGGGTGGTTTTCATTTATACTTTCTAAAATTTTCAAGTACACTTTCAATTTATTCCTTTATATTCATACTTTTTCTGAAAATCTTTAATACATATTGACCCATGGAGCTCAATCAAAATCAAGAATAAGTTTAATTTTAATTTGCCACCAATATTTGAACTTCAAATATCACAGCATTTCACATATTTGATTTGCCTAGTTTTCGAGAAAAAATAGATTGTGTTATTGTTGCAGTTTTTTTCACTGTTTATTCATTATTCATTGTTGAATAAAATGCTCAACTAATTTGTTAATAACTTGTATAAAAACAGATTTATTTACAAATTACATGGGATCATAACATAAAGCATTTTCTACTTATGTTTTACTATATTACTTCCAAATATGGAATAGACATCTGGCGAAACAGTAAGATCAACATTATAGTAACTAGACCTTCATTTATTTTTGTTACTCGCACAGGAACGCTTTCGTTTACGTGCCTCACTGGATTACGTTGAATTACCCCAACAAAACTAAATCCTACTATAGTGTTTATACCCCAAATTCCAGACACGACAACAGCATTAACACAACGATAACTCCCTTCGTATATTCCGCTACGGACGTATAACCCCCTACCACCCCCCTAATGTACGTTAAGTAACAGTTAGGCTAAAATGCGATAATTAAAACATTTCGGTGTGCGCAACGACTCTTAATTAGGATTGATGGGACACCCAGAAACATTGCTACGGGCTGTTAACCAAGATGTATTCCGAAGGGCCCTGGACGCGGGCCGTTCTTTCCCTATGCGCTATGGAAATAATTGTGATTTATCTGAGTTATTGCCATCCTGGGAACTGGCTCTCACTGTTACACACAGAAATGATGATACTATAAAGGATTTCTGAAATTTATAGAGCAGACGTTCTTGGAGATACCATTTTAATGAAGATTGAAATTTTTAAGTTTGTTGTTAACGGTAGTCACTCTGAAGAATAGTTACAGTTTGAAGTGAAACTTCGTGGGGAACTGCTTTGAGAATCGTTAGAGAAGGTTTGGGGGTAACCATTTTTTGTTTAGGTGTATATAGTTTTTCAGAAAATAACCTAGTTTGAGTACAGAAACCGACAAAGCTAATGTATTTATCGTCTTTGTGTTCTTTAAATTGGTGGTATTTCTGCCATAAATTGTTACAGAATTGTTAAGGAGGGACTAGCTTTACATTTTTGATGTAAGAGATGTTTGAGATGTTCCGTCTCCCCGACTGCCGCACAGACAAGCCACTGGCTTTGTGCCCATGGCAACACTCCAACAAAAAAAAATCTGATGTGGCCAGGCACATGACTTTATCATACAAAATATAAAATTAATAGTTTAGCTGCACGAGAATCTATTTGATTGAGATAAATCGTGACTGTATTAAAATTAAACTAGTTAGCCAGGATTTGACAGATATTTTGATAGTCAATAGTATCAATAGTAGGTATTGTCAAAGCCTCAGCATTTGACACTCCCTACTGTCATCAGAATAATAGTTATTTATCTCACAAGTGCCGAAAGTACGGAATAGCGCGACGAGCGGTGATGCGGCGCGTTCACTGTTCACTGTTACACACAGAAATGATGATACTATAAAGGATTTCTGAAATTTATAGAGCAGACGTTCTTGGAGATACCATTTTAATGAAGATTGAAATCTTTAAGTTTGTTGTTAACGGTAGTCACTCTGAAGAATAGTTACAGTTTGAAGTGAAACTTCGTGGGGAACTGCTTTGAGAATCGTTAGAGAAGGTTTGGGGGTAACCATTTTTTGTTTAGGTGTATATAGTTTTTCAGAAAATAACCTAGTTTGAGTACAGAAACCGACAAAGCTAATGTATTTATCGTCTTTGTGTTCTTTAAATTGGTGGTATTTCTGCCATAAATTGTTACAGAATTGTTAAGGAGGGACTAGCTTTACATTTTTGATGTAAGAGATGTTTGAGAGTACTTAGTTTAACCACAAATAAATATAAAACCTTAGTGTGTAACCTCACTTATTACAGTATGTACTAACTTTAATATTTATTTGAGGTAAAACTAATTACATACTTCCAAACATTAAACTTCGTTCTCTAATCCTTGCTGACCATTTTCCTATGATTTGTGAAGGAATACGTACAGATTATCACAAAACAAAGCGAGTTGTGAGGTTATTTACTAAACTTTTATTTATTTGCGATAAAACCATTACTTCCAAAATCAAAATTGTTTATCCTCCCTAACGTATTATGAAGAAAAATACACACCAAGTTTCGAAAACAATGCCAATAAATACATTAATCAAGTAATGTGTTATTATTATATACATAACCTCATTGTTACATATTCATTTGCGGTCAAATGCGAAATATCACAAATGTATGGAAAACAAAGCCGATTAATTTTATAGCTATGTCGGCTTCTGTACTCGGTCTAACTTATTGATTGGCGGTCAGCCTATGTAGTGTTACGGTTTGTTAAGGAACTTAAAAACTTAAACTTATCGGAAAACAGAGCCGTTCTGATGGTAAAGTGAGAAGTAAAGGTATGTACTAAACTTTTATATTCTTTTGCATTCAAACTAGTGAACTCCTAAGGAATCTTCCTTAACTATATCAAAACCAATCCAATGAAAAAATGCACAAAATGTAAAAATTGGGGGGGAAACTTGACGGAAAAAAGCATTTTTTTTTTTATTTTCTTGCAAACCATGTGCTCCCAAACCCTCCCCAACGATTCACAAGCGATTGTATTAACGGTTTATTATACACGTATCGAGTGCGAAACAAGTATCTGATCAAAATCAGCGAAAGAAACCGTCAAAAGAATGCAAAAACAAATGTGCAACGAATTACAAATGTGCAAATTTATAGCTCGTAACATTTTTAATTGCTCATCATATTTGCATTTGTGGGGCTTCAAATATCACAGAAAAAAACAGTGTTAAGCGTGTGCGACT
Source organism: Melinopterus prodromus (assembly GCA_964023965.1). Taxonomy (NCBI): domain Eukaryota; kingdom Metazoa; phylum Arthropoda; class Insecta; order Coleoptera; family Scarabaeidae; genus Melinopterus; species Melinopterus prodromus. Next base: position 28,014,278 of record OZ030394.1, on the reverse strand, counting down.
ATTCCTTACATAGTCGGTCTCGCACACTATTGGACAGTTATAATATTTTCCAGTAAGTTTCAATCGAAGTATGTTCTTTGTTCACATTTTTGGATCCGCTCTATATACATTTTGATGATATGTATAATTACCAAAAAATTAGGGCTTTTTTAGAGGCTTTTAGACTTTTTTCTGCACCATGTATATGACAAATCTGAATTTTAATTAAAATCTCTTTTAGAACATCAATCATCGTTTCTGACAGTTGCAACTGTATAAGAAAACCCATCAAAATCATTCTCCGTTCGAGAGGAAATTGACTTTCAACTGTGAATAAATCTTTGTGATGAGTTAAATTCTTTCAGTGTATAAGCATACTGAAAGTATTATTCGAAATCATTTAATAAACAAATAATGGTCAACATTTATGCTGTTTTCAAATGCATTAAAAAATACGGTAGATGCCAAATATAATTACGATTAAATTAAAGAAAAGTTATTTTGTTAGTCATTCTGATGTCATTTTGTCATTTTGGTTTAATTTAGTCATTTTGATGACATTCCATGCTGATTTCTTTGGACTGTGGTGAATTTGATTGTCTTGAAGGTATCTGGTACAAGGTTCAATCTGATACATTTTCAAAAGAAAAGTCCTACAATGCACTGCAGTGTATGGCTATTACGTAAATAGCTTCACTTCACGTCTGTGAAGTTGCCCCCCCCCCCCCCTTGGCAAGATATCAAAATGCTGTTTCTACAGATTGTTTGCGAATCGTTTGCGAGTTCACCGCTTTTGAGTTATGTTGAAAAAACGTTGAGCGCGTTATGTGCATAATGCATATAGCACTAAGACTTTGTAACAAACTTGTGACCAACTTTGTACCAATTTGTTGCGTTTTTTTCTCTACAGATTGGTTGTATTTCATTTCCACCATATTATAACGCGTTGAATGTTATTCATAAACTCGCCATTCTCCGGACAAAATAGAAATATAGTTGTACGGAGCGTTCTGCTGTCGCGCTATACCTACCTTATCAGTTCCGACTTACGAGGCAGTACAGTAGTTCATACCAAATACGTGAAATACATAGATATCAAAAGTTCATTGAAGTTTTGTTTGTTAAATGAACAACTGTGGTATGTAAATTAGTAGTACTAGCGAGATTTATTTATTTATTTATTAACCGTTCGGTGTACAAACGGGCGTAGCCCAAACCAGTACGCACATACAGAAATACAAAATAGTACGTATAAGATTGAAAAAATTAATATAAAATTATTATTAAAACAATGCTGGAAAATTAATCTGAAAAACAAAGAACGAAAATTTGAATGAGTAAACAAACTCAAGAACAAAATAAATGAAAAGAGACTATGTAGCGAAACTGAATAGGGAAGTGGTAGACAAATGCTGGTAAGACAATGCTCAAGACTCGCGCCAGCTTACGTTTGAAGGAGAGGAAGGAATTATTGAAGGGATCTACTGAGATTAGTAGTATTAATATAAATAATCGATTATCTCGAGATATTTCAATAATCGACTAATTCGATTATTGTGTATCGATTATGCTCATCACTAAAAAAACACAACTTTAAAGCATACTTTATATCTTTCTGATACAACTTCAATTGATCTGTCCAATTTTATAAAATGCATATTACATACAAGTTATGTATCTGAAAATAATTACGTACGTCCAAAAAACTGAATTTTAACCCAATGAATTAATGCGTTTTAGAAATTTTTACACTTCCGTCGCCTTCTTAAAATGTCGCTAATGTTTGTTTGGTCTGTGGGACTGCTGCGTCTCGTAACTGATAAAACGCTTTGTACAACTACATATTTCTATTTTGTCCGGAGAATGGCGAATATTTGAATAACATTGAAGTTTGAACGCGTTATAATGTGATGGAAATAAAATACAATCAATCGAAAAAAAAGCGGAACAAAATTGAACAAGTTGGGTGTATTTCCAACTCTTTTATTTAGTGTTATACGCACATAACACGCTCAACGTTTTTTTCAGCAAACCTCAAAAACGGTAAATTCGCAAATGTTTGCAACCTATGTAACGAAAAGAACCCACTGGTAGTTTTTGAATTTTATCTCAATAACGAGACCCTCGCAAACGAAAACTCAAAACTCGCAAACACTCACAAACAATTCGCAAACGTTCTGTAGAAACAGAATTTTGATATCTTGCCAGGGGTGGGGGGGAGGGGGGAAACTTCACAGTCGTCTTCAGTTCTGTAGACTCTACGCGGCGGTTTTTGTTTGTTTTTTTTTTGGGGGGGCTTCTGAATTATTGTATTGTATGAGGAAACTTTGGTTTTAGAGCGCTGTTTACAAGCTGTCATATTGCTGACAATCGCGGTTTCTATTGCCTGTTGCGAAAGATCATTTAGCAAATTAAAATTGTTTCTTACTTATATTTGAGAGCCTCGATCCAAAGTCGATTATGTGATCTAGAACGAAAAAATGATAATATGCATAATTATTAAACAATTTCAGCTAAAGCGTCAGCTAAAACAAATCAGATGTTAATAGATTTAATTTGTATGCTTTTTTACCGAATTTGAAATAACTTTATTGGAAATAAAACGTGAGCAATCTATCGTCGCAGAGGTGCGCAAATCGGTGTTTGCCATAGGCGCCATTTAATCTAGGTACGCCTCTGCATTGAACGCGTTATAATGTGATGGAAATAAAATACAATCAATCTGTAGAAAAAAAAAAAAAACGGAACAAAATTGAACAAAGTTATGCTATTTCCTACTCTTTATTAAGTGCTATATGCACATAACTTGCTCGATGTTTTTTCCCCATTACTCAAAAGCGGTAAATTCGAAAACGAAAATAAGGGACTCGCAAACGGTTTGCTACCTATATAACTAAATCGCAAACAAAAATCCTAAATACTCACAAACACTCGCAAACGAAATGCAAACGATCTGTAGAAACAGAATTTCGATTTTTTGTTATGGGGGAGCCAAATTTGTTATAATTATATCTCCGAAACGGTTCACTCGCAACTGAAAATTCCAAACTCGCAAACGATCTGTAGAATTAGAATAACGATTTGTTGCCAAGGAGTGGGGGGCTAGTGTGAGTCTGTTCCCCCCAAATTTGTTTTAATTATATCTCGTAAGCGGTACACTCGCAAACAGAATTTTGATACCTTGCCAAGGGGTAGGGGGGCAACTTTACAGACTTCTTCACTTCTTTAGAGTCTACGCGGCAGTTTTTGTTTTGTTTTTATTGGGAGCTTCTGAATTATTGTATTGTGTTACTATAGCTTAATTATTTGTAGGTGTTTAGTATGTGTGCTGCTGTTTAACATAGTATGCATGAAATTTATCTGATATGTATTTACAGATTATAGGGACAGAATCATTGCGAGTTGATAAAGTAACTGCAAGCAAGCATTTATAAAAGTTTATTTTCTTCTCACATATTATATTCTCGGAAGTATAATATTATTATACTTATCGCTCGTGGTTTGTTTTCCCCAACAATCTTATCACTTGGTTACGCGACCAATCTAAGATAACATCGTACAGTAGCAGAAGGAAAAGAAACTTGATCCATGTTTTGATTAATGCATTATTCTCCGACTTATAAAACAATTATAGTCCAGTTCAAAGACACTTGACTTCATCCAATAATAAAGATTATTTATAATATGAGTCATGGCACATGCTATTCTGCACCCTCCAAATGTCACCGACAGTTTGTTTCCGTGAAAGTTATGATTGATTTGAGAGCTGTTCAAACAATAATGATTCACGATCCAATACCCCTTGCTATATGGGTTTCCACCCTACTTCTTAATGTATCTACCAAAGCAAACACCTTGTTATAACTTTGTTCCGTAAGCCCCCACTTACCATCATGTGTTGCGATAGTGAGGAATTCGAATTTATTTGCTTTCACACTAGAACCTAAAATAGCGATACATTATTTATGATGATATTATGTTTGTTTTGTTTCGATTTCGATTTGCGAATACAATGTAATCGATTGTGAAGGATGAGATACTTCTGAGTAGGTATCTCAGTAGTCCTTAGTACTTCATTTCAGTAATGCTACTAAAACGGTCTTTGCATTTTAATTATTTTCTAGGAGAGCTCGAGAAAGACGTTCCTTGGTTAAGTACGTAGACCCTTTCCGGGTCGTTTCTGACGAATACGAATCTTCTTCTTTACATACAATTGCGCCACCTTCGGTAATATAAAATTTACAGCTTTTCTCAATTCCAACACCGAATAACATAAAATGACCGTAATGGCAGATCAATCAAGAGTTCGGTGACGCTTTGGTCTGTCCATTTGTGAAGGTGTCCGGCCTCCTGTTAGATGTCATGCTCTGAAACCAGCTTTCAGGTTCGCTATAAAATGAGCCCGACAGCAAATTCGACTGTAAACATTCGGGGGATCGTTCAATGGAGATGGATGGTCGGCCGTTAGCTGGTTTTATTGGTTGAAATCGAGAGTTCGAAAGTGTTATTATGGTTATTTGATGTGTTTTCACTGAACGAAATATGGTTGTATTTGACTGCAAACACTGTTATTCGTCATATAGCTTTATTAGCTTTGACATCGCTTGTCATTAAGTTGAAGCTTATTTAGATTTCGATTATTGAGGGTCTGTAGTAAATCGGCCTGTTGAAATTTGCGGTTTTGTTTGTTTGATTACCACAATGTTTTTTTATTAATTTAATTATTAAACAATTATTAACGGATTAATAAGATTAACAGATTAGCAAGATTAAATAATACAACAATGAGCAGCATTTATTCGTGAATGACGTTTCTTTGTAAAAGATTGACAAACATCAACTAAATGTGACAGTTGCAGTTAAACTGTTGTATAAAAACTGCTTGTAATATCTTCTGAAAATAAACATTGTGAAAAAATCACAAAACATAAATTCTTTGTACTTTTAATCAGGGCTGCGGAGTCGGTAAAAAAAATCTCGACTCCGACTCCGACTCCAGATATTTTTCGTTGGCCCGACTCCGACTACGACTCCAGAAAAATTGCATACAAAAATATTTTCAAATAGTGTGTAATAAAAATCACAAATTTGACACAGCATAATACGACCGTATAATATTAAATTTGCTATGAAAACAAAAACACTACCAGGGACAAAGAAACAAATTTAATAAATTAAATTTCTATTCGAGTATTCTCATTGTATTAAACATATGGCTTGTGCATAATATATCAAATTACTCACAAACAAATGCTGAACCCATAGGAAGAACAGAAGTTTTATTTGTATCCAGCGAATCTGTTGGCAAAAATATTTAAACTGGCAAGCTAAATGTAAATAAAAACGGTCTATAAGTATTAAACTGTTTTCTCATTAGAGAACATACAAATCGGCACGACTTTGTCCATTTAACCGACCTTCTATCTCCACTTATACAATTATTTTAAATATTTTCAAAGCTGAAAATATTATGGCATAATTATGGCTACCAGTATAACTTCTGAATAAATGGTACTACATTGAACAACGGCCCTACTTCTCAATCTCATTTTAACTCTTTGTTCAAATGTCTGTCAGTTACTTTTGTTAATCGTCTTCACTTTCTTTTGGAACGTGTGTTTTGTAATTTGATTATTTACAAATGTATGTAGAGGTACTTTGTAAAAGACCTAACAATATGGTTTTATTTGTTTACTGTCTGCTGAGGCAACGTCCATCTCGCATGTTTTTTTACAGTAATTAAACCTGGACTCGGATTCGGAGTCGGTACATTTTTTCCGACTCCTCTGAAAGTTGTATGACCTTCGACTCCGACTCCACAGCACTGCTTTTATTGGTTATGTCGAATATTCACTCACGTTAAAAAAATGCAATCCTAAAATGTATGTATTTCCTCAACAACAGCGCTTGATGGTACTTTTTATTGTAATTTCAGTTTTTAGCATATGAATGGTGTAAAAATTAAGGTAAGTTTTTTTTTATTGAAATTTGCATCGCTGTGTGTGTGTACCTGATACAACCACATGTACAAACAGGAATTAAAAAGTTGCCCGATATTTTCTGAACAATTTGATTTTTATGATTCACGTCATTTTCTCTCCTAATAAAGAAGTTACAATAAGACGAGGTATAGTAATGCGCGATCGGATTAAAACAAGTACCAGCCACTAGTGTGTTGCAGGAAATAAAACGAAGGAAATGAAATGGGTCTATTGCGTTTGTATGTATTGTAACTGTTTTAATAATGCAATAATGTAGCTTGTATTAATCTCATAGATTGAAAGACGTGTATGCTTTTCAACTGAATTTATTCGAATAGTACGTATATTACATGTTTACACAGGAATTGGGTATACCATACAACCGGTTACGCATAACATACATAACATCATTGATCATAGACGGCGACACATTTCACATTATAAAAGCTCAATATCATAACATAATACGTATATAACAGCGTCCATTATTAAGATTATCTTACTCAAGTTAGTCAACTAACAAAATTATTGCAAGAAAATCATTATTTGATTGTAAAAGAAGTGAGGATGTTAGAAATACATACTATTAAGCAATTTGAAGTTTGCAACAGTTATTTATTAACATGTGACCTCTTCATGCCCATCAACAGCTGTCGTGCGGTTATTCCTTGAATGAATTAAGTTAATGATAAACTGTAGTGCATCGATGATTTCGTAAAATGGTTGAAACTAGGAAACGGTCATCTCATTCTGAAGTAGCTTGACCTCTGACAATTCCTGGTCGCCGATGAAAGATACCAGTGTCGTCATATCTTTGGTAGACCCTTCGAAATAAACCACTGCTCGCAGTTAATTGTTGACCCACTTCAGGAAACATTGAAATTTGCGAAGCTATTTGGGGTGCAGTAATCATTGTTTAGAATTTCCCTCTTCGTTGTCAACAAACAAAATCATCGTTGTCAAGAATATCACAGAACCCTGCATGTAACTCATCATTCCCTTTATTTTTATTTTTCCCACAGCCCACTACTGCTCGGTACGTGTTTAACCCGTTCGTGTCATCACATTACTATTTTTATTTGTCTTCTTTATTAAGAGAGAAAATGACGTATATCATTAACATCAAAATGTTCAGAAAAGATCGGGATACGTTTGATTACAGTTAATGCATTACTGCATAATATACTGCATAATGTAATGCGTTAATGCAGTTACACCCCACTGCGTGGTGCAAATTTCGATACAAAAACTTACTTTAATTCTTACCTCCTGTATGCGTTCAAAGCTAATAGTAATACCCCAGTAATACCACTTTTCGCAAATCTTTTCACATAATTAGTACCCAGTTAATACCAGTTGATACTAACAACCGCGGAACTGGTACCGCAAGGGATCCGTTAACTTATGAGTAGTTCCTTTATACGTCACCTCAGAACGGCACTTGTAAAATAACTCGTATCACTTAGAACTTTTGTAATGATTTAGTATCGAATTGATATCCTCAGAAAACACAAACCCCCAAATTATTACCTTATGAACAGTCCCCCCCCCCCACAGATATCGGGCGGCTAAGATATCGCGCGTCACCACAGAACGCCACTTGTCGAAAATCACGTCGAATATATTCTAGCTTTTGTAAGGAATTAGTACACAATTAGTACCCATGTGAAACATCAACCCCCAAATCTCCCCCCTTAAGTCACGGGTAGTTCTTTCGAAGGTCACCTCAGAACGCCACTTGCCTTAAAACAACTCGAATCATTTTGAACTTTCGTAAGGATTTAGTACCCATCTGGTACCCCCAGAAAGCACTAACCCCCAAATTAGTACCTCAAAGGAACCTCCGATGTCGGGAGTTAAAGATGGTGCGCGCCACCTGAGAACGCCACTAGTCGAAGAACAACTCGAATCTATTCTAGCTTTTGTAAGGAATTAGTACCCAATTGGTACCCACAGATAAACACTAACCCCCAAATCTCTGTCTCAAAGGAAGCCCCAAGAGTTACGGTTAGTTCTTTCGAACGTCACCACAGAACGCCACTTGACTTAAAACAACTCGAATCACTTTGAACTTTTGTAAGGATTTAGTACCCAATTTGTACCCCCAGAAAGCACTAACCCCCAAATTAGTACCTCAAAGGAATCCCCCCCGATGTCGGGGGGTACAGATGGTGCGCGCCACCTGAGAACGCCACTAGTCGAAAAACAACTCGAAACTATTCTAGCTTCTGTACGGAATTAGTACCCAATTGGTACCCACAGATAAACACTAACCCCCAAATCTCTGTCTCAAAGGAACCCCCTAAGGTACGGTTAGTCCTTTTGAACATCATCTCAGAACGCCAGGTGTTTTAAAACAACTGAATCACTTTGAGCTTTTAACAGGATTTCGTACCCAATTGGTACCCTCAGAAAACACAAACCCCCTAATTGGTACCACAAAGCAACCCCCCGAAATCACGGGTAGTGTTTTCGAACGTCACCTCAGAACATCACTTGTCGTAAATCAAGTCGAATCATGTTGAACTTTTGTAAGAATATAGTACCCAATTGGTACCCTCAGAAAATACTAACCACAATATTAGTACCTCAAAGGAACACCCAAAATCGGGGAATAAAGTTAGCTCGCATCAAGTCACTTTCAACTTTCGTAAGGATTTAGTACCGGATTGCTAAACTCAAAAACACCAACCCCCAAAATGGTACCTCAAAGTTTTACTGTCAGCATGGTAATTTTCGGAATGAATCCAACACTTCGTCTCTTCCTTAGAGCTTGTTGAACCGTTACATGAGGGTAGTTTACAAGTCATATCGCACCCTTCGCTCTACGCCTCAGCAACGAAACCCCAATGCCATATGACTCCCCATCAAGCCTCATAAATTTGCACAAACATTCTACCTTTTTTTCTAACCAAATTTCTTGTTGATGATAATTTCATAAGTCTACTTCTGTACTCTTTTGGAGTACATATGTATAACATTTGCTGTGATTATTTCTTACGCATTTTAACACATTTTTCACGGCTTGACAAAAAACCGATCTAACTGATTACATTTATTTGTATGCTACAACTGCTATATAAAGATAATATAATAAACTATGTATTTCTTAACTTTTCTATCGGTAGAATATGGAGCAATTAATAAGAACATTTTTGTGAAACAGAGGAAAAAGAAAGAAATCATACAGTGTAAAGAGTTTACATTGTACACTACTAAACAATAGTGTACAGAATGTACATTGTCGTATCATTAACTGTGAGACAATGATACGCCGAATAGCTCGAGTCTTTGACGATTAAAAATGGAATTAGATTAAACTATAAAAATAGTAAATATATCCTTAATTACCTTCCTCCAGACTGTAGTATCAATCGGAATACTGCAAACCCACCCAAAGATTTTAGATGACAAACGTGACGTTTCTTAAGAATCGCAAATTGTCGGGTGGAATTCAGCACCCATCAAGATGCCTGAACTCATTTGTTCCTAGATTTCCTGCGGAGACCAATAACGAAAGAATAAGGAAGAAAATAAAACAATATAATAAGTGTTAAGCCTCTTAAGTGATTTACTTCTGACGAGAGTTTGCGTGTATCCTATCTCGAATTTCATTAAGTTGGGGGTATAGTCCAGAGAAACCCTATCCTACCAATAAAGAAAAGCAATCGATCACGTCTCAAGTCTCCGGAGGAGTTCCGATCGGCTTCGCCAATTTCTTCAGCTTTCGCTGATCTGACGAAACAACGAGATCCATTAAAAGTACAAAGGCCGCCCTCACGTTCAGTTAATTTCATCGGACGATAAATTCGGAGTTAATCATTCTCGTCGGCGGTAAATTAAATTTGGCCACGCTACGGCCGCGATACAAAGGCTTATAGCAAACGTAAAGATGCCAAACGATCGCCAAAATTTGCGAGCAATCCTATAGCCATTAATTAGGGATCAGGGGTGAGCACAATTTACGTCGTTGGGATATTTATGAAATAATTATTGTGTCATTAATATTAATACACAGACTTTGACAAATCATTATTTAAAATTATTTGGTTTTAATTATGCTTCTTTTTTCAGGCTTCGTCAATGGACAGGACGATATTAGTCTGGAGATACAACCAAATTTGAAAAGAATTACGAAACAAGTTGGTAGCAGTTTGGCTTTGACGTGCAGGCCGAAAGTTCCTAATACCAGCCAGATTCAGAATATGGAATGGAGAGACCCCAAGGGTAGAGTTATACGATACACTAGTACAGATGGCGATATGTACATACAGGTAATAATTTGTATATACTATTTTAATATTTCTATTAAGTTGTCAAAAAAGTACTCTCCTCCTATGAAAACATTAGGTATACAACCCATTTGTCCTTGTACACCTTGAACACTGGATAGTATAATCTATCCAGGGTACAGGGTGGCAAGGCCGTGGCCAGAAGTTTTAGCGGGGAGGGCAAGGAGACAACAAGATTTCAATATTTATATTCTTTTTTTATATTTCTATATGCATATTTTTTTTTATTTATAAAAATATTGGTATGAGATATGTACATAATATGAAATATACTGGTAAAACATTACGTGACGTTGGGTTTCCACTTCTCGAAACTTCTGCAGTACGTATTCTCTGAACTGCACTTAGACTTCATTGACAATATTGCGATCACTGCTGAGCACGTACCATCCATTTAATCTATCTCCTACCGTGGCCATGGTTGAACAAGAAGAATATGCGTGAATTAAATAAATGAAAAGAAGTCTTCTGCCTCTTTCAAACCCTCTACAAGTTGACAAAGTAGTGGTACTTTGTGAATTTTCTTGCCTTTCCACAAATTGTACCGCTCTTCATTTTCGTTCTGCAAACCATAGAGACCAAAAATCTTACTGATTTTCTTTTTAATTCTACTACTGTAGTCTTTAGAACGTGATAGTGGTGCAGCGCCGATATTAAAAAAGGCTGGTGTGTTTTCTGTTGCCCAGAGCCATTGTAAAGCCGATTAGGTAAAGTATAAATATTGATCTCTTCCAATATACTCAGCAAGAGATTATTCTGGCTATTAACAGATCAATATCTACATAGCTACTGATGACATTCAGCTCATCAATGAGAGAATTTATTTCTTTATCGGTACCATCTCGGTGGGACACAGCTACATCAGTGCTTCTATTTATATGTTCACTGCACTTTATTGAATCCATGCTTTTACTCTGTAGAATGTTGACCACTGGTGCCAATATCGCTAAATATTTCGCAATTAGACACATACAAACATAAAAACACTTCTGGTGGCTGCACGATGCAGTTGAAAGGCGCTTTTTCTGATAGAAGCATTACACTCTTCTGCTAGCTTCTGAAGAGTTTCTACGATTGCTATGAACATTTGCATAAATACTGAAATACTCTTGTGCTTTTGCGTCCAGCGTTTTTCTTTAAACCAATTCTGGAAAGCAGTTTATAATGTCTTGTATATTAGAACTGCTATTACGCACTTCAACGAGAGTGTTTAAGCAATGAAAAACAAATCGTCTAGCAAGCGTCATAGCCTTGTCCCAGATATTTCTCAAAATTAACTTGTATATTTTCAAAGAAGTTGTTCATTGTGGCAGCAATTGTTTTTAGATTCATTTTCACTAACACTACAAATCCAAGAAACTCGTAGCGAATTTGTTTCCTTTTGTTATCATAAAAACGGATGCCTATTGAAAGCTGTTCTTTTCCGGATGTATCTGCACTCTCATCCGCTAAGATACAGTATGCATCGGACGTTTTCCAATTTTTACAATGGTAGGTAATTTGATAACATCCCCGCAGATACGAAAACTATTCACTAGTAAATATAATTCGCGGTCATTGGCTAACAGTGTAATTTTCAAACATCTCAAACACTAAGACGATAGGTGGCGCTCGAATGTGCGTTTATCGGTGTAACATTTTGACGCTTGATACTCAAAAAATAAGACATTAATTATAACCAAATAAGACAAAAATCAGTGTCTCAGGTTTACGCGACCAATCTCCGGCGACAAAAAGCAAAAAAAAAATATTGCCATCTATTACCAGGTAAATGTGAATGTTAAAATAATGGCCTGCTAATACAATGTGAGACGATTTTAATGAAATTAATAGCAAGTTAAGAAGTGACTTTACTTTAGCCGGGTTTGAAGTACTCACCAAACATGTAACTGTTAGTCACAAAAATAACCAACACCGAACGCAAAACCAGGAAACGATTTCATTTTTAAAAAATTGTGGCCTAAAGATTACGTTTATGTACTTCTAAAGAATATAATCATTCCAATTAATTTAGATGATATCGTCTTCCGGTAGACAGCAGTGATATTCAACGCCAAAGACTGTTTTGATTGATTAATTATTTTCTAGTTTTAACGTTGGAATCTATAGCGGCCCGAAGGATTACTCTAAATCAATATCTTTAACAAATAAATATATCTGTAGAAACAAAATATATTTACTATGATTAAAAACATTAAAAAAAGGAAAGTAATAAATTATCACAACACCGGTTAATCGGTAACCTTGGTTGCTGACATTTTGAAACCGAAAACAGTGTCACAACGTGTTTATTATCGAACCAAAGTCAAAAGGTGTTATACGTTATTCAAGGGAAAATGGTTATTACGTAAACGCGTCAGTAATGTAGAATCAACTAAAGAACCGAATGATAAATAACCCAGATGAGGATAATTTTTGGAAAAAACACCTCCGCCTGGATTTGAACCAGGAACCCTCCAATTTCCGGTTGACAGCTCTTCCAGTTGAGCTACAGAGGCTGTGAAAAATTTACAGGTTTTATTTGTCACTTCAGGACTTGCAATCCGACTTTCGAATTAAACAAACCCGTCCTGACACCTATTGGGGCTAGATGGAAGTTTGGTAACTAGGAATCGCTAAATGTTTATTGCTAAACAGCTCATACAGATGAATAAATTTAAAGGAAAATGGCTATTAAGTAAACTCGTCAGTAAAGTAGAATCAACTAAAGAAGCGAATTATAATTAACCCAGCTGAGGATAAGTTTTGGAAAAAACACCTCCGCGTGGATTTGAACCAGGAGCCCTCCAAGTTCCGGTTGACAGCTCTCCCAGTTGAGCTACAGAGGCTGCTAAAAATTTACAGGTTTTATTTGTCACTTCAGGACTTGCAATCCGAGTTACGAATTAAACAAACCTGTCGTGACACCTATTGGGGCTAGATGGAAGTTTGGTTACTAGGAATCGCTAAATGTTTATTGCTAAACAGCTCATACAGATGAATAAATTCAAGGGAAAATGGTGATTACGTAAACTCCTCAGTAATGTAGAATCAACTAAAGAAGTGAATGATAAGTAACCCAAGTATGATAATTAATTTTTGGAAAAAACTGGGTGAGCTGTCAACCGGAAATTGGAGGGTTCCTAGTTCAAATCCAGGCGGAGGTGTTTTTTCCAAAAATTATCCTCACCTGGCTTAATTGTCAGTCGCTTCCTTGATTCTACATTAATGACGAGTTTACGTAATAACCATTTTCCCTTGAATTTATTCATCTACAAGCTGTTTAGCAATAAACATTTAGCGATTCCTAGTTACCAAACTTCCATCTAGCCCCAATAGGTGTCACGACGGGTTTGTTTAATTCGAGATTCGGATTGCAAGTCCTGTTAGTGACAAATAAACCCTATAAATTTCCACAGCCTCTGTAGCTCAACTGGGAGAGCTGTCAACCGCAAATTGGAGGGTTCCTGGTTCAAATCCAGGCGGAGGTGTTCTTTCCAAAAATTATCGTCACCTCGGTTAATTATCTTCTTTAGTTGGTTATAGTTTATCTTTCATACACAATCAAATATCATCTGCTCTATATCCACCACGGGTATTGAGTAATATTCTATTCAGGTCGAGGGCGTTTCATATATTCGTCCAGGAGCACAATAAGCATTAGCACCGTACAAAGACGATCACGCGCTTCGGGCGGCAGGATGAATGCCGGATGTTCTTTCTACCGAGGAATTACACGCGAAAAACTAAATTAGGAATAATTTTCCCGACCCAGAAACGCATCCATGGTTGCAGTTAACAATGCCGGATTGCCTGTGTGAAGCCATTAAGGGCTAATTGAATGCCCGGGCTTTCCCTCGCTGCAGAATGTTTGCCAGCGCCTCACGCGATGCGCCCCCAAAGAAAACACATAAAAATTAATTAAGCCGTTGCAAGTGAAAAATACAGGCGAGATAAGAGCCATTTTGGATGGGGGAACGGTGCCCGTTACGACGCAAAAACCGGTACTGTGTTGTATTGTCCGCAAACCGAAAGAGTTTTTGGTTGTAAATCACTAGCGAGGTCGCTCAGTTAAGGGCTAACTGTGCTTTATCAAACTGGTCGGGCACCGGTAAATGTTAGGTCGTTCTTCAAAGCGTAGGATAGTCCAGCACTTGAATGTGTCCAGATTGGATTTTTGTATAGAAAAGCGCGAGAGCGCCATCATACATTTTACTTTTGACCCAAATATAAAATGTAATAACCATCAGTTTGGGGAAAAATGCAATTGTGTCCTCGGAAATTGACTGTAAAGCTGACCGGTCGCAGTAACAAGTAAAATGGTCCGTAATTGTGTCACAATTCAGGTGATTCGCACATGTACGATTGCCGAGCTCACTCGACAGCGGGCGGTAATAACCCGAAATGGTATCTCTATGGAGACAATCTCCGACAACGGAAGGGCCTTTACCGCACCGCAATTTCGTATAATTAGACACGGCGACATCTTGCGAAAAATACTAACACTTAGAAGACCAGTTTTACGGAATTATCTCCACTCTCGCTGGGTAGGTAACCTTTTAAACTGCTACTGCATGGCCCTTACGTGTACCAAAATTAAATTCGAAGTAGAAATTTATTACAAGTGGGTTAGCAAGAGAACTCTGCTAATTAAACCTGCGGAATTTCAATGAAAACGTAAAATCTCTGAAATGGAAGAAGACACATTGTGTATACAGTGTCCGGCACTAACTTGGACACAAATGTGAAAAAAATTTATTATCCATTTTTCAGAAAGTTTTATTTCAGTAAAAAGTTTAGGTATTGCTTTAAATCTAAAATGCAAATCTCAAGATATAATTATCTGCTTGCGTATACCGGGTGTTACAAAATTAAGAAAACGAATAAAGAGACCCGTTATTTTTAAAGATAGGCAAAAATATTATCTTAAAAAAGTATTTAAATACATTAGAAGGTATTAAATACGAAATTAGAAACACTTTCGTAAGATTTTTTTTAATCACAAACTAACATTTTTCACTACATTATAAACTAAAAAAACACTATTAGAAAACTAACTAAACAACACACTCTAACATTTTTATGACTGACAACAGAAACAAAATAAATCAAACGAGAAAAACAGGAATGTATCTTTTAAAATATTAAAAAGAAAACACATTTTCTTTAATGAATAAAGAATTGGGAAAAATACTAAAAGTAATAAAGAAACAGAATTTTTTTACTAATAAACATTAGAATATTTGCAACATTTTCAAATATATTTGGGAGTTTAAAGTTTTGCGAAAAAATACAGGGCCGACAATATGTTCGTTCAATATTCCGCACTAGACATTAACTTTGAAAGAATACTGGTTTCGATATTCAATTTAAAAATTTGTAGGTTCTTGCGCCCACCATCTACAATTTTGCGAACAAATAGTACCTTTGGAAGTGAAGGTTACCTCGTCAGAATAAAGAATCCAACCGTACATTTAGGTCTCTATCTTGTAATGTATGAACAAAACTTGGTTTTGTATGCTTTATATTTGTTTTTTTCATGATACTCTTTAACTAACGCTCTAACATTTCGGTTGTTTCTTGTCTATCAGATATTCTTGGGGCTTCCACGGCGGACAAAAAAAAACATTCAGGGAATTTTCTTCATTTGTTGCACTTCTTCTGCGCGATAAGTTTTTCCTTTTGTCTTTGGATCCAGTTTGCTTAAACCCTTTAACGACTTTCGCTACTGTTGAATAATTTAATTGTTTCCTTGCGTGTCTTCCATTAAAAGTGATTTAGTTTCCCGATTTAGTTTCAGTTTCCCGACAAGTGTGGTGATTGTCGCTATGTATTAACACAATTTCAATTATTTCTTGCAAACTCAGTACCATCGCCAGTTCTCGGATTCTACTCGCTTTAAAAATGTAAACGTATTGAGGTGACTTAATTTGCAACTAGCGCAACTATTGTTAGTTAAGTCAAACTAACAATTTGTTGCAACGTTGACGTTGCTAGGAAACACTAGTCAAGCACCATATTTGATACTTTTTACGTGTCAAAATTACTGTACTCAGTCTGTTTAACATACCATTAAAATGCATCCAAAACATCAACCCTTGAAATGATCCGAAATGTGCACACGGAGTTAAAAAGATTTTGATATTATGCATTGAAAATGTGAAGAGACAACATGGAGTAAAATGTTAGAGTGTGTAAATGTTGTGAATGTTTTGATAATAAATTCCTGTTTGTAATACTATTAGTATTTTTACTTTATCATACCCAGTATGGTAAAGTAATGTAATCATGCCGAAAAAAAAATTGGGAATTTAGCGGAAATATGACTTTTTGGGTAACCTGAACATTTTTGACCAAGGTACCAAAAAAATCTGTGTGTGTATGTGTGTGTGTGTGTGTGTGTGTGTGTGTGTGTGTGTGTGTGTGTGTGTGTGTGTGTGTGTGTGTGTGTGTGTGTGTGTGTGTGTGTGTGTGTGTGTGTGTGTGTGTGTGTGTGTGTGTGTGTGTGTGTGTGTGTGTGTGTGTGTGTGTGTGTGTGTGTGTGTGTGTGTGTGTGTGTGTGTGTGTGTGTGTGTGTGTGTGTGTGTGTGTGTGTGTGTGTGTGTGTGTGTGTGTGTGTGTGTGTGTGTGTGTGTGTGTATGTGTGTGTGTGTGTATGTGTGTACCTGATTTTTGTGACGACGATTCCGGAGAAACTACGTATCGAGACGAAAGTTCAAAATTAGACGTTTCATGACCAAACTTAGAGCTGAAAAGCTTTCGGTTCAAAAAGGTCCAAAAGAACTGGCTATTTTCTCTTAGCATTTTTGAACGATTCTGCAAATGAGCCGTCATTTCTGTAATTTCGTCAAAATAGATAAATAATAAATGAAAGTAGAGGAAAATTTGTATAATTTATGTCTATAAAATTTTTTGGTAAAATTAATAGTTTAAATTAATAGCACTATTTGATCGAAATCGTGTCTGCATTAATATAAAGTTAGCCAGGATTTGCCAGATATTTTTTTTTCTAATGACACAGGTAGTGTCAAAGGCCTATTTTTTGACAATACCTACTTTCAATATCTGTCAGATCCTGGCTAAGTTGTTTTAGTTTAATGCAAACACGATCGATCTCGATCAAATAGAATTTCATACAGCTAAACTATTAATTTTATATATACTTATGATAGTCATGAACCTGGCGACATCAGATTTTTGTTTTTGCTTTTCTCTTGCTCAGTTATGTTTAAATGAATGAAATGTTAAACTCAGCTTCTTGTTTGGGTATGGTTTTTATTTTTATCGTTTATAAAATTAATAAAAATGTAAGCTAGTTATTTTAAAAACCTGTAATTTCTAATTTCGTATTTGATACCTTATAATGTTTCTAAATACCTTTCTCAAATAAAATTTTGCATATCTTTCAAAATAAGTATACTTTACTCTTTAGTAATTTTCTTAATTTTGTTACACCCGGTATACGGAAACAGTTAATTATATCTTGATGTTTGTATTTTAGGTTTAAGACAATACAGAAACTTTTCACTGAAATAAAATTTTCTGATAAATTGATAATAAAAATTTTTCCCATCTGTGTCCAAGTTAGTGCCAGACACTATAAACGTGGTACAAACGGTCAACAAGGAGTAATTCGGATTTGTATACTTTTTATTGTGAAGTGGCAAGTGGGAAGTATATGTTAGATATTTTCTGCAGTGACGCGCTATCATAATATGGTTAACCAAACTTATGGTCTGTAGCAAGAATTCCGAGATGTAAGTTTGCAATTCTTAATAAATGCCCAAGATGGGTTCTTTAATACGGAAATATAGCAACTATAGTAAAAATGTTGAGATCTCATCTGGTGTTAGCAGGGTGGACTATACAATATACATGGTGAGAAGATAAACAGCGATAAATCAATTAAATACTAATCCCGTAAAAGCATTTTTCTCGCAAGATTTATTATTGCAGTAATGGTTTCTTGTTTTTCAAATGAAAATAAGCTCATGTTCGAAAAAAAAAACGCACATTATTTTTATTTCATAGCCTGCCCTTTTTGCAGATGTGCTGATTATTATTTGAAGATATCATTTATACACTACTAACACTTTAGCCTCTCTAGTTTCGACAAAATAACGTGTAACGTCTTTCCCTAACTTAGGATAGTGACTTGTACGGCAAAATTCATCTCAAAATGTTGCAAACCCATGTTTTTATCAATATCTCTAAAACTATTAACGGTCATCATTATACAACGCCAGTGTCAAACTCTGTCAAAATCTACGATGATAACAGGTATGTGACAGATCGCCTCGCCATAATTGACAAATACATTTAAAATAGATGATATATAAAGGAATTTATAAGTCATAGATAAACGTCGTATTCGACTCGCACACAACGGATATAAATCGCTTGCGTGTTTACAGACTCGCTATTTATATCCTTAGTTATGTACTCGTCAAATAATACACTATCATTAGTTCATTATTTATGAATGTCATAATTTATTTTTTTGAGTTGGTAGATAAATCCAATGCTACTAGGAGATTACTTCCCAATTATTTTAAAAATATATAATATCATTCTTCAATTCAAATTCCATTCATCGCCAAATTAGCAATACGTATTTACAGTACGACGTAATAGGGTGCACCCCTGGTTTTTATATAACTGGGGAAATATCAACAAGAAAGCTTGTTGAAATACAAGAAATACATACATTCGCGTTGAACGCGAATTCAACACGCAAATGCGTCGAGTATGGCATGACAAGGAGAAACACTCGCGCAACAATTGCTAGGAGAAACACTGCGGTATAGTATGATAAGTCATGTGCCTGGCAACAATTGTTTAGTATTTTTTTCCGATTATGACCTGAAGCAACCCGATTTCTAATTACTTATTATAATAATAATAAATTAATTCATTAATTACTTTTCTTCATATGACATTTTAAAAAGTTGCCCCTTGAAAACATGATTTTGAAAAACTAAGAATATGACTTTGAAACCTACCCGCCTACCCGCGAATTCTTTCGCCAATATCTTAAAATGTACGGTGTGTTCGGTTGGCTTTTTATCCCAAAAGCGGAACGGTAGCTTACGCTACTTTTTGGAGTAGGCAACTCTAAACCAAACCCATGATCGGTTTTCGTTTGGCACCCCCCTAGAAGTATTTCTGCGGGCGCCCATGGCTGTATAATTCATACATAGTGAATACTCTTTTAATTGTAATCAAGAGAATGGTTTGATTTAACTGAAAATATCAAGTTGTGAACCAAAAATAATAATCTAGTACAATTTCAAGCGTCCAGCAATGAATTATTACACATTTGCTGAATACAAATGAGGTGTAATAAGGGGTCCTGTGCGCACCAGCGCTGAGGGGAGTTGTAATTAATTGAAATTAATTCTCTACAGCCACTAGACAATAGGGCTATATTGTAATACATTTATCCGCCAGACGGTACACAACGCTCCCGTTTTTAAGCAAATTATAATTTCCCTAACAAATCTCCGTAATTACAGCAAAAAGCTTATCTTATAGAAATATAATTGCTTAGATATTTCGTGAATGAAGCCCGACCAACGTGTTTTTTTTCTATTTCAGAATTTACAAACCGACGTTGGTCTGCAGCTCATATTCCTAAAGTTATATGATAACTTTGTTGGAGTTTACACATGCACAGCGTCCTATTCCAACATGCGACTTAACGCTACAGTAGAGGTTGCCACAATAAGTAAGTAGACTATTCTGCTGTTTTATATCCGTTTATAATGGAGTATGTTTCAGTTGATATAACTTGGGTGGATGCGCCGGAATTCCAATATCCCATTATTGGATCTGACTACAAAGTTCGCTGCGAGGTGAATGCGAATCCATCGCCTGTTGTCGATTGGCGTCGTGGTAGAGATATTATTGTAACTAACGACAGATTCGTTGTAAAGAGTGATGGACTGATTATTAAAGACGTGAGGGAATCTGACGACGGCATATACACCTGCCGAGCGGCGGTTTTGGAAACTGGAAATTTTGACGCTAAAAATATTAAGGTATTTACGTAACTGTATTTTAATTAATCTAAAAATACTTCTGCCAAACGGTGCTTGTTTTGTAATTCTGATTGTAATTTCGTATTATTTTCAAACGTGTGTTTTTGTATGATATGAGGAAAAAAATCGATTGAGGTTTGTTTGGGATTGACGGTCACTACGAAAAATCAACACTATTTTCTTTTAATCGCAATATTTCGGAATATGTTATTCCTTCATCAGGAGTAAAACTACAAAATAACAAAAAACAATTCAGCATTCAGTAGCCCAAGAATGGTTACTACTTACGATTAAGTTTCTTAAAGCGACTATGATGACAAACATCTCCACATAAACCACGATAACAAATCAACTCCGTTCACATCAGAACAGGAACTCTATCAACTCGTATTCTAACAACTTCTTTGGCTCATCGAACCCAATGCAATGTAGCTGACACATTTGACTTTCTTGACAGGATCAAGGATATTAATGTTCCCAATAGCGTATATTCCCAATACCGTATGTTCTTATTTCGTTCAACGGAGTGAGCTTGTTCACTAATATTCCCGGGAACATGGTGACATCTATAGTAAGAGAGAAATGGAGTCTGATAGAACATAATTGTAGTCCTGACCTTCAGTCTTTTATCGACACTTTAAATTTTCTTATCAATAATAATACTTATTTCAACTTTCAGAATCAGGTTTTCTTACAGATTTTTGGGTACACCAATGGGGTCCCCGATTAGTCCGATTTTGGCAACTGTTGTTGTCGATTACGTTCTTGATAGTGCCATTCCTACGGTTCCCTTTACGTTGCCCTTCATATTCAAGTTCGTTGATGATATTATAGCCTTGGTTCCCGCAGACATGATAGAGCATACCTTAAACACCTTCAATAACTTTAGCCACCACATACAATTTACCATTGAGAGAGAAAATAATGGCTTTGTTCCTTTTTGGACTGCAAAGTCTTTAGGGAGGACTATTTTTGTATCACTGACAAAAGTACAAAAGTACGTACTCAGGAAGATACATTAACTACTATTCCAACCATACCTTCAAGCACAAAATAAATACGCTTGTGGGCATGAAAAATAGGGTTACCAGAATTTGTAATATCAAATTTCGCCGACAAGTACTCAATAAATTAAAAGAAACCTTTTTAGAGAACAGTTTCCCCTTAAAATTAGTTAATAAAGTTTTATTCTCTCACAAAAACTTTATACCTAGTATTTTTGACAATAGTATTATTCCCCATCAACCTTTCAAATATACAAAACTTAGTCACATTCTTTGTTTAACTGATAAATTAATTTCAATCTTTAAATCAAACGTAAATTCAGATGTTAAAATAATTCAGCATTATAATAATAAATTAGTTAATGTTTTCTCAAATGTAAAGGATCAAGACCCTGAAGAATATAAATCCAACTTGGTTTATTTAATTCAGTGTAGGGATTGTGATGGAAAGTTCGCAGTGGTTGAAGAACAGAATCTCGAAACATACGACTGTCACGCGATTGACAACCATCATACTTTTGATTTTGATAACGTCAATATTTTAGATCAGGAGCATGGCTATCACATTAGACTTTTCTTGGAAATGTACCACATAAACTTTCATGATAACACTGTCAATTTCCGGATAGATGTGGAGGGGCTTAGTAACTATTACGCATATATTATTGATATTGACAAGAACAGGAGGAACGGCGGCATGGAGGGAGGTTCCTTGTCATTTTTGACGTTCTAAGTTGCTATTATATTTGCTATTGTAGAACACTGCATAACTTTTGCGTGGCAATCATAACTTTTGCGTGGCGTGGTAGGTTGTTTGGGTTTCTTTTGACGGTGGTAGTGTGACATGTCCAATACGTGGATATCCTCCTCGGTCACGTGTGGCACTATGTGTGTAATGATTTGTCATTTATCTGTTTCAATGTGCAATTTTAGTTGATTTGTTATCGTGATTTATGTAGAGATGTTTGTCGTCATATTCGCTTTAAAAAACTTAATCTAAGTACTAACCGTTTTTGGTCTACTGAATGCTGAATTGTTTTTGTTATTTTGTAGTTTTACGCCTGATGAAGGAATAAAATATTCCGAAATATTGCGATTAAATTAAAATAGTTTTGATTTTTCGTAGTGAACGTCAATCCCAAACAAAGCTCAATCGAATTATACTGTGTTTGCGTTCAAAGAAAACTTCTCTCAATCAGGAGAAAATTCATGGAAAATAGTGAAAGTGACAAACAATAAACATTAATAATTCCCGTACTGTTACTTACTTTTCGTACTTGGTGTTTATTTTATTTTTGTTATTTTATACCTATAACGCCGTTATAATTTCAACCAAAAAAGATCATTGCGTTAGTCAGTTGAAACATGGAGAAACTATTCACTGCTTTCAGGTGGAAGTTCAAATTCCTCCAAAAATTGAACCAATTCCAAGTGCTACCATCGTGGAAGGAGAGTCTGCGTCAGTAATGTGTAAAGCCATTAGCAAGCCCCCATCTAACTACACATGGATTAAAATTGATTCCCGTGAAGATCTATCGAAAAAAGATCGATTTGTAGTCCATCAGAATACTGGACTGCTTATAATCAACAGGGCCGAATTCAATGATAATTCTGCTTATAAATGCACAGCCGAAAATCCAGCAGGTCGTGATGAGTATACCGTAAATATCACCGTCAGGGTAAAACCGAGGATTTACGAATTAATTAATATAACGGCCCCAATCGGAAATGAAACAAAAATTGTTTGCAAGGCTAACGGTAGGCCCGCACCTATGGTCCTATTCAAGAAGTTAAGCAGGACCGACGTGTTCCATATCGGGCAGCAACCCTACGACAACAGAATCCTATTAGAAAATAAAGTTGATGAAGTAAAAGGCGAAACTTATGGTATCCTAACAATTCACAATCTAAGAAGGCAAGACGATGGATTATACGAATGCATAGCTGATAACGAAATCGACAAGGCGTTTAAAAACGGACACATTGCTGTCGAGTTCCCGCCTACTTTTGACCCGACGAAGAATATAGCAACTGTCTGGACATGGCGCGATAAGCCAGGAAATTTGACCTGTGTGGCAGAATCATTTCCCAATGCAACGATTAAATGGCGAATTGGTACAACTGATATTGATGGCGATGTGCCGTATATGAAAATTGATGACCGAGGAGCCATATCGACATTAATCGTTACACCTGGACAACCAAAACTATACGCGAACTACGAATGCATAGCGACTAATAGATTAGGTCAAAATAGAACATATTTCACCTTAAAAGAAGCCAAAGTACCGGAGTCAGTTCAACAGGTTAACATTGCCGCAGTCACCGCTACAACCATCAAGTTTAATATTGTTGGTCCAAGGCATTTGACAGGCATGCCCTTGAGGAGTTTTATCTGTAGATACAAGAGAGAAGATCAATCTGTGGATAGGAATAAGACTTGGAGTGTCAGTAAGTATTGAATATCTTATCTTTTAAGAACTCTCCTAACCTTCTGTATTCTAGATGCCCCATACATAATTGAAAATCTCACACCACAGAGAAGATACTTCTTCAGATTCGCTGCTGTTAATGACGTCGGAATTGGTGGATTTGGGTCAAATATGGACTATGCTATGCCTATGCGCTCCGTTCCAGTAGAACCAAAGATTTTAGTTTCGCCACTAGAATATGGCGATACAGCACCATATGATCTTGTCACTGTTAGTCCATACGCTGACCACTATGAACTTCGGTGGAACGTTCCATATGACAACGGAGATCCAATCGATTATTACATTATCAGATATTGTGTGGTATGTGTTATTTATGTTTAATTGATATTAAATTTTAATTAGGGTAGAAACAAGCTATTAGTCATTGTTATATCTGTCGTCCATATAAGGACATGGCTAAGCCACAGAATATTGGTAGATTTACAAGAAGATGTAGACCCTTTTTGTCAAGTCATTCGTCTTCATCATATTTATGAGAAAATAGTTTCAAAATATCAAAAATCAAGCTTTGATTGCAGCCTGGTCTACCTACCTAACATTTGTTGTCATTATTTGCTTGTTATTTTTTGGAGGTAATATCAAGATGTGAAATAAGATGTTTTCGTTTGATAATGACATTTGTCAATATTATCGATAAAATAGTGAGTTTTAGCATTTTGATTGCGAAACACTAATAACAAACATCGGCTGAGACGTGCATTCGTTATACCATAATTAATCAACATTTTGTAATTCATTATGAAGCAGAATAAAGACGAAATGAAAAGTAATTGTCTCTTGGTACAAGGTTGGGTAAAATAGTGTTACATTCAGCCCAAAATGTGATTAATCCATCGAATTACGGGAGATGCTCTATTATACTGTTTTTCTGATTTTGCATATTAAGCCCTAATGAGTATGACAAATGAGTTGTAGCAAGCTTTAGATGAAACTTTACATGGTCACTTTTGAATTTTTAAATTAATTTAATTCCGTTGACTATGTAAGTTATGTATTTACTTTTAGACTGAGAAAATTAACGGTGAATGGCGTGATTCCGAATCCGAGTGCAGTTCAGAAATCCAGCAGCCCTTCCAGTTCCAAAGCTATGAACTAAATAACCTTCTTCCGGACAGAACCTACAAGATAGAGCTCCGGGCCCACAACGCGATAGGTTCAAGTACACCAGCTCAAATTAGAGTAAAAACAGCAAGAGGTAAGAGCAACTATTTTCAATACACTTCTATCCAAAATAGCGGATGTGAAAACATGTCGAAAATGAGTTTATTCGCAGCTTTGGCATTCGCACTACAAGTAGTATTGTGTATTTGATGTAGTGGGATGAATAACGAGTGAACGAATAGGAATTTAAACATCCATACCTTATCGTAAAGAAGGTATATTGATTAAGTTATTACATTTTTAATTTGTGATTTTACTTTTACGATTTAGTGAGTGATTAGATGACTGTGAAGTGCGTAAATGGCTATTTCTCTACTATTAGGCAAAATCAATGTCTGAGGCATAAAGAATACTCTGGGAAACTAATAATCTGCCGCAGAAGACAAGCTAACGATTTCAGAATATACATTTGCCGAATATAATACATAATTGGTGCGATCTAATAAGCTCTAGTTGTTAAACTAATCAAAATATCCGAAAAATTAAAATTAATAAATAAAATTTTGAAATACCATGGCATCCAAAAAATTGTTTCAATCCCGCGTGGCGTCACAAGCTGTCAACGTATGAAGTATAAATAATATTTCTAATAACTTCTAGAATAACGTATAATGCTCGTTTTGTGGAAAGAAAATACTTTTCCTTGTTTTTTTTGTTTACAGAAAATCTGAATAACCCCGAAAGTAAAAGCAAGCTATGAAATAAAAATACCTAAAAATCCATTTGTTACTCACAAAAGGGTGTTTTGCTAGCCTCGTTTAAGTTTCGGAGCTTTAGATTTTAAGTAAAAAACAAGGTAATTTTGGATAGGGAAAACCCGCTAAAATATTTACAAAAAAAGGGTCAATTTATCATATTAAAAAAAAAAAATTTATTTTGAAAAACTGATGACGGCTTGTAACGTTTCCATTTCTAACGTTTTTAATTACATATGAGATATACATATTGCTAGTAGTGTGAAGATTGAAACCATACCATATTCGCAATAACAGCACGTTTCAGTCCGTTTCAGTCCATGTTGCTTTATGTTTGGCTATGCAACATTTCTGCTAATATCGGGTCAATTTAATTTAAAATAGGTGTATTAAAATCAATCGGTAATGACATTTGTCTTGATTTGCTAAAAAAGGGCACTAGAGATCATATAGCATCGTATAAAGGCTGATTTTTCTTATACGTTGTAACAAAAACATTGCAACGGCAAGAGAAATCTAACTGTACTTAAGTTATCTTTAAAGATCGTCGAGAAACCATTGGTGTTGTTATGGGCGTCATGTTTGAATTTATCATTTTATTTCTTTTCGTCAGTTTCGATTATGATGTATCACATTTGTTATTTGGTGTGATATTTTAGACGTATGTTACTTGTCCTTGTTCTTTTGTTTGTTTTTGCTAAGATTGAATCGGAGCTGAAATCAACATATTTTGAGTATGTCACATCATACTCATGTTTAAATAAAGAGCACTGCCGACATCAGCCTGAAGCCAGCCTGAATACATTGAGTTGTTCCTTTTTTTAGATACTTTTTATTTGAAGATGTAATTTTTACATGAAAAACGAACAACAAACACCTGACCGTCAGACAAGTGAAAGCAAACTGCCATAATTTTAGTTCAATAAAAAACGATGTAGCTTTTAGTTCCAAATCACTGCAAAAGCAACATTTGTTTTTGTTGCAAAAAATGACAATTTGCAAAAAATCTACAGCCCAAGAATCCTTAAAAAATTTCAAAATTTACCATGGTGCCTATAAGAAAACTAAACGTTGGCCATAGTTTCTCCACCATATTTAAAGATAACTCAAGTTCGCAATTGGACTTTTCGTGTCTATGCAATGGAATCGTTTGTCTATGCAGACGTCCAATTCAACTTCGTTTTTGAGTAAAAACAGCAAAAACGATGTTTCGAAATTTCGCCCAGTATACTAAAAACTCATCCTGTATTCGATGCTATAAAATCTCTACAGTTCCTTTTGACCAAAAGAAAACAGATGTCATTACCTACTAATTTCATTGTAGCTTAAATTTCACATTAAATTGACCCGATATTATCAGAAATCTTGCATAGCCATACATAAAGCAACATTATATTGGATTAAAACGTTCAATTATTGCAAATATGGTATGTTTTCAATCTTCATAACATAAGCAATTAGTTTTTGAAAGAAATGCCGGAATTTACTTAAGGGGGAGCCTCGTATTGGTGGCAATAAAATTAGGAAAACTTTGGGATTTTTTTTCTGAAAAACTGTAATATTTTTATTTCAAATTTTTACTGTACATTTCTGAGTATTTTGAGAATACCAATAAAGTTCTTCTCAATCGGCGCGTGATTTTGTGTCTGCCGTATCCTTCTGAAATATACCAACATGATTCATTTGTTGTTATCATACCAATATCTCGTCCACTTACCTAATTTTAAAGTATAAAAAAATGTGTAACAAAACGGCGAGCTTTAGAAAAAAAAGTTTTTTATTACAAGTGCAAAAAAGTGGTTAAATAATTTTTAGTTGTAAAATCCAATAGGTATGTCGACTAGCTGATTAAATTGTCTTGCAAATGGTATTTTTTATTCATAGACGCTGCATAATTGTACGCGCCAACTCGGAAATGTAAAAAAAATGTGTACGAGGAAAATGCGATTGATGTTAGCGGTAGACGAAAACGTATTTTTACTTTACTTTACATTTTCGATGTTTTCGCTATTCAGCCACGCCTGGGCCCTAAAAGAGGTCATCTTCGGGGTCAAATCCCCCCTTGCAGCTTGCCTTTGTATTCGATCACGTTCCGAGCGGCCCTCTGCCCCCACTGTGCCGTGCGCACTGTTACCTGCTCAGTGCTCAGAGCGCCGAAGGACCTTTGCGAAAGTAGCTATATTTAGTTGCTTAGGCAACCGGTTGGAATTTCGCTTTGAAATTTCAACAGCATATCAAGAATATTTACACAATAAAAAAATCGATTTTTTGACCCATCTATACGAGGCTCCCCCTTAATAGCTTTGGAAATATGCGTAATTGAACATTTGTACCGTTTTTTTTGCCCTCAGTGTATATTCAATTTCTAACCTTCATTTGTTTTCGACCATCCATAATCTCTTGATAACTCTATGGAATATGAGTAGGTACTGTGAACGAAAAGGGAATAGATGTTTTCCATAGATTTACTTGTGCTGAATGCGAATCCTGGTTCAAAAGTTTTGTATTAAATGTATTAAAAATTTATGACCTATGACCTATGAACATTTTAGACGTTAAGCTTCTATTATTCTATTCCCTTGGTGACAGATTTATTCTTTGTTTTTTTGTATTACTAGTTGAGAGTATTTTATTTAATGAGGAAAGGAGATTCTTGTAAAAGAAATTATTCCGCTACAAAGTTAAAATGATCTTTTTTCCTTAACCCGACCAATTTTTGCATTAGTAGAGAAATTCCCATCTACATGTATGTTTTGTATGGATTAAAATCAACGAACATTTACCATAGATGGTGTGATTTACTCTCATGGTGTTCGTCCACTGGTCAACTATCTCCTGCGGGCTGCGATGACATTGCTGTTGTGCAGTGTTGTGAGACCGACCTGGTGTTAGTAACTGTCACAACTCGAATTTACAGGGGATTAATTGTTGCATAATATTAATTATTTCGAAATGTGTGTTCGCCCTAAACGAATCTAATCAATTTAGAACAAATTATAGATATGTATATCTCATCCGAACAGTTGTACTCTTTGTTGAGCCTATTTTTTCATTCATCAGATTATTTTTTTATCATCCAATTGCAGATCGCATGAATGGAGTTTTTTGTTTTGTTTTCTTACACATTCCACATTTCTGTTGCTAATAGTTTGCCAAACATTGGCAATACTTGATTACTATAGTGCACTGTTCTTGCTTGATGTTTATTTTCAATCTGAATATTAAAATCCGTTTTTATTGGCTGCTTTTTATTATCGTTCATTAGTTTTACTAATAATTTTGCGTCACTAATTTTTTGTTGGTGGTAATAATGCGTGAATGTAGCGTGGATGTAGAAAAATGCATGCATTTTTCGACTTAACCTTGTACTGCCAAAATCGTAAATGTAAAATACACGTTTAATAACTTGTGAAAAAGCTCTAAAATTTCATACACCGTCTTTTTATTTTTATTGTGAGAAAAATAAACAGCATGATTCCACTCGATGTTACCCACTTTATTTTATGTTATAATCATCATCATCATTTTGTTTAGTTTCATTCGCAACCATATGTAAAAACATGTCAAAGCAAATATTTATGGTTTAGTTTTGTGTAATGTTGACAATAAAATTAGTCGCATTTATATTAATTCCATATCATTGAAATTGATTGATCAGAATAACAACATTAAAATATATATTTGAGGAAGTGTTAATTAAGTGTAAATTTTGAATTTATAAATATATAATTATAAGTTTATAAAAATGTATGATAAGACGTTGTTTTATATATATAATGATAAAGAAGTTAAATAAAAATAAATGGTTTTAATTAGTTCGTCTATAATTGTAATACATAATTATAATACTAACATATCATAGATTATTTCACAGGTTTTATATCAATGTGAAATAAGCTACATTTAACATATCCCTATGTCAGTACATAACAATTGTTCTAGTTTTACGCGGTATTCCATTTCCGAGTGTAAAAATAAAGCAATTGTTATTGTTCACATTCCCAAGCAAAGTTGAAGTAGTAAATGTTGTGCTTCTGTGAAGTGACGTCAAGTGGGCTTAAAATACAGAGTGATTCGCTTTTATTGTGTTTAAAGAGTAATACATCAACAGCTGGAGAGCACACAGCTCAACGTTGAAGTGTACGTAGAAACATATTCTTTTCTACTTTAAAGGCTGCTTCTTTCAATCTCCGCCGCCTTTAATATGGAAAATTAGGTGTTCATAGTAGTAGGTAGATAGATGTGCTTATTTGGGGTTAGATAAACGCTTTGCATGACTACGCTTTCACAACTAATATCTAACATTTCATACGCTCAACTACAGAAATGTAAGTTTTATGACTAATACAACACAAAATTAACACGTCACTACACTTTCGACGCAATAAAAACGGATTAGTGTTTTGACTTTTCAGTTTTCGCTTAGACGAAATTTTCTTTCTACATTCTTTAGATAGGCATTTTGTATATGCAGGTGTCCCTCAACTTGTAAGCATAAATTTCGGAGCACATACACAATTTAACAAACCCTAAAACGCTTCCCAGCGCTATTTTAAAATTGTAATTTGCTTTTTAATTTTTGTAATAGCACATGACCTGAGTCATTAAATATGTTATAAAGTTTTATAAAAACGTGCGAACAGTAGAGGGGGGAGATCAAAAACAGCAGGACAACGCCAACCTACAAAAGTACGGCCGCTTGGAGCCGTTGGCTTCATATATTTCATCATATATTATTACCTACAACTTGTTTGGAATGCTCCCGAATTTGTGCCCACAAGTTGAAGTGCACCTTGTACATTTTAATGAAATTCTATGACACGCAATCTGCTCATATTTTCAAAATTAAATAAAAATTAAGGAAGGATATTCAAGAAGTTATTTTGCTCATATGAAGAGATTGTTAGCAAGCAGTAGCTTTCTCTTAGGGAAAGCAATAGTTACACAAATCATAATGCGTTGCCAAGAACAAATATTTACTTAGCTTAAGTAATGTTATTAACAAAATATACAGTTATACGTACACATTATTACGATATGATGGCTGTTCACTCAATATCTTTCAAAGGAACCAATGATAAGTATTTTATTACCTATTTAAATAATTTCCAGAACTTTCGAACCTGATAAGAATTAATAAATTCTGCTTCTTGCCTGACGCCATTGTTAAGGTGATGGTTAAAAGGAAATCAATCATAATTTTCAACCATCTGACACACCTGTATGTTTAAGTATATGCTTTAAAAATATACGTTACAATGATCTCTGAACATTTGCCACACCTGAACATACTAAACATACTTCAGTTCAGTGTATGTTTAGTATGTTAAATATGGTAATTTAAAGTTATGACTTTTATTTGGCTGCCTATCACTTTTTAAACATAACCTTAATAATTGATGCGTTATATTTCTATTTTTGAATATATTACTAGTACTAGGTTCGCCAGAAACTTGTACTATAACTTTTACCATAATAATTTTACAACCGTCATAGGGGTTGGTAGTTGATACCCTATCAAAGTTAAGAAAATTATTACAATCGTATTATAAAAAATCAAAATAAACTTTATTTATCATGAAATTACATACCACAAATATTATTTTAATACAAAAAAATATCGAAAATAACATGATTATGTAACATTAGAAATGAATATTCACGATATTCATACTATTCATAATAACAAATGACAACTGATTCTGGTATAATTTTATTTCTCTAGAATCTGAATCGGTCAGTTGTGACTGGTTGTAGTTTTTGAGAACCTCAGTGACAAAAAAGTGGAGGATGCGTTTTGGTGGTAGTTTTCCTCAAGAACTGGTCAGTACATTATTGAAATTAACAAACAAGTCATTTTTTATTTAATAAAAAATATATTTATGGTATTAAGCAACCATTAAATATTATTTAAAAATATTGCAGACGATTCTCCAATTGTTTTCAGATGATACAACCAACATTTTGAAAAGGCACCACAAAAAATAAATGTTTGGACACATAATATAGAACAATACAAGTTGAAGTGTGGGATTTGAGTAAAAATATGCCACAAAAGCGTGAGATTCATTTTAATATATTCAAAACAAAGAAATAGGTTAAATTTTATCTCATCAAACCTTTCAACGCAACTTTGCCCCAATTTCGTATACCTACATATTCAAGTAATTCAAGTAAACGATTATAAGTTTTCAAGAATGTCCGTTGTACGAGGACAATAGTGTCAACGCGTGGACGCGAGGAGCGTATGATAACGAGGACAATTCTCGCAAAACGAGGACGGGAGGCAGCCGTAGTACATACATATATCCATAATCCCACAGGTTGAACAATATTAATTTAGCATTTACACCATCATGAAGCGTGTATGCTTGTGCGAGATCGATTTTGTTGTTTCAGAATGTTTGTCACACTAATACCTACGTCTAGTACCTATATAACCATACCGGGTAATCATGTAGTGTTTATGATCAAAATATATGGTATCATTTAAAGCTGACATTCTCTGAAAATGCCTGGCCTCACTAACTTCAAGAATTTCAGTATTAATCAATATTTAATACCTCGACATTTCGTCATTTCAGTTTCATAAATGTCAAAAAATACCAACTGCGCATCTAATGTCGGTTTTCCACCAAACGGACATTACATAAACAAAACAGCAACACGTGTCGAAAAGGCAAAACGGGTAGTGCTTGCAAAGTTTGTGAAGACTCGAGTCTTTTGTGACTGTTTTCTTTTTTATTTTGCGTACCCTGATCGAAAGCTGTACTATCAAAGGGTTTCGGTGAGTTTACGAACTCGGTCGGTGCAGTGGAAACATGTGGCTGCGTTTTAGTTTCTTTATTATCACATTATCATATTGAATCATTCAAATCGGTGTATTTACACCGAATATTTAGACTCCAAACAAAACCTATGCGACACCATACTGTGGACGGAAACAAATCTTTCTGTTTTGTTTTAGTTCATAGTTTCCTTTTAATGTTGCAAAAAACAAAAACAGCACATAAACTCGACTGTCCGCTTGATGGAAATCCGGCATAACAATGACAGAGCAGTGATTCACAAAAACATATTTATCATCAATTTTGCGCCTGTTTCGGTATCCGCAGCATAAATTTCCTTTGGGAAAGTGCATTTTTATCCATATATGGTTTAAATACAAAAGAGTTTTATAGATGACATGGTGTCTCAGTGGTATTGAAGAACTCTGTATTATAGATATCTCACTTTTGAGAAATCGGGCCTTAAAGGGGTCTTCCGCTTGGATGGTTTTAAAAAATTAATTTTTCTTTTTTCGCTCTATTCTAATTTAGAAGGTCTCAAAATTGTTCTTTTAAGAGGGTTTTGCAAAATTCGCCCTAGTTCTGGAGTTGTAGCCGGTGATTTGTGTATGCATCGCCCAGTTGTGATACGGGAGGAAGAAATCCCTCTAACCGCGTAGTTATACGTATTGCATATGCTCGCGATTTCCCAAAAGTCGGGTTTTTCCAACCACGTTTTTGGAAACTGTATTTCATATATCGAGATGATTCTTTGTTTTGTATGTTCAGCACACATCTAGCTTTCGTTCAATTGTTAATTTTTTTATATTTTTGTTTTATTTCATTTTTGCAGCATACTATGTCACGAAAAGAGCGGCGAAAAAGGATCTGTTTTGGGCATACGACCGCCATTTTGTTAAAAATCAAAATATTGAGAAAGTGAACGATCGAACGATAACCAACGAAATAACAATTAAGAAAAGGTTTCACTTTTTTGTATCAGACGACCTACACACGTGGAATCGCGGTTACTGTTTCATATTAATGCTTGCACAAAAGCGCGCACAAGTTCATCTGCAAGGTCACAATAATTTTAAAATTATTAATGTTATACAACGATATTAACACAAAAGAATAAAAAAGATTTTATCTAAAACTCTTGTGTGGTTCTTTCATTATAAATTCCTTAAAATAGGCTCGAAAAGTGGC
Organism: Melinopterus prodromus; assembly: GCA_964023965.1. NCBI lineage: Eukaryota > Metazoa > Arthropoda > Insecta > Coleoptera > Scarabaeidae > Melinopterus > Melinopterus prodromus. The sequence goes on along the minus strand of OZ030394.1, from coordinate 27,980,676 downwards.
CAACAAAGCGGAAGATCCCCTTAAGATTATTTTGATGTATGTACGACATTAGACATGTGTCGTCGTTTTCTATTCAATTAATGCTGCAGCTATAAAATAATAGATGTTGAGTGAACATTAGTCAAACTGCCAACATAATCGACATGGCACCGCTTTATTAATTTGAACACAACACGGACAAGTGTAAATTCCCGAGCTTACTTATGCACAATTTCGAGCAAAACCCACGCTAAACGTATGCAAATCGAGTGCACAGAACTGTCGCGTCGTGGACAAATGAGTTCTCGTAAGTTAATTGACGCTGGTCGCCGACAATGCCCTTGTTTGCCGTCAATCGTACTTAACTGGCCGCCGGGTAGTTTGACTGTATCAACTGAACGTTGCCCGCAATACAGTCCACTGAACTGATGACGTGATTTACTGTCGTCCTGGCGGCGTCCGTTCATCGGAAATCCTGGTTAATTATTGCGGACGCACAATGGCGATACGGCTTCTCCGTTCCGAACCGCACGTAATATCAGATGCGCTCTGCTGTCGACGCCCAGCAAAACAGATTTCATATCAACTCCACTTTGTAATTATGACTCTAATCAGGGGTTCTGTGCACTTTATTTGTTGTACCATTAGTGGAATCAAGTTAGATAGTTACAGATAGTGCGTTATCGCGGAATCCATTAAAACTACGTTTTAAAATGTGGCAATTTCAAAACCCGAATACCATTATAATTTACAAATTGACGCTAATTGTTTATAAAGGGTGTTACTAAATAAAAGTAATATTACATTCTAAGGTATCGACTAACTTATGATAAGGAAATATTCGTCAATACACAGGCTGGAAGAGAAAACAAGTTGCGCATAGTCAAAAAATAGCAGCAAATTTAGAAACAACATGTTTATGGAAAATTGGTCATGTGAGGTATCATATCAATATCGTGATTTCCTGGTGGAACCCGCGTTGGCTTTAAAATAGTCGACGTTTCACACTCTTTTGCAGGAGGCTTCTTTAAGACTACGTATCGAGCCAAGTGCTACGAAGATGCTGTCATCTTTATAGGGTCTATATACCGGGTGATTTAATTTCGAGCATCATTTTTCAGTTTGAAGATATCCGCAAAAAGTGAAATGGTAAGGCATCGTTTTTAATTTTTTGCAAAACCAAATGTAGCTAGACCTTTGAAACAGAAACTTTCCGCAGCTACTTTTTAACAAGCAATGCAGTGTCATTTTTTAATTTGAAACATCAAAGTTGGCGGCGTAACCATGTGACAGTGACAGACCACCGCGCCGGACTCGTTGCCAAGCAACTTCAACAAAATGTACTTGGATAAAGCGGCGCGCTCAGCGTTGGGTTTGCAATTCAACCAAATAAACTTTAATTGTGGTTGATGCCCAATAACGAAAAACGTGATATGACAAGGGTTTATTATTGTTCTCATAGCAATGCCCCATAGTACAATATTCCTAACATTGGAGTTGGTGTGTTGAAAACCATGAAAAAGATATTTTGGAATTGGTAAACGATAGATTACCATAATTTGCAATGCTTCAACTACTGGTTTTTAGATAAATGACGATCCTCGGATTTCTACGCGGGAAGTAGCCTCTATAATTTGTAATTTCCGCAAGCACGTGGTTGGGGAGCATTACGAACAAAGAAATTGAAACCGTGCATACCCCCACACAGTCAAAATTTGCAGTTGTACGAAATTATTTTAATCAACAATTTCCAAATCGCGGGATTGGTAATTGTGGAGTGGTGGAATATCCTTCGAGATCCCCTGATTTAAGTCCTCTGGACTATTTTCTATGGGTAACTGTGAACGACGAAATTTATCACGATACTCGCAGAAATATCGAGGATCTGCGGGATTTTTTTTTTTTTTTTTTTTTGGGGATGTTGCCATGTGCACAAAGCCAGTGGCTTGTCTGTGCGGCAGTCGGGGAGACGGAGTATTATAAAAATCCCCTGCCTAACCTGGGCTTGAACCCTGGACTTGTGAGTGGAAGGCATTCGCCTTATCCACTCGGCCACCTCCGCTCCCTATCGATCGAGTAACAAATGCGGTCAATGCTATTCCGGGAAGAACAGTTAGAAGAGCATAACAACATGTAGAAAAGCGGGCACGGTTTGATGCCTTCAAGAAAATGGCGACCAATTTGAACATTTACTTTAAAAATAAGCTTTTTGTTGTATAAACTTGCTTCTTTTACAATATGAATGTTATAAATCCAAAGCACTCTAGATCAGTCCGGCGCGGGCGGTCTATCTATAACCAAGCTCCAGTTGAGTACCTGATAAGCACGACAAACAACGAGAAAAATAATATTTTTTTTTTTTATTAAACCTTCGTTTTTAAAAATAATGCCAACAGGTTATATATTGCGGAAATGAGAAAAAACACGACTATCAGAAAATGCCAAAATTCCACATGGCGTCAATAAGAAAAATAAAAGTTGGCTATGGTTACGCTGCCATCTTTGATGTTATTTCAAATTAAAAAATAACAATGCATTCCTTGTTAAAAAGTCGCTGTAGAGTGTTTTTGTTACAAACGTGTAGCTACGTTTGGTTTTGAATAAAAGATTAATAACGATATTTTAACATTTTAGCTTTTTGTGGATATCTTAAAAATGAAAAATGATACATCAAATTTCTTATCAGATAATTGATCAGCACAAAAATACGAAGCTTTGGCAAATTTAAACATAGGCTCTATGTCCACTAATAAGCGAGATCCCCACGGCGAGCCTCTAAATTGAATCACCCGGTATACGGGCGTTTTGATGTTACCGATGGTGTTTGGTTGGTGGTTATCGTACGATAGACAGGTAGGATAAGAAGGTAGAACCAGTTGGCTCAAGACCGACTTTCAAGCATGGTGCCACTGAAACCCATCCTTTCTATTGATATTGGATGGGTGTTTCAAGATTTTCCCTGTTTAAACAAACAAAAATCCTCTTCCGAGGATTCTATTATTACCTAACAAGTGTCCGTGGATGAATAGAAATTTTGAAATACCCCAATATACAAAAAAAAACAAATATATACCAATATACAAAAAAATTTAAAAATCCTGGCATGTTATTATTCGTCTCGAGTTATAAATCACAGTATAGTAATTGCCTGCATACAACACACCTCATAATGGGCTGCTTGTTAACAAAAAAAACAATTGTAGCAATAATTATAATCCTTGATTATCACTTATTATTAAACCAACCACACACCATGCTATGAACTTTTGCTAAACTTGCAGCATACGTTTCCCTTACACCTGAAATTTTAGGTAATGAATCGGTGTAGTCAGTATAAATGCACAAAGTCTCTCTTGGCAAACCACCCGCAAATGACAAACTGTAGGTCATCACTCGGTAGACGCAGCATAAAATATGTTTCTCCACGGTTTTGTAAACAACCCCTAAATGGTAGTATTGTGTATAGCATCCAAAGATTTTAATAAATAGGAGGATCCAAAGATTTTAATAAATAAACAGATATTGTCAATTTTGAAGACATAAAGGTTGTGTTTTAAATTTGGTACATTTTAAATAAGAGTTGTTAAAACCCGAGTAGTTCCAACGGATTCCAAGATAAAGCCGCTATTTAACTCCACCACATTTACAGTACAACATTAACATGACGGTTATGGTAAACACCACAAATGACAACACCGCTCTCTTCACCAAAGATTGTCTCTACGTTATTAACATCCACCATTTCATCCATTTTAACAGCGTACAGCCATTCTTTTGTGAAGCAACTATAACACGCACATTTCCGCTGCTGATTAATTACGCATCATTAATAGTCATTGACTGGAATTTAATTCTCCTTTGTGTAAATTAGGATTGGACACTGTCATACCAAGGCATGATCCTCCAGCAATGAGCAGCATCGTTATTGTTGGCATTGCAATAGCAGCCATCATTGTCACCTTGGTCATCGTGGATGGTCTATGTTTCTGCATCAACAAGACAGGGATCTTAGCATACTTCTGCGAATGTGCACGATCCAAAAGAGTAGATGAAGAGGATTCAAAAATTTCCAGGTAACTTACATTTTCGACTCAATAATGGCACGGCCAGACAGTTCACCATGAGTTAACTTTGCGAACATGGCGTAATCGTGGCTTGTCTGGCCATACCATATGCTTATTATAGCAACACACTATTACACGATTTCTTTGATCTTAAGCTACCATACGCAGCTACCTCTTGGCATAAAGTGCTGCAAAACCATAGTTTAAAAATAGTCGCTTGACAAGAGATAGTTGCGTGTAATACATGTTTCCCTATGTTTTTTCTTAATCTTATATAACAGTTTAATTCGCACTAACATAACCTGCTTAATTAGCTGATCCACATTTTCCGAAAAAGTTTATTTTTTGTTTTACCACACACGATACAGTAGTTGGGAATTTTAGTTTATACAGTTGGCGATTTCCACTGCCTTATTGCAGTTATAAAGCTGCTCCGGCCCATCCAAACTGCCTGAACCTGCCACAGCCAATCAAATTGGCACCCTCAACCGAGTAAGACAGTGTTTATATGTTCTTGCACTATGTCTATGTTGCTCGTGCATATTTGATATTCTGCATGCTGGTTATTATATCACACCTACTATAAGACGGTTATGTCTCGAGCTACATTTTGCGAACTTTTTTTACTCAAAAAGAATGATAGGTTGACAGGGATGTCTTCGTAGATTACAAATTTGGTAATCAACAGTCTCCACCACATCACATATGTGCAAAACAGGACAAAAAATGAGAACAATCTCGATTTTTTTACTTATTGGTGCTATCCAAAAAGATAATGGACATAGTCACTATCCACATAGTTTTTCAATTCATACATTACATTCACGGTTTAATCTTTCATTTTAGCCTACTTTAAGAATTCTATCACGTCACGTATCACTTTTTAATATCTAGCAACAAATAACGAGACTTGATAGAATTTTCAGAAGTAAGCTGAAATAAGAACTTGATAATTAAAACTGTTGAGGCAATCATCGGTGCCAAATTCACTTCCTTTAATTTCTTTAATTTTCAATGTGGAAGTCACTTAAAGAATTCTATGAACTCGTATTAAAAAAAAATTCACAGATTGTTAATAAATCATGCACTGTTTGGTATTTTAAATGTTTAATCTTAATGTTTAAAGTTTGAACTGCTGAATTAAATCTTGAACTTTAAAGCTTTGAAGAGAAACAATGACAAGTCTGCTGTCATATTTCTTTACTTAAAGATTTCTATCGCCTAACATATTTCGATTGTTACAATCTGTCAAAAGCAACAAGGCATTTTTTTAATAAAAACTAACTCAATTTGAAAGAATTATCTAAGTAGGCAAAAATTAAAGATTGCAACTTCAAGCTTCTAAGAGAAACCCCAGTGGCAATCTGTAAACTGCTATTTAATTACTACCCAACGCAGGACTAAAGTTGACAATTGACTCCCACCCGGTAATATAAAGCCTATTATACATCACCCTATAGAGTTGTCATAAGGTTTTTAACACTGAGCCCAAAGTGTGCTATAATGGAGATTTTTGCGAGAATAAAGTTATCGAAGTGATGTGCGTCATTCCTTTTGAGTAAAAATCGCTATTGCTCATCATATCAAGCATCAGTGCATGCAGTAGCGTGTCGTCACTAAATGTTTTGTAAATCAGCATGCTTCATGTTTTAAAATAAATAGTATCGACAAACTTAGTACCTACTCTAACGTTAGCAAATGATATTAAACCTATCTCAGACAAATGTTGACTTTTTTGGTTTATTCCATTATGCATGCTCAACACAAAGCACCTTTGTGGCAATGTTTGTGAATTTTCCTATTTTTCCACACATCTCATGATTTTTTAGAGCCAGTTCGACCACCAAACCGAATATTTCAATAGAAGGTTTTCCTATTCGTCCATTTTGAAACGCCCCTATTAAATAATTACCACCTGATACCCCTATACTACATGACTCTCCATCATGTGCGGAGTCTTCGGCATCAGATTCGTACGCGGTGGCTTTGTGGTTGCGTACAAACCAGTACATAGTATATAAGTAATACTCCTGGAATGCGACTAGACAGAGAGGTTGTTTTGCATTGAAAACGGGATGGAGGATACTCTATGTATTTCTTTCTACAATTACAAAGTACATACTCTACGCGCACGCGCGAATTTGGCCCGGATAGTGCAGTGTTGTAACAATGTTGAAGCCAGCGAGAACCGAATTACGATTATGTAGCTATGTAAACTTTGCCCCTCCGTTCTCAAAACTTGAAATTATGTATCTCTAGATCTTTTGTAATTCGTTTGCAATTGTTCACCCCGCCGTTTTCGAGGTAAAATTAAAACAATTTTGTAGGGGCGAGACACACTAGCCCGCCCCTCCTATTTCTAAATTTAAAATTCTCTTTCTACCGATCGTTTGCACCCTTATTAGTTTTCGTTGATCGTTTGCAACTCGTTTGCAATTGTTAGCACCCTTTTTGGTTTTTATTGCAGGCCTACAGTTTTCCAGATATATTTAAAATAAAGTTTGAAATGAGACCACACCTCCCTCTATTTAAAACTTAACAGTATTCGAAAAAAAAATACGTACAAATGAATAAATGTGAACCAACCCTCACTTAAATCTAAACAACACTTGATTTCAAGTATACTTTACCCTCACGAGCCGCCACTGGTAAAGTGTCATTTGGCTAAAAATTGATCTTCAATAAATAACTCTTCAACTTTTACCGATTTCGACTATTTCGTTCGCGTTATTGTAGCGAAATACAGTGTAATTATCACTTCAAAAATGTTGCAGCAGATGATACCGCAAGAACCAAAATATAATTTTTATGGTCTTAGTTTGAGATACTGTGTAAAATTAAGGAAGTAAATTGACGTCTAAATTAAGGCCAATTTATTGCACAACTTCTTGTACAATAAATTACGTACGCACCGAGAAATGGTTGTCTAATGTTAAGAAAATAACATTCTTAACATAATTTGTTTATTTTAAGACAACACATACTTATAGTAAGAATATTTCTTTAATACCGATAAAAAATAATGTGCAGGATGCCGATAGATGGCGCTTTAGTTTCTCGTCGTAACAGAGTCTCCTAGAGGGTAGGGAAGACGGGTGTCTTTTCTAGTTGGAAAATAACAATATTCTTTTTGGATGCGTTAATTGCATTCCATGTAAAATATTATTGCTTTCATAATAACATGTTCATATTTAAAAGAAATAAGGTAAATGTTTAGTCCAAGAATGTGATCTGATGAATCTAACTAGTACTACCCAACCTACTGATTTAAAAGAACAAATTCGTAAGTCAAATAAGTATAGTATCCATTTTAAATTGTACAATCTTAAAGTAAGACAACCGGTCAAAACAACAGTTTTCTTCAATGAACGATATATATTCTTGGGTATATATGAAACAACCGTTGTTTTGGATTAACAAAGGGTGCTTTGAACTGCGACAACGTTTCGTAGTGCGTAGTGTAAAACGGCTATTGCAAAGATCAACGATATGTTTTATTTTATTTACCCCAATGTATAAATTTAGTGGAAGATTTCTCTTACAGATGGCCAAACTGAATGATCATTATTAAATTGATTCTTCAATTTCAGCATCCATATCACCGGTAGACGTACACACTGAGCGTTTTAACAACGTTTGTTTGCTGAGGGTTCACAATCTGGACATCTGTGTGGTTATTAAGACTTGTTAGGATGACATTTAAGCCATTAAAGGCCAGTTTGTTGTATCTATATTAGCAACTTAGTATGAAAAAAATATTGTAAAAAAACAATTCATAGTTACTAGCCTATGTAACATTCTTGGAACGTATTCAGAATGTGCTTGTTTTTGGTGCATGATGAATGTGTTTGATCTGCCAATTCGTCATTTAGAAGCGTAAATTTGCAGTAGGAGATTAATTAATACTGAACGATTCGCAAAATAAGGAGTGAAAACTAATGCTACTTATTGGTATATTATTAGCATGCGTCAGCAATTAAAATTGGTTTATATTATCACACTAATAACTCCATATGTCATAGGGCGGAGCGGGAACCGTTAAGTCCAGAGAATCAATCGTACTCATCGCCCACGGACAGGAAGAATCTGATGGCCCAATATGACGGGAAACAAGTGCAAATGAAGCCGGTAGAGATAGGAAAATTCTCAGCTGTTTAAATTATATATTATTATTAATCTGATATTTGCAAATATCTTTGTGTTAAAATTATATAAAAATCAGGCATTTCCATGCGTAAAGATGAAGTGCAAACGTTTTATTATTATGTATTTAAAATTGTATAATCGAAATGTAAATGTTAAAAAGAATTTATGAATCGTGCCAAATGCTTCGTATTTGTAACCAAAGTATCAACTTAATAATTAAGACGTACTAGACTAGACAGGAATATTTCTAATTTGTTTTTAATTTCCATGTAAGAAGAATGCTGTGTCTAGCTTATAGCTGTGTCCTGTGTTAATTATGAAATGGTTATTTATATTAATTTAGTTTATATTTTATCAGCATTAATACCTATCTTGATTATTTTATATGAGTATGTGACAATTGTTTTGTAAATTTCCTTAGTTTTTAATATTAATTTAATATTTACAGTACTTACCTATATAAAATTAAGACTGATGATAATATTATGTTATAGATGACAGTCAAGGACAATAGTTGTCCATACCATTAATTTTTTTTATATTTTTTTAATTGAAACTTGTGCTATTCAGTTTACCGCAACTGAGTGCTTTAGAAATAACAGTATTATATTATTATATACAAACATTAAATAAAACTTTATACTGCTTGAAGTATGTGTTATACAATGGAGCAATGTTTAAGATTTTGCAGAGAAAAAATCTTGTAAGTAAAGTAATTTGTTCATTCCGTATGCCATCAGTATTGAATGTAAAGACCAAATTTATATTTGTATGAAGTGTAGCTTTTGATATTGAATAAAGAGAAGTGTATAAAGTAAGTGTTGTTTATTTTCAACTCCTTTGAAAAAGATTCAATAATATCATTACAAAAGAAGACATTATTACAGCCCAATGAAAACTTTGTAAAAATAATTAAAAACTATTATTGTTGGTTCTGGTGGAACATACATTAAATATAATAATTATATTAATCTACTCGATTTAGTTTTGACATATGAAACTAAATGTTTGAACTATGAGCATATTATGAAAGTATAATTAGCAGTCACATGGTTCAATATATTCCATTAACATACATGCACTGTTAATGGATTCATGTTTACATTATGTACATAGATGCATATTTCTGTATGTATTTCCATGGCAATAATAGAAGGGATAATAAAACAGATCAATATTTTGAGTACAAAAAAACAGTTTGTTGAATCTCAGGAGATTTGTTGTATGATTAGTCAGCACTTGGTTTCTATTTCCTGCAGGATACGTTGACAGTTTGAATCGATTCCATTGTTTATTATTCCAACCCAAATATGTTTAAAGCTACTACGGCCGCACAAAAAACAGGGCCCTTTCAGAGTGTTGCGTACCAAACGCGCGCACGCTACGCGCGTACTGGCACCGTGCATGCCCCGTGGAAGGGAGACGAAAATCGGTTTAGGCGCCCGTGACGGAGAAACGGAGAAATATCGGCCTACAAATGTGCAGTAGTTTACGGCGCATTATGTTGTTGCCTAGCTGTCATACCTCATAAGTATAAAATTCTATGGTTCACAGCAACAGATCGTTCATCGATAACTTCGTAATGGGGGGACACTATAAGTTTTGTATTGACAAATGTACGAATAATAGGAGAAACAACAAGAAATGCAAATTTTATAGATTTCCCCATTTTTTGGGGTTTATCAAGCAAACTTAATTTAGTATTCGCCACTAATCGGAAAATATGCTAACTCCATATTATTAGATCTATCCGCTTCCATCAAAATCTTGTATTATAATCAAAATTGTGCAAAAATTAAGAATTTAATTGTTAGTTAAAATTACTACCTTGACAAGTTATCGTTCATTTTGTGTATTGATAATAAGCTGCCCCGGTTCTCTCAGCTGAGTCGGGTCTCTCCGACATGACAGCACCGCTAACGCCTCCCTTCCCCGCAGCACACCAAAGACCGTAGAGCGTCGGAACTCACGTGGGGTTTCAGCACGATCTTTTGTATGAAAAATGCACGATAAACAATGATTATGTAATAAACTTTAAACCTATGAATTATTGGGTAGCCTATACTCTATATTTCATTATTCTAGCTCTTCTAATAACGGAATGGCTGGCATTGCATAATATAGCTTTTTGTGGGTCAACCACTAATCCAATGATTTTACAACAATGCACATTGAAAGCTAGTATTCCGCAGGTGATTTTACTTTTTAATTCGTTCAAATCTATGTATTATTTCCGGAGTAATTAATTGCTAAAGTTAAAGGAATAAATGTTACGTGGCAAAAACAGGCGCCAATTCTTCTTAATTTGGAAAAATCGGGAAAACGCCAACACATACAGCTTTCTAATTTTTATGTGTTGTAGCATATTAATCAAGGACAGCACAAGAATTCTTTTAAATTTTTTCGCCCCTAGGTTTCCGAGAAAATGGACGTCAAAAGAGGGGACATAATATATGGCCACAATAGTACGCACGTACGCATACTTATTTATTTATTTATTTATTTAGGAAGCAGGGTACCCAACAGGAACAAGTTCCCAGTAACAGGGTACCACATATACAAACATAAAAAAATACAAAGTGCACAATGTTACGGAGCAGGTCAAATCAATTCACACAACAAACATCAAAACAAGTGTGACAATCCTCTTAGGTGCCCCCTCAAACTATTCAATGATGAAAAAAACAAGTCCACATTATTAAAATGAGTGTTGAAAGATTGCTGCATACGTTGCAGAGGAGAATTGTAGTGATAATTTGTCCCAGCAGAGGGGGCATAGAAGAGCAGCGAGTTTCTCGTGTTATGAGACGGTACACGGAGAGAGACATAACTAGTGCAGAATTCGCTATCGCATAAATTGTTAAACAGTTTGTACAAAAATAACACATACTGGGACTCACGTCGCCCCACCAATGTGGGTAGCCCATACAGCGCCAGATTCTCACGGTAGGTACGAAAATACATATGCCTATTAAATCTAAAATTTAACCAATCAAAAAATTTCCTTTGAACACGCTCGACTCGGTCAACATACCTGCCGTATACCGGGTTCCAGACAATTGCGCAATATTCCAGGTGACAACGGACAAGTGCTCTATACAAGACTATGAGGGTGTTAGGATCCCTAAAATCGCGGGTGATTCTAAAAATGAAACCTAGGGTCCTCAGCGACTTCCGGACAACCCTGTTAATATGCAGTGAGAATGAAAGTTTTTCGTCTAACAAAACACCTAAGTCGTCAACACTAGACACTATCGGCAACTTACGTCCACGCAGGAACAGTTGAAACCGAGGCGGAGCATGTTTACGGGAGAACACAATGTACTTGCACTTATCTTCGTTCAACATTAGATAGTTCATAGCACAATAGTCAGTTAGTCTATTTAGATCGTCTTGAACGAGGGCGGCATGCTCAGGGGTATCATAAGTTGCAAACAATTTTAAATCGTCGGCATACAGCAGGCACCGGCAATATTCAAAACAGTCTACTATGTCATTAATGAAGATGTTGAAAAGAATAGGCCCCAAATGAGAACCCTGTGCCACACCGGAAGTTACAGGCATCCCACGAGACTGAAAATTCTTTAAGGCAACAAACTGACTCCTGCCCTCCAAATACGACGCGAACCATCTAAGCAACGAGCCGTGCACACCAAAGTTCTCCAATTTTGTAATTAATGTTGAATGATGAACTTTATCGAAAGCTTTGGAGAAGTCAGTGTACACCGCAACGACACTCTTATGTTCAGCCAGCTCATCCTGAACACTCTGTACAAACTGAATTAAATTAGTAGCCGCCGACCGTCCCAGAATAAAACCGTGCTGAGCAAACGCGACACAACCCTTCACAAGAAAGAAAAACTCTTCACTAACAATGGCCTCAAAAAGTTTTCCCAGAATCGACAACAGGGAAATCGGGCGATAATTACTGGCCTGAGCTCTATCACCGCACTTAAAGACAGGAATCACTCGGGCCGTCTTCCAACCTGACGGAAAACAACCTTCTCTTAGGGATTTATTGAAAATTAAAAACAATGGCTCAACGATAGACGATTCACATTGCCTTACAAAAAATGGTGGTATCTCATCCGGTCCAGTTGCCTTTTGGCAATCTAAACGTCGAATGTGATTGCTGATTACGTCACGACTAATATGTTGTATGTTGAAAGAGAAACCGGAAGAAACCCTGCTCACCAGCACGGGTGCAGCAGCGGGTTCAAAGACAGAGCTGAAGTAGTCTGCAAATAGGTCGCAAATTTCGCCCCCCCTCTCAGCAATCCTGCCCTGGAACGACAGCCGATCTGGAAAGGTGTTAGCCCCGCGACAACCCGCTACATGTGACCAGAACGGCTTAATATCCGATTTAATATTGTTCTCGAGACGAGCGATATAATTGCGACGATCGACAGCGATCGAACGCTTCCCTGCCGCGCGGAAGTGTGAAAACGACAAATAGTCGCGGGCGTCGCGGTATCTCTTCCATTTCTTGTGAAATTTATCCTTCAACTTAAGCGTGGAAATTGTGTCCCTACTAAACCAAGATGGACACGAATTCTTGTTGATCGTTTTTTTGGGTACATGATTGGAAATTGCTGTACGAAGAATATTATAAAAGATCGCCACCGAGTGGTCCACATCCAGCCCACCCATCTCGTGTCCCCAGTCGATCCCAGAAAATACATCATTTATGGCCCGGTAGTCCCCGCGTTCAAAGACATATCTAACATACGATTTTCCCGTCAAACATCGGTCGTGGTCAAGCGCAAGGGATATATCGAGAGCCGGGTGATGCCCGTCCTCCAAAACAAAGGGTGATTCGCACGCAGCAACCGTCACCGGTGCAACATTTGAGAACACAAGGTTCAATACTCTGTCATTTACATTACGAACGTTATTAAACTGATTAAGATTAAGAAAAGAAAAGGCATCAACCATTCGCTCAGCACGGTCCAGCACGACATTACCCGCGACAAGAAGCCCGGAGCCGGGATCAGGAAGCCAATTAAGCAACCCCTCATTATAATCGCCAACAATTAAGAAATAGTCGCTAGGGTTACCTGAAACAACCTCTGACACCTTATTAAGATGGCACTCGAGATCCGGAACGGTGGCATTGGGTGGAACGTACACACAACACAAATGCAAAAACTGACTTTCTTTCAGACGCACTGATACCCAAATATCTTCAACAACGCCCCCACTGGCCCAGCCACTCTTACACTCAGACACCAAGTTCGAAGATACACACACGAAAACACCACCGCCATCGGATCTTCCACTCCTAACCGGATCACGGTCCATTCGGTATACAAGGTACCCACCGGTCACCAACTCCGCAGATCCAATGGAGTCGTTCAGCCAGGATTCCGCGATACATATAACGTCAGCCGAAGAAGCAAGACACGACGTATAAAATTCATTGGTTTTAGTTCTAAGTCCTCTAGTGTTTTGATAATATACCTGAAGATCCATGCGAGAGAGAGCTGTTGGAAATTAACTGTGTACTACTAAATTAACTGGTTAACTGGTCTATGTTTAGCATAAGCGTGAGAGGCAGTCCTCATCGAAGACGTGCACAGGCCGAGCTCCATCCTTCTTCCTAATGAATATCTTGCAGTCTCTGGTCCAGCAGTGGTCATAATGTTTCCCACGACAAAAATCTCTTGCCTTCTTGTGCAGAAACTTGTTCTTCACCGTGAGGTGCTCGGAGACATAGATTGGGCTACTAGGGCCTCCAATCCCGATATCAACCGACGAGACACCCCTCTTCTTCCGGACGGCAGCAATCGTGGCGTTCTTAACTTGCCTCGAGACAAACTTGACAAGGATGTTCCGGGGTGCGGTTGAAGTCCTATCCATCTTTTGGACGCGATGGCAAGCGTCGACAAGTTCACCGGCAATGGAACAACCTGCGTGTACTCCCAACTACTGCACCACCTCGAGAACGTCCTCGTTGGGATGCTCCGGTACACCGCTGATCTCCATATTATTCATTCTTGAATACTGCTGCAAGTCATCAACCTCACGTCTTAGAGTGTCACACCCCTTCTTCAGCAAATCGTACTCCGCCCTCATATCTTCGACGGCCTTTGAGACTGCTCTTACATTCTGGAGTTCAGCGTTGAACTCATCAAACTTAGTGCTGAAAAAATCCAATGACTGCCGAAAAGATTGCATCTCCTTCTTGACCTCAACAAGGCCAGCGCTCATAATCTCCACTGATTGCCGCCCCGGGTCCGCAACACCTCCAATGCAAGATGAACATCTCCAAGAGAACCCAGGGACAGCACCCACATCCGACAGTTCAGCGGGGATGCTAGCGCATTTCAAGTGTGAAGTCGCCTTGCAAACACAGCAGGTGACCCCAGGTTTACGTTGACCGGTTGGAGCTGAGCAAAAAACGCACACCTCAGACGGCATGGCCTCGCATCCACACGGAACGGAAAACACCAAATAACGCACTATTTCACACTCGATTCTCAGCTCAAAAAGTACAGTAGTGATCAGCGGTAAACCGTGAATGTTGTGATGTAACTCTAGTGCAAATCAAAGCACTACAGCCGCCAAAAATACACGCGAAAGCAAGAGCGATAAATCAACAACCTGCACCACACCACCGCGCAAATACGTATCCATACGGACGAGATATCGCAGTATTAGACTTTTCAGACCTATGCTGACCGTACGCGCATATGGTATTTATTCATTTAACATTATTATTGGGATGAGTACAATGAACATCTATGTATATACCGGGAGTCCCGCTTTTTCCGTCAAATATTAGTTTTAGAAGATATCATATGGACCTTATAGTTTTTTTTCAAATCATTTATCAATTATTATATTTATATCACTTTACAGCCGCTTAATACATGTTAACTAACAGACGAAAACTCGTGAAAATAAAACAAACAATCACTGCTACAAATCAATTTACTCCGCACAACCTTTCGTATCAAATACAACAACTCAACTGTTACAAAATTGTGTCATCCGAACGGAAACACGCATGATATCATCGAGCAGGTATATAAAAACTAGTATCCCTTAGTTAAAGCCGGGGTTCACGTATTCAAGTGGCGGGAAACATGTAACGTACAGAACAAAATAAACAATGCAATACAAATCAAACATTGCGGAAACGATCAATACCCATAACAATATTAAAAGTAAACAAAATTATAAAGAATTCAAAATATTAAACAAAATATGTACATATGAAACTGTTTGGACATTGTTCCTCTAGAAGTGTCATTCTGTCATTCTGAGTAAAAAGTTTCATGTCGACTAATAGGGGTTTCCACTTGTGACCCTAAACGCTAGACAGCATGCGCAGAAGACTTGCCGCCGTTGTCAAATCTGATAACATAAAATACATAAAATCCCCTGATCTGTTTTGACTTTGAAAAAGGAAAACAGGCGTTCCAAGTTAAATTACCAATTTCGGCTTGGTGTGGTGTACTCACTTGTCCCAACTCAAGGAAGCTTGCCGCGGGTGGATCTGCTTTTATGTTTCCCAGAAACAAAAAGGAAATTTGTTGAGATATGTTGCATTTGGATTCAAAGCAAACCATATGGTGAGTACTAAGTACCCATTCTACAATATTTAAAGTGTTTTAATATTATATACTATATACATTGAGTTTTGCCTTTGTTGCCAACTTAATTTCGTGCTGGGGGGAAATACGCGCGTACACCGTGACCATCAAAAGCCAGAAGTAGAAACGTTTATTGGGTTTTTCAATTCCTCAAGCAGGTAGAGCAGGTTAAAATACAATTTTGCTATTATTTTAAACGGCTGCAACTTTTAAAGGAATAAAGAAAATAAGTCCATATAAAATATTTTCCGGAGTGTGGCATTTACTATCCGGAAAAATGTTTTACGGGAAAAAAATGGGGCACCCTGGCGGGGTGAATGACTCAAGAGAGAGAGAGCATTGGTCTGCTGACTAGGAGGTCCGATGTTCACATCCAGGACCAACCGAAAATTCGTCCCGGCAACCAGTTGAACACCTCTGGTAGTCGTTATGACTGTATAGTAGGGTGACCAACCGTCCCGATTTGGGCGGGACAGTCCCGAATTTTAACAACTCGTCCCGACTCGTAAAGCGTCCCGAATTTTGTCCCGATTTTTGAAAATTTTATCCTTATGTCCTGGATTTTGTAATACAATTCGAATTTCCAAGATATCCATGAACATAAATTAGATTCCCAATTATTACCTGAAAGAAGAGTTGTCTACCTATAACGAATTATAAGCGCAACCTTAGCGACCATAATAATTATGTGAACACGCGTAGTGAATGGTTGGTGGGTGACAATCTAGTCCTTGTGACGGTGTACAAACGGTGCATATCGCGAAAACTGGTAACTTATAATAAAAACTAAGCTGACTTAAATAAAATGCATGTCAGTCTTTTGTGGAGTCGTTTGGGCGGGCTAAGATTTAGCGGCCAGGTCGCGCTGGATTATTTTTATTTTTTGATTTTCAAATTGAATCAGTCAACACAATACGAAACATATTTTTGTTATTATCAGGTTTCTAGATTAAACATTTTTTGGTATTTATAAAATGCGCCATAACAAATCACAGATATATGGATCCTAATAATGTGTTTCCGATTTATTTTATTCTGTTCTAAATTAACTTTGGGATTTCTTGTATCGAGATTAATTTCTGTCAAAAATGACAACTTACAAAATCCATTTCCTTTTTTTGAAAATTACTAGACCTTATTCCCAATCAGAACTAAAATGCAGATTTACATCGGCGGAGGTCGCCGAAACGAACATCGAATAAACAGAAGCAATGCCTTGATGTAGCAAGTTCATGGAAATTAACTATGCACTTGTTTTAGAACCGTAACAACAGGGGAACCAGAAAAGATTTTGGCTTGCAAAGAAAGCAACCACTGGCATACCACTGTCTGTATCACAACCACAATTTTCGATTAATAGACTGCACGCCCAAACTTCTAACGTAAATGTTTGAAAAGAAGATGTCTCTCGTACGAACTAACACAGAAGCAAGTATAACAAATGTGTTTTATCCTCTAGGAAAGAAAGAGTTGAGAAGAAATGTGAGGAAATGCAATTTCATTTCAGTTTCCCTTATTTAATGATTATTTTTAGTTACAAAATACTATCATAATAAAAATGTTGGTTTAAGTTAGTTTTTGTGGTACAATTTGTAAAAATTATAGTACCTATTGTGTTTGATTTATGTTTCATCTGATACTTTTCTTGTTTTGTTTTCACTAGTGAAAGTTAAAGAATGTTTGTTTTATTTATATTGTTATTTCTTATCCTTTTCTTTTATTGAAAGTGAAAACGTATAGTAAATATTTGCTGTTGTAAATTTACCCAATGGTACAATTTGTTTATAGTTCAGTAAGTTTTGTTTAATATTTTCCACTAACCCAACCCAACCCAACTCTGACCCCCAAGCGTCCCGATTTGGCAATTGAAAAAGTTGGTCACCCTACTCCTACTGTATAGTAGTTAGGGGAAAATCCAAAGAGCCATTTGAGGCCTAGGAGCTGCGCGGAAAAAATTGCACTCCTTCCATAGTATTTTCTTACATGTGGGACACTTGTATGTTATACAAATGTATAATTTTACTAATAGATTGTTGGACTGAGTACAATGAATATCGACACAGAGCGGCTGATAAACGAAGTTCGGCTTAGCCGCTGTGAAAGGATTTATCCCACATGTGTAAAACGCCCGGTTATTTCCTGGAATTATTTCCTAAGATATAGTTTCATCATTACCAAACCATATAACACATAATGCTGGAGGTGTGTTGTATGCTAGGTCGCACTTGGGTGAGAACACCGCCCCTATAAAAGTCTCGTCTGGACCTATATTGTTTAAACTGATCGTCCAATTTTGCTAAATTCAATTCCCAGTGTAATTGGAATGAATAAGCGCGGGACATTTCTTCGATGTAATGGTGCATCTCTGTGTCTGTGCCTGGTGGATGTCAAATATGTAATAAGGTAGGACCAAAATCGGTCAAACTGCAAAACCCCGTATGTGCGCTTTAGACAAAGGCGACCAAAACTAGCTCAAATGTTACTAATGCCATTGTTATTTTCTAACACAAATTATAATTTTTAACTATTTATTAATAAAGAAAATTTAAAAAAATTAACCAAAATACTTGCTTGACATATTTATTAGAAAATGTATCTAAAAGTAGAAAAGCAGATACAATGTTTTGCAGTTTGGCCGATGATATGCGAGACACGTAACGCGGTCTCTAGGCCCGCGTATGAACTTAGAAATAAAAATCTGATGTGCCATGCACATGACTTTATCATACAATATATAACATTAATCGTTTAGCTGCATGAGAATCTATTTGATTGAGATAGGTCGTGTCTGCATTAAAATTAGACTAGTTAGACAGGATTTGACAGTTTGACAGATTTGACAGATGATGTTTTGATAGTATAATAAAAATATTTGTCAAATCATGGTTTCATATCAATGCACATGCGACCGATCTCGATCAAATAGAATTTGCTCCTGCAGCTAAACTATTAATTTTGCTAAAAAATCTCACACACACTCACACACACACGCACACGCACACGCACACGCACCCGCACACACACACACGCACACGCACACGCACACGCACCCGCACGCGCACGCGCACGCGCAGGCGCAGACGCAGACGCAGACGCAGACGCGCACACGCACACGCACACGCACACGCACACGCACACGCACACGCACACGCACACGCACACGCACACGCACACGCACACGCACACGCACACGCACACGCACACGCACACGCACACACACACACACACACACACACACACACACACACACACACACACACACACACACACACACACACACACACACACCTATTTCCGCTAAAAAAAACATCTGATGTGGCCAGGCACATGACATGAGCATACATACTATATATAAAATTAATAGTTTAGCTGCATGAGATTCTATTTGATCAAGATCGGTCGTATCTGCATTAAAATAATACTAGTTAGCCAGGATTGTCAAAATGTCAGCGTTTGACACTACCTACTGTCATTACTGTCAAATCCTAGCTAACTTGGTTATAATGCAGACACGATCTCGATCAAATAGAATTTGCTTATACAGCTAAACTATTAATTTTACCGAAAAATGTCATACAAATATCGGGTGCACACATACATACACACACACATACACACGCACACACATACACACGCACACACATACACACATATACATACAGAAATTTTTTTGCAGCCGCCATTTCTGTAGTTTCGTCAAAATAGATAAATAATAAATTAAAGTAGAGGAAATTTTGTATAATTTATTCCATACCATTTTTGGTAAAATTAATACTTTAGCTGCAGGAGCAAATTCTATTTGATCGAAATCGTGTCTGCATTAATAGTAAGGTAGCCAGGATATTTTGAAACTTTTGACAGTATTCAGAACGTCAGCGGTTGTGAAACGTCAATTTAACACGCACATGCATTGAGAATTTGATGAGGAGGAGGAACACGCGCGCACGTACGCTAAGTGAAACAATATTGAAACAGCCTGGTGTTTCCATGGTGTTTACAAAGTCAATATGTATTTCGAGTGCGGATAGCAATGTTGTCATTTTTCAAGGATTTTGCAAATGACTCGCCATATCTGTAATTTCGTCAAAATAGTTAAATAATAAATTAAAGGAGAGGAAATTTTGTATAATTTATGTCTATGACATTTTTTGGTAAAATTAGTAGTTTAGCTGTAGGAGCAAATTCTATTTGATTGAGATCATGTCTGCATTAATATAGGATTTGCCAGATATATTTATTCTAATGACAGTAGGTCGGTAGTGTCAAAGGCTGATATTTTGACAATATCTACTGTCAATATTTGTCAAATCCTGGCTAATTCGCTTTATTTTAATGTAAACACGATCGATCTGGACAGAATCTCATGCAGCTAAACTATTAAATTTATATATTGTATGATAAAGTCATGTGCCTGACGACATCAGATTATTTTTTTGCACGATTACAATACTTTTTCTTACTACGTATGATAAAGTAAAAAGAGAGTTATTATTTTTCATTGTCATCTTCTTTAGTTTTAATGCTATTTTCTCAACGTAGGAGTAGGGTCTAAATGTAAAAATAAAGTATGGTAATCGCGCCAGATAAGCGGTGGCGCGGCAACTGAACTTTTTTCCGAAGGGCGCCTAATATTTTTCACACACCAAAAAAATAATACGACACACCGGGTCTGCTCGCATCATATATATATATATATATATATATACCGGGTGGTCGTTTTAACTTGAGACTCCTAAATATCTCGTGAAATATGCATGGTACGACAAAAGTGTCTTAACTAAACTTGTAGGACTCAAAGGGGGAAATGAGATGACGATATCAGTTTCATTGCAGATGGCGCTGCAATCGGTGAAAATGAGGTTAACTTCATTTTTTTAAATGGGAATACCCAAATTTTTTATCAAATTATGATTTTACGCTAAATAAGAAGAATCTTTTGTCTGAAACTTTTTTTCGTACGATGCATTTTTTTCGTGCGTAAACAAACCCTATGCGCATGACGGCGCAACGCGCGAGAAACCAAAACGTGTCCCGGTTACGCACATACCTTCCTACGTTGTACCATGAGTGTCTACTAAGTCGACGCTTTGGCTGCCAGACGGCGAGCGCTTCCCATGCAGTGGCAGCGGTCGTAACTACCGCAGCCGCCACAAACTTCCATCGTCAATAACTTTTAAGAGATGCATCGTACGAAAAAAATTTTTAGACAAAAGATTGTTATTTTTTAGCGTAAAATCATAATTTGATAAAAAATTTGGGTATTCCCATTTAAAAAAATTAAGTTAGCCTCATTTTCACCGATTGCAGCGCCATCTGGACCGAAACTGATATCGTCATCTCATTTCCCCCTTTGAGTCCTACAAGTTTATTACAGACACTTATGTCGTACCATGCATATTTCACGAGATATTTAGCAGTCTCAAGTTAAAACGACCACCCGGTATATATATACAACAAACGGAGGATTAGTCGGGTATGTCGATCCAAATAAAATAGTTAGGTGATTACCTTAATCTTTGCTATATTTCGAACAACAATGCATTCTTCTACAGGCAAAACTAAAAAAAAAAAAAAACAATAAAAGCAACACATAATTCACCAATCATCATCTATCATTAATGTACTTACATTTTGTATCACAATAGACTGCCTAAGGTAACATACAACATCACGAAACAATACATTCAATGCGGTACATCCAATCAAAGATACGAGAACAATAATTGTCTCCAAAACACATTTACAATAAACATTTTAAAAACATCTTGCAACGTCCGACAGTGACGGTGACCGAAACGTTCAATGGTCAAACTAAAGCATACGTGTAGGGGGCTAGTTTATATTATTATTTTTTACGTTCAAATACACATACCTACATGCGCAGCGACAACAACAGCCAAGAACAAAGTGCTAGAAAACCAAGCTATCGGTAGAATGCCTCGCATTAATCATAGTTTGTTTTTTATTTCTATCCATGTCCATAATATAAGAATAGATGTTACTGAGGCCATCAAGATCAGTTCTAAAATTTACGCTCTTCTCAGCCGAATTAATGTGGTACATTTCAAGAAATAACCTATTTTTGTAGTTCTTTTCGGAATCCAATATCTTGTTATTCTCAAAGTCAAACGAGTGGTTTTTATCAATGCAGTGGGATGCCAAAGCACACCTAATCTTACCCGTGCGACAATCACTCTTGTGTAAACTTACTCGATTTTTTAGCCACTGTGCAGTCACCCCAACATACTGTAGCGTTTTTCGTTCGTTAAGGTGTGAATTAAAACACTCGGTATATTAAAATAGTCAACTAATTTATTTAACACTATTACAGTCTTATTACCTAATTATTAAACACGAACACTAAAAACTAACTGTCACTTAAAGCTACTATAAATTTATCTTCACTGTATTTATTTCGAACTATTTATGTCGATCAATAATCGCGCCAAGTGCTCCAACTGCACTCTGAATATTACTGGCCAGAGAGCGACGGCTCGCTCTTATATACCCGTATCGATCCGTTCTACGTTGTACGGTCCCTTACTAGAACGGTCGCGACTTGTGCTCGCTGTCCGGATAGATCTCTCTGGAAAGAGCTGTCCCGAGAATAACCTCGAACTTCTGGCGCCTTCGCGGCTGTTAAGATCGTCACACTGCCCCCCTCCTAAGCTCGTTTCGTCCCGAAATGATTCCAAAGATGGTGGATGTCGATATCGGCAGAAAGCTCCCTTGTTGCAGCAAGACCTCTTGTGGAAGTAACAGTCCACGGTTCTCTCCAGGGGACGACGTTGAGGGCTATAACAGCACACCAGAATTTGTACGCCCGTCAACCTGAAGAGTGCTTCCAACATGCTGCGAATCATCCTCCAGTCCAAGCCATCGAGTCCGCATGCCAGCTTGGGAATCGCCAGGCTTCTCAGGTCCTCGGCTAGCAATTCTTCCTTTAGAGAACACAAAGTGTCCCAAACATCTCTATAGGTTAGCTTCTCATCGGACGTCTCTTTGGTAACCAAGTGGAAGATCTTCCTGCCGGTCCTTTCATCGGTTGCCTTGAGTACTTGTCCGATTCTGGGATTAGACCGACGCAGCTCTGGAATATTTCCAAACTTCCCGCGGAAAACCTTGGCTATCCCTCTAGACATTTGCAAGTCCTTAGCCACACAATGTGCCAGTGCGTAGCCAGCTGGAGCAGTAAACAGGTCCCGCTGCACTTCACAGGTCACACCGAACCGACTCTTTTGACCATTAGTATGACGGGCCATGAATTCGTCGAATGTCAAATCCGGCTCTGGTTGGATTTGCCGCAGCTCCGCGTCTTCGTGGTCTCCGTAGTAAGGAGCCAGTCGGTTGAAGTGAATGACTCGAGCTTTACCCCGCGGTGGCTTTTGTATCCGGTAAAGGACGTCGTTGATAGCTTCCAGAACTTTGTATGGTCCATCCCAGGATGTTTGAAGTTTTGGTGACAGTCCCTTTCGTCTCTTAGGGTCGTAAAGCCAAACCATATCACCGGCATTGTACCTGTGGTCCTTGGCATTCACATCGTATGCGTCCTTCATCCGATTACTGGCATCTTGAATGGAAATGCGAACTTGGCTATGAATGGCATCCATTCTTCTTCGCAGTTCACTGACGTAGTCCTCCCCGGCGACATCAGTTCCTGGCGGGCAACCAAACTTCAGATCGCATGGGAGACGGAGTTCTCTTCCCATAATTATCCGAGCCGGAGACTCTCCCGTGCTTTCGTGGACGGCAGATCGATAAGCCAGGAGGAACAAATGAAGAAAGCCATCCCAGTCTCTTTGATGGTCGGAGACCACTTTGGCCAAATACCGATTAATGGTTCTATTCATGCGCTCCACCATTCCATCTGACTGCGGGTGTAACGCAGTAGTTCTTGTTTTCTTGATTCCGAGTGTCTTACAGATGTTCTGGAACAAACTGGATTCAAAATTTCGCCCTTGGTCCGAATGTAGCTCCAAAGGTACGCCAAATCGGCAAATCCATTCTTTCACCAAGGCGTCGGCAATTGTTGAGGCTTCCTGGTTTGGTAGAGCGTATGCCTCAACCCATTTGCTGAAGTAGTCCATCACGACCACGATGTACTTATTTCCTGCTTCGGATTCGGGAAACGGGCCGGCTACGTCAATAGCAATCCTTTCAAAGGGACTTCCCACGTTGTACTGGCGCATCAAAGCACTCTGAATATTACTGGCCAGAGAGCGACGGCTCGCTCTTATATACCCGTATCGATCCGTTCTACGTTGTACGGTCCCTTACTAGAACGGTCGCGACTTGTGCTCGCTGTCCGGATAGATCTCTCTGGAAAGAGCTGTCCCGAGAATAACCTCGAACTTCTGGCGCCTTCGCGGCTGTTAAGATCGTCACAATACTCTCCATCACAATCTTTACAGTTAATCTTATAGATAATATTAGATCTGTAACACTGTGGATCGTAATCTTTTATTCTAGTGAAGAAAGTATCAATCTTGCTAGGGTAATGATGGGCAATACTAGAGCTTTCAGGTAGAAAAGGCGTTAAGATGGATTTCAATCCGTGTGTCAAACCCGGTATCATTGTAATTTCAAAAAAAAATAGCTTGGTTTTCTAGCACTTTGTTCTTGGCTGTTGTTGTCGCTGCGCATGTAGGTATGTGTATTTGAACGTAAAAAATAATAATATAAACTAGCCCCCTACACGTATGCTTTAGTTTGACCATTGAACGTTTCGGTCACCGTCACTGTCGGACGTTGCAAGATGTTTTTAAAATGTTTATTGTAAATGTGTTTTGGAGACAATTATTGTTCTCGTATCTTTGATTGGATGTACCGCATTGAATGTATTGTTTCGTGATGTTGTATGTTACCTTAGGCAGTCTATTGTGATACAAAATGTAAGTACATTAATGATAGATGATGATTGGTGAATTATGTGTTGCTTTTATTGTTTTTTTTTTTTTAGTTTTGCCTGTAGAAGAATGTATTGTTGTTCGAAATATAGCAAAGATTAAGGTAATCACCTAACTATTTTATTTGGATCGACATACCCGACTAATCCTCCGTTTGTTGAATATACTTTCGATCGAAGAATTTTAATTATTGTATATATATATATATAACCCAAAAATGCCAATTTCTGCTAAAATCTCATTTTGTTTTTTCGGCACGATTACAATACTTTGTCGTCTTGCGTATGATAAAGTAATTAAATAATAAAGAAAGTAATTAAAGGACGACAGTAATTTTTTAAAGCATTATTAAAGTAAACAAGTTCATATGAAACATTTGTCATATGAACATTTGAATGACAATTACGTTCTAAGAAAAAGAAAATGTTAATAACTTAGATGTTAATAAACACCCAAGTGCAGATATTTGTACACCCTAATTGCATCTATTTTATCCAATTGAATAAAACTCAATAAAACAAACAAATCACTGCTACAAAATAACTTTACTGCACACAACCTTTCGTATGAAATATTACAAATCAACTGTCGAATATTGTCCCGTCCGACCGGTCACACACATGATTTCCTCGATCAGGTATACAAAAAGTAGATCCACTATTTTAAAGCGGGTCTTTGACCATTTATGGTCCTTGACCATTTATGGTCCATAGAACAGTTAATACTTGACCATTTATGGTCCATACAATAATTAATACTTGACCATTTATGGTCCATGACCATTTATGGTCCTTGACCATTTATGGCCCTTGACCATTTATGGTTCATAAAATAATAGTACTAACCTTAACATTACAAAATTAGATTAACGTGTCATTCTGATAAGGGCCTTTTCATATCCAATGTGTACGGCTTCGTCGTGGTATACTTTCATGATGAGCAATCTAGCTGCATCTGGTATATAGCTTCTTAAATTTATTTTTCCGTTCCTTGTTTTGTCAATAAAGTATACAATTCCATTATGTTGCCTAAACAGTTTATTGGGTGTTGCAACTAAGGACTGGCTATATTCATCCTGCTTTTGAAGTTCTTTTAAGCTTCTAGCGGTACTCAAAGTTCCTAATCTTCGAATAATCGGATTCCGGCTCAAGTAGTCCACATATGCCATTTTGTATCCCTTTTGTATTCAATATCAAATTTGTGGTCCTGCAGTTTCATCCACCAACGGGCAACTCGTGGATGCAGGTCCTTTTTAGAGCCGTTGCTCGTACTGAATTACAGTCCGTAAATATTTTAAAGTGTACACCATACAAGTAGGTCCGAAAATGCTCTACAGCTTCCACTATAGCAAACGTTGCCAAATCATACGAATGGTAATTGCTCTCATATTCTGTGGTTTTACGGCTAAAATAAGCCACTGGTTTTGCGATGTTGTTTTCGTTTTGCATAATTAGAACGTCGATAATAAGTTTCAATTGCATACGCTCTGCATATGCCAATCGTCTAGGACGAAATGCTACTGGTAGATCATCTGTAAGTTGAATATTTAATTTTCCTGTTGTCACTGATTCTGGAGTTTGCGCAGAGCAATGATCAATAAAGTTGCTTAATTTGTGTTTGTTATGCTCGTCCATTCCTGACATGTCCAATTCTTCTGAACTATTTATTCTCGCATTTAATATAGGAAGCATACCATGTGTCAGATCAAGTCCATAATTCTTTTTGATTATCTCCACCCCAGATTGACTAATGACATCCCATCAGATCAATGCGTCTACATCTGGTATCATTCCATCACTTACAACAACGAAGCAAACTTCAAGGGTGATCTCCTAGAGAGTGATATACAGTGTACATTCGCCTATAGTAGGAACTGTTTTGCTACCAAACCCTAAGAAATTGTTATTAAATGGCTTAATATTTGCATTCAAACTTTTCACAACGTTGATGTGGATTATTGAGCGGTCGGCACCGGAGTCCACAATGTAGTTAAATCTAAAAGTGTTATTGTCCTGGTAAACCATAGCAGGCGGAAATAAATGACAACGGTTTGTACTTTCGACTTTCGACGTATATTTTGCTTGGTAACATAACCCTTTTTAAAGTAGTTTGCTTCCAAATGGCCAACTCTCTTGCAAAATGTGCAAGTTGGTACCTCAGACTTTTTGTGACCGTTGCATTTGAAGTATTGGTGTGAGTTGGAGGATTTCTGAAGCATCGACTTGCTTTGTGCCCAGTTATCCCACAAGAATGAGATTTTCCTGGAAAATTGACTTGTTTTTCTTCTATTCTCGGACGTTTGTATGGACGTTCGTATCGTTGACATTCATCTTTGCGGGATCCCTCAGTCTCGTACTGTCTTAATAAAGTTAGTAATTCCTTCTGGTGTTTTGGCTGGTGTAACTTTATTGCTTCACGAATAGCGGTGGAAGTAATACCCCCAATAACGGGTGACAAAATTCTGTCCCAAGGCAACCCAAAATAGTAGCGCTGAATTGCACGATTTTTTTCCAAACCGTATTCGCTGATGCTGTTGAATTCGGAACTTCTCATATTAGCAGCCGTTAGGAGCTTTGTGTGAAATGTTTCAGAATCAGGAAATGCCGTAATTAAGTATTCTTGCAAAGTCTCCCAGTTTCTAATTACTGGTCTCCAACTATTAAAAAATCTATGAGCCCTTCCTTTTAATTCGTCACCCGCCTTTAAAATCATAATTTCATCGTCTTTTTCTTGGGTTTATTAACGTCTCTTAACCATTCTTCCATGGAAAAATGACTTTGGTCGGGATCGTAACTCGATAGGTTGAAGGAATAATCGGCATTCTTGTCTCCACGCGGAATTAATTTCGATAACTCGGTAAATAAATGCGTAACATTGCTTACGTGTGTTTCAGGTGTATTCTCTTTATCGTTAACCTCTTCACTTGCAACTTCCGTCTGAATTACTGGTTGTCTTTGTGACGATTTCGATCGCGATGGCTGAGCCCGATTGTTTTCCATTTTCCAATATGTTTCTATGCACGATTGAGCTGCACGCGGTGAGCGATCCCACTTTTTATGTTATCCAATTGAATAAAACTCAATAAAACAAACAATTCACTGCTACAAAATAACTTTAGTGCAGACAACCTTTCGTATGAAATATTACAAATCAACTGTCGAATATTGTCCCGTCCGACCGGTCACACACATGATTTCCCCGATCCGCTATTTTAATTTATTATTTAACTATTTTGACGAAATTACAGAAATGGCTGCTCATTTGCAAAATCCTTGAAAAATGCATAACAACATTGCTATCCACACTCGAAATACACATTGACTTTGTAAGCACCATGTTTCAATATTGTTTCACATAGCGTACGTGCGCGCGTGTTTCTCCTCCTCATCGCATACTCCATACATTTGCGTGTTGAGTTCAAGGCTGGTAGAGCCGTATTTTACAGGGGTTGCGCTGACGCCTATATTGCCCATGTATCCAAGCGACCCCCGCAGATGCCTACAGACTCACGAAAAAGTGACGTCAGTGGAGTCAGGACAGGAGTTTAGCGTGTTACGAGATAGCGTTTGTGACGTCACTGGGAGACCTCGTCCCCGCCCCGCAAATCCCGGTCGGCGCAACCTCTGTAGAATAGGCTTTACCGGCCTTGTGTTGAGTTGACGTTTCGCAACCGCTGACGTTTTGAATACTGTCAAAAGTTTGAAAATATCCTGGCTGCCTACTATTAATGCAGTCACGATTTCGATCAAATAGGATTTGCTCCTGCAGCTAAACTATTAATTTTACAAAAAACAAATTATAGACATAAATTATACAAAATTTCCTCTACTTTAATTTATTATATATCTATTTTGACGAAATTACAGAAATGCCGGCTCATTCGCAAAATCGTTTGAAAAATGCTAAGAGAAAATAGTCAGTTCCTTTGGACCCTTTTGAACCAAAATCTTTTCAGCTCTCAGTTTGGCCATAAAACTGCCAAATATGATATTTCGTCCCGATACCTTTAGAAGTTTCTCCGGAATCGTCTCCACAAAAATCGAGTACACACACACATACACACATACACACATACACACATACACACATACACACATACACACATACACACATACACACATACACACATACACACATACACACATACACACATACACACATACACACATACACACATACACACATACACACATACACACATACACATATTCGTAGGATGTAGGATGATTCGTAGGATGGCTGGTATTCTTGCAGCCCCTCTCCAGTATCTCGTTAACCTTTCGTTCGAATCGGGAAAGTTTCCTGAGGGGCTCAAGATAAACAAGGTTTCTCCTATCTACAAGAAGTTGAATCCTCAACGGGTAGAGAACTATCGTCCAGTTTCTGTTCCTTGCACCTTCTCGAGCATATTTGAACATTGCTTTCTAGCTTGACTGGAGAAATTCTTAACGCATCATGGCATCATAAGCCCTAATCAACATGGTTTCTCGAAGGCAAGGTCAACTTCGTCAGCGACGCATTCTTTCACTGAGAGAGTTGTAGATCTGGTCGATGCGAGTGGGGTCCCGGCTGGGATCTTTTGTGATCTGAGCCGGGCCTTCGACTGTGTTGATCATCGTATACTTGAGGCTAAGCTGCTCCGGTGTGGGGTACGAGGTCTTCCTTTGCATTGGGTGATGTCCTACCTCACCAACCGGAAGCAGTACGTGTCGATTTCTGATCCATCTCTTGGTTCTGTGATGTCGGGGTGTAGGTCTGTGTCGTTGGGTGTCCCACAAGGCTCCGTTCTGGGACCTGTTTTATTTCTGGTCTTCATAAATGACGTTCCTCTTGTCGATGCAGGTGCTCATTTTACTTTATACGCCGACGATACTACCGTCGTGGTGCAGGGCTCTACTCAGGAGGAGGTAGCTTCATCGAGTCGTCGCGTTTTGGCATCCTTAAGTGAGTGGTTTACACGAAATCGCCTTTATCTTAATGTCGGTAAGACCCACCTCATGCAGTTTCATACCCCGCGAAGGCTGGTTGATCCTTTCGAACTCAGGTATCTCGACAACAGGATCGAGGCGACATCAATGATTAAGTTCTTGGGTCTTCATATTGACAGCAATCTCAACTGGAGGGAGCAGTGCTCGAGACTGTCATCGAAACTCGGCTCGATTGCGTTCCAGTTTCGAGCGCTGAAGCCATATCTTTCGAGCTCACAAATGCTTCAGTTCTACCATGCCCAGGTGGGTTCACGCTTGTCATATGGGGTTTGTTTTTGGGGTGGGTCATCCGGCATTCATGAGGTTTTTATTGCTCAGAAGAGGATTTTGAGAATAATGACCGGAGTTGATCGCACTGCATCGTGTCGAAATATTTTTAAAGATTTTAAAATTTTAACAGTGTGTTGTGTCTACATTTATGAACTGTGTCTCTTTGTTTTTAAAAATCGAAATTTCCTTCAGAAAAGGTGTGATGTCCACGGTATACATACTCGTTACCGCAATGACTTAAATGTTCCGTATGCTAGATTAGACTTTAAGGCTAAATCGCCCAACTGTTTGGGTCCTAAACTTTTTAATTTGTTACCATCGTCCATTAAACAGTGTGAGTCGGCGTTAAGTTTTAAAAAACATTTAAAATCTTTCTTGATAGAGCGGAGTTATTACAGTTTACAAGACTTTTTGTCATGTTCACTGTGAGCCGTTACTGCCGACTTGTGCTTGTTTATTTGCTGATTTTGTTGTTTTTGCCTTCGTGGATATTGCGCCTGTGTATTTGTTTGGTCTGTGTTTATTGATGTATTTAAGTTGATTACATTGTTTTCTTATCTGCCTTTGTATATGACGTATCCAATGTAACTATGTTGCCTTATGGAAATAAAGAGTATTATATATACACACATACACACATACACACATACACACATACACACATACACACATACACACATACACACATACACACATACACACATACACACATACACACATACACACATACACACATACACACATACACACATACACACATACACACATACACACATACACACATACACACATACACACATATACACACAAAAATTCGAAAAGATCGCTCAGATCGATCAGATCGATCAGGTCGATCAGATCGAAAAGATCGATCAGATCGAAAAGATCGATCAGATCGAACTGATCTGAAAGATTGATCTATTAAATAAAAGGATCGATATTTTGATGATTCGTACTTGGCCGGGCACGTATAGGTACGTGTATATGGCAGAACTAAAAGATCGATCAGATCTTTTCGATCTGATCGTTCCGATAGACGTAATTCGAAAGGCAATCCACACAGCAAAATAGTGGTTTTGGATTGTTTGCCCAAATAGAACGAATGCGTCAATACGTCTTATAAGACGAGTGTTGTGTATTATATTTTCTACTTTGCGACATTAATTTTACATAATTTTCGAAAAATGCAGTTGTCACCTTAGAATCTACAGTAGTATTACCGACAGACAACAGTTGGTAGTTGTGGTAAATCTGACAAATACGATTCAGCGCAGCGAATAGCGATTAAGATGTCAGCATTATATGATGCTTGGTATTCAATATCGCCTAGCTTGAAAAACTAAAAGTTACTAAGATTATTAATAAAGAGAGATGGATAAAATGATATAATCATTAACAATCCTGCCAATTCAGATATTAATTTAATTGTCTCTAGCAAGCGTCTTGTACATTTTGATTTTAGATGGTTAGGTACTGTGTGGTAATCGGTTGCCGATCCAAACACTTATTTTTGGATGCACTGCGTTCCGCCAAATTTTTATGGTTGTACAAGAATGATTAGGTCTGGGGCGTTAAAACTTATACCACCTAAAGTTAAAACTTGATAAACTTATACCAAAAATTTTGTATCAAACTTTGGGTATACGTTTGTGGTTATTCATGGTTATTCATTTACATCCTCTATAACATGATTAATAACGTAGTTTGCCTATTTTCTTTATAAATCTTCCAAGTAAATTCTTTTAATTTTTCTTGTCAATGCTACAGCGGCAAAGTGGAGAAAGAATGTTACTTTCAGTGTTGGTTTATTAACCAGCTGACGCGTTTTCAGTATATTTACTGCAAACGTGTCAGATGTTTCGAGCCTCACATTCATCACGTATCTTAAAAAGTGGCACGTTTGGGCACGCAACAAAAACATTGGGCACCAAATTTATCGGGTGTAATAACAAGGGGCAACCGTTTAATCAAATCGCAAACCTCCTCCGCTTGTGTTTAATAGCACGTGATCTTCGTGAGTTTTCACATAGAGAAAATAGAGTGCATTTGCACGGAAATAATAAAATTTCACGTGTAGCGTGTTGTTTGGACACACAATTAAGGGTAAGTGAATGGGGGCCGCGTGCAATCGTCAAATTTGGGGTGATTCCTAAATGGGGGTTAGCACTTTTAACACACACATTTCGTAATGGTGCCAATGCTATCGGTGTGCCTTACTTTATCCAGAAATCGTACCAGGGGTGATAAACGTGTCGGGCAGCTTCCCTGGATTTATCGAGTATTGTGCAGTTGTCACTTTTGCGATTTTATCAATCCCTGAATCACCGTCCACATACCAATTTACACGACTAACACGTAAATCAACATAACGACGAAAGAGATGGACATTGGAGGGCTTCTGTGATGCAGCTGGCAATCACTAGAAACAGATCTAACCGAGCACGAAGAAATCCATTGTAAACTTCTAATTATACAGAAAGGACCCTTGCTACTCAAGTTAAGTTCTATATTACATATTTGTTATTAAAAAACTTATATATAGTAACTTATAATAACATGTTACCTATTTGTTAACTCATCAACCGTTGAAATACACGAACAAGAACATCCATTATATGATCATTCACGCGTATACGCGTGAAGATACTTTGGTAGGAATCTGTTTACCCCTTAACTACGATCTTAATTGTTAAAACTGTCATTATTTTTAACCTTCTTTATGCATCAAGTTATCTTAGATTCTTACCAGTAATGTTAACAAAATCATACTCAGGTCCGAGGTTGCTATCTTCACAACAAGATAATCGCGCATTCATAGCAACTATTGCTTCAGTTTTCTCTACAACCACTTTGCAAAGTGTGAATGTGAAAGGAATGTAAATGTAACATTATACTGCAGGAGTCATTTTGTGTTGCCGCATATTTATCCTTCAAAAATTGTTTTTCTAGTGTGACAACTGTATACTAGATGGTACATATTACAAAATCCGTGTGCGCAAGGATAATTACATAGAAGCATGGGCGTATCCAGCTCAAAACGGAAGGAGGAGCAGTTGTCTAAATTTACTTACTGTATGGGAGAAGGATGCCTATTAGGGTGGTTCAAAAATGCATTGCAATTATTTTTGTGATGATAGAAAGCAACGATCCCCTCAAATCGTTTCCAAATTCAAGAAAAGTGACAAACATTTTTGTTTTTTAAATTTTGATTTTAACTGTGCTTGTCGAGGCCTTAAATTTACATGGGAAAATGCATGGGAAGAAGACATTTTTTGGTATGTAAAATTGTAGTATAATTGTAAATGTAGTATAATTGTTCAGGGTTTTCTTAAGGACTTTTAGAGGACTTTGCAAGGAAGATTTTGACCTATTATACATCATAGTACCCTGAAAACTACCCTTAAATGGAAAATTGTACATTCTTCAGATAATGGATCCTTCTTCTTCATTTCAGTCTCTTTTTTCTTATTGAAATTATTACTATAAGTCTAGTGGAATGTTTATAAACATTTGTCATTTAATTTACATTTATTGAAAGAAATGCTATTTGTTTAAATAATTCGTTTTTCTTGAAAATCAGTGAGTTCGAAATGGCAAATTATTATGTTACAGTGACATTGTTCTTTAAACAAAAATCTTCCTATTGTTTAAACAATCAATTATTATTAATTTTCAAATTTGTTTCTAATTCTGGTAGAAAAGTCAGCTTTTTTGTGAAATTTGTTTATAAATTTCATGTTCGAGATATCTAACAAACCTATTATCAATATTATCTAATAAACCAACAATTGATTAAACAAATTCAATTTGTATATTTTTTTTGTAATTCACTTCAAATTTGTTTAGATCGTTCTGGCCATCTGTTAGTCTCAAGTGGCAGGATTTATATTTTGGGATGATTTCCAATTTTTAAATAGAAAAATATTCTTCGTTTTCAATATCATTTATTCGAAAAAATTGAAATGATTTGAAATCCTCTTTTTTCTGGAAATTGGAATATTGGATATTTAAAATATTAAATTTTCTAAAGTCAACAAATATTATTAATCATTTTTCTTACCTCTATTTCTTATTCTGATTTCCTACCGCTGTGTGTCGCAGGATAATGTTGATTTATGCTGCCTGGAAATTGTTCCCTGTACTCCACTGTTCAAACACTGGAAATCATCCAAAAATATAAATGATGGCACTTCTGAATAACAGTTGGCCACACCGATCTAAAAAAAATAGGCGTATTGCAAAAATTTTTTTAAAGAAATGGCATTTGTTTAAACAAATGTGGGTTTATTAGATTATTAGTTTATTATTAGTTAATTTTACAAATAAACTGACTTTTCTACCATGATTAGAAAAAATCTGATGTGGCCAGGCGCATGACTTTATCATACTATTTATAAAATTAATAGTAAAAGAGATTCTATTTGATCGAGATCGGTCCAATCTGCATTAAAATAAAGTTAGTTCGCCAGGATTTCACAGATATATTGATACAATAAACAGTGGTCGGATTCTTTATTTTTGTTACATTGTGTTACGTTTTGTTACGTGACACCCACGTAAGACCATTTTTCCGATAGCAGAAAACTGACCCTTCCATCTGTATACCTCCAGATGAGATATACCTCCAACTAATTGACGTACGACAAAACCTGCCATTGTACCTAACCAGGATGACTTACAACACGATCACAACATCCGTACCAAGGAGAATCTCACAGTGCCCTCCCATCGACTGCAAACAACAAATGCTGCTAAACAAGGTGTCAACTTCTTAACAAACTTCCCAAGACCTGGAAGCAGCTCGCTCTGCGTGAATTTAAACAGACGCTCAAAAACCACTTTATTGATAAGGCATACTACTCACTCCAGGAGTTCATGACAGAGAACATCAGTTTTCTCTAATATTTATTGTAATCTGTGAATTAGCTAGATATTTATGAAATTTATGAAGTATATTGTTTGGACCATAATATGTATTTTACATGAAATAAATATCTATCTATCAATCTATCTATTTTAGCAATCGCTAGATGTTTTGTGTCCTACTGGGCACTTCTTCAAGCGGTATAGGAAATGAGAAATAAATTACACATTTGACAATCATCAAACGCAAAAAAAATCAATTGTAAAAACTTACGTTTTGTCAGGCGCGGCCCATGGAGAACACAAGTCTGCAGAACAGATGCTTTTAAAAGATTTATTTTTTTGGATTTGGAAACAAGTTGGAGGGGATCGTTGCTTTCTAAATAAAAATATCCGCCCTAGTGTCCTTAAAGGAAAGATTGCTATGTAATAAACATAATATTAAAATATGAAAAGGGGGGCAGCAGCCCCCCCCCCCTCCGTTGCCCCCAGGATACCCCAGGATAAATTAACCCAACATACCAATATAGGTCAGTAGTTACCGAGCGATAATAATTGTTCTGTAATTGTTGTTGTAATAAATAAACTACAACAAAAATCTTGTAAAAAAATAATTAACTAAAACATCGCTGGTTATTTGCATTAATTTTTTCAAAATTCATATTTGTGTATTGTTTTTACATCTAATTCCCCAAGTATTCGTGTGGCCCTAATCCTAAAGGAAATTTTTAAAATTTCACAGGAAAGTTACAGTTACAATTAATTTCACAGTAGAAGTAATTTTCTAATTTTTTCTTTGTTTTGAGTTTCGCTGGGTTCCAGCCCAATGTCAAGGGTTCCGCAAGAGCAAAACGGTTGAGAAGCACGAGAAGTTTCTGATAGATAGATGGTCATTCGTTTACCTTACATACCTAATAATAATCATATTGAAAGAATCAACGTTTGTGTTTATATTTGTAATTATCAGCAAAAATTGCTGGAAAGTATATGACCATGTATGACCATTGTGCTTAAAAAATTAGAAAATGTAGTAGCATCTGCTCTATGTGACTACGCCGGATCCATTGCTTAATAGGTTTTCCGCTCCGTTTACCCCAATCTTAATTCAAATCACCCCATTGCCGGGGTGCACCGACCCACCCTTCTGTTTTCCATCTATTTGATCACGATTTGATAATACATAGCGTCGCATCGATATAAGTAATTCGTTCCGCAACACTGCACCTAAATCGACAAATGTATGTATATACGGCACAACAAACCCGATAACATTTGTATTTTCATCATACTGCAGACCGTGCAATATACTGTAGGGTTCCATGAGTAATGGATTTGGATGACACAATAGCGATATCTGCGACAAGCGTAACGGACTTCTTTTCCATCGCGGAAGGAGATGTATACCGTATGTGATTTTCATAATATAGTTTTAACAATACCCGTATTCATAAAGACTCGTATAATTGTTCGTTATTTAACCGTCGGTATAACTTCACGTTAATAAATACTCGTAGTCATGAATTTTACAGACGGTATTTAACTAGTTCTTTCTTTCTTTACTCTGGCTTTTGTTGTGCAGTCGTCTAAAATTGTTTTTCGCACAATCTTCTTGAAATTTACTTTAAATTTATCACAGATGATGATTTTTCCACTGTGTTATTAATATACCGGGCGAATAACGTTGCTCTAAGAAATATTTAACTTCAGTTTTTAATTATAAATATATTTTTGAGTTTTTCTTGAAATTAATATATATTTTCTGAATAGTCTATAAGAAAAATTTCCTCTACAACAGCGAACATAAAAGCTAAAATTGCAAAGGTTTTTACTTGTAACTGCGTATATTTAAAAATATAGTGTAGAGCAAAAAAATGTTGATAATTTATACATTAAACCAAATCTTTGGACACTTCGACTTTTATTTATGAAAATAAACATATTTTCGTTCAGTTTCGGACCTTCAATTGTTTTTGCGTAACTACACTTTTTTAAATGGGTTCTTTGTACTGAAACGATAGATCAGTTAATTGTCTTAATGGCAACTTACAAAATTTATGGTCCTTACATTATATACACTGTGGGCCAAAAAAACGGTAGAAATTTTTAATCACTCGTATTTCCAATAATAATAAGTCAATTCAAATATTTCTTTAAAAACCGAATTGGTTGTAGTGTGGAGAACCATACCAGAACCATAAAACCATACCATATTCGCAATAACAGAACGTTTCTTTTCCAAGTTATGTTGCCTTATGTTCGGTTCTGCAACATTTCTGATAATATCGGGCCAACTTAATGTCACATTAACTATTTATTAAAATCAATAGGTAATGGCATTTGTCTTGTTTTGGTCAAAAGGGCCAGGAGCGATTTTATAGCATCGTATACAGGGTGATATTTCCTTATACAGGCGAAATTTTTAAAGAAAGTTTTTTTTATTGTTTTTCCTAAAAAAATCAGCGGAATTGGATGTTTGTAACAAAAACATTACAACGACACGAAAAATCTAATTGTGTACTTGACTTACCTTTAAAGACCGTGGAGAAACCATTGGTCTTGTTATGGGCGGCATGTTTGATTTTATCATTATAGGTGGTGTTTTCGTCAGTTTCAATTGTGATGTATCACACTTGTTAATTAGCTGTAAATTTAAGATGAATGTTAGTTTATGTTGTTCTTTGTTTTCCCAAAGATTCAAATATACAGCTTTATTTTAAAGCAGTAATCAACGTCTTTTAAGTATGTCACATGACTTCAAACCAAGTTTTTTTTTTATTTTTGATGACATGTTTAACTGAAGTGCACTTCCAACAGCAGCCTGAACCCTGCAGCTTGCTCGCTTTTTCGATATTTTTCATATGAAAAATGTAATGTTTACGTGTTGTTTTTAAGTCCAATTACTACCAAAAAAACAAAAATTTGCAAATAATCTACAGCCCAATAAGTGTAAGTACAAGAAGTATAAAAGATTAAAAACTTCTTTAAAAAAATCAAAATCAAACCTGGCGCCC
Organism: Melinopterus prodromus; assembly: GCA_964023965.1. Classification (NCBI taxonomy): domain Eukaryota; kingdom Metazoa; phylum Arthropoda; class Insecta; order Coleoptera; family Scarabaeidae; genus Melinopterus; species Melinopterus prodromus. Next base: position 27,942,851 of record OZ030394.1, on the reverse strand, counting down.
ATATGAAAACTAAAAGTGGCCATAGTGTCCTCACCATCTTTAAAGATAACACAAGTACGCAATTGGATTTGTCGTGCCTGTGCAATGTAATCGTTTCGAACGTCCAACTTCACTGCATTTTCGAGCAAAAACTATTTTTGAAAATTTCATCCTGGATACTAAAGAATCACCCTGTATACGATACTATAAAAACTCTACTGTTCTTTTTTACCAAAAGAAAACAAATGTTATTACCTGCTAGTTTTATTACAGTTTTCCTTTCACATAAAATTGTCGATATTATCAGAAATGTTGCATAGCCATACATAAAGCAACATAACATTAGATTGAAACGTTAAATTATTGCAAATATGATACCTATGTTCTCAATCTTCACAACGTAAGCAATTAGTTTTTCCAAGATATGCTTGAATTTACGTAATACCTTTGGAAATATGAGTAAATGCAAAATTGTACCTTTTTTGGCACAGTGTATAAAGAACATTTTTGAGAAAAAGACCTATTGCATATCAGGTCAGGCTATTACATTTTTTATTTCTTTTATGGACGCGTCCGCACAGCACCTGCAATTGTTGTAAATGCTTCAAAAACATTGGTGGAGAAACTGTCTGCATTTTAGGTAAAAGTACAAAGATTAAAGTTTATAATTGGTAAATGTAAGTTAAGTTAAAGTTTACTATGAGACCATTGTCAGGTTTCTAGGACAATAGTTAAAAGTTTGTAAATATTACCAAAATCGCGTTTTTTCACATTTCGATCATACTTTTTTCGAAATCAGTATGCGGTAGGAAATTATGAAGCCCGGATTTGCTTTTATGGTAAATTGACGCACGGTCTGAAGGCGAGGTTATTGTACCTCGAAACATGTAGTCACAAGTACCCATAAACGAAAATTTGGTAATGCTTATGCCTTTTACTTAACATAAATATTTCTGCCCAAAGCGTAATTTCTTATTCAATTCACATAATCCATGGTCCTTAAAGTTATCAATATTTTACAATTTTACAACGTCCTTTTCTCAAAAATTTGCCTATGTAAGGCCTTTAAATATGTCCCGTTACCATTTGACAAATAAAAGATCTACCAGAATCAATAACTATCGAAAATTGATTTGTTTCACAGAATTGTGTATTTTTATAACTGAAAATCGACGTGATAGTGCAGTGGTTAACAAAACAAAGCATCTCAGAAATTTTTTCATGGTTCTATACTTTCCGAGTTTACTGTATGACTTTACCGCAGAGTATCTGTACTTATCCAAAATCCTTAATTACTCCATAGGGTATCTCAAACGTAGACCACCACTTCCCTTACACCATCACACCGTGACAATGTTAACGTTCTTCCTTTAAATAATCATGCTCGTTGCTAATAGACTACAGAAGTTATAAAACATCATAGCAAAATTTATCAAAATTAGTTGTTGGCCCATAGTTTCTTGCAGTATAACATCACAATGTGGAAATTATGGGAATGATTAATTTTCTCATACAGGTTAATCGGAACATGCAATGGAGTGCTGGACTATCGTGACAGCAATAAATAATTGTTTTATTTAACTGTTTTATTTGCTCTTTTATTATGTTGATCCTAGTGTTCAATCATGAAAACCACCATGGCCAAATTGATTATTTATTCCAAACATTTAATATGAATAGTAGATAGCAAGGGATTTTTAATTTATGGCTTACATAAATCAAATTTACAAAGATATCTAAATCAAAATTTATACATTCGAAATAGATTATCTAAATAAATTATTCCGAACGTTCGGGAAACCGAATGCGCATAGTAACGACTGTATCGCTATATAATTTATTATTTACCCTACATCTGTTACTCGGCAAATAAATACAAATTCGTTTAAATCGCAAATTACACACTGTCCGCAATAAATATAGGTTGTACGGTATTAGTATAATTGTGTATTTAAAATATGTCGGGGTTAGATATAATCTGCACAATCCCTCCGACCCTCATTTAGGTATTCATGGCGGACCCCTCTTTTTACAGGCACCCTTATTTCACAAAAGAGGTGCGTGTGGTGCACCACAACCATCTAGGATTAGTTTATCAATTATTGTGAGAACAGCACTTGTGGTGCTTGAATACAATGTAGCAATTTAATTTGCGTACCGTGTTGCCTGAATTGACGGTAATTGAACTAAAGTACATACAGGATAATTTACGTAATAACCCATAGAATATATTAATTACATATTGTATTTTAGTTAGGAAAAAGCAAAGTCGGCTACTCGAAACTGGCGAAACATATATTTAAATCATAATATTAATCTTATTTAAAACAATTCTAGGTGATATGAATTTTATACACACATTTTTTTCGTCATTGGCAAATGCATAATGTTTTATTAGTATTTCGTTTGTTAAAGGCCGGCTACACGTGCATGCTTTACGACAAGCTTGCCTGCGCAAACTGGCATGTATCGGGAACCCCGTGCGTTAGGACGGCAAAACTGTAGCCCGCGCAGTTTCATAAGCGCGGCCTGTGCAAACGTCGCACTGCGAAATATTTTGCCTGCACGATTTTAGTTTGTGCAGTTAAGTCTGTGCGTTAAGACGAGGTACGTACGGCGTACAGGCATTGGAATATGATTTCTGAGCGTACAGGCTCAGGTTCTACGTCTGGCTGGTTGTCTATAATAATATAATATAGTAAATATAGTACATTCAAATTAGACAAAAAATTGCCAATGAAGGGATATAATGGGTCCCGATGCGGAAAGCGTTGCGGCCAGGTTAGCAGTTTTTCGCATTTTATTGCAAAACGGTCACGTAACTGAAATTTTAACTCTGAATAAAAGTAATATTCATAAAATTTAAAAATGTCATTTACTTTTTCTTGTATGCAGTACCTAATTTTCAAACTACTAGCGCACTATGGGAACTTTTTTATGCTTATTCACCAAAAAAATCGCGGGAATAAATTTATGAGTTCTCAAAAACTGTTGCACTGATGGTTTGGTTGAATGTTTACTACAAAACTATACTTATTGGCGGAATTAAATATAAATATACTTAACACTTTCCGTCTCGGAACTGTATTGAATTTATTTCCCTTCTTTTTCCTTATTTTAATGTACTGATAGAGCTAATTGGGAACACGGAAGACCGTCTGACCGTATATAAAATGTCGGACGTACGTATTCAAGAAAAGTAATTTATTATCTATTTAATCGGCATGTACACACAGAAAAAAATATGTTTAATTTCGCCAGCCATTCCGGCTTTCCCTTAAATCACTGAGCATATGAATGTTTCTTCTTCGTAGCCATTTTTTGACCACTCCCTCAAATCATTAAGCAAATTTATATGCGAATGGATGTTACTTTTCATTAGCCATTTCTTCGACCACTTAGCTCGGGATTGTTTAAATCGTCGTTTTTTAATCAGTAAACAGTAGAATAATTCTTCTAGCAAAAATAAATGTTCGTCTGGCCACATTTTCAACCGCAATCACCGGTCAACGATTTGTATTTGGCGGTTTGCGCGTACGTACCTGTGCCGTCAAGCCACGCTTCCTAGTACCGTGCAAACTAATCGTGCAGGCAAGTCGCTGCCGTGAAGCCACGCCATGGTGTACCGTCTTACTTGCACAAACTATACCGTGCAGGCAAGTCGCTGTCGTGTGGCCGCGGTTTTAGACAATTGTAATCGACAGTTGCCCCAGAAAAGTGGCCTCATACAGGATGTTCCATTAGATTGTAACAACTCAACTATTGCGTTTTTAAATGTTTTCGCACATCTTTGAATTCCTTGAATTTGAACGTAATAAGTACTAAGATATTCGTTTCTTTAGGTATTCTCTTGTTTGAAAATAGCAGTTTAAAAAAAAAATTTCACAGTTACTATCAATTTGTCGACGTTCTTTAAGGAAACATCCTGTATATAGTCCTATTTTGGAATCCACGTATTTTTACATACTCGCGGAAAATAAAATGTATACAGTATACATCCTGCATTTTTGCGGCGCTACAACTCATCAACTATCCAACAAACTTTCATCTGATGTTCGAAAATCTGAATTTTGAATATTTTCTAAAACAATCTGATGTGGGCAGGCATATGACTTTATCATACTATTTATAAAATTAATAGTAAATGAGATTCTATTTGTTCGAGATCGGTCGTATCAGCATTAAACTAGTTAGCCAGGAGAACATAAAAGAACATACAAAGGTCACAAACAAACATATATGAGACTGCAGAATAGATTTTTTGTAGGTATTGTCAAAACATCAGCGTTTGACACTACCTACTGACATTAAAATGAAACTATTTGTCAAATCTTGGCTAACTAAGATGCAGACACGACCAATCTCAATCAAATACAATTTGCTCACGCAGCTAAACTATTAATGTTACCAAAAAATTTCGGAAACATAAATTATTCAAAATTTCCTGTACTTTAACTTATTATTTAACTGTTTTGACGAAATTGCAGAAATGGCGAATTGGCAAAATCGTTAAAAATTGCTAAGAGTAAACATCCAGTTCCTTTAGACACTTTCAAACCAAAAGCTTTTCAGCTCTAAGTTTGGTCATGAAACTTCTAAATATGAAGTTTCGTCCTGATGCCGTTAGTAGTTTGTCCGGTATCGTCGCCACAAAAGTCTGACACACACACACACACACACACACACATATACCGGGTGATTCAGTTTCAAGCCTCACGAGGGGATCTCGGTTATTAGTGGAGATAGAGCCAATGTTTAAATTTGGAAAAGTTTCGTATTTTTGTGCTAATCAATTATCTGCAAAGCATTTCGTTATTGGTAAACGGCATTTTACATCCACAATCAACCACAATTCAGGTTTATTTGGTTAAATGGCAAACCTAACGCTGAGGGCGCCGCTTGATCCAAGTGCATTTTGTTGGCGTTGCTTGGCAACGACTCCGGCGGTCTGTAACCACGCTCCAGTTGGGTACCTGAAGGTTTTTTGATTATTACACCATTATTTTCAAAAAGAATGGTAACATGTTATACATTGCGGAAATGAGAAAAAATACGACTATCGAAAAATGCCAAAATTCAACATGGCGCTCATAAGAAAAACAAATGTTGGCCATGGTTACGCCGCCATCTTTGATGTTATTTCAAATTAAAAAATGACACTGCATTCGTTGTTAAAAAGTATCTGAATGTTTTTGTTTCAAATGTCTAGCTACATTTGGTTTTGAATAAAAAATTAAAAACGATATCTCAACATTTCAGTTTTTTTGTGGATATCTTCAAAATGCAACATGACAGCTTAAATATCTTTTCAGATAATTGATTAGCACAAAAATACGAAACTTTGCCAAATTTAAAGATAGTATCTATCTCCACTAATAAGCGAGATCCCCATGGTGAGGCTCGAAATTGAATCACCCGGTATACACACCTACACACATTTTTTTTCTGCACGATTACAATACTTTATCATACTGCGTATGATAAAGTAATAAAAAAGAGTGAAAGTCCGAAAGCTACAATTTTGCCAAAATGATCAAGTATTTCCAAACGACAGATTTTCACACAACTTTAAAAGTACTTTAACATGCTATGTCATCTCTGCTACATCTCTGATATATTGATTAACAACATATATATATATATATATATATATATATATATATATATATATATATATATATATATATATACTACATTAAAGAAACATAAGTTTGATTTTCCTATTCACTTCTCAAACGTAAAGTCGATGTTCATCAGAAATGGGTTTTATCAAAAAGCCATACAATGTGAACATTGTTAAATTTGTCCAAGTCATAGTTGAGGTGTGGTATTTATTTATCAATCATATCTTTAACGAAGGAGAAGAAAGTTGTCATCTTTTGTTACTTCATGGTAAGATGACCAACCGTCCCAAAATTGGCCGGACGTTGTCGTTCTTTTTGAAAATGTTACTATAATGTCCAGAATATCTAAGAGACAGCCTATCAAACGCCATATAATAATTAAGTTAGCATAACTTAATACTTTGCCATATTAAGGAAACGTATTATACGCATCTACACAAATAGTGAATGAGATATTTTTAAATAATTTCTAACAATGTACGAAACCTAAAATACTTTTGAAGGAACATGTGTTATATGGTAGGTAAATAATTTCCAAAGAAAAAAATAACAATAAATTTTTTTTGACGATCCTTTTCACTTTGTTGGTAGAATGAATGGATTTCCTGGTCATAGTAATGCAGTATTTCCGCGTAAAATAATCACTAACATACTAGTAACGCTTTTAAACCAAAAAACGGCCGACCTACCCCACAGCTTTCAAAACAGAACTTATTCTGTATTATTAGAAATTATTTGAAAATATCTCATTCACTATTTGTGTAGATGCGTATATGTATATATACTTCTTCGGCATTATATTCTTCTCGATTATTAATTCTCAATAATAATATTCGTCCAGAGTAGGTTTGAGAGAAGTTTGAGAAATGATAGTTTTTGATTTTATCGATAGTCAAATAAAAACAACCATGGACCTTATTGTTTCTGAAAACAATGGTTTAAAATTAAACAATGAATTGTGTAAATGTTATATAATTTTAATCTTTATTTAATTTTAATTTTTAGTTTCAATTTAAAATATAATTGCAATATCTGTGAATTTTTTCCTAATTATAAAAAATAATCTAACAACATGGAGAAATAGCAAAGAAGCAAAATACTACAAATCCAGTCATATCTAACTACTGAAATAAAACGAAGTCTTATAAGCACAATCAATGCCGCCACAAACCATACAGCAAGTGGCAAGATTTTGCACCTAAAGGGTCCTACACACACACGAAGTTTTGCTACTTGACTTGTGACTAAGCCGTGTGTGTAGGACCCTTAAGATATAATTAAAACGGAACGTAACGCGCTGATTCTTCAGTAGACGAGCAACCGAACATAATGCACAGTAAATGCGGTGCCTACCGAATCGAATATTATCGTAATTAAATTAATACTGCTATTATCTGTACTAATAAAATAACCTTTAGGGCTACCAAATACATGCCTTCAAAATCAGAGAATATGTTAAAAAATACGAAAAATGTGATTATAAACGGAACCTTTTCACGTTCAATATTTACGTTCAGTATAGGAGGTTAAAAATGTCTGATTTTTGCACTTCTTTAAAGAAACGACGTACTCTTTCGCTGGGCACATTTAATTTATACAGCACAGGTATACAAAGAATGCTTTTGCGTTCTAACAGATTTACGTTCTACAGATTTTATAGGAATAATTTGTAACGTATGCGGAAAATTACAGCAGAAATTAGTCATTTGCACCAGAGCTGAAATTTCCACTATATAATACCTCTATAATATAATATCGTAGAACAGAGTTAATTAGAAGACAATGAACTCTATTGTATCAATATCTTAGTTAGTTATAAATGTATATAGTCACATAAAAGCGATACCAACTTCTAATAATAATAGTTATGAATGAACTAATTGATAAAGATATAGTTTCCCATTGCATTAATTAATTATATTACATTCTCGATGGATGTAATGTCAGTTTTGGATATTCTCTTTAATCGTATTGAACAATTTGATTCCTCGTAAAATGTTCCTAAACAATATTTTGTAACTTGTTACAAAATTATCTAAATTATGTTACATTGTTTAAAATCTGTGCCAAATGATAATGGTATTCGAACTGTGCCAAAATTAGAATGCATTCACATGTAGACTTTCTTACATGCATACCGTTAAGAGAGAGAATTTTACATGATTACCTGAGTTATAATAACATTTTGCATTAGTGCAGTAACGTAGTATGTATTATAAAGTGAGCGCGTAGAGGTTGCAAGCATGATAAACTTAGACAGAGTCAGCTTGATTTTTTTAGTCCTTGCGCACGGGGATTTTCAATGAGTAATAGACGCCATGTGTTACTGGCTTACATCGACACAATTTGATTTGAGTAATTTTTGCAAATTACATTTATTGAACCAATTATCCCACAAAACCCAGAAGGGTCTCACAGAAACCAAAGACTTTTATAAACTCAATAAAGTTGATGATGTTCCAAGTCATACTTAAGAAAAGACATAAATAAGAATAATACAAGTCTTTGCGTAGTGTGTCCAGTGGCACTACGTCGGATGAGATAGAATTATATGTCGCAACGCTAGTGTCATTTTGTATTTATATGATATTATCAAAATATCTGTCAAATCCTGGCTAACTTGTTTTATTTTAATGCAGACACGATCAATCTCGATCAAATAGAATCTCATGCAGCTAAACTATTTATTTCATATATTGTATGATAAAGTCATGTGCCTTGCCACATCAGATTTTAACAAATTATGAAAATCACCATGTCAATTAAAAATAAATAAATAAATATTTATGCCAAATATTAATGTGTCAAATTATTAGATAAGTATTTGGCGCACCTTTATATTTATTTTTATTACCAATTAGAAGAGCCTGATGACGAAATACTTAACATCGATTTTTCCCACATAAAAAACATAAATAAAATGCTTGTTTTACTTTTATTTAAAACGTACTAAGATTTTGAAATTTTAAGTAAAATCCGAAAAGTGTTTCTTAACTATTTTTCTAGCGTTTACAGCCATTGGTTAGATAGCGTGCGGGCGCCACTATAAAAGAAACAACAAAAAACTGAATACCTGACTTGATATGAAAGTTTCCTGTTTATCGAAAAAGTGCATTTTTTTATAAATATATATATTTTAATTTCGTATTTGTTGTGTCTAATTTTAGAATAGACCAACAAATAAGACTCACAAATAAGAATAAGACTTCTAATTATCAATGTTATTTACAATAAATAGTTAATAATAATAGATGGCATTAACAAATATTAGCGGTTTACACCCTTTAGAAATTACGTGTTGTAGTTATACAACTAAAAATTGGAGTGAGGATTATATAAAAGAATAAGTCTCTCTATACATTTTACTCCACTGTATAAATTATGTATAAATTAGTATAAATTACGAATAAAACATACGTACATTTAATTTAAAATATGTTTATTCTTTATTATTAATGCTAATGAGAATTAGGTATGGGCAACGATATCTGAGCAATATGGTGAAAATCCTGTATATAATTCAATTCTATCTCATTATTTTAATTTTAAATCCAAAACAGCAAAGTTTATCGTCACTATCTCCTGTAAGCTTCCACTTTACATTGTAGGTGGCCGTTGGATAATTCTGGTTAATGTCGAGATTGTATTTGTACGTTTGTTTCTCCCCTTGGGTTACGGGGCATTTCGTTGTTTTACAAGCAGCTGTGTCCATGCCAATCATCTCAATGTCCTTAATACCATTGTCCCAGTACGGTTGCGAGTGTAAGGTGTTCGAACTGAAATCTGCATTGAATAATTAGTGGAAGGCGGGTAATTAATGTGAAGTCATAATTGACATAATCTTGATTTAATGGTTAGAAAAGATTTATTACTTACTTGGCGTAAAATCAATCTCGATTGAAGCTTGGTTGCCACGTTTAACCCTGCATGCGGCATTCCGAGCGGCTTCTTTGCACGGTTTTACTCGTACTTCGTCGATCGTACATTGTTCGGTAACTCCTTCTGCAATTACCATAAAAGATTGAAATTATATACGGTGTTCAAATGTTCAAAATAAGAGTTAAATAATTAAAGGCAATTCAGGGCTTCCAATTCCGGGATGTCGACAAATAATGAGGTTTTTCGGGATCCAGGGATTATAAATCTAAATCCCAAGAAGTAGATATAATTAGCAGATATGGAGACAAACATGAACTTCAGCTTGCTAAAACCGATAGACGTACAAGTAATATGAACTTTTTCATGAAAAGAAATTGAATACACTGAATTTTTCATCAATTTTTAACAATAAATAACGACTTTACTTGGAAACGCATTTAGAACTGGGACTTACAGTCATTACTTTATGCAAACAATAATTCTTTTATTTAAAATGCAAACAATTAATCTACTTGCAGAATAAACATCTATAACGTATGAATTCTAAAGTTATACAATTTTATCTTTAAAAAGAAAACAAAAATTCGTCATGTGTATTATTGGCATTAATACGAAACGTTGAAAATTGGACTCGATCAAAATAATATGTACAATTTTTGAGCAAATTTATGATGCACGAGCAAGTTATTATCTAATAGAGTTTAAAGAAATAATAGAGACATTTTGTTTATTATTAATGTCAATAACCACAGTTTGACACTTTTTACCACTTAAACCGATAATTTTGGTTTTCTACTTGTAAGGTAAAATTTAAGAAATATTGATGAAGTTTCGGAGTACAGGATATTGTCTAATCAAGTATGCGTTTCTTACTGACTTGATTTGGTAACTTCTGGCATCCCAGGCGTTTTGGTCCAGCAATTTTCTCTTTTTTTCAGGAATCCCGAGATTCCGGGATTACAAAATCTTTAATCCCGAAATCCCATGATTAGTATATTGTTCGGGATTGGTAGCACTAGCGTTCAGTACAGGCGATGGTAAACCAACTATTGGAGAAGAACTTTTTTTTTAACCAATAAATTTATGAAAATTATTTGCTGATCAAGAATTTCAAAGTAATTGACTCGGACCGCGTAAGTCTACAATCAAGATACAATATGTTAAGTTAAGTTATGTCGGATATTTTTTAATTTAAAGTTTTCGAAGAGTATTAATTTGTGAGTTTATTGTGCAAAACACAAAAATAATTATGAACAACATTGGGACGAGAGAACATTTTATGAACAACATTTTATCAATGTTAAAATATATTATGTAATAGCTACTACCTATTACATTCAAATTGGACGAAAAGTGGGCTGGGAAGGGTAAAAATTAAATACTATTGCCCTTCTGGGATCCGGCGCGGAAAGTGTTGGGGTTCATTATTTTATGCCGTCCGCAAATTTTATTAGTACCTGGTACCCCTAAAAACCGAAAAACCGAAAAACGGTCACGATTTTGTAATTTTAGCTCCTGTATAAAAATAATGTTTATAAAATTCTGCACAAACGGTACTTATTACTTTTTCTTATGTACAGCCGTTTTCAAACTACGACCACCCCAATATTAGCAACCCAATATTACCCACCCGATACTTTTTTTGATAATTATAGCCCACTACACACAGAGAAATTGTTGTCTAATGTTAAGAAAATAACATTCTTAACATAATTTGTTTCTTTTATGTCCGGGCCACACTAACTCCTAACGTTTAATGCCTAACGGGTAATGTCAATATTAATACGTTAAAATCGAGTGTGACCACGATTTGACATATTAACTGGCCAATCAGAAGGCCGGAAAATGATGACGCGTTAGTTAACGCATAAAGGCGGTAGTGTGGCCCGGGCTTTAAGACAACATATTCTTGTAATAAGAATATTTCTTTAATATAAAACGACCTAAATATTTGCTTTAAGAAAGCGATTGTTTTGATTTTAGAATGTCGTTGTTTTGAAAATAATGTAAAGGATGGCGATAGATGGCGCTCTAGTTTCTCATCGTAAGAGAGGTCTCCTAGAATGTATATAACCGCATACATGCCTATGCAGCATCAGTGATTGTGCTATTATACCGTCAATCTACCTGACGTAGAAATGCCCAACAGCTCTAATATTGATGGAACGAGACTAAGAAGGCTTCTCTAGTTGAAAAGTAAGAATATTTTATATTCGTCTTTGGATGCGTTAATTGCATTCCATGTAAAATAATATTACGAGCATAATAACATGTTTTAATATTTAAAAGAAGTAGGTGAATGTTTAATCCAAGAATGTCAGGTTTATAATCTAACTACCCAACCTTTTGATTTGAAAGGACAAATTCTTAAGTTAAATAAGTATAGTTTCCATTTAAAATTGTACATTCTTAAAGTAACACAACCGATCAAAACAACGGTTTTCTTCAATGAACGATACATATTCTTGCGTATATATATATATATATATATATATATATATATATATATATATATATATATATATATATATATATATATATATATATATATATATATATATATATATATATATATATATATATATATATATATATATATATTGCTAATGTTAAGGGGATGTCGACTGGATTCACTCTAATAAAACTACTCTTCTTACATTTGACAAATGTAAGAAGAGTAGTTTTATTAGAGTGAATCCAGTCGACATCCCCTTAACATTAGCAATATAATAATAGGAACGACAGTAACAAGATTCGATATATATATATATATATATATATATATATATATATATATAAAACAACCGTTGTTTTAAATTAACAAAGGTTGATTTTAATTGAGACAACGTTTTGCTGTGAGTTCTTAAAAAGTTGACAGATGTTGTTGTTGAGTGTTTAATAAACAACTATAATTATTGACGGAATTAAATGTAAATTTAGAAATATTAGCAAAAGGAAATGTTAATATTGGAATACTGGAATATTATGAGTTTTTTCTACTTTGCGTTCGTTATGAACTCATAATGAAACCGGTTTCGGTGTCGTTATGAAAGCACTAGGTCACAAACATTTGGTAACTTTTAGTTTTCCAAGATTCATGATATTGACGTCAAGTGTCAAATAAGACTGACATCTCAATCGCTATTGGCTCGCGTCACTCGTATTTGTGAACTTTACTACACTATCAACTGTTGAATATGAAACTACTCTAGATTGTAAGATGACAACCGCAATTTTCGAAATTTATGTAAATTTAATGTCGCAAAGTAGAAAATAGTATATTATTCTATGAGCAAGTAATGTAAGCAATTTCTCACGAGAACGAAGTTTGCAGCACGAGCCGTAGGCGAGTGCTGCAAAGCGTTCGAGTGAGAAATTGCCATTACTTGCGAATGGAATACTATACTTTTTCTACGACCATGCAACGAAATTTTATAAATTAATTTTTGTGCATATAGGGCAGCTGTATGTCACTATGACGGTTTACAGGATTTTGACAGATTCAAATTGTTTGGTGCGCCTTGTCACTTAGCGACGTTGTCAATGCCTTGACAATGTCGCTAAGCAGTGTATCAACAATTTGGAAATGAAAAATCCAGAGCTGTGATTGGTTCTAAAGCCGTGAGGAATGAAATATTTCTCACTACTGGCGGGGTATGAGGAGCCAGGAATGAAATATTTGTCATGTGTGTGGGGAATGGTTAGTATTACTTATCATAAATTGCAATGATAATGAATGCATTCCTCAATAGGAGTAGAAAAAATAGTTTTTCTACTTTGCGTTCGTTATAAACTCATAACGAAGCCGCTTTCGGTGTCGTTATGAAAACACTAGACCACAAACTTGTAGTAACTTTTAGTTTTCCAAGATTGATGAAATTGACGTCAAGTGTCAAATAAGGCTGACATCTCAATCGCTATTGGCCCGTCTCTTTTTTTTGACTTGTTTATTTAACGTCGGTCTAGTTCCGCAACTTAGGCCAATCACCGACGCTGAGGGCAGGCTACACACACCCAGGAATTTTGTCCTACTGAAGGAATTCCAACCTCCAGTAAGCCTACGTTTAGGTCGACGGAAACAGCGCGGATATCCGCGCGGTTCCTTTGTCGGCACCCGGCAGCGGTCGATGCCGACAAAGAAAATCCGCGCGGTTTCCGTCGACCTAAACATAGGCTAAGAGTTCTTTAACGTGCACGTCGCATAATGACAGCACACGGGGCCACCGGCTTTACTTCCTCATCCGATGGAAGGCGGCATGCAAAGGTATTTGTTCCCTGCCTAAAATACCAGGACAGTCGATTTTAGCTCGAGCCGGGATTCGATCCCGGGCCTCCAGCGTAGATAGCAGCCGCTCTATCCTATACGCCATCGACCCCCCCCCCCCCCCATTGGCTCGTCTCAATCGTGTTTGTAAATTTTACTACAACTACCAACTTTTGAAGAAAAAAAATACTCTAGATTGTAAGATGACAACCGCAATTTTTGACATATATGTAAAATTAATGTCGCAAAGTAGAAAAATAGTATTTAACACTAGTTTTATAAGACGCATTGGCGCACTCGTTCCATTTGGGCACTCCTCGCTACGCTCGTCGTGCCCAAAACAACTCGTGCGCCAATTTTTGTCTTATAAAACTTGTATTATAATATACTATAATAATACTGAAATAATACAAATATTATATTATTATATACAGTGTGGCTCTTAAACTACAAACATCTATATTGGAGCGCTTGCAGTTTAAGAACTACAGTATTTAAGAAAAAAATTGATCTATATCTTATTTTGTGCAGAATTTCATAAGAATGAATTTTGTGCAAAAGCTAAAATTGCAAAATCATGGCCGGTTTTCAGTACAATGTGAAAAACCACAAGCGTTCCCGTTAGGGGTGGTTTCTAGAGTGTCAGGCTCTAATAAAATTTGCGGACGCCAAAGTTATACTTAACACTTTCGGATCGCCAAAAAAGCAGCTGTATTGGATTTATTTCTCTTCGTTGTACCAATTACTGTACTACTAACCCCTTTTTTTGTGAATTACTCCGAAACCAGTGCGACACTGTTTTTAAATGTTCGGTTGTATGTTTTATTTTGCTGATTTATTGCTATAGCAACCAACTTTTTTCAAATAAAATGGTAGTTTTTTTCTCTCATATCTCAACGGTATTGAAATGTTATAGTCTTATACATATACAAAACATCGAAAAAAAGTCAATTGCAAATCTTAAAAACCTTGTATCTCCAAATTATTTTATTATTTATTATACTATTTATTATATTATATATTTATTATTATTATTATTATAGTGCGCTAGTACCGCACTTTAACAATCAGATGTACCCAGTATAATCAGTACAGATGTACCCAGTATTTATATTAAATATGTTGATCTTTGTTATCTAATGCACGATAACATTTTGCAATGTTATTATTGTACGCTTTATATGTTGGACTAATAATAATAATAAAGACAAACGTAAAGATAAACATAATGATAAAAATATATCCAAGAAGAGAAACATAGGAATAGATGGAAATAATCCTCTACCTGCACTGAACATTTTAGATAATGGAGTAAAATGTCGACCATTTTCTTGTTAGTAATACTATCAGCGAAAGCAGAATTGAAACTGTAGGATCACAATATAAATGAAATGCCACTATTGAAGTGTACATTTAAAAACCTGAAAAGTAAGTTCACTGGAAACGAAAATAATAGGAACGAAGAAACCATAAGACATGGTAGTAAAATATTGAAAAAAAATAACTATTTCAATGGTTCAATGGTGTCAATTCAATGGTGTCGTGGAAAACAAATCTTTGTTTCGAAATCGTAGGTTACAATTGACGTAAAAACCATCAACAATTCCAAGTAAACTCCTAGGAAAAGTCTTTCTATTTCTGTGTGTTCACCACCAAAAAGTCATTCTCATAAAAACACAATGTACTTACAATGCACTACCTAAAATAAAAATACGCTAATTTAATTTTTTATAAACATTACGAGATGCAATACTACATACATAATTTAGATCATAATATTTAGGAGATGATAGTTCAAATTACTATTAGTCACAAAGCATACATATCGTATGATCTATTTTAAGCAACAATTAAAGGGTTTGCTGACTTGTGGTTTCCACATGTTTTAGAGAATTACATTATAAGGCCTACTTTGTTAGTTTAGATAAGAACAAGGTGCTTCTATTCTTCATGCAAGTTGGGATAATATGAGTGAAGATGAATGAAATTGAACTAGTTTCTAATTTCCAAATAGTTGTATGACTAGAAGGTAACAAAAATAATATTTACCTACCACAGGGTACTGTTTTTACAACTTCCGCTGCGATACTACAAATTAACGTCGCTAAACAGAAACACAACACTATAAAACGAATCATGTCGTATGTGTCTTCTTCACAACAGCACTTGCCAAACAACAATCCGTAGTAACAAGGCGGCAATTTATATCTTTTTACTCGTAGTATGTACAGGGCTGGACAAAGTCCGGCGCTATGATTTCGTACATGAACTCTTTCAACTGTAAAGATAAACTGTAATCTAGGCATTTCCCAGATTTTCTTGTATTTGTCATATATCATGTTAATTAGTCTGTCAATTCTTTCTGCATTGTATGTATAATTAAAATGCCGTGTCGTTATTTATTTCATAAACTACACCTTCCATTCCAGAAAAGTCGATTAGATCGAGGAAAAGAAACCTTCGAGACATAATTGCAATTACATAAACAACAAAATTTACTCATGTTTACTTACAATTGGTTTATGTATCAAAATACATGCTGATACACATTGCATGATTGATCAATAATGTGTCTTTTTATATTATAGTGCGCTAGTACTGAGCAAGTACACATGCACCCAGTATTTAATATATTAGATACTGTTTGATCTTTGTTATCTAATGCCGGATAATGAAGAATTGATGCATATTTTTAATTCATTAAATATTGCTTTTTAACTAGTATATTTTTGGAATCATATAAATTATATTATATTAGTTATATTAGGTTAATAGCATATTGTTGGTGTTTTAACTAAAATTTATTGTAATATAAAATTAGTACATAATATTATAAACAAATAATCGTTCGTGCCTAAGTACCTAAGATTAGTATGCCTATAAAACAGTATCAAGTTGAGGTCAATGAGTTACCATCCGGACGAAATATGTCAAATGTCAACTGTATTTTTATATAAAACCGTCATATTGTACTCAATTTTAGTCATGTTTGATTATTTTAGTTATTGCGTATAGTTAATATAGACGAATATACGTAAATTACTACCACGGTTCTGATTGAAATTATGTTGGTAGAGAAGAAGTTTCTCAGAAAAGTCAAAAAATTCATGTTTCATTTATCCAAAAGCTTTTTGTTAGATGGATGTAAAAAAGACTGGAACATGAGAAGAAACCGACACGGAGACGTTGGAGCCACGAAATCATAAAATTAGCAAACTAAACTTGGGTCAGACCTACGAGAGACAGAGGAGGCAAGAAACACGGGTATCACACAGAGAAATGGTCTAATGTTAAGAAAATAACATTCTTAACATAATTTGTTTGTTTTTAGACAACACATACTTATAATAAGAATATTTCTTTATTATAAAACTTAAATATTTGCGTTAAGAAAACTATTGTTTTGATTTAAGAAAGTCGTTGTTTTGAAAATAATGTGAAGGATGCCGATAGATGGCGCTTTAGTTTCTCGTCGTAAGGGTCTCCGTAAGGGTATATAACCGCATACATGTCTATGCAGCAACAGTGATTGTGCTATTATACAGTCAATGTACCTGACGTACCTGACCTAGAAATCTCCTACAGCTTTAATATTGATGGAAAGAGACTAAGAAGGGACTCGCCTACGGCTCGCGTATAAACTTGCGTGCTCTCGATTTGTTCTTTGTTATGTGCTGGTCAAATAATATACTACTTTTTATGGCACCATGCGATTTTCAGATATAAAAAAACTTAAATTTTGTAGGCTTCTTGTGTTCTAAATATGACAAGTAGCATATTGCCACGAAAAGTTATCGTTTACCCTTCAATGGAGCGTTGGCTGATCAATCCGCATATTGTTTTGCAGGTATGCATTTTTACTAATGCAATACATGACAAAACGACCGGACGGGAGAAACCAGCGAGCGCTGTGCTAAAGGTAGAATAGGGGACCCGTAATGTAGCAGCATAAGGGCACAGATGGTCCAAAATAAAGATGTAGAATATAAGAGCTTTATGGTGTTACTTCACTTGTCCCCGACTGTGTTCCAGTGGCTATGAGATATTAGATTAATAGATTAAAGGTAAGTGTAATATTAAAATAATATCAAATTACTCAGAAAAGAAATGGTGACTTCAGAAATGTATAAAACCAATATGGCAGCCATAAGAAAAACAAGTTTCGTTTGTTTCTAAAGGAAATTCACCCTCCAATAAGAACAAAATTTTTGACGCTGGCAGTACTGCGATTGGTCTGTAGTTATAACAATTTGTGGGGTCACCTTTTTTGTAGATAGGCGGTATCTTAGCAATTTTCATTTTGCTTGGTAGTCGAGCAGTTTCAAAGTAAGAAGGAAGCGTTGATAATCTCCGTCAATTGCTGCACAATAAATGGTACACTAAGTTGTAAAAGCATCGTATTTAGGTTGTGTATATCCATTGCCGACTTTGTTTTTAAGTTGTTGATTATACTTTTGATTTCTTGAGTTGTCACTAGCGTTAGAAAGAAAGACTTACTTGCGTAGTGCAGATTTGCTTGACATGCAGTTGGTTTCTCATTAAGTTCATCCCGCTGCTGTGGCGAAGACGGTGTTAAGTTCGTCTCTAGAAGATTGATGAAGATGGGATTTTTGCTGCGATTTAGTTTCCTTGTGGATTAATTTCAAAAGGTCTTGTTATGGATTGTTTGATGTATGTATACAGTTATAGCAATGCCCTTTTTTCGCTTTGTACATACTTACAATAGAAATCGTTCTGGTTTCTTAAAAAATAAAATCAATTCCTCTCCTCCAAAATGGTTATAATGGTGTAACAGGAATCGTCATGAATGAGTCACAGTGTTTCTTTTATTTGCATTGCTTCCCTGGAAGGTGTGAATGCTCCTTTTTTGTGTTATTTGGTATTTTCTTTTTAGCGGGAAGGCAATATTTACAATGTGTAAGTAAGTAGTCAGGAATTTGTCATCCTTATCTCCTGGACTTTCTTGGCTTCTGACCTGGTTGCAGTTCTCTTGCAGGAGTAGGTTTTGGTGTACATTACGCCTCTCTTCTGTTAACGTGCTTGATTTATGACCAGTATGTTTGTTATCTAAAAGGCTATGGAGGATCACTTCCTTAGAATGTTCGTCAATAGTTGTGAATATATTATCTATTGTTGAATTTGATATAGGCGTAACCCTAGTATACTCCAGGGTTATTCTTTTAGACTAAAACTGTTCACTGTGTTTGTTAGCTCTGGTGCATTTATATTTTGAGGGGATGTGTCGATCTTGAAATCACCGGTTAGGATAATTTTTGTTTTCGGGTTGTATCGGGAGTAATGATTATATCTTTTCCAAATAGACTGGAACGTTTCCATCCGGGCATCTGTAGGTTGTCATTACAATAATATTTTTGTCTCTCAGGTATATACCAGCTATTTCCCAGTGTTTGTCAATCAAATTTTCTAACAGTTAGGGTCATACAACGTACTGTGTTCGGGAGTTTACCAAAATACTCACTTTTCCATGTTTGTATATTGAGCGAGCATACATGCTTGCCTGATAAATGACCTTATGTTTTAAATGTTCCTATTGCAGTCGGTTAGTCAACTGCCCGCATTGGCACAGTATATCTAAGTTATAAGTACTACGTGCCATTTAAGATGTTTGCGTTTGGATTCAGTTGTCTCAGCCTCAATGATTGGTGAATCTGTAAAACTTTCCTTGTTGATCGATTGATCAATTTTGCTTTGGTGAGTGTGTTCTACCTCTCTGTCTTTCCCCTGGCCGCCGGGTAAAAAAAAACGTTTAGGCATGTTCCTGCTGGCTGAAATTGTGTGTTTTATAATGTATTGAGTTCGCTGATATTAAATGTACCTTTAAATGAAGAATGCTCCTCCGGATGTCTTGATATTAGTTTAGTGCATGCTGTTCTTTTTTAAATTTTTTGTTATTTCAGAAAGGCCAACTACAACGTTGTACTTAATTGGTTGAAACTAGTTAAAATTATGTGTAGTTGCAAGCCCGCCGTAAGCGGGCGTGCAAGGCCTGCGCCGCACGCGGATGGCACCTTCAATGGGGCGGCAAATGTAGTAATCTAATCATTTTAAAAACTCATTTTCCTTATCATTAGTGCATTCCATTTATAAAATGTATTTTTTCCTCATTTATGCCTTCTTCTACAATCCCAATAAATGTACGATAACAGCCTACACAGTACACAGTCACCTATTGGCTTCTAAACGTATTGTTGAAAACAAGTCCAGTAGAGTCTAGTAGAGTCTAGTAGATGGCGGGTATAACTGGGCGTTGGCGGGCTAAATACCGAAGTTATCTCGCAATGCAAAAAAACTGATTACCTGCTAAGCGACCAAAGTGGCTGGCTAAATCAACGCTGAACTAGTTTTTCTACCTACAAAAACATTGCGCCTAGTATTAAAAACGCTTGATGTCTTTAGTTTTTTGACAATATGTGATTTAATTACACCAGCGACGAATTGCCAAAATCTTTGCAAAGATTTGCAACTCAGACTAACAGTCACCGATTTGTATAATGAAAAGCAGCATTTTACAGATAATCAGCCTAGTGATCCATATAATATTTTACAGTATCTTTCCAAAAATGACTTGATTGCTACATTTCCAAACACATCAATAGTTATTGCTTACACGCCGCACACAGAGAAATAGTTATCTAGTCTTAAGAAAATGACATTCTTAACATAATTTGTTTGTTTTAAGACAACACATATTTGCAATAAGAAAACTTCTGTAATATAAAACAACCTAAATATTTTCTTTAGGAAGACGATTGTTTTGATTTAAGAAAGTCGTTGTTTTGAAAATAATGTAAAGGATACCGATAGATGGAGCTTTAGTTTCTCGTCGTGAGAGGAATCTCCTTGAGGGTATATTACCGCATTCATGTTTACGCGGCACCAGTGATTGTGGTATTTTACCTTCAATACCTGTATATGTTCGCGTTTTCCCAATTTTTCCAAATTAAGAAGAATTGGCGCTGTTATTGGCCCCGTAAATTGAATTCGTTTAACTTTAGCAATTAACCCTCCTGCCGCGGGCAAGTTTTCAATTTTTCCGCAGTAAAGCACAGGAAATCGCGGGACATCGTGAACGGGGAAATCGCGTTCCCCGCGGCTGGAGGGTTAATCAATCCAGAAATAATCTATAGATTTCAACGAATTAAAAAGTAAAATCACCTGCGGAATGCTAGTTTTCAATGTGCATTTTTGTAAAATCATTGGATTAGTGGTTGACCCACAAAAAGCTATATTGTGCAATGCCAGCAATTCCGTTATTAGAAGAGCTAGAATAATGAAATATAGACACTAGGCTACCCAATAATTGATAGGTTTAAAGTCTATTACATAATCATTGTTATCTTGCATTTTTCATACAAAAGATCGTGCAGAAACTCCGTGTGAATTCCGACGCTCTACGGTCTTTGGGGTGCGGCGGAGAAGGGAGGCGTTAGCGGTGCTGTCCTGTCGGAGAGAACCGACACAGCTGAGAGAACCGGGGCAGCTTATTATCAATACACAAAAAGAACGATAACTTGTCAAAGTAGTAATTTTAAGTAACAATTAAATTCTTAATTTATGCATAATTTTGATTATAATATGGGACACGGTACGAGAGAAATCTCTTCTATCGATTGGCGTTTATGTTTTCTTAAATTTTATACAATAAGGTTGTAAATAAGATTTTGATGGAAGAGGATAGATCTAATAATATGGAGTTAGCAGATTTTCCGATTAGTGGTGAATACTAAATTAAGTTTGCTTGATAAACCCAAGCAATATTTAAAAAGTATGTCCGATTTTGTTATATAAATATTCAAACTATTATAAGTTTCAACAGTTTATTTATTAATAACATTTAAATACATGCACAAACAATATAAAATAAATACAACTCTTGATATATTACATATATTACAAACGTCAAAATTAGCATCTTAAATTTGTAGACACATAGATTATTTTGCAGATCGTTCATTAATTTTAAATGGTGATCCCGAAACCCGATTTAAATTGCTAAGAATTTCCATGGGACTTCCAAATGCCTGTTCGTGGTTCTGTTATCTTATTGACTCATTTGCCATTATTTTTTAATTCGGTAATCTGGCGCCAGACATCCAAATTTCTTTGGCGAGGCATAATCGCCGTGTGGTTATATGTATTGTGTCCGTAAACACTGTTCTCCTAGTAACTGTAACTAATGCACGTGCGATCCGCCACTACTTGCAGCGTCGCTGTCGATCCCTTCCCCCGCTCGCCCGAAAGACCGAAGAGCGCCGCGTCAATTGCAGCAATCATGAGATGCTTCAACTCGATCTTTTGTAGGGAAACTGCAAGTTAAACAATGATTATGTAATAAGCTTTAAACCTATGAATTAGTGGGTAGCCTATAGTCTATATTTCATTATTCTAGCTCTTCTAATAACGGAATTGCTGGCATTGCATAATATAGCTTTTTGTGGGTCAAGCACTAATCCAATAATTTTACAAAAATGCATATTGAAAGCTAGCATTCCGCAGGTGATTCTACTTTTTAATTCGTTGAAATCTATAGATTATTTCCGGAGTAATTAATTGCTAAAGTTAAACGAATGAAATTTACGGGGCAAAAACAGCGCCAATTCGTCTTAATTTGTAAAAATCGGGAAAACGCCTACATATACAGCTTTCTAATTTTTATGAGTTGTTGCATATTAATCAAGGACAGCATCAGAATTTCTTCAAATTTTTTCGCCCGTAGGTTTGCTAGAAAATGGACTTCAAAAGAGGGGACATAGTATTATATGGCCACGATAGTACCAGGATAGGCTACATAACGTATCCATTGTTTCAATAGAACATGAAATGTTTGATAGTTTGGATACATCAGAAGTTATAGCAGATTTCCCAAGTATAAAATTAAGGAATGTAGAGTTTTGTATAGGCAGTTTTGTTTTGTTTTTTTCCCATATACATATTTATTTATATATTGATAAGTTCAGTCACTCTGTAGTGAAGATAATAAAATGATTTTGATAATTATTTGTTTGCTTTTTACACATCTCTGTGCAGTGAAACTAAAATTTGTACAAAACTAACCGCTATTTGTGGAAAATAATGACATGCTTACACCAACTTAGACTCCGACACCGTCTTGCAAAACGTTTGCCGGATTACCGCGAGTCAACTGTATTATTATTTATACATTGTTGTTATTCGTTTTTGTTAAAAAATAATTATTGTTAATTTTGAAACAATTTTGCAAATGACATAGAAACAATTTTAGAATAATTTATCGTGTTTTTTATAGCTGCCTCTTTTTTTTAATTTGGCCTGTCCATTTTGTTCAGGGAACTTGAATTATATTATCAACTAATTTAAGGAGATATTGAAGAAAAACCAAATTGATAAAGTTAATATATTAGTATTATAACCAAAGCAATTTAGAACATATTTTTTATTAATATATTTATTATTGTGTATTTTTACTGCATTAGATACTTTTTTCAAATTTATTTGTTCAAAGATATCACGTGCATTATTTGAAATATACAAATGAAACTACTGAACAATAAATACAAGAACATGTTTTTTTCCTTTATGTGTAGTAAAATAATTTAGAATTAAGTTACTCAATAGTCAATTATGACTAAATTGTAATACTCTTATTGAATAAAAAAATCTGATGTGGCCAGGCACATGACTTTATCATACAATATATAAAATTAATAGTTTAGCTGCATGAGAATCTATTTGACTGAGATGAATCGTGTCTGCATTAAAATTAAACTAGTTAGCCAGGATTTGACAGATATTTTGATAGTCAAAGGTATCAATCGAAGGTATTGTCCATAGACAACGGTATTGTCACAGCATCAGCATTTGACACTACCTACTGTCATCAGAATAATAGTTGTTTATCTCACAAGTGCCGAAAGTACGGAATAGCACAACGAGCGGTGATGCGGCGCGTCACCGATGGCGGAGCGTCGTCGTCGCATGTGAGCGAGTCGCGCTATGTAGATTTCGGCAGGAGTGACATCAACGTTTTTTGTATTGCTTTTTGAGAAATGCGTATTTAAAAAAAATCAAAAATGGTTATATTTCGGTATAGGAAATGTTAGGTTGATACCACTTCTACGAAATGTCAAGTTTAAAAAGCTAATTCAAATTCTGACAGATTTATAGTCGAGGGTTCTCCGAGTGTGACAGTGTGGGGATAGCCATAGACATTTCTGTGGTGACAGCACAAAAAAATATTTGTCAAAATCCTGGCTACTATGTAGCATATCAATGCAGATGCGACCGATCTCGATCAAATAGAATTTGCTCTTGCAGCTAAACTATTAATTTTACCAAAAAATGTCATAGGCATAAATTATTCAAAATTTCCTCTGCTTTAATTTATTATTTAACTATTTTGACGAAATTACAGAAATGGCGGCTCATTTGTAAAATCCTTGAAAAAGGCTTGGAATAAACTACCAGTTCCTTTGGACCCTTTTGAACCAAAAGCTTTTCAGCTCTAAGTTTGGCCATAAAACTTCTAAATATGAACTTTCGTCCAGATACCTTTAGTAGTTTCTCCGGAATCGTCTCCACAAAAATCAAGTACACACATACGCGCACACACACACACACACACACACACACACACACACACACACACACACACACACACACACACACACACACACACACACACACACACACACACACACACACACACACACACACACACACACACACACACACACACACACACACACACACACACACACACACACACACACACACACACACACACACACACACACACACACACACACACACACACACACATACACACACACACACACACACACACACACACACACACACACACAGACATTTTTTGTACCTTGGTCAAAAATGTTCAGGGGACCCAAAAAGACCTATTTCCGCTAAAATCTCAATTTTTTTTTCGGCATGATTACAATACTTTACCATACTGCGTATGATAAAGTAAAAATGTGTATCCGGTAATTTTAAAAAGTACGCAAATATAATATAATCATACTATCTATTTATGTCGATTAAAATTGTTAAAAACTTAGGCTCTGGTTTAATCGGTGTATCCTCCGAAGGAATTGGTTGAAATGAATTTATCACGAAAGTGAAACCGGGAGAGAAGTAAACTTTAAAATCTATTAAAAATTACGGACTATGCTGTTGGTGGATGGCACACTTGTCCTGGTGTCGTTTCAGGCAGTTTAGATGGAATGGTGTTTCAACACAGTTGTTACATCTTACCTGTTGCACTTTTTTCACATCCTTGTTGCAGTAAACACAAGTTATTGAATTTTGAGTGGGCACAACAGCCATGAGGACCTCATGGTCCACCATCTTGAACTGAAAGTCGTGTACATACAGGGTGTTCCAGAAATAATGGCTAACCCTGAAGGAGCATATCCACCAACGACGAACAAGCAATTTTGGTCAAATTTGGCCACCGCTCTCCGCGGCTGTTCAAAGTTATGTCGCATTCTAGCTATTCGTCGGATATATCTAGCATCCATCCGTCTCTGGTACTACACAGATCACTACAGAAGCACACCCACATTAAGATACCACAATTCAAAAGATTCTTATTGCAGATAAACCAACACATACAACAGCTGACCACACATGAACCTGGCAAATGTAGGTCAATGTCGCCACAGGCGTTACGCCAAGGCGGGGGGAGACGGATATGTTGCCGGCGGCGTTGATGTGTCACCAGTTATTTTCGCTGAGCAGGGGCGGACTCCGTCTTTCTTTATCAATTTTCTCAAGAATGCGTTAAGTTAAATTATACATTATCCACAAAAAGATATTATTACGTCCTTGGGCTCCTTCGAGGTTAACTGATGGTTGATTTTCGATAAATTGTTTTTTGCGTTGTTTCTTGAATAGGTGTCTATATTCGAAAGTGCTTAGTGACAAAAATGTAGCAGATCTATTTTTAATGGTTCTGGCTTTCTTAACTTTTACTTTTGGTACAGTAGTTCAAAAATACATGAAAGTAATGAGTAATATTGGCAATATAAATGCAAGTAAAATGAAGCAAAAAACAAACATAGTGGGGCTCTCATCGTAGAGAGCTGGCTCTTGTGGGCCCCAGTAGGGGTCACCTGATCTAAAGTTTTTCGATTCCAGTTGCTCCTTCCTCCAAGTCATATTGGATAAGTAAGTTTTGTATTGTATTTGTTTTTGTCTTTGCTATTTTTTTACTTTATCATACTTTATCACTGAGTATTGTAACATACACCAGTATCTTATGGTGGCAGCACACTCATTTGAAAGAGTGCAGACTACAACAGCAACGTGCAACCGCTTGCCTTCCTAGGTATCACGGGACACTGAAGGCCTACCACCTCTTCATCAGTGTTACCAGTTATGAATGTAGTAATGTCACTAAGAACTGGTCAAAAAATCATCAGATTTTCATAGAAATCTACAAGTGTCCACAATGAACGGAGTTAAGGTGGTTCAGTCAATCAAATTCACCAGACGTCATTAAAAAATTAAAAATAATTAATTAATAATTATGTTAAGAATAATTAATTAATAATTATGTTGCATAATTGGTTGGTTATAATCAACCATTTTAAGTTCGGTTGACATCAATCCGTCAATAGGAGTTCCAACAAATATACCCAATAACACAAAGTACAAAATAGAACAAACTAGTAGGTACATATGTGTTATAATAAGTATGTTGTGAATACACCATAACGTTAAATAATTTACTTAACCGAAAAGCCGAGAGGTGTTATAAATAATGTAATATATGGGATTTCCCGCCAAATCTTGTTAGGGAATTTAGGTTCGGACTCTGGCGGAGTAACGGTTTTTGTGCATGGCGCGACGGTCGACTTGAGGGAGTTTGAATTAAGGGAGCTTTCTTCTTCTGTCTTTAGCAGTCATGAGGTAATCATGTGTCGTGAGAGCCCTTTCGGGCCATAGTATACAGATTGTGCTGTCTTGTGTTTCTAGTTCCCAGCTATTTTAACGCGTAAGTTATTAAGAGTTTACTGTATTTATATTGTGACCATCTCTGCCAAAAGTTTATTATCATTGTTTAGGGTTAACGTTCATATCCTTTGTAAGCGGTTCTGCATTGTTCATGTTATTTGTTAATAGACATTAAGTGTTGTTTTGGATTTGCGTTTTATTAGATAGAATAATATAAATCAGTCCATTTTTTGGAGAAGCATTTTTGGCTTCTATAGTGTTGATTAATTTGTGGTTCATCTTTCTCTGACAAAGTCTCAGAGAAAGAACCTACAATGTTAGACCCTCCGGAAGAGAGATATTTAATTCACGCTACCATAAGAATTAAAGTAAGTAAAGTTTGAAGTCAGATTAGATTTCGAGTAAAATAGTATATATTCAAAAAGGCGGGAGACGCCTTCAGTAGGGTTCAGGTAGAGCCATAAATAATAAGTAGAGGTCCCCCCCTTACAATTTGTTGGCTAGCGGTTGGGATTGTTTAAGACATTTCAAGCAATTATTCGAGTAGATTGTGAAGAAAGCACTCCAGTTAATTTGTTGTGAATTTTAGAAGAAAATTATGTGACGCATTTTAAGTATGCATTGTTGTGACTATGGTTGAAGCAAACTCAGGCAAACAACCCTTTAAGAGAAAGAGGTATATATAGGGGCTGGCTTTTAGGCGCCCGATGTGAGAATTGCATAGATAGCATTCCAGGAAATTTGTTTGTTGCTTCTGAGGTGGACATTGTGTGTGATACATGTCGGTATAGATAAATATAGTCGTGAATTTGTGTAGGAAATGTACTGCATGGTGGCAGCATAATAAATAAATATTTGCAGTATAATTTCTTTTGAGTGTTGGAATTGTTTTTGAAAGAAGTGTCTTAATTCTCGAGACCGTTCGTTGGAGAAAGTTTGAACCAAATTGTGTTAGACAGGACTTGAGTTGTGATTTATGGCGATAGGCAGAACAGGTAGTTTGTAACTGAATTCTGAGGATTTTTTTTATTGTGTGAAAAAATGGCAGAGTAGAGATGGCAACAGTAAACAATAAACAGAAAAAAAATCGTACCGTCACTGGTCGATTTAGTGAAAGTAAGGATAGGATATAAACAAAGCGCAAGTTCTTTGTTTAGTAAATTTTGAGGAAGTTAAATTGAATTGAGAAGTTTGAAACACGTTGAGTTTTTTTTATGTAAGCATTTTTGAAAATGGCAGCTTTGAGGGGAGAAGCACAAGACAGACACGCGGTAATTAATTAATAATTAATTAAAGTTAAGGGGTATACTTTTGCAACTGTATTTTATAAGTTAAAATAAAGCAGTATTGAGAGAATTAATTAATAGGGAAGTTGCAAAGTAGTTTGATTCATTTTATTTTTTTTATTTCGCATAAATTGTGGGTTGTAAGGGAAAGACAACGGAAGCAGGTATGAAGCAGATCTTTCGAAGGGTCACATGTACCAGATGTCCAGGCCAGCTAGTCCGGAAATGCAGCTCTCAGGTCAGGAACTCGAAATTTTCATCCAGAAGTCCCAAGGTCATGCAGCGTGGTCATTGTGAAAACAGCTGGTTCGTCCCGTTACCGTTCGAAGCAAGAAATCGTACTAGAGATGGATGTGGCCGCAAAAGTCGCCCGCGAGAGGTGCAAAAGGCCAAGGAAAAATTTCAAAGTTTCAGGCAAATATACTGAACTTTGGACGTCGAAATTAGTGCCGGTAGATTTACAAAGCGTTGTAATCTACAGCAAGCGAAGCCATGTGTGCTTCAGAAAATGGTGTGACCGCAGAAAAACGCCCAAAGGGAGGCGTTTGGTCAAAAAAATTACAAAGTGGCAGATGACAAAATACCTGCACTTTGACGTCGAAGGTGAAAAAAATGACTACATGGACAACGCAAAGGGATGTACAGCCGGGCCTCAGTGTCGCTGGACAACATCCACACGTCGTGTAGGTCATCTATGAGGTACACGATAGCTTCCGAAGAACGACGGACGCCGCTGGACCACCGATGACGCTAGAAGGAAAATGGACGGAGGGAAAAAACCGAGGCGAGGAGCGAGGGAAGTCATTTCACGATAGCGGCTGTATTTGAAGATGGATAAGAGATAATGTAAGTTATGATGTAATCGGACTGCTATGATACTGCTTCAATGTTGTTTTTCCTTTTGTTTCATGTGACCAATGGCCCAGAGGAACGAGACATTCGCTTGGGGCTTTGGAAGATTCGAAACCGAATTAGCATCGTCGGACTTCAGGACCAAGGCCGAATTCTTTTGGGTTTTTATTGTGTCAGATCTGTATTTTTATTTCAGGAAATCAAAAAAAAAATGTACGAGAAGAAAAATGTTTGACAGATATTGTAAATAGCAATTAAGAGAATTGTTTTGTGAGGGGAGATGGTACAATCACCAATTTATTTGTATGGTTTTGTTTTGTTGTTAGATAAATAATTGGTCAAATAATTGTTTATCTTAACGTGGAAGGGATGTAATATATGGGATTTCCCGCCAAATCTTGTTAGGGAATTTAGGTTCGGACTCTGGCGGAGTAACGGTTTTTGTGCATGGCGCGACGGTCGACTTGAGGGAGTTTGAATTAAGGGAGCTTTCTTCTTCTGTCTTTAGCAGTCATGAGGTAATCATGTGTCGTGAGAGCCCTTTCGGGCCATAGTATACAGATTGTGCTGTCTTGTGTTTCTAGTTCCCAGCTATTTTAACGCGTAAGTTATTAAGAGTTTACTGTATTTATATTGTGACCATCTCTGCCAAAAGTTTATTATCATTGTTTAGGGTTAACGTTCATATCCTTTGTAAGCGGTTCTGCATTGTTCATGTTATTTGTTAATAGACATTAAGTGTTGTTTTGGATTTGCGTTTTATTAGATAGAATAATATAAATCAGTCCATTTTGTGGAGAAGCATTTTTGGCTTCTATAGTGTTGATTAATTTGTGGTTCATCTTTCTCTGACAAAGTCTCAGAGAAAGAACCTACAATGTTAGACCCTCCGGAAGAGAGATATTTAATTCACGCTACCATAAGAATTAAAGTAAGTAAAGTTTGAAGTCAGATTAGATTTCGAGTAAAATAGTATATATTCAAAAAGGCGGGAGACGCCTTCAGTAGGGTTCAGGTAGAGCCATAAATAATAAGTAGAGGTCCCCCCTTACAATAAGACACAATATTATAAGCGGCAGAATGTTTATTTTGCGTGCACCCCTTGAGTGTACTCCACTGTAAGCAGCCTATCCTTAAACAACAGATCTTTCAGACGCACAGCCTAATCTTCTGGTTTTACTGAGCCTTTCGCATCTAGAAAAGAATAAACATCATAAAACGACTTATTTTACACAATACATAGAATAATAAATAAATAGCAATGAATTCAATAATATGTATGTAATAACATGCTAGAAATATTTACATTGGAAGCACATATTTCTAAGAAATAAATAAAATAAAACGATGCGTTTAAACGACTGCATCTGAAAACTGAACCATAACTGAACGGTTCGCTTTGAAATGAATACAGCAACACATACCACCATGACTAAACCACTGAACTCAATAATTTAAATGGAACTCCAGTTCCATATATTCTATTGTGGCTGCTTTACGAGTTAGCGCATGGTCAAAATTGGACGTGCGCACTGTGCAAAATTATACGCGTCCTTTTTTATTTGTTTTGATTGTTGTGTGTGACACTTTATCAGATACGTCTATAGTTACGAATCTACACACAAAAATTTATGGTTATGTCTTCATCTATCGCGCATGTACTATATTCGGCAAATGGATACATATTCTGAAATCGTTGGCTTGTCTTCTGCCTCAGATTATTGGTTACCCAGAGTATTCTATATGCTTCAGATACAGATTTTTCCTAATAGCAGAGAAATACACAGGTCCGCATTTCACATTCATGTAATCTCATTCACTAAATCGTAAAAGCAAAATCACAAATTAAGAATATAATAACTGAATCAATACGTGCTTGACGACAAGGTATCGATGTTTAAATTCCTATTCGTTCAATCGTTATTCACCCCACTACATCAAATACATAATACTACTTGTAGTGTGAATGCTAAAGCTGCGAGTAAACTGATTTTGAACATGTTTTTACATCCGCTATTTTGGATAGAAGTGTATTAAAAATAGTTGCTCTTACCTCTTGCTATTTTTACTCTAATTTGAGCTGGTGTACTTAAACCTATCGCGTTGTGGGCCCGAAGCTCTATCTTGTAGGTTTTGTCCGGATGAAGGTTATTTAGTTTATAGCTTTGGAACTGGAAGGGCTGAATATCTGAACTGCACTCGGATTCGGAATCACGCCATTCACCGTTTATTTTCTCAGTCTAAAAGAAAAGGCATACCTTACATGGTCAACGGAATTAAAGAAAATTAAAAATTAAAACGCGTCCGTTCAAAGCTTCATCTAAAGCTTGCTGTAATTTATTTGTCATACTCATTAGTGCTTAATATGCAAAAAGTAGGAAATCAGTATAAGAGGGCGTCCCGTAATTCGATGAACAAGACTACATTTTGGGCAGAATGTAACACTATTTTACCCAACCTTTCACCAACAGACACTTACTATTCATTCCTCGTTATTCTGCTTCATAGTTAATTTTAAAAAATATTGGTTACGGTATAACGATTGCGCGTCTCAGCCGATGTTTGCTAGTGTTTCGCAAACAGACAGCTAAAACGCACTATTTTATCAATAATATTGTGAAATGTCGTTATCAAACGAAAACATCTTGTTTCACATCTAGATATTATCCTCCAAAAAATAACACTGCAACAAAAAATTTCCTCATGGGGAATTTAGTTAATACTGATTCTTTATGATCCCCTGAACACACTTCCCCAAAGGCGATTTTCTAGGTTAGCTCCAATAACCGGTATATGTAACTGCAAATTTATTTTTAATTATATTTATAAGTTTGCCATAATATACTGTGTCTCTCTTAGCCGCTTTTTTGATCTAACCTGAACAAACGCCATGGGGGATGTGTTAAGGCTGTCATATAGAATCGCATACTGTTAACAAGCATTCTAAAAAAAATTTAAATATGCAGAGCAGGCTGCAATGAAACCTTGATTCTTGATACTTTGAAACGCATTTTGTCACAAATATGATGAAGACTGGTGACCTGACAACAAATGCGGCAACCGTCCTACATCGTCTTGTAAATCTACCAAAATTCTGTGTCTAAGCCATGTCCTTATATTGAGTTACGAGAGAGACAACAATGACTAACTTGTTTCTACCCTAATGTTAAAATTTAATATCAATTGAACATAAATAACACATACCACACAATATCTGATAAAGTAACAATCGATTGGATCTCCATTGTCAAATGGAACATTCCACCGAAGTTCATAGTGGTCAGCGCATGTACTAACAGTGACAAGATCATATGGTGCTGTATCACCTAATTCTAGTGGCGAAACTAAAATCTTTGGTTCTGCTGGAACGGAGCGCATAGGCATAGCATAGTCCATATTTGACCCAAATCCACCAATTCCGACGTCATTAACAGCAGCGAATCTGAAGAAGTATCTTCTCTGTGGTGTGAGATTTTCAATTATATATGGGGCATCTAGAATGCAGAAGGTTAGACATGTTCTTAAAAAATAAGATATTCAATACTTACTGACACTCCAAGTCTCATTCATATCCACAGATTGGTCTTCTCCCTTGTATCTACAGATAAAACTCTTCAAGGGCATGCCTGTCACATGCGTTGGACCAACAATATTAAACTTGATGGTTGTAGGGGTGACAAAGGCAACGTTAACCTGTTGAACTCCCGCTGGTACTTTGGCTTCTTTTAAGGTGAAGTATATTCTATTCTGACCTAATCTATTAATCGCTATGCATTCGTAGTTCGCGTATCGATTTGGTTGTCCAGGTGTAACAATTAATGTCGATATGGGTCCTCCGTTTTCAATTTTCATATACGGATCATCGCGATAAATATCAGTTGTACCAATTCTCCATTTAATCGTTGCATTGGGAAATGATTCTGCTACACACGTCAAATTTCCTGATTTATCGCGCCGTGTCCAGACACTTGCTATATTCTTCGTAGGGTCAAAAGTAGGCGGGAACTCGACAGCAATGTGTCCGCTTTTAAACGCCTTGTCGATTTTGTTATCAGCTATGCATTCGTATAATCCATCGTCTTGTCTTCTTAGTTTGTGAATTGTCAGGATACCAGAAGTTTTACCGTTCACTTCATCAATTTTATTTTCTACTAGGATTCTGTTGTCGTATGGTTGCTGCCCGATATGGAACACGTCGGCCCTGCTTAACTTCTTGAATAGGACCATAGGTGCGGGCCAACCGGTAGCCTTGCAAATTATTCTTGTTTCATAACCGATTGAGGCAGTTATATTGAATAATTCATAAATCCCCGGTTTTAGCCCGACGGTGATATTCACAGTGTACTCATCACGACCTGCTGGATTTTCGGCTCTGCATTTATAAGCAGAATTGTCATTGAATTCAGCTCTGTTGATTATAAGCATTCCAGTATTCTGATGGACTACAAATCGACCTTTTTTCGATAGATCTTCACGGGAATAAATTTTAATCCATTTGTAGTTAGATGGGGGTTTGCTAATGGCTTTACATATTACTGATACAGATTCCCCTTCCGCGACGATAACATTTGGAATTGGTTCAATTTTTGGAGGAATTTGAACTTCCAGCTGAAAGCAGTGAATGGTTTCTCCATGTTTCAATTGATTAACGCAAACATTTTATGTTGAAATTATAAAAGCCTTATACAAAATAATAAAAATAAAGGAAACAGTACAAAAAATGAATAATGTAACAGTACGTGAATTATTAATATACATGTCGTAGACAAATGGTTATTTTAGGCAAAAGGCTTTTGCTTAGGCAAAAGCTATTTGCCTGGGCAAATAGCTATGATATGAAACCTTTATTTATATTTTTGAAGCTATTTGCCTAGGCACATGTATTTGCCAAGACCGTTGTCAGGCAAATAGCATTTAGTTTTCAACCACGTTTGTTTTAAAATTATGTGAGGTTACGTGCAATCGCGTGCAATCCGTGCATGTTAGTTCTCAAATACGTCATAATTAATATTTAGTCGTTGATTAGTTCTGAGTAATATTGTATTCTAATCATCATGATTCTAATGAAGTTACACCTGATTTGTTGTGACAAGCGTCAATACTCATGAGTGCGGAGGTACGATTTCATATGGATTTTATTCCACTAAAACGAGACTTTTAGGTTAGGAATGTTTAGTTTCCCTTTTACCAAGAAACAGTTATACTACACTGTAATCTGAATTCTTATCGACTAGACGATTTGACGGATCGATGCAGATGATGATATTATCATCTACCTCCTCTTTTGCATACGGAAATCATGCGGAACAAATGTACAACTCAGTGAAAATTTGGTGTGTTGAAACGTTTTGTGTTCATAATGGTTCACCGATATACTGCGGACGTTACTGTGATGTCCCAAATATAGTAGCCGAACCGAATGTCTATTGTTATAAGAAACGGTGATGAAGTTAATACGACTGACAACAATCACATAAGCTCAGATAATTTGAAAATGCAACAGTATGCTGACTATGCGCACTGTCACTTGCGATTATGGTTACGATTGCTAAAACCGTCATCATTTTTTGTCCGTTTGAATCAAGTCGCCACAGAAAAATAAAATATTATTGCTGCAATGTGTATGGCAATGCCTGCCGTCAAAGAGTTTTTGTTATATAAATGACCATAAGCGACAGAGACGTGGGAAGAGAGACGCCCATTAATTGATGACGCTACGGACTTTTCTACCCGTACGGAATGTTTTAGCGTAGCGAAACGTAACCGATCGATTTCTATACAAAATGCTATTTGCCTAACAACGGCTTGGTCAAACACATTTGCAAATAGCTTTAAACATATTAATACAGACTCAATATCTATTTGCCATGGCAAATAGCTTTTGCCTAGGCTAAAGCCTTTTGCCAGAAATAACAATTTGCCTACGACATACATATTGTCATTTTCATATTTTCCATAAGTTTTCTTACACAAACATACACAAATCGACTTTGGAACATAAATAAAAATTACAATCACAATTACAAAAGAAACACCTTATGGTAGAAGTACTTTTAGATTAAATAAAATGACATAAATACCTTAATATTTCTCGCTTCAAAATTGCCAGTTTTCAAAACCGCGGCTCGACAGGTGTATATGCCGTCGTCAGATTCCCTCACGTCTTTAATAATCAGTCCATCACTCGTTATAACGAATCTGTCGTTAGTTACAATAATATCTCTACCACGACGCCAATCGACAACTGCCGAAGTATTCGCATTCACCTTGCAACGAACTTTGAAGGTAGATCCAATAAGGGGATATTGGAATTGCGGCGCATCCAGCCAAGTTGTATCAACTAAAACATACTCCGTTGTATACGGATATAAAACAGCAAAATAGCCTACGGACTTATTGTGGCAACGGTGGCAACCTCTACTGTAGCGTTAAGTCGCATGTTGCAATAGGACACTGTGCATGTGTAAACTCCAACAAAGTTATCGTATAACTTTACAAATATGAGCTGCAGCCCAACGTCGCCTTGTAAATTCTGAAATAGAAAAAACACATTGGTCGGGCTTTATTTACGAAATATCTACGCAATTAAGTAGTGTGTTAATGGGAGTTGAGAAACACAACTTGAGCAGCCTCCTCATAGTTGCTCATTTTAGTAGCTGCTCTTGCTCATTTTAGCAGCTGCTAAAATACGTATTAGATCGCTCCTTTGCTCCCTAGTGCTCTTACCGACAGAGTTGAGAAAGACAACTTGAGGAGCCTCCTCATAGTTGCTCTGTTTAGTAGCTGCTCTGTTGAGTAGCTCCTCTGTAGATATAGTAATCGCTCATTTGTTCCCTACCGCTCTTACCAGCAGAGTTGAGAAACGCAACTTGAGGAGCCGCCTCGTAGTTGCTCCAGTTAGTAGCTGCTCTGTGGAGTATATATAGTAGATATAGCTATAGTAGCTATAGTAGCTATAGTAGATATAGTAGATCTATCATTTGACATTAGTGTCATCACAGCGCAGTTAGTTCGTTTTGCTTCTCCGAGAAGTGGATGTCACAGACGCGCAGCGCACCTCTAACCAGAGCATTCTGGCTGAACACGGCTGGCTAATATAGCCAATAGCCCTTGAACAGAGAGGGTGGCTTCAGCACATCCCTCCCAAGCCGAGGCCTGGCTCTGTGAGGCACGGTATCACGTGACACCATCGAATACAATGTTATCGAAACCAGAGGTCGAGACTGGTTACGGGACCACCGGCTTAACGTGCCTGCCAAAGCACAGCGGTGTATGTATACCCTGTATACCCTGTATGTATACGCCTTACCACTCGGCCACTCCGCCTACTATTGGGTACATAATAAACTTACAAAAACACATAGCATGTAGTTTAAAAGCTATGCTTATTTTATGGAGAAAATATAATTTATTAGTGTTAATGTATGAATAATTAGCTGCGGGATGTCATTAAAACCAGCATGTAAAAATTTAAAAAGGTCCGATGCATACAGTATCTTAGCGGATGAGAGTGCAGACACATCCGGAAAAGAACAGCCTTCAATTGATCATAACAGAAGCAAACAAATTCGCCGAGATGGTACCGATGAAGAAATAAGGTCTCTCATGTATGAGCTGAATGTCATCAGAAGCTGCGTAGCTGTGGCGTAGCGAGGGGGGGGGGGCGCCAAATGGTCTCCCTTTGACTGGTCTGAATTAAAAGATCGGAAATTGTTAACAGTATTCAGTAAAATTATTGAAGAAACAGACAATATTAAAACTTTATTACTATATTGTTTGCAGTTTGCAAAAAACTGTAACAGCCTTTTCCAATACCTAGCACTACTCTTAATCATTATAATGTCTAAGGGTATAACGTCTACCTATCCAGGGTTTGGACCACTGAACTATATATGGACTGCAATGCACTGTAAGGGTCAGTGTTGCCAATTTGGTGCTTTTAGCACTAGATCTGGCGGATTTGCCTACAAATTTCAGCTTATTTTTGCAAAATTCAGCTACAGCTACAGCTGAATCATAGTGTTTTTTACTTGCACATTAGTGCTTTTCTATTGGTTTTGGAAAATTTGTTTTCAGTTGCATTATACGTGTTTTGTCGATAATGTGTTGCCTTGGACCAGCACAAGTATTTATGGTCGTCACTATGTGTAGAGAGCTGAAAACATCTTATATCTCTCAGATATTAGTAAATTCGCGATGTAGTATATCTCTCTCAGCGCTCTAATAATAGTGATTCGACCATACCTATGTAGCTCTGTCGATATAACATTTGACCTGAGAGCTAGCCTGAGAGAATTTTCAATCATTTGACTTTCATCAAGACCACATTAAGAAATACCGAAACAGTGAAAAATATTTTTAGTGAAGTCTTAGATAAGTTGTGTTTATGAACATGTTCAAAATTTAAATATATGCTTTAAGGATACAATTCGGGGTTTGAAGGCAGAATTTATTCGTAGAATACTCCAGATGACGATTTGAATTCCATTGTACGTATGTCAGCCTATCAAAATACAGTGGCAGATGCAGTGAATGCTGATATTTTAGAATTACGATAAGCAACGATTTTTTACGATCAATGTTGGTTAGACAACTAATTTTCAAAACTAGTGTATTTCTGGTGTTCTTATAGGATAGGCGTCATTTTTGAATCTAGTACTTTCTGGTGCTTTTTAATTGCAAAATTTCAGCTTTACTTACAAAAGTAAGTTCTCCTTTTTATACTTCTTACTTTGTGTTCTTCGAAAGTAATATCTTAATCGACCGCTTCCATTTCGACAAAGCTTGTGCGAAATTAAACTTGTGAATAACCGTGTTTTTGGTGGTGACACAACACAACAATTCTAGATAACCGTATATATGATTTTTTCACTGAAATAGACACATTTCGTTATCCACTGATAGTCTTGATTTCTTTAACTATTTTTTATTAAATTTAACTCAAATTTAAAGCCTAACCTGAGCCCGTTCCCTTATCTCGAAAAACAGTACACTGTTTGTAGAAAGTGGTAGCTATTCGCAATATATTTTAGAGTATTTTAAAGAAGCTACACCACAATCTATTATTCTGTATATTAAGTACATTACTATATGTTTTCCTGAAGTGGGGGGGCGCCAAAATAGTAGCGTGCCCCGGTCGCCAGTTATGATAGTTTATTATCTACACTGCTGTGTAGATAATTTCCAGAGTAATAAACAGACAACAGCATTGCTCAAATCCTCCGGATACCTCTCTTGCTGAGTATACTTAAAAAGCTCAATATTTATACCTTATCTAACCTCCTTTAAAATCGCTCTGGGCAACAGAAAATACACCAACCTCTTTAATAACGTCTCTGTACCTCTATCACGTAATAGAGACTATAGGAGTAGCATAAAAAAAATCACGAGTTTAGTAAGTTTTGGTCTCCATGGTTTGCACAACGAAAATTAAGTGTGGTACAATTTGTGACAGTGGCGGCTCGTGATCTGGAAAAATGGGGGTTGCAACTTTCAAGTACCTACCATTTTTATATGACATACGTTTTATAGAAAAATATCGTTATTTGTGCGCTAAAAAATTGCTCATTCTTATTCTTTAATACTCGAATCTTAATTATCTTTGGCTGCTACGTCCCATGAGTCTTAAATCCCTGTTATTGTTTAGTACTATACACGGTGGCTCACATTTTTTCAGCAGAACTTTTTGCAGATAGTAAATGTTCATACTTAGGGAAGGGTTAAATATGGACTTGAAGTTTTTTCAATTCATTAAAAAGTTACAGCCGTTTGAAATATTATCAAATCGATATTTTAAACGGCTCTAACTTCGTAAGCAAATGAAAAACCCTTAAGTCCATATGGAACTTCCTATTTGGAATAACATTCACCTTCTGGAAAAAATCGGTAAATTTTTTTATATATTTTAATATATTTGTCATATGTTTTGCTGACAATCATTAATGAATAATTCGGTCAGTTAAATGATTTAAATCTGTAATATCTGTTTTTGTCCACCGGTCATTGGCTCCAAATAATAGCCAAACAAAACAAAAAAAAAACATTAAATGCCATTGTAAATGACCGAAATTTGGTTGACACGCATTGTTTTATGACTATATTAGAGGTAGGCCTCCCAAGCCTTTCTATTTCGCTCTTATCGATGCAATTTAGACTGCTAAATGGTTGAGCTCTGCACTGAATTCATTTTGTTTTTAATTTCGTGTAATTAGCGCTTCACATGCAACCAAACTTCACAGCGTACAAGAGTCGTCAACTGTCTACAACCTTCAGTGCAATAATGCACGTCGCCATTCGCGAATGTATGACGTCGCTTCGCGTGTAGACGCCACTGGGGGCGTGGTACAGTAGTTTTGGTGCATTGGATACTTGCAACCATTTCAGAATAAACGGACCAATCGACGCGGCGAAATTCGCTTGCTCGAGGGCTAGACTTGCGGCCTTGCTGCGGCCCTAGGCCGTATAGCCGACTTGCGCTTGGAATTCTCGACAAAATGCTCGATATTTTATTCGATTATATGTTATAGATCGTTGCATATTGACTATTACACTATTATTTACATAGAGTAGCATCACACTGGTTTGTGGAAAGGCAAGAAGATGGATGAAGTAGTGGTAATTTGTAGAGGGTTTGAAAGAGGCAGTACACGTATTACATTTATTAGTCATGCATATTGTTCTTGTTCAAGCGTGCATCACAGCTACGATCCACTATGGTAGGAGAAATGTTAAATGGATGGTACATACATGCTCACCGTTCATCGCAACATCGTCAATGCAGACTAAGAGCATTACAGAGAATCTGTACTGCAGAAGTTTGTCAATAAGCGGAAACCTAACATCACGTAATGTTTTACCAATATATTGCATATTATGTACATACATCATACATATATTATTATTAACAAAAGAATATGCATTAAGAAATATTTATTACTTTATATAAATTTTGGTATTTTGCTGACCCCTTACTGTACCCCTTGCGACACCCCCCCACTGCTAAAACTTCTGGCTACGCCCGTGCCATACTGTAGTTATAGCCATGGTAGTAAAGGGTAAATTACATGGTCATTATAAATGATTGTCGAAGTAAGCCATGATATCAAATTGAAATTTTTGCTTGCCTCTCTATTTGAATTTAATGCCACCGTTTCTCACACAAAAGTTAAATTACTTGCATAACCTATCTCCTATCTCAAGTTTGACAGTTGTTTGTGTATAGCGGCAATAAGTTTTTTTAACATGGGCATGGCCTACTTTGACTACAATCATTTATAATGACCCTGTATAAAAATGGGTTGTATACTTATTTTTTTCATAGGAGGCGTACTTTCTTGGATAACTTAAAGGAAATATAAAAATAGTATATAAAAATGATTACCTGTATGTACATATCGCCATCTGTACTAGTGTATCGAATAACTCTACCCTTGGGGTCTCTCCATTCCATATTCTGAATCTGGCTGGTATTAGGAACTTTTGGCCAGCACGTCAAAGCCAAACTAGTACCAACTTGTTTCGATATTCTTTTCAAATTGGGCTGTATCTCTAGACTGATATCGTCCTGTCCATTAACGAAGCCTGAAACAACAAAAAAAGAACATGATTATGGTTAAAATCGAATAATTTTAAATAATGATTTATCAGGGTTTGTGTGTAGCCTTGCATACATTTATATTTGGGTTAATAAATATTAAGGGCCTACACTACATTAAAAAATGCCCGGAGCAGGTGTCGATCACTCCAAGAATTTATCCAAACCCTTTCAAACATTTAAATCATAAAAATTGAGCATACGCAAGAAGCATGCCTTCATTCTGCGAGACAATTTTTTTTAACCGTCTCGCTTTCAGATATTTTCAACTATTCCAGTCGATATTGACAAGTTGATAATGCTTCAATTTGAATGGATTTACCATAAATACAGTTAGTTGTCCCCTAGGATGCTGAAGAGCGGTTTTGGCATAAAATTGACCACAACACCATGTTTTGTGCGAAAATGTGTTTCCATCAGTCAAATTTCCAGGGTTTGGCTGTCCTCTGCTTAGTGGCGTTAGTTGAATATATTTTATTCCTGGCTTCGCTACCAACCTATTGTTCTATGTAAGAATAAAGTTGAAACCCACTTCTAACGCTCGCAGCGTTTGGGACAGACGCCAATATGGTATAAATTTCAATGTAGAAAACTCAGATATTTATGAGAAAACCGCACAGACCGGACAGCGGACTCAAGCTGCAGAAATCAAGGAAATGGAATCAAGACCTAATCGATTTGAACTTGTTAATTAAAATACTCTCTAATGACTGCCTCTTCCGGAAGCTAATATAAACTTTGTTATTTTAAATTGAAACACACAATTTTTGTTTATTTTTTTACACGTGTCACATACATCGTTTTTTATCAGTGTTTCCTATGCCTAAATACAACAAGTTTTATGCCACCAGTTATTGAGATTTTCCCATTCTTTTTGTTTATTTTTTCGGATCGTTTCACATTGAATAAATTGTTTATTATTCAAGCTAACAGTTTCATATTTATTTGAAGAATGCATAGAATACGCTAAATATGGGTAAATATACCTGATAATTTTTTTATCAGTTTTTCGTGATATTTCACCGAAATGATTAGGTATTTCCATTCAAATTATACGTTAAACTGAACTTGAAACCTTAGTCGATAATACAAAAAATATCCGGCTCAATTCTGTCGGGTCTAGGTCACGGATTTTAAGATTGTTGGTGGCTTCTGTCGTAGCTTTCTTGCGTTCAACAAAAAATCGATATTCACAGAATCGTCACCTACACTTGACAGAATTGAGCCGGATATTTTTTTGTATTATCGGCAAAGGTTTCAAGTTCAGTTTAACGTATAATTTGAATGGAAATACCTAATCATTTCGGAGAAATACTGAGAACAAAATTATGAAGTATATTTGGTTGCCTACTCATTTCGAAGCCCATCTTATACAGGATGTGGAAAATTTGCAACTAGAGTTCAAATACTTAAAAAACTTTTTTTTCCAATAAAACATCCGATGCAAATACCGTAATAAAACCTCTGAAGTAAACTTCTTTCGGTGGACAAAATGAGAATTATTTCGTTCATACTATCCATAAATTACACGATATTGATATGTTTGTTTCGTTCCCGAACTATCCGGGGATCATTATATGGATAGGAAATTCATACTGATCTAGTATCGTACCGCTCTCGAGTGCGGTGACTTGGAAAGTATCAGAAAACATAATAATTTATAATTTTTGAATGCGTGTAAACTCGAATATGCGGATGACTGTATTGTGTATAATATATGACATGTGACTATCTTTGACAAAAGGGCCCATATACCTTAAAAACGGGTGAATGAATTTGTTCATGGATTCCGTTATAAAAAGCGACTGTTAGGTAGGTACCGCGGTTATTCAAAAAGAAAGAGTAGGTCTTCAGTATTCAATTAGCTTTGAAGAAGCGACCAACATGGTTCGCGAAACGTCAGCATTTACAAATCTTGACACACGGCATAACCCGGAAATAGTTTATTTTCTAAATGATTCTGGCCGTGAAAGCCTACGTACTTATTTAAGAAAGAGTATGTTTTAAATGTTATTTAGAAAAACTGTAAAATATATAAAACCATTATTGAATAGCGGAAGTTTGAGCTTGATGGGTTCGGTACCGACCGTGAATTCGTAGTTGAATCATTTCTGATCTACTTAACCA
Organism: Melinopterus prodromus; assembly: GCA_964023965.1. Taxonomy (NCBI): domain Eukaryota; kingdom Metazoa; phylum Arthropoda; class Insecta; order Coleoptera; family Scarabaeidae; genus Melinopterus; species Melinopterus prodromus. Next base: position 27,900,275 of record OZ030394.1, on the reverse strand, counting down.
ACCGTTGATTTTTTTAAAAATTATTTGAAAACATTCTATAAACTAAAATAGTTTTTACGGGCCGCGAAGTAACTGACCATCACTTTAATTTATCACTATATTTAATTTTTGTGAACTACAAAGTTTTACGTAAACCCTTTGAAATATTAAATTCCAACTTTAAAACACACTTGAAAATTAGTGTAATATTGATAACTTGTTTGTTTATAGAAAACGGTTAGGCGTTTTCGATTGATTTATTTGCGCTGATTGCGAATCCGTGCTTGAATGTCGCTATCTAGGTTAGTGCGTTTTTGTTGTTTCTTTTATGGAGGCGCCCCCCCCCCTCCTGTCATGGCGCCTTTGTGCGGCGCACAAAATACACACCTAATTGCGGCGTCATGCTTCTATTCCTCATGCAAATCGAGATAACATCAGTGAAGATGAATGAAATTGAAATAGTTTCTAATTTCTAAATACTTTGAATATAACTAGAAGGTAAGAAATTAATGTTTACCTACCACAGGGTACTGTTTTTACATCTGCTGCGATGCTATAATATACTAATAATAATGTAGCTAGACAGAAACAAAACACTATAAAGCGAATCATGTCGTATATATCGTCTTCACAACAGCACTTGCCAAACAACAATCCGTAGTAACAAGGCAGCATTTTTTATCTTTTGACTGTAGTATGTACAGGGCCGGACAAAGTCCGGCGCTATGATTTCGTACATGAATTTTTTCAACTGTAAAGATAAACTGCAATCAAGGCATTTCCCAGATTTTCTTGTATTTGTCAAGAATTTGTTCATAATTATCATTAATATGCAGTGTCTTTATTTATTCCATTAACGACATCTTCCATTCAGAAAAGGCAACCAGAAAAGGCGATTTTGATTGAGGAAAAGAACCCTCCAAGATATAGATAATTTCAATTACATAAACAACAAAATTTACTCATGTTTACCTTAAATTGGTTTATGCATCAAAATGCATACTGATACATTCTGCATGATCAATAGTGTCTTTTGTATTATAGTACGATAGTACTGAGCGTCTGAGCCAGTACACAGGCACCCTGTATTTAATATATTAGACACTGTTTGACCTTTGTATTAAACGCCAGATAATGAAGAACTGATGCTTATTATGTATTCATTAAATAATAAATTTTTAACTGGTGTATACATTTCTTCTTTCATTCTATCAGTAGCATTTTATTGGTGTTTTAGCTAAAATTTATTGTAATATAAAAATATTACATACTATTATAAAAAAATATCGTTCGTGCAAGTACCTATCTAAGATTAGTATGCCTATAGAACAGTATTAAATTGGGGTCATGAGTTCCATTTGGACAAAATATGTCAAATGTCATCTGTATTTTTGTATACAACAGTCATGTTGTGTTAAATTTGTTTGTGTTTTTTAAACTTATAAAATTATAAGCCTACAATAAAACACAATATTAGAAATGAAACAAAATCGTAAACTAAATTTTAAAAAACTGCTTAGTTCAATTTCAGTAACTGTTCAAAAACGTTGCTTAACAAAGTTCTGGTTATTCCAAATTGTTCAGTTGTTTTCAAACGCAATCGAGATTTGGCAATATTTGCAATTTCAGTGCAATTTCAGTGGGTACTAGCACATTTTAACTATAGGACATTGTACACAAAGTTGATCTAAAATTTTCCATTGAATTGAGAAATGGTAGGTGAAACATGGCGCACAGCGAAAGTCATATAGTGCAAAGTGAGTTAAACAAACTTAAGAAAAGTGATCTGATTGAAATAATATCGAGTGGCAAAGTACCTGATCAAGTCCAGCTCAATGAAGAAGTTAAGAAGGTAGTAAATGCGAAATTTATTATCAACACCACAACAAATGGCGATAGTGAGGTTAACGCATGCAAAACTCAGGTATGCGAAATTAAGTTAAATTGTAAAGTTAACGAAGTATGTATGTTGAAAGATATCATTAAAATGTACGAGAAAAGGGAAAAGGATCATGATTTGATTGTCGAATTATTGAAAAATAAACACGCGAGAAGTCAGGAGCAAGTAGAGGTTGTTGTAAGCACACCTGCACAACAGGTTTCTACTAACCAAAAATTGAAAATAACGAAACCTACCATGCCGATAACTTTAGAAACTGATCCCGCAAACGGAATCAACGCTCCCTATAGTGAAGTAGCCAAACCAAGCCAAAAGGATAGCAGAATTAATGGTTCCGCTTAGTCAAACGGAATCAACACCTGTCCCCAATTTGATCGAAACAACTCCAGAAACAACGCTGGAACATTATCGCCACAACCAATAAAAGTGGATGATGATTCAACATGGGTAACACAGCAAAGGAGAAGGAGAAGAACACCAATTTATAGAACAGCATTAGATACGTCAATCCAAGCGGCAATCAAGTACTCGAACTTCCATGTGTACCGCCTGAACCCGAAGCTTCAAGTGGAAGATGTTCTTGAATATCTGAAATCCAAGAATATTCAAGGTACTAAGTGTTCCAAAATGGAATCTAAATATCCAGAAGAATATTCTTCTTTTAAAATATCTGTACCTGCAGACCAAGTAAATATTGTTAAAGATCCAAATACTTGGCCACGTTATGCTTGTGTAAATCCTTTTTTAGTACATCTCTTAAAGAAGAAACCGCAAACGTAAACCCAATTAAGGTTCTACATATAAATTTGCAGTCACTGAGAAACAAACTAAACGAATTCGACGCGTTTTTGCTTTCTTTTGATAATGTTCCCGAATTTGTATGTATTACCGAGCACTGGCTAACACCCAGCGAATGTAAACGACTTACTTTTAACTCTTATAACGTCGCATCAGCGTTAGCAAGAGATGCCGCTTACGGTGGCTCCATGATATTGCTAAATAAGAAGTGCAATAATTACCGAGAAAATTCTAAAATAGTAAATATGTCCGTAGTAAATATTTGTGAAATAAGTGCGGTTGAACTTGTCGACTCTAATTTACTTGTTGTTAACGTTTACCGACCCCCAAGCGGCAATTTTGATAATTTCTTAAATATTATGGACGCCTTACTTGGATCTTTCTCAAGTAAGTTTCAAAATCTTATTATAGCGGGAGACTTCAATGTCAGATTCAATACCGCTAGTGATAACGCGACTGCTTTTGCAGACTTGCTGGCGACTTATGGACTTATTGCCACAGTAAATTCTCCAACTCGGGGGAAAAATTGCCTGGATAATATAATTATTAAAGAAATACAACTTGAGAATTGTCGGTCACTAGAGGTAGTGGATACAGGCTTATCCGATCATTTTGCTCAGGTCATATCACTGGCGGTGGAGAATTTGTGCATTGGGGGAAGGGTCTGTATGAGACCTGTCACGAGCGTTGGCTTGCATACCTTTTATCAGTTATTAACACAGATAGACTGCAGCTTTTTGGGTAATTACGACGTGGAGAAAAACTGTGATATGTTTGTAAATAAGATTGCCAGGGCGGCGGACGGTGCTTTTCCCACTAAGCATGTTAAACCACGTTCTGATAAATCTTGGTTTAAGCCTTACCTCAAAGAACTAAGGGAAACGGCTAACTTCTTTAGGGATCTGAGTAGACAGTTTGATAATCCTAATTTGTGTAATTACGCTAAACAACTAAAATATTCCTATAAACAAGAGATACGAAATTGCAAGCGAGAATCAAACGATCATTTCATTAGTTCACAGTCAAACAAGAGTAAGGCCATGTGGCAGATCTTAAACAATGGGAGGAAAAAGCAACAAAACCTTTCGCAGTCTCTAATGCCGGATGATTTCAACAATTTTTTTACGCAGATACCAGTGAATATAATGCACACTTTGGATGCAGCAAATAACACTTTTAACCCAACTGCTTTTATGCCTGAGATGCCAATAGACGCCAAAAGCTTCTCCTTTCAAGAGATAACATTTATTGAAATGAGAAACATTATAAATAAATTAAAAACGAACACCACGTCTGATTACTATGGGTTGACCAGCACAATGATAAAGTACGCAAAGGACATCATAATCATACCGCTAACAAAATTGTTGAATCATGCTCTTCGGAATTCCATTTTCCCAAGGGCCTTTAAAATATCTCGAGTAATACCGATATTTAAAAAAGGTGATACGGAAAACATGTCAAACTATCGCCCGATTTCAATAATACCAATATTCGGGAAAGTGCTTGAAATTGCCATGAAGCAACAAATTCAAAAATATTTTGAGGAAAATAATCTTTTTTATGAAAGCCAATTTGGGTTTCGGCCAGGCAAATCAACAACTTCCGCATTAATAAAACTTTTATCGAATATAAATAAGTCAATAGACGAGAGCCTCTACACTAGCGCTGTTCTGTTCGATTTGACAAAGGCATTCGATTGCGTTCCGCACGATTTACTGCTTGATAAGTTGAAGATATACAAGTTTAGTCAAAACTCTTTACTCTTTATTAAATCATACCTTAGCCAGAGATGTCAAATTGTCGAAATAAACAGGCAAAAGTCCGGTGTGCTACCGATTGAATCGGGTGTCTTCCAGGGATCGGTAATGGGGGCCTTTGTTCTTCCTAATATTTATAAACGATATCAGCAATCACATCACCGACGGAGAATTAATACTCTTTGCCGACGACACCACAGCAATAAATTCGGGAGACACTCTTGATACAGTTTTGGACAAATCAATAGTCATTAAAAAAGATTTACAAAAATGGTTTAGCGCAAACAAGCTTAGCTTAAACCAAGAAAAAACTCAGCAAATGATATTTACGACACGAACAACAGTACCACGCGGAGACGCCGATAAGGTTAAATTGTTGGGACTTGTTTTGGATCCGACTTTGACATGGGTGCATCATTGCGATGAAACAGCAAATAAATTGTCTTCGTTAATCTTTCTATTTCGAAATTTAATACAAACCGTCTCCCAACAAGTTTTACTTGGGGCGTACTATGGCTTGTTTGAGTCGGTTCTGGCTTACGGCATTCTCATCTGGGGTCACGCACCCTCGTCAAAAAGAATTTTTCGTATACAGCGTAGGATGGTGAGGGTGCTCTGCGGAAAAACCTACAGGCATGACTCGAGACCACTCTTTAAAACATTACGCATTTTGACCTTTTCCGGATTGTACATTTACAAAACTTTAATCTACGTTAAAACTAATATCGAACAGTACGAAAACGTTAGCGCAATTCATCTTCACGATACACGGCAAAATTCCAATATTTATCAACCTTTTTGTAGATTAAAAAGAACCCGAAATAGTGTTAATTACTACGGAATTAAATTTTACAATCATATACCACTCGCGATCAGGAACTATCCCCTTTCAAAATTCAAACTAGCCGTTAAAAGCATGCTTGTGGCAGAAGCACCGTTCACTCTGGAAGAGTTTTTTTGTTGTAACTTCGAACGCTATATTTAGATACATTTTTTTTTGTAATATTGTTCGCTGTATTTTCTTTGACTCGTGTAAGCATATATGTATGTTTTTAGCACACAATAAATGATTTGATTTGATTTGATTTGAAATGTATTCATATGTTAGGGTTGCCATTTGAAACTACTTTTAGTGCTTTTTTTCGAATTCAACTTTGATGTTATAATTTGAACAGCTGTATAACTTTTAGAGTTTTTAGAGTTTTATCGATATGTCGTTAATACGTTACCTACATAACAATTTTGCCGTACAACTTTTTTCCAACGGTCACAGGGGATAATTTATAAGTAATTGAATGTAACAGTACAACTGTCATATTTCAATGAAAAATTTAATATCTCAAATATGACACATGTTAGGTATAAGGAATGTAACTTAAATTTGATCTAAAATTTAATGAAGATTTAAAAATTGCGATAAAATAGGTACAGGGTTTTCCATTTGAACTATAAAAGTTGAGATCGGTTCCGGTGTAACCGGAAGTAACCGAAAATTAAAAATATTTTAGGTGAGATGATCGTGTCGAACAATATAAGTCCACAAATGTACTTCTAATGGCAGCCCGTCGCGGGGGTCCCTGTATATAAATATAATTAAATTGCTGAAACTACCATAGTTATGAGTGAAATTATATTGGTAGAGAAGAAGCAGAGAAAAAGTTCCTCATAAACGTCCAAAAACTCATTTCTCTTATATCCATAGAAACTTTTTGTTAGATTATCTAAAAAACTGATAGTTGAAAGAGGTCGACAACGGAGACGCTGGAGCCACGAAATAATACAACTACTATTGTAAACTAAACCTGGTCCATAACTACGAGAGACAGAAGAGGCAAGAACCAGGGGAAGCTTTTAACCAGTTTTTTTTTTTTTAAATTTAAGTGGCTCTCCTCACACTAACACAAATAAGAGCTATTATGGATGTCATTAGATTTCTAAAATTTGCTGAAAATTATTTGTTTGAAGAAAACAAAAAATGTCAAAATCGCAACTTTTCAAATTTAATTATAAAAATAGAAATAGTTTTGTTGGATTGTCGGATTCAAACGTAAGAGGTGTCAAAGATGATTTTGTAATAAAAATATATATTTGTTCTATTTTATATACCACTGAGGCCACGAGTACCCGCCTAGTTAGTACATGTGGTCATGTCATGTAGTCAATGTTTACTTATAGCAGATTTCTAATATGTAAAGTTCTTAATCCAAGAACCGAGATGCAATGAACATTTATCCCTAGAAAATAGCACTACCGTTTCTTTGTGAGAATACGATAGTCAACTAGGACATCTTTTGTTGTCTGTACACAATTTTCTCTTATGTGGACTCTTTAAAACTTTAAAGCAGCTAATGACTTTTCTTTTGGATATAATATGAATAACACCCACAATGTACATATATAGTTCAATCACATCTTTAATAGAACTGTTGTGGTGAGATTGTTGCAGATGAAACTATACTTTGCAGTTTGCAGTGACAAAAGGAGATAGATCACAAATAAAATGGTAAGTAAGAGTTTATTCAGATTTTTATAAAATAATTATGTTTATACTAACATGGTTTGTTAAAAATGTTAAAAGATAGGTACTTAACTAACATAACTGTTATAAGGAATTAACAACAACAAAAAATAATATATAATAGGTAAGGATGCATGCTAATGCAATAAATAAATATTTTAAAGAAATACAAAATAACAATCCAAAACAATTAAAAAACAGTTAAAAATCTAAATTTGTAACATGTAAATAGAAATAAACAAATAATCTTTCACACTAGGAATCCAGACTTTTGTTGGCGCACTCAATCTTCGCAGAATAGAATCCCATAAAAAAATGTCCACTGAAAATATACGAAGAATGCATCATTAATCTCTTGAAAAAGTGGGTTGTAAAAATGCGTTTAACAGCTAAAACTCTTCCGCTCTCGTTGGGTCCCATGGTCAAGACTACTCTAAAGTTCAAATACGATATTCTTACTACGGTAATTAATTAATTAATTTGTTGGTTATTAAATACCGAACCGTCAGGGGCGCTAAATATAAAATTCAATATTCTTGCCACTGTATTGAATTTGTTAAATATGCTACGGTAATAAGGATTTGTGTGACATGGTGTGGTACTCTATTACGGAAATGAGTTTCCAAAATACTGGGTAATGGTTGGGCACCCTGCGCGTTACCCTATGGGATCATTTTGCCCATAGGGTAACGCGCCACTGTTTACCTCAGAGTCCGCGAAAATTGCAATGCCCATAGATATTTTTATATGTTTGTACCTAGCGTACCCACTTTTCAAAATTTAAGTACCAGTATAAACAAATCAAAATAATTTACACTGCGCTTGTACGTATAACCATTTTCAATACATACTTTTATCAAGTTTTAAGTTACAAAACAAAAAAAGAAATTGACAACTCCTTAATGCTGGTTCGTGTAACAGAACTCGACAATTAAAGGCCTGTAATACCTATTTTGGTAAATATTAACAAATTTTTGCTACTATTTTTTTTTTGTTGAGAAGCGTTCACATTCCATACAATTCTCTGTTCCGTTAGCCTGCGGAAGGATCCCGACCCCAAGGTGAAGCAGGAGGGAAGAATGTGAATCTATAGTAGTAGTATTGTCAATATACAGTTGTCCCATAAAGATTGTGACAAACTTATAGGGATTGTAGGGAATGCCTAAACAAACAACGTTTGACAACAAAGTTATGTCCGGAAAAAGCGGGTGAGGCTTGTTCAATCCGTTGAGTCAGAGAAATAGGTTGAAATCATTTTTTTGCACTTTGGAAAAACAGTTCACTGATTTAGGGATGTTCGGACCCCATGGGGAAAATACGATAGGTGCGCGGGCGGTGCGTAGAGCGTAGGTGCGTAGAGCATAGGTGCGTAGAGCGCGTGGTCGGAAAGTAGGCGAAGGACACATGAAAATTTGTACGCTGCGTGTTTAGTTTTTAGCTGAAAAATAACTGAAAATTACTGAACAAAATTATGAACAAACAATTTTAAACTGAGCTTAATTCAGTGCCAAATAGTGAGCCCAAGGGTACATGTTCTATTTCTATTTTGTTCACACTCATTCAAATAAGTTGCAAATAACTAAAATGTATATAACTGTTGTACATTTGCGAACTGATTCCAATTCATGTTGAAAATAACCTTTTCGCTAAAAAAGGTTGGATAACATTTTTTATATTTAGTGAAACCGGTTTATTCTAGTTTACGGGATAGCGAGGTAATGTACATATACAATGTCGCAACCATTTTTGAAAATCGATAGGTTCGTTTTCCGTAAACTTGTCCGCCTCAAAAAACATGGTTCGCCAAATATGCGGTTTAATTTTTGGCATGTAACGTGTAACGGCTTTCTCACACGTTTAATCTTGCCCATACATATAAGTTATTATCAATATCTTCCAAAGCTTAGCAAAACCAACCGACAATTTCAAATTTCGGTACCTATTCTTTCTTTGAAGTGACAAATTCGCCTATAAATGGCCTCCGACCTTGGTAGCTCAATTGGTTAGAGCGCCGGACGGCAATTGCGGAGGCAAAAAATATCCTGACCTGAATTAATTATTATTTGCATTAGGAGCAAATAATAATATTAATTAGCAGTAATATTAATTACCAACAAACGTTCAAAATATTTAAAAATTTGTTTAATTATTTTACAGGTTAGTAGCGAATCTACCAGTATAGGTAAAAGCTACAAATTATTTATTATTGTTTACCTACTAATTGAATTTTCAATTTTATTATTTCATTTTGTCGAGCATGCGGATAGGATATTCGGACCATTGGCTTTAAAGCAAATAATAATTATTTTAGGTAATCGTATATTTTTTGACTAAATCTACAATTTTTTCTTCACATTATAAATCACAATGTCCCTTTATCCTCTTTTTTTTATTTAAAATATTAAAATGTATATAATCTTTCTTCATTTATTTTGAAATGCAGTTTGATTGCGCTTCATTTTCAGTCATTTTGTTTTGTAATATAAGATGATAGTAATAATATATTTTTGTGTTTGTGTAATTATATATTACGTATTTGTTTAAACTTTTGTCTTTTTTATTTCAAATTATGTTATTATACAAGTTTTGTAGATTTTCCTTTTTGTTACAATCATATATTTTTTACAATAAAGTTTAATTTTTGGTTTTTAATTGATAAGGTGTAGTGGCCCCCGAAATCAAGTTGCCGCTAGGGTCCCTAATTTAGTTAATCCGCCGACTGCATTTGATCTTCCTATGCACATTCTAGAATGACTGGACTATATGACCAGCCCCATGCAAGGATGGGGACCCCCCAAAGAAATGAGGACATTTGGAGGGAAATATGATATAATGAAATGAAATGAAATAATGAAATAATGAATTTATTTCCCCATTTAAACACAAATTACATACAACAAAAAACTAGGAAATTAAACTGACCACACCTACAAGTAATCGTGAACAGCGAAACTTAAAATATAAACTAATTTCTAACTAGAGTCTAGTCCAAACCAAAAATTAAAAGAGCAATTTTAAAGCCGCCAGCGTGGTGCTACAACAAAATAACCAAGCTGATATAAAGTGGAACACACAGGACTGTGGAGTCGGAGTTCAGGAAAATTTCAGAGGAGTTGGAGTCTGAAAAAATGTACCGACTCCGAGTCCATGTTTCATTATTAGGTAGGTACTGTAGAAAAAAAAATGCGAGACGGACGTTGCATCAGTGACAGTAAACAAATAAAACCAAATATTCTATTAAGTATTATACAAAGTACCTACCTACACACATATGTAAATAATCAAATTACAAAACACACTTTCCAAACAAAACTAAAGACGATTAACATAGTAACCCGACAGAAATATGAAAAGGGAAATTTGAAATAGAGGGTCAAAATGAAAATCATTTATTCAGATGTTATACCTGTAGCCATAATTATGATTATTTTTGAACTTTGAAAGTAATTAAAAATGATTTATGGGCATTTTTGCAGGAGAATTAGTTGGGAGCTATTCTTTCCCTCACAACAATTTTATAAACGTATATTGCACTTAATTTAGTTTTTTTTAGAATTAATTTTATTTCGTATTATACTCTGTGTCCTATGGGTGCTTTTGTTATTACTACAGATGAAAGTCGGTTAAATAAACAAAGTCGTGCCGATTTGTATGTTCTCTAAGGAAAAAACAGTTTAATACTTAATTATTTCAGAGATATTTTGAATAAACAAAGAAATAACATTTTATAAATAACTTTTTTATATGTGGTCCGTTTTCTTGTTTTTAATTTTAAAATTTTGCAATTTTTTTATTTGTGGTCGGATCCATATGTCTTTTTTATATCTTATAGGCCGTTTTTATTTACATTTAGATTGTCAGTTTAAATATTTTAGCCAACAAATCTGCTGGACACAACTAAAACTTGTTTCGTATTGGTTCAACATTTGTTTGTGAGTAACTTGATATGGAAAAGTACTATGTTCAATACAATCAGAATACTCGAATAGAAATTTTATTTATTAAATTTGTTTCTTTTTTCCTGGTAGTGTTTTTGTTTTCATAGCAAATTTAATATTGCTCGGTTGTATTATTCTGTGTCAAATTTGTGATTATTTATATGTAAGATTTTTATTATCTGAAAATATTTTTGCATGAAATTTTTCTGAAGTCTGGAGTCGAGAATTTTCTTACCGACTCCGCAGCTCTGGGAACAGATAGCCCTTCAAAAAGTAAGACTGTCCTTCCCAAACAACAGTTGCTATATAAATACTACTTAAAGCACATAAACTCATCTATTTATGGCATTTATTTTCAGTTTATTTTTTGTTGTCAATAACGTTAAAGAACAACCACATGGTGGTGTAAAGAATATAAATTGTAATACATAATAAACAGATAAACTATTCAACATCTTCGGGCCGTACAGGATGTGGAAGCGGCACTACAGATTTTTGTTTCGTGTCTCGCGAACATGCTTTCCGCATATCTAAAAGAAATAAAAATACATAACAATTATATTCCACTGGAGATATAAAAAATAATATTACCATATGCATCCTCATCCGGATCACCTGAGTAATATTCCAGTACCGTTCGATACACAATGTATCCAAGATTCTTGTACATGTTTATGGCTACTTTGTTACTGACCCTCACAAAAAGGTCAACAAAGTATGCTCGCTTTTTTTCTGATATGTCTTCAAGGAAGTTCATTAATGCTGCTGCTAAACCTAACCTCCGGAATCCAGGAGAAACTGTTAATGCAGTAACATGCCCGTGCCAATTTTCACCATGTCCTTCAGCTTTTCCCATAACTAAAAAAATGTTGGTTTGTCTGAAGAAACAAGGTGATGATTTGATATAAAGTGTACTTTTAAACTGCAAGCAATGCAACATATACATCATACATTTTTAATAGGTAATTTTTATACATATATTGAATACGGTTCAGGAACATTTAGCAAATTAGACCAGTTTTTTGGTGTTTGCCAACTTATTCAATAAATTTCTGGTCTGGAGAGGTGGTAGTGGGTCACCGTTGTCAAGTTAGCCCCCCACTTTTGAATTTTAGGTAAATTTTTATGCAAATCGTTTGGGAATCGTTAGGGAGGGTTTGGGAGTACTGTTTTTTCGTTTGGGAGTACATGGTTTTTGAGAAAATGAAAATTGTTTTTTGTACCGTCAAGTTGGCCCCCCAACTTTCACATTTTGTGATTTTTTTTATAGGAATGGTTTGGAAATCGTTAGGGAGGATTAGGGAGTGTAGTTTCGTCGTTTGGGAGTAATTAGTTTAACTGCAAAGTAATATAAATGTTTAGTACATAACCTCACTTTTTTGTTTACCTTCGTAAAGTTACGCTAACGGCTTTGTTTTGCTATACATTTTACTCATTTCTTCACAGTCGGTTAGAATATGGTTAGGGAGGATTAAAAATGCTACTTCTTTTATCAGAGAGTGCATTATTTGACCGCAAATCAATAAAAAACTTTGAGTACAGAAGCCGTCATAGCTAATGTATTTATCTGCTTTGTTTTACAAAAACTGGTCATATTTCTGCAATAAACAGCTAAAGTGTGAAAGTGTATAGTTTGGTGGCAAATCAAAATATAAGATTGAGGTTACGTACATAGTCAACTATTGCGTTTATCGCTTATCGGCGCTTTCCCTCCTCCGATAAATTGCGCCTATTTTGTCATAAGTCATTAGAAAATCGTTAGGGAGAATTAAAAAGTTCACTTTTGATGTAAGGGAGTAGATAATTGCACCGCAAATCAATATCTAAGGTCGCGCTTATGTACCTTCTGAATTAACCTATTTAAAGACTTCTCTTTCCATAAATGGGACGAATTTTGTTCATAGTCTTGCAATATACCTGGGGACGGTCATGGAGTTTACTTTAATGTTTAGAAGAACATACTGAGTTTCATCGTAAATGAACGTAAAAGTTTAGATAAAAACCTTTATTTTGTTTGCCCGCGGAATGTTGGGAATATTGGCTTTGTTTTGAGATAAATTGTACGTCTTTCTTTAACACTGTTAGATTATCGTAATGGAGGAATATCGTGTTAACTTATCACGAGTATGAATCTTTCGTTTGTTCACAAAATAGTCAAAAAGACAACATCTGTAATAACAAGCATAAAAGCATATTGTAACCCTATTCCACCAAAATGTAAGCATTTGTCTTTGTCTGCTAAATTGTGATCTTAAATAAAACTTTGCTTCTTCGGGCGTTCGAAGAAAGTTTATTAGACAGGTGTATTTAAAAAAAAAATCGGAAACCAATGGGTATGTATGCAAGTATATTTGGCTGCATACCTTGCCACAATTTCGAATTGTTTGTGGTTCCCGTGGTTCACAGTATAATTTATACGAGTGTTCATAGATGGCGCTTATGACAATCGAAAATAAGCGTAATAGGTAGTAATATAAAAATAAAAGCAGCAGATAATAATAATAAAAAAATACAATAAATAAATAAATACATTAAATTTACAAATTTAATATTGCAAGACTATGTACAAAATACGTCCCATTTATGGAAAGAGAAGTCTTTAAATAAGTTAATTCAGAAGGCACATAAGCGCGACCTTAGATATTGATTTGCGGTACAATTATCTACTCCCTTACATCAAAAGTGAACTTTTTAATTCTCCCTAACGATTTTCTAATGACTTATGACGAAATAGGCGCAATTTATCGAAGGGAAAGCGCCGATAAGCATTAAACGCAATAGTTGACTATGTACCTAACCTCAATCTTTAATTTTGATTTGCGGCCAAACTATACACTCCCTTACATCAAAAGTGGACTTTTTATTCCTCCCTAACGATTCTTTAACTGTTTATTACAGAAATATGACCAATTCTTGTAAAACAAAGCAGATAAATACATTAGCTATGACGGCTTCTGTACTCAAAGTTTTTTATTGATTTGCGGTCAAATAATGCACTCTCTGATAAAAGAAGTAGCATTTTTAATCCTCCCTAACCATATTCTAACCGACTGTGAAGAAATGAGTAAAATGTATAGCAAAACAAAGCCGTTAGCGTAACTTTACGAAGGTAAACAAAAAAGTGAGGTTATGTACTAAACATTTATATTACTTTGCAGTTAAACTAATTACTCCCAAACGACGAAACTACACTCCCTAATCCTCCCTAACGATTTCCAAACCATTCCAATAAAAAAAATCACAAAATGTGAAAGTTGGGGGGCCAACTTGACGGTACAAAAAACAATTTTCATTTTCTCAAAAACCATGTACTCCCAAACGAAAAAAATGTACTCCCAAACCCTCCCTAACGATTCCCAAACGATTTGCATAAAAATTTACTTAAAATTCAAAAGTTGGGGGGCTAACTTGACAACGGTAAGTAATATAAATGTTTAGTACATAACCTCACTTTTTGTTTACCTTCGTAAAGTTACGCTAACGGCTTTGTTTTGCTATACATTTTACTCATTTCTTCACAGTCGGTTAGAATATGGTTAGGGAGGATTAAAAATGCTACTTCATTTATCAGAGAGCGCATTATTTGACCGCAAATCAATAAAAAACTTTGAGTACAGAAGCAGTCATAGGTAATGTATTTATCTGCTTTGTTTTACAAAAACTGGTCATATTTCTGTAATAAACAGTTAAAGAATCGTTAGGGAGGAATAAAAAGTCCACTGTTGATGTAAGCGAGTGTATAGTTTGGCCGCAAATCAAAATTAAAGATTGAGGTTAGGTACATAGTCAACTATTGCGTTTAACGCTTATCGGCGCTTTCCCTTCGATAAATTGCGCCTATTTCGTCATGTCATTAGAAAATCGTTAGGGAGAATTAAAAAGTTCACTTTTGATGTAAGGGAGTAGATAATTGTACCGCAAATCAATATCTAAGGTCGCGCTTATGTGCCTTCTGAATTAACCTATTTAAAGACTTCTCTTTCCATAAATGGGACGTATTTTGTACATAGTTTTGCAATGTTAAATTTGTAAATTTAATGTATTTATTTATTTATTGTATTTTTTTATTATTATTATCTGCTGCTTTTATTTTTATATTACTACCTATTACGCTTATTTTCGATTGTCATAAGCGCCATCTATGAACACTCGTAAGAATTATACTGTGAACCACGGGAACCACAAACAATTCGAAATTGTGGCAAGGTATGCAGCCAAATATACTTGCATACATACCCATTGGTTTCGGATTTTTTTTAAATACACCTGTCTAATAAACTTTCTTCGAACGCCCGAAGAAGCAAAGTTTTATTTAAGATCACAATTTAGCAGACAAGGACAAATGCTTACATTTTGGTGGAATAGGGTTACAATATGCTTTTATGCTTGTTATTACATATGTTGTCTTTATGACTATTTTGTGAACAAACGAAAGATTCATACTCGTGATAAGTTAACACGATATTCCTTCATTACGATAATCTGTTAAAGAAATACGTACAATTTATCTCAAAACATAAGCCAATATTCCCAACATTCCGCGGGCAAACAAAATAAAGGTTTTCATCTAAACTTTTACTTTCATCTGAACTTTTACGTTCATTTACGATGAAACTCAGTATGTTCTTCTAAACATTAAAGTAAACTCCATGACCGTCCCAAGGTATATTGCAAGACTATAGTCTTTAAATAGGTTAATTCAGAAGGTACATAAACGCGACCATAGATATTGATTTGCGGTGCAATTATCTACTCCCTTACATCAAAAGTGAACTTTCTAATTCTCCCTAACGATTTTCTAATGACTTATGACGAAATAGGCGCAATTTATCGAAGGGAAAGCGCCGATAAGCGATAATCGCAATAGTTGACTATGTACGTAACCTCAATCTTATATTTTGATTTGCGGCCAAACTATACACTCCCTTACATCAAAAGTGGAATTTTTATTCCTCCCTAACGATTCTTTAACTGCTTATTGCAGAAATATGACCAGTTTTTGTAAAACAAAGCAGATAAATACATTAGCTATGACGGCTTCTGTACTCGTTTTTTATTGATTTGCGGTCAAATAATGCACTCTCTGATATAAAAGTAGCATTTTTAATCCTCCCTAACCATATTCTAACCGTCTGTGACGAAAAGAGTAAAATGTACAGCAAAATAAAGCCGTTAGCGTAACTTTACGACGGTAAACAAAAAAAGTGAGGTTATGTACTAAACATTTATATTACTTTGCAGTTAAACTAATTACTCCCAAACGTCGAAACTACACTCCCTAATCCTCCCTAACGATTTCCAAACCATTCCAATAAAAAAAATCACAAAATGTGAAAGTTGGGGGGCCAACTTGACGGTACAAAAAACAATTTTCATTTTCTCAAAAACCATGTACTCCCAAACGAAAAAACAGTACTCCCAAACCCTCCCTAACGATTCCCAAATGATTTGCATAAAAATTTACCTAAAATTCAAAAGTGGGGGGGCTAACTTGACAACGGTATATTACTTTGCAGTTAAACTAAATACTCCCAAACGACGAAACTACACTCCCTATTCCTCCCTAACGATTTCCAAACCATTCCAATAAAAAAAATCACACAATGTGAAAGTTGGGGGGCCAACTTGACGGTACAAAAAACAATTTTCATTTTCTCAAAAACCATGTACTCCCAAACGAAATAAATGTACTCCCAAACCCTCCCTAACGATTCCCAAACGATTTGCATAAAAATTTACTTAAAATTCAAAAGTTGGGGGGCTAACTTGACAACGGTACCGAACAACCAGAATCTAGTGAGAAGACTAAAAAGAATTTAACCCTTCAAACTAGTGAATCATTGAAAAGTGTAAAAAGCAAAGCAGAGTGAGTAAAGTGAGTACTTCTTGTTTAGGACAAAGTCAATATAGGACATCAGAATAACCTATTAGTCACAAGTACCTAGTTTTAAGAATTCAGATTAAAAAAATCTGATGTGGCCAGGCACATGACTTTATCATACAAAATACAAAATTAATAGTTTAGCTGCATGAGAATCTATTTGACTGAGATAAATCGTGTATGCATTAAAATTAAACTAGTTAGCCAGGATTTGACAGATATTTTGATAGTCAATAGTATCAATCGAAGGTATTGTCAAAGCATAAAAAAAAGGGTAAAGGAACGATAAATGCTCTTGAGCAGCTGGTGCGGTTGATTCGGAAAGCCTTCGAGGAGGGACACCAAACCTTGGCATGCTTCTATGACCTCAGTAAAGCGTTTGACTGCGTATCACACGATATCCTAGTAGGAAAACTGGAATGCTATGGAGTAAGAGGTACAGCGCTCAAAATAATTCAATCCTATCTGAGAGAACGACAGCAATTAGTGGAATGCCATGGCCAAAAAAGTTACCTCCTGCCTGTGAAGCATGGTGTTGCCCAGGGATCATTACTGGGTCCAGTGCTGTTCCTTATCTATGTGAACGACCTACCAACCAGCATACAACAAGGAGACCTAGTCCTCGCAGATGACACTACTTTTATAACCAGCTGCCAGAACAGAGATGAGGGTAACCAGTTAGTCGAGCAAGCCACAGCAGAACTCCAGATTTGGTTTGAAGCGAACAAGTTAGCCTTAAATAAAGAAAAGACCACGACAGTGCATTTCTTCACAACCAGAAGACAGAACTTGGAAACACAATCCGCAAAATTCCTTGGTGTGGCGTTGGATTCCCGACTGACTTGGTTACCACACATCGAAATGCTGGCAAAAACACTGTCGTCAGCATGTTATGCGATAAGGAAGATAACACAATGTGTCAACAAATCAGCGGGACTCCTAGCCTATCACGCACTCTTCCATTCCCGCATGACATATTTCTTGCAGGTATGGGGCTTCACCAGTCACACATCAAAAATTTTTATTTTGCAAAAGAGGGCAATTAGAGCCTTTCACGGAGCAGAAATGGGACAACACTGCAAACCGCTCTTTAAAAAGCACCGTATTCTTACCTTACCATCGGAGGTAATTATGTGTGCCATCTGTGCACTACATGGGCAGAATTATCCGAGGCGTGGTGATTTGCACAATTATAACATACGCAGCAGTCACCACATAGCAACACCTTATAATCGCCTTCGAACAACGGATACGTTAACAATGGCAGCCAAACTCTACAATACACTGCCCATAGAGATAAGGAACCTACCACTCCAGAGGCTAAAACAAAAGTTGAAAAGCTTCCTGCAACAGGAGGCTTTCTACAACTTCGAGGAATTTCTTAATTGTTCTGAAATTGTATAATTTTGTGATATATCTTTTCCTTGCAACTTACTTCGAGTTGCACTTCCTTGACATGAACTGTATTTTTTGAGTTTAATAACGATGATTTGATTTGATTTGATCAGCATTTGACACTACCTACTGTCATCAGAATAATAGTTGTTTATCTCACAAGTGCCGAAAGTACGGAATAGCACAACGATCGGTGATGCGGCGCGTCACCGATGGCGGAGCGTCGTCGTCGCATGTGAGCGAGTCGCGCTATGTAGTTTTCGGCAGGAGTGACATCAACGTTTTTTGTATTGCTTTTTGAGAAATACGTATTTTAAAAAAATCAAAAATGGTTATATTTCGGTATAGAAAATGTTAGGTTGATACCACTTCTACGAAATGTCAAGTTTAAAAAGCTAATTCAAATTCTGACAGATTTATAGTCGAGGGTTCTCCTAGTGTGACAGCGTGGTGACAGCCATAGACATTTCTGTGGTGACAGCACAAAAAAAAATATTTGTCAAAATCCTGGCTACTATGTAGCACAGCGTTTCTCAAACTTATTTAAACGCGGAGCCCCTATTAGGTCGAACATAAGATGGCGGAGCCCATAGGCATAGTTCATTATTTAGTTGCAAAACATATAAAGTTAAAATAATATATTAATAAATTAAGTACACTACTAAGAATAACAAGTTTTATTTATAATGGGTTTTTAACAAAGACAAATGATATTGTCTTTTGTTTGTACAGTTTTTTTTTTTTATGTGATTTGATTGAAAAAAGCTGTAACCTCATATCTGGTGCGGCATCCAAGCAATTACGGTATTTGGTTTTAGTGGAAAGAAAATTTAGTTTCATAAACATATGCTTACGAATGGTAAAAGGATAGATACAGCTTTTATTGATAGCTCTGTATACTCTTGTTTTAAGCACCAAAATTCGGCTACAGACTATATTTAAAATATAATTTTTAGTGGACAATCGGAAATCAAGTCTATTAGTTTTTCGTATTCTTGAGTGGATAAACTTTGAGGGTTTATTTTGTTTGTTTTTATAAATAATAAATGGATTTTTACCCAAGAATGCTATTCCATTCGTTCGGAAAGTACTGTGTTACCGAAACACACATGTTTCGAAGATGATGGACAATATCGATAACTATTTCTTGAGGTAATTCATCCGTTCGCATCTCTTCATAAAACTCCTTTAACGTTGGAAAACAGTCAAACTCTCCACTGTCTACGTTGCTTAGCCAAAGTTCTATCTACCATTTAAATGACTTAATTTTGTCATTGACTGTAAACACAGTAATCTGTTGTCCTTGTAGTGACAGATTAATTTCACTAAGTTTGAAAAATATTTCTCTTAAATATGCAAGTCTGAACAACCAGTTTTTATTAGTTACTGACTTTCCTAATGAAAAGGATGTTCCAGGAGGAAAGCGCAAACTTCAGCTCAAAACTCTAATAATCAAAGTAGTATTTTATCCCGTGATAATCATCGAACTTCAGTGTGAAGTAGTAAACATGTATGAATGTTTCCCACATCATGGCACAAGATCTTGAATAGTCGCATATTCAATGGTCGAGACTTAATAAAGTTTATATTTTCACAGACTCCTCAAGGGCAGTTTTCAAGGAAAGTGTTATATTATTGACTGCTAATGCTTGACGGTGAATTATAAATTAATGACTTCTGCTGCAATTTGTAGCTTTGATCCTTGAAAGAGCACCTGCAGTTTTTCCAACCATACCTTTTGCTCCATCAGTGCAAACAACAATGCAGTTGTCCCATGAAATATCATTTTCAATAAAATAGTTAATCAAGTTAAAAATGCCAGCCCCAGTAGTGTTACTTTCTAACGCCTTATAGATGAAGAAATCCTCTTGTATAGAATGCTCGAACTGATATCCCACAAATACAAGCAACATTGCTAGCCCAGCAACATCCGTAGATTCGTCCATTTGTAGTGCAAAATCACAACGTTTAAGTCGTAAAGATAGTTCAGTTTTTCTGGATTCTGACAAAGTTTTAATCGACGAGATGCTTTATCATTCAAAGTGGTATCTTTAACAGTTGTTTTGCAGCTTTTTCATTCAGCATACATGCACATTGCACACGGTTTTATAAGATTTTCTGTTATTGTATGGGCTTCATCACCCATTGCATCTTTGTAAGAAACTATGTAGGATGCCTCAGTTTCATTACATTTACCACATTTTCAATAACCGTGTGCGATGCACGATGCATAAAGGTTCTGGTTTTTAATAGCAGTTCACGCTTTCGAACAAAAGGGCTTCTATTCTTATTCTTGTATTCCGGATGCAAAGATTGGAAGGCGCGAAACAGATTACCAGGAAACATAGAGCTGTTTGGTAAAACTTTGTTACACGGAACACATTGAGGACAATTGTCGACTTTCCTAAATCCAAAAGCTATATAATTTTCATCATATCGCCAAGTTTTGTGCATTGCACGGGGACTATTAAAATTTAAAGCAGTATGACTTTCTGTGGCATTGCTTTTTGGCTTTTTGACTTTGAATGTCTCTATGGTAACATATGTGGGCCGTGAAAAAGAATAATCACTTAAACTTTCAATAAACATATATGAGATAATTCAAATTATTAAAGAAAATTATAAACTTTAGCCGTCCTGCGGGAGACCTAACTATTTTTCAATTGGCCAATTTTTATTGTTTTATCAATTTGAAATTTTGAATATTGAAAAAAAAAAACTCTTTTTAATACGCCCTAATATGCAAGGTAAGCTTACGCCAATGTAAACCGATCACTTGCAATCGAGCGAAGGCGTTGTTGCGTTCCTTGTTGCACTTGTACACTTGACCTGACCGCAATTTTCTATGTCATCTGTTCTCATGTGTGTATACGTACCTTGTATTTCTTGCCATATGCCTGGCCTATGCTTAATTTTCTGGGAAACAACTAGTATATGGCTTTGACATCGAAGACTGACAAAGTGTGAAGTGCATGGGCTTGGCCCGCAGGATGCGGAGGCTGCGGAGCCCCGGCGTGTCTTTCGCGGAGCCCTGGGGCTCCGCGGAGCACACTTTGAGAAACGCTGATGTAGCATATCAATGCAGATGCGACCGATCTCGATCAAATAGAATTTGCTCTTGCAGCTAAACTATTAATTTTACCAAAAAATGTCATAGGCATAAATTATTCAAAATTTCCTCTGCTTTAATTTATTATTTAACTATTTTGACGAAATTACAGAAATGGCGGCTCATTTCTAAAATCCTTGAAAATGGCTTAGAATAAACTACCAGTTCCTTTGGACCCTTTTGAACCAAAAGCTTTTCAGCTCTAACTTTGGTCATAAAACTTCTAAATATGAACTTTCGTCCCGATACCTTTAGTAGTTTTTCCGGAATCGTCTCCACAAAAATCGAGTACACACATACGCACACACACACACACACACACACACACACATACACACACACACACACACACACACACACACACACACACAGACATTTTTTTGTACCTTGGTCAAAAATGTTCAGGGGACCCAAAAAGACCTATTTCCGCTAAAATCTCAATTTTTTTTTTCGGCATGCTTACAATACTTTACCATACTGCGTATGATAAAGTAAAAATGGTTAATCTTTTGGTTTAGTTTATTATATTAAGCAACACATAGTCACTAATTTAAAAACAAAATCCTATGTAATTATTTTGTTGTGATGAGTGATACAACTTAATCACTTTTTCATATCAAACATTGATTTTAGCTTATTGTTATGTTTTAGATCATCATCAGCCAAACTGTAACGATGCAGTTGCGTATTTATACTAAATTATCACAGTATTAAGTTGACCGGCAATACAAAGTGTTGGTAAGTGAAGTCAGAAAGACAGTAGTTAAAATTTTGAATTTGCAACAAAGAACAAACTACAATCCAAAAATACACAAACATCTATTGCTTGCTCTTATGAAATTTTAATACAGCCGTCATTTCTAACACATGCCTTCATTTAGCACACCTATGTGTTTCCGGTCACCTGTAATCCAAAATTTGATCTTAATGATAAGATCCTTTTCTTTTGTGTCAGTGACATACTATTAGGGCTAGGCTAAAGTATGATGCTAGGTGCTGGACTCAATACCAGTTGCGGTACAATCAGGTAGCCATTGGATGATCCTATTCCGCCTCTGCTAATACTTTTGCTTAGCCCTATCTATTATATAAACTGAACATACTGTAACCCATAATTTCTCCACTAGGCGATTCAGCAACTTGAAAATATTCGGGCCAATGTGCCAAGTATTGCATATAAAATGATAGACCATAGGTTTCTGTCAAAGGATCCAAGTTCCTAAAATAAATAAAAAGTTAGAGCTTGAATTAATGTTCTTGCGATTTACGATGTGACTTACACATTATTAAATTTGTACATATCGTCACATGTAAAAGGCCTTAAAGTAGTCATTTGAAAATTTCTGTACTAATTTTTTTGAACCACTAACATACGCTCTGTCTGACAAGATCTATCTAACCTAGAAAATTGTAATTTTTATCCAGTACGTTAGTAATTTTTAGTTTGCTTATATTGGCGGTAGTGACTGATGACAGATAGTTTGTTTATAAAATGTGCGAACGTGCCCGAAATTGTGCAATTTGCAGTTGATAGGTTGTAGAGCGAAGTGCGGTTGGTTAAACGTAAAAATTTGACGTGATCGTTTGACATAACTAAATGGTAAAGTAACGAACACTTAAGTAATTTGCCGGTATACGGTATATTTGGCCTATATGCTTATATTCTAAATAAGCTGCAAACTTGTAAGTAAAAAATATGACTGATACATCCACGTCCGAAAAGCAAGGCGATCCAGAGGATCAAATACCACACGAAGCTTTAAAAGAATTATGTACAAATAATGCTACGTATTATAAGAGTGACAATACGGAGAATGGCCAAAGGATGTGCACATCGTTTATGGCCATAATCGAAAATCTAGAGAAGATATGGCCTATAGTTTTGGAGGTGGAAGGTTTTGTTTCAGAATTTGATTTTGACGAGAATACACCCGCAAACGGATACAGAAGCTTCCTCAGCATTGTCGATTCTGCTATTTTGTATGGGATACAATTAAACAAAAAGATATGTTTAAAACGAAGCAGCGTGCTTTTCCGAAAGGCAGTTTTTACCAAGTATGTAATTTCATCATTTGTTTATGTAGCATAGTATTGTTATACTAATACATGGTCTTTATAGAGAAGCAGAAACTTGCGCCCAACTGTTTGCTAGCTTACTAACGTGTTTGGAGATTCTAAAGATCATAAGAGTAAATTGTGCAGAAGGTGATTTATTTACATTTAATCACCTATCTATGGAACAACAAATTGCATTAATGTTCAATATTGAAAAGGTAAATCAGTACTGCTTTTACGGAAGGTGTGTTGGATTTCAATTTTGCGATTCTATGAGGGCAGCATTAAGGTTTATAACTTTGTCAATGGCTATTTTCTCGGAAGCTTATTACAGTGAAGGTGATTTGGTAAAATAATATGTGCTCACCTATGTCTTAATGTCATTTTTTAGGTTCACTGTTTGCGAAAGCGACTACCTCATTTAAGAATTCCACAAAATACTTTACTGACCCAGAAGAAAAGGCTAAACGCTTAGTAAACATTTTCAAAAATGCAGATATTGAATTTTGTAGAGCTTTCTGGTTTTTGTCAGAAGCAGAATTGATGAAGCATTTGCCTGCTGTTGTGGCCTGCAGTGTAGGTGTATCAAAAGTTATTCATATACCAACCGAACCATTGACAGTTAATTGTAATGGAAAGGAGATAAATGTTCCAATTCCAACCTCCCATATTGGTATTTTTTTGTTACTAATCCTTTAGTTGTCCTTACTAAAAACAAGTATGTTTTTTTAGGAAGAAAAGCTGTTCAAGTTAGATTGATTAGTTGGAGGAAACGAGAAGGAATGATTGGTGAGGGTACATATAAATTGGATTCACCAAGTAGAGGTAGGTTTATTTAAATTACTAAATACAAAATTACGTGTTTGCTCCCAACACGCACAAAATACTGTTTACAAGTTTGTTTTTGTGTTAAGCACCAGTTATATTATTATTGAGAATTCAGATAAAAACAGCTCTGATATAGTAACAAATGATTTTTTACAGCTGTAATAAAGGCAGACCTAATTGGCCTAAAGACTCTTGTGCAGCATTGGATTTGTCGCAGAAGAAAAAAAATATAATTTTGATAGATTTTGTAGATTACGAATCTTGAAACCTAAGGTATCTATCACATCAAGTTTTTTGAGAAAATTGGCTTGAAATACCAAGAAATTTTTGATATAGTTTAAAAAAATCAACATGTCAAAAAGTGCAACCATAAGATCATAAAGAAAGAGTACTACATTTAATACATACAAAAGAAATGGCAGCAAATGTGAAAATTTGTGGCTAAGTGATTATTTCTTAAAAAAATAAGTCAACCTGACAGAATTCTCTAAAAAGGCTGAAATGAAAGTGTTTATAGCTTTAACTTTAGTTTTGTCGTTGCACATCTGTGTAAAGTTGTGTAACTCTGGTTTCAACAAGAACGTGTGAGCTTTGGCGTCACGTTTGGAAATAAGGAAATACCAACTCAAATAGTTGTTGCACGGGTGTTCACTTCATAGCTTGTTCAAAAATTCTCACAAATTTACACCAAAACAACGGCTTTGTGTGATGTGAACGCAACCCAACTACTTATATGAAACCTGTATGAAAGCCATGATATTAAAATTGAAGTTTTCACATTATTAATGTCAATGTTATTATTTTTAAAGGTTCCAGCTTTTATTTTAGACTTAACAAAAAAACTTAAACAACTCAATAGTGGTGCATTATTTTCTAGAGATTCTAGAGTTATATTGTGATATTGAGAAAAAAATTCTCAAAAATGTGATGTGATGGAAGCTATTTGTTGCCAGATTTGTAGTCTACAGAAAATATATTTTTAAATCATTTGTCATACTTGTTGTGTTAATAATAGCTCGCACGTATGTATCTACTGCTCTTTCATGCTCATGATTCATGTCCCTGCTCGTGCTCCGTGCTCATCAAATAATATTCTATTAAAAAACAAGTATATTAAAAAGGGTACTAACTTTTTAATGTTAGTGTTAATTACATTATGAAATGCATTATTTTCGCATTATAAGCAATTAATCAAAAACCCAGAACTTCAAACTAAGAATATATTCCCACATACATACACGTTTACATATTTTAATTTGTCAGATTGAACATTTAATTTAACTCTATTTAGTTTTGTTATTTTTTCTTCAATTTTTTACATTTTATTCGTTTTGTTAAAATACATTTTATTCGTTTTGTTAAAATACAAGTTCATGCGGTTTGATTAATTGGTATAACAGAATATTGATCATTTTATAAAAAAATGATTCCTACAAAAAAATGTTAGAATTAATCTTACAATTAAAAAGTGCACAAATGTACAGGCTGTTCTATGAGAAAAAATACATAGTATCCATAATAAAACGAACAGCCTGTATAATAAAAATGCTGGATAATTGTTTATTACTCAAATTGTTTATTATTCATTTTATAAAAAAATGATTCCTACAAAAATTCATAGAATTAATTTTAGACGTAAAACTACAGGATAAAAAATATACTGTCCTTTTGAAAAAGGAAAGGTTGCCAAATTTCAAGAATAAAATGAACATCTTTTGTTTGAAAAAATTTATGAAATATTTTACGGTTGGAGAATTATTTAGTGTTCCGGTAATTTTGATTAACCCTGTATGTTTTATTGCCTATAAACAATTGGTCTAACTTAAACGAACTAAAAATAAATCGTGCCTTAATAGATCTATTAAGTAAACAAGTTTCTACACAGTCGTCAGACTCATTAATAAACGTTCAACAGAAAACTATTAAATTTAATTTGTTTGACCAAACTGGCCTGTTATTTTTTTTTATTTCCCATACTTTTGTTGCCTCTACCCCTACTCTCAATTGTCAATAATTTTTGCTTGGTTGCTTCCTTGATATAATTGCAAGGTTGTACCCACATTGTATCACCAAAAGGTATCACCAAAATGTATCACAAAAAATTATCAGATGATTTTATCCAAAACAGTACAAACAGAGCAAATTTGCAGATTATGACTCTATGCTTAATACAGCAGAATTGCCCAGATTATTTGATCTCCAGTTTATCGTATGAGCAACATGTCAATTCCATTGAAAATTTATTTAGATGTGTATGGCGTTAATCTTCGATCTATGTAACTACATCATGTTTAACTACTTGTATTTGTATTCTTAATGTGTTTTTAATTGTTTGGTTTGTTGTTGTATTTAAATGGTAAGTAGTAGTGTTGCTGTATTTTCTGAAGATTTGTTTATAATTACCTACAAACCTACATCATATGTTTACAAAAAGTATTGTAATGAGTAATGACATACTAATGACCAATTAAGAGATTTCTAAAAACAGGCCAGCACAATTAAACAAATGCCTAAGAGCCAATTGTCTTTTTCCCTGTTTTGCTAAACATCGATTTTCAATAAGTTTTTGTAATCTTGTCTGATTTTCGGTTTTTTTTTGGGGAAATTGATCAAAATTATCATTTTTTAAATAAGGTAGGTGATTTTTATTTTAGGGTAAAGAATCATGTGTATTGGAATTAAGTAGAAAATATAAACCAATAAACAGACCTGTCCTTGTCTGGAAACTATTCAGTAAACTGTGGTCCACAACAACAAGAATAATATTGCTGATAAAGAAATATAAATGTATTTAGGGCAACACATCAGAAAATATGATAAATAACATACAAGATAATACTCACATCTCACTGTTTGGGTGACATTTATTCTCGTTTTTAAATGTTCAATTAATTAATTAAATTTTGGTTTCAGTTTCTGTTACTTTAACTGATAAAAATTAAATATCTACCGTTCCAGTTCTATATAAGTGTGTTAAAAAAATCTAAATTTGTGATAAATGCAGAATACTTTATGAAAAATATATGTATTGAGTTGATCAATTAAATCTTAAAAATATGTAGCAAACATTAAATTGTTCTAAACCTTGTATGACATTAAACTAAAGCACTTAGCAGAAACAATTATTTACAGTATTACACAATCATATAAAGCAGTTGGTGCCACACGGCACACATACTTTTTTGTTAGTAGATAACATAAATAGTTTTGACGTAAAAACAGCAGTAATTGTTAAATATAAATACCTCTCTGGGGTTTATAACCGGTATATACTAAACAATATGTGCTACTTTGGGCCGGTCTGTGTATATTAAGTTGGCCAGAATTTTCTTTAGGCAAAGTAGGACATAAGCGAGGGGAGGGAGATACTGCTGACAACCAAATTGTAGTGTTGTCGTAAAATCCACATATTCAAGCTTTCGGGTAAATTATAACAAATATAATTGTCAATACGATTTTCATTTGAGCTGATACACAGATATTCTTTTACATTTTTGTGATGGTGATCAAAACAAAACTGTTTAACATAAAAAATATTTACGTTGAACACTACATTGTTTTCTTGAAGAAATTGTTTTGCTATATTTATTTCAATTAATTAAATATATATGTGGTTGGAATGTGTCCACTGTTTATATTAAGAAAGGTTGATTCATTGTTGATAAAGGTTTATTCAATCTCTTGAATAAATATTATTTGATACAATAAGTAGGTTCCTTATGATTGCTTATACTGCCATCCAAACATTACATTGATGGAAATAATTGTCTTTTTCTCTTAAATATAACTTTATTGGTAAAAACAAGTTGGCGTGTTTTACGGAAAAATTAATTATTTACTTAATAGGACAAATTTTAAAGCCAACGAAGACAAAACAAATGTTCTAATTTAATAGCTACCAAATTAAAGGAAAAACTATGCCGTGATACGGTTTCGAAAACTAAAAAATACTTCATTATTTTGACGGATTGCGGTAGATAAAAAAAACAAATGTGTAAAAATGCCTTTTTACATATTATCCCTGTAGTTTTGGATTTTGGATTTTAATATTGACAATTTATGAAAGGTTTAGAATAAAGATATTTGTACATTCTTTTTTTTATCATATATGTTACTTTAACGTTACATAAACTTGTTGTACTTGGAACATTGTATGTATACTAGTACGGTTTTTGACCTCCTTTGCTAATCTGACGTTATGGCGGTTCAATTAAAACGAAATTGCAGTGATGTAATTTTGAATAATTTTTGCTATTGTTTAAAGATATAAACAAACTCTAATGCACATACGACTTCTCATTATATGTGGGTCTGTTTTGTTAACCAAATCATCTTAACATACAAATGGTCGAAATGAACTGTTTTATAGTCATTCAGCTGTCTTGTTGATACGCGAATGTATGAATTATATTAAAAAAAAATTGTTTTTCTTGTAAAAAAATCACTAATTTCACCTTTCATAAGCGACCAAAATCACATGGTCAATAGCGATCCCAAAATATTACAACAATAGAAATGTTCTACTATTTATCGTAAAATTTGAAAAAGAATGTGTGACCCTATGCATAAAAAAAGCATAACCCTATGATGTGACATAAAAATTTAAAGATTTTCCCAAAACGCGTAACATTTTGTAACCTCCGTGGGACGCGGAACAAAATGTGAAAATCAGGACTGTCACGCTTGTGTGGTCACCTTAGTGCATATATAAATTTTTTGACATGCGTTTTTTATTATCAGTCAACAGAAGATGAATAAATATTGATGTTTTGGTTATCAGTATCACTATGTCGTGCTGTTGGGTCAAGGTCTACATTGCTATAAAATTTATTATTATGTACGTAATTTGGAACTATAATCAGAAGGATAATCATATTTATTGAAGCTATTACTAGGTATAAAAGTTTAAATATCTAATACATGTATTTACATTTTTTGACTTCACTGAAGTATAGAACAGAACAGTAAATTTGTTTATTTGTAAGCATTTTGTGGGAAACAGATATTGTTGTTATCTATTCTATCTATTCTATTTTTTTTATTATTGAAAAATATACGGCCTACTACATTTACCCAAACGTAAAAATTTTCTCTAGTTAGCTTCTGAGTGAAGGTACTGTAAAGGCCACTTAGGAAAGTCGATCAGAATTAAAAAAAATTTATCTCTATACTCTGAAGTAAAACTATTGGGTTGCGACCAGAGACCAGAAGTGGAACACAGGTCATTTTGATTTTGAAAAAAAAGTAGTGGTACAGGTCTTATTTTAATTCTTTATCATTGAAAGCATTGTAAAATGCCTTTGAAAGCGCAGAGTAAAAAGAAAATGCAGAATATATTATTTGTACAGAAATATTCAAATCCAATCTACTTTCCTTTTTCTATCACATAATTGTATCTTTTAAGGAAAAGCAATATCTAGTATTTGAATTAATTTGCACAAGGATATTGAATTAAGCCAAACATATCCTGTTTTAATGATTATTTTCGGTTCAACAGGTTATCTAACTAAAAAGAAAGGAATTTTCAACTTGAATAAAATGTTATGAAAGATAAGTCCAATGTAACGACACGTCTAAAAATAAATATCAGGAACTTAGAACAACTGTCAAATGAGATCGATTCACTTCACATAATGAGATTGGTATTAAAGTTTTTGATGCATTATTTTATTTGCTATGTATATCGTTTAACTAATTGCGCTACTTATCTTAATTGTTTATCGCTTGTTGAATAATGACAAATAAATCATGCATGAGATGATATTTAGTTTACCACAACATAAATCGTAAATAAAAAACGTATATAAATTGACCTTGAATGGAGTCACAGATTGATCACAATTATTGAATTGATAGTTATTTTTGAATAGATGGTTATATTGCAAATCCATATCCTACAAAATGTTCAGAGTTCAGTTGTTGATAATTATATATAATGATTACAGAAGACTCAGATTTAATCAGCTATAAATATTGATAATTGGGACTTTTTTTATTGAATAATAAATCTCGAAAACCCATGTGGGGTTTATAACAGGTAGAACAAGGTAATAGTGATAATAATATAATTATAGTGATAAAATAAAATATATTTTTTCATGTCTTACTCTTGCTCAACAGCCAGTCTCTTGCTCTCTTCTTAAGTAAAGTTGGCTGCAGGTTTTTGGTGATTTCTGGTAGTTGGTTGTAAATTTTCAGCCTAAAATTCACTGCTTTGTATTGAGTGGACTTGGTCGTCTTAGTTGTTTACAATCTTGTGCACAAGCTTCAGCGTTTCAAGTTCTCTAAGTCAGACAATTTGTTGTCTTATATAAGTTTTTAGTTGGAAAATCTGCTTTTAAGTTGTGTAGTCTTTTTATTAGTTTGTTTTGAGCTCTTTGTAGTGTACTCATGCTGGATTTGTTGCCTTTTGCGTAAAAAGCCATCATATATGCTAGCTTACTGTTTACTTATGAATCATATATCATTCACTTTTGTTTTAGCAGTAGTACATCTTTGATATTATGAGCAAGTCCATTTGAGGTGTCTATGTGTAGGTATTTTACTGTTGTAACTTCCTTCATTGTTTCTTCATTTACCTTCACTTTGATGTTATGGTGTTGCTGCCTCTTTTCGATGAGGATGATGTTGCATTTTTGTCCGTTCAGAGTTGACCTTATCCAGGCACTGCTAAATTCTTCGTTGTGCGTCCTGGTCCTTGATTTTTGTAGAATATTGCCAGGTCATCGGCATACAACATTTGTTTTCCTTCTAGATTTTGAGAGTAGTGGTCATTTATCAATTTATGTATACTATATACTCGTATGGGTCTAGTATGGAACCTTGTGGTACTCCGGTTTTTGTTTCTCTCAGTTGAGTTGAAAGATACCCTATAGCGGTAAACTGTCTTCAGCCTATTAAGTAGGTTTCAAAAATCGTCAGCATCTTATTAGTTATTCCCTCTTTTGTTAGGTTTTCAACAAGATTTGCAAGTCTACAGTGTCGGCTGCATTTTTGAAGTCAAATATCAGTCCGGCTACACATTTGCCCCCCGTCAATTTTTTTTGCAGCTAGTCGTGTAGATTTACTATTGATGTCGTGGTGCTATTGTTTTTTTGAGCTCTATGCTGGCCTGGTTTCGTTTGGACTGATAAATTAAAAATCAACGAGGATACATACAAATGTGAGGCTAACTCGTAAAGCAAGAAAACAAAAAAATTATCCATATACACTTACAGTAGAGCATCGATAATCCGAACTAATTAGGACCGAAAGGTGTTCGGATTATCAAACTGTTTGGATTATCAAACATTGCACCCAAATAGTAGAAAATACAAGTATTGGATACAAGAAAAAAAAACGATATATTTCTTTAAACAGGAATCGACAAAAAAGGCTTTTTACTCAGTTACTCAGTAATTCATTTCTCAGTAATTTATTTCTGTGTGATTTTATTAAGAAACCACTACCAATATATAATTGGGACGATAGTTCGTTTCATGTACCTATATGTTTTTGTGTGATTTCTGCGATTTTTTATGAAATTGTAAGAGTATACTGATGTGCGTTTTTGTGAATCATAAGTTTTAAACTGATTTGTACTATTGTTTTGTAATTATTGTATCACCTGAAGAGCAGCTAGTTAGATGCAAAACATGTAGCAACCATAAAATAAAGGAAATAATAAGGACTACCACATAAATTTTTAATTAATCAACATCCTATTGGACACCAAAGAATTTATTAATTTATTTCTTTTTTATTTGATTTTTGGGCGTTTGCATTAACGTTTGGATTAATAGGGTTTGGATTATTGACACTCTGCTGTACCTTGATCATAATGAGAAAATTGATCAAAGAAAAAGTGTTCTTTGTTAGACCTTTTTAACTTCCAATATTTTGATTAAAAAATACATTTAATTAATCGTATGATTAACAGTATTGTAACTAGCATCAGAACATTGTAAAACAGATTGCACATACAAACACGCAGGCCAACAACATTACATCAATGTACAATTTGTTTTAAGTGCTTTGTTGTTTCGTAGTTAAATGTATTTTTTTGTCCCTGAAGAATCCAACAATAATTGGCAAAATCAATTGACAAGAACAGTTTTTCTTTTAGCCCCTGCACCCTAATAAGAAATACAGTTTCTCATTATACAACCAAGGGCAAAAAGTTTCCACACTGGGTTGCCCATAATCTTTGCTATATAAAACTGTTTTACTGGGGTGAGATTGCCAGATAAGTCTATCCAAATATAAAATATACCATACAATTCAGAAGTACTATTTCCAAACAGCCCTAGATTCTGTACAAACCAGAAAATGATTTGAGAAGTGGAAACTGAATTAGCAATGCTTTTTCTTTCATTTTAACCTGTGTATTTAAATATTGTGTATTAGGTAGTATGTACATGTGTATAGCAAGTTGAAATTAATAGCTTAGCTGCATGAGATTCTAATCGATCGCGATCCATCGTGTCTGCATTAAAATATATTTCGTTAGCCAGGACTTCACAGATATATTGATACTATTGACAGTATGTATTGTCAAAACATCAGCCAACTACTTTTAACAGACACGACCGATCTCAAACAAATAGAATTTGCTCATGCAGCTAAACTATTAATGTTACCAATAAATTTCATAAACGTAAATTATTCAGAATTTCCTCTACTTTAATTTATTATTTAACTATTCTGACGAAATTATAAAACTGGCGGCTAATTTGCAAAATCGTTAGATTTGCAAAATTGTTAAAAAATTCTTAGACTAAACATCCAGTTCCTTTGCTTTTGACCCAAAAGCTTTTCAGCTCTAAGTTTGGTTATGATACATATAAATATGAAGTTTCGTCCCGATACCTTTAGTAGTTTCTCTGGAATCGTCGGCAAAAAAACGGTTACACATAGACATTTTTTTGTACCTTGGTCAAAAATGTTCAGTGGACCCAAAAGGACATATTTCCGCTAAAATCTTAATTTTTTTTTTCATCATGTATACAATACTTTATAATTCTACGTGTGATAAAGTAAAAATAACAATTATAAAATTATTTATTCGTAATAACTACATACTAATGAAACTAAACTGTTCTAGCAAAATTATAATTCATTACTCGATATGCTAAAATTATCTTTTTTTTTGTACAGGTCTGTTTGTTCACTGCCATGGAGGTGGGTTTGTGGCGCAGTCATCACGTTCTCATGAATGCTACTTGCGTCAGTGGGCTAAAGATTTAGATGTTCCAATACTAAGTATTGACTATAGCTTAGCACCACAAGCACCTTATCCACGCGCCCTGGAAGAAATTTTGTATGCTTATTGTTGGGTATTGAAGTTCCATCATCTTTTAGGATCAACAGGTAATTAAAATTGGGACTGTCCTTGTATAAAGAGATTTTTCTACGAGGGCAGTTCTATCTAAAACTACACTACTACTGTATTACATTCAATAGATCTTTAAGCAACAATTTTATAGAATTCTCTAAGTAGACTAAAATAAAAGCTCAACTGTGAACAAGCAAAAGAGAAAATCATTGTGCCAACTCTGTGAACTGGTGTAGCGTGTGCCAATATTGTTTTCAAGTCAAAAGTAATTCACACAGTTGAATTCTCTAAGTAAGCTTAAAGCTTGAGTTTAAAAGTATGACGAGAAAAAACATTTGACAATTTCTGTTTTTGACTGTGTACTCAAACATCCACAAAGATATTTCTTTCATAGAAAATGATTTCTGTGCAGATTTAATTATGTGGTAATACAAAGTATTTCATCACTACACACTAATTTTTAAAATTAAAAGTTATTTTTAATAATTATTATACTTGTAGGTGAAAGAATAATAGTAGGCGGAGATTCAGCAGGTGGAAATTTGTTAACAGCAATGACTCTTAAATGCCTGGAGTTAGATATAGATCCACCTAAAGGCATATTCCTGGCATATGTTCCAACATCTGTCAGTTTCCAAGCTTCTCCTGCACGACTTCTTTCTGTGCTGGATCCACTGTTACCATTTGGCTTCTTAATGAGATGTTTAAAAGGTATGTAATAAAACAGAATGCATACCCCTCGATAATTAATTATATTTTAGCATATACATGTCCAGACTTATCTAAGAGTAACGGTGTTGAAAATATAATCACCTCTGACACCGAAAGTTTCGAAGAAATTTCCGAGTCGGACCTTCTAGATCTGCAAGCGCACAAATCTCCAGTATCCGAAGCCTCGGATACTCTTACCTATGCTTCTCTAACTTCACCTCAGGAAGAAAAAGATCTTGTTAATGATGACCCTAATTCTAGTCAAAAATACGTATCAGAATTTCTTGAAAAATATGCTTTAGGTAATGCTTAATTTTGATTACCTAAACACGCATAATAGGAGAATTTTTAGATTCCGACACGGATACAGATCTGACAAGGGCAGGTGATGCAAGTCAAAGTTCAACGATTACCGTAAGCGCTGCTGATACTCCAAATCCAAACTTAATGCAAAGTCGCATTAGTGCGTTTGTTTCGAGTTTGAGAGGACGTATCGAGAGTTTGGTGCCGATTGTTGCACCCAGCGGTGCGGCTATATCTTTGGACACAGCAACTGGTACAAACGTTATCGATGAGATGAGATATACTAATATTCCTAGGGATCCGTGTATTAGTCCTTTGTGTGCAGATGACAACATTCTTAGAAGACTGCCTCCTGTCAAGCTTTTGGTAAGTGGATAGATAAATAGGGGTTGCTGTATTTTAACTAAATTTTCTTTGAAGACCGTTCACTTGGATCCATGCCTTGATGACTGTGTAATGTTTGGCAAGAAACTTAAGCGATTAGGAGTAAATGTAACCTTGGATGTTTTGGATGGATTGCCTCATGGATTTTTGAATTTTAATTTGGTACGTATTTATATGGGTATAGGCTAGGGTGACCGTATTAATCGAATAGAAATGCCAAACCCTATACAGGGTTACTAAAAAAGAAGGCAAAATTCGAAAAACAAAATTAAGCAAACTTAAAATGTGTAAAGTAGTAAAAGACCGCATTTTCAAAAAATTATCTGGGAACTATAAATGATAAAAAACAAGAAAATCTTATATTGGAATGTAAAAATATCCTAATTTTAGATAGTTATTATTGATTTGTGATTCTAATATGATTTATCTGAAATAAATGAGTTTTGCCAAATGTCAAATATGTTAAAAATTTGAAATGAATTAGCCTGTATATCGTGACATATTCCAAAATATCAATAAACCAGTTCTTCTAAAATGCCAAACTCGCGAGGGCTATCGTCAATACGTAAAAAGTTATTGAGCGTCTAATGTGCCATTTATAACGTATAATTCATAAATTAATAGTAATCATCTAATTGCCACAAAATACTGCAACAATCGTACAAATGTAATAACAATATTCTTGTCTTCACGCATCACCTTTTGGTAAAGACATTCTACAATTATTAATTACAATAATTTGTTATATTAATTTTTTTTGTCAATGAATTAGTAATTTAGGTACCACTCCAAAATTGTTTATATAATATTTATCAAAGTCGTTAAATTGTTTATGGTGATTCAAAGCTTTGACACAGTAGATCGTCTGACTTCGCTGTTTGCTTTCTTTCCCTAGACTATATCGAGAAAAAAATATATGGGCATATTACAACTATGGTAGCGTTTTTCAGAGTATGTTTTTAGAAATACAAGACATTTTTATGATTTTACCGAGAATTAAAAATTAGACTTTAACGCATTGACCTGAGAGGGCTATGTCCACTCAAAAAAATCATAGTGAAATAATTGACATGGTTAGTCAATATTACCGAGACACCTTAGTAATTCTTCAACCATAAAGAATTTCAAAGAAAAATTCAAACAAATGTTTTTGGTTTTAAACAACCTATCGTATAAATATATTTTCAATGAATGATCATCTTATTCTGGAAATTTGGTAAACTTTCTTTTAATAGACCAGGCTGTATATTTTTTTTTTTTTAATTCTATAAGTTTTTGTAAGAATCAATTTTTTATAAAATGCATCATTTTTGGGTTATGGGCAATTAATCGATTATTAACGGATAAAAAATAAAAAAAGGAGAAAAAATAACTAAACTATGAAATTATATTAAATTAAATATTCAAGCTGCCAAATTAAAAGAAATATGTTTATATGTGGGAAAATATTCTTAATTTGAAGTCCAGGAGTTCTGATTAATTGCTTATATCAATTGCATTGTATTTAAAAAAATCTTTTCTACAAAAGAATTAATCCTAGAATTAAATATTGTATAAATATACTGGGTCTGCTATTGCTTACCAAATTTCCAGAATAAACAATAATTTGTTTAAACCCACATTTTTTTTGTTGGAGAATTCTTTAGGTATTTCGGTAATTTCGTCCATTTTTGATTAATTGCTCATAATTCAAAAATAATGCATTTTATAAAAAAATCATGCAAAGATTCATAAAATTAATCTTAGAATTAATAAATGTAAAATTATACAGGTGTTCTATTTGTAAAAGGAAAGGTTACCAAATATCCAGCATAAAATGTACATCCTGTCTGTATATATTAAAAATATATTTAAACGATAGATTGTTTAAAGCAAAACTAATATTACTTGATTTTTTTAAATTGTTTAAGGTTGGAAAATTATTTAGGTGTTCCGGTAATTTTGACTAACTTGTATATGACGATATGATAGAGTATGATATAGACTTTGATGATTATATACATGATAGTATTAAATTTCCTCTTCTATGGTGGTAGTCGGTCCGGATGTCACGTGGTAGTAAAATTCTAAAGTTTCACCAGTTACATAGGACTTTTAATATATATTATCTATTTTTTTGATATTGATATGCATATTAATTACTTTGGCGTACCTCAACAATGATTTTAATATAAAATACGAAGTTGGCGAATGTTCCCTACTGTAATAACAGTAGAAACTGACTAGAAACGCGTTGGATGAGGGAGAAAAAAAGCGCTGTTCTGGACTTGTTTATTTCGCCCAAGCATCCTCTTTAGGTCTTTTCGATAGAATAAATCATAAATCATTTTGGCTATTTCAGTTCAAAATGTCCAATTTTGGACATATCTGTTTTCGTACTCACCGATTCAATTATTGTGTATTCAGTTAACAATTATCGATTTATGTAATTATTTATTCTTATTACAGTAACAGTACTGTATTTGGAACCGTCCCGGAACCGGGCCATGATCTACTTTAACATGGCCCAAAATAAATAAATAGACAACAATTTAGCTGATTGCCTACACCGATTGGTAAATGTAGAAATGATTAACAAATATACTTAAAAAACAAAAGTTTAGGTAATCATGAATTTTTCGTTTGTGTAATTCATAGTTGCACTTTGCAATTACTAAATTGCTGCATGAAGAGAAGAATCATTGCATTAGTGTTCTTTGTGGCAACTAGATGTTTTATAATAATGTATGAATTATTATGCATAAATTATAAATGCGAAATTGGATGCTTAATAATATAATTAACCGTCCAAAAGTACTTATAATGCAATAAAACTACTTTAGCATCAAAATTTGAATTCCTGATATCCAATATTCATATTTTTATCATTATTAACCTGTGAGGTGTGCTGCTTTACAACCTGTGTTTTCGTTATAAATCAGTGATTTTATCTTAACACCTTTTCACTCCATTAAACACTAGCAATTTCTAAAAAACAAGCGTAAAATATGCAGCCGATATTTTAAAATTCCGAACACTCCCGCCCAAGGTGGGCATATGGTCACCCTAGTATAAGCGTAGCAGTGCAGGCTGTTTCAATAGTACGATCTCAGAAGCTTAAAATTAAAAATGAAGTCGCTTGGCGTTGCAGATGCATTCATGCAAATCCGAACGCACGTTAACATGTTTGAGATTTTCAGATTTTGTTGAAGATGCATGAGTCTAAACAAATTTTTGTCTTAATTGGTTTACTATGCAAAGCGAGGTTTTAAATGTAAATAATATGGTAAGCGTACTAAAACCCAGATTTGGAATTATTGCGTTTGCTTAAACAGCAGTAATTTAAATTATAAATTCGTTTTATGCGGTCTTGAAACACCTGTAAACAGCTTGCTCTATAGTTAAAAAATAGTTGTGTAATATTCATATTTATTGTGAATTCATGTTTCAGATATCCAAAGAAGCCTATAATGGTTCAAAATTATGTACCGATAGAATTTTAGAATTATTAGATCTGGAAACCCTACCACCTCGAACATAATAGCGAATTTTAGTTTTAAGGAAATTTTTAATTGTATATGATCTTAATAGAAAAGATATTTTTATACATATATAATGGTTCAACTCTTATTTAGTAGAGTGTGACATGTGGCCTAAGTTTTGGTATATCTTGACAGTTTTTTTTTCAGGGGGTAATTAATTTAACTTAATTGTGATTTTTATATGTAATATTGTAGAAAATATATTAATATTTATGTAGCATTTTTTGCTATTTAGTTCTGTATTAGGTGTTTTTAAATGAAATCAAAGATACATTATTAATTTTCTTGTGATATATAATCAGATGTCCCGCAAATAACCAAATGTTCTAATTTTAGGTATTAAATATATACTCAATATTTATATATTTATTATTGTTACATTTATAGAAAAAGACTTTTATAAAGTGAACAAACGAATATAGAGCAAACGGCGAGCTCAAAATCTATTATTGTCAACCCATGTACTGTACCTAATTAAAATAACATTTTAGATACAGTAGTCAATACAAGCCTGTCAACAGCCGACATATTATAGAAAGTTGAGGAAATAAATTAACAATGTAAAGTGTGTTTTTGTTTATAACATTCCTTAAACCAATATCCTATACATAGATCACACCATGACAGGTATGATACTTTGATGATTTAATATGATTGAAAAACCGTCCAACACATCTTTATCTTGTTTTTAATTAGCTAAAATCAAAAATTCATACCAACCAAGTTTTGACTTATTAACTTAATTACAACAAAACAAAGGTATAATAAATCATTGATGACCTGTAGTGACACCAAGTTAGATTTTGGTTATTAATTTATTTTTATTGCCGTTGTCGACAACAGTAATATACATTTCTGGTCTGATGCTGTGGCTTGTTGCTGTCACCGTCTTTTGGCTCGGTCTGTACTAGGATTTAGATAACATAATCATGCGATGAAGTAAAATGCTAAAAAACGGCTATTAACTATTTTGGAAAATATTTAATGTCCTGAAAAATAACAATAAAACCTTGATTAGGCTTAAATGGGTGCTTAAATTGCTTTTAAGAGAAAATATGTAGTTCAATCACTGTAGAGTTTTTAAATATTTAGCAATAAGCTGATTTTCTATGAATAGCTTCTTTGATGTTTAAAACAGAGGGTGATATGAATGAGTAAATAGTTTATACTCATGAGTAGTTCATGCTCAATATTTTGATATAAATATATGCTCTAATGGGTCTTTTGATATAAAAATGTATAAAGGTGTCCCATAACTCAATGTCATCCCTTGTAGGGCCGACATGTTAGCTCACAACTGTCATCCGTTAATTCAACTCCGTTAAATCGGAGTATTTTCGTACTATTTTCCGCGAGTATACGTACTTATCATGTAATAGTAAATATTTAACTATTATTTAACATTGTTACTTTTTAATAACCACTAATTGTTTCAAAATATAAATCTAAATATAAAAAGAAACCTTCTAAATATGCTTTTCTTCTAACTGCAATCACCTTAGTTGGTCTTTTCAATGTCATATAAATATTACATCTCGCAATATAGTTACTTTGGTTACCACTGTGGCTAGTTTGAAAAATTCGTATGGCAATTTTAACTTATGCAACCGAAAGATCTGTTGTTATTAGGTTATACTCAACAGTACCTATTTTTTTAATGAAAAGTTAACGGTTAACGTTAACTTCCGTTACATTTATAGCAAATTAACGGACTATCAGTTAACGAAGTTAACTTTTTCGTTAACGGATTATTGATTAACGAAGTTAACTTTCTGATTAACTTTGCCCAGCTTTGATTATACATATACTTATGTATAAAATTTATATTTGTTGTGCGTTGTTATAATAGCATTAATATATAAATATTGGGATATGGGCAGCAATAACAATAACTTAAGTAAAAAACTAAATTTTTTTATTGAGAATTGTCTGCCTGTCTCCTGGTTAACAATTTTCCAGGATGTCCGCTGCTTACTAGTAGATCCTCAATTTGCCGTTCGTATTGGTTTTTTCTCAATTTTCTCTTATTGCTGGAGGTAGCCTTTTTATATCGATCGTAGATATCCTTGTATTCAGCGTTGCCTGTTTGTCTGTACGTATCATTCATGTCATCTTTTTAGTGGAGCGATGATTTTAGTGGGATATGGTGGCTGCCTTTACTCTGAGAAAGTGTTGATAAATGATTTGAACTTTTAATACCGGTTGTTTCTCTGGGAACCATCTGCAAAATCTCCGGGACAAACTGGCTGCAAAAGCTCTTGTGTACTGGCTAAATATGTCAATGTTAAATTTCCGTGGCGATGCTTTTGTTGTACCCATTACGATGAGGATCCTTTGAGCATCGTGATCACTCAGTCCAACTGCACCAACATAGGCCGAGTATTCGGTCGTTGGAAAGTTGACCATTATGTTAACTACGCTTGTGGCAGACCGTAGAGAAACCCTGGTTGGCGAGTGAATGGTCGGTCTGAGTCTGAGGTCAAACGTTAGAACCAAACTAATGCAGTTATTAGCTGCTTCAGTCCTTAGCAGATCGATGTTATAGTCTCCCGCCAGGACAATCTTAAGCGTGCTGGTTGCTTCACTCAGAATCCAAAGCGAAACTCTCTCCATGTCCTCAAGGACATGTACACGTTTGGCAGTCTGTAGGTGCAGAGAACAATGATGTGTGCAGTAAGCTTCACACCAACCATCTCACAAACACCCTCCACCATTCTGCCA
The DNA here is from genome assembly GCA_964023965.1 of Melinopterus prodromus. Taxonomy (NCBI): domain Eukaryota; kingdom Metazoa; phylum Arthropoda; class Insecta; order Coleoptera; family Scarabaeidae; genus Melinopterus; species Melinopterus prodromus. The sequence continues at coordinate 27,859,161 of OZ030394.1, read as the reverse complement.
CAGACGTCTGGAATAGGCACAGCGTTTAGGTTTTCATTTAGAAAACACCACCATGTGAAAGATTCTGCCAGCAGTATAGTATGTACTATCTTTCCATAATAATAATTGTACGTTTAAATTCATATCCTCGGTGGTTTGAAAGCTTGCATAAGCAGTGTAGAGCGGGCACTGATGATGCTTATATAAATAAAAAAACGGGCACATTCCTGGTTGAAAAAATCTCCGTGACGGTCAAAGTCAAATCGCTTAACATAAAATCCCATCGGCCAGAATTCTGGTTTATAGAAAACCTGTTTTTTCTTTTGAAAAATATTATTCAAATATTTCTTTCAAAAACAAGTTGCTTTGTTGTGAAGATTGAAATCATAGTTCAAAATACTTTATGTATGGTTAATGGCTATGCTTCAATTGCCGCAGACTCACTCCGGCACAATTCCCACATGAACTGTACTTCAATACTGTTATTTCTGACCATATCATTTCTAAAATATGTATTGCTGTAATATAGTTCGGTATAAAGATATTGAGAAAAATTATTAAGAAAATTTGTTTGAGATTAAAAATTAGCTAAGTTTCACAAAAATATTCTATGATCTAAGATCTGAATTTAAACAAAAATTCTGTGTCATTTTAAGTATACAGCAAAACCCACATTCTCCAGGATCACAGTTATTTTATGCTTTTTAATTATGTGGGCAATTTCCTTATACAGTAAAGTATGGAAACAAAAAATCTCTGTGACGCTTTGTTATTTTAAAAAATCCTTGATGGTCGATTTTTAACTATGAAAACATATATTTTAATGTAAGGTTTTTCTTAGCAATTTTAGTAAAGCTTTTAATTGTCTTATCAGTAGCGGAAACGTTTTATGCCTTACATATTTTTTTTTAGAAAAACAATGAGAAACTTGCATTGGGTAACATGAAGTTTGTAAATAAAATATAAAAATGCGTTCTGGATTGCATTATATGACCGGAATACAAATACGAACTAAAAAGATCACGTTTTGAGGTTTTCGGAAAAGTGAGGTCAAAATGTCAAAATCGTGGATTTAGCAACACTTGCAAATTTATATCAGCTGAACTAAATCTCCTAGAACCTGAAAAGGTTCCCAACAACAACATAAGCGCAATGACTTGACGTGATATGCAACTTTTAAGTTCAGATTCAGATTCAGCGCAAAGCAATTAATCAAAAACTCTTATCTGTTTTTCCTATTTTTAATTTTGTAAATACAATTTATTGTACAAAAAGTTTTGGAGAAAATTACATAGAAACAAACAAAAATTGTTTGTATTCAACGCAATTTCTGTCTGTCTTTACGCAATTATCAATTGCTTCAAAAATTGTAGGACTTTTTGTGTAATAAATTGCATAGTGTAAAATATTTGATTGCCTGCCGGAGTCCCGAGATGAATTTCAAATGCCGCAGACTCCGGCGCTCTGCCGGAGATCTGGCAACCGTCCATCTATCCCAAGACACAACAGGGGTTCGTTCCATAATGGCATGGGTAAATTCTTGCCATAGTTATATGTAATTTTAATATTATGTTAATGAATCTTGCACAAAAATAAAAATAAGGGGTGTTTTGTTTTAACTTATTTCAATTATCAGTTAAAAATTTGGGCGTTAATAACTGTATCTTAAAAAACAATTTACAGTTTAAGACTAGAAATGTATAAGAGAAGTTTCCTACTTATTATTAAAGTGACCGCTGAACTCATTTCACCAAGTCCACATTTGCAAACAAAAGTTAAAAAATCCTAGGCTTTTATTTGGTATAGGTACCACACACGCCAAAAAAAAAATTATATGTACAGCTAATATTTACATCGTCTAATTCCGACTTGTTAATTGTCAACTTCCTCCATGGAGGAAGATGGAGTCGCTATTAGTTATACATTTAGCAGCGAGAAAATGACCCCGGGGGGCGGGGCTAACATGATACTAAAGTACCCTGACAGTTGGCCGCCTGCCAGGGCCGGATTAACGCTGAAATTGGCAAAAAATTCCTGTAATTTATTCTAGTCAGTACAAATTATTTGCGCAATATATAAAATAAAGCATGCATTTATTATAAGCATTTGATAAAATATTTTACCAATACAAAAAATATTTGACCAATACAAAAAATATTTGAGAAATGCAAAAAATGTCTTGAGCACTAAAAAAAATAAATGTGCAATATATTTATAATATGTGCATCAGAATAAATAATTGTACATTTATATATTTGAATGTTCCTTTCCTAATATATTTGTGCACTTAAATAAATAAATGTGCAATACAATCGCTACCTCTACAAAAAAAAATTATTGAAAAAATATATGTCCAATAGTTTAAATAAATCAGCATTTGAAAATTTTTGTAAACGTATTCAATAATCTAAATTGTACCATGAGAAAATTATAATGCGCCCTGGAGAGATTATAGTGTGCATTAAGTATTAAGTTCTGCAACCCGTAGAGCATTTATGTTTAACATAGAGCTTAGTCCTGTCATTTTGTGGTTTTAGTATCAGCTAAATAAAACATTATAACTAAGTAATAAAAATTGGTTCGACATATAACTGCACTGTTGTATTTTCTTTGAATCGAATTAGTACATAGTGTAATGTAAATACACTTCTAGTTACAATCATAAACTAAAATATGCCAAATCGCGCACTTTTGAGGAAAGGCGATTTTAGTAATAATTTAAACCCTTATAATATTAATAAGAATATGTGTGTTGTATCGTATATGTATCCTATGACTTGTTCTACTGCTTGTTGTTATATTTGTTTATTCTTTCTTGTTTAAGAAACTGTCGTAATACGACAAAATAAAAATTCTTTTTGCACATGGATTAGATTCTGTACAATATTGTGAATATTTTTTTATCTATTTGGTTGCTATGATAATCAATATTGTTTAATAGTAGTACTTTTTCCGTTTATTTCAGTTGATAAGTACCATTACACCGTACATTTCGTTTCAAATACCATTCCGTGTACAAGTTTAAATTGCATGTATTAATTATTAGTTTTATAAAATGAAACATTCATAACACGTGTACGGGGTATTTATACATAACAAACATACATATCAACGCAAAACAAGTACATTTTAACAATAAACAATTAATGAAAATGTTGGTTTTCTAATGGTATTTTTTTTTCTAAGTTACGTAAAGCTTGGTTGGATGGATAGGTATCTCGTAAGCATGACAGATGCCCCATCCCCCAAAAAAATAATAATAGAAACCCATTAATTCGATTAATATCTAAGCAAAACAAAATAAAAATTGATTAATTTGAGTTTGTTGAAAGAATATGTATATTTTTTAGTTTATCATACGTAGTTGAAGGTCGAATATCATTGACAGTACGCGCTATACCATTACCATACGAATCATCAAAATCAATTTTGATGCGCTTTAGATTTCGTGCTGAATATTTATTATTTTAATGCACAAGTTATTCAATTTATTATTATTATTTACCAATGAAATGTTACCCCGTTCGAAATCTGGTTTATAGCTGATTTTCTGCTATTGCAGTTGCAAACAGCATATTTAGACGTTATTTTTTTATGTATATCTTCAAACAAATTTACTATATCTTTCAAAACAGCATAAATAAACTAATAACACGTCAACGTTGCGAATGTCAATTTGACATTAAAAGGCCTCCGCAGTAGGGAAACTGGTCCCATATACGAGCGCTTATGACGACTCCTCCTTGCTCCATGGCCAACTCGATGGTTGGTGCATATTTCATACATATGATTAATGTCAGATTGACAGCACATGGATTATAAAAAAATCTGATGTGGCCAGGCACATGACTTTATCATACTATTTATAAAATGAATAGTACATGAGATTCTATTTGATCGAGATCGGTTGTATCTGCATTAAAATAAAAGCTAGTTAGCCAGGATTTGACCGATAATAATAACAATAATAAATCTTTATTCACAAAAAGAAAAACACTATACAAAGTGAAAAACACAATACAAAATGAGCGAATAACGATCGGTTAGACATGCCACAGCATTGAATTAACACATGTGTGTGGCTTTAATTTAATGAGTACACATACGCTCGAAGCCCAAGAAATATAAAATTAACAAATAATATAATACAGATTGCGAAACCAGAGCACAAACTACACCAACCCAGTATTGACGACTATTGATGAGTATTGACTCATCGAACAAATAAATTCCCTAGAATGGCTGCAAAACATATCTCTGTCCAACAAAAGTACAACCAACACGTTAACCCCCGCTTTCCTCAGATAAACCAGAAATACATTACATATCTTTGGTGCAATACTCAGAAATGATCTATGGACAATCGACCATAAGGCAATCCCATCTCTCCTCCCCTTGTAAAATAAGAATGTGAATTCATACTAAAATAAAACTACACTCATCGCTATACTTTATTTACAATTTTCTCAATTTATCGTTTATAGAATTAGATATAAAGACGGGTTGATATTTCTTATCAACAAACAATCAAATTGGTGATCTTATTGTATTTGAAATTTATATTTTGTACTTTGCCGGAGTTTGCCCCACTAGAGCGGCAACGTTCCATAGCGGTTCTTCAACCTCTGATGCATACTCTAATGAAATCAGCTGTTTTCGAGTGTGACAGCACAAAAAAGTGACAACCATAGACATTTCTGTAGTGACAGTACAAAAAAATATTTGTCAAATCCAGGCTACTATGTACTTTCTTATCAATGCAGATGCGACCCATCTCGATCATATGGAATTTGCTCTTGCAGCTAAACTATTAATTTTACAAAAAAATGACATAGGCATAAATTATTCAAAATTTCCTCTACTTTAATTTATTATTTAACTATTTTGACGAACTTACAGAAATGGCGGCTCATTTGCAAAATCTTTGAAAAAGGCTTAGAATAAACTATCAGTTCCTTTGGGCCTTTTTGAACCAAAAGCTTTTCAGCTCTAAGTTTAGTCATGCAACTTCTATATATGAACTTTCGTCCCGATACCTTTAGTAGTTTCTCCGGAATCGTCTCAACAAAAATCGGGTACACACACACATACACACACACATACACACACACAGACATTTTTTTGTACCTTGGTCAAAAATGTTCAGGGGACCCAAAAAGACCTATTTCCGCTAAAATCTCAATTTTTTTTTTCGGCACGATTACAATACTTTATAATACTGCGTATGATAAAGTAAAAATCATTTACAAAGCTAAGTGGTGAATGACTTCTTTTTGGTGTACATAGTACCTATATCTACATTCTACAATCTACAGTAACAATTTTGTTGTTGGTGCTTAATAGGACCCAAAACATATTGAGGTCCTATTCTCACGGCGCTACACGACATGTCGCGTCGATGTTCACGGCATTAATCTATATGGGAGCCAGCAGACGGCGCTACACTACATCCAACTGACACGATAGGTTGGATATAAGACGTCAACTTCGACGCGACATTTTGTGTTGATGTCATATAGCGCCGTGAGAACAGGACCGTAGTTACCTTTTAATTAGAAAAACAAAGGTGTAAAACTTCGAAAACGTATATTTCGGGAATATATACAATGAAATCGGTATAAATAAAAGTGAAAAAGGTTTAGATTCACATGTTACAATTCGAAACACCGATTATTACAAACAATACTGAATATTAACCAATTCATAAAAGAAAGAAATGATGATAATTTGGTATGTTACTAGTTTGTTACCGTTGTAAATCAGTGTGTGCCATTCACGTTTACCTGCAGTTCAGAATTTCTCAAATTCTTCTGTAGAACATGCGCATCGGCTGGCTCAATCCTCTTATAATAATGTTTCTTTGTTTCAACAATTTCGAATCCAAATTTCTTATAAAAGTCTATAGCACTCTCATTGTTAACCTGCACATGTCTAAAATTACAAATTAAATTAAAATTATCACTTCGAAACGAAAACTTACAAAAAGATGCTATCAAAGTTTCCGTCTTGTTCAACGAAGTTGAGAACGTGTTGCACCATCATGGTCCCTATACCTAGCCGTCTGTATGGGTACAAGCAACCTAATGTCATAATATATAACCTCCTAGACTTTTCCGAAGTGTCGATTCGACAGCATACTGCACCGACTACTATATCATTGTAATAGGCAAGCTTTGCTAGTTCGCCAGCTTCCAGTACATCCTTGTAAAATTTATCATTATAGGAAACCGGGAATACGACGCTGTTTAACTGTTTTAGTTGCTTTATATTATGTGGAGTGACATTCCCTAATTCAATGTTAGCTCTGAAATGAAAACACTATTAATTTTAGCGGAAATTATTGCAACTAAATTACTTTTACCTCGTCATGTTTGAATTTTAATGTGTTTCTTACAATAACCAAAATGGAAAATACCATGCGAGTGGAGATTAGATCCGAACCGATCCGTAAACTGTCAAGCATGGAACCCCATCAAAAGAGCTGCCAACTATAGAAAATAAATAGTTCTAAAAACACGAAGGGGTTTTTATTTACTTCAAATATGTATGTTTCAAATATTATTACTTTGCTTTTACTTAATACTTATATGTCTTCAAAGTGTGCTAAATTTGTACATCAAAATCGTGAATCGGGAAATTAAGTAGTTAGAATTCAAGAGGAAACCTTGTAATCGTGTATAATTTATGATTCTTGAAATTATGTCTGAACCACGGTCTGAACATAATTTTGTTTGTATATAGGTATCTCGATGGGTCGCTCACACATTCAGATATTTTAGATATGAGAGATAAGAAATTCGTATTTTTTGTAGTTACTCATTTGCATAGTTAGGGACATATTTTTTTTTAATGTTGACTTGAAGTAATGGTGGCACTTTTTTCATAATGGAGGGAGGCGTCATTGTTGTCGTTTGCTAATAAAATGGTGCTTCACTTCTGTAATAGAAATAAAACACTGTTTCAAAATATAGTGTTGTGTAATTGAAGATGATATCAAGGACGGTATGAATGTTATTAGCTATGTGAAGAGTAATGATATACTGGAAAGTTAATTGATCAACAAGTGATTGAACTAAATACATTCTGAAGGTAAACCATGGCTGAAGAACAACTATGTATAAACGATCCTTCGTTTATTCAAATGGACGATGTAGAGATGAATCAAAGTAAAAGTTCAGAATTGAATTCAAGTAGTTTGAGTGATATTCAATTAATGGACGAATTGATACAAGAACATGAAGCATCAGATAAGGGTAGTGATAATACTGATAATGCAGAGAAACTTACATTGACCTCGAATGAAGAGCGTAGTACTGAGAGCCCTTCAACGGCAGATACTTTTTCTCACAAGTGCGTGTTGTGCTTACGAATACTGTCATCAGCCGATGATCCAAAGTTGCTGGAATGTCTACATGACGCGTGTGGTAGCTGTGTTCACAGTAAGTTTGAAGAACAAGTCGATTGTTTAAGAAAAGGTATGTATTTGTTACCAGGTTTAATAATTGTCGATCTTTATTGGTGTAACCTACTTTCAGGAATAGTATGCCCTACATGCGGTCATTCTAGTATACCAGAGACGATTATCGATAATCAGTTTCTTTTGGAGTTAACGCCAGCTGAAGATAACACAAAATCTGTCGAGTTAAAATGTAACAGTTGTGGAGATGATAATATGGCATCTAGTTGGTGCGTGGACTGCGGAGAATTTATTTGTGATATCTGTGTGCAAGCCCATCAAAGGTAAGCTTAATTGTTTAGTTTAATTGTTAGCTTATACCTCAGTAATATTTTTAGTAATAGTAGTTTTAGACTGGATACAGTCATCATAATAAATTTAAAAAAATATTATATTGACGATGTAGGTTACTGCTAGAATGACTGACCTACTTTTCATTTGTGTTTTGGAAATTTTGTTTACAGTAACCATTATTGGCTTAGTGTCAAAACAAGTATACCATGTTTGAACACATATTTATTGTTGTTATTTTTTATAAAAAATCTGATGTGGCCAGGCGCTTGTCTGCACTAATTATTAAAATAAAACTACTACTAGTTTTACAACTAGACAGATATGTCGATTAAAGCTGCGTTCGGATATTGTAAGTATGTACTCCGTTGACACCGGGTACACTGTCCAAATGACACGTACGTGTTATTGGGTGTCAAAATTGTAACGGTGTACAATATCCGAACGCAGCTTATATTGACTGTAGGTATTGGCAAAACATTAGCGTTTTACACTAGAATCAAAATATCTGATTTATCGTGGCTACTAGTTTTTATTGCAGGACGACCGATCTCGATGAAATAGAATTTGCTCATACAGCTAAACTATTGATTGTACCAAAAAATTTCATAGTCAAAAATTATTCAGAATTTCCTTTAATTTAATTTATTATTTAACTATTTCGACGAAATTCAAGAATGGCGGCTTATTTGCAAAATCTTTCATATATGCTAGGACTAAATCTCTAGTTCCTTTAGACCCTTTTCAACAGAAAGCTTTTCAGCTCTAAGTTTGGTCATGAAACTAAGTATGAAGTTTCGTCCCGATAGCTTTAGTAGTTTCTCTGGAATCATCGTTACAAAAAAACGGGTACTCACATACACAGACATTTTTTTGTACCTTGGTCAAAACTGTTCAGGGGATACAAAATATGATTGCAATAGTGCGTATGATAAAGTAAAAAACGACTTATGCGCATGTTGATGTGCGAATGCGGAACTAGGTGTGTAAGAGTTGGTTAAAAAAATTTTTCATCGATAGTTTATTATGAGTATTGAATAGAAAATCATTTATTAAAAAGCTCTATAAATGCATGATTACTATTAATGCATGATTTGTTATAGCCAATCAAACTTCATTATAGCCAATCGAACATACATAAAATAAAATCATCCGATCAAATCATTCCATTATCCAGACATACAGTGCAGAACTGTCAGTATCAAATTACATAAATGGTTATATAGATTTAAACGACATCTACAAATAAAATCTATGTAGACGCCGACAGAAGAATACGATGAATGGAAAAATTTTGTAACCAACTCGAATATTAAACGGCGATTAATGATCTTGACAATTAACGCACTCGCTAATCGCTCGTGCGTTTTCAAATTATTAACTTCCTTATGAAAAACTTGCAAGTACGTAAACAATAAATAAATTGGTTTTTAAGATTAGACCGGCGTTGCACTCTGTTTGCATTATTTGAAAGAAAACGTAAACTGTGCGTACTTTGTTTACATTTGCGTGATATTAAAAAGCAAAAAATCCTATGTACTCATTTAAAAATTTAAACGTAATGTTTTATGTTTTCTTTTAATTTTCATGATATTTAAGTACCTTCAATTTAAGGTTTTTGTTAGACCTGATGGATTATAAAAAGAATCGAAAAAATATCCATAGCATGTCTTTTATATCTTGTAATTTTTAGAGTGTTAATAGTTTTTGTAATAAATAGACCATTATGTCCTGTTTGTGAAAAATCCATGGTTTTATTATTTTTCACGTTCACTATGATAGTTTTAATATCCCCATAAATTTCTTCCTCAATATGTCTCCAGAGTAACAAATCAACGGGGTTAAATCAGACAATATAATTTTCCAAATCGTGGAACCACCATGAATAATTTAATGGCTGAGCGATCATAAATTACTAATTCTTTGACTTGTAGAAAATCAATATCACAAATTATATGTTTGTGTAATTCAAAATAACAGAATACTATTACTAACTGGTTCTCCATGAAAAGAAGTACAATTACATTTGTGAGATTGGTGATTTTTGTTGAACAATTTGCATATCTAATATCAATTTATGAATTATTGTGCATAAGTTACATTGTTCAAATTAGATGAGTAATCACTTTTAAGCTGGAAGAAAACAAAGTATGTATTGCTAAATCTACAGTAGGTAGTTTATTGTCGATAATTATTAAATCTGTTTCACGATCGATTTCGGTTACAATTATATTCAACCATCATCAGGTGAGCTGGAAAAGAGATCATACAATCAAAAATACATCTATGTAGTTAACCACAAAGTTATTCAGTAATTAAATAGACAACTGTAAAAATGTTTCATGATATGTAACAAATATACAGGGTGTTAGTAAATAAGTTGTACAAACTTCAGGGGGTGATTCTGCATGACAAAATAATGACAGTTTCCTATATAAACGTATGTCCGCAAAAGCTTCGTTTTCTGAGATGGGGTGTTAAAGTATCTATTAAAAACTGACAATTTATTTATTGCTGTGAAACCGCTCGAGATATGCAAATGAAATTTAGTGGGTTTTAAGAGGTAGTCATCGCACATTTTTTGACATGCAATTAAGAATTTTATGTTCATCATTGGCGCGCATACAGGTAATGATATCAATTTTTTTAAGGAAAAAAATTGGTTTTGTCACTGGGATATTTCAAATTAAAAATCATTCTGAAATTCCTCGTTCCATTTATGACAAAAAATGCTTTTTTCGTAGGGGGCACAGTTTTTATGCAAAAAATAAAACATCTTAATGATCTCAATTTTTTAAAGAACTGTTTAATACAATAACATTAAACTAAAACAATAACAGACACTAATAAATTTTTGAAGAGGCGCAAAGCTACATAAACTGCTGGAAATGACCTCCCTCAGACGTGACATAACACTTCAATCGTCAGTTTTTAAGAACAACTTTTAACACCCCGTATCTCAGAAAACGAAGCATTTGCGGACAAACGTTTATATAGCAAACTGTCATTATTTTGTCATGCAGAATCACCCCCTGACGTTTGTACAACTTATTTACTAACACCCTGTATAAAACACAAAATATGACACAGCTATTATCTTCATGAAAAAGTATTTACCTGTATGAAAGGTTACGAATTTCGCACAGCGCATATACGCAAAAAGTCGAAAAATCATTCATGGTTGTGCTTTGGCTTAAACAGGATGATAAATAAGATAAAAACACAAAAGCGTCGGACAAAATAAAGAGTAAATCAAACACTCACAGTCAATGGCTAATTAAGTAACATCAAAAAGAGGACCTCTTTTTGACGTTGCTTAATTAGCTATTGACGGGCTGAACATGGTATAATCGAGTGCACTCCGAGCGTTTACTCTTGTCGTTTCTGAACATCAGGGAGTAAATGGGAGTAACTGTTTGAAATTTTGGCGTTTCTGAACGGAAGTGGAGCAACTAGAGCGCGCTCCATCTACTCAGAGCGTTGTTCCTGAACGCAGTCTAGCGCATGTCTAGCAATTGAGATGTGAACATTATTTGATGCTTGGCATCAATATCACCAACTTGGAAAGCTAACAGTTACTAAAAACTAGTTCTCTAGTGTTTTCATAAAGATACCGAAAGCAGTTTCGTTATGAACAGAGATTAGTAAATAAAGATAGGAAGCGATGCGACCGTGTCGATGTTAGCGCCATCTATCGTCTCAGATGTTAACTAACCGCTCTATGACGTGACTGAAATGTCATGTCTTGTCATGTCAAGTGTTCAAAACGCAATTTGAAATGTCATTTGACTTAAGTTGCATTTCGTGGTAACGCCGGAGTTTCATTATTTACCAAGAGTTACAACATGAGTCGTGGCACTTATTGCATTTGTAATTCAAGTTACAAAAATAAATTCGATAATAGGGATGTGGCATTCTTTGCAATAATAGCTAATGATCGTTCGCTGTAAGTAAAAATCAATCTTTGAAATTAGTCATCTGCATAGATTTTTGTTTTGCAGAGCCAAGCAATTGATGTTAAATATTGGCCGAGTTTACCTTTTGCAAGATGACACAAAAAACTATCACATATGAAGTGATCATTTTTCTGTCGAGCAATTCAAGAAAACATAGGCGCGATTGCTTTTCAAATCAGGAGCTGTACCTTTACTTTCTGCAGATAATATGGATGTTGCTACGAACAGCAGAGAAGAGCAGCAGGTCAGCAGCAGTTATGAAGCTAAGCTTTCTATTGTTGTTGTTATAGCTTAGTGTTGAATTACTTTAGTAACACCCTTGATTATATACATTCATATAGATAGATAAGGATGAGGTAGTTGGGGCCTTTACCACCAGAGGGCCGGGCCTTTGGCAGGATTCATTCATAAATTAAAATTGGCGGGTAAATCCTTACGTTCCAGCGCATTCCATAGTAACTGACATTGTAACTGATGGCGAACGATGTGTTGCCTATAGCCTGCTTAACACATATCTGAGGTTCTCCCGTCTATTCGTGACCTTGAGAATATCGATCCACTAGATTTGTTTCCTCATCTTTCATAAGCGAGCGTTCTCTCTCTTTCTTTTTCTATTTGGTCGTAAATTCATTTATGGACTTGAATTATGGTCGGTGGAATCTCAGTGGACCGGCGAGAGACCCGAGAGACCACGGATTTTTGAAACTCCCGCGTATTTTTGCGGTGGCGACTGGCGGTAAGAGTTCTTGCGTTCTCAATCGTTTACCAACCGTTTTCTAACCTTTCTAACCAAGGCATATAAATAGGGTGCTAACCTATAAAATAAGTGAAAATAAGTTTTCTTGTTATGAATACAAACATTGCAATGCGATTACAGGTAAGTTCATGTTTATTTATTTATATTTTTATTGTTATTTATATTCATATTGCTTACAGTACAACATGAAAATTAGAAGTTGTTCGCAGTTTTTGTGTGCAAGTATATCCAGCAAATAAGGAACCTGATACTTCATGTCCATCATTATGAATGTTTATAATTCATGTTAAAGATGAAAATTGTGACGAATGGAGGATTATTAACTTCTGTAAGTACATTTTTTAGCAATCTAAATTTTGCCAAATTTTCAAATTTTGATTTGAATTCTTATATTTCAATTATGCAACAGATGACACGTAGGATATAAGATTATACATGGATTATACATCTATACATGAGTAGTGTTCGATTGCTGGCCGCGATTAGTTCTGTTCAATCTGATTAGCAATCTGTTAGCTAAAGTGCAGTTCGATTGCTCGTTTGACGTCTGAGCAGAACTGATTCCACCAATAGGAACCAAGTATTTCAAATTTGCGATCAGATTGAACAGATTACAACTGAGCGTGGCGAGCAATCGAACATACCTAGTGTTATCTATGACTTGAAGCAGGTTTTCCTAGGAGCAGGTTTTTTACGCAGCGTACAACGTAACGTGTAACACTTTTGACAACACGCAAAGATCCTTGACAAAACTATAAGTAGGCCACCTGAATAGCTGATGCGCCACGTTTGGAAAACACAAACGCGCGGCGTAGTAAGCTGTCAACTTGAATTGAGTTGTACGCTGCGTACAAAGCCTGCTCCTATTAAAACCCGCCTTTATGCCAAACGATAAATTATAGCGGATGTCATTTTGAGTAAACTGCTTTCGATATAGGGCCGTATCCACGGTCATGCATGCATTATGAGCATTCGTTGCTGTCATGCATGCATGACTGCATGGCATTGCATGAGACGGTTTTCAAGACAAAATTTGCATGAACAGTATGTATTTAAGGTTTTACCAAACATTTTTATTACCATTAGTAGTAATCATAACTTACAGTGATCGGTTTAATTGAACATTTTTAATTACCCGGAAATTTAAATCAACGTAATTTAATATTTTGAATTTTTAATTACCCGGTAATTTAAACAAGCTTAATTTAACATTTTGAAGTTTTAGTTACCCGGTAATTTAAACAAGAGTAATTTACCATTTTGAATTTTTAATTACTCGGTAATTTACGCCAACGTAATTTACCATTTTTAATTATTAATTACGTGCTAATTTATTATTTAAAATTAATAATTTTAATTTCAACGGTAATTTACGAAATAAATTAATTACCGTAATTTAACATCCCTGGAAATAGTTAATACAAGATGGCGGTAATTTTTTAAGTTAAAAAAATACAGCCACGCCTGTATGTATTAACTATTTCCAATCTTCATATTATTTTTAATACATACCGGCTGACATCACCACCTGTCTGCTAACTTTTTTATAGTAGTTTTTCTTCATTTTTATAGTATAAATTCTTAAATAACTTTAGAATTTAATTAGAATTTTAATTTTAATTAGAATTCAACTCTACCTTAGAGTCTTGATTTATAACAAATCAACTCTAAAGGAAGTATGAGGTTAGATTATTATTTAGAATATATATTTTAAGTAATAAATTGTGTAATTGAATTAAATTGTTTGTAAATAATATTTTTTATTTATCCTAATGTAAAATTGTTCCGTGTAAAGGATTCATTTGATGTAAAAAGTAATAATTTTGAAATTGTTTCATATCATTACACAATCTAATTCAAGTTCTATGATCTATGAAATTCTAAATCAAGTTTCATGATCACATTCCCTTTATTTTTCCTCCTATCAAAAATTGTAAGGATACAAAAATATCACATACAAATCTATCTTTCAGAAAGAATTGTTCTAAATATTTCTGCCTGCAATAAAAAGGTTTCCGTCTATTTTGTCATGACAGTGTCATGATGACATCCATGCGTTGCGCACTAATGGTATAATACAAGACCCAATCCAATCCTATTACAAAAACTTTCTAATTTAATTGTTCCAATATTATGAATAAAATTTGTATAGAAACATTGTTATATCAAAAAAAAGCTTTGAAAAGTAAATTTTGAAGCAGTCTAACAAAGAAATGAAAAGGAATTGCCTTAAATTGTCTTATATTGTCCCAAGAATGTTCAAGGTGTGTCCATCAAATTATGGGTCGACGTGTATATTATAATATAATTTAACAAAAAAAAAACTAAAGAAATAACTAATGCAACAATTATACAAATTTCTTGTTCATCACATCTTAGTTTTTGCAAACATTATTGCAAAATAATTATAGTGGTAATGTTTCTAATGTGATTTTTATTTACAGGAAACACGTCAAAACCTTACTATTTTCGTACTGAAGACTATGGGAATATGGAACCAGCATAGAACAATTAGAGAAGCAAAAGAAAAGAACACCACCATCATCATCTGATAGTAACAACGAAAATAAAATTCATTATAATTTCATCACTACGGAACTCCTTGTTAGACAGGAGAATATCAGTTTAGAATTTATTTCTATTATTGAGGATATTATTAACATGCTATCTTTGCCAGCAAAAGCTAGTCCCCCCCCAGACAGGTTAGGAAGACATCTACAAGGCATTCATAACTGCTTTCCTCATTTTCAAGCCACACTGGCAGAAAAGAACCTAATTAGTCATGTCAGTTTTTGTTATAAATCTCCAAATTCATATGTGACCCGCTCCGAAGAAAGGGACTTTATGACGATTTGTCATAAGGTCCATTGTGCTTGAGATTTTACCTTCTGCCGGTTCATCATAAGGTCCCTTTTGTCGGAGCGAGTGACATTATACATTTTAATTAAGGGAACATATATTAGCTTTCTCATCCACTACAAATTCTTAAAAAATGCCTTTTGGGCTGGGTTAAGCCAGAACTTTTTTTATTGGCAAAGCTGTTTTAACTTTAAATGTGCAGGAAAGATGCTGCAGCGTGCTCTAGAAAGGAAGGCAGAATAATAGACATGGACGACCTACCAGAGATCGATTGAAAGCCCGGTCTGGCCACATATGCCCTTTTTTAAATGGTTACTTTACTCTAGATGGATACTGCAGATGACCAGACGACATCATTTTACGAGTACAAAAATAAAAACTGAAAACTTACGAAAAGTCATTAAAACACATTGGACAATCAATAAAAATAGCTGTTTTGCCGCAATAGACAGAAAACCAAATTTGTTCTTTTTTGTTGAATAGATATGATTTTAGCATTATTATGTAATATAGTTGGTTTACAAAGAGCTATGAAATTACTGTTGTATATTTTCACATTAGAGGGTGTAACATATTTTTAACAATATAAAGTACTTGTATTTGTAGTATTATTTCTAAATTTAATAAAGTTTTTCAGCTTGTAATTTGTAGTGTTATTACTTTTTCAGCTTAAGACTTTTTCCACTTACCGTACCTTTTATACAGCACAATATCACTATTCTGGTAGGTAAGTAAACTTGATTTTGTAAATAGTTTATTTTGTAATTCAAAATGAAGTTTGTTTAAACTATAATGAAATCTTGCATTTTATGTTTTAAAATAACGTCTAGTTACTTTCAGTTTCTCATATTCAATGTTATTAAAATGTATCTTCAATACATCCAGAATACCCGAGCTAGTTTGGTTGCATATTCATATTATTTCGGGTTTCATTGATAACTATTACTTCGCATATTTCCCGCTAGGTGCGCCACTATGCAGGGAGCAGAAATTGGTGGAGGCGCTTCGGTTAGCTATCTATATAGGTATATAATCAAGGGTAACACTGTTCTTATTTGTTATTTGTTATTGATATTTATTATATAATAAATAATGTACAACTAAGTTTTGTATGTTGTGTAGGAAAACGAAATAATAAAACATATAAGAAATGCACACAAATAAAAATTTACAGCCACATCCCGCCGAATCGCCCAGAGCGCCACCATGCTGCCACCTAACGTCTCAGATGTTAACCAGTTAATAAAATGTGGTCGAATTTCACCATAGGTGGCTTATGGACGTTTCCTATCTTTTTTTACTAATCTCTGGTTATGAATTTATACCGGACACAAAGTAGATAATAGTATATTATTCTATGAACGCTTTGCTTCTCGAACGCTTTGCAGCAATCGCCTACGGCTCGTGCTGCAAACTTCGTTCTCGTGAGAAATTGCTTACATTACTTGCGAATGGAATACTATACTTTTTCTACGACCATGCACCGAAATTTTATAAATTAATTTTTGTGCATATAGGGACAGCTGTACGTCACTATGGCGGTTTACATGATTTTGACAGATTAAAACTGTTTGGTGCGCCTTGTCACTTAGCGACGTTGTCAATGCCTTGACAATGTCGCTAAGCAGTGTATCAACAATTTGGAAATGAAAAATCCAGAGCTGTGATTGGTTCTAAAGCCGTGAGGAATGAAATATTTCTCACTACTGGCGGGGTATGAGGAGCCAGGAATGAAATATTTGTCATGTGTGTGGGGAATGGTTAGTATTACTTATCATAAATTGCCATGATAATGAATGCATTCCTCAATAGGAGTAGAAAAACTCTATTTTCTACTTTGCGTTCCTGTTATACTGATAACGAAACCACCTTCGATGTCGTTATGAAAACACTAGAACACAACATTTAGTCCCATTTTGTTTTCCATGTTTGATGATATAGACGTCAAGTGTCAAATAAAGCTGACATCTCAATCGCTATTGGCTCGCCTCAATCGTATTTGTGAACTCCACAACTATCAACTGTTGAAAGTAAAACTACTCTAGATTGTAAGGTGACAACCGCAATTTTCGAATTTTATATAAAATTCATGTTGCAAAGTAGAAAAAATAGTATCTAACACTCGTTTTATAAGACGTATTGGCGTACTCGTTCCATTTGGGCACTCCTCGCTACGTTCGTTGTGCCCAAAGCAACTTGTGCGACAATTTTTGTCTTATAAAGCTTGTAGTATAATATACTATTATAGCACTGTTAAATTTAATTAAAGTACATATTAAATAAAATATATATTTCAATTAAATTTTTTCTATTTGTTTTTGTTTTAATTTAACCCAATTATGTTGTGTTGGCAATTTTATTTAATTTATTTGTCAGTAATTATATTGATTCATAATTTTCTGAAAACAAGCTCTCTTTTCTGATAAATATTTGTTTTCTTTTAGGTTGAAAGTGACTAAAGATCACGTAATAAAACCAAAAGAAGAGGGTGTCCTTGAACAGCAATCATCGGCATCATGTCCAGGGGCAGCCACCTTATATTGTTCAGTGCATCCACATGAGAAACTCTCGGTATACTGTGAAAATTGTGACCAACTAACTTGTCGAGATTGTCAGTTAACACAACATCGCGAACACAAGTATAAATTTACCAGCGAAATAGCCCAGGAAGCTAGGAAGTTTATTTCTAGTATGTTAAATGATATTACGTGAGTACCTTCTTATCTCGTCCCGTATGAATAATTCCTACAGGTCAAAACTCATTGTTTTCAGAAAATTTATTGTCTTTTTTTATTATTTTAGGTACAAAAGAGTTTTACTGAGTAGTGCAATGAAGGTAATAGAAGATAGGCAATCCTTGATATCGGATAAGAAGAAAACTCTGGTGAATGAAATTACTCAACTGGTTGTCAAGTAAGAAATAAATGGATATAGTTTTTGGCATTCAATAATTAACCAATTTGTTTCTAGACTAACCAATACAATCAATGTCAGAGGTAAAGAACTTGTATCTAAATTAACAGAGGTTTGCGATGGAAAGCAGAGGACACTACAAGAGAAAAAATCGGCACTCGATCAACTGTCTCAAATGACTGATCATTGCATCAGCTTTACCAAACATGCTTTGGATAATGGCAGCGATATGGCATTGTTGTATAGTAAAAAACACGTGACCAATCATTTACAGAGGATCAAATCTAAACGAGCTGATATTCCAAATCCGGAGATTCCTGTCAGGATACACTTGGCATTGGATAAAGTTCCAGATTTAGTTAAAGGTAGGATTTAGAACTATTAACAGGAGATTTGTATTGGTATTGACAGAGTATATGAGAGCCATTAATTCATTTACTTGTACTTTTAAATTTTAACAATATATTGATTATGAACACATGTTTCTTTGCTACAAATTTTGTAAAGACTATTTTTAAATAAAATGCCAGAACAAGCTACTCAAGTGTAACTCTTAAAATGATGAGAATGTTTGCAAAATAGTTATTACCACCATCTTCAAATTTGTATTAATTTATTTTTTATCCTACAGTATATAAAAAAGACAAAAATGATCAGTCTAATAAATGGTTGACTGTATCAAAATATTTGCATTTGTTTTTATCACTATAAGGAGCCTATAGAAAATATATTACTTGTTGATGTAGCATATATTTATACAGGCTTATAAAAAATCAGAATTAACATGGTTGTTATTGATCCAAGCAATGTGAACTAAAAAGTAAATGTAGTGGGTTATTCTATTATTAATATACAATACAATAAACTTTATTTCCTAATACAACTCCACTGGAGTCATTAAAGAAAGTCACAACAACAACAAAACAAACAACACTCCTAATCTTAACACTAGAACATATTATAACAGAGTTTACAAATTCTTCTACTGCATAAAATGCACTTTGAGTTAAGACTTCAAAGGAACTTTAAATTTACCAACATGTAGATGTGTTATCTTATCACTTAGCATATTATAATATTTAATGCCCTGCTATATAGCGGACTGTTTACATATTTGGGGCGTGGATGTTATGAATGTAAAAGAGAATTTTTTGAATTATGATTCAATTATGATAATTATAATATATATATATATATCATTATAATTATTAAATAATGATTTTATTATAATAATGAAATCGGGAAAAACTACCAACTGTCATGTTTACTTTGAGGTACTTTTGTGATTCTGTGGCATTGGGTTCAGGCGCAACAAATTCACCAAAATTGCCAAAAACACATTTTGGACATTATAATCCAACTTTTTTGAAAACCTGATTTAATAGATAGCAACTTTTTGAGTCCGAAAAATCATATTCAGTGCAAAGAAATATATTGATAATGACTATGCAATTTCCATTCACAAAATCCACGTTGCCCATCTTCTTTCTCTCAATATTTTTTTTATAATTTTTATTTTATTTACTGTGTTATTTTTATTCAGAAATAAAGCCTCTACTAAATTTGAAAAGAAAAGTTGTCATACACCTAGCAAAAATTAAGGTGGCTGTGGGGATTTTGCTTTCACATTTTTATACTACAGAATAAACCTTACTTTTTAGTTTACATCAAATGGTTGATTAACAACCACATTATGGTTCGTATTTTTTTTGTGTACAACCTGTGTACTATAGCTTTCCAAACCCTATACAGTGTGATCTATTTAAGATTGTATCTTTCTAGATAGCCTAATTATTGCAAATCTGTCTTCAAATGCAAAGAACCTTGGAATATCATCATGCAAAAATGAATTAGCGACTTTTTATCACAAATTTATCCTAATAATATGTAGTTCACAATTGCCCAAAAACTAATTTTATTTTAAAACAATTGCTAACATACGATTTGCTAATCACTTATACATTATACCCATTAAAATGATATTTACAGAGTTTATTTTAGAAAGGGGCTTTTACATTTGAAGCAGCTATTTCTTTTTTTTTGTACACACTATACAATCCATTGTGATGGAAATTACCATTATTAAATTTGAATAAATATTTTGATAAAGTGCATAAAAATTTAAAGTTTGAAGCAGTGAATTCATATTTTTTAAGAATTGTCATGTTATTGTACCTGCTGTAATAAACTGTATTATGCCATTTCTTTCATGACTCACTCGTATAGGTCTGTCGAATGGTAAGCCCTTTTCAGTGCTATTCCATATTAACATAAAGATGACTTGTTGTATATTTCTAGTCATATCAACAATTGGTCAGATTGTTGTTGACGGACGGGTGTACCCAGCTCAAGCACCTTCACCATCAGCATCGTTGCCGCCCCAGAATTCACCCAGTCCCGGACATCAGCAGATGCAAGGGACTGTCTTGCAGCAACAATTACAGTCAATGCATCAAGGAATTCATCCACAACAACATCAATCACAAAATCACCAACATCAACAGCAAACACAACATCAACAGAACCAACAACATCAACAACAAAACCAACAACATCCGCAACAGAATCAACATCCACAACAAAACCAACAGCATCAATCACAATCCCATCAACCAAGTGGAATGCATCAAAATTCTAGTGGCCCGTCACAACAGCAGTCCTCCTCACAAGCTATGCACACTCCATTCCAGCAACAACATCCTCAACCTCGAATGCTGCCACCTTACGGCCAACAGTATGGGCAAAATATGGGCATGAATATTCAAAATAATCAACAAAATATGAATGCCAAGATTGGGCCCAACATGGGTAACATTTCTCTGCAAGGAAACATACCCATCTCATTAGCTCAACACTTGCAGCAACAGCAACGGATACCCATGCACCGAGGGCAACTGCGATCAATTTTGCCTCCTCGGGCCCCTGGATTAAATAACCAACAACAGGTACAAAATGCAATGCTTTATATACAATTCATAAATTTAATTTTGTATCAAGTATTTTTAATGTATTTGTCAATGGTGGCAATGCAAACTGTCAACCATGTAGTTGCTGGCACAAAGTTTGAACAATAATAGTTCCTTTGAATAATCAATAAAGTCATTACTATGCACAGCTACTGTCATCATAATCATCGGTGTATTGTGACTAGGGATTTTATTATATGTGAGTCATAGATAAAATTAGTAAAAGCAGTAGTTCCCAAATTACGTGCCCCAGTAAGGAAACTGCCGTATACCAGAGAGCAGCGGCGCACACTTTGAGAACCAGTATTTTCCATAAATTAACCATAATTTTCTGGTTAATAAGGGGGAAAGATACTGCAAAATTTTCAGTTTTCAGAAGAAATAAAAATATTCATTTAAGAAAAATTATCAGAAATTTCAGATATTGTCAACAATTTTTATTATCGAGATTTCTGATGAATAGTTTTTCAGAAACGTGTCAATCAATCAGTGGAGATTTTAAAACAGAGCAGTAGAATACAGATATTAACATTTATGCTCTCCTAAACCGAATGATATTTACAACAGTATTGTAATTAATATGTTTTGTATGTTAACCACCTAAATAATGTATTGTAATATGTGACACGTGGCGCCATCGCGTGGTGGAAATTATCACTACAAATTTTATTTGTATGTACAGTTTAGATAGGCTCATTCTATTGTGATCCTTGTTCGCTTTTGTTTAATCATATATTTTGCATGATTATGATTATCATGATCATGATTATCGACTGAATTAATATGTATGAAAAATAACGCAATAATAATAAATAATAATAATTTGCATGTAGTATTTGTTTAAAAATATATGCAGATAGCAGTGCCATTATCTTGAGTTTTCGGAATAGTGGTTTGCAGTGGGGAGACCAGCTGGCTTGTTCTATAGAACGGACAGCTCTTTTGCAAGATGAATATCTTTACAGAGTGGGCTGATTCTCCCCACAATTCTAACCCATAACTTAGTCTTGAGTGGAATAGTGCATGATGCGCTATTACAGCCGTTATTACAACAGTTATTACATAGGCAAGTAGGTATTACTTTATTGTCGATAAAAATGTTTGTCAATCTTCTCACTATCGAATTCGGTCTATACCATCATCAGGTGCGGCTAAAACCGGAAATCGAAACAATTACAAATTACGTTAATCAGTGGTAGTTATAAAATACAAGCAAAAAACGCAAAAATTTTATAGAGTGATCACTGGTGAAGGGGACACCGAAAAAAAAATCAAATTGAAATTTAACACACCTAGTGAGCCAGAACATGACCACAAAAAACCTTCGCCACTTTTCTTGTTTTATTAAAACTAATTTCAAGAAACCGATCTAACACTGATTTATTTGATTTCATACTGTATTGGTGTTTCGCAGATCTTTTCCGTTCCACATGTTTGATTTTTTTTCGGTTGTCCTCTTCACCAGTGGTCACTCTGTTTATAACATTTTTACGTTTTTTTGCTTGTATTTTATAACTACCAAATATTAATGTAATTTGTAATTGTTTCGATTTTGACTTTTAGCCGCACCTGATGATGGTATAGACCGAAATCGATAGTGAGAAGATTGACAAACATTTTTATCAACAATAAAGCAATACCTACTGCATATTGCTTTATTTCCCATACAAATTTGTTTAATCAGTTGAAATCGAACAATTTGGAAATAAACAGTAGCAAAAATAATTGCAAATAGTAAATATTGTTTCAAGGTCATGGTTGAGTATACAGTTGGTAGTATGTTACGAACTTCACAAAAACACGTTTTTTCGTTTGCCAGCAACACTTAAACAAGTAAAATGTTATTAAATATGATCTTTTATTAACAGGATCTCAAAGCATTTTAAAAAGAATCAAGTTTTTTTTAAATAAATTTCTGCTACCCTCACATTCCTCCAGTGAACTGTATATACTTACGTATAACTGGAACGGACCCGCGCTTTATATTGGCTGGCGAGAAGTGTTGCAGGCGCAAGTAAAAGAGACAGCGATAGTGTGGGCAATGTGTCACTGTCTGCCAACCGTAGGTAGATAGCGGAAGGCAGTAGTGTTTCGCTTTTTTATTTTATTCCAGCTGAACCCATTGTCCTAGAAACCTCAGAATGGTCTCATAGTAAACCTAAATCTCTGTATTTTTACGTGAAATTGCAAAACTTTGTTCCCAAATGTTTTTTACACATTTACAGCTATTCTTTAAGTGGGGTGCGGACGGCTTGATGTAAATATATATATTTTGATAATAAAAATCGACGAAATTTTTCGAATAACAAACCATTTCAGATGTTGTGTCATGTTTCCTTACTTTACGCGCTCAATGTATATATATATTTCGAATGAATAAAATTTTAAAACGTGAAAAATAATTTATATATATTAATATTATCGAATAATTATACACAGCATCATGTGGACTACTTTTAATGTCAGCATGCGTTTCCTTAATTCAATAATACAAAGAGCATTTAGTTATTGTACTGCAAATGTTTCAAATTAACGAATAACTACTAATATATATTTGAGAGTACCATCGCGACCATAAAAAACGGGACAGCAAAGTGAAATTGGGCTCTTATAAACTCAACAATTTTAGTTGTGTAACATTTACTTTGACAGTATTTGTTAACCTATGATGTCTAAACTCTGACAGTATTTGTCAACCTACAATTTTGTTTCGGTTCCATCAATTTTATTCTTCGCGGTATTCTTGCCGACACTTAATTCAATAACAATTTCTCAAATACTGATTTTATCATGTAGTCGAGTATTAATTTGCCTTCTAAAATTCATTCAATCGCGAAATTTTTATTTACTACGTCAAAATTCAAGATGACATTAATGTCACATGACAAGCGTACTGACATGGCATTACGAAGCCCAGTTTAATCAGTGCAAATCAGAGTGTCCCTGTTTTTTTATGATTGCGATAGTACCTAGTTTGTAAATTTGAATTAGGCGGAATATATGAATAAAATATAACTTTTATTAAATCTGCGATTATTATCTCATGTATTTAAGTCTCTGCAAGAGTTAAGGGTTGATTAATTTGTTCCAATTAAATTGAAAAGGATATTACAAATAAGTTAAATTAAAATAAGTTAAAAGTTAAATTCAAGCCACATACGGTGATAGTACAGTATGAGATAGAAAGAGATAGCTGAACCACTGCACTGCGGGATGCATTTGCATCACATATTGACCATTACGGGTCCTTTCCAGTTATACGTAAGTATATACAGCTCACTGCATTCCTCACACAAAAAAAATGCAGATTACGCGGGGTAATGGTATTCCGCAGTAAGTAGACAGTACTTATTTCAATGTCGCATCAACAATTTTTATTTGCATCTAGTAGTTTATATTGATGCAAGAGCAATTGACCTATAAGATATTACAAAAATAATATTTTTTGTTTTAGTTTTTTTTTGTTCACTATTTATTCAGTTCTTTATTATTTATACATTATTTTATAAAGTTTAGTTTTGCAGCTATTTATTCGTTATTTTAAGAGTTTCTCCAAAATTATTGAATATGAGCATTACGGAAACTTGCATGTAATAAATAATAATAATACAGTCAACTTTGGTTATAACGAACTTCAAGGGACCGAAAAATTGGTTAGTTACAGCTGAAAAAAAAACACGTTTCAATTTTATTAATAATAAAGTAATAATAATAATAATATGGCAGATGCTCACAGTTTCTTGCCCTTAAAATTTTTATCTTCAAATGATTTTAATAATTTCTCCCTTCATTTCCACTTGTTTATGTCATATCCAATACCAAAATCTGATCTTATTTGCCCTTAATCGCAATACGTAGTCTGGTTCATAACAACACGAGTTGACAACCCTATATACATGCTGATGGTAGGCAAATATTACTGTAAGTTCGCTATGTCTGTGAGTTTACGTGCATCACAGTCTGATTCATTACATTACGTATTGGCAACCATATACAGGGTCTCCCACGACGAGCTGCCATTAGAAGTATATGGAGAACCAAATGAAATGACAGATTGAAAATTTGTGGACTTAAATTGTTGGACACGATCATCTCAACTAAAATATTTTGAGTTTTGGGTTACTTCCGGTTACACCGGAAATGATGTCATCTTTTATATTTCAAATGGAACACCCTGTATTTTATCGCATTTTTAAAATCTTCATTAAATTTTAGATCAATTTTATGTTACATTCCCTATACCTAACATGTGTCATTTTTGAGAAATTAATTATTTTCATAAAAAAATGACAGCTGCACGGCTACTTTCAACTACTTATAAATTATCTCCTTTGACCGTTGGAAAAAAGTCGTCCGGCGAAATTGTTGTGAAGGTAACGTATTATCGACACATCGGTAGAACTCTTCTAAAAGTTATACAGGGTGTTCAAATTATAAGATCAAAGTTGAATTCGAGAAAAGTACTAAAAGTCGATTTTTTCAAATGGCAACCCTAACATATTAATACATTTCTCAATTCTATGCAAAATTTTAGATCAACTTTGTGTACAATGTCCTATACCTAAAATGTACTTGTACCTACTGAAATCGATTTTTAAACATCACAGTAGAAATTGCAAGAATCGCCAAATCTAGATTGCGTTGAAAACAACTGAACAAGTTGGAATAAACACAACTTTATTAAACACGTTTCTAGGTAATTTTTCATTATAATTAATTTAGTAATTGTAAAATGATAAGCCTACAATTAAACACAATGTTAAAAATAAAACAAAATCATAAGGTAATAAAAAAATGCTTAATTCAATGTCAGTAACTGTTCAAAAACGTTGCCGTTTTCCGCTAAACATGCTTTAATTCTTTGAACGCATTATTGTTGGTGGCGTCCCTGATTGCGTTAGCACATAACTCATTGCAAGCAGCTGGAACTCTATCTTTCATGTTCTCCTTATCAATTATTGGGTTCTCATAAACTACGTCTTTAATAGCTCCCGAAATTAATAAATCCATTGGCGTCAAGTCGGGGGAATGCGGTGGATATTTGTATGGCCTATTAACCGCATTCAACCGATCGCCGATTATCGCTCGTTAAGCAAACCTCTTATAGCAACTGCTATCTGCGCTGGAGCACCGTCCATTTGAAACCACCCTATAATGGAAGGCCCAATAACTAATAAGGAGAACATGAAAGATAAAGTTCCACATCCTTTCAATGGATTATGTGCTAACTCTATCAGGGACGCCACCAACAATAATATGGTAAAAGAAATAGTAGCATGTTTAGCAAAAAACGGCAACATTTTTTAACAATTACTGAAATAGAATTAAGCGGCTTTTTTTAATTTTCTTAACGTTTTGTTTTATTTTTAATATTGTGTTTCATTGTAGGCTTATAATTTTATAAATACTAAACCAATGATAATGAAAACTGACCTAAAAAAGCTTGTTTTATTAAAAAGTTCTGTTTATTCCAACTTGTTCAGTTGTTTTCAACGCAATCTAGATTTGGCAATCTGTGCAATTTCTACGGTGATGTTTAAAAATCGATTCAGTAGGTACAAGTACATTTTAGGTATAGGATATCGTACACAAAATTGATCTAAAATTTTCCATTGAATTGAGAATTGTATTAATATGTTAGGGTTGCCATTTGAAAAAATCGAGTTTTAGTACTTTTCTCGAATTCAACTTTGATCTTATAATTTGAACAACCTGTATAACTTTTAGAAGAGTTCTACCGATGTGTCGATAATACGTTACCTTCACAACAATTTCGCCGGACGACTTTTTTCCAACGGTCAAAGGAGATAATTTATAAGTAGTTGAAAGTAGCCGTGCAGCTGTCATTTTTTAATGAAAATAATTAATTTCTCAAAAATGACACACGTTAGGTATAGGGAATGTAACATAAAATTGATCTAAAATTTAATGAAGATTTCAAAAATGCGTTAAAATACAGGGTGTTCTATTTGAAATATAAAAGATGACATCATTTGCGGTGTAACCGGAAGTAACCGAAAACTCAAAATATTTTAGTTGAGACGATCGTGTCCAACAATATAAGTCCACAAATTTTCAATCTGTCATTTCATTTGGTTCTCCATATTCTTCTAATGGCAGCTCGTCGTGGGAGACCCTGTATACATGCTGATAGTCTCAAATGTAAGCGTAAGTTTGCTTTAGCCTGAGTATTTAGGACAAATTGCGATGTCATTTGGTTTGTTACATCCGATCTTTCGTTTTATCCAGGTTTGCTATATCCAATGATTTTAACCATTGTTCTTACGGGATATAACACGGGACATAAAAATTGTGTTTTAACACGTGGTTCGTTACAACTGAGGACATTATAACTTATAACCCAAGGAGACTGTATTTAACAAAAAAAACCTGACATATGTAATAATAGTGAAAATTTCATTTGACCAATGAATAAACATCAATACACTGCAATAGCAATTGTTTTTGCTGACTATATTAGCAAATTTAAGTTATATGATATTTCTTGTATAATGCCCAGAACAATGATCACCTTTTTTTTAAATAGGTGTGTTCTTGTAGTGCTCTTATAGTCATTATTGTATTTGAGAGTTCTAGAACTTCTATTCTTTTGCTTCTCAGGTAACATCATCAACTCATCCTCAAGGAATGTTACAGGACCGCAGTAACTTACGAGGCCTGTTGCAGCCAAATGGCAACGCTGTGTATGTCCGAACAGGACCAACGCAGTATCAAGCAGTGCAACCGCAGTACGCACAGCAATTTCAAAACAGATTTCAATCCCCACCGCAGTATCAACAACAATTACGGATGCTGCAACACGGTCCCCAGATTGGAATTCGGATGACAAGGCCCATGCTACCGTATGCAATGCAGCAGCAGCATCAGCAGCAGCAGCAACAACAACAGCAACAACAACAACAACTTCAGCAACAACAGCAACCAGGTTTGAAGTGGCATATTCCTCAACAGAACGACGGAAATAACTCTCTTAATAGGCAGAATCATAATCCATCGCAACCACTGATACCAACCAACGATAATTTTAAGATCATGCTAAAGCCGCAGAGTACCCCGTCCGTTTCGTCCACAATTCCCAAGACGCCCAGTCCAAATAGCGCAAGCAGCCGGTCAGACGCTGAGAATAGTCTGGACAAGTATTGTGCGGAATCGGTGAATGACTTGATGGCTACGATCGCAAAGTTGGACTCTAATGGCGTGCAGGTCCTTGCGGAGAACCGGACGAAGACAGGTGACTCTCCGCACGTTGACAGCTCCACGGGTGACCTTGCTGGACCATCAAATAAAGTGAAAAATGAAACGATGGAATCGGGAAAAGACGACCCGAATGAGGACTGGTGTGCCGTGTGCATGGATGGAGGCGAATTGGTGTGCTGTGATAAATGCCCCAAAGTTTTTCATCAGTCTTGTCACATCCCAAATTTGAGTATAGAGTGAGTAATTTTATTTAAGATATTTAGTATGCTTTGGTTGCAAAGGTAAGGGGCAAATTTACTGTCTTGAAGTATCATAATTGTTTTGGCCTAACGCTTACAAATATGTGCTTAATAGATTGGATTGTATTGGTTTGTGTATCATCAAAATAACACTTGTATCCGTGATGCACCATCCTATGGTCAACTGTGTACTTCAAACAACTCCGTACTCCAACTGGGATACTGGGTATACTGCACATATTACAATTTGCATCCAAATAAGCGTATTTGCAATTTTGCTGTAGATGTGGTTAAATATCTGCTAGTTTTAAAACTTTAGCACATGTGGCAAAAAAACAAAATGGTGTCCAACAGTCTAAACATTTTCCAAATTACTGAAATTCAGTTTCTCCACTAAAAAATTAAAGAATGGCCGAAGTGCCGAAAGTACTGGCTAGTGACTTAAATAAGTGACAATACAACGTACATTGGTTTATATAATGTCAGATATTAGGGGTTTTTATTAAATACATTTCTGCACATTTTAAATAGAATTTTTAAGTTATTACACAGTTGAGGATCAATCACTCCTTTTTATTACATACACTTTGGCATTTAAGACAGGAATTAAATTTCAAGGTAAAAGAACGATTTATGATATAAATAACAATTTTAAAAGAATTTCATTCTCAGTTTTAAATATTTCAATATATTACTAAATGATATGCAAAAAACTTCAATTTTCTCTACAAAATTGTCTTCGTTTGAAAGGTTGGAGTAATTGTTGGTGGAACTATAATGGTTTCTAATGCCAGCAACGTGTCTCTGTTTTAAATTTTAAATACTTGTATATTTTCCTGAAAATGCAACACTGTTTAATTTTAAATATATTTTTTACTTTTGGTCAAAATACCTGTTACCTTAAGCTTTTACTAAACTACCCAGCTAAAAAACTAGTTGATTTCTCTACACAATTGTCTCTTGCATCGGAGCGTTGGATAATTGCTAGTGGGTATAGCAGCGTACTTGTTTACCGCTTACATTGTATTTTTAGCACTTTTACTTTCTCTCAAAATGTGATCACCTTGCATTTTTCTTTAAAGTATCTAGAAACAAAGGTTGATCTTTTTCCCTACAAAATTGTGTTTGTTTCAACATGGGGCAGCAATTGTTAGTGGAGAAGTTGCTGTATGGCAACAGCACGCAATAGCACATGTTTTTGTAACAAAAGCATCACACTATCTTTTTAGATGGTTAGTGCAACATTGCTTTAGAAGAAATTTAGGACGACATATTTTGAGAAAAAAATAAAAGTGAGCAAGTACCCTTCTCTTAGAGAAATTACAAGTTTTTTTCCGGATAAAAAATCCGGTTACACATTTTGAAACAGACAAACTATTTTTTGGAAAGCAAACGTCATTCTGACTGAAATGCTTTTTATATAGACTTGTTTGCTTTTTTTAATTCCTGAAGATGTTACAGCTATTTGAAATATTCACAAAACAACTTAAATAAAAAATAAAATATATTTCAAACAATGGCGATAGATAGTTCATATTATATTATAGTAATATTCTTATATATAATGAAATTATTGTAATAAATTATATTAATACTTATTTTATTAAAATTTAGGGAAAATGATACTTGGCAGTGTCTTCTTTGCATGAATTTTGCCGACATACCTGAGAGTGCATTAAGCGAAAAGAAGGAAGGGCAGCTAAGCATCAAGGAAAAGAAAATTGCCGAGAGACTTATACTAGAAATGTACTGCCAATATGAACCAAGTATACCATTTAGGGAACTGCCATCTAGTGATGTAAGAATTCACACCTAGCAGAGCTTGTTTGACATGTTTTATATGTCCCGCTTTTTTTAGAATATTGAATACTACGCTATTATTAAGAAACCTATAGCATTGGATTCTATTCGTCAAAAGTTGGACTGGACTTCAAGCAATTGTTATACACATTTGGAATTTTTGGTTAGAGATGTTCGGCTTATGTTTAAAAATGCGTACACATATAATGCGGTAAGGTTTCTTACTTTCCTTTATTGCGTTTTTTTTTTTCTTTTCGTGTTAGGATATACTTATATATAATTACAGGTGGACAGTGACATTTATAATGATGCCAAGACCTTAGAAAAATTCTTCGACGAGCAGTTAGAAAAATGGGTACCTGAATATGCCTATGAAACATTCGATGATGATGACGTACATCCCCCAAATAAAAAATTTAAGCGGATAATAAGTGATTAAATACTCACATTTTGGTTAGAGATTATTGTACTCTGGGAGTTCATTATTACTTGTATAAATGATTTTTTTAATACCTATGTTAAATTATCTGTAGATTAGGTGAAGTTACTGTTTAACTTGTAAATGTTGACTATTGTAAAAGACAATTCTGTTAGATTTTACCCGTGTTAATTATCATTTTATAGAAAATATTTAAAAACAAATAAATTTAGCTGACTAAGCACAACTTCCACTTAATACCTGTTTTTGTTTTTCAGTTTAGTGGGAAGTATACTATAATAAATAAGTAGTAATTAATACTTACGAGCAAGTTGATAGTATTGTATTAATTATTATAATAGCAAAACGGTTTTAATTGCTAATTGAGCATTGAAAAGCATATCCTGTCATTAGAGTGATTCAACTATGCTTTGAGGAATAATTGCAGCATGTTACAGGGTAGTCAATAAAGTAATTAAGAAGCAGCCCGTAAGTTAGTTTGTCAAAGTCTTGTTGAATTATTCTGGATGATTAGCTCTAATTTTTTAATACTGAAAACGTTAAGACTACTTTAAGATTATATTTATACCAACTTTATATGTAGATATATCACATGGAGAGAAATCTTAATAAAAAATCTATTTAGTTAGAATAAGTCTTTTTATATTGTAGTAGCAATGAAAAATAATTCTCAAGTTGTGAGAACATTTGGTTGAAAGAATGAGGATTCCTAAATCAATGTATTAAACTGTTTTATTTTTTGCAATATGCAAGATTAAATGTCTATTTCTTTTTGACAGCGTCAGCCCCGGATTTAAGGGAGGGCTGACTTGGCGGCAGCCCAGGGGCCCCCACAGAAATTAAACAAAAATGAAAAATGTTTAAAATAATTCTGTTCATGTGGCAGCACCGCAGTTTACAGTTTTATGGAAATCAGGCGTGTAAAGACCAGTACAACTAATGTAAGAAGAATTTTTTTGCCAAATGTTTTTACCAGTGATCAGGGCCGATCCTAGCAGCTGTGCAGCGTGGGCAGCCAAAGCAAGGGGTGGTTGCAGGCCAAGTTTGACCAAGTAATTTACAATTATTTTAGTACATGCCTCGTGCTGATACATTAAATCTCATCGTTAATGAGTAATGACGCGGCCAGCTCCAGTGGTCAAATTTATAGTTTTTTTTATATGATACAAGACGAATATAATTAATTTCCCCATATCGATGTAATTTACTAAAAAAACATGTGTAAAGTCTAACTTTAAAACCGTTAAGTGAAACAAGGTAGGAAAGTAGTATCAATGCTACTATACCTCTAAAACAAGACCTAAAAAACATTATTACTGCATTAAATGCTTATTTGAAGATACCACCAGTCACGAAAACAGAAAGCAAAAAGGGATACTGAATCAAAACCAAGTTTTCAAGTTTTTATGTTCAATTTTAATTTGGCATGATTTATTACCAAGAATTGATTTATTGAGTAAAATGTTTCAAAATCCTAAATTAAACATCTTAAATAATCTTAAAAGATAATTAAATTCCCAAAGATCTGACGATTATATTAAAATATATATTTGTCGATTTAGCAACAACACTTGCCAGGGTTATTATGTTTATAGTTTGTTTTAAAACAGTGTTTTAAACATGTTTTATATATGTTTTATATATATTATTTTAAACATGTTTTTGTTGTTTTTCATAAAGTATAGTAATACAATAGATAGCATGTCACAAAGAATGAAAGGACGCTGATTAAAATGCTTACAAATAAAATAGTTGCATAATTTTTTGTTTAAAACATGTTTTATTTCGTGATTAAATCATGTTTTTACGAAGTGTTTAAAAACATTATTTCGTTAAAAAACATGATTTTATAAAAAAATACTTATGCTTGTTTTGTTTAAAATTAAAAACTTTTTTGTTTTTTGCAATTCTTGATCACGCGATGTCTTCGGCAAGGAAAGATTTACTTTATTATCTGAGTGGTATTTAATATTCTGCTTTGAGTTTCACATGTCTAATGAAGATCTCATGAAAGCCTTCATAGACTTAGAACTTAGATATTAAGTTACAGGTATAGGAGCAAGGAAGTATTGTGAAAGATATAGACGCCAGACGGTATAAAACTCCTTAATCTTTAAATCAAAGATATTATTCCAGGTAAAAACAGCCAATTGAGATATTATAAATTCTAGTAAAAATTGATCTCATCCCCTTTCTCCAAATTTTGCTCTAGCAATAAGAATTTTTTAACTGCCTGTTTCTGTGGCTTCAGGTGAATGACGTTTCAGTAAATCAAAAATTATAAAAAATACTTGGAAATACTATATATACTATATTGAATCCGAAATCTCTGAAAAAAAGAAATATTTTACCGAAATTATTGAAAAATGTACTTCTCAGAAAGCCAGTTTTTTTAGTTAATTATTAGGTAGTATTTGTAGAAGGACTGATTTATATAGTTTTCGTTTCACTAGATTTATGCGTTAGTGCTTTTTTATTATTTATTGCCACAGTAAATTTTGCTGTTTAGCATTTCTAATTATAAAATATCTATTTTTATTAAAAAAAAAATTAATATTTTTGGTTGTTTATTATTTTGTCACTATTATATCCTATTAGCTAGCCAAAAAAATGAAGTTTTGTATTTTTATATCGTAAAACAAGAAAGGTGCAATTACTAGTCTATAATATTTTCATTTTACTTGTTTATATTTATTCAG
Source organism: Melinopterus prodromus (assembly GCA_964023965.1). NCBI lineage: Eukaryota > Metazoa > Arthropoda > Insecta > Coleoptera > Scarabaeidae > Melinopterus > Melinopterus prodromus. The sequence goes on along the minus strand of OZ030394.1, from coordinate 27,825,589 downwards.
TTGTAAATTAATAAGCATCTTACAAAGATACTAAAATCATTTACTTCCTTATACACCTATAATCATTTTAAATTCTGACACTTATTTATAATCTATACTTCTTTATTTAAAACAATTAAAAGAGATTGAGTATACTGAACTGGATATATAATAATTAATTATAAACAAACTGTACCGAAGCTTACGTGTTTACAATGAAAAATCATGCTTTTCTGCGCAGGAGCCCCACATTTTTTTGTCCAAGGGCCCACAGCTTTTCTGCCCAGGGGCCCTAACGGTCCTAAACCCGGCGCTGTCCAGCGTAGTGCCTTTCCTGACATGACTCCGAAAAATGCTTGTTTAGTGTCCACAACAATCTCAGGTTTTCACAATCTTTATGGGACCCCCTATATATAGTGTCCACAACAATCTCAGTTTTTCACAAGAATTTGTTTATTTTAGTCCCATTAATGTTATAAATATGTATAACTTTGCAGTGTGAACATTCGTGTAATGTTATGTGACATCCTGACATTGTTTTGGGATCTATTTTAAGATGTTCAATTTGTGACTTCAACATCTCAGGAACATCACTGAAATGTTTTTGTGCTGGCTGAGAATGAAACGCCTTAAAATAAAATAAAATAAATAAAAATTTCACATAAATAAAATAAACCCACAAGAAATATGGACCGGCAGAGTGATATGTGCATTTATAATACAGCCGAGTCTCCTACAACGCGTTTTATGAAAAAACGTTATAGGAATTTGTGGGTCGTAAATTTTGACAAACGCACGTTGTACGAGAATCGCGTTAAACGGATTGTACTAGAAATATTTTCAGCGCGTAGAATTCGCGTTGTAGGTACCACCACGTTATATGAGACTCTACTGTAATCAAAATAGTATTAATATACTATTATTATTATTATAATTAATACAAGTTTTATAAGACAAAAATTGGCGCACGAGTTGTTTTGGGCACGACGAGCGTAGCGAGGAGTGCCCAAATGGAACGAGTGCGCCAATACGTCTTATAAAACGAGTGTTATACACTATTTTTTCTACTTTGCGACATTAATTTTACATAAATGTCAAAAATTGCGGTTGTCATCTTACAATCTAGAGTAATATTTTTCTTCAACAGTTGGTAGTTGTAGTAAAATCCACAAATACGATTGAAGCGAGCCAATAGCGATTGAGATGTCAGCCTTATTTGACACTTGACGTCAATTTCATCAATCTTGGAAAACTAAAAGTTACTAAAAGTTTGTGATCTAGTGTTTTCATAACGACACCGAAAGCGGTTTCGTTATGAGTTTATAACGAACGCAAAGTAGAAAATAGTATATTATAATACAAGTTTTATAAGACAAAAATTGGCGCACGAGTAGTTTTGGGCACGACGAGCATAGCGAGGAGTGCCCAAATGGAACGAGTGCGCCAATACGTCTTATAAAACGAGTGTTATATACTATTTTTTCTACTTTGCGACTTTAAATTCACATACATTTCGAAAATTGCGGTTGTCATCTTACAATCTAGAGTAGTTTCATATTCAACAGTTGGTAGTTGTACTAAAATTCACAAATACGATTGACGCGAGCCAATAGCGATTGAGATGTCAGCCAGATGCCAGCCTTATTTGACACTTAACGTCAATATCATCAGTCGTGGAAAACTAAAAGTTACCAAATGTTTGTGACCTAGTGTTTTCATAACGACACCGAAACCGGTTTCGTTATGAGTTCATAACGAACGCAAAGTAGAAAAACAATAATATTTGCTTCTGTGTAGCAACGAAACTGATCAAGTTGATCAGTACAGTATCTGATATATTTTTTCATAATGTCATATACTTTTACTAGGTAGTCTCATCATTTTCATAAGTAAAATCTGGCAATCCTAATTGGCACAGAGACCAGCTTCTGAGTGTATTCACCCGGAATTGAGGGAGAGGCAAAAAAAGCTAACATTCAACGATTCAACCCCAATCCCCACTGCAGTACTGTGTCTGACTTTATAGAGCGTTTCTTCAACATACAGCGTACAATAGTTGACGGCGGCGTTTTGCCTTCACCTACTAAAATATAGATGTCGCATATAGGCTGTATTCTGCCTACAATATACTTTAGTACGCTCGGGGGTTCATTTGAAAGGGACTTACTTGGATGACGAAACTATTTACCAGAATTAAGTTACGTAGTTATCAAAATTATCGATAGCTGACACTTCCGTTTTTTGATTTGACGTAATTGGCGAAATTTTAAATTACACCCAATACGCTTTTCGCTCTGGACGCTGCCCGCTGGTCTGAAGAAACATAACGATTAAACATTTGTATTAATGAAAATATCACTTTACTTTCGATGTTTTAGCTTGAGCGTTTACTATAGCGCATTAAAAGATTGGTATTGTTTCATCAGTTTATCCGCTAGTGTTGATGACTTAAAATGTAAATGTATGGCACATTGATGTCAAACTAGCAAAAATATATCGACGCACAATACCTGTAAGACAGCGTTCTTCAACGTTTTTACTCCTGCGGACCGGCAATAGTAGGAAAAATATTTTGCGGACCGGCTGACGATTAAGGGATAATACCACCCCTGGCCCTGGAGTTAGAAAAACGGTACCTGAACTTAAGGATGTAGTAGTAGTGTAAAAATCAATTTTATTAAAAAGTTAAAAATTCTGCTAGAAATTCTGTTTGACACAAGTCTTTTGCTCTGTAATCATTTGCATTTCAAAAGCGGTCGGATATCTCAACGAATTCATACCTGATTGATTTCAAATTTCTACATACATAGACACATTTTATGTATTCTCTGATACAAAACCCAGTCCAGTACGTAGGATTTTAGCAAATAGTATTTTTTTGCAGTTTGTCATGTTATTGAATACAAATTGATCACTATTCGACAATTTTGTAACCTTATAATTATTTATAACCAAAAAACGTTTTTAAAATTTTGCAAAAGACTTGCTAGACGTATATGTCGTATATGTATCGGTGAAGGTTGTCTCAATTTCAAGTCGATCGGTTATGAATTGGCTGACATACGCGACTCAACGTATTTGATGATTATAAACGAATTTTTTTGTTAATGTTTTTTTTAAGTACGTGATTTTAACATCTTGTGTAAATTATGTAACTTCTGAACAAAATTGATTTTTACACTTGTACATGCTTAAACTTTTTTCGACCTAAAAAAGTGGACGCTTATAACCACACTATAACTTGTATTTCGATATTGGTGGCCATGCCCGTAATTCTTATCTGAGTTGTGGTATCCGATAGTTGTACAGCCTCTAATTTTGTAGCAGCTTGAGGACCCAAAATTTCTTGATCGTCATCTAAGACGCATAGCTTTACCTACTCCTTACCAATAGTGAACGGCTTTTTTATTTTCAGCTATACGAAGAGCTACGAAATAAGACGCTTGAACCAGGCACTTGTTACTATAGTAGTCATCATAATTTTCATTTGACTATTCTGAATTTTCATCTGATCACGTAATCTTTCAAAAAACTCCAGTGGCTTACCAGTAAAATGTTTGTGCTTTGAATGCAAATGACGAGCTAGTTTGGAAGGCTTCATAGCTTCATTTGAAAGAATTTCTGAACATACTACACACAAAGGCAGTGGCGATAGTTCGCAGCACATTAGTTTTAAATGGTACTGATCTCGGCATTCTCTTGTAAAGATCGGGTTTTCATGTGCCCACCACCGGCAATTTAGTGAAGAATGGGACTGTTCTTTGACGTAAATGTTGCCTCGTCTGTCCACACAATATTTTACAAAAATCTCTTCTCTTCCCTTTCCCCTCAAACCAGATAGCAAAGTCATACCTGATGTCAAAGTCTCTTTCTGTTAGTTTACTTATAAATTTTGGTTTATAAGGGTGATACTTGTTTAGTTTTAGTATTTCATGTACTGTTGATTTACTGCATTGGCTGTGTGCAGCAATTTGTCGAACAGAAGTCGTTTTATGCTCGATTACTTCTTGCAACACTGGCAAACTAGTTTCCTTATTTTCGGCAACATATTTTATATGGATTTCTTGAAGTTATTTTCAACAGACCCAGCCTGTTTGGTTGTGTGGATGTCCTTCATTGAAAAAGGCAGCAATATCTCGGTGCGGTCTATTTTCTCCATGTATTAAAACAACTATTTGTTGGACTATAAGCATTGTTTTAAAAGTTGCACCACATAAACTAATTTGTATTAATGTATGTAGTTTTGTATTTTTTTTGTAATTTTTAAAAATTAGTAATTTTGCGCTAGATCTAAATAAACATTAGTTATCATACCAAAATAACAAAAATTATAAAAAATGTATTAAAATTTCTAGAAAATGGATTAAAAAGAACCTTTTAGTAATACTGGCATTTACTAATATTTGTCACAAGAGTAATAATTAAGAAAAAAAGTGAAAATATTTTTTTTTTCAAGTAGGTGCCTCTGAGTTCATATTTAAATATAATTTTTACTTTTAAACAACATTTCCAAATAAAGTTTATCGATAAAAATGATTATTAATTATATTATATTCTGAATCGCTTGGTATATGCCACCGAAATTTACATATTTGACTTTATAAAGAATAAAATTTTCTGAGAAATATACCATAAAAAAGTTTTCCATATGGTGCGGACTTTCGTGGACACACTGTATAATAGCGGATGTTTTTTAAAGGTATACTTTTCAGAAACGCGTTACCTGGCAAAGTACGTCACATACTTTACTATGTTTTCGACTATTATTGCTCACTACGCTTTGACAAATCACCATGGAAATATGATTATCGCAATAAGATGACTCGATTTATGTCTGCGTATATGCTAATGGATAATATTTATCCAACATGAGCAAGATACTGTGCATATTGATGAAGCCATTGTAGGTAGGAAAATTAGCTTTTTTAGAAGAAAAAATTTATAAAGTTTTGAAATTTTGGTTATGAACTCTCAGTAAGAACCCAAATACAGATCCGAAGAGTTCCCACCTCTCCGGTGGGAGCTTCATCCCCTTTTGCTCAAAAAACTACCCCCAATCGTAACGTCGCGGTCTTTTTCGGTATTTTGCTCGTAAACCGCAATTTTTACGAAAAAATGTTACAGTACTTTTTATATTCTCCATTAAATTCTCTATAAAAATGTCCCTTACTGTTTTTTGCGTATCTCCCACCAAACGCTCGTAAATGACCTTGGAATATAGGCATAGTTTTCAGCGCGAACTGAATAATGAGCTCAGCACCGTTTTCTGCGGTGATTATATCTTTAAAAATGTTAGTCTGAGCAAAAAAATGTATAGAATCAAAATTAAAGAGCAGTTTTTTCTCTACAAGGTGCATATAAAATAATATCCTTATGATCAAGTGTTAGTGTTCATATGATGATTTTATTATATTTATGCATTCTGTACTTTGAGCCCGTTTCCACACCACCTTTGAGGTAGAGCTCTGGCCGCGTTTTTTACGTGGTTTCCCCTGTAGGCCTATTCCACTAATAAAATATATCTATTTATTAATTTTCCTCTGCAAACTCGTCCTCCTCGATCGAATTGAAACAACTTTGCCCATGACAACTACAGCACATTGTGGAGCAGCGCAAACCAACTTCTACACAGGTACATCGCTTTCCACATCCTTTTTTACAGCCGCAGGATATAAGCTGAAGAATTGAAGTTGGAGCTGGCGCTTCAGTCACAACCACTGACATTAGAATATTTTACTTTTTCTCCAGCCCCATTCAGTTGTCGTTAAACTTTTTCCTCGCCACGTCTGAATTTGATTAAAAACCCGATATGAATATTGTGCTAATGCAGCAGATGTAGGTGGTAGGCTAGGCAAAATTACTGCGTCACTGGATTGGCCAACTAACTTATTCAATGAAATGAACCGGTAATGATTCTAAGTTGTCTCTTTTCGGGGTGCCTTGTATAAGGCAAGTGTAAATTTCTCACCAGCTCTTGCTATGTCATCTTTCGCCGATGAAGGATTATTGAATATGCCAACCACTTTTTGTAAATCCTTTCTTGATTTTGTTATGTTTATAGTCTGCGATTTTCCTTTCCCAAAAAAAGCAGACGTTGTGTAGCAGCCACTAAATGCATGGGTAAATAAAATGTTATCTTTGCAACCGTTTAAAACTTGTAAAATTAAAATTTGTAAGTCGTGGGAACTATACGCCCTTTTCTTAATATTTCCTTGAGCATCTCTCAAAAAGCGAATGTCTTTGTCCGATGGAGAAAGAGCGATGAGGAGTGATAGCAAATCAATATCTTGCCCAACAACATAGTTTTCAAAATTGTTGGCTGCGTCGATCGCAGTCTGAACAATTAGCTATTCCGCATAATCGGTAGCAGCGAAACTGGAAATACCTGCTGATTCTAATGTGCTCATCAAAAATCTGTTGTTGTTGGGCAAGATATTGATTTGCTAACACTCCTCATCGCTCTTTCTCCATCGGACAAAGGCATTCGCTTTTTGAGAGATTCTCAAGGAAATATTAAGAAAAGGGCGTATAGTTCCCATGACTTACAAATTTCGAAAGTTTTAAACGGTTGCAAAGACAATATTTTATTTGCTCATGCGTTTAGTGGCTGCGACACCACGTCTCCGTTTGTTGGGAAAGACATATATATATAGATACAAGAAGTAGTTGAATAATTCAATAATCCTTCATTGGCGAAAGATGAGATGAGATGGGCAAGAGCTGGTGAGAAATTTACATTTGCCTTATACAAGGCACCCCGAAAAGAGACATCTTTGAACCATTACCGGTTCATTTCATTTAATAAGTTAGTTGGCCAATCCACTCACGCAGTAATTTTGCTTAGACTATCACCCACATCTCCTGCATTAGCACAACATTCATATCGGAATTTCATCAAATTCAGACGTGGCGAGGAAAAACTTTAACGACAAATGAATGGGGCTGGAGAAAAAGTAAAAACATTCTAATGCCAGTGGTTATGACTGAAGCGCCAGCTCCAACTTCAATTCTTCAGCATATATCCTGCGGCTGTAAAAAAGGATGTGGGAAGCGATGTACCTGTGTAAAAGTCGGGTTGCGCTGCTCCACAACGTGCTCTAGTTGTCATGGGCAAAGTTGTTTCAATTCGATCGAGGAGAGCGACTTTGCAGAGGAAAATTAATAAATAGATATATTTTATTAGTGGAATAAGCCTACCGGGGAAACCACGTAAAAAAGCGCGCCCAGAGCTCTACCTGAAAGGTGGTGTGGAAACGGGCTCAATGTACAGAATGCATAAATATAATAAAATCACCATATGAACACTAACACTTAATCATAAGGATCTTATTTTATATGAACCTTGTAGAGAAAAAACTGCTCTTTAATTTTGATTCTATACATTTTTTTGCTTAGACTAACATTTTTAAACATAATCACCGAAAGAACGGCGCTGGGCTCATTTTTCACTTCGCGCTGAAAACTATGCCTATATTCCAAGGTCATTTAGGAGCGTTTGGTGGGAGATACGCAAAAACAGTAAGGGACATTTTTATAGGGAATTTAATGGAGAATATAAAAAGTCCTGTAACATTTTTTCGTAAAAATTGCGGTTTACGAGCAAAACGCCGAAAAATACCGCGACGTTACGATTGGGGGTAGTTTTTTGGGCAAAAGGGGATGAAGCTCCCACCGGAGAGGTGGGAACTCTTCGGATCTGTATTTGGGTCCTTACTGAGAGTTCATAACCAAAATTTCAAAACTTTATAAATTTTTTCTTCTATTCCTTGTTTTTCGAGCTAATTTATTTACACTATTGCTGCTGTAGACGATATTGCTATAGGACCCAAATTCATCTATTCGGCGGCGTTCTCAACCGCTCGGCATTTGTCCGTACAATACGTGGAAAATTGGCGGAAGAATCTTGGCCTGCACCCGTTTAGGATCCAACTGGTGCAGGAATTGAAACCACCAGACCATCAGGTGCGTCGTTTGTCTCGTGAATGGGCTGAAAATCAACTGGAAGTTGGTCCAGATTTTGATCGCATAATTCCTATAGCGATAACGCACAGTTCTGGCTAAATTGGTATGCAAACAAGCAAAATTCCGTATTTGGCGTGAGAATCATCCACACGAGATTGTTGGGACACCATTACATCCCAAAATACGCATCTTTGTTGCGGATTGCATGCTGGAGGCATCATTAGCCCATACTTCTTTAAAGATGATGCCGGAGTCAACATTACGGTCAATGGCAATCGCTACAGGAAAATAATTCGAAATATTTTGGATCCACACAGCAATGCCAACAAGTTAAGGATGAAATGGTTTCAACAAGACGGTGCAATATGCCGCACAGCGCGCGAGACCATAGCTTTATTACGAAAGACATTTGGTGAACAAATCATCTCAAGGAAATGAACCTGTGAATTGGCCGCCTAGATCGTGGGATTTGACTCCATTGGATTACTTTTAGTGGGTATACGTGAAATCACTGGTCTATGCTGATAAGCCAGCAAAAATTCTACGCTTGGAAGTCGACGGCCAGGAGTGCTCGAAAAACATACCAAAAATAAGTGATCGGATGGTGTTCATAACACAGTCGCGTTGCTCATATGCCCGAAATTGTTTTTAAAAATGAAATGTAAAATAATCTTATCTATTAAAATTTCTTTTTGCCTTTTGGTAAACTACTGTGTTTTTAACTAGAAATGAATATAAGGACATACATATCGTGTTATTATAAAAAAATGGTATACCTCTAAAACATCTGATGTGACCAGGCACATGACTTTATCACACAAAATATAAAATTAATAGTTTAGCTGCATGAGAATCTATTTGATTGAGATCAGTCGTGTCCTGCATTAAAATAAAACTAGCCAGGATTTGACAGATAAATAAATAATTAAATAAATAAATAAATTCCTTTTTTAACATAAAACAATATTAAATGCAACAAATTAATATTTATATTTAGTTCGGAGATCAGCACACTTGTTTCCAAATTGCCTTGCCCTTCCACTCAACCCCTTACGCAAACTAGAACTAAGACATAATTGTACCAATAATATAACAATAATTCCGACAACTTATCAAAACAAAAAAAAAACTTTAGGGTCTAATTACACGTAATTGCAGCAAATCCAACTCAACAAAACATCGTACATGCCCATAAATAATAAAAATTAAAACAGCCTCCGATTTGCGCTCCATGCCTAAAGTCCCCCCTGTTGAGCAAACAGACAACACTTCACCTTTCCCCCAAAACTAACGATAATTTTTTCATATCTCCCCTGAGACCATTGTATATGTGACTGACCTGGTAAGAGAATGACCGTTTATACAGCTCAGCGCGATGGGCAGGAGGAGCAAACAAACCCCTGAATCTGAAATTAAGTTTATGGGCATCCGTTCTACAGCGTATCTTCCGCATGAGGTATTGTGAAATCCTCTTGGATAGCAACTTATGATATAATATTGCTGCATGCAACACCCTAGTGTTATCCATGTTCAACCACCCCAAGTCGCCCAGCCCATTCGATACATGATCATACTTCCTCAAAACAAAGGCAAACAGAACACATGAATTTTGGACACGCTGCCTATCCGACGCCGTCAGGCAAGGACCGTACACGGTATCACAATATGAGATCTTTTTACTATTGACAGTGGATATAGTGAGATATTGTCAAAACATTAGCATTTGACACTACCGGTACTGTCATTAGGCTGAAACTAATTGGAAAATCCTGGCTCACTATATAGTATTATATTAATACAGATGCGACCGATCTCGATGAAATGAAATTTGCTCTTGCAGCTAAACTATTAATTTTACCAAAAAATGTCGCAGACATAAATTATTCAGAATGTCCTCCACTTTGATTTATTATTTAACAATTTTTTTAGGAAATTACTGAAATGGCGGCTCATTTGCAAAATCCTTGAAAAATGCTAGGAAACGTCCAGTTCCTTTGGACCCATTTGAACCAACAGCTTTTCTGCTCTAAGTTTGGTCGTAAAACTTCTAAATATGAACTTTCGTCCCGATACCTTTAGTAGTTTCTCCGGAATCGTCACCACAAAAATCGAGTACACACATACATATAGCTTAAAGCTGGCAATAAAGTCTTTATTTATTTATTTATTTATTTATTTATTTACATACACACCCATACACACACACTCAGACATTTTTTTGTACCTTGGTCAAAAATGATCAGGGGACCCAAAAAGACCTATTTCCGCTAAAATCTCATTTTTTTTTCGGCACGATTACAACACTTCATCATACGTGAAGAGATTGTCGGAGAAGGTAAAAATTATTGATAAGCTGTCTAATGAATCTACGGCAATTAAGAGCGATGTCGTTAAGCTTACGGCGCGCGTCGACGAGTTGGAACAATACTCCAGGCGCAATAATCTTGAAATACGCGGCATTCCACTTAGGGATGGGGAAAATTTGCTTAATACAATTAAAGAAATCAGCAAGTGCTTAAATGTACCTGATCCACTGGCCTCTGTCGAAGCCGTTCACAGAGTTGCTCACCACGATTCATCCGATCGGGCGCCGAAAGCTATTGTTGTCCGATTTAATAATCGTTCAGTTCGCGACACCTTTTTGGCTGGTGCAATAACAGCTAGACGTAATCTTCCACCGGGTTCTCCACGAGGATTGAAGGTGGACGGCATTTCGGAGGCATGTTACGTTAATGAGCACCTCACATTGCAAAACAAATTGCTATTTAGGGCTGCGCGTGAGAAAGCAAGGGATAAGTCGTATGAGTTTGTGTGGACCAAGAACTGCAAGATCTACGTTCGAAGGAATGCTGGCTCGCGGCCGATTCACATATCCTCGCACGGTATGGTCGACAAACTTTAAATCGTCTTTATCATGTTCTTCGCATTGTTGTTACTGTTAGTGTTATGGCTTTATCCGTTTATTACCAGAACACCCGTAGTATCCGCGGGAAATCCAGTGTTTTTTTTACCAATGCTCTGAATTCGGTCGCGGACATTATTTGTTTGACGGAAACTTGGCTCTTGCCGGATGTGAGTTCGAGTGAGTTTTTCTGTCCCAGTAGGTTCACAGTGTTCCGAAGAGATCGCGCTACTGACACGGATGGCGTTAATGTGCGTGGTGGTGGCGTCCTTGTTGCCATATCTAAATCTATTGCATGTTATGCGCGCCCGTCCTGGACAAGTGGCGAGGAGGCGGTATGGGTAACAGTTGAGTCAAATTCACGAAAGTTGCATATATGTTGTTGTTATATTCCCCCCCGTAATGTCGATGCACTAAACTTGTTTGTTTCCAACTTAAATACATTGTTTGAGCGATTCCCAAATGATAATTATCTGATTTGTGGTGATTTCAACCTGCCGGAAATTATCTGGACAGCTAATAATGCACTCGGATTTTGCGTTCCGGCTTACGGTGCTGCGGGAAGAGGTGCGGATTTTATAGATTGCTTGTCATTAAACGGTCTTAACCAATTCAATGATCACCCCAATGCTTTTGGTAACATACTTGATTTGGTGATTTGTAATTCTGATATTGTACCTAAGTTAAGAGTCTCTTCTTCGCCGCTGGTTCCGGAGGACGGAGCGCATGTTACCCTCGAGTTCGAAGTAGTTTTTACTCATACGAAAAAGTTGACTGGTCCTGGCGCGGTGCATAACTATAATTTTCGGAAAGCTGATTTTGTTAACCTGGAGGAATCAATCAGGGCAATTGACTGGGCGTCAACTTTGATCGGTGATACTAACGAAGTAACAAAAATTTTTTATGATTGTTTATTTGGATGCATTGATGCTCACGTACCGAAATTGAGAAAAAGGCCTCGAAGCTTTCCGTGCTGGTTTTCATCGGGCGCTATTCGTGCCATTCGCGAAAAAAATACATGTCATAGAAAATGGAAAAAATATGGAAACCAGTTAGATTATGTCACATTCAGCATGTTAAGGAGGCGCTCTAAGAGCCTGATTGATTCTGATTATCGTACGTACATAACTAAGACCGAGACTGATTTGCGTGCCGATCCGAAATTGTTTTGGAGATTTGTTAAGTCCAAACGTAATGCGGATCGTGTCATGCCCTCGCTGATGCGTTATGAAGGCGTCGAGGCGTCGGACGGTGGAGCAATATGCGATCTTTTCGCTGATTATTTTGGATCAGTTTACACGAACGATGCCTGGGGCTCCGATATCCGTCGTGGCGGCTGCTTGATGCCTTGCTCTGTAGCTTCTTTTTGCGTGGACCTTGCCGCGGTGGAGTCAGCCTTGCGTTCTTTGGACGGCGCTAAGGGGGCTGGGCCCGATGGAATTCAGCCTCTTTTTGCGAGGGAATGCGCTAGTTCTCTGGCCATTCCATTACGAATAATATTTAATAAATCATTAACTGAGGGCATTTTTCCCAATGTCTGGAAGTCAGCTTACGTCATCCCAATACATAAGGCCGGAGATAAGACATCAGTCACTAATTACCGTCCGATATCAATATTGCCAGTATTTGGTAAGTTGCTCGAAAAGTTTGTGTACAAAGTAATTTTCTTTAATTCTAAACAACTGATAAAAACAGAACAGCACGGCTTTTTTTCTGGTAGATCTGTGGAGACTAATCTTATTGAATACACCGATTTTATTCTGAACTCAATGGACGACGGGACGCAGGTTGACTCCATTTATACGGATTTTACAAAGGCGTTTGACAGAGTAAACCACAATCTTTTATTGGCGAAGCTGGGCGACTTTGGTATTGTGGGAGATTTGTTGCGCTGGGTCGAGTCGTATATTAAGAATCGTTCACAGCAAGTTTTTATTGACGGGTTTAAATCGGGGTGCATTTCAGTTACTTCTGGAGTTCCTCAAGGCAGTCACTTGGGTCCGCTGTTGTTTTTATTATACATAAATGACGTATCAGACAGTTTACAGCATGTCAAGTTCCTCATGTATGCTGATGACATGAAGTTGTTTATGACAATTAGGGACAACAATGATTGTGTTAATCTGCAGCAAGATTTGAATAGCCTTGTGGAATACTGCCGAGGTAACTTTATTAATATCAACATAAGTAAATGTCACGTCATTACTTTCACTAGAAACAAGACAAATGTTGACTTTGATTATCATCTTGATGGCACTATAATTGAACGAGTTTCTAGCGTTAAGGACCTGGGTGTGGTTTTCGATTCGAAACTTCTTTTCAATGCTCAAATAGACGCAATGACAAGGAAGGCCTATGGGATGCTCGGTTTTATTTTAAGAAGTACTTTTTTGTTTCGGGATCCCAAATCTATAATTGCTTTGTATTACGCGTTTGTATACACCCGGGTTTCTTACTGCTGTGTCGTTTGGTCCCCTCAATATGCTACGTACATCAATCGCATTGAGTCGATCCAGCGTCGCTTTCTTCGCCGGCTTTGCACTAAGTTTGGTATCGAGGCGCCTGATTATTCGGCGCGGTGTCGCCGGTTTAGATTCGCCACTCTGGAGGACAGGCGAGTTTGCTCAATTATTTTATTCGCTTCAAAGATATTGAGCGGCAAATATGACGCGCCAATTATTTTGAGCCAACTTTGCCTGAATGCCGGCGTGCGACACCTGCGACACCGTGATGTCTTTGTCACGCTACTGCCGCGTACGAGCGCTTATCGGAACTCGCCGATTAATCGTATGGCTATTGCTTGCAATCGCGTAGACTTGGACGTCTTCGGGTGCTCCACCGACCGACTCAGGGCTGCCCTGCTGCGTTACTGCTTTTTGTGAGGACGTTACATTACATTTTTTACATTTTTTGTTACTATTTTTACCATTTCCGCACATTGTCGCTATATTTCATTTTGATTAGAGTTTGTATTTCTTTGGTTCTTGACCGATAACCGATACCATTTTTGTTTTTTGTTTATCTTTGTATCACGTATGGCATTGTTGTGTATTTAATTTGTATGTAATTCAGGGGCCACTTATATTGGGATTTATCCTGTTAGTGTGTCCAAATGTAAATAAATAAAAAATAAAAAAAATAAAAAATACTGCGTATGATAAGTAAAAACACCGTTATATGTGTATAAAATCTGTTTCTCTTTTATATACAAACAGTGACAAGTGTTGGGTTGAGTTTGGATTGTTTCAAATGTATTGTTTTATTTAATTCCTAAAGATATTTTCCCTAATCGTGTTAAGTTTTGCTGATTACCGTTGCTAATAAAACGAATAATGTTTGAGTGATTGAACAAATTTAAAACGTTTGCTAGGGGAGGCGAAGAGTATGCGTTGTAAACACAACCTACCCGATAGTGCCTCGCATAGCCGGCCGGCAGTGTAATATCAGCACCAGGATATAACAACGGATCACCAGAAGCAGCGTTCCCAGAAATGCTAAATGTAGTGGAACTTCTGCCCAACCGTAAGTGATTGATGGCAACACGCCCTCATACCTATAGCAATATGTGTTATTGAAATAGGAGATATATGTATGTTTGGCAGCAGCGTCATATAATATAATACGTACCATGACATTATTAGTCATTAGATTAGTTGCGAGCTGCACTTGACCGAAACGAAATAGGTAGTATGTTTAATTTAATTATTCAATATAGTGTAAAATTAAACGGTTACTTTGATGTAGCCGTTTACGTTTATGGCTCTCTGGTCCCCAAAAAAATGTTAAAAGTACTAACTGGCCCAGATTAAAAAGAAAAGTGGTTTCAATAAAAACTACATAAGTAACTATATAATAATTCAAAATCAAATAACTGCAATATATCGCTAAATCGGTATTAAAATACAGATATACTTTTAAAAAACATGCAGTAGATTTATTGTATACTATTGAGAGTCCCCATCGATACCACTATTTGAAAACTTATGTGTGTAGGGCGTCAAAGGGAAAAAATGGCGGGTTTTGCAATTACATATTTCGGATCAGTTTCTCGGAAAAGATATAAAAACTATAGTTCGTAAACTTTGCAATACGAAACGTTTTCTGCGGATTGTTTATGTTACTAATCTCAGACCTATAGGCGTCTAAAAATAGTCACTAGGGTCACTAGAGGAAATAATTAGAGTGGGTTAAAAAATTAAATATTTTGTTTGGAACCCTTAAGTGCTGAAAAGTTGCCTATTGTAATAAGAACAAAAACGCCATATAATAAAATAAAATCGGTTAACATCTTCCGTTTGCGCATGCGTACTTAAAGTTATTAAAAAATTGCTTTTTGTAATTTTTAAGTTAGTTAAGTCAGTTAAAACTTACTTAATAAACACGCTTTAGTTTTGTATGCTTATTTTGTGGTTTATATAATTTAAATAAATTAAATTCCGATGAATAACCTACTTTTTTAAGTACGCACAACGTGTTAGAAAAAAATAAAAAAAATGTCCTTTCGCGCAAAAGAATTAAATTAGATTATTGATCAGAATTAAAGTTATTTAGGTTATAAACCACAAAATAAGCTTGAAAAACTAAAGCGTATAAAGTAAGTTTTACCTAACTTCAAAAAGGCGCAATTTTTGCGGTACGATGCGCGATTTTAGGTACGATGAGCGAACAGAAGATGTTAACCAATTTTCATTTTTATGGCGTTTTTCTTCTTATTACAATAGAAAACATTTCAGCACAAAAACTTTCAAAAAAATCGGCCTTCTCTAATAATCATCGTCAACTTCTAAGAAATTAAAAACAAGATTGTTATATATTGAATTACAATTAACAAATAATTTAATATTGATATAGCGAATAGGCGGCATGCAGAGGTTTTTGTTCCCTGCCTAAAATACCAGGACAGTCGATTTTAGCCCGAGCCGGGATTTGAACCCGGTCCTCCAGGGTAGATAGCAGCCGCGTTATCCTTTACGCCATTGAATTTTTTGTATTTGAAAAAGTAAAATCAGTTAATCTTTCATTGAAAAAAAAAATCTAATTTTTAAAGAAAATTATAAACTTTAGGCATTCCGCGAGAGACCTAAATATTTTTCAACTGCGCCAATTTGTTTTGTAGTATGTGTAGGTCCATAGGGACAAGTTATTATCAACTTCAAATTTTGAATTTCGAAAAAAAAAACGTTTTTTTGTCACACCTTATTGTACAGGTCTAAAAAGCAACACCTACGCCAAGCCCCTTCACGGACTATGCATACTGATCTCACATTTACTTAATTACAACTGTATGCACATTGCACAAATATGTATTTCACATAAATAATTGAATAGGTATGCATGAATGGAACTAGATATGCATGTACCTTTAAGTTTATAATCAAAGTTGATATATTTTGCATAAAAATTCAACTAATGTTGATAATATCGTAGTATACATAATTCTTCAACAATATTCACCATTTGTGTCATTTAGAGTAATTTAAATCTATTTTGACTTTATTATACGCAGTATGATGAAGTATTGTAACCGTGCCGAAAAAAAAAATTTGAGATTTTTGCGGAAATAGGTCTTTATCGGTCCCCTGATCATTTTTGACCAAGGTAGAAAAAAATGTATGTGTGTGTGTGTATGTGTGTATGTGTGTATGTGTGTGTGTAACTATGTGTGTGCTCGATTTTTGTGGCGACGATTATGCACAAATATGTATTTCACATAAATAATTGAATAGGTATGCATGAATGGAACTGGATATGCATGTACTTTTAAGTTTATAATCAAAGTTGATATATTTAGCATAAAAATGCAACTAATGTTGATAATATCGTAGTATACATAATTCTTCAACAATATTCACCATTTGTGTCATTTAGAGTAATTTAAATCTATGTTGACTTTATTATACGCAATATGATGAAGTATTGTAATCGGGCCGAAAAAAAAATTTGAGATTTTTGTGGAAATAGGTCTTTATGGGTCCCCTGATCATTTTTGACCAAAGTAGAAAAAAATGTATGTGTGTGTGTGTGTGTGTATGTGTGTATGTGTGTGTGTGTGTGTGTACCTATGTGTGTACTCGATTTTTGTGGCGACGATTCCGGAGAAACTACTAAAGGTATCGGGACGAAACTTCATATTTAGAAGTTTCATGACCAAACTTAGGGCTGAAAAGCTTTTGGTTCAAAAGGGTCCAAAGGAACTGGTAGTTTATTCTAAGCCTTTTTCTAGGATTCCAGGTCCAAAGGAACTGGGTGTTTACTCTAAGCGTTTTTCAAGGATTTTGCAAATGAGCCGCCATTTCTGTAAAATGCTCAAAAAAAATAAATCATAAATTAAAGTAGAGGAAATTCTGAATAACTAATGTCTACGACATTTTTTGATAAAATTAATAGCTGCATGAGCAAATTGTCTTTGATTGAAATCGGTCGTGTCTGCATCTTAGTAGCCAAGATTTGCCGACGTTTCATTCTAATGTCGGTAGGTATATAGTGTCAAACGCTGATGTTTTGACAATCGTAGATATTATTACGAAAAAAAATCTGTTCTATAGTCTCATATATCTTTGTTTGAGATGTTTGTATGTTGTTTTGTGTTCTCCACGGTCCGCGCCTGACTAAATGTAAGTTTTTACAATTGATTTTTTTGGAGTTTTATTTTATTGTAAATTGTGTAAGTTATTTCTCATTTCCTATAGCGCTTGAATACGTGCCCAGTAGGACACAAAACATGTAGCCATTGCTGAAATAAAAGAAAATTAAGGAATCCGCCCACTTTTTCATTCAATGCAGTGGCATGTCTAACCGATCTTTATTCGCTCATTTTGTATTTTGTATTATGTTTTTCATTTTGTATAGTGTTTTTCGTTTTGTGAATAAAGATTTATTATTATTATTATTATCTGTCAAATCCTGGCTAACTAGCTTTATTTTAATGCAGATACAACCGATCTCGATCAAATAGAATCTAATTTACTATTAATTTTATAAATAGTATGATAAAGTCATGTGCGTGGCCACATCAGATTTTTAATTTGTGTTGATACTTTGAGTACTCTGTAGTAACAAGTGTATGTATGCAACATCTACTAGGAATAGTATAGATTTGTATTATGAGTTGATACTTTTACTAAAATGGCCAGTAATTGTATGCACTGACTAGTATATATTAACAACTGTTTACGCTTTTATTGTAATATACACAAAATGTACCTATAGAAAACCTGCTTTTTCTTTTCATTTTTAAAATATTTCTTCCTATGGAAAATTCTACTCCAAATTTAGAAAAAGACCAATGTGATTCCCAATTTTGTCGTTCTGTTCAGTATCACGAGGCCTGAAATCAACATCTATTAAGTATAGAATTAAAATTATAGTTAAAAGAAAAACCGTAACAGGAACCGAAAGCCGCATGTATAATGTATAATCTGTATCGAATTCAACGGTATGCGAAAACTTCTGACCGAGGAGGGCACAAAAGTTATTATAATAAATATTCATCACGTCGAAGGGAAACTGTTTTAAGTCCAAGTGCCTCCGCATTCAAATGAGAATTTAAATGCATAATGTTCCGAGACGAGCACGACCCCATCAGCGACGTTATTATGAAATCATCCTGGGTCAAACAAACAATGGCTGGCCGATGTATCGAATTACGCCCCTTATATAAAGCATAGTATCCGTTGCAGTTAATGCTAAGTTTTGTTGTCGCCCCTTCCTCCTTTTATACAGGAAGTGCTTTAATATTCTCCCCGTCACACGCAATCATTATCACCACTTGGGCCGATTCATCATAACTGTCATATGGGGTGTACTTAAATAGCTGACAAAAGTTCACCGTTTCGTAGCTCTTTTTTGTCAATTCATCGCCCCACGGCTCGCTGCGGGGAAGATGTCACCGATATTCCACGCACTATTAAGGATTGGCGGACACGAAGAGTCGAAATTTATAATCCGTGTCCAAACGTATACATAGAGGGATGCGTTTGCGTGCGGATAGAAAATTTCGAGAGTATCTTAACTGATGATGCCCGCCCTACAATGGGAATTGATAATACCACAACAATGGGGGCAATCGTTTCCGAAAACGACCGGATATCAAGCACCATTAGACATCTCTCATTTGGAAGAGAATTTATGGTAGTTACATATCATTTATTAGGGATTAATCCTTAATTACTGAGATTACAAAAATAAATTTGGACGCGAAATTTCCGCATTTCAATTTGAATTTGTATTCAGTCGTATGTGCAAAAAAGTTTGACAAAATGTATAAAATCAAACTTGACAAACAAAGCCACATATTATATACAACTTTACTAATACTGCGTATTAGAGCGCAGAGTGGACACTCATACCAGTCCTTTCTCGCTATAGGCGTAGATACGTTCCTGCAAGGCCGGCCCTAGGCGGTACGCAAGGTAGGCAACTGCCTACGGCGGCAAAAACTCAAACAATAATAATGTTACCTAAATCTATAAAATAGAGGAATAGTAAAGTAAAATCAAATACAACGGGAATTGACAGGCTTCTAGCAATTCCTATATTGTAACACGCACAGCAGAGAATAATAGACAAGCTTAAATAAAATAGCTCATTAACTTTTTTTAAATAATTAAGATCGGATGAATGCTTTGACAACGTTATCTTAGAAGATGCTAACGAAATAATAAAAATTCATCTGAAAGTTTAGTCGAACCCATACAAAAATCAAAAGAAAAATATAAAATAGTCATAACGACTCTTTTGAGTTTTTATACGATATCCACAAACTAAAGGATAATATTATAAGTAAAAATAAATGACTGGCACATTACAAAGATAGGTATGGAAAATGTCTTAACAGATGGTAATTCCTCCTATCTTAACGCTGTAGAATTGGCTGACGAAATAGTAGTCTAGTCACTTTAGAGTGAGTAGACGCATAATTCCTCACTTATGAAATTAATATGTTTACTGAATCTTTGATGATAGTATTATTGAAATTAATTAGAAACTATCAGTGATTAAAAGAATCAACATGAAATGCTTGCATCAATATCTCCGAAATTATTAAGCTTTGTAAGCTTGTAAGCTTTGTATTAAGCTTTTCATCGGATGAGGAGTAAAGCCGATGGTTCCGTGTGCTGTCATGATGCGACATGCACGTTAAACAACTCTTACTGGAGATTGGAATTCCTTCAGTTTGACAAAATTCCTGGGTTTGTGTAGCCTGCCCTCAGCGTCGGTGATTGGCCTAAGTTGTGTAAATAGACCGACCTAAAATAAACAAGTTAAAAAAATGATAACTACCGGCCCGAAACGACAACTTTCGTGGGAATTGACCTATGTGAGTTGCGACGAATGTCATTGTGTGGTGATTTTATGTTTCTAAAAATTATCAACAGAATGTCAAAGTTGTTGAACTATTTACTACTGAGAACTTTACAAAATAGGTCTACCTTCAAGGACTTGGGGTTATACGAATTGAAATAAAACAAGTACGGTCTACAGAAGCTTGATTCCCATAGAATCACGTAACGTGGCTGTATATCCTAAGTTTTGGATAAATATGTAGTTCAAAAATGTTCTTATAATTACAGTACACGGTTGCTAATGTAAATTTATTTTTTTGGACGTTTTACAGCGTAGCACACAGCACTTCATCGTAAAAACCGGTAAAGTCTAAATTTAGTTTGTCAGTATCTCAGTCAGTACCTATAATATAAACTTGTAATTAAATAATCGTCACAATTCACTCAGACCAGACGACATAACCATCATAACCTCACAATCATACATTTAGACAGGCCGATTCGTCGTAACAATGGGGTTATTTTTGATTGGGTTGAGCTTGAGAAATAAACTTTGTTTCCAATTTTTAAACCAGGTGCTTCTGATAATATTGCTGCAAATACACTTAAAATACTTACAAGCAAATCTAAGTACAAATGGGATACTATAATGTTATTAAAATGGAAATTTTAATAGACCACGTAAATTTTTACGTGGTCATACGGGTCATATAACCAGATAGAAGCTTCTAAGTTAATACAAAAAAACGGTGTGCTTAATTAAACAATTTAACATAAAATGAAAGTCTGGCCCTCAGAAAATAGGTATTACGGCGTTTTTCAAAGAATATGTCTTTAGAAAGAATAGGCGTTACTGATGCAAGTTTTACACTTACAATGACATATTTTAATTTAAGACAAAGCGCCTTTGGAAAGTTGAAGAAGAATTGCTTCTAATGACGTCACGGGAAGCAAATATAAGGAGTTATTTGGCAGCGTTGCTTCATTTGGAACGTAGTTATTTATGTTCCGTTATTGCGTTGGCAGCTCAGGCAGGGATCGGTGCGATGTATAAACAAAATTATACACGGTCTCCCACGACGAGCTGCCATTAGAAGTATATGGAGAACCAAATCCAATGAGAGATTAACAAATTGTTGACTTATATTGTTGGACACAACCGTTTCAACTAAGATATTTTGAGTTTTCGGTTTCTTCCGGTTAAATTGGAAATGAGGTCAACTTTTATATTTCAAATGGAACCGATAAAATACAAGCTATTTTATCGGATTTTTGAAATCTCCAATAAATTTTAGATCAATTTTATGTTTCAGTCCCTAAACCTAACATGTGTCATCTCTGAGATATTAATTTTTTTCACTAAAAAATGACAGCTGCACAGTTACTTTCAATTACTTATAAATTATCCCGTGTGACCATTGGAAAATAGTTGTCCGGCAAAATTTTGTAAGGGTAACGTGTTATCGACACATCGGTAGAACTCTTCTAAAAGTTATACAGCGTGTTTGAATTATAAGATCTAAGTTGAATTCGAGAAAACTACTAAAAGTCGATTTTTTCAAATAGCAACCCTAACATATGAATAAATTTCTCAATCTATGGAAAATTTTAGATCAACTTTGTGTACAATATCCTATACCTAAAATGTACTTGTACCTACTGAAATCGATATTTAGTTTATCATAATAGATATTGAAAACGTCGCAAAATTGAAATTGTTAAAACAACAATAGGATCGCTTCGCGCGTCTTGTATTATATACGACATCAATAAGATACAAAGATTACTTCGACACCGAATTGTTTTTTGACATGCCACGTTTAGAATTTTCTAATGATGATTAAATTTATTAATAATTTATGGGGAGTGCAATAGAATTATTGCGCGGACATGTCGGCTGTTTTCAGAAAGATATCCAACCCGTCCAAAGCCAAGCAAGGATACGTTGCAAAAGCTTCTGAAGAACTGTTCTGAATTTGGAACCTTTATACGATAAGTTATTAGGACCAAATTCATTATTGACGACGAGGATATTGAAACCTTGGTCTTTGCTTATTACAGAGTATATCCTACAAATTCTGTAAACGATGGAGAAAAAGCACTTCGAATTTCACATGTAGTATCCACCGATTTTTAAACAAACATAAGTGGAATCCGTTTAAGTTCCATGTTCAGCGTTTGAAAGACGAAGACTTGTTATCTCGGGTAGCATCATGCGAATGCTTTTTAACTAACACTCAGGTAAATGACGATTTTTCCAATAACATAATATGGTCAGATGAAGCAAAATTTTGCAAAAATGGCATGTATAATAGGCATAACGGTCATTTTTGGCACCGGAAAATCCTAGAGTTGTTCGTGAACAAAATTTTCAGAAGAAAGTTGGAATTTTAACGTGTTTTGCGCCATAAAAACGACAGAATTTTATACTTATTTTTTACGACAAGAACTTAAATAGTGAGCTTTACTAAGGCATTTTAGGCAATGTTGTGGGGGAAGCATTGCGGCTTCTTCCTGTTCAGGAAGCACGTGATGCGAATGGACGGTGCTCCAGCGCACAGAACTGTTGCAGTAAGAGGCTTGCTTAACGAGATGTTCGACGATCGATGGGTTGCGCTTAATGCGCTATACAAATCTCCACCGCGTTCTCCCAACTTGACGCCAATGGATTTTTCATTTGGGGAGCTACTAAAAACGTAGTTTATGCGGACCTAATAATTGATAAGGAATATAAATATGAAAGATAAACTCGAGCAGCTTACAATGAATTATTTGCGAACTCTATCAGGGAACCCACCAATAATAATATGATAAAAGGAATGGAAGCCAGTTTAGGGGAAAACGGCAACGTTTTTGAACAATTACTCAAATAGAATTAAGCAGTTATTTTTAATTTACTTAACGATCCTGTTTTATTTTTAATTTTGTGTTGTATTGTAGGCTTATAATTTTATTACTAAATTAATTATAATGAAAATTGACCTAATAAAACTTGTTCAATAAAGTTCTGTTAATTCCAAATTGTTTAGTTGTTTTCAAACGCAATCTAGATTTGGTAATGTTTTCAATATCTATTATGATAAACTAAAAATCGATTTCAGTAAGCACAAGTACCTACATTTTAGGTATAGGACATGGTACACAAAGTTGATCTAAATTTTTTCATAAAATTGAAAATGTTATTCATACCTAGGGTTGTCATCTGAAAAAATCGACTTTTAGTACTTTTCTCGAATTCAACTTTGATCTTATAATTTGACCAGCCTGTATGACTTTTAGACGAACTCTACCGATCTGTCGATATTATGTTACCTGCACAACAATTTTGCTGGACAACTTTTTTCCAACGGTCACGGGGGTAATTTATAAATAATTGAATGTAACCGTGCAGCTGTCATTTTTTAATGAAAAAGTTGAATATCTCAAAAATGACACATGTTAGCTATAGGGAATAAAATAAAATAAAATCGACCTAAAATTTTAGGAAGATTTCAAAAATGCAATCAAAATATTCCATTCGAAATATAAAAGTTGACATCATTTCCGGTGTAACCGAAAGTAACCGAAAACTCAAAATATTTTAGCTGGCTGTTGTGGGCAGCTTATTTGTGCTGGAGTGTGGAATAAAATCGGCAGAAAAGCTGGATAAAATGTTTTCTAAACTGCCAAGTAACGAAATGAGATATTTTTGGCTGAGGCTATCGGTGTAACTGAGGCATCTCTCAGTAAGTAATCTGTCTGTCAGGACCATTTTGACAGTGTTTAAATAACATATGTTTAAATAACATCAAAACAAGTAAACAACAGGACTCAAACCTTCACGAGAGAGAGAGAGGGTATCTAAAGGAGACGTCGTTGCCAGGCTGCAGTCGGCAATTTTTAAATTTATAATTTTTAATTGCAAACTTATAGTAAACCAACGCACAGAGATAAAACATTTTTAGGATGACATCTTATATGATGTAGAATCATTTGTTTAGTGATATTAGTTAAAATTCCACATGACCGTAATATCATATTCGGCCATATTAATGTTTACAACAATATTCTCTCATACGAATCCGGACTCAAAAGTTACATTTTCGTGTATAAAGTCTAGTTTCGCTTGTTTTTTTAGTTTTTTCAAATGTGCAGATATTTTCAGAGTTAACGTAAAGTATAAGTTTACTTTGAGTCCCAATACGTTAAGAGACAGAGTAGGCGGAAAATGTGCGTGCTGTCATATCTAAAGGTAAAATAGAGTTCCAAATGATTTAATGTTGCTTAATTGGCGGAGATGTTGAAGTATTTTAGTTTTAATCAATAAAACTGCATACAAATGTTTAGCATGCATGCGGTTCTAATAAGCTGGAAAATTGTTTGGGTTTGAGGTAGAAACTACTCAAATGTGATAGAACTTCTGGACCCGTTAGAACATGAAATGCAGAAACAATTTCTGCATAAATTTACTGCATTGTCGCGTTTCGAATTCCGCCGAATCAAGTACTGTGAGCACACCAAGAACTGGGATTGATTTACACCGGTGGTGGTGCACCCTCCTGATTAATGGGCCCGGTGTAATTGCAAATTCTTTTTGTTGGGATTTAGTCTGTTGAAGGGCAGAAGGGGCTGCTCGGTTTAAAAAATCCACGTGACCACTGGAGCATGTCGGGTCTCCTCCTTAAACACCCAACAATGGCGCAGAAAGTTAATGCGGAGGCACAAATTGTTGTTTGAACAGCGGGAGGTTATGTAACAAACCGCCCTACAAGGGCAAGAAACAAAAACATGTAGCAAACTGAAAGAGAGACTTAACAGTTGGCCGTTACTGTTTATAATATCGGTATTCTTCAGTTACCATGGGAACCACTCGAGAATGCATAGTTTTCTCATCTCATACAAAATATGAATATAAAAAGCACTAACAGTTTCTTCTTGGCTAGACAATTCTTAATAAGTGGTGATACTTCAAAGATGATACACAATAATTATGTTTCAAACCGCCCGGAATGGTATTAAAAAACATTTAATCTACCATGCAACGACAACTCACCAACACTACGAACGTTTTTACATGGCTTTAAGATGGACGAATTCATACAACATACAATTTATCCAAGTAATGCTTCTTCTTTCACATCTTGTCCATATCATGAAGAGGTGAACCATATTCGAATACTTTGACAATGCCGCAAAATCATCATTTTATCTTAGAAAATCGGCGCCTATTGCTTATATACAATTTGGATAGGCCCTTTTAAGAAAGCAAGACGATAAACGCTATATTAAATCAATCACGTCGCGTCAGTTTTCGAAATCAATGTAAAAGTTTTTTTTTTATTTTTAGCCATCTGTGCTTAGTTGTTTGATTTGTGTTACCATAGCAATGCGCTAGAATTTCTAGAAACGTTATAAAACCAATGAAAACCTACAATAGTATAACCTATAAAATAATAACATAGGTATACCAACGACTGGGTGGTTTGTTGATTATCTGTGGGAGTTTTTCGACTCAGGGACGCAGCTACTGGGGAGCAGTGGTAGCAAACAGCTTCAGGCGCACGACTTACAGGGGGCGCAAAATTAGAAAGGCAATAAAAAAATTTGTAAAAACTTGTAAAAACACTTATGTACAAAATTCAATGAACCAAAATACTTGGTGCACTTGACTGAATTATCATAATTTTGATTTATAGATTGGTACGTTGTATTTATACACATAAGTTCATATCTGGTCCATATATATGTTACGGTTAAAGTGATAAATGTGGTTTGTATTAATAATTACCGGCTATTATTAATAATAACCGCATCATTTGGTCAATGTGATTAGAAACACTAAAATAATCACTTGAACCGGCTATTATTAATAATTTCCTAACGGGCACGGTAAAAGTGATAAAAACGTTCCGTTTTACAAAAGATCATTTGTATACAGTCTTCAAAGAAGTTAGCTAAGTTATTTTGATTACTATGTAGGCTATCATATTTATTTACTCGACGAAAATCATCAGTACGGCTAGCCCACTGAGCAAAATTACGAATAATACAAAACATTGATAATGCAGAATGTTTTCTGTTGTCTCCCTTTTACTTTAGAAACTACTGGATATAATTGGTAATGATATTTGGTATACACCCAAGGACGGCTCAATATCGAAACCACAGAAAGGAACATTTTATACAGAGTGGTCAAAACACTTAACCATTTTTCAATATTGTATTTTCATGCAAATACATACAAGAATAAGCGAGACTAGTTTAGTTATTCAGTTACATAGATGTTTTTACATAAACATTTTTGTATGGTTTTGTTCCTAACACGTTATCTTTACTTTTGGTGTTTGACAATAAAGTACTATATTATAAATAAAAGTATGAACATTGTAACAACTTGCCCCAATCTTTCCTACATTAGGTTGTCCGTTACCTATTACCTAAACTAGAATTGCGCAAATAAGCATGACCCAAAGAGTTACACACTCATTCATGCAATTAGTATGGATTGGAATTTTTACTTTATCATAGGCAGTATGATAAAGTATTGTAATCGTGCCGAAAAAAAATTGAGATTTTAGCGGAAATATGTCCGTATGGGTACCCTGAATATATTTGACCAAGGTACAAAATAATGTCTGTGTGTGTGTAGCTGCATGAGCAAATTCTATTTCATCGCGATCGGTCGTATGGCATTAAAACTAGTAGCCAGGATATGTCAGACATTTGATTCTAATGACAGTATTTTGTCAAATGCTAATATTTTAACAATACCTATTGCCAATATAAGCAAAATATCTGTCAAATCCTGGCTAACTCGTTTTATTTTAACGCAGACACGGTCAATCTCAATCAAAAGGAATTTCATGCAATTAAAAACTATTAATTTTATATATAGTATAATAAAGTCATGTGCCTGGTCACATCAGATTTTTTGTCTCGTTTTGATAATCTTCCTCATTTTAGTCATAAGTAGTAACTAAATAAGTTAGTCAGGACTAACGTCACTAAAGGCCCAAACCTGAAAACCCGGTAAATAGATTCGTTGTGTAGCGATTATGTAGATACTAACAGAATTCGAAATCTGAGGCTCTATTATAATGTAGCATCACCTTAATGCAATATCGAATTGAAATATATCACATTGACCACAGCATGCTGGAAATTATTAATAATAGCCGGTTCATGTGATAAATTCTTCACTTTAACCTCGCCACTTGGTTATTATTAATAATAACCGGTAATTATTAATAATAACCTATTTATCACTATGACCGTAACATATATATTTTTTGTGCTGTCACACTCAAAACAGCTGATTTTGTTCGACGAGGTTCGAGTGCCGCTATGGAACTTTGCCGCTCTAGTGCGGCAAAATACAAACTGCAAATTTAAAATACTAAGATCACCAGTTTGATTATTTGTTGATAAGGAATATCAACCCGTTTGTTATATCAAATTATAAAAACGATAAAGTGAGAAAATTGTAAATAAAGTATAGCGATGGGTGTAGTTTTATTTTAGTATGTTGGTACGGATGTGACATCTACAGTGTCATGAACAAATATACGTCTGTCAGAATTTGAATTAGCTGTTTAACCTTGACGTTTCGTCGAAGTGGTACCAACCTAACATTTCCTATACAGAAATATAACCATTTTTTAATTATTTTTTAGATACATATTTACTCAAAAATCAGCGCAAAAAACGTTGTATGTCACTCTTGCCGAAAACTACATAGCGCGACTCGCTCACATGCGACGCTCGTGCATTAATAGAGTTGTTTAATAAACGATTTCCTATTCACTAAACTGATTCATAAATAAACGATCGACGGAAAGTTATTTTATTACTTTAATTGCTATTTCTTATTTTATTGCGTTTGTATATCGCGGTGATAAATTAGTACATTGAATTTTTAAAATTTTCTGATTTAAATTTACATTGGTTACATATATACATATGTTAAAAATATCAAGATGGTTTCTTGATTGTCATTGATTTTTATTGCCGGGTCAGAAGGCGAATTGTTTTTTTTTATGAAAACACAGATGAAAAGTAAAAATATAGGTATAATTCATAACTCAAGGCGAAAAATACCAGACTCTCAATTAAAATATGAAATAACTTTCCGATTGGCCGTTAAAAGGAAACGGAATGCAACTTAGAAAAAGAATTTATAGGCCTTAAAATATGATTATTTACATTACAGCACACTCTAAATATCGCCTAAATGCAAGCTTACCAACTCAAAATAAGGGAATAACAGAATCGCTCGCGTACGGCTCGCGTATAAACTTCATGCTCGCAATTTATATCCTGTGCTCGTCAAATAATATTCTATTACTGCGTGTTTGCGTTATAAGAAAATGTCTTGCAAAGCGTCTCGTTGTTATTTTTTTGTGATATCGTCTAGAGACTCTAGAGCCTCATGTGGATGTTCTGTCATGTAGAGCTTTATATGAGCGAGTACGTAGTCGCTTCGAAAATATATTACTAGCAATACTCTACCATAATGATTTTATAATAATATCTCTTTAACCATTACAATTAATACTTTAAATTTATATATGACATTTTACTAATTACCGAAACAGTCTCAGGGGTAGCCTTAACAAGAGCACAAACATGCAGCAGCAATGATAATATTTTGCTTGTGGATGTTAGTTTAAAAGTTTAACACGTTTGTGTAGTACTTGGAGGTAAAACGTTAAGGTAGACTGGACACTTTGACAAACCCCTCAACTGTACACCAATTTTTCTATTTATTCAACGATCAATTACTTGCTGAACATTTTCAAACATTTGTGGTTTGTTTGAACAATCGTGTGCTACGCTTCATTCGTTATCTGAAATGTAGCAACCAAGAAGGATTTTTTTAAAATTTATTTATTGATTAGTAGATCGTCATCCACCATCTGAGCCAGTATAGCACAGACAAAAGAAATTACTTTGTTTGGCTCATTAGTTTCTAAATTGCTTTTGTCAATGATACATGGACTTACTTATTTACTTCATTCACAATAGAATTGATCGAATCGAATCAAGTCAATGACCCCTGTATCTCATACCTACGTGATTTAAATTATATAGGAAAACGTCACACCAAGCTTCCGCCATTTAAATAAGTTCTGCAGAATAACATAAACGAGTTTTTGTGTGAACTCTATTCTTACTACGCGATACTGCCCTATTTGGAAATACAGCGACATTATAACACTTCAGTGATTCAATTGAACAGTTCACAAACGAAACACCGATTGTAATTCAAACTGCCACAAAAAATCACCACAAATTGCACGAAA
The DNA here is from genome assembly GCA_964023965.1 of Melinopterus prodromus. Classification (NCBI taxonomy): domain Eukaryota; kingdom Metazoa; phylum Arthropoda; class Insecta; order Coleoptera; family Scarabaeidae; genus Melinopterus; species Melinopterus prodromus. The sequence continues at coordinate 27,796,181 of OZ030394.1, read as the reverse complement.
TGTCTGGGTTTAAGCCGCAGCACGTGTGCATTTCGGTAAATTTGAGCAATTTATTACTAATTCGAGCAAATATGCAGTCCTTGGTAACGAGTGAGAGAAGTCGGTCCTAAGGGGCACGCGACTAGCACCATCGAAGAGTTTCCACGGCCGTTTTCAGCGACGCTTGGTCGTATCTAGTGCGGACGCCGGCGGCGCACAATAGAGTTGACACGTGGCAGTTTGCCGAAGCCACGTGGTCAGCGTCTGTGGGACCAACGAGACGCGAAATGACGTTTTTTAACACCACCCCGCAATGGGAAAGCTCTTTGTAGTGGGACCTGTCAAGCGTTCACATGCAGATTAGTCAAATGAACCGTTTGAAATTGGCCAATTTTTAGTGAAACCGATTTATTGCACATGTATCACTTGCAGACTTCCATAGGGTTAATAGCTTGTCATTATTTTGCCTATAAAAGAAAATTCATATTTCATCTTTTTTATTACTTAGTATACCAAAAATAAAAGTCATGGAAGTGAATGTATTAATACTGTGGACCAATAAAATTGTTGCTTAAGAAAAAAACTAATGACAATCTAAAAATGCTGAACTTAGTTGTCAATCCAGCAAAGTGTGAACAGAAACAATAAAATTGCAAAAACCCTAAATAAAATACTAGCTCACAAAGACAACCCCAAGCAAGTATGGAATCCGCTCCACAAAATATTCTGAAGAGTAAAAAAATAAATAAAATGCTATGTTGAGAAGATTACGATCAGTATAGTAAAAGAAAACTGGACAGGTCTAGCGTCAATTTTGGTACATACGACAAAGTTCTAGATGAAGGAGTTCATCCGAATTACATGATGACAACAGCAATAAAACCAATATACACGGTCCTAAATATATACGACAACCTTTAAGGGCGCAGTGGGTTAATTGGATCATAAATGTTCACATATATTCATATATAACATATGCGCAAAACAGCTTAGTCTTAAAGTTATACGAAGATTTATAAACAATGCTATAATCGCTATATCTACAATACAAAGACGATAATAAATAAAAATAACTTATAGAAATTGTTGAAAATCTACACCGCCATCGTCAATGAAGCCTACTCTCCTTCATCGTGATGATTGGCTGGTGTGTTCAAAAATACCGGAGGTGTTTCGAATTGTCTAAATGATGCAAAGAAGTGATATCGGAGATCATCAACATGAACGGGAATCGTTTAAACTGTTGTAAGGTGATCCCAGGATAAATAATCTAAAGGGTTTCGGCCATCGCCGAGGCCACTCTTGTGGTCCTCCTTGGACTATCCACCAATAATTCTGATATTAGGCATCGTCCAAAAATTCACGAGCATCTGTGCTGGTGCACACTGTACAATCGTGCATAATAGTATATTATTACACAAGTTGTCAAATTCCTAGGAGGTCCGGGGTTCACACCCAGGACCAGCCGAAAATTCGTCCGGCGTCTTTCGGAAGAGACGAAAAACTGTGGGCCCCGGCAACCAGTTGAACACATCCCTGGTTGTCGATATTACTGTACAGTAGTGAGGGGAAAGCTCAAAGGGCCAACTGTGGCCTAGGAGCTGAGCGGAAAAAACCGCACCCTACCATACATAAGACGTCAAATTGCCTGATAATTAAACCAAGATGTCTTATAAAACGAGTGTAATATACTATTTTTTCTACTTTGCCTCATTAATTTTATATAAATTTAGAAATCGTGGTTAGGTACTATATTGCGGTAAATTAGAATGTAGGGTATTTTGCGGATACCATGTGGCAGTACTGTAGTAAACTGCCAACTTCGTAAGGTTAGAAAAAAATCATCACCAAATCTAATTGTGAATAATTCTACTCTACTGTAGCCTACAATTTTTAATAAATAATCAACGAGGTCGCAACTATGATCACAATAGAGCTTAGGGAAACAATATTAACCGGTAATGGCTACTGTGATAAAATCCTACATGACATACAGTGAATAAATGATATAGAATAATGTAGATATAGAAACATAACCTAAAAACTTTAACTTTAAAATACTGGTCTAATAATTATAATAATCATACTAGACGTGTTTGGCGGTGACTGATAGTTACTTCGAAGAATAAGAACTTACTAAAGAATTGTCATAGCGTTAACGTTTAATAGCGGTTTCCACCTAGTGCCTCTGGTTTATACAAGATTATACGCACATATAATTGAAACCAACTAATTTTAGCGTAGTAATTTATTAGAATAAATTATACTACGGAAAATTACATGCGATGAAGGTAACACAAATATGTTGCACACAACCAGAACGGAAACGAAATCGAAAGCGACGTACAAAAACCGTGTTACCGAAAACTTATACGTTACATAAACTAAGAAATCGTCAACACTTTAAATGTACTATAGCTTGCTCCGTGTATGTTAGATTAGATTAGATTGTGAAGAGGTGGCAATATGCTGCCTTATCCACTACGACCCTTACGGATCTTTTGTGGTGCTCATATCTTCTTAGATTGCACTCTCCAGCCCTGTCTTTTTGATAAGACTTAGTAGCTTTGAGAGTGGCTCCTTGATGTATCCTGCTGCACTGGGGTTCTCGAAGCCTGTCTGCTGAAATCGTATCCTTGCTAGGGCTTCGCAGTGGCATAGAACGTGGATCGGGGTTTCGTCGTCCTCCTGGCAGAATCTGCATGTAGCCTCTTCTTCTAGGCCTATGTTACTCATATGTTTTCTTAGCTTGCAGTGCCCTGTAAGTAGTCCTACTATGGTTTTGACGGACTTTCTGTCCCGGCCCAGTAGGTCCGCTGTGAATTTTGGCGATTGTCCCGGTAAGAACTGTTTTGCCTGTCTTTGTCCTGGTGAGTTTACCCACCATTCTTTGGATCTTTTTTCCACCCATCCCTTTATGGCGGTTTTGATGGAGGTTTTTGTAACTCCACAGGAAGGTTCCGGACCAATGAAGGCCGTTGACGAAGCCTGTTTGGCCAGTTCGTCTGCCTTTACGTTGCCCTTGTGGCCGTCGTGACCAGGGACCCAGGCCACCGTTACCCTCCTGTGACTGCTGAGCTCATTCAGAGCACACACGCAGTCCCACACTAACTTGGAGTTTACTTGTGTGGAGTCTAGTGCCCGTAGCGTCGCTTGACTGTCTGAATAAATGGCAATTGAGCGGGGTATGCCGTCCTGCCTTTTTATTTCTTCCACGCAATGGTGTACTGCTATTATTTCTGCTTGAAACACTGTGGTGGTACTGCTGAGGTTCACCATTACTGGTGCCCTATGCTTAGGTGCGTAGACTCCGGCTCCGACCCCCTTGTCTGTCTTTGAGCCGTCAGTGTACCAGATTGACTCTGCTTTTATAGGAGGACCTTTATCCCATTCCTTCCTCTCAGGTATACTGATTCTGTATTGTTTGTCGAAGTTAAATTTGGTGATCATTGCATCACTTGGCATACCCATTAGTGAGTCAGCTTTGATTTCCTTTATTAAGTTCAGATTCTCCGCCCCATGCGTTAGGCTTATAGGGGACTGATCGTGTGTTAGTCTATACATTACGGATCTTGCCACTCCTTGTATGTGTATATGTAGTGGTGATAGGTTTAGGATGACCTCCAACGCTGCTGTGGGACTCGTTTTCATGGCACCCGTGACACAAAGACATGCCAGCCTCTGTAAGCTTCCCAGGAGGCCGATCGTTCCTGTTTTCAGCGTTTTCGGCCACCATGTCACTGCCCCGTAGCTTATCATGGGGCGAATTACGCATGTAAATAACCATAGAGTCATTTTAGGGCTGAGCCCCCAGTTCCTACCGCACATGCGTCTGCATACACCTAGCGCAATGGTTGCCTTGGTGATGGTTTTCTGTATGTGGGAGTTCCAGTTAAGGCGGTGGTCGAAGGTTACCCCTAGGTATTTGGCTTCCTTGGCGAATGGAATCTGCACGCCTTCTAGCATTGGTGGCTGTAGGCCTTGTAGTGCTTTTTTCCTTGTAAAGACAACTATTTGAGTTTTTTGGGCGTTGACGTAAAGTCTCTCTTGTTTACACCATTTGTCTACTAGCTTGAGGGCCATCTGCGTTCGTTCTGAGATGACGCTTGTGTGACGCCCTCTGACGACTATAGCTAGATCGTCTGCGTAGCCTAGGCAGTCTATGCCTTTTGTGGCTAGTTTCTGAAGAAGGTCATCTACAAGGACCGCCCAGAGAAGAGGAGATAATACTCCTCCCTGAGGACACCCTCCCCCCGCCCTCGCCTCGACTGTAGCTTCGCCTATCGTGGACCTGATTGTCCTTCCTTCTAGGCTTGCCTTCACCCATCGATTCAGCACAGGCGGGACGGTCCTTCTTCTCAAAGCCTCGACTATCGAGTTTGTAGTAGCGTTATTGAACGCTCCTTCTATGTCTAGAAAGGTGACTACAGCTATCTCTTTGTCCTCAATCGACTTTGAGAGTAGCCTGTTTAAGTCGTCCAACGCCGAGTCTGTTGACTTCCCCGGTTGGTACGCATATTGTCTTTTGCTAAGAGGGTGTTCCGATAGGATCTCCTCTCTTATGTACCTGTCCACCAGTCTCTCTAATGTTTTCAGCAGAAAAGAAGAAAGGCTAATCGGTCTGTATGACTTTGGTGTTTGATCTGATACTTTCCCTACTTTGGGTATGTATATAACTTTAACCTGTTGCCATGTAGTGGGTATGTAGCCCCAGGCTATACAAGCCTTGTAGATCTTACATAAGTGGGGTATTAATACCTCCTCACCCCTTTGTAGAAGAGCCGGATAGATTCCATCTGGTCCGGGTGATTTGAATGGCTGGAATCTGCGCAGTGCCCATCTAATCCTATTTGGTCTTGTAATCTCTGTGGCCAGTTGCCAATCTCTCTGATCCGGCCGTACAAGCCTTTGATCTGGATTATTGGAGCCTCTGGAGTCTGTCAGAATTGATGAGGCTGGAAAGTGGACTTTTAGTAGTTCCTGGATACTTTCCTCATATGTCTCAGTGTAGCTGTTGTCTGCTTTCCTGATGAAACCCACTTCAGTCCCGGAGTGACCCTCTTTGGCTAAGACTTTATGGATTCTTGAACATGTGGGGGTGTCAATTACCTCCTCACAGAACTTCCTCCAGGAATTCCTTTTTGTCTTTCGGATTTCCTTGTTGTACTGAGTGAGCTTGGTTTTATAGGTTTCCCAGGTTTGGTCACTTTTGGCCTTGTTAAATAGCCTTCGAACCTCGGCCTTAAGCCTTTCTAGGTTCTTGTTCCACCAGACCGTTCTACCCCTTTGTCTTTTTATCTTTTCTGAGCAGTTTTCCAAGTAAGCGGCCCTGATAGCCTCATTGACTTGCTCCACTGCCAATTCCAGACCTTCCACCTCCCTGGCAGGCGGTGTACCCTTTTCGAGAGTTTCCCTGAGTGAATCTATAAATCCTTGCCAGTTTGTCTTTCTTGGGTTTCTGTACTTTGCTTCAGTGAGAGAGGTGTTTAAGTTAAACCGAATCTGTCTGTGATCAGAACATGAAAGTTCGTCTGACACGTGCCAATTGCAAATTATGTCGCTTATTTTGCAAGTGCAGAGAGTTAAGTCTAAGACTTCCCTCCTTGTTTTAGTAACAAAAGTGGGTTTTTTACCGATATTAGCTACTAGTATCCCGTTACACGATAGGAATTGTAAAAGGGACTCACCTCGTCCGTTGACGTTTGTGCTTCCCCAGACGTTGTGGTTCGCGTTGGCGTCGCATCCTATTAGGAGTTGATAGTTCCTTTCCTCGCAGTATGCAACTATGTCGCTTATTATGCGAGGTGGACATACCTCATCTCCCGGGAAGTAGGCGGAGCATATAATCCAGCTCTTCCCTCCTTCCTCTGTGGGTGCTGATAGGATACCTGTAACAACATCCCCGGTAGAAAGTGCCGGTATTAGTGTACATTTAACCCTGTTGCTGTATACTATACATGCTCTAGGCTTGTTGTGGCGATAGGCCTGCAACTTCCCCTTTGTGTAACCAGGGTTCCTGCAGGAGGGCCACTTCTAGGCCTTCTCTATTGAACCTCTCAACCAGCGTAGCCGATGCAGCTTTTGCATGGTGTAGGTTCACCTGCAGGACCTTGATTTGGTTGGTTACGACGTCGAAGTCGTAATGTCGGATGTCGGAGCCTCCCTGACAGCCTCGCCCTCTTCCATGGGATCCCCCCGCCCAGCGTCGGAAAACTTCTTGAGCGGGCTGATACCACTTCCGGAGGGCTGGTCCAGTGGGGTTGCTTCCGGTCTCTCAAGTTCTTCCTCTTCAGCTATGGGCTTGGATTCGGATGAACCTGATGTCGTTGGTTGGTCAGCGGCTTCTGGATCTTTTGCCTTGGTGCCTTGCTGTCCCAGTTTTTTGTTTCCGTCTTTGATTCGGAACCGAAGTCTTCCCATGCCAAAGTACGGATTCATGTTTACCTTCTTCAGTTCTTCCATTGACTCCTTGTCTATGGAGAACGTCCAAAGTGTGCCCTTTTCCGATGGTGTTGTACCCCATACGGTCCATAGGCTCGTTCTTAGGCCACGATTGCCCACTCTCAGTCTGCTGAGGATCTTCTCAGCTGGGAGTTTTTGCCCATTCTCGTCTGGGACGAAGACTGTGCATGCCCACGGCCTAGGAATATCCTCACCGTCCAGGGTTGTGAGGGTTGCCCCCTCCCATGGAGCAAGCGTTGGGACAAGATTCCATTGTGCGATAGCCATTGTGCGCTTTCGGTGTCCGCGCAGGTTATTACTAGGTAACCCGGTCGGTGCGTGCATTTTGCGAAGCGAACTTGAGGTCCTTGCTCCGGAATGTCGTCGTAAGCTCCCATACTGGAGTCTTGGACTGCTTTGAGCTTATCCGGTTCCATCTGGGTGGCAGGGTAGTCAGAGCATACCACGGCAATCTTTTGTTCGGAAAGCGCCTCCTTGAAGGTCTGGCCCTGTATGTTTATATTCAATTGCATACGCAATTCCGCAGCAGTAATTGAAATCGTTCATATCTACGATGTAGGTTTGATTTTCGCTTAACTCCTTATTCAGGGAAATGTGGTCCGGTCATTGAATTATATCTCAAAAAGGGGATTTAATGTTTAGTTGACAAGAATGATGCACGATCACTTACCAGATTCGCAAAACATCACCGAAAACGTCTTGCTGGCGTATTTTGATGAACAAAGCAAAACTAAGAAGATCTGATACAATGTGGCCAATCTTAAGCTTACTAAAAGCGGTGTTACAATTTGCTAATTATAACACCGAAAACAGTGTTAGAATGTGTGCATTGTGAATGCAAAGTAGAAAAAACATTTCAATCGTACGGTACACTGCAAAAAGAATTACAAATTAATGCAACAGAGGATTGAAACATGAACCAGAGTTGGCGGCGATTATTTAAAAAAAAAACTCTACTAGGTAGCCAGGATATTTTGCAACTTTTGACAGTATTCAGAACGTCAGCCTTTGCGAAACGTCAATTCAACACGCTAATGCATGGAGAATTGCCATGAGGAGGAGAAACATGCGCGCACTTACATACGCTAGCTGAAACAATATTGAAAAGCAATATTTCGAGTGCGGATAGGAATGTTGTTATGTTTTCGCGAATAAATACAAGAAAAATTGGAAGACGGTATGTTAACCTTAAAACTTATTTGGAATATTTAGCATAATTCTTTATAATCTTTTGTAGGTAGCACTGAAGACGGGGTAAAACCTGAAAATAGTATGTTAGAAGCCAATATAATATATTAATCATCAGAACCAACCACCTATTTATTTTATCATACTTAGTATGACAAGACTCCATATTTAAAAGTTTCGTGACGAAACTTAGTGCTGAAATGCTTTCTGTTGAAAAGGGTCCTAAGAGGTTTAGTCTTAGCATTTTTGAAACATTTTGCAAATAAGCCGCTATTTCTGGAAATTTGTCGAAATAGTTAAATAATAAATTACACTAGAAGGAATTTTGAATAATTTATGACTATGACATTTTTTTGGTAAAATGAATAGTTTAGCTAGCCAGTATTTGTCAGATATTGTGATTCTAATGACAGTAGGTAGTGACAAATGCTGATGTTTTGCCATTACCTACTGTAAATATAACCAAAAGATCTGTCTAGTTCTAGTAGTTTTATTTAAATGCAGACATGGCCAATCTCGACCAAATCGAATCTCATGCAGCTAAACTATTATGTTTATATATGGTATGATAAAGTCATGTGCCTGGCCACATCAGATTTTTTTACACGCAGAGTTGAGACTTTTATGAAAATAAGTACATACTTGATAAAAATTTACTTCTACCATTATCACCTATGTACGAAGCTAATGAAGGAGAAATAATTATTATATTTTTCCTAATGTGGCCACTAGTAGTTAGACTGAGTGTTAGAATAATGAATCGTTGGATGATCCGGTACGTTGACAATTGGAAAGAAGGGCTGCAAAAGGCGGGTGGGTTTTGCCTTTTTATGGTATTTATTCAAATTTTTTAGTGCTTTTGCCAATCTTCAGGGCACCTTCAGAAAACCAAAATTAAAAAAAAAAAAACGAAGTCCGACGTTAGCAGATTCACAACAACTTCAACCAAGGTAGCATACTACAAAGAATCAGCTATCTGTATGTTTAAAAATAGGGTTAGTCGAAAAACATCATAGAACCAGGACGCTTCAAGGGAGTACAGGTTTTCGGTCTAGTGTGTTCCTAAAGAAGTACATTAAGCTAAAAAAGCTCAAAATCGGCATAATGCCAAGGAGTCTAGTGGTTCATTACTTCCGGTTTCCAACCCAACATGCAAATTATAAAAAAATAATATAATATTATTAAAATATTTGGTTTAAATTATTAGTAATGAGTAATTTAATTAGAATGTAAATATATATTTTAACAATATTATGCATTGAGAATGACAAATACGATTCCATTTCAATAAGCATATTTCGGATTCTCAACTAAAAAATCACAAATGAATATAGACATAACTTTTGTTTATTCATCCCTGTACTTTTTCTTAAAGTGTTATTTGCATTTTTTAGTTTGTACAGGTGTACACATCCTCGTAATACAAAAGTATCGTAAGAAAACTTTCTATTTATCTGTGCGCAAAACAAAAATTGAAATTGACCGGAAAACTGTTTTCCAGGAAATGTCATACTGAGTAAAAACTTTTATATAGACTTATGTGTTTTCTTTATCCCTTAAAAAGATACAGCCGTTTGAAATACATATTAACAAAACTGTATTTTAAATTGATTTAACTTCTTTAGGTATTAAAAACGTAAAAAAACATTCAAACAAAACAAAAACGGTAAAAAATGTAAGGGTATTAAAAACGGTAAAAAATCGAAACTTTTCATTCAGACATTAACATTTCGACAGACATTTTGCATACTGATAGAAAATTTTTCTTAAAAGTTTAATCTGTTTTTTGTTTCTTTTTGGTTATTCAATTTACGTTTAAATTTTGATTTTTTTTGCTAAAATTTGATTTGTTGTTAAACCGAACCACTGAGTGTTACATTTACCATGTGACAATATTGATAATTTTCCGTGAAAAAGGTGCAAAATATCAGAAAAGTGACCTAATTCAAAAGCTATTGAGCATAAAAGTACATAGGAGTTCAGTATTTTTTCCATGAGTGAACATATTGAAATAAAATTTCAACTTATACGGAATAAATGTGACGACCGTTATTATGCCCTATTCACATAAGTGACTGATATACGGATTATATATATATTGTAGGCGTCGAATGATGATTCGTAGAATCCCTTTGATGTTCGACACTCCTTCTTTACGAATCCGAGTTTAATATGCCTCTCGCTGATAGTGTCAAATATGACGTGTACGAAACGATACCGAATTGAGATGTCAAAGGCGGTATTTCGAGGCGCGTGCCGGTCACGTGCAGGCGATATTAACATTGTGACCATCGAGTCGAACGACTACCAGACACCCCCGACACCGAATTTATTACAGGCGCAGTTTACAGGGCTAAGACCCATCAAATTGCACTGTAATGCCATTCGATATGCGAATTTGTATCACTGCTAAGTAGGATCAGATCGTCAGCCCTATAGACAATGGGTCGCGTGGCTCAACTTTCGTACGTGTCACTCAGTGTTATTAGTTATTTTATGATTTATCAGTATGAAGTCAGTACCATTTACACATCTAGAAAATTAATCATAACGGGGTATTAATGCATAACGCTCTATGATGGTAAAATGGCAAATAATAAATAATAAATTAAAGTAGAGGAAATTTTGTATAATTTATGCCTATGATATTTTTTGTAAAATTACTAATTTAGCTTCAAGAGCAAATTCTATTTGATCGAGATCGGTCGCATCTGCATTAATATGAAACTACGTAATAGCCTGGATTTGCCAAATATTTTTTGTGCTTTTACCACAGAAATGTCTATGGCTGTCACACTCGAAAACAGCTGATTTCATCAGAGGTTGGAGAACCACTATTGAACGTTGCCGCTCTAGTGCGGCAAAGTACAAAATACAAAATTCAAATAAAATAAGATCACCAATTTGATTGTTTGTTGATAAGAAGTATCAACCCGTTGTTATATCTAATTGTAAAAACGATAAATTGAGAAAATTGTAAATAAAGTATAGCGATGAGTGTAGTTATATTTTTTCTACTTTGCGTTCGTTATAAACTCATAACGAAACTGCTTTCGGTGTCGTTATGAAAACACAAGATCACAAACTTTTAGTAACTTTTAGTTTTCCAAGATTGATGAAATTGACGTCAAGTATCAAATAAGGCTGACATCTCAAGCGCTATTGGCTCGCTTCAATCATTCAATCGTATTTGTGAATTTTACTACAACTACCAACTGTTGAAGAAAAATATTACTCTAGATTGTAAGATGACAACCGCAATTTTTGACATTTATGTAAAATTAATGTCGCAAAGTAGAAAAAATAGTATATAACACTCGTTTCATAAGACGCATTGACGCACTCGTTCCATTTGGGCACTCCTCCCAATTTTTGTCTTATAAAACTTGTATTACAATATACTATAGTATGTTGGAACGGATGTGACATCTACAGTGTCATGAGTGAATATAAATCTGTCAGAATTTGAATTAGCTTTTTGAACTTGACGTTTCGTAGAAGTGGTATCAACCTAACATTTCCTATACAGAAATATAACCATGTTCGATTTTTTTTAAATACGTATTTCTCAAAAAGCAACACAAAAAACGTTGATGCCTCTCCTGCCGAAAACTACATGGCGCGACTCGCTCACATGCGACGGCGACGCTCCGCCATCGGTGACAAGCCGCATCACCGCTCGTCGCGCTATTCCGTACTTTCGGCACTTGTGAGATAAATAACTATTATTCTGATGACAGTAGGTAGTGTCAAATGCTGATGCTTTGACAATACCTACTATTGATACTATTGACTATCAAAATATCTGTCAAATCCTGGCTAACTAGTTTAATTTTAATGCAGACACGATTTATCTCAATCAAATAGATTCTCATGGAACTAAACTATTAATTTTATATTTTGTATGATAAAGTCATGTGCCTGTCCACATCATTATTTAAGTAAACTCTTAAAACAGCTATACGACCGTAATACAGTTATACGTACCTTAATACTAAATGTGGCATAAAATTAGGGAAAAACCCTCGAAACAATAAAACCCCATCGTCACTTCTTACAACACTGACAAATATTACTGGCAACACTTTAAAAATACGAAATGAGATACTCTAATGAAATGACATTCACAAACACTTAATACGAGTTGGGCGATTTGGTGATCGTCATACTTGTTTCCGCTTTCCAAAATCCTTGTCTATTACTCTCTCTCGCCAACATTAAAAAACTGATCTGTCTTAAGAAGTTTTGTACCAACTTGACATATATATGTGCGTCCACTATTAAGACTAGGTTTTTTACCTATGCGATGTAGGTGTCTCTAAAGTCTTGAATAGCTATCTGTCTGATAGCGATCCTTTAGTTACAATATCTATGATTTGAGAACCTCATACTTTCCTGTGCTAATAATGTTATCCACAATAACAAAAAAAAAAACACAGGGAAGAGTGGTACTCAATTAAACAGATTTTTTCTTGCTGCACAGAGAAAATATTTGTGACAAAAGTTGACAGGGCTAGAGGGGGATAAACGATAGCGATATTATCAGCTTTCGATTCAAACTGGAAGCCCTTCCGGTTTGACCGGAAGTGGGTGATCTTCATACGAGATTTGGAAATAATCTAGTTGTATGAGGTATCATCGGAAAGCTATTTTAAAACTAGATTAGTTTTTAATTTCATTTCAAACTGGTCTTTGATTTGAAGTTTACCTTATTTATTTATTTAGTAGAACTAAAAAGAACCTGAAGTTATTCTTTAGTTAACGTGATCCGATTTCAACAACAAGCGATAGATGATATGATAGCCAATGGACTCAATGCATAATTCTATAGATAGCTGTTTATCCTTTGCTGGTTTAAACGCGGTTTATGCCAGTATAACTAGTAGGATAGTTGATCTCAGAATAAGTAAACCTATGCCGCCTCCCATTGGTTATTGTTTGTTGTTTATGTCGCCAGTACTAACTGCTTATGCTGGTGTTTATAACAATACTTATTTATACGTGGTTTAAAGAATGTTATAAAGTGTTTTGTAACTTCAGACAGTTAAATATCACCGGTGATATCAGGTGACCATTCAGTTGTGGTAAATAAATACTTTGTTTTTGTTTTTATTATTAAATATTAATTCATTATTAATTGATTTTATTTGCATTCTATATAATTTATTTTTGAGGATAAATTTGACTTTGTTACATTATGTCTTCGTGTATGTGAACTGCAAAAAATAGTGCTACACAATAAAACGTGTTCCATTGTGCACTACTAGTGAGTGTTCTATTCTGTACCACACAATTTTTTTTCTTTACCAGTGAAAAAGTATTGCGGGTGATTCAACAAACATAAAATAGGCAGAGTATTCGTAGAGGACAATAAAATATCAATAGAAATTCCATAAAAATAAAAACAACTGTGTACATATAATGTAATTTTCACATTTTTAAGCGCAACTAAAAGTAAAACTTATTAGCTGACAAATATTAAACTTGCATAGTTAATCTTCTGTCCTTTACATGTATCCATATAGGCACATTAATAGCAATCTACTAACACATGCAGACTATGCTGCCCAGAAAATTATACTTTTGCGCGTTATTTTGCACGTGTTCCATTGTGTACCACTCTTCCCTACTAATAAATTTGGAATAAAACTAGTATATATCAGCCACAGAATAGTTATTCCGTCCCATAATCGATATTCAAATTATCTGCCCTCTATAAAATTGCAAATTTGCAGCAGTAAATGTTTAAGATTTGAACCGGAATTGAACTTTTTGTGTGTTTACGTCGTTAAATCGCTCCCGAAGCGGATATCTTACTTTGCATATCGGAAGCCGTGGAAAAAATTTACATATCAAACACTCCGTCGTGCATCATCCGACCACCTAATGCATACCGATACGGAGCGGAGTTTATTCTAAAATTATTCAAAATTTTTTCGCTTTGTGTACAGGATATCTCTATTTCGTTGTTTTCTTTGTATGTGGTCGCATTTGACCAATGGCGACAGAAGCAAATTTGGCGGCGCGGTTCGCCGGTTCAGCGTAGATTGCGCATTTGTCTTTGGATTGGTGGGCTTTACATCCGTGACGCAACAACAAATGCGCCCTACTAGCAACGCCACTTCTTTGGCCCCAGGCCACCCCAAGCGCTCCCCAACGACCCTACGAATATGAGAAAGTATTTCCAGATTTATCGCCAGTTGAACGTTGCTGATATAAATCAACCTGAATTGATGATTGCGGAACACGAGCTGGATTTTACTTCAATTTTTAGGTCTCGGGTCCAATATTTTTAGTTTACGTTCAACCTCTTCTCCCCATTTTCATTTTCTCGGTATGTTACGAACGCGGTTATTCCATTTGTTATGAGTGGGTTTTCTCGCATATTTCTTTGCAATGTATCACTGAGCATTTTGTCGGCGTTAGTTTTGCGTGTTAAAACAAAATTACTATGCACATAACACTTACAGAAAGTAACATAACATTCCGTGGGAATCAGTCCCACGGAAGTCACAGTACGAAAATAATATTTTGGATTCTGCCTCGAGTAAAAGTTGATGCAATCTAACACCGCTGACCATGTTGTCAGCATTTTCAGAGATAACTGGGTGGTATTCACTCAGCCAAGTTGTTCCCTGACAATTTTATTTATAAAGTCGTAAAACTGCTGGAGTAATGAGAGAGAAAAGTGAAAAATAATTTGAATCACATAATGTGAAATAAAACACTAAAATTAAGAATTACCTGTGTTAGGGCAAAATCTGAAACGTATAAAGTGGAATAAAACTCTTGGAAAACCGTTGCAGTTTAACACTTACTCATCATCACTAAAGCTGTGATTTTATGCCAAATGCATATTTTGTAATATTGATTTGCGAGCAAGTTATTTTGTGTATCTACAAGAGTTCGGTAAAAATAAAGCATTTGAGCTTAATTTCAATTTGCATATTTAGCATATTTATTCGTTTTCAAGCATATTATGAAGAATATTGCATATTTGGTCATATTTGCATATTTGGTCATATTTGCATATTTTTGTCATTTTTTTGCTTCCTTATTCTTTATTTTCATAAAGGTCAGAATCGTTCCGCTACACAGTAGTGAAGGAGTGCGTAGGGGTTCCCCCTCCATGTATAGGTTAAAAGCACTTTTCTACCAACGTTTCCTTAAGCAATAAAGCATTGGATCTTCGTACATTTCGTATTAATTTGAGGTTAACGCAATGCCAAGACAAATTGTGTAGTGCCAATGTGGATCAAAGATTATCCTGCACCCATTCTAAATAATGGCAGCGTGTTCTCTAACTACTCTGTAAAAAATTACATTCATTAGCATGTTTTTTTGTAGTTTTTATGTTAAATTCTTATCTATTTTCGATACCATGCAACAAAAAATTTCATCTTTACCACAGCTTACATTACACCAATCGTTTGCGTCAATTTCAAAAAATGAAGGCGCAGATTTATTCCGTTTTGACTTATGCAATGCATAAATTAGTTAATTTTTTGTACCAGTTGTCTGTACATGTTTCTGTCAAATATGTTATCATTTGTGCATATTTAGTAAGATTAAGTGCATATAATTTACAAAATATATGCATATATATGCTCTAATCATCACTATTGGAGTAAATTTATTGTTTGGACAGAAAAGCACTTAAGCGTTAAACTCTGCACTTCCTTTCGCAATGACCCATAATCGTATTTGTGAATGACATATTTTGGACATTTATATTTTTACACATATTTTTACTATTCTTTTGTAAACTATGGGAATCTTGGAATGTGTTTCTGTTTCTCAACGTTATCAAAATTTAATACATATCTTTTTCTTGCATTTATATTTATTTATTAAAAAAGTAACACAATTTTTATTTAGTAGATTTATTTATGGTGTCCGGTTTAGTAAAATAATTTTAACTCATCAAACCTAATTTAATTTTAATCTAGCTAATAAATTTACTTAATCTAGTTAATACATACATTCTAATCAATCCGAGTTGTTCTGTTTGCAACGTATACTGACAAAATAGCCCGCAATACAAACTAAATGAAAAGTTAATCAAAGGACTTGAATTTAAGTAAAAGGGCATGCTGGAAGTTGACAGAAGTAGCACGTGTAATTTGATCAAGTCGACGTCTAACAGGATGAAAAGGGTTTCCACCGGCTCCTCCGCCATGTTAATAAAATTTGGCACATCTCACATGAGAGATTTTTGATGAAATTACTTCTTCTTTGAGCAAATTACCGCAGTCTCTGACAGACCGCTCTCTTTTCAGCAATGTAACCGCCAGATTACATATACCGGGCCCTAGAAACACAGAAGTCGACCAAGTTAATTTCAGAATAAACACCGAGGGTTGAATATTCAATTAGTGGCAGAATTCTTAATGTGTTTACGGGACTTGCCTGCTTCTCTCTGACTGGTTATGCTGAGGTAAACATAATGAGTTTTTCAAATTATTTTTTTTCAGTTCTACAGCAGTAAGATAAATATTTCTCATAGAGAAACTGCTTAAAATGATTGACAGAAAAATAAAAAAAAATGATAAACTGAAATTAAACAAATCTAAACTATTTTGCACAATGGCGCGGCCCTAACAAACAGCTTTTAGTAGTTTGTACGCTAAATAACATATGAAATAATTATTGATATAACGATTTTATTTACTTCTCATTTTAGAAACATAATGTTTGTTCGTTTTTGTCTGGATTCGTATTCAGCGCAATTAAAAACGATTACTCATTTTTTATTCATAAAATCCTTGTTCATCAGCATCATAATTTTGATAATAATTGTTATGATATAATCATTATGATTTGCAATTTTTGTTTTTTCTTGAAAATATTTTTATGTAAACCTCCAAATTTCAGAGACAAAACAATTCCGTTTCATTTAAAAAAAAATGCTGCATATAATGAAACAGAATGCCAACTGTACAAGTCTAAAAATTTGTTTGTTTAATAGTCTTGAAATTTGACTTCTATTGGTTCTAGTTCTATGTTGTCCTATGTTTGAAGTGGGTTAAAACAAATTTCTATTTAGAGTAGAATGTTTTATGAATTTAAAAATACAAAAAAATTGCATAGAACGTATTCATAATTTTGGACTACATCTATCAAATAATTTCCGTTCTAACAATACCGATTGAAAAACAGATTAAAATAGCCCAACCAGTATAGTAGGGTGAATCGCTTTTTATACCTAAGAATTATATTATTTTTTTTTAATAATCAAATTTGCTTCCTGGAAAGTCGGTGCTCTATGGTGTAACAGGTATTGCGTACAAATTTCAGAAAAAATATTAATAACTTCTATTGCCCCAACGTGAACAAAGATTCAAAACTTTGATGGAATACTGTCTGCAAGTATTGGTGTTACTTTTCCATGTCACCCACAACACAATCACAGTATGCTTGATATAAAAGTATATTATTTAACAAGCACATACAAATCTTGAGCATGAAGTTTATACACAAACCGTAGGCAAGTGTATAAATAAACAAGCGATTTATATCCGTTATGTGCGAGTCAATACGACGTTTTATCTAAGACTGATAAATTCCATATTATATCAAATATTTTAAATATATTTGTCAATTGTAGTGAGGCGAACTGTCAACCACCGTAAGTGTTGATAGGAGCTTTGTATGATTGCTAGTTTCTTTGAGAGAAGTCATTATTCGAAAGCACGAAAGCATG
The DNA here is from genome assembly GCA_964023965.1 of Melinopterus prodromus. Lineage (NCBI taxonomy): Eukaryota > Metazoa > Arthropoda > Insecta > Coleoptera > Scarabaeidae > Melinopterus > Melinopterus prodromus. The sequence continues at coordinate 27,778,849 of OZ030394.1, read as the reverse complement.
GTTATACAAAGCTACTGTCATAATATTTGGCGAATATCAACTAGGGATTAAATAGTCAAAGATTCGTACATCGCAAACTTTATAAATGTTTCATAGATTTAAAAAAAGAAACGTTATGTCATTATATACACATATGTAGGAAAAATAAATTTATTACGGTAAACATGTGTTGCTTCTTCAGCGATCTATAGTGGAATCGTTTTCAAGTTGTAAGTACAACATTCATACCGTAGGGGTATATTTATTTATTCATTAGAACAGTTAATATAATGGGTCTTTAAAAACACCAGAGCGGGGGATTTGCCGCTAATTTACCACGGACCTAATCCATCCTAACCAGACCCAAACTAATCCAAGTCATCCCAACCTTATATAATGAAGGAAACTGCATCGTAGAATTTCAGCCAGAGAAGGAGATGCAATAGTGTGAAGACTGCTCTCGGAAGCAGACAGAATTTATAAACACATATTTTAAAAAGTGAAGCTGTGGGCACATACAGCGACTACAATATGTTTGGACTTTATTTTGATGGTCGCTAAGGTCGTACGACAACTGAAAATCGATGTAAAGTTGCCAAGAGCACATAAGTTTGTTAAAAGAGCCTGGTTCCGTTTATATCGAACGTGTTTCGTTAACTTAATAGATTCACAAACAAGCGCAGTTGGTTGTGATAGCACGGTGGCCAATACTGGCAACATATGGTCTGATACGGATTTTATCGGGGTACAAATGAAAAAAAAAAAAAAGTCCGGTAACCGTTTTTTTGCTTACTACACTCAAATGAACTGCGTAAACTGTTGGATAAATCGACAACTGCCCGGCGAACTTTTGCTGGTCCAATTGATATAGAAATACCTTAGAAAAACGCAATCCAGGAAAAATTGTATACTCAAGGTGACCACCAACAGGAAACATAATTCTGCGGTTATATATGGCTTCTGATTAATCTTCAAATCTAGAAACTTAAAAAAAAAATATTTCAAAAGTGTAGGTGTGGTTCCATATAAAGCAAAACCCTGAAGTGTCAGTGGATCGAAACCTTTCTATAATTTTATAGCTCAATCTCGATATTCATCAGAAAAGTTAAAACATAATCGATCCAATGATTCCGCGGAATGAATTATATGGTCATGCCAAAAATGTTTTGAAAAAGCAAAATATTGATACAAATAAAAATGCTTTCGATTGCAACTGGTTTTTTATGCCAACTCAAGACAGGTATCGGTGAAATATCTCGGGCTCTATGTGGCTAATATAATTCGGTCAAATCCGAATCTAAGGTCACTAATTAATCAACTGTATTATAGTCTATACAATTAATTTTAGTTTGCCTGTCTGTTTAGCTGTTTTTTATGTATTTTATCAAAACATAATAGAAAATAACAAAAAAATATCTTGCAAATTTTTTCCCTTTTGTTGTTTTTCACCCTCTTAGTAGCTACATTTCACAGAGCACCAATTCCCCACCAAGCAGTTTTCAACTTCAAATTTTCATAATTTCGATCCATCCTAGTGACCGCGTAAAGTATGAAAACATGGTAAATCTCTGAGAAAAGTTAAAAAATTCTTGAAAACGTCGATTTTTTGTCTTAATGGTAGCAAAAATACTCTATGGTATTACATAAGAACAATTCCGAAGCAAAGAATTAAAAATTGTAAAACTAATGATAAATCCGGAGAAAATCGCACATGAAAAAGCGCTTTGGAATGAATTATTTGCCCTGATCCGGACTAAAAAATGTCTATCATGTAAGGTTTTCGCAGAAATAGATCAAAATGTCATTTTAGTTCACAAATGGAATACCCAAGAAACGTCCACAACTTTTGATTTTGATGTAGCAACCCTAGCAACTAGGTGTAACTGTTCCAATACGTCAGTTTCAAAATTTACGGTTTTACTTCGTTGATCCCGTCGGCAACATCACATGCTGGTCAAACAAAAGACTCCTATACTGTAGCTTCAAGAGGGTAACAAATATATCACTTTACTTTGGTTTCGGACACCTACAAAAGACACCTTAGCGCTGCATCATAGATTAATTTGTAACAGATATTCTGTGACCGATTCTTTGCGTAAAGCACCCCAAGATCAGATACTTTACAGTCTCCTTTTGCACTTTGTCGCTTTCTTGTGCGCATAAAATGCGTTAATAGTGTCTCCATTCGACCACAAATTTAAATCCTCCCTTATCTAGCGGTATTGAAAACGGTGTGCCCCTCTGAATAGCTGTCGGCAAACAAGAAAGTGTGTAGGATCCGAAAATTGAAGGGCAACTAGGTGACAAGTAATGGAGGAAAATCTAGCACGCGCGATTGCTCGGGTACCTGGAAGGGCCGTAGATGGCTCCTCTCGCATTGCACAACCGTCGTTTGTTCTCGTTTTTATAATCACCGCAGACTGTGATCCGGTGGAGCGTGCTTGATATGCAACTGTTTTTCAATACGCCGTTGTTCGCGTACATTGTATGCGTCGATCCTCTCTCTTTTTATTCGCATTGCCTTCACCGATGCGTGTTTGTTTTGCGGCATTCTTTTAGGAGTTTTAACAGTGGCGGGAATGAATAGAGGCGGCCGTTCGGCTTCTCTCTGTGTATTTTCCATTAGTTTTTCGAAAGAGGCCGCCGATCCGGGTGTGCATACGTGCACATAGATATTTTTTATTTTGCGAATATTATGTTTCCCTTTTTGCGGCGAATACAAAGGTACTAAGACGGGCTCAAATATTCTGTTCTCTTTATTCAGATTCTCTTTGTAGTTATTGGGGTACGGAATACGTGGTTTTCTATTATATCTGGTAGTAAAAATGATACAAAAATGAACGCTGTGTTTGATTTGATGTGCTAATATATACTTTTGACTTTCAACGACTGAAGAAGGGAAATTAGTTCAACGACTGAAGAAGGGAAGTTAGTTCGTGCAATTTTTCGTAATTTTTCGGCTACCTGACAGTAGTTATAAGCTCTTTGAAGTCAAAGTTATCGCCGAAGAAACAGGAATTACAGTGCTGAAAACCCTGATATAGTACTTGGTAGGTGAGGGATACGTCAAGTTTAATCAGTAACATCAACAAATCACCGCTTAGCTGATGTAACTACTAAGTTATACTTGAAGTAGCCCATTCTCAAAGGTACATTTAATTAAATAAGAAAAAAAACTATTTTTTCCTTTGAAAAATTCAGTATATTTTAATTATATTTTAATTAATAAGTACCGGTTGAGATCCAATAGATCATCGTTAGCTTATCTAGATAATATCACCATTTGCTCTGAGGATGATCTGTATATAAAAAACCGGCACTTATATATAGAATATTTTATAGGAAAGCGAGGTTTATATTACTTATTTAACTAACTTAAGGGGGAAACGTCGTATAGATGGCAAAAAATAGGAAAACTTTGGGATTTTTTTCCGAAAAAACTATACAATATTTTTATTTCAAATTTTGACTGTACATTCTTGAGTATTTTGACCATACCATAATTTTTTTTATTGCAAAATTTTACTTAAGGGCGCCGTAAAAAAATAAATTACACTGAAGGCTTTTTTCTTCCCAATCGGCGCGTGATTTTGTGTCTGCTGTGTCCTTCTGAAATATACCAACATGATTTTTGTTTGTTTCCATACCAATAACTGGTCCACTTATATAATTTTAAAGTATAAAAAATGGCGAATTTTAGAAAAAATAAATATTGAAATAGTTTTTTTATTATTGTTGCAAAAAGTGGCTAAATAATTTGTTGTTGCAAAATCCAATAGGTATGTCGAATAGATGATTAAATTATCTTTCAAATGGAATGTTTTATTCATATACGTTGAAAACTCGCTGAACAATTTCACGCGCCAAGTCGGAAATGTAGACAACACAGTTTCTGAGAAAAATGAGATTGAAGTTCGGGGTAGACGAAAATCATATTTTTACTTTGCTTTACATTTTCGATGTTTTTGCTATTCAGCGATGCCTGGGCCATAAAAAAGGTCAGCTTCGGGGTCAGATCCCCCCTCAGCAGGGTGCCTCTGTATTCGAGCACATTCAGAGCGGCCCTCCCGACTGTGCCGTGCGCACTATTAACCTGCTCAGCGCGCCGAAGGACCTTAGCGAAAGTACCTATATCTAAGCAACCGCTTGGATCGATTTTTCGACCCATCTATACGAGGTTCCCCCTTAAGGTATAAGTGGCTTTGAAATGCGTTGGGGAAACTTTTTGTAAACTTACATGACCATTTGATCAGAGATGGACAAGTACGGTCAGTCGTCAAAGTGAATTCTTTTGGGTGGTGCAATCTGCAATAAATCTTTGTATTGTAACTCTAACACTAAAAAAAATCCAAATTTTTCATGTTTTTTACAATTTTATTAGACAGATAACCTTTTCGTATCATTTCTACATCATTGATCTCATTATTCAATTTGATGTATGGCTGTGCAGAATTTCTAATAATATCGGGGCAATTTATTGTGAAATGAAAACAGTGTTAAAATTAGTACACCATACACACACACAAAAAGCGCTAAGTAAGTCATACAAGAGAGACAACTAAAGAAAAACTACATACTACAAAAATTCCTGACAGATAACAAACAAATTAGCGTATTAAGAGCCGATAAAACTAATAAAACCGTGATAGCGGACACAGCACAATACGAACAAAATATGGACACACTTTTGCCAAGATAGCACATATACAACATTACGAAATAATCCAACAAAAATATATAAAAAACAGAACAACTATATGATTAGTGAATAGCTGATTAAGAAACTAATCCAAAACAACTCGCTACCCAACTTAAAATCCAGAACTTACAACCACTTAAAATACATGTACTGCCAAAGTTGCCCGATATACCACTTAGGCCAATAGTATCTTGTATTCAGTCACCTTTTTATAAACTAGATAAACAGCTGACTAATAACTCAGCAACAATCGTTGGAAAAAGTAAGCACTATATTAAGGATTCATGGTGTTTTAAACAGTTTATTGATGAGATATCGTTGAATGAATCATACCATCTTATTTCATTTCATAGCTTCTTTATATACAAATGTGCCTATCGAATTTGGATAAGACGCCTTGAATAAGAGATAGCACCTGATAGAAGAAGTTGCATTCCTACATAAAAATGAATTTTTAGAAGCAGTGCCTGTCACACTAACTGGCACATATTTCCAATACAAAGAATCGGTTGCAACAAATCGGTTGCGCAATGGGATCTCCGGTATCCAGGGTAGTAACACAAATTATTGTGGAAGAGCTAGAAACCACAGTGCTTTCATCAATTTGAATCAGCACACCACTCTATAAGATATGTGGACGACTGTGTAGTTGCTGTACCAAAGGGTAGAGAAACTGAAGTACTAGATATATTTAACAATTATAACGGTAGACTTCAATTTACGATGGAAGTAAACAACTACAACAATTAACTTCCTAGACATGACTCTAATACATAAAAATAGCGAGATTGTTACACAATGGTATACAAAGCCGACGTCGTCCCACAGATACCTCAACTACAACTCGGTACAACCCCAAACTTACAAGTTAAGTGTCATTAGAGGACTTGCTGATCGCGCTATTAAACTAAAAAGTCCTGAATACCATAGAGAAACAATACACAAAGTCAAAGATATTTTGTACAAAAACAACTATCTAGAAAATCTAATTAGAAAGACAATTAATAGCCGAAAAGCAATTTACAACAGCATGAGAAACACGATGTAACTTCTTGAACCAGATACAACGCAATACATACCATAAGAAACAGGACAACAATTTAATTTCAAAGAAGTGAGTGTGCTTAAAAACAAGGTGTGTTGTGGAGATAATTGAAATCTAAAAAATAGAAAAAAAAAACTGTGAACGATAGATCAGACATCTCCCTATCCAAATGTTATAAATTGATTCTCCACAAAGGCAAATAGAAAACAAAAAATCTGATGTGGCCAGGCACATGACTTTATCATACTATATATAAAATTAATAGTTTAGCTGCATGAAATTTAATCCAGATCGGTTGTGTCTGCATTAAAATAAAACTGGCAGCCGGGATTTGACAGATAAGTTTATACTATTGACAGTAGGTATTGTCAAAACATCAACGTTTGACACTGACAAATCCTGGCTAACTTGCTTTATATTAATGCAGATACGACCGATCTCGATCAAATAGAATTTGCTCATGCAGCTAAACTATTAATTTTACCAAAAATGTCATAGACATAAATTATTCAAAATTTCCTCTACTCTAATTTATTATTTAACTATTTTGAAGAAATTTCAGAAATGGCGGCCCATTTGCAAAATCCTTGAAAAGTGCTTAAAGGAAACATCCAGTTCCTTTGGACCCTTTTGAACCAAAAGCTTTTCAGCTCTAAGTTTGGTCATTAAACTTCTAAATATGAAGTTTCGTCCCGATACCTTTAGTAGTTTCTCCGGAATCGTCGCCACAAAAATCGGGACACACACACACATACAGCTGTAGCTTGGTCAAAAATGTTCAGGGGACCCAAAAATACCTATTTCCGGTAAAGTCGCAATTTTTGTTCATACTGCGTATGATAATGAGACGCGAACTGCGCCGAAACCTCAGTTTTTATTCAGCAAGTTTTCTAATATTTTTAATTAGTGTACGTTTAGCTTAAGTGTACCTACGTGTAAAAACTGTATAGCCTCTAACCCCACTAATAAACAATTTTATCCATATGACAAGCCATCTACCAAGCAATCGGACTCGTTCTGTAACAAGTTACTCACTCAACGACGTGAACTATGTTGCAGTTTTTTAGCATCAACCTCAAACTTTACATTTCTTATATGCATATGACATATCAGAATTGAACTTAAAAATTGCACGTCAAATTCAGCAAGAATTCTCGCAGCCATATCTCATTTCAGATTATTGGTTTCGTGTTGTGTGTATCGGAATCGATTCAATCGCTTCCTGGGTGGTGGAAAATTCAAAATAATACGTTATACATATTGGTGGATGGAAGAAGTCGCGCTTCCCACCCAGATAGTAGTGTGCCTTTATAGACGTCTGCAGGCAAAAAGAACAAATTCAAATTTGTTCCAGCCCGCGGCATTCCATGATGGCCGCTCCATATCGTTTTCTCGGCATCTCCGCATTTGTGTTTTGTATAGCTCCCGGTTACTTTGCATGTCTTTTGCGGGCAAACTTCAGCCCGAGACGGAGATCCGTTTCCTGTTTTTCGATACGAACGTCGACAACGCCGACGAAATGATACTTTAATTTGTGTCGATTTACATTTTTTAGAGCAGCCGTACAGAAGAACTGTGAGATCTAATGATATTGTCGTCCAAAAGATGATAACACCAACAAAAAATTTGAAAAATGTAACTGCAGTACTCATACAAAACAATATGAAATTACAATCATTTCAATGTAAATGTCCCTGAATCTATTCTAGAAGTCTATTTGAACGTAAAAATTATATAATTCGTATTTATTTTTATTTATTTATTTCATATTTCGTATGAGGATTATTTGGGCTGACGTTCACTACGATAAAATAAAACCTTTTTCTTCGAATCGCAATATTTCGGAATTGATTTATTCCTTCATCAAGCGTTTAAAGAGTAAGTTTACTTAAGCTAGCATCAATGACAAACATTCTCACAAATCCAGGCGAAGAGTGCCTCTTGTGATGTCGACAGATAAGCGCGTGTGTCACTCTACGTGTAAAAATATTTGTCCTGTGGCTGTTCTACGTTGTAATTGTGTATAATTTTTCGCCTGGATTTGTGAGAATGTTTGTCATTGATGAAAAGTAAACTTATTCTTTAAACGCCTGATGAAGGAATAAAACAATTGCAACTTTTTACTAAATTTTTTTAATTAATTTTACTAGTTTATTATTTTACTTATTTGGCCCAACTGCATACGAAATATGTAAAAGCTCTATCATGCAAAAAAGAATTGTTCTTACCGAATCTTATTCCACAGACTTCCACAAATTTAGAATGTTCAGAAAATGTTCGCTATTTTCTTTCACATATTCTGGACAATGTTTGGTCATAGAAAATATGATTCGTATATTTTGAAAAGGCCCATTCAAAAATGTGTTGATGAAAGTGGAGGTACCCCTTATGAATTACGTGAAAAAATTGGAACAATTTTTTCTAAAGTTAATTGTTATGGAATTATAAAGTAAAACTAATAAACTGGAGTGTATTTTAGAAAATATCATTTTTCGGACATTTTTACTGCATAAACCACCTGGCAAATGTACATTCGGAGGTGTACATGCGGTATCGTCAACATAAACTATCGTTAACACCCTACCATAGTAATTGTGGTACAACTAATCTTTTGGATTGTGGAATCTTATGTGGGAGTGTTTGTGTAGTAATTTGTGTAATACCAAACACGAATGGATGGCAATTGCATGCGATGGGTGACGCGTCTTGGAAAAACCTTTGATCGCGGCAAGCAGTTGCTGCATTAAGTCGATTTGTTTTGTACACCGGAAATCACTTTGTAATTACAATTTTTTTAAAATCTGATCGCGTTTCTGTGTTAGCTACGTTCCAATCTTTCTAATTTTTCATATGTTAAATGTTCGTACGTAAGGTTGCAATCGTCGTTCGGCCATGGGCGATTGGCTTTTCATATTTTAGTCGTTCGACGTTTTCTTTGATACAATTTTGTTGGTACTTAATCATTGAAATATACTATACGTTATTTACCCCAAAATTTTTTCTATGTTCTTGGCGGATAATAATAATGTTAATTTGTTGCATAAAATCAGTATGGTCAACATACTACAATAACTCATTCATTAACTCAATAAAATTTCATACATAACATGTTTAATCACAGAATAAACAAATCACACAGGCACATTCTGGATTGAGAAATTTTGGTACTGAATAGAATGCGTTCTTCACTTTTTCTTCTTCAAGGTTATTATTTGCGAAACCCAGTATATCTTGGGTGTCCCACATTTTTTCTCGCAAAATAATTTTTAGGAAGCTTCGTCTAACTTAGGTTCCATTACGTGCTAACAGCCTGTGCTAACAAGTTTCCCGTCATGTAAAACCCTGCTCTATATCCCGTGGTTGAATGAATTACTATTAATATACGTGATTTTTGTGTGTAATTTTTATTTGAAAAAGAAACACTTTTTTAATGTTATAATTCTTTAATTTAATCTTTCAATATGTTTCATATTTATTTTCCAGGGTATTATTTAGTTTCACATACACTGGACAACATTTTGCGTTTATTTTGCTGTCCCAACAGATTTGATAGATGATTTTGATAGGAACTGCTCGTAGATTACGAATCTGGTAAACAAAACTTCCATCACGTCACAATTAAAAAAAAAACTGTTTGACACTTTTGATTCACTTGCAAAAAATAATACCAAGTAATAGGTGATAGCATTCCTTAGGGAAGCTAAAATGAAAGCTTCAACCATGAGCTTTAAAGATGTGAAGCAAGAAACAATATACCAATTCTAATAAGATTCCTACTGTTCCCAGTAAGAAATACCAATACCACATTTCGATATTTTCTTAACAGTGAAGAAATCTTTTTCTCAGGTTTTCAGTTTCGCTGATTACGAATTTGGTAGCAAAAACTTAATATTTAATACGGCGGATTCATCATGGAGACTAAAATGCTAAAATTTTTCAGAACAGGTATTTTCGGATACGCTTTTTATGAATTTGGTATAAAAGATTTAAAGCTTTTAAAATTACTGATCCATTATGACTCGCTAAATGTAAAAAGAAACACCGGGTTCGCGTAAAAACTGCTACTCCGGAAAAAATCCAAGTGTGATTCCTGGAAATACACTGTAAGCAATATATTGCAACCTAAAGCATTATAGCAAGCCAAGCGATCAGTTACTAATATTTTATAGTTTTATGGCATTACACGTTTAAAATAGCGCCAGAAATTTTTGCGTTACGTAATCTAAGTAATTAATTTTGTTAGATATTTCATCAGATAGTTGCAAGTTAACCCCGCAGTGGCGCTGAAAAAATATATCAATAAGGGATAAACTCTTAGGCCACTTCTTTTTATAGAGACTCTTGCATTCTGGCCTCACAGAGAAAGCAACACTATGTTGAATATACAAGCGATCCTAATAATCCACGATACTAATCAATCCCCGAATAGCTGCCATTTTGGATACGCCATGTTTAATTGACCAGATTCGTAATGTACGACAGAAACTCTATTAAAATCACATACATATTTCTTGGGACAAAACCATTGTTGACCAGTGTGAATTAATCAAAATGCAAACCCAGTGTTTGGACGACTAATCAACGTCAAAACTTGAACCAAAGGAAAACGACTAGGTAACGTTCAAATGTAGTTAAGTGGAAAACGTTTGAACATATCATCGAATTTAACCGATAGTATTAAATTGGAAATATAATTTTGATAACCGACAATTACACTGTTGCCCTAAGCATCACCGTTTGAAGTTGAAGCCGAGTTGCCCAAAGATAAACCGCAAAAGAATAGACAATAAAACACCCGCTGCGAAATCTCGTTTCGCATCTCCTGTAATGACATTTTCAGTGATTTAGACTCTGTATATGGAGCGTGACAAGGTAATGCAATTACAGTTTGGGGGCCGTAGAATGGGGATGGCATGCTGAGAGGAGTGCCCGCAGAACTACTACAAATATTAATAGAGTTGCAACACAATATGCACGCACCACCGACCAGACAAATTGTTTTATAAAGTGATTACGAGACGGCAGTCATCATCGGCAGCATCCCAGTTCGCGAACCGTGCGCGTCCCACTTTATGTCCCCAGAGTACGCATAGAGAGGACTGGAGAGACCGACCATCCTCCTGTTTGGCAATACAACGACGGATATACGCTGGTTCGTTGTCGAACGCTGCCGGTGTGACATGGAGATAATATAGGGCACTACCAATTAGGCGAACAAATAATTGTATTGACCCTTGGAGGATTTACAGATAAACCGATGATGACCGTACAACCGTATGGGAACATTGTTGATATCTACGACTACTTAACGTAGAATCGAGTAGGACGATTTTGAGAACTTAATTGATTGTCACGAACAACTCTATTTTTTTATCAAAGTCAAATATATTGTACCATGCCAAATGATCGATAGCAATAGTTGTGTTACCTATATCAGAAAGGAAAAACAAAATAAAATTTGTCTGTCTCAAGTCTCACAAGTCATAAGACGATTTAACATACTTGGGGCGGTTGCTAAATGACCCAATTAATTAATTTTCCAATTAATTTTAATAATATTTTGAAAAACACAAAATACGTAACACTTGTCAAAATGACAACGGCCAAGACTCACTGAAATGCCTGTACCTAGGTACCTACAGTTTTAAGTGAAACACAATGTAGATCCTCACAATAGTTTAGTGTAACAATAAAAAAGAGTGGAAAGTAATAAGCATTCGTGTACAGCACGTAAACTAGTATCCCACAAAAAATTGTACTAGGTATTATTAGTAAACATTATGCTCCACAACTTCCATATTGGTACTTTTGTACCAAAATGCAGAGGAAATGAGAAATCCGACAAAATCTTCCCTTTCGATCAATGTTTGGATGAATCCATCTTTACATTAAATGGATAGGATCAATCACCCGATTTTAAAAATTTTTTTTAGAATTTAGGAAAGATTCCTCAATAGACAAGGTAGGCATTTATACCAGGTGTCCCCAACTTTTGGCAATACAATCAGTACCAAGATAAGCAAGTCATAACATGATGATTCAGCTTTATTACTATCGCTTCTGCGATAGTGCACTTGGAAACTAATATGGACTTTGCGGTCACTCACTACCACTCACAAACTCACACATGCTAAAATTATACTTTTTTCAGCTCGGTTTTGTAGGTACGGGCTTGCACAATGGTTAACATTTCATACAATATTTTAGCTTAGGTTTTTATAAAATGTTTTTGACGGTTTAGTTGGCATCAGTTGGAAAATTGTAGAATTTGCCAACATCTATTGTTTTTCTGCATACCTACCATTTTGAAAACATTGATAGTTTTGTAAGATATTATTACTTCTACCAAGATATTTACTTCTTTTGTCTTATTACTAGATTTAGCCTGCTTTGTTAAAGTAAATAGATGCAGTTCATTCAACAAACAATACTTATTTTTGTTAAACATCTTATATTTTCTTGGATCAAGTACCTACGCTCTTGGATATATTTTAAAGTGCTCAAATCCTAATCTTAATAATATTAAAATTAAATGTTTACGTTTTAAACAAAAAGAAAATAATTAAACTAAATAATTTGAATTACTTATTTCAATTCAATTTTGGTTATTATGAAGAAAGAATTTATTGGTCGAGAGCATTGAGCATGACAGCAGTCGCGAGATCCAGCTGACATAACTATACTTAACAATACCCGAACAACTTAAACGCGAAAGTCAAAAACGAAAAGAGTCATCATTGGAATCCATCTTTACTAAATTGACACCCGATAAAGAAACAGATTACTCGCTGTGGAAAACAGTGAGGAAGTAGAGGCAAGTGGCCCATGTCCCACCTATAAGATGAAGAGAGGGTACCTGGCCAAGAGACAATAAACAGAAGGCTGAAATGTTGGCAAAACATCTACCAGAAATCTTCCAGCCCCACGACATCGTATCATAGCCTATCACGGACGAAGATATAACATCTACATAGGAAGCCATACAGCTAGTTGCTCCGAACGAAGTTGCCAGAGAAACCAACCTGACTAACCTGAATCCAAAGAAGGTACCTGGATATGATCTTATCACGGAACAGGTTCTTAAACAATTACGTAAGAAAGTTTTGTTATGCTCATGTATCTAATAAATCCATCGTTCAGATTAAAATACGTCCCCCACGTCTGGAAAATAGCAGAAGTTATCATGATACCAAAACTAGGCAAACCACCGAATGAAGCCAAATCATATCGCCCAATATGATTGTTACAATAATAACAAAGCTGGTTCTAAAGAGAACGAAATCTATCATTGAGAGTCAGGAACTAATTACTAATCACCAATTTGGTTTTAGAGAAAAGCATTCCACTATACATCAAGTCCATAGAATAACGGATATTATAGAGACACCATTAGATGAAAGGCTTATTTGCTCAACAATATTTCTTGATGTTACACAAGCTTTCGATAGGTGTGGCACGAAGGATTGGTACACAAACTAAAGAGTATGCTACAATACATCGAGCTGCTAACATCCTATATATCTGATAGACTATTCAGAATAAAATAGATCGAAGAATACTCGGAACTAAAGGAAGTCAAAGCTGGGGTACCACAGGGACCAATTCTCTATCTACTATATACATGTGACCTACCACAGCTGGAAAATATAACTGTCGCCACATTCGCAGATGACACGGCTCCAATGGCAGTGGGATCAACCATAGGAGAAACTACTAGGAATCTTCCACAAGCTAGTAATAACATATATAAATAGACAAAAAAATGGAAGACTAAGCACAATGAACTGAAATCTGTCCAGATTAACTTTCCAAACAAACGAATCGAGGACATACCGCATGTCAAGATTAATGACGCCATAGTTCCGAACACTGCAAAGTATTTGGGTATGACTCTAGATACAAAGCTAAGATGGAAAAAACATGTTAAGAAGAAAAGAGTAGCGCTTGGCCTCAAATACAGAGAACTGTACTGGCTTCTGGGAAGAAACTCTAAGTTCGTCGCTAAGCATGAATCTCTTATTCTCTTATCCTTAGCTATCACATCAACGTAGAGGGTCTGCAGCTACTGGACACCCAGAATCTAGTGACCAGACTACAAAACCAAACCATTCGAACTAGTGAATCAGTGAAATGTGTAAAAACCAGAGCACAGTGAGTGAAGTGTTAGTGCTTCTTGTTGAGGTCAAAGTAAATATAGGACATCAGTGGATAGGATACCCTATTAGAGAGAAGTACCTAGTATTAAGAATTCAGATTTAAATTGATGGTTAATCTTTTAGATTAGTTTAAATATGTAAAGCATCTCATGCTTAATTTAAAAAAAAAACATTTTTTCTATATACCATACCTAACTTTATACCTACAAGTAAATGCACATGAATTAATTGTAAAAGTTCAAGAAATTACGTTTTCTGGTAATTTCAAGTAATCAGCTGTCTGTGTGTATGCGTTATCTAATATGTGTGATTTCAGATTTCTCTGAAAAGGGAGGTTTTATCAAAATTCAGTAAGTATACTATTTATTAGTGCATATGAACTACCAACAAAAATTGTATGAAATTTAATAAAAACCCAATGATTCCTGGGTAGTTTACTTCACTCCCTGTTGCAATCCTGTAAGCCAAACCAATTAAGACGTGGAAATGTTCAAGACGAGGAAAAGCTGTTAGCTATTTAAGGATTCACATCAATGCATATTAAAGTATTTGTTGACAATTGTTAAGTTTTAAGAAAAAGCATGGTCTAACTTGCATTATGTGGTTGTTATTCGATATATAATCAATCAGTAGTTAGATTGGTGTATTGTATTAATTTAATTAACACATAATATATAAATTTATTTCTTAACAACAATATGTAATCACTAAACCAAAACTCGTATACAGGTTGCTCATGTAGCACTATAGCATATACATGCACATTGCGCATCATATATGCTCTTGTAGGACTAGACAAATATGCTCCTGTTTAACGACATAATTTCCTATGCGTTGCGTTATAACTTCTTGAAGTTTTAATTAAATTGTACCATCTCATAAAATAGAGAAGTACAGAAAATTTGGGGCATCTGGGGTACCATATGATACCTCTTACCTGTTATCAAACAAGTTTCATCAGAGCTTTATTTTATTTAACATCATTGAAGAAAATCTGATTGTTTTAAAACTTGTACCAAAGTCACCAAATTTTGTGTCTCTTGAACTCAAAGACGTAACTTCAGCGAGGTCTTATGCCTTTGTGCTATGACCATGCCTATGAACATACAAACCACTTCAAATTACGAACTTCTTTTGGATCCAACATTTTGTGTAGTTTTGGGTCGCAATCTCTTTTTCCTTTTGTTTCCGAGATATTTAAACAAATCTTTGTCCGCGCATATGTTTTAAGCTATTAACATATAGGCAATTAAATATTGGTAATGTGAAATGATTCCTGCATGCTTTCTTGTACGTATTTTGTTCAAAATTCTATAACAGAGTTTGACAGAAGGTGGCAACGAACAATTCAATTCAATAAAATAAAACTTATAGCAAAGCAACAGTTGCAGTTGGGGTATTGGCGAGATTACAAATCGCGCATTGTCCACATTAGAAGTTAACGTGGCGAATCAACTTTAGCACAGTAGCTCGGCATTGTCCCGAACAAATCCTCTATTGACCATCTCTCGGCAGTAGTGACCCATTTCAGATTATTTGACGTTCGCTTGACGTTTCCAGCTTTAAGCGTATAAACAGAAACCCGAGCAAACAACGCCGAACTACACGATGCCTTTATTTACTAGATTTTCAATATATTTGACCACCCACAATAATAGTCCCGGCCTCTACCGGGTTTCAGCGGGCATAACAGTTGTGGCCGCTGACAGACACAGATCTCATTACAGATAGCCCAGATAAGCCCTACAAAGGGCCATACCGATTCAATATAAATAGCGGCTCGGATCCAGGGGAGCCTGTGTATGTGTGAGTGTGTGTGTATATATACAGATATATATTGTATGTACTTTGGGAAATTACTGTGATCCCAAAATCCGCCTACATATATTTATGTGCGTACCTATGGACACAAAAGGGACGGAGGGCGAGTATGAAAGCGATGCGCATTTATCTGATTGTTCGAAAATTGATTTTACATGCTGACCTCGATTATAGTCCATATGAAATATGATTTTGTCGAAACGAGCATGCATGCGCTTTAGATACGTATCTGCGGACGGATACTCTGTATTTTTAGGGACGTCAATCAGGGTTTTCGGGACGCCCAGGATAAATTGAATTCGATTTGCATGTCTATACGAAAATTTGCCTAATGCAATAGCGATTTATTCGACTATGAGTATTAGATACGCTCGCTCTTTCTGGCCGAAGTTAATGACCACACATTTTCGATTAAGTTAGATATTGATTCTTCCAATATAATGTCTAGCTCTTGTACAATAAAAAGAGTAACTGAGTAGTTAACTAATTATACAAAAAACCGTAATATACACTAGTCAGATATCTATCATTTGTATACTCTTGATATCTTATTTTCTTGATAGTCCGCTTTTTACTGACACATAAGGACTTTGCACCCTGTAAACAAAACAATGTCAGTTTAGGTTGTCGGTGTAGACTTTATCCTCAATAGTGCAGAAACCATATTTTATGGACGTTCCAAAACGTGAACACCATATTTTGGTTTGGTACTCTATGTATTCCAAAACCTTGAATGAAACGGACTTACGTACCTACATAGGAAAAGAACAACAGGACGAAGATAGCAAAATAACTAAAATGACAAAATGAGTACCGCTGTTGAACGTTTATTGTATGTCTACACCAGTGGTTCCCAACCTTTTCAATACTGCGGAACACTTTTGCAATGAAAAAGTTAAGGCGGAACACTTAAAAAAAGCAACGGCATTTATTCCAGTTATCTAAAATAATATACATATCTACAATATTTTAAATATTTTTCTTCTTCTAAATTTGTAATTCCTTCCCTTTTTTTGTTTTTGTGTTAGTCAGCGTAGAAAGTCCTAATCCACACAAATATGATGTTGAAAAACATAATAAAATTTTAATGGCTGTTTTTGATAATGTCGGGTATTCTTGTTGAAGAGATATGTAAAATTCATCAAGGGGTATTTCATTTTAAAAGTACGGTCCGATGATAAAGATATGAGTTCTTCTGCCTCTGTTAAACCCAATTCAGAATTGCTGGACAAATTTGAAGCGATTCCAAATCCAGTCGTATTTCTCTGTTTTCAGAGCTGGAAAATATTTTGTTATGTTTTTTTTCCAATAACAACAAATGTTCTATTATTAAAGAAACACATTCTTTATTATTAGTTTGTACGGATGGAAGCAACGTCAGGTTTTTCCTTCTACACGCTTTTTCCAAAGAATAGTCTTTTTATGGATTGCTGATAACTTGTCCGTCGAAGTCAAAATATTTTCATTTCTACCTTGTAGACTTGCATTGACAGTGTTCAAATAATTAAATATATCTGTCAAATAGCCCAATCGAGCACACCAGAAATCAATTTTAAGATCTTGCGCAAATACATTATTTTCATTTTCGAAGAAACGAAGCAATTCTGCTCTTAATTCTAGCACACGGGAAAGCACCTTTCCTCGAGAGAGCCATCTGATTTCAGTGTGAAGAAGTAAGGTTTCATGTTTTGATTCCATCGCCAAACAGAGCTGTTTAAAAATTCGTGTCTTCATTGGTCTTGCCTTTATATAATTTACCATATTAATAACTCCAGTCAAAACGTTCTGCAATTCCACAGGCAATGTTTTTGCAATCAGTGCTTCTCTATGCAAGAAGCAATGGTTGAAATAAATCTTACTATTTTCTTTTTTGCAAAGGCCAAAAATCCTTTTATCGATCCTACCATCGCTGGGACTCCATCAGTACAAATTTCAACACATTGCTCCCAGTTTAAATTTAAACGTTCAAGGTAAGAAGTTGTTGATTGCAAATTTTTCTTCTCCAGTTGTTCGATCCATAAGTTCTCGACAACATAAAAACTCATACACTATTTTATGTTCGTCAACAAATCTGATAAATCCTAATAATTAGGCTTTTTCACTTATATCAGTAGATTCGTCTATTTGCAGTGCGAAGTTTTTGTTGCAAAGTTTATTTGCAACTCTGTCTTGGATATCACATGCCATATCATGGATTCTTCTCTGAATGGTGTTATCTGACATGGGTATTTTCATTACTTCTTTCTTTGCTTCTTCACCAAACAAAATACCAACTATTTTAGTACATGCTGGCAAAATTAATGACTCAGCTATAGTATGTGCTTTAATTTTACTGCCACTAGTTCGGCTATTTTGTATGACGCAATTTGCGTTTTATCTGATATTTTCAAAATTTTATCAAAATATGTTGCTTGTTTGTTTTCTGTATTTTCAGTCTTTCAACATAATCTTTACCCTTTGAAGCAAGATTTTCGTGCTTGGTAGTGAAATGGCGTTTCCATTTTGCAGGAACCATTGCACTATTAGCGAGCTGCTCACCACATACGCAACATGTTGGTATTGGACAATCTTTATCACCTGTGAATGTAAAACCAAAGTTCAAGTATTCATCCGTATACTGACGCTTAATTTTGCGTAGTTTTGCACACTTCGGCTTCTCTTTTAAGCTAGTAGTAATGTTGCAATCTGTATCAGATTCACTTGAACCCCCATGATTAGCAGAGGAGACATTTGCGATATTACGCTTCTTTGCTATGAGTTTATCCATCACTATATATCGAAAAAAAGCATGCTTATATTAACATGTTTTGTTCAAATTAAATGGTTATTTACCTGTGTTAGTTATTATTCCGTACACGTAGAAAGTATTAGGTTTGTTCGAGCAGCAGTAAAAACAATTGGTTATTCTTCTGCGCATGCGCAATGAAGGTTTTGGATGGGCAAAACCCCTATTCTGCATGCGCAGAAGTAAGAATAAATGCTTTATGAACTTATTTTGGTGCTGCTCGAACAAACCTATTTATCGAGATCGTTTTAGTCTTTTGCTGTCAACAACAATGTTGAGTGTACCGACTGCTTCGTACTGGCTCGATAATATAGAAATAGAATTCTATATTATTGCTTCTACAGTGTTGTGTGTTCCCCCGACTGCTTCTTACCGGCTCGATAATATACATTCTATATTATCGAGCCGGTACGTAGCAGCCGGTAGTACTAACGAGCGACAGGAGATGGCGCTGATGTTGATTGGTGTAAATCAGTTGACATATGTGCCTTGCTTTCATTCATATTAATTTCAAAAGGTGTTTGTTAAATTAAAATTGACCAAAATTTTCGCGGAACACTTCCAAGGTGCTTGCGGAACACCAGTGTTCCGCGGAACACCGGTTGAAAACCACTGGTCTACACTTTAACAAGAAAAGACAACAACAGCGAGAAGGGCAAAAAGAAACGAAAATGGGTAAACGTACGGAAGGACAAAAATGATAAAACGGTAAGAGGGACATATTAACATATTCGACATATCAAAAAAGATAAAAACATGGAAAGGGGCGGAAATGATGAAAACAACAAAAATTACGATTACAAATTAAGAGCAAAATGACAGAACGAGAAAAGGTATATAAATGACAAAATGGCGTTCACTAGTGGTGAACTAGGCACTCACGTTATCATGTATACCGTGTGTTCATTTCAAAAGTATCCACCCTTAATAACTCTTGACCTGATGCGATTATTGCTTTGAGTGAAAACACGTCGATTTAGATATTGAGGGGGAAGTTCAAAATTGGTATCTAGAAAATTTTAGGTTTCATCCCTTCGCCCCCCAGCCACCCACTTTCAAATGGCACCGCTTATCTTGTGATACATCATTTGAAAGGGCACAAAATTCTCTACTCAACCATGATAATAAAAATTAAATCGATCGATTGTTTCTTAAGATAGACTACACAGAAGATGGAAGGTATGAAATAACTCAACCCTTAATAACTCTTGACCTGATGCGATTATTGCTTTGAGTGGAAACACGTCGATTAAGATATCGAGGGGGAAGTTCAAAAATGGTACCTAGAGAATTTTAGGTTTCATCCCTTCTCCACCCAATCACCCCACTTCGAAATTTCAAACGGCACCCTATATCTTGTGATTCATCATTTGAAAGGGCATACAATTCTCTACTCAACCATGATAATAAAAATTAAATCGATCGATTGGTTCTTAAGATCGGCCACCATTATTTGCGTTCGCGAAGAGTTCGAAAACAGAATGTATTTTTGTCTAGCAAATAATGGTGGCCATTTCGAACATACCATAAAATAATTTCTTATTTGTTCTTTTAACATTTATTTTAATTTTTTATTTCTTATGAATGTAATTTAATTCAACAGTGTATCCAATCCGCAAAGTTCCGCTAATAATAATTGATTTCATACCTTCTATCTTCTGTGTAGTCTATCTTAAGAACCAATTGATCGATTTAATTTTGTTTTATCATGGTTGAGTAGAGAATTTTATGCCCTTTCAAATGATATGTCACAAGGTAGGGGGTGCTATTTGAAATTTCGAAGTCGGTGGCTGGGGGTGAAGGGATAAAACCTAAAATTCTCCAGGTACAATTTTTGAACTGCCCCCTCAATATCTAAATGGACGTGTTTTCACCCAAAGCAATAATCGCATCAGGTCAAGAGTTATTAAGGGTTGAGTTATTTCATACCTTCCATCTTCTGTGTAGTCTATCTTAAGAACCAATCGATCGATTTCATTTTTTTATCATGGTTGAGGACAAATGCGTATCCAGCTCAAATCGGAAGGGGGGCAAGTTGCCTAAATTTAACTTACTGTATGGGAGAAGAGTGGCCATTAGGGTGGTTCAAAAATTCAATGCAATTTTTTTTGTGATGATTTAAAGCCCCTCAAATCGTTTCCAAGTCCAAAAAAAGTGGACACCTATTTTTTGAAATTTTTATTTTTAACTGTGCTTGTAGTGGCCTTAAATTTACATGGGAAAATGCATGGGAAGATGCATGGTATTTTTCAAATAGTTGCTCGGGGTTTGGAAAAACTTAAGACTACTTAAGGACTTGCATTGCAGAGAACTTTCCAGGGAAGAATTTTACCTATTATACAATACACATATGGATTTGACGCCCCACAATCCATCCCCATAGTGCCCTGAAAACTACCCTTAAATGAAATAATGACATTCTTCAGATAATTGATCCTTCTAATCATTTCAGTCTCTTTTCTCTCAGTGAAATTATTACTAGATATCTAGTGGAATGTTTATAAAGAATTGTCAGTTAATTTACATTTGTTTAAAGAAATTCTATTTATTTAAATAAGTCGTTTTTCTCGAAAACTGTCTGAATTTCTTACTTCATCTTAGAAATTCTTAATTTACGTAAATCCTATTGAAAACGTAGATCATCGCAATTGCATTATTAATGCTGCTAGTAATACTATTATAATGAATAAATCCGAGATGAAATTATTGTCTTAAAATACTAATGATATTCACATCCTCGATTTTTGAAGCGTACACGGTAAAAAAAAATTCTTAATTCAAACGTGTAGATTTGTTCAATTTAATATAATCAACCCAATAATACATATTGTTGATTTGAAAAGAATCGATCATTTCAAGCGTAGTGATTTTATTCTTTGGAGAGTAATATTTTACCAGTTTATATAATTAAGGTGACATTAGGGTTTCTTGTTTGGATTAGCTAATTAATTCAAACCGAGTACATTTAATGAACATATTGACCATTTAACCCAATATACAAAACGTTCAAGATGAGTAAATGATAAAGTCTAGAATATCATATAGAAGAAATGCGCATGTTCAAGCTATATGAGAACTACATATTTTTATACCAAATATACACATTCTCAGAACCATCCCCACCTCCATCAAAATACCACCGCGCAGGATTGCACTCCGCGCCATCAGAACCAGAACGTTCTGGGGTAGCTGCTACGTTGATCCTTGACTGTGTTCCTTTCTGTTCTTAGTAATTCTTAATAATTGTTAATAATGGACTTGAATAGCTTTTTGCGACAATGGGGTTTTGAAACCCTCATTCCAGCATTTACAGGTAAGTGTATCTTTATTAATATTTATGGAAACAACTAAATACGTAGGTTTTTACGCCGCGATTGCGACCAGCGGACGCTTCTATTTTGCCTTTGCATAGCAACTAGAAATGGGACAGAAGTCAAATGGCAAGTGATAGTAGGGCTGGTGTGTTGGTAAGTAATTATGCACATACTTTTATTACAAAATGCACCTAATATATTTGGTTGTAGATTAATTTGGATTTCCAACTGCTGTATCCACATTGTGTTAATGAGTTATACCTCAAGTGGCAGTTATTTTTTGATTCTGTTGTAACATTAAAACAACATGGTATAAAGGATCTCATTACAGAATCTATACAAAATATTTCTAGAATAAACGACGAGAGTAAGTACAACAAACCAAATAACAAATTCAAAAAATAACCAGCTTATTTTCATAGATGCACGGTTTGCCAGCCAATTAAGAAATTTGCCTTACTTAATTCCGCCTAAAGGCAGATGTAGAGTGGGAGGCAAACACTGGAAGTATTCAACACTGGAGACGCAAGAGTCAATAATAATTTTTATTACAGTAGGTATTTTCATCTTTATTTTAAAGTATATAAACTAATTCGAGTAATTTTAGATCCCAGGAGACATAGAAACGGTTATAGAAAATCGTAAAAGTGACGCGCTCCTGCGGAAGCAAGCAGTGCAGCCCTATCTACTAATTCAAGGTACAGAGGAAGAGCCTAAAGCATTTTTCATTGTAATAGATAATATAAAGTACGAATTCAAAACTGCTTTAGAATGTTTCGACATACTATTTAAAATTTATCACACGATTAACATTCAGTATCCCATTGAAAGTTCATATTTGTGGGTATTGATTCAAAGAGTCATTTATAAAATCACAACTAAAAACGATGTTATTCCGCCATATATCTGCGATTTATTAAACATTAAGATTTAGTTTGTGTTGATTCTATATTATATTTGTTTTTCTATTCTTTCGTTCGGTTTTTATATCTACTAGGTATATTTCGGTTTTAAAGAAAAAAAATGTATATATAGTTTTTATATTTTAGTTTGTATAGATTATTATTAGAATATCTCTAAATATAT
The DNA here is from genome assembly GCA_964023965.1 of Melinopterus prodromus. Taxonomy (NCBI): domain Eukaryota; kingdom Metazoa; phylum Arthropoda; class Insecta; order Coleoptera; family Scarabaeidae; genus Melinopterus; species Melinopterus prodromus. Next base: position 27,755,964 of record OZ030394.1, on the reverse strand, counting down.
TATTTTTATATATGTACGTGCGTTTTTAATTAAAGTGTGTTCAGAAAAGCGATAGACAATGGTAATGTTTTTGAATCTATATCTATACGATGGGTAGTCAAATATAGCAATGTTCTACCTAAATACTGCCATTTACTGACACTGTTCTGAAAACAGCAATATTCTCAACCTATCACTTACACCAACCTAAACTAATAATTAACAATTGAACTTGTTTGATGAACTGTCCCACCATTTCCATGTTTGAGTGGTAACAATAAATAAATTCTGGTAAACCTGGATAATATAGTTTTATTACTAAAACACTTGTATGACTATCGATTTCGAACCTTCAAGGTTCATCTTCGGGTCACGCTACAAAAATTAAAGAAACAACATTACCTAACATAAGAAACACTCTCTAGCAAGTACTTACAGTCTGTCAATTACTATTGACACTATTGTTACTATTGATACTATTGTTTTGTGTTTCAATAGTAATTGACAGACTGTAAGTACTTGCTAGAGAGTGTTTATTATGTTAGGTAATGTTGTTTCTTTAATTTTTGTAGTGTGACCCGAAGATGAACCTTGAAGGTTCGAAATCGATAGTCATACAAGTGTTTTAGTAATAAAACTATATTATCCAGGTTTACCAGAATTTATTTATTGTTAACAATTGAAAACCATCATGTCAACTTGAAAGAAATGTATAGTAGAATTCAGGTAAGTATATGATTTAATTCAATCAATATAATTAATTTTCAAATCAATTTAAATTAAATATTTAAATTAAGTATTTAAAGTCTTGAATTAAGCAGAAATTTAATTGAATCAACAAATGAAATTAATTGATGAGATTAAATTTTATATTCGGGTTGAAACTACATAACTTTAAATTTAAGAATTTCCCATGATCTGAATGAATAAGTGATTGCTTGAAAGTTAATAAAATATATTCTTCACTTAAATGAGGTATATTTACTTTGAATACCCAAATCTTCCCGCTGAACATTTGACTTTTTTAACTTTGAATATTTCAGTTTCTCAGCTGAACAAAATATTTCTTTCCGTATATAGGAACTTACCGTTTACTCTATTTAAAGCTCATTTACTTATTTCAAGTATCCTTTTTTTAGCGTGTACTTAGGTACCAGCTTTGCCCTTTTGCTTATCTGTAAAAAAATCTTTTTCCATTTAGGTGCCTCTTAATCTACTGCACAGTTCACACCGTATTTTGAGTTCCAAGTTATTGGTACCCTTATTTTAAAATTTAAATGCTTGTGATATAGTTTATGTACGCCATAGCCGATGCATATGCAACTTAGTGAGGTGTTGAATTTTCGATGCATGCGGCGAATTACAAAATTTGTGATTGGATTAATCTGTGGACATTCGGAACGGTGGTGGTTTCGGATGCGGTTAAAACATCCATCATGGCGGCGGCCGGATGCGCCATCTATCATCGTCACCGAGTTCGCATTGTCTCCTTGTCAACACCAGAACGGCCGGGGGATCACCGCAAATTGCTATGTGTTCCTGACTTGCCGATGATTTCGGTAATTAATTGGCCTGACACGAGGATTAAATCAATCGTTCCTCTACACATTTCCCGTCGCTAATTAATCTAATACGCTGTTAACAGTTTTACAATGCAACTTTATCGCCACGCCAGCTTAAGTGTCTTTCGCCTGATCATTGTCATACAGTTTACACACTAATTTTATTATTTAACGCTTATTTTTTACGTCCCAGACATTGCATACATTTACTGTTTTGTATTGTGAATGTATTCATAACCATTGCAGCGAAGAGAAACGGTGGAATTTATTTTTTTGAAGAGCATGTTTAATAGTTTACAAGGTTAGCCAAAATTATCGGAACACTATTATAGTCTATTTAAAACTGATTTTTTCAACTCGACTTTCTCTTTCAACTCAAGATTGTTACTAGTCACGAATTCCCATTTCACCCTACTTAGTGATATTTTTTAAAAGGGCATAAAGCGTATAAAATTGTGTTATACGCATGTTTTTCACAAATGTGATTGAGATTTTTGATTACCTGATTCTTAATACACGGAAGAAATCGATAATAATTACCTGTTATATCTACTATTACCTACTAATTCTACATTATAATATCGCGGGGAAATAATATTGTAGAGCTGACTACAAATGTACCTCAAAGTACTTTTTTCAACAGGCCAAGGATAATTATTTCCTCTTAAACATATTAATCACTTGTTAATACAAGCTATACCTAAAACTGATCTGCTTTATACAACCAATAATTCAGAGAACAGAATATACAGGATGTCTCACGGAAATCACGGAAGTTTTAGATGTTCCACTATTTCTATATAATAGGTTGTTGTATTGTTTGGAATCAGAAATTACTCGATCTGAACTTGTAAAACATTACCAAGGCGACTGCCACTTCCGGTCTACCCGAAGTTGATATCAACTTTATAAATTGCAATTGTAATATTGAATTTGTATCTATTTTTTTCCCTTTATGTATTAAAATACATCGACTTTAATCAGGTTTTCCTATACCTAAGTGCCGTCATTTTGAGTGTATTGATTGTCCTACTTTTGTGGTGATTTTTGTTGAATATCTTGGTTATTGAAGCTAACATGATGAGTACCTACATACCTTAAATATGTATAGCCAAACAATATAATTAGAAAAGTGTCCATGTCGAAAAAGGTGGATAAAATAATATTCTCGAAAAAATGCCTCTTTTCCTTTGTATAATATATTAATTTCTTAGGTACCGGTTTCGTTAATTAAAACATCATCAGCCTAAATGTACAATTAGAAAACAGTGGTAACAAAATAAATAATAATTAAGCAGATAACTCACGGTCAGGTAATTAAAAACATAATCGAAGTACGTGTGGCATGTGCGAACGACGACGAAACATTGACATATGGCTGGAAGTTTGCATGAGGAACAACGAGAAAGTTTTGTTTAAGGTTTAAGGTTTAAGGTTAACTTAAAACTCATAATTTTTTAAATTATTGTAAAGTAAACATGAACAATGGTTTTTGTTGGAAGTCCAATTGACCATTTAATAGAGTTATGTTGTGGTTTCTTTTATGTTTTTCTATCTCGAGTTGTTCTAATAAGTCTAACTTGTAGTTTTTATTACATTAGTGATGAACTGTAGGTTCATTGTATTTTATACAATCACCTGTTGAAATTTTGTACTAATAAATGTTGGAAGAAGTTTTGGATTTGTGTTCCGCTATTCGTTTTGCCAACTTCCTTCCGGTATGACCTACATAAACAGCATTACAATTAGAGCATTTGATTAAGTAGACTCCAGACTCATCCATAACTGATTGAGGGTTTTTGACATTTGAAAGTAATTTGTAGATAGTATTATTGCTTTTAAAAGCGGGATAAATGTTAAATTTTGGTAAGAGTTTGTTAAGTTTTAAATTGACATTATTGTAAGTGAATGGTTTATATATTTTGTCTTGGGTTTCCGGTACCTAAGAAATTAATATATTATACAAAGGAAAAGAGGCTTTTTTTCGAGAATACTAAACAAAATAATGTTTAGTACATGATTTATCTTATAGAGGTTGTTCAGAATTTGCAGTCCAAGGTTCAATTGCAAACTTCAATCATTCATATCCTAATTCCTAATTGAAGTTAATTCCAGTTCACTTCACTATACACTGCTGGTAAAATGTAGCGCTCTAACTTTCCATACCTATCTTCAGTGGTTTTTGAGAGATTAATACACATACAAAAAATGTTTAAATTTATTTTAATGCATCTGATATTGTGTTACAATCTCTTGATATTTTAATAGGTAGGTATTCGCATGGTAAATCGGTAAGCGTTGAATTCTGTGAATGCATGCTAATTCAATATGATCATCTATTTATTTTAAATAATTTGAAGTAAGTCAAAAATGTCAACGTATAGTATAAATTAATAAAATGAAAATGCGGTATGCGACAACTCAAAATTCACATGCAAGAAGAGAAAAGCAAATTTTTGAAATACTGCTTGTTGTATGTTTGAAGAGGCTTTTCTCAAAGTTTAGCCGAATACACCAACTGTTATAGTGCAAATCCTTGAATCCAGCAAATACAGAAACTAAGTACGTATCAAATTAATAAATAAATTATGAGTTAGGTAAATACTTTGTGTTCTTTAGTGAACGTGCATACTATAAACGTTTTAATATTTCCACAATCTGAAATTTATACGAAAAACTAGTGAGTCATTTACTATTGCGTCATCTAAATGAAGATTCGGAGAGGAATAAACTCAGCAGCCGTTAAAGTGTGCCCAGCTTTAATACACGTATCACTGAATTCCCTAAAGTAAGTATGTAGTAAATCAATGAGTTCTTGAATAGGTGCCAGGGATAGGTTCTTGTTTGTACAACTTCCTCCATTTTCATGGACTCTTGGACAAATTCAATGAGTGTCAAGGCGGTCACTATTAAAATATTTGTTGGAGCAGATGCGGGTACCAGAAACTCGTGGATTTTCACTGGAAAAAAGTAAACAAAGGGACACGTGCTCTACCAGACCTTTTACCATTTCACCTTTTAAAGATATTTTAAGGTACTCTATATTTTAATACAATTTTGAACTTTAATTAAATACGTTAAATAAGAGGTACGTATATCTTGAATGCGAAATGAAAAGTATCAACATAAAAGCGAATTGAGTGCCACAGGCCGGTCGTCTGATCTTTTCACGTTAAAAGACCGACTTTCTTATTGCATTCATCTGTCTCCCCTAATCATTAGGGCTACTCAAATTGATGAGAATGGCAAAAATTCTGAGCAATATAAAAAAACAGCCCAGTAGTAAGGGTTGTCGCACAACGCGAAGGGGTGAGGGAGAAGGATTATTAAGGGTTGTTACCAAATCCACTTGTTAAACGTGTTCGGCAAAGTGTGCTATTTTTCCCTTGGGTAATTTTGCCAGTGTTACTGTGCATTCATTGTATGTGGGTGTATAGCAAATTCCCCTATTCAATGTTGAATAGTGGAAGGGTTTTGGTGTAGTTCATAGTAGAAATAAAATATAATGCATGCAAAATTATTAAATGTCTTAAAAATTAATTGGTCTTAAAAATCTATACGCCAACAGATGTAAACTGACTAGATTTATCTTAATAAAAGAAATATTGAACATAGTACATGGTGTGAAACTTTACACGATAACTTAGGTTCTTCCCATAGAGCAGGGGTGGCCAACTTTTGTGTACTTAAGATCAACCTTTTATTTTAAGTGTGTCTCGATCGACATGTTTGATAGGCATAGCACACCGGTGCGTTATGGGTAGAGAAGCAAAATATAGGTTCCAAACTATTTTTGGGGTTTTTAATCACTCATTAAGCTTTCGAGATTTACGGTCATAAAGAAAATATATTTCCAGATCCAACTTTTTATATTTGCGGATAAAAGTTCATTCCGTACAGGCGGTACCTAAAAACTTGAGTTTTCGACTATTTTTCAAGATAGGCTGTAGTAACCTAAAATATTTTTTTTTCTCAATTGCATTGTATTAACTAATAAATTGTGTAATAAATTGTGGTACTATTTGTTCGGAAATTAGAAAACAAAAAATAATTTGATTTTAAAATTTCACATTTTCGTTTTCTTTTTTGGCCAGCAAAATTTATCTTGGAAGAATGATATAAGATTTTTAGACTTGCTGAGCTATCTATGCATCGCGGGATCTATACACCCTGTATATGTACCTACGTAAAAAATATCAGCTGAAAGGTTTTGCGAAATATTTATATATCTTGCTGCGCCGGAATGTCAGCCCTTTACTCTCTTAGTTTATTTTTTGAGCTGAAAGGCTATTGGAATTATTTGATTACGTTTTTACCTGAAAGGTGGTTAGCTATATGCAATTATTTGTTATAGTCCGGAAGGTAACTACAGAAATTTCCGGGTCATTTTCGGAAGCTTTATTTTTTTGTATGCGTTATGTATGTTATGTATAATAGTAATCTGAACGTCTGCCGGCGCACTTCCGCGACAGGGGGTTACAGGAGGGTTACAACTCCCGCAAAAAAAGAATACAAAAAAATTATAGCCGCATACGCAAAACTGATTGTATGTATCAGTTGAAACATAAAAAGCTTAGAAAATATCGTCTGCCACTTAAATTCCGCAACAAAACTCGTCTGCCACCCACATAATTCCAGCAGACTTTAAATTAATTTACTGAACAATCATTTGCATATATACATATATAACATAAAAAAGGAGTTCATGTTAGCCGTTTAATAATGTATAATAACGGTCTTTCAGGCCGGTAAAAATGCAGCGTTGTAGCCGCCGCGGCGGCTACGGCGCGCCGTCTCGACCGTGGTGCTCGCGCGGTGCATGCTGAACGCAACTTCATAGGCTTGGTAGACGACCTTCGTGGTATCTTATTAGTGGCAGACTATTATTTTTGGGTTTGCTGATATAAAAAGAAGCATTTTAATCAATTTCATCCTTCCGGACATAATTTTTTATTTTTTTTTTATTTGTTCTTACTTATATGGGTGGCAGACGAGTTTTGGTGAGGAATTTAAGTGGCAGACGATATTTTCTAAACTTCTTATGTTTCAACTGATACATACAATCAGTTTCGCGTATGCAGCTATAATTTTTTTAAATTATTTTTTTGCTGGAGTTGTAATCCTCCTGTAACCCCCTGTCGCGGAGGTGCGCCGGCAGATGTTCAGATTACTATTATACATTAGACACTTAACTCATACACAAAAAATGAAGCTTGCGAAAATGAATCGGAAATTTCTGTTATTACCTCCCGGACTATTATGTTTTATGCTAAAATGTTAGCGTTGTGAACACAAAAGGAGAAGAAATACATGTTGGTAACTTGTTGAATGTGTAACAACTTTGAATTTTGGCAAACTATGAATTGTCGAATGGAAGTTTGAATGAGTTATTGACATGAAATTTTATCGTTTAGGACAGTGGTTCTGGGGGCTAGCTTCGAGAGCAAAGCTATAGGCGATTGGCTGTGTTAGGCATTATGTTATTTGTTGGATTTATTCAGATATTGGGCCAGTGATGAAGAATCTTGCGCTTTTTTGACAGTAAAAATGATATTTCATGCTGCCGTATTTTGTTGAGTCTTTTAAATGTGTTTCGTAATTATTTTAATGGTTTGACCAACAACGCTTTAGGCCAGATATATCTATCAATGTTTGCATTAACCCGACGTGGGTAACTGATGACGAACTGCAGTCGAAATCCGGATATTGCCGGAAATCAATAAATTGTTAAAACTATATCGAACCCAGAATTTTTACTTATTGTATTCTACGATCAAAATGAGGTAATTCTAACCAAACTATAAATACGCTTCTTTGTATATACCCGAGTAATTTAAGTCATTTGTTACTGTTAACGTTTTTTGTTACAGTGCTGTAAGAAAAAAAAACTTAATCGGTAAACGGACAGGTCTGTGAGAATAGTCGTTGCTCGATTCCCGTGTTCTCTGCTGTTCTTGCTGGATAAAATTAATAAAGTTCTTGATTCGAACCTATCTTTCATCTTCCATATTCGATAACACTAAGATTATATTCAGGCTATCACACAATAACTCAAGACATGGCGAGGGATTGACCAAAATTGGCTTCGCGATGGACTTGTTGCCTGTTGGCCACCCCTGCCATAGAAGAACCTGATTTTAATTATCATGCTATCAATTACAAGAAGATATTTTCACAGTATCTTTAGGGTGAAATTGCATAATCGCATAATTTGTCAAATAGACCCCTAAACTTCTATGGACTTCCTGCATGTAAGAAGCGCGTCTTTTTGTTTACTTCCCCTATGTTGACATTATGCACATTACATTTTAGTGATATTTTTGTTGAATTGGAGATTTCTTTGTTAGAATCGCCACAGTATCGAAATTTGTACTCACATTCGTGGGTATAATGTTAAATCGTAGCCCGACCCTGCCTCAGTGTTTACTTGTTGTTATACGTCATTATCACCGTCATAAATGACGTACACCAAGAACAGTAAACTAATAGCAAGAGCCAACAGCACCGCTTCTATATGAAACAACTTACAATAGAACAACGAAATGATTAAAATCGGATAAATATACTCACCCGCAAAAGAACCGGTACCTACACCTACAATTTGGCTTAACTTTGACGTTCTATAACTTTTCTAATCTTTTACTGATTTTTACGAATATTTCAGAACATTGTTAAGAAATTTATAGCATATGTAAGTTCGATAAATATCCGACATTGAGGTGGAGGTTAGACAGCAGAACTTCATACACTACAAATAAGTGCAACTTTCAGTAGGAAACTGCACAGTGCACGCCACGTGGACATAGTACTGTCAACTGCTGTTAGATAATAATAATAATAATAATAATAATAGCACATTTATTGCGCAATAGTATACAAATACATTTCACCCAAAGGGTTTAATACAACAGAAAATTTGATCTTAAGAATAATCGTAAATTGTAGTAACGAATCACAACACATTCGAGAATACATCCGCACACTTATATAAACATTATAAACAACATCACAAACACTGTAGTCCCATATCACAATACAATTAGCTACGCTACACATAAGTTTAGTTTCCTAGAAAAGGCTAAAATCAACCAGCAGCTCATCGGTCAAGATAAGCTGCTTGAGATCGTGTTTTAATTTACAGACGGAAATATCATGCAAAGAGAATGGGAAATTATTGAAAATATAAGCGGCCATGTATGAAAAGGAAAATTTGTACTTCGCACAGTTGGGTAGCGGTATATTGAGCTGATTGTCTGTGTATCTTAAGTTTCGACTATGAATAGTATTTCTGTATGTTAGTTTGTGAAACAAATATGAGGGTTCCAGACTCGAAATAATGTTTCTCAAGAGGACAGTAAGATGCAAAAACGAGATTCATTTAGCTTCAGAAAGCTGGAGTTCTCTTATAAGAGGCGTTATATGCTCGTAAGAAAAGGACCCACACACGAATCTAACACAAATATTCTGACCTTTTTGAAGTTTAACCTTTTCACACAAACTTAGGCAAGAACCGTATACAAAATCAAAATATCATACATGTGACATGACCAGCGAATCACATAACATCATCCTAGTGCTCCGGCCCAAAAACATACACACAGCTACGCTCTTGAAAGCACGGTAACTCCGTCTACAGACGGCAGCTACTTGTGACTTAAATTTAAGATCACTGTCAAATAATAAACCTAAGTTCTTAACGGTTTTTGCGTTGTTTACTGGACAATTTCCCACAGTCAATAAGAGCTCCATACCATCAGACCCGGGACTAAATAGAATTGTTTGACTTTTCTCTGGATTGATAATTAGTGAATTATTTTTACACCAAGTGGTAATTTTAGCCAGGTCGCTATTAATCTTAAATTGTGCATCCCCCGAGCAAGTTTTATCGAAACTGTAGCATATTTGCAGATCATCCGCATACATGTGAGTTTGACAAAGATCAACTGCACCCAGCAAATCTGCCGTATACAGAGAAACCAAAGAGGACCTAATATTGACCCTTGGGGAACACCTGTATTTATATGCAGTAAGTCTGACACAAATCGATTGCGAGTCTCAATGCAGACCTGCTGATGGCGGTTATTTAGATAGGTGTATAACCAACTTAATATATTATCGCTGATTCCGTAGTACTGCAGCTTCGATAACAAACACTCAGTACTTAAAGTATCGAAAGCTTTGGACATATCCAGTAGAGTAAGTGAACACAATTCCCCAACGTTTAAAGATCCCAATATCTCATCCACAATATTAGTTAGAGCTGTAGCGGTGCCATGATTTTTGCTAAATCCTAATTGTACAGTGGGTATTATTTTATTTTCCGAAAAGTAAGGTGTTAATTGACTGGCCAAAACTGCGCTTGCTTCATGAACCCGGACAACAATAAAGCCGCGTTTTCAACATGTTTCTGTTTTCATCCCAATATACCTGCAAAATATACACAGTTTCAAGAAAAAATTGTAATTGTAGCGTTTCTCGTTGTAAAACATCTAAAAAACTATTTTTTAAGAAGGCTTTTTGCACCAGTTGTTAATGAATATTAACAATCTGCAAACCTGGTGTAACTGAACACGCAGGACAAGTTGTCAAAACGTGTCAATTCTTCAGGATTGCGACCATCCTGATTAAAGCAATTGAGCATGACCGCAATCCTGCACACTCGGATGAGAAAGTGAAGCCGGTGGTCCCGTGTGTCATCATGATGGACGTACACGTTAAAGTCGTACTGGGGGTTGGTCAGTTGGTCAAAATTCCTGGGTGCGACAAAATTCCTGCCCTCCAATAGTTAAAAAATACATTTTAAATATGTTCCCATGCTTCCAACGATATTGAGGTGAAAATACGCCACTGTCTGACTGTAAAAATGTCTAGCCATTTCCATACACCATTCCTTGTCCAATATGCATTGTTAGCTCGTAGCCTGAGCGCTGTCGTTACTTTTATTGTTTCGTACGTCGCGTTACCATGGTTACTGCGTATGATTTTACGATTTTTTAATGCCGGTCGTAAAGTTTTATATTATCCGCAAAATTCAGTTGGTACTCGAAATATATTAATACTGGTTTATCTTCTGTTTTATAGGAAGTCATAAGGATCTTTTTTAGAGTTGGTCGTAAATGCAAATTCAATGAAAAATTAGAAGAAGTTGACAAAAGTATTTTTTATTTATTTAGAACAAGTTAATTATCAAATATGTAAAAAAATAAATAAAAAAATGGGTAGCTACTTGTGTCGAGATATTCAACATTATTTAGTGTCCTATTAAAACTAGCTAATGGTTCGGTTTTTATCCGGCCTGGCTAGTAGTTTCGAGTGTTTGACTGGCCAGACAACGTGGCTTGAAAGTCTAGTTTTTCGTGTAGTGCTAAATAGTCTCGCATTTATCTCTCCCGTGTAGTTCATTACCTAAGCTTGTCCGCATTTATATAGATATATGTTAATTATAATATAATATTATATTAATTTATGATATATTTGTGTAAATTTACCATTTTTGTTGTATTCAGTAAGAACAATTTCTAGTTTAGATTTCTGATACTGCGTATTTACATAGTTGAGACAAGCACGTCGCGCAGAATCGGATACTGCCTACAATAGGGATGTTCAAAACGATACTTATTTCGAAGTACCGGTCTTTACCTTCCGGTACCCGATATTTTGTACCGGTACTATAGAATCCAATACGGTACGATACGATACGGTTTTAGTCGATATTGTATCGTATTATCATATGCACATATATTGGTTATATTGATCCGGTATTTGCTGTTACCAACTACTAGCGTACTCTAGCAGCAACCAATATAACTTAATTTTACCACTGACACTGATTACAACGAAGAAATTGGTAATTGTATATTGGTGTTGTCGTTGTTTACAGAGCTAGCCAAGGACAGGGGGGGTGTGCAAATCTTTGGGTGCGAAAGTCATGCAAACATGCTACCTACGTTCGACGAGTAGCGTATAAGTGTTATTAAAACATGCGAACTTTGTATCGCTGACATTGGAATAGCGTAAGGTACGACAAACTTGGAAAAAAACACCTCCGGCGACGGCATGCAATGTACGGCTTAGAAACAAAGAAAACACTGGTGGTACCATGATGAAACAAGTTGGCAAAACAAGTAGTTCCGTATGTGATAGCAGTGTTCGATATTGTCTTTGGAAAAATACATTCATATACATATATTTTGTACAAAATCATAATTAAAAGCCCATTAATTTCTGGAAAACACTGGTGGTACCATGGTGAATCAAGTAGTTCCTTATACCATGTACGATACTTTACATATTTCTATGCTTTTGAGGCGAGAGTTGTCCAGTGTCATTTTGACAACTGCTACATTTTTATTATTTCTTTTCAATGTAAACGCACATGCCAAGTCTGGCTGAAAGTACAGTATAATGATTGATCTTCCTTTTTAACATTGTTAAACATTTGTAATACTTTTATGCAAAACTAGTAAGAAAATTATCTTCAGCTGTGCTGAATTTAAAATACCCCCACCGTAAAACGTTTTTTGAGCTGTCACACTTGACAACGGGTGCGCGTACGACAAGCTCATCTGTTTTGCTTCTGGAAGAGTCTAAGATCGCCAGGAGGTGGCGCTATTCTAAGCATTTTCCTCCCTAGTAATTACCCACGTGGTGTAGTTACCTGTAGCCAGAGCGCGTTTACGAACGCCATCAGCTGACAGAAATAATAAAGTCGACTACAGCGCCTTCGACTACTTCTGGCGGATACATATTCCGCAACGGGCGCGTAAGTCGTTTATAAATCCCCTACTCTATACTGTGCACAGGGCCAATACCCCTCACAACAGTAAATGTGGGGGCCGGGGGATATAAAAATAAAATTAGATAACAGGCCCTGGATAATCGGTGCTGTACTTACATTGCGACCAAATAAACTATTTTTTATGTTTTATGGAGGAGGTGAAAACGCAGTCTTTGTCACCAATGCCAATATTTATGATAGCAAAAGATGAAAAGATCTTAAGCACTACAGATAAAAAGGGTTCAAATATTTAATAAAAACCGCATACCTACATTCAGTTAGGTATTTATGTGTAAAAAAATAACATTACATATTTATTCTACTGTACATTAAGTATTTTATTTCAATAAGTGCATCTGCCGCTACGCAAAATGTTCTTTTCCGGAATTCGATACGATACAATACGATCCGCGATACAGGGACAGCAAGTTGTATCGGAGCCTACACTGGCAGCCACTTCTTGGTTTTTACCAAATTTTATTTTTATGTCTTGACAAATGTATTATACTCTGACGTAACTTTAACTATAACTTTATAACTTTTTAGGTATCTTCATGAGAACTTCTCCATAAAGTAAGTTGCGTTTGTAAAAAGTTATAATATGTGGAGTTTGTTCTTTTAATTTGTAGATAGAGGCGTCCTTTTTGCAATATTTGTCATGTTCTTACATATTTTAGCTTCAATACAACAACAAATCATTCCATCTTCAATTCTTTTTTCTGTGGACGGCAGTACAGGGCCAAAATTAACTATACACTTAGTTGTTAACATAATAAAAGTTTTGGCATCGACTGCCGGATGTTTCAGGCGGTGACAATGTGTATCGAACGAACGACATTAGACATGATCCAATAAATTGAAGTAGATGGCGATTGAATAGATCGTGATAGGAGTGCAGCAGTGAAAAGGTATCTATGTAACAGCGGATATCAGCGGGAGACGTGTGTATGTTACGTAGTACATAGGTATACGGTGTACCTTTGCTGTTTAGTACGGCGTCCTCACCCGACGTCTCTTTCCTCTCCGTAATGCGGCGCTGCACGAACGCACTTATTCATAATCCCTGTACCGTGACACGGAGTCAAGGAGCATTATTACTAATTGAAGCTCATCCTGTATTCGCTGGATAGATTGGATGGTCGGATGGATGTAGTACACGTCAGTGCCACCAGTACAGACAGGTACACAGTGTTTGCCAGGGAATAGGCAATCAGGTGAATTAGCAGACTCGAGGACGCCGGGGATTACTAAGAGAGCATCCAGTGACGACAAGCGGGGGAAGTCAATTCGGGCCCACCGGCCCGTGACACCATTCAACACACTATTCCCTTAATTGGCAAGCGATGTGCAGGAGTTTCACGGGGCAGGGGTCCAACTACGACGCTGTATGCAATCATCCTCTTAGATCTCATTCCGCGGAGATGCGAAAAAGAACGCTTTATATCTCAATAAGGACCAAATGATCAATGGATATACACTCTCCTAGAGATACAATCTCCTAAATAAATGTCCATGCGTATGGGCAATGATGGTACACCTTCAGGTTGAGAAGGTAGCACTGATTAATACATGTGTATGAAATATAATGAAAGTAGGGTTTTTGTCATTTAAGTCTACTTTTCATAACGAAGGACCACTTCCACTGTCATATCATTTATTATGACATTATGTAATATGCGTGTTGTATATTTTGTCGTTCTACATTACATAGTTTATAGGTAATCAAAATACTCGAAATATTCATATTTCAATTGCCTCTGAACCTTACAATCTCCCCTTTTCATGAAAAGTAGCTGAACCTGAACTTTTTTATTTTATGTTGTACACCTACATGGAACGACCATGTTTTCAAATAAAGAGTAAAATACTCTACACTGTATAAGTCAAACTTCTTATCTATACGTTAGGATCCCTACATAATCCGAGCACTGAAATTATATTTTTTGAAAGTTTTCCTATCGGCTAATCAAATAACAGCATAAGTCTCTTGCTAACCACGCAGTGCGATTTGCGAGTTAACTCCACTGTTTTCTGAATAATCTTTTATAGTCGTAATTGAAGTCCAAGGCGATCAACATGCTACGACAATTACTGAACAAATGTTGATTAGTCATCACCCAGAAATTCTTTGTACTTTAGCAAATATTCAGAATAATAAATTATTGGATGATTTTTAAGGTATACCGCCGCAAAAAAGGTCCGCGACCGTACATGCAAGGATAGAAAACGGCATAGAAAATGGTGGTGAGCATTTAATCTATTTAACTTTTAAAATTTGTGTTTTTGATTGTTTAGCTAATAAACCTTTTGGATATTTACCTTATAATCTATCATCTATCAATATGCGGTAAATTCTGTTACTGCACCCTATACATACCTTAAATACCTTGTGAGAAAGAATATTATTCTGTGAGAACCAGCGGTTATAAATAGTATAGGTATTATTATATAATTCCGCACATAATTAAGGATATAAAGCGTGAGCATGAAGTTTATACGCGAGCCGTAGGCGAGCGTGTAATCCAGCGAGCCATTTATATCCGTTATGTGTAAGTCAAATACGTTCTGTCTACGACTCATAAATTCGTTTTTATGTAAGATTGCCCGTTTACACCGTATATATTAAGCTTTACTTAAGTATGGGATCGTACTTAAGTCATCTACCGGAGGTTAAGAACGAGCTATAAGTTAAGCCGACGAAAAACGGCGGTTTAAGGATCGGCAACCGATTAAGCTGACCACACAGAAATCATGTAAAATAAAAATGTACAAGGTGGTCGTAAGACACAGTTAAATTAATATCTGAATTGGCAAAATTGTTAATGAATATCTCATTTCAATTATCTCTATATATTGATGATTTTTAAGCATCAAATAACCGCATAAAATAGATACAATGGAGATTAAATAGAGATTTTCACACCCATGCTCTCCTAAACCGAATAGTATATACAACCATACAAAAATAAATTGCAATTAACGCGTCTTGTACATTAATCACATAAATATTGTACTGTAATCGTGCTTATTGACACTTGGCGCCATCTCGTCATGCAAATTGTCACTACAAATTGGTTATATATTAAAATTTAGATAGGTTCTGACTGTTGTGATCTTTGTTCGTTTTTCTTTCATTACGTGAATGCAAAAGATTTTAGAATAAACAATTACAAGGAACGGCAAAAAATGGTGATAATTGTTGCAAGGTCACCGTGGATAATGTTGTTGGTAGTATACTACCAACTTCTTAAAAACGCGTTTTTTTCCGACTCTATGGGCAACGGATTGCGTACTCGTGATTGGCTGAATCGAAGTTGAATATTGACATTTATCAAAATAACGTATGACCGTCACTTAATAAATCTGATCAAATTATTTTGGTCATTTTATTACCATAATTCCCAGGCTTGAAAGTCTATTCTTATGAAAAGAAAATAAATTGTTACAATTTAACTGTAAAAGTTTATATATTGCTAACAATTGCAGTACTTGTTGCCATTATCAAAGTAATTCAAATTTACCGCCAAAATATTCTACTGAAAATATGACTGTAAAGTACACAATAGACAGAATACTACTCAGATTGGTACCAACATCTCTCAATATTACCTACTAAAATTTTACCTTGTTGCCAAATCACGCATAACGTAAGATGGGAATGTCCTACACATATGCGGTGCAAATGAAAGCCGACTTAAGCTCGACTTAGGTTTAAGTCGTTCCTAAAGTTAAGTCTGGCTTAGCAAAAACGGTGCAAACGGACAAGTATTTGGTGGCGACGCGATCTGTTAAATTACTGTCATCTACGTAGGGTTTGACAGACTGACACTAGCGTTGTATAATGATGACAGGTCGTTCAAATAAAGAAGTCATTATTTGAACGAACTGTCACACGCTAGTGTCATTATAATCATTGGCGTGTATCATGATGGGGATTATATAGTCATAGATACGTATGCAAAGGAGTTATTATGAGTCGTAGATACCATACATTATTGCATGGAAAGATATAAAATCTATTGCCGTTGAAGAGTTGAGGTTTTCATTTGCAATCAAATCTATTGCCGTTGAAGAGTTGAGGTTTTCATTTGCAATCTATTTCAGCAAATGTACGAGTATTGATATAATTATATTAATAAAAGGATTGATAAAAGCTGTTTTATATCAGAAAAGCTGATGGTAGCTGGTATTTCAACATCATCATGGAGAAGATGAAGAAGTCCATGTTGAAGAGAATTACCAAGATGGCACGCAAATAAAGCTTACCACACCAACAGAAGTTCAGAACTTAATCAAAAAGGACGTTAATCGGAAAAAGCTCCAGGTTATGACTTGATAACTGGAGAGGTACTTAAAGAACTTCCAAGGAAAGCCATAGTTAAGCTTACAAATCTTATCAATGCTGCCTTCAGACTAAGGTATGTTCCTAAACTGTGGAAGGTAGCAGAGGTGATCATGATACTAAAGCCTGGGAAACCTCCACATAAAACAACGTCTTATAGACCTATCTCTTTGCTGCCCATCATGTCAAAAATCTTCGAAAAACTTCTACTCAATAGATTGAAGCCAATAATTGAGAGCAAAAGGCTTGTTCCAGACCATCAGTTCGGATTTCGAAACAAGCACTCTACTATTGACCAGATACACCGAATAACCAACATAATCGAAAAAGCATTAGAGGAAAAAAGGTTTGTTCTGCAGTCTTCCTAGATGTCGCACAGGCTTTTGATGAACTCTGGCATGAAGGACTGAACAATAAATTAGGAAGTATCCTCCCGAAACATTTTGCACAACTATTAAAATCTTACCTGACTCAGAGATACTTTAGAGTCAAACAAGGTGATGCATGCTCTGTCCTTCAGGAACTAAAAGCAGGAGTGCCGCAAGGTAGTGTTTTAGGGCCGGTCCTTTACCTACTCTACACCAGTGACCTCCCAGCATTAGAAAATAATACTGTCGCAACTTTTGCAGACGACACGGCTATTCTAGCTGTTGGGAACAGCAATGGAGAAACGACGAGAAAACTCAAAACAGCTCTTGGTCATTTTCAGGTCTGGACAAAGAAAAAAAGAATCAAACTGAACGAACTCAAGTCAGTGCATGTTGACTTCACCAACAAGAAGATACAACACATCCCGGTTACTATTAATAACCAAATAGTACCGTACGCAAATACACCCAAGTATCTCGGCATGACATTAGACGCCAGGCTCCGCTGGAAAGCCCATGTCAAAAAGAAAAAGAGGAACTAGGAATCCGTTATAAAGAGATGTACTGGCTGCTAGCAAGAAACTCTACGCTGTCTGTACATCATAAGCTTCTGTTGTACCAGCAAATTCTAAAACCCGTGTGGACGTATGGTGCTCAACTCAGGTGTAGCACCAAAAAATGCAACATTAAAATTGTCCAGACCTTTCAAAATAAAGTAGTGAGATGCATTGTCAATGCGCCTTGGTGCATTAGGAATGATGATCTCCACAAGGACCTCAAAATGGAGTTTGTGTGCAAAGAAATCCAAAAATTAGCAAGAAGTCACGAGGAAAGGCTTCACCATCACGTAAACGTTGAGGCCATCCAGCTCCTCGATAACACTGCATTAGTCAGAAGACTCAAGAGAAAGAAGCCTTTTGAGTTAGTGTGAATGTGAAACAATGACAAAAGCAGAGTAAGTGCCGGTTGTAGGTGTTAGTTCTAAAAGCAGAGTCAGTGCTACGTAGTGCGCAACAAAAACGTGCCCAGTATACCAGGACTAACTGAGAGACATCGATTGGTGCCTGTTAGGTTAAGTTATACTAGTAAAATAAGTTAGAATTAAGTTACTCATTAGTCAATTATGACCAGATAGTAATGCTTCTATTGAATAAAAAAAAGAGCTGTTTTAAACTATCCAAAATTATGGCCCAGATGTTAAGAAAATAGCTGTGATTTTGTACAAGAATTTGGATATTTTTATTTTTGTGTGTATGATACTATACATATTCTCGTTTAATGTAATATGTTCCGATTCTGCGCAGTGCGCATAAACTTGGTTTTTCTAGTATCAATACTGATCATAACCTCATAATTATGACTTATTGAGGTTATGAGCATTGTTTATTTACATCAAAACGTGGATGTATGACACAGTATGACAAAAGCTCTATTTATCCACTGCAATTTTATTGGTTGTTATATCGTCGTCGCAGGAAGAAACGCTGCAGCGAATAGGCTAGAAGTAATAGTACATTGTGTACCAAGCCGAGAAAGTGGTTCTTTTCCGGGCGAGAGAAGAGTTGCACAGGCGAGCGTAGCGAGCCTGGGCACTTATTGAGGCCCGGAAGACCACTTTCTGGGCGTGGTGCCCACATAATTTTTTATCCTACACAACAATATCGTAATAAAATCACCCGTTTCTAAAGACTAATCTCTGACATATTGGCTTTTCACAAATAAAATCTGTTGACGTTTTAATCACAAACGTCAAACCGAATCGAAACTGTGTTTTTATTGGACAGATATATTGCATTTTTCGGGCTAGCCCCGAAAACTGTTCAGTACAGGCCGGGCTGGGGCTGGCTGGCAAATAGCATCTTTCGTGTCTCCATAGGGACGCGAAAACGACTTTCGGGTACTTTGTAGCTGTTAATTTGCACCGTTTGTAGGTACAATGAGCTCGCGGAGCCTTTGTGCGCAAGATAAAAGAAACTAGCTAGGATATTGCTCGGAATTTGGGACACGTTGCTAATTTCTGGCCATATTGGGAAGTTAGCCCAAATTCGAACCAATTTCCTGTTCGATACTACACATTTTATATTGGTACGATTACTATATAATATCTGGGCTAGTATTTTGAATAGTGTAATACAGCTTTAAAAGATATCACGAAGTTGTTCATTACGTCGTGATTGTAGCCTTCTATCGGCAGCTGTCTGGAAAAGAAACTACATTTTCAATTATACCAACACAATGCACAACCAGCTACTTAATAGAAGAATTAACGAGTAATTTAACTATTAACGAGTAAGTAGGTAACATTCCATAATATTTCTCGAAAGATTATGAAAACGATATTTTGCAATACCAAATATTTTTTATTTATACATATTGTTCGCTATTATTAGATTTAGCTATGGTACAATTTATTATGTAGTTTAGGTTTGCCAGGGTATTGTCTCATGTTTATACCTTTATACGTTTTTCGCCTTGATTAGAAAGTCTTCATTAAAAAGGAATGTTGTATCTACATGGATAACTCAGTTGTTGGGAACGGACATATTTCATCAGTATGCCGGTTTCTAATTTCAAACTATATAAATCATGCAAAACAATAAAAATCACTGCTACTCTTTAAGTTTTCGAAGTAAAACCTTTATTGATTCCTCTACGATACCAAAATGAACAACTTTTCGATAAGAAGTACAATATATTTCGGATGATAATGGAGTGTATATGCTATTTTCAACAATACATACACTTTACGTGACTTTAGAAAAACGTCGTGTATTTCACACGCCATACTAAAGAAGTGAAAAAGAACCAGAAATAATTAGTATGACGTATGTGCGTTGTATGTAAGGTTCAACCATTTCAAATTTCTTCAATACAGGTAGAATGGAATATCAATAGAATGAAATTATTATGGAATCGAATGTCAGCTAACGATCTGTCGGACGCTTGTCGCCTGAGTTTGCTGTAGCCTTCGAAAACAAGTTTTACAAGGATATTGTCTAATTACATATTTTTGTCTAGGATGTACCGGAAATAAATTCAACCAATTTGAAGACAAACAAAGATCTTTAACACAAGTCTCCAAAAGTACAAAGAAAATCATACTTTTGGGAATTATCAATTCACGTAACATGAGCATGGCAGACCGAAGGAACCGCGAAAGAGCTTTATTTATATATATATATATGCTTTGTTTACGAGTTTTCTTATAATGGATGGTCATTATGTCCATTATGCGCGTTGTAAGACGTTTATGGTGCTCGTATGTAAAATTGGTCGGATGGAGTTTAGGGCAAGAAGGGGAGCCCCGACGAGCATGCAAAAAAGAGAGCACCGCCAAGTCAACGGAATATAAATCAAAAGGCACGTAAATCAAAGTAACAAATTAACTGTTAAAAGCTATAAGTTATACGGAGTGAGAGCTCCGCTTGTCGGACGTATATAAATGTTGCCATTAGCATAGGCAGCGCCGCCGGGATCTATAAATCACTAAGAAAGAAATAACTTGTTATACCCATTGTATAATGACGTTGTTTTCGGCGACAGGCCGAGCCTCCCGTTCCCCTTTGTCCTCATTGAAAATATGTAAAGTCCTGCTCTCCTGCCACTTCCTGCTACGTTTTATGTTCCGAATGTTTTATGGCCCAGTGGAAGGGGAGACGAACTCTTGCCAAAACAACACCTACGGCGTTTCGCATGCACCCCCACTTCAATCAATATGACGGAACGATGACACAATCGTTGCGACTCTACAATATATTTCATATCATGGGCACACGTCCCTGATCACCAAATGCACATTATACTATATTGACTCTGACAGAAACCGTCATTAATGCCACATACAAAACGTAGTAAGAAACAAAGTAAGGATCCAGCGCGGAAACTCTAACTTTTTTAGACCCTAAAACTCTAAATAACCCCTAACGACCACGTTTGTGATTTTTCTCATTTTGCCACCAAACGTCACGATTTCTCCTGTACAGAAATAATGTTGATAAAATTCTGGACAAAACAGGTATTTACCACTTTGTCTTGTGGTCCTCAAACTACGAACGCCCCAATATAGGTGTACTTTTATTGCCACAATCGCGCAAATATGATTATGAGTTTTCAGAAATATGTTACTCCGTACATGATGCGGCATATGGCATAGGGGTCTGATTATATTTTATAATATACCATTATAATTGAGCGCTTGTAGTTTGAGAACCACCGTATTTAAGTAAAAAATACCTATTTTTGTGCAGAACTGAAGGAAAAGTTTTATACAGAAGCAAACATTGCAAAATTCTGACGGTTTTGGGTTTTTTTAGAGGTTCCAGGGTCTAATAAAACATGCGGAGCCCATAGACCATTGAAACCTCTCACTTCCTACGTCGGATCTTCCTTTCTTGTAAACGAAAAAATATGGATTATGAAACAAGGTACATCACACAATCACAATCACTGGCGCGCCAAAGATTCCGTTCCATAAAAATATCTTTACTTTCCAAATTGTGTAGTTTCGACATTTTGCTGTCATTGCCACACTGTCAGTGTCACTTAGTGTCACTGCTGTAACGTCAAAATGCCTTAGTCACTTTGCAACATTTGATTCCTACAAAATCATTTATTATGTTTAAAAACAGAGCTAACTGGTAACTTGAAGCAATTTTTGATATTTTGTTTGCAGAAATACATTCAGAATATATAGCGTTTAGTAAAACCTTATAGTTGAAAAGTGCAGTTATTCCCCGTTTGTTTTGTTAGTTATCGAATATTATAATTTATTTATCAAAAACTATATAGCAACATCGTTTTACATCGAAAACATCGTAATAGTCTAAAGTATACGTATACTTCTATTACCAGTATTTTTCAGTTCTAGCTAAAGTAGTTTCAAAAGTAAACGGCGGGCGGAGTTAATTCGTTTTTGTAAAAATCTCTAAAACTACACATAATGAAAAGATAATGTTTTTGAGATGGTTAAGGAGTGCCTTAGGCTTCAACTTTCCACAACATTTGAATATTGGGGAATATGGGTTGGTAAAAATTTCAGTGTGACCGACAGCCAGACAGACAGACGAACAAATGAGTGATCTCAGTATGAAACTCTAAAATTTAAAAACTTCTTACGCTCTAAGATTGGTTGGTGAACTGGAGGCGGGTAACAAGAACAAATGTTTGTAATGCTTATGTTTGATAATAATAGAAACGAATTGGAATACCTGATGGCGGTAATTTCAATATTTCAATTATTATCAAACATAAACATTACAAACATTAGTTCTTCTTACTCCGCGTCCAGTACACCAACCCAACTTGACACGTAAGATGTCTGTCACAAACCGTTCGACTATTCTGCCTTCCATCATATCTTAGCAGTACAACGGTTCCATACAACTTGAACTGACATCTATCGGCTTCCAAAACAGTACGGCTTGACACCCACTTAAACTGGAATTAGTCGGTCATTATCTCGGGTATAAAACAAAAAAACCAGAATGTTCATAGTTGATCGTTGACATAAAAGGTAATACCGAAAATTGAAAATCCCACTTCCAATGATAAATGTACATTTTATTGTGGCTCACAAAACGGGCGTGGGGATATAAACATGAGGACCTTGCTTAAGATTTGTAACGCACACTTTTGCAAATGTTATTTATTTATTTATTTATTTTTTTAATTTTGTCCTTACTGTAAAGTCAATTGGGAGGCATTCATCATAATATTCCAGGCAAGTAAAAGGAAATACACGTATGGCACATGTTCGTGTTCCTGGAGGCTATGTAAAAAACGTGGTTGCATTCGTAACCACTACGGCATATAATCCGCCGGGGGTAAATTGCGTAACCACCCTCTGGTTGCCTGCGTCGCCCCCAGGAACACGGCCTGCCCTGAAGACCGTTCACGCTTTGCAGCACCTCTATACTAACTGGTTTAAGTCCGTCCAGGGTTTGCCTGATTCGGATAACAATCGCCTTTGATATCAGTGACAGATGCGAATCTAATTTTATTTGTATCACTTCACAATTCTACTTCGGTATTGTTCAAATTCCATAGGCCTATTTCTAAATTAATATGCATATGAATAATACCAAAGTAAGATGAAGAAAAAATAGAGAAAATGAAATTCACCGCACAAAGTTACGTATAACATGGCGTTTGCAAGCACTGGGTAATAATATGTTCCCCTAATCATATTGCACATTAGGAAATTGATCATCGGCCATTTGGGTGAGCATATGACGGTGCCTATTACATTGAGGGTAACGAAGCACGTAATTCAAATATATTTGCTCACATTTCAGCGACATTTCCGCATCATTTGACAATGTGGTTTGGCTGTAATCAATTTGCCTAAAGATGTTCCTTGTTATCGAACTTCCAGACAAGTCGAACTTTTTGGAATCTGCATAACTAAGTAATAATAAAACAAGTTTTTTACAATAACAACGATTATTTATCATTGCATGTCGTCGGTGTTTTTAAACGCGTAGAAACAGAAACAAACGATTTTTAACCCTACTTGACTGCCACATTGGAGAAACATTGTTTTTTTTCTATCGAGTATGTAAAGTAAAGAATAACTTCCAATTCTTGCTTAACAAATAAATGCTAAAATAAATTTGTTTTGGGTAATTATTCGGCAAATATTGGATTTTTTTGTTTATAGATTAAATTTTTAACTTTAGACAACTATTTTTATAAAACGGTATAATTTTTCCTGAAATAGACTGTCTTGTTCTGAATTTAACAATGTTTTTGTTTTGGCTCTATAGTCTATACAATGCGTCAATCTCTCGAGAAAAAGTTATTCAAAAATATATTTATAGAAATTTTGGGTACCTACTCTAAAAAGTCTATAGCCACAGTCAGATTTTCATTTAAAATATATTGTGGTCAAAATATGAGAAAAAGAGAAATTCTACGTACTCATTACTAAACAATCATTTTTTTATTTTTTATTTAAATTAAACTTGATTTAGGTAATAGTTGCTTTAAATGTAGTTTATACTCTACTTTAGACTCACATATAATAAGTTCATTGCATGACTATAATCCCCATCATGATACACGCCAATGATTATAATGACATCATTATTTGAACGACCTGTCATCGTTATACGAACGTACTGTCAAAGACTGGCAAAACCTTCGTGATGCCAGATACTTGACAGTTCGCGTCGCCACTATTGACATACATTGAAAATGTTTGATATAATATTGAATTTATGAGTTATAGATAAATCGTCGTATTCGGTTCTCACACAACGGATATAAATCGCTCGAATGTTTACACGCTCGCGTATAAACTTTATGCTCGCGATTTATATCCTTAATTATGTGCACATCGAATAATATACTATTTATGCTTAATTTTTGTTAATTCACATTCGGATCATGACATTGAAATATCAAAATTAACTTTTTAAAACATAATTTTAAATTCAAACCGACAAAGTAGAAAATACGGAAAAGTTTTATTAATAACGTCTAAAATAGTGTACATAACATATTTCCTAAAAAATACCAAAAGTACATAGTTTATATAGCATTTTATTGCCTATACTCTCAAAACACGGTTTTCTGAGGTATTTATTCATAGAATTTTTAAAACACTTCATTCAATTAAAAGTAAGTATAGAATCTTCCGCCTCATAGTAGATATTTGATATTTTTGTGGATTTTTGCAAAGGTATGGGATGAAAGAATTTGCCGAATTAAAATTGTACATTATCGAATTCAGTTGGAATAATTTGTTAATAATAATGATGTTGATTTCATATGAAACAATAAGAACAAATGATGAAAACAAAGTTGAAATAATAAAATTGCTATAAAATATTCAACTTTGATATATCACACATCTTATCTTAAATCTAAAGCTAATTTTCCCTGTGACATTTTATATGTAATTGTGCAAAACTAATACTTTAGTCTTTAGCAAATTCAACATTTAGAATGACCAAAAATGACATGAAAAAAATGACTCGAGAATGACTTAGAATGACTCGAGAAATAAAAATGCTGGTCCATTATATATGTATACATACCGTTTTGATACAATCGGTTTTATGACTGACTATGACTGAATACACGTGTAAAAAATTTGTACTTTCACATGAAATTCTAACTGTGTTTACAAGAATGCTAAAAGTACTGATCTTCATAAAGCACCGATGAGTGAATCAAGAAATAGAGCAATAACTCGCATTCACAATCCATTTTGTCCAACGTTACAATATTTTCCATTTTTTTTTGTCGGAAATTTGTCGTAAAAATATAAACGACAAAATTAATTTTGAACATCAAAAAAGTTGACTGCAATTTAATAAACCCGGATAAGTTATACCCAAAACGAAAATGTCAAAACTTGAACCAACATTACCCACAACATTTTTACTATTGGTATCCCGATAATAACAAACATAGACTTTAAGGATTTCTTGCTGAATGCCCATGATATTATGTAAAGTCTCTGATAAAATCACGCCGTTAACAACAATATTAATGCTAAAACTTAATGCAATTTATTAGAAAAAAGCGGTTCGTTGTACGAAAATAACACCTATATAATAACAACTTTTTATAGACCCATTTGCAACGTATAAAATCAATTCCAAGTACAAATAAAATTGTTGAATCGGAACCTAAATGGCCAGAATTTGAATTCAGGCTTGAAATAACTTTTGAAACCTTACATTACTTTTGTGACATCTTTGTCACGAATGTGTGGTATAGCGCTATTGAAGACAATATACAAATTTTGGCACTTGGCACTCTTCCTGAGAAAAAATCTTTAACTCTTGTTAAAAATTAGCTTCAAAATTAGTAGTTTTCAACTGAAATAAGTTAATGAAGTAAATGAAGACGTGAGTACAAATAGTATTACAGACGCTTTTCTGCTTGTAAAGTTACTTAATTACTTATTGTATTCATCCAAAACAACCAAATTAACGAAATGCCTCTACAAAATTGGTCTGCTGATTTATGCTAGTTATAGCAAAAAAAACACACGTTTTTAGAGGTAACGCGAAACGGAAGTCCATAGGATATAAATCAGGGCCGAACAATTTTGGGAATCCTCTATATCGCAAAAAAGCACGGGGGATTCGACCGGGAGTAAGCATCCAATATATCCTCGTCCTGGCGCGTTTATCCCTAGTCCGGCTCTCGCTCTGTCCCCGAGATTGTGTCCGGCTCGTCGAGATTAAGTTAGAAATTGGCCCGATCGGACCGTCCCTCATTCACACACCGTTGGGCAAATCGCCTGTCACACTCTCGTCCATTCTGTCACGCGAGGGCACCGGGAATCCACGGAACCTGCTCCCGATAGCACCGCACATATATTGGATACCATCTCTGCACCATTCCGTCCTTCTGGCCGGCCGTTTGTCCATTCCACTGCACTGATTGACTCCCTTTCCTACGGCGCGAAATTCACGCACGCCCGCACAAGACTACCGCCTCCACGAATTTGAATACGAACATTCACTTATTCGATTTTTTACATCCGATCTAAGAAAACTCGCCCATTTTTAAAGCGTCAATAGCTCCGTCTTTGTGTGTCTGGTTGTTTGGGGTTACGCTGACCAAATCAAACGCTAATATTTGTTTTTATTTTTATTTTATTAATAAACAGAACCTCATAGTTACTTGTGTATGGCACCTAGTCTGATGACTATCTAGCTATATTAATATAACATAAATTCCTAAGTATAAAAAGTGTTAACTTCAATTTAGTTTGGATGCTGACGCTTAGCTTCACATACTGCACGTTGCTCTGCTTTGGTCCATATATCACTCACATTACACTGTGCTCTGCTTTTGTAACATCACATCACCAACTCAAAAGGTTTAGGTTGTTTTGAGTCTTCGCACAATGTCTTCATTATCAAGGAGCTAGGTCGCCTCGATATTCGTGTCGAAGAAGATGAAGTCTGTTCTGATGACTCTCTGCAAACTTTCGTATTTCGTTGGTTACTAATTCCATCTCAAGATCCAAGATTTCTATTTCTAATACACCAAGGTATAACTTTCTTAGTACCTTAGCAACAAGCGGTGAATGATGCTGATATTGCTTGACTTAGTGTAGCCCCACAGTTGGATACAATTGGTCCACACATGTTTAACTATCTGCTTGTTAAGTAGGTATTTATTATATGTCGACAAGGCCGACTTCCTACCAATATGCCAATACGCCCAATTCTTGTGGTTTCTTTTTATCGTGAGCTTTCCACCGGCGCTTGGTTGTCAGCGTCGTACCATGGTATTCCATACCAAAGTACGGTACGGTGGACGGTGCGGTTATTTATTTGCACTGGTACGTATTGTATTCGCAGGTTGGTACAATTATCAAAGCGGATTTGTTTTCGTTCAATTAGAAACGATGCAAATAGCCATCGTTGCATCCAATCAAGTATTATCATCAATATTATCATATTGTTAACAGCGTTCTACAGTTTTAGTGTTGCTCCTTCAACATTTGTATCTGCTGCCATGATAGCAGTGTCATCAGCAAACGTGGTAACGGTAACACCATCTGGTTGCGGAATATCGTGTGTGTAAAGAAGGTACAGAATTGGGATAAGTACCCTCACTTTCTTGGGGTACACCAGCTTTAATGGTTTTGAGAGTTGAGGATGCGTTATACGGAAGTATCTGTCATAAAGATATGTTATTAATTGTATGCTATACTCGAAGCGTACTAGGTTTTCGGCTTATACACTAGGCCCTCTTGCCAAATTTTGTAGAAGGGTTTTGCATCCAAGAATTTGGAAAAGCTTACAATTTGTTCTTCCAAAGTTCTTTCTATTCTATTTGTTATTCTATGAACCTGATCTTAGTGAAAATGGTTGATAAATAAAGTTATATATATATTAGTTCTCAAATTAAATTCCAACACTATTTTGCAAGTTTTTGTCAATTTCTGGATTCTGATGAAAATATCATGTGGATGACGACAGTCAACGGTGCTCATAGTGTTTTTAACAATCAAGTATATAGATGACTAATAAGTACCTATTCAGACATTCTTGCATTGTCTCTTCTTGTTGAATACTGCAGCAGGCCGTTCAGAATCAACGTTGGGCGTATGCCGGGTAACGCCAGGTGATTAAGAAGCGTTCAGATTGGTTGGGCATTTTACCGGACGAAACGTCCCGATCGTTCAAAGACAACGTGCCGGACGTTTGCCAATTTAACCAAGTCGAGAGCTGGATACAATTTGCGAGCAAGTGGCGATGGGAGTTGAAAATTGAACGTGTTCTGCAAGATTACAGATAGTTTTACTTGTGATTTCAATTATTCAGCTATGGAGGCATTTGTCGACGTAATTTTTCACTGGAAAAATTATTAATTCAATATTTTTTTTTACTATAGTAATATTTTTTTTCAAAAATCCGATAAAAATCCAGAACACGTTTTATTTTATAAATCCGCAAGACACAAGTATATTAAGAGACATAGGTGCAGTATATTATTTCAAATGATAATTATTTGAAGTTAAATAAATTAGTAAAAAATAAACTATGTTGAATTATAAATTAAATACAATATATGTATTTTTGTATGGTATCAGCTAAATTATTTCTACGGCAATCACCATCCTCTACTATTCCACCCTCTTGCCTTAGGATATTTTCCTCATCATTGTTTATTGTTTATTTAAGTATACCTTTGTTAATACTCATTTGCCAGCTCGCCTGAGTGAATTAGACAAATGTTGTGTAAGGTGTTTGCTGAAATATTTGTAGCTGGGATCAAATCTATACTGTTCATATCGAGGTATCGTAGTCTTTGCAGGTCGTCCAAAGACCAGACCAAAATTGAGATTAATTTCACCAATCATATCGTTGTCGCTTAATCCGGAAATGGTGTTGAAATTCTTGGTCGGACAAAAATTCTCAATTTCAGAAGGATTTCTTCTAATTATTTGATTTGCCTGTAGATTATTTTCGATTTCTTCATCACTTGAACTAGATGAAAGGACAAAAGGATTGACGTTCTTAAAAAAAAATAGCAATAGCTAAAACACATCTTATAATATAGTCTGCAAATTTATAACCTGTTACAAGCACTTTACACACGATGTTGTGTAAATCTTATTTTAATAGGGTATTCCGGTGTTTTTTAAATTGTCATTTTTTATAAACTATGAGTGTTACTGTTTGCTACTTCACTAGTAAGGTATCAAAAATCGTTTTAAATTAAGAGAAATCGTTGTTTGAATTTTGAATTAGGATTGGTCTTTGTGACGTCACAAAGACCGCTCAAAGTGCGCGACTTGACAACGTTGCTATATCTAGGGTGCACGTAATTTGTAGTCTTGTTGTGTCAACGTTTAGAATCGCTCGTTTGTTGACACCTGCTTTGGATATTAAGGTTATATCAAATACTTGACTTCAAAATGTATAAACGCCAACGCCGACGTAGTTCTGTGTCGAATTGAAAATGGAGTTCGACTTCGTTCTCAAACAACAGGGTACTAACCGTCAACTTGGGCGATCAGCTGTTCGAGAGCTGTCCGCTGTTGCCAGCGCTAATAGGGATCGGTAATCATCGTGTGTTTCCGAGGGTGGTCGGTGAATTCAAACGAAATGCACTTTTAATTGCAATTATCTCACAGAAAAACTAAATCAAAAAGCTCAAAGCTTAACTTTATGAATCCTCATAAATTGTACAATAGGTTAAACCGAATATCTGCTTAAATTTTGACATGACCGGAATACCCTATTCTCCAAACATACACCAACAATAGGAGAAAGGTATTTTGTCGGGCAGTTCCATCATACGAAGAAGCAACCGTAGACACGTGTTTCGGACTATTAGTCCTCATCAGTATAGTATAGCCAAGGAGCAAGATGGACACTCAATGGAAAAAAACACTCAAATGGAGACCATAAGGGGGGGGGGGCAATGTCGCCAACTTGGTGCTTCAGTCACAACATCTTCAGGATTCGAAGACAAGATGTGACGTCGCGCCGGAGGTGACGGGGACACCCCAGCCCCACTATAACCCACGGGAGTAAGATGAAAAACTGGTTTATCGACGGTAAGATATTAAAGGAGAAAGGTATTTTGTCGGGCAATTCCGTCATACGAAGAAGCAACCCTAGACACGTGTTTCGGACTATTAGTCCTCATCAGTACGGTATAGCCAAGGAGCAAGATGGACATTGGGCACCACCCTTATGGTCTCCATTTGAGTGTTTTTTCCATTGAGTGTCCTCTTTTTAATAGCAGCGGAAACATTTTATTGCCTTACGTAAAAAAAATTAAAAATATAATTGAAAATTATATAATATTAATCATTTCGAGGAACTTACTTGCATTTTGTGAATTGATCATGAAATTGCACTTTGGGTACATTAATTTCTGGAATAAGTAAATTTAAGTTGAACGTAAAAGTGGTGGGCTATCCCGGAAAGAGTAACGATCATCATCGAGGGTAACTAAAAGATGTACAATTAGAGGAAGAATTGACAAGGCAGAGATAATGATTACGGATATCTACACACTCGCAAATGCGGGGAGCCCAACACAATGATCGACGTTCGCGCGCGGATAGCCACAGTCTGCGTGCCCGAATCAATTAAAGTATAATCCGGAACTGTGGATATCGTGGAGGACCAACCCTCCGTTTTGACGTTTAGGGGTGGCATTCTGTACGAGGGACAAATTGTCAGACGCATATCCGCTGTTCTCAGGAAGAGGACTGCTATACATTTAAGACAGCAAAGTACGATAAGGGAACTAAGCACCTTAACAAATGAAACTGTATGTATGTATGTACAGGCTACTGGTAAAGAAACACATAGCATTATTGCCTTAGGGTTTTTCGCGGATCCGATAAATACGGAAATACCGTTAAGGCACGTGGTAGACTTTCTAACTAAACTTGCTTAATGCTTATCAAGTAACCACGTAAAACTGTAAAAGGAACACTTATTTTTAGCAACAATTTTCAGAATTAAGAAATATTTTATAAATATTAGTACAGGGCCATCAACATATATCTTTACAAAACATGGTTGGCAAGGCAATGTGGGCAGATTATGCATCTAGCTAATGTGACTTGGTACGTCATTGCAATTTAGACTTTGGTTGAAGTAAACAAGGTGTACGAGTGATTCTGGTTTAGAATGAAAACCACTGTATAGATAAAGAAGGTGTTGTGAGGTATATGACACCTCTTGTCAGACCGAACTTTTTGTCTCGTACTGTCAGCTCACTGATGAGTATTAAGGCTCCTGTATCCCCTATTCAAACGTTGAGTTGTAGTTGTTTTCTCCAAAGGTTCCAAAACAACTGTACAGATGTAAATGTAGCCACCACTACCAAATAATAAATTATCCGGTATTTTTTTTATTTGTGGCAAGATTCAACCCCACCACAAATATCTAACAGTATGCAATTTCTTGTGACCAAGGTAACCATAATCGTTATTGTTAGCAGATTTTCTTCTAGAGATCGATTATTTATCGATAAAATTAGGTCAATGAATCTGCGTGTTGTCAAAGGTGACGTAGTCTGGTGCAATCAGTCGCAATCAGTCCTGGTCAGTCAGACACTGGCATAGATGAATAAATTTTTCCTAAAGGGATAGCAAGGCCTGTCAACTGTACTCAAAATAATCTTTGAACATTTACATAATCGCAATATTACATAAAATTCAGGTAGTCCGATTTGAGTCATTGAAATAAATACTAGGAAAGTTAGACCAGTGGAACTATTGAAGTGCCATTGGGTTTTTGAAGTGTATAAACTTCTGGATTGACTTAAACTTAAAATGCAAATATTTGAATGTTATCGGTTTGCATATACCGTGTGTTACGAAAACTATGAAAAACTCTAGCAAATTTATTTCATAACTAATGCAAAAATATCCGAATTTGAAAAAAAAAAATCTGATGTGGCCAGGCACATGGCCACACAATATATAAACTAAAATTAATAGTTTAGCTGCATGAGAATCTATTTGATTGAGATAAATCGTGTCTGCATTAAAATTAAACTAGTTAGCCAGGATTTGACAGATATTTTGATACTATTGACAGTAGGTATTGTCAAAGCATCAGCATTTGACACTACCTACTGTCGTTAGAATAATTGTCATTTATGTCACAAGTGCCGAAAGTACGGAATAGCGCGACGAGCGGTGATGCGGCGCGTTACCGAAGGCTGAGCGTCGCCGTCGCTTGTGAGCGAGTCGCGCTATGTAGTTTTCGGCAGGAGTGACACCAACGTTGTTTGTGTTGCTTTTTGGGAAATAGTATTTTAAAAAAATAATTAAAAAATGGTTATGAAATGTTAGGTTGATACCACTTCTACGAAACGTCAAGTTTAAAAAGCTAATTAAAATTCTGACAGATTTATATTTGTTCATGATACTGTAGATGTCACATGCGTACCAACATACTAAAATAAAACTACACTCATCGCTATACTTTATTTACAATTTTCTCAATCTATCGTTTTTCGAATTAGATATAACAACGGGTTGATATTTCTTATCAACAAACAATCAAATTGGTGAACGTATTTTATTTGAAATTTGTATGTTGTACAATGCCGCACTAGAGCGTCAACGTTCTATATCGGTTCTCAAACCTGTTTTCGAGTGTGACAGCACAAAAAAAATATTTGACAAATCCTAGCGACTAGGTATGTAGTTTCATAACAATGCAGATGCGAACAATCTCGATCAAATAGAATTTGCTCTTGCAGCTAAACTATTAATTTTACCAAAAAAATGTCATAGGCATAAATTATTCAAAATTTCCTCTACTTTAGCAACCCAAAAAACGTTGATGTCACTCCTGCCGAAAACTACATAGCGCGACTCGCTCACATGCGACGGCGACGCTCCGCCATCGGTGACGCGCCGCATCACCGCTCGTTGTGCTATTCCTTACTTTCGGCACTTGTGAGATAAACAACTATTATTCTGATGACAGTAGGTAGTGTCAAATGCTAATGCTTTGACAATACCTACTATTGATACCATTGACTATCAAAATATCTGTCAAATCCTGGCTAACTAGTTTAATTGTAATGCAGGCACGATTTATCTCAATCAAATAGATCCTCATGCAGCTAAACTATTAATTTTATATTTTATATGATAAAGTCATGTGCCTGGCCACATCAGATTTTTGTTTGATGTCATGGTCCACTGTGTTAGTACAATACCTTATAACCTTATACAAATGTCTAAAATTATACAGTATTGACAGTTTATTGTAAAAAATAATTTAGTATGTACTGGGTACTATTTCGTTAGTTAATTCTGGTACACTGTTTTAAGTGTTTTAAACTAAAGTATCCCATATTAAATGTTTTATTTCACTTTATGCGGGCAAGATTTTGCCCAAATTATCACGGCAGCCACATAAAAAAGCATAAAAATCTGTGATGAAATGCTTTGACTACACATATATTGCTTTGTAGTGTAGTGAAGTTGAAATCATCACAGTTAATATGGTTTGGCTAAATTTTTCACTTTATGGTCAGCTGTGCTTCTAACATACGCCACTAACATTTTAAATGGGTTGTCATAAAACTTATCAACGTTTATACAACTCCAACAATTTTATAAGTCGAGTCTTTTTGTTATATTGTTGGTTCAGAATACTACTAAAAGCCACCATTGGTTATTGATAATCGTTAAATATGCGTGACGGGTGTGACAATTTCCCTCGGAATAACCCTTCGGTTACAGCGGGCGTTCATGTGTTAATATTAGTACTTGCTTATTGCTAAGATGTTTGTAACTATTTGTCCGCTTTTTTAATGACTATTTTATGTCCATTAAAAATTCTGTCATTCTAAAATTCGTCCACTGTCTACCAACCTGACGCAACAACAAATCTTTGAAACTCTAAATGAGTAAGATGAAAATACGAACTGAATAGGTGGTAGTTTGTGAAGTGCGTAGTTTGTGAAGGAAACCATCTTCTTAGTCTAGATTTTCAGAAAGTGCCGACAGAAATAATCCGGGAGTTAGTTAAAAGGAGTACCTATACAAGAAGTCAATTGCAGCCGAGAGCTTGTTAGCCGAATGCCATTCAGCTATTATGGTTTGGGCCACTCATTCTTTATTCGTCTGCTGCGCGGCTCGCCCTGGATTTTCAGTTGTCTTCTTTCCGTCTTTATTTTCCCCGAATGCGAAAAGCGATTTCCGCTCCGATCGCTTCCGCGGGACTACAATGCCGTCTCAGGTATTGAAAACCAAGGGAGGGAGGAAATTAATGAGAGTTCTGCCCGGCAATACAGCCGTCTCGATTTTCACTTAACGAGAATCGAAATGAGGAGCAAAAAATTCCAAGGAACGAACGCGATTTTCTTATTCCTTTTATTCCCCTTTATTTTCCCAGTACAAACCTATTCGGGGCTTGAATTTATTGCTTTTACACTGTTTGATATTGTAAAGTCTATTCACTTTTCCTGTGAAGAACTGACAAAATAATAACCACAATGACACGAATCTCAAATTAAAAGTGAAATCGTGCTACAATATAGAAGTTGCTGTTGTCCATAATATACGGTGTCCGGCAGAAACATCAACACTAATGGAAAATAATTTATTGTTAACTTTTAAGAAAATGTTATTCTTCATAAAATCTTCTGGATTGTCATAAACCCAAAATACAAATATTAGAATGTAATTATTTGCTTGCATGTACCATGTACATAAATGTTCATATCTATGCAAAAACGATATTTGAAAAAGTATTTAAAAATATTAGAGTTTATCAAATACGAAATTATAATCACTTTCTCCATTGCACAAACGGTGTTTTTATCAATTAACTTTTTATTATCAATTTCAGCAAATTTTATTCTTCAAAAAAGTCTCTGGGTTATCTTACCACAACTATGAAAAACACTGATGAGTAAAGGATGTTTAAGCCCAAAGTTATACAAAAATGTTATTTTGAAATAGTATTTGAAAATGTTAGAGTTATTTATATACGAAATTACAATCACCTTCTCATATTATAGAGTGTTGCCAAAAACTAAAGTACCTTCATCATCACAGCTATGCAAAAATATTACTTGAAAAAGTAATACCTTTGACTTCGACGTTTCCCCTATAATTTCTAATTTTTACTTTATCATACGCAGTATGATAACACGCGCACGCGTGCGCGCGCGTGCGCGTGTGTGTGTAAACGATTTTTGTGGCGACAATTCCGGAAAAACTACTAATGATATCGGGACGAAAGTTCATATTTAGAAGTTTTATGACCAAACTTAGAGGTGAAAAGCTTTTGGTTCAAAAGGGTCCAAAGGAACTGGTAGTTTATTCTAAGCCTTTTTCTAGGATTTTGCAAATGAGCCGCCATTTCTGTAATTTCGTCAAAATAGTTAAATAATAAATTAAAGTAGAGGAAATCTTGTATAATTTATGTCTATGACATGTTTTGGAAAAATTACTAGTTTAGCTGTAGGAGCAAATTCTATTTGATCGAGATCGTGTCTGCATTAATATAGGATTTGCCAGATATTTTTATTCTAATGACAGTAGGTAGTGTCAAAGGCTGATTTTTGACAATACCTACTGTCAATATCTGCAAAATCCTGGCTAATTCGTTTTATTTTAAGGCAAACAGGATTGATCTCGATAGAATCTCGTGCAGCTAAACTATTAATGTTGTATATTGTATGATAAAGTCATGTGCCTGGCCACATCAGATTTTTTTGCTTTATTCTAACC
Organism: Melinopterus prodromus; assembly: GCA_964023965.1. Taxonomy (NCBI): domain Eukaryota; kingdom Metazoa; phylum Arthropoda; class Insecta; order Coleoptera; family Scarabaeidae; genus Melinopterus; species Melinopterus prodromus. Next base: position 27,720,230 of record OZ030394.1, on the reverse strand, counting down.
TAGAAGGTATCAGAATTGTTCCTGTGAAATGGTTTTGCAAAATTCCCTCTAGTTCTGGAGTTGTGGCCGGTGATTTGTGTGTGGGTCGATCAGTGTTGTGATAAGGGAGGAAGAAATCCCTCCGACCGGGCGAAATGCGTATTATATACGTATTGCATATGACTCGACCAAATCATAGATCTCCCACCACTGGTATCTATACGTTTTGTCATCCATTCGTTCAGTTTTAAACCGATCATCACGTGATCATCTCGACCGTTGCGGTATTTACCAAAGTTCTTGTAATTTCGGCCGCGATTTCCCAAAAGTCGTGTTTTTCCAACTGGTAACCACGTTTATGGAAAATGTATTTCATATACCGAGATGATTCTTTGCTTTTTTTGTTCAGCACATATCTAGTTTTTGTTCGATCGTTCATTTTTTTAAATTTTTGATTAATTTCGTTTTTTCAACGTTCTATATCACGAAAAGAGCGGCGAAAAGACATTTTTTGGGCATATGCCCGCCATTTTATTAAAAATCAAGGAATTGAGAAACTGAACGATCGAACGATAGCCAACGAAATAACAATTAAGAAAACGTTTAACTTTTTGATATATCAGACACCTGCATACGTGTAATTGTGGTTACCGTTACACATTTCTGTTTGCACAAAAGCGCGCACAAAGTGATCTGCAAGGTCACCGAGATGATCACAATAATTTTGAAATTGTTAGTTTTATACATCGATATTAACACAAAAGAATTAGAAAAACTTTGTCTATAAATCTGTTTTTTCATGATCAATTTCTTAAAATTATAGGTTTAAAAAGAGTCCGGCAAAGCGGCAGACCCCCTTAAAGGCTTATGTCATATCACATCAAATTGGATATTGACATAATGGTAAAAAAGTCACATAATTTCCGAAAAGTGTCGCGTGTAGCAACAATACTTCGCCACGCTTAATGGAAGTTTATATCGGACAAAAACCGATTTATGCCCGTATAACACCGTCACACTCTCTGTTTAAAACAGGATTGTTTTAATGCCGTTTGTACTAATCGAATTTGCTCTGATAAGGGGTGACGAACGAACGGGGAAGCGGTTTATGGCCCCCGCCGCCGATCGTACGCCGCTCACCCCCCGTCTACCACCCCTGGAACATGTGTATGACGCGATAGTATTCGAAATACTAATTCGCTGCGTGCATTTCAATCGCGCGAGCATTCAGAAAGATCGGTCGACTGCGATTAAAACGAACTTTAAACAAGCGGGCGATCGGGGCTGCGCGTCAAGGGGGCGGCCATAGGGGCGCAAACTGGCGCTAATTTCTGAATTGAATTTACTTTTTCTATTTATACATGTCATTAGTATTCATTAGATTATGGTGCTGATTTTGAAAGTCCCCACATTTTTCGCTCTACCCTGCTGGACGCTATAATCTTGGGTTGAATTCATTTGTCAGTTTATGATTTGACTTTTTGATTAAACTTGATCCTATTTTGTGCGATTAGGTTAGTTTACTTATTTTGACATTGGTCATGAATGTAATGATTTATTACCAGGGATTTTAGTAAAACCAATACACATTTGTAATCTGCAAACCTATAAAATATTCCTATATTTTTGAAATTTCTGTTAACTAGATCATCAACTTTTTCAATATGTTTTACTGTTGAGTTGGTATTTAAATACCAAATATAATATTATAAGAATGCGGGTGACTCTTCGAAAGATAACGTTAATCTTCGTCGTATGAATGTCGTGTGGAAACGCCTGTGGGACTAAAATTGAGGTAGACAACAAGCTTCATGACTCCTAATCAAATTTACACCGGAATGTTCATGTGCTTCCTTCCAGAAAAACAAAAGAAATTTACGTCCATCACCTCAGAACGCCACTCTTCGCAAAGTGACTTGAAACTTTCCGAAAAATTAGTACCCAATTAGTACCAATTGGTACCACCAACCGCGGAATTGGTACCTCAAGGGAATTCCCTTAACTTATGAGTAGTTCTGATGAACGGCACCTCAGAACGCCACTTGTCGTAAAATAACTCGAATCACTTTGAACTTTTGTAAGGATTTAGTACCCAGGTGGTACCATGAAAAAACACTAACCCCCAAATGAGTACCTCAAAGGAACCCCCCTATATCGGGGGGAAAGATAGCGTGCGTCACCTCAGAACGCCACTTGTCGAAAAACAAGTCTAATCTATTTTAGCTTTTGTAAGGAGTTAGTACCCAATTAAAACCGACAGAAAACATCAACCCCCAAATTGGTACCTCAAAGGAACCCCCCTATATCACGGGTAGTTCTTTCGAGCGTCACCTCAGAACGCCACTGTCGTAAAACAACTCGAATCACTTTGAACTTTGGTAAGGATTTAGTATGCAATTGGTACCATCTGAAAACTACACATAGAAAAGTGATTATTTGAAACAAGAAAACGTAATTTCTTGAACTTACTGGATTCAAACGCGTAATCACTTGGACGTAGAAAATTAAGTATATACAAGAAAATAATTTCTTAGTTGTCAATAATCTCTCGCATATGTACGTCCCTACTCAGTTGGTACCCCAGTTCGTACTAAACACTAACCCCCAAATTAGTACCTCAAAGGAACCCCCCTATATAGGGGGGGCAAAGATAACGCGCGTCACCTCAGAACGCCACTTGTCGAAAAACAAGTCGAATCTATTCTAGATTTTGTAAGGACTTAGTACCCAATAGGTACCCTGAAAAACACCAACTTCCAAACTATTACCCCGAAGGACACCCCTAAATCACGGGTAGTTGTTTCGAACGTTACCTAAGAACGCCACTTGTAGTGAAACAAGTCGAATCACTTTGTAGGGAGTTAGTACCCAATTGGTACCCACAGCAAACACCAACCCCCAAATTAGTACCTCGAAGAAAATACTTTTCTATGAGGTTGAAGTTTCACTTGCCGTATTTAATAATGTATGCGAACCAGGTGTCCAAATTTGGACCACATTTTCCACAATTATACCTTTGAACACTATCTTCATAGGTAACCATACCGATATACCACATAGGAACTCCCTTTCCCATAGGGTTGAAATTTTCCTTCCGGTGTTTAATAATATGTATAGTCAAAGTATAGGAAATATTATTATGGTTGCTACATTACTGTGGTAACTAAACAACAATTCAACAAATTTAAATCTGATTTTTCTTGTCACCACCCTATGATCGGATATGATAACTAGCAGTAATAATATACTGTGTGTAACAAAATAGAAAATCAAACTTTTTATGAACTTATTCGGTTTGGTTTATTATAGTAGAATTGTATTTAATGTAGTTGTACTATAATATAATATTTATAGCTTAGTGGAAATAGTGCTCGTGCTTTTATTATTGAAATAACTGTTAAAACATATTTTGAATTATTAAAAATTTGAAGATTTTAGGAAGGGGCATTTATTTATTAATTATCTTTTGCAGTCATGTCATTGTGAATATCACTATAAAGGTATTGAATGGAGCCAGTATAAACACTGCCAGTATCGCCACTATAAACAAAACTAGACGATGATTACAGAGACAGAGCACGCATGAAATGATCAATGCGCGCGCAAATCGCCGCTCATATCCGGTTATTTACAAGCACCCGAATTATCCCAGTTATTAATGTACTTATGTACCTATTATGCTTTTATTTTCAAAGTAATTCTAGATAGGTACCAAGGTACGTATTTGTATGTATGTAAATGTAACAAAGAAAAATAATACAATAATATTCAGTCCATATAGTTAATGATGTTAAAATAACAATTTCTGCCATGTTACACAAAATAACAAATAATATGTTTAGGTACCTAATCAAAAATAATATTATGGTACCTACTTACTTTTTATACGTATTGTAATCAAAGATGTCGCAATTGTCGGTTTTCCACGAGCGCCTTCTATACCCTCGATTTTGGGATGTTCCTTTGACGGTACTAATGTTGTGGTTACACACAGAAAAGTAATCTATCGAAAGAGTGGTAGGTAGGGACGTATATAGGCGAGAGATTATTGACTTCAACTAAGTAATTATTTTCTTGCATATACCGAATTTTCTACGTCCAACTGATTATGCATTTGAATCCAGTAAGTAAGTTCAAGAAATTATGTATCTTGTTTCGAGTAATCACTTTTATGTGTGTAGTGTTTTTAGAGGGTACCAATTGGGTACTAAATCCTTACCAAAGTTAAAAGTGATTCGACTTGTTTTACGACAAATGGCGTTCTGAGGTGACGCTCGAAAGAACTACCCGTGATTTAGGGGAGTTCCTTTGAGGTACCAATTTGGGGGTTGCTGTTTTCTGTGAGTACTAATTGGGTACTAATTCCCTACAAATGCTAGAATTGATTCGACTTGTTTTTTGACAAGCGGCGTTCAGAGGTGACGCGCGCTGTCTTTGCTCCCCGATATAGGGGGTTCCTTTGAGGTACTAATTTGGGGGTTAGTGTTTTCTGAGGGTACCAATTGGGGACTAGATACTTACAAAATTTCAAAGTGATACGAGTTGTTTTACGACAAGTTGCGTTCTGAGGTGACGCTCGAAAGAACTACCCGTGATTAATGGGGGTTCTTTTGAGGTACTAATTAGCGGGTTGGTGCTTTCTGTAGGTACTAATTGGGTACTAATTCGTTACAAAAGCTAGAATTGATTCGACTTGTTTTTTGACAAGTGGCGTACAGAGGTGACGCGCGCTGTCTCTGCCATCCGATATAGGGGGGTTTCTTTGAGGTACTAATTTGGGGGTTAGTGTTTTCTCGGGGCATCAATTGGGTACTAAATCCTTACAAAATTTCAAACTGATACGAGTTGTTTTACGACAAGTGGCGTTCTGAGGTGACATTCAAAAGAACTACTCATAAGTTAAGGGGGTTCCCTTGACGGATCATATCCGCGGTTGGTGGTACCAATTGGTACTAACTGGGTACTAATATTTTGGAAAGTTTCAAGTCAATTTTCGAAAAGTGGTATTCTGAGGTGACGGACGTAAGAAATTTATTCCAGAAACGACGCTATCTTGGACATTGCAAGCTGTACATTATACTTTGTATGCGATAATTTCAATAGGGATGGTATTCTAAACATAAAACATATCGAATGTTAGTTTTAAGGGTTTCGGCGTTTCTGGAAATGATGTCATCTTTGATGTTTTAAACTGCACGCTATACTTTGCCTGCAATACTTTCAGTCGGGATGATATGTTAAACACAAAACATATTGATTGTCTATTTTTTCGGCTTCCGGTTTTCCGGAGATGACGCCATCTTTAACATTTGAAACTGAGGCCTATACTTTGTTTGCGATATTTTCAATCAGGAGCGCAAAAAGTATTGCGGAGACCAAAATGTAACGGAAAGTATCGCAAGCAAAGTATAGAGTGCATAGTTAAAATTTAAGGGTGATGCCATTTGATATGTTTAGAATATCATCCTGATTGACAGATCAAACAAAGTATATTGTGCCGCTTAAGATTTTTTAAGATGATGTATACATAATTTTAAGAGATATCGTTATGTAGAAAAAAAAACATGTCCAATTAGTTTTTTAGGAAACTACAACGACCACGTAGTCTATTCTTGTATTTGTATAAAAATAAATTGTATTTGTACAGTGGGAAAACAGCTTAAAATAATGACTCAGGTGTGTTTATTAAAACAAATACTACACTTCCTTCAAAGTTATGTTACCTCACAGCGTGTAGTCCCCACAACCTAGCCGGGGGTGCTAGAGGCGGAGCAGGGGCGGACTGTTACTTACGCCTGACTGCACATTGGGTTGCTATTTATAAGGGCGGAGTCGGGCCTACATAATATGTTCAATCTGGACAAATAAAGCTATATACTGCATCGGCACTCCGGGATTCGGTCTCCGGATACCGGACTCCCCCCGGACTATACCTATAGATGGGCAACATAAGAATTGTCGTACCAAGCAACACACCTAAGAAAACCTACCACACTAAATTATTTTCAATAAGTTTTGAATCGGTCGTCTCTGTTTTTTGTTCACTTTTATTCAGCATGATAGAGCAAAGTAATTGGTCTCTCACCTGAAGATTGTACACAGTTTAGAACTGATATTTAGAGTCTACTATAAAAATAAAGAGCAGCAAGTTTTGGAGAGCCATACACTTCAACTCACAAAAAGTTTCAGTGTCAGATAAGTAAGGTACGTGTTTCATCATTTTCCGAAGATCCTGTTAATGGGGTAAATAATCGGTGCAATTTTAGTATGAACGTACCTATACTGTTTATAATAATCGTCATTTATGTTCTGCTACATAAAGATAGGCGTGCTTTAACTGTTTGATGAGAATTTGTTAAACTCTAACAGATTGTGGGGAAACGAAAGTAATGATTAGGAAGGGTTGGGATAAAACGGGGGAGACAGAATGGGACTGGTTAGTGGTTGGGGTGTAAGGAAAATTATACGTTCACACAGCAATTATAGAGTTGTAATATATTGATATGGTACTAGAAACAGTTCTTATTATGACAAGACATCAACCTGAAACTATATTTCATAGAATTTTAGTAAATCACATTTCCTTTAAAAACTCTTTTATCAAATGCCAAAGTCCACGCAAGTCAGCTGTGTTAGTATTATTGTTTACTTTTGTTACAACCGGTTTTTGAAACACAAATTTAAAAAAAAAAGTTAAAATCATTTTTCGGTTTTCTCGTTCTGTTAGGGTTCAATTATTGATTTTTTACAAATGAAGTAATTGGAAATGTATGAAATGCTCTAACAATTAACTAAGATTGTTGATAATGTTTGTTACGACAATTGCTCTAGTAGACAAATTTATAGTAGTACAAAAAATCTGATGTGGCCAGGCACATGACTTTATCATACAATATATAAAATTAATAGTTGCATGAGATTCTATTTGATCGAGATCGATCGTGTCTGCATTAAAGTAACACAAGTTATCCAGGATTTAACAGATATTTTGATAATATCAAATAAATACAAAATGATATAAGCTTAGATACTACTTAGATAGAACATGGGAAGAACATATATAAGACCATAAAGAAAAACAAAACCTTACGACTAAATGTGCAATCTCCGTTTGATGTTATAATTAACACAAAACTATTTATTTCAATTAGTCATGAAATCTTCAACAGATGCCACTCATCGTTTTAAACATTGCCAGCTGGGTACAGGGTGAGTCACTAGAGTTGCAGTGGCCGATTATGGGTTTATTATTTATATAAATATTTTATATGAATGTTGTTTGATGCGTTTTTATCTATACTGGATGTAGCATAGACGTGGCAGAAAAACTATACAATTTTAAAAGATATGCCATTTATATCATACCATATTATTAGTACCAACGAACTTGTCTTTCCAACTGTAGCAAGTTGTGAATACGTGAGTAAATCAAATAATTTCTGAGATATTCAATGTTTGTTAAAAAGTTGCAACTGCATGCCTATCTTGCTAACTACCTACGTAAAACCTACATTTTTGCTGATATTATCTTACAAATTTGTCAGACAATCACCAAAACCAGTAGGTAGATGCTGTTGTTAAAGAAGGAATAATACGCTATATAGAGTGATTCTACAACATATTATCATCATTTTAAAATAGTTTTTTTTGAATTTTTTAATGGAACACTCTGTATAATATACGTTAGGTGTAACTCTTACTTCTTTTCAATTTATATCTAGTATATCATACATCGAATGTTACAAGTTTTTGTGATATTTATTTGCAATTTAACTAATATTGCTCTGTATACAGGGCATTTGGTAATTTGATGTAAATTGTTTAAGGGTTCATAGAAAAGATAATTCAGAACCTATTTAACCAGATTTAGCATGCTACAAAGTATTACGGTTATCAAGATATTAACATTATTGTATATGATATTTTTAAGTATATTTTACCATTTTTGCAATTGTATTGCAATCGAACCCGGGACCTAAAAACATCAATTACTACTAAAGTAAACCCTAAGTAGTTTTATGTTACCAATCGTCAAAATTATTGACTGAAAGTGAAGAGCGTGAACAGCTTTCCTTTCATGTGCACATAAAATCCAAATACATATGCATAATACAACAATATTCGGATTTTTATTAAGAGAAAAAAATCTATCGAAAACACCTCCAATAACCACTTTTTATTCATGTTATCAATATTACTCACTTTTTACATTCATATTATCTAAATTTTGAATTATCTTTCCAGAAAAATAACTCACTTTTGAATCAATTAACTATGACAAGAAATAAATATCGTTGGTTGTTTAAATATGCTGGTTTCTTGTGTTGAATACAAATCTGTTCTCAAACGTTGTTCATCAAGTTATGTTTTACCTATTAATAAAATAAGAAATACTGCTACTGCATGCCGGCATGGTTTCATTACATCAGCATCTAGTATTTTTCTCTTTTCTCTCTATTTTTCTCACGCCTAACTGTAACACTGTGTATAAATCAAAATAATTTTCCGTTGTGGAAAATGATGGGCTAAACAACTTTTGTGTAAAATATCTCTTATGATAAATGCAGTATCAATCACTGCGGCTCTATTGACTGACCCTGTATATCAACCAACCAAATGGATACATACGCTGCTCCACACATACAAAAATAAATACGTTCAAGATTCGCAGCCTCGTTATGGAGCGGAGCAGCAACCCCTCCTGGTGCAACTGTTTTCCAGGGGCGGTTATTATGAAACCGGAAATGCGAGAGGGCGGCACGTGCACTGGATAAACCCGAACGGAAGTAGAGTTCTATGCACTTCTGCAATGATTAAAACTGATATTTTCAGAGGGACTTTTAAGTGAAGCGTACGCTTATGCACTGACATAATCTCTATAATGGGGAGAGTTGAAAATTATTCTATTTAAATATCACGTTTTATATTTACAGCATTTGACAAGATTTAATATAAGAAAGATATATCCAAAAAACACGAACTAATACAGTTTATCTATTTTTTAGTAAACCACAAGAAACCTTGAACTATCACAATAAGAAAAAAAAATCCTGAATTTACTGATGGTGAATTGTATTAAATGTATATATGGCATTAAATAGAAAATTTTGCGAAAAAACGATAATTAAAAATTGGAAAATATGTATTTGGGCAGGGCGTGGCTTAAAGTCAATTTTTGACATTTGCGGCTATAATTTCGAAAGTATAATATACTTTCGAGATTATACAAAATATAATATTATAAAGTAACCGTCGTTTGGCTATATAAATAATACCGTTCAATGAAAGAACTTGCAAGATATTTAGAAGTGAAGCAACTTTAGTGAATTTTGGTGACTTTTTTGCCCTACAGGTGGGGTAAAAAGGTATAATATTTATTTATTTCCTAAAATACAAAACTTCAATAAGAGGAACTTTTTCAGTTTCAAAAATAATACTTTTATCAGACTTATAATATTAGTATCACCCTAATCAGTCCCCCAGTCAGAATCACAATTAATGCAAACACTTGGCGCAGAGTTTCCTTTGCAGGAGTATGAGTGAAAATTCCAGTTTTGCCACGTTTTTTACTGATACGTTTTCGCGCTATGACTTTAGACAGTAGCAACTTGTTTTGTCACCTGCAAACCTACAGTACATGCTGAGGATCAAACGATGCTGAAGGCTGAAGATCTACCAATGATGAAGGTTGAGTTATGTATGACGTTGACTGCTGAATTTCTATTAAAGATCTGTCTTGGAATACCATATCCAAATCTCAAGTTGTCAGGATTATTTTTCAATAACTCTAGTAAATCTTTTCAAGTTTTATTTGTTTCAATACACACCTGTGAGATTTGTTTTTATTGAGAACTAACTCAGTAATTACAAACATATTTTAAAATATTTAACATTATTGTGTCCACGGCGGACCTTTTACGTCAACCACGTTTGACTTAAATTTTTAGATTAATAGAAAGAAATACTAATCAATAATAATTAATATATGGTGAATTCTGATGGTTGCTGAAGACTAACACCATTTGATCGTCTCATCCCCTTTAATAAGACACTCATTTATAAACATTTGGCTAGAAATAACTCGTATTTTCAATAAACATGTTAGTTAGTGACTTTTACCATTGAACCGACGGCGCTGTGCGGGCAACGATATAATAGCTAAATTAGGATGGTCTAAAAAACGGTATTTTCGCTAGAGGGCAACAATCCCAACCTATTCCTTTTCTAAAAAAAATCCCCAAGTTTGAGAAAAATCGGTTAACGTTAACACGAGCCACCGAGCACCTCAAATTTCCCATTTAAAATACATTGCAAAAATGAAGCTCTTTTCCTTTTTTTTCACGTTTCGGATTTAGAAAAAAAGTAGTGGGAGATTATCAGAAATTGTCCAGGACTCTCCAAGGAACAAATCCACATTAACTATTTCTTTGTTCCCCACCTCCCACCCTCCACATAGTACTTACTCTAAATATGAGACAAAAGTTTCTCCAAATTTACAATTTTACAATGTTACGTGTTTTATTATTGTTTTTGGCAGAAGTGATTATTATTTGATTATTGACATATTATTTATTAACTAATTTAAAATTGTTTTAACAATTTTAAGTCATAAAAATAATAGATCGCGTTACTTTGTAAAATTGTAAATTTGAGGAAAATTTTGCCTCATTTTTAGGCTAGTGCAGGAGAGGGTGGGGACTGTGACAAAATAGTAGTTGTGGATTTGATCTTTGGGAAGTTCAGAACAATTTCTGATAATCTCCCGCAACTTTTTTTCTAAATCCGAAATGTAAAAAAAGGAAAGAAGATGGGTTTTCCAATCTATTTTAAACGAGAAATTTGAAATACATTGGACTGTAATTTCAATTTGGTTCTCGGTGACACGTGTTAACGTAAACCGATTTTCTCAATTTTTGGGGGATTTATTAAAAGATATTGAAAAGTATAAATATATTTAAATTTATATACTATTTTTGCAGTTACCATTTTATTCTTACTGTATCTAGAAAATCATAGTTTAAATGTTATTTTGTTTCAGTATCATTAGTTTTACATAAATTTTACATGGGAAAAGGAAGTAAATAAAACACTCGGTTGTTTCACACAGTTCTTTATAAGTTTATTGTTACGTTACATATTTTAGACACTAATCTGTCAAGCTTAGCTACATACTGACACGATTATGTTTTCAGTTTATACATTGAACAGTGTGAACACTTTCGGATTAAAAGTCAAAACTATATGCGCACAAGATCGGCGCACCTAAATCACTGCACATTGACGTCACGCGTGTCTCCAGTCAACTAACACCTAAACTAATACGGAACTAATATTCGCACTTGGTCAACTTGGTGTTCGGAACACAACCTGATGACGGGCCTCGGGGTTTCTAGCTTCCTGTCTTGGCGAGCAACGATGGCCGACTCAGAGGCAGCTCGCCGCTCGGAAACCTTTATAGACTTGCCGAATTTTGTGGACCACTTAACTAGAAAACCTTAACGTTGACGCTGAGGGGCCCGAACGGGGCCTCTCTTCTGCTGCAAATGCAAAATTACACGGTTCAAACTATCAAGCCGTGAAACTGGCATTAAGCGGTTCCGTGCATGGACGCACCGATGCTTCTGGATCGCCTCGTGGACGGCCGACGAGAACGTTTCCTTGAAACTCCGCCCCAGTTGGCCATGCTCCTTTGTTACCAAATAAATTTGTGATTCGATTATCGGCTTGTGGATACTTTTGTTTACTTTACCTAAACTACAAGTCTTAAATACAGGGTTTGTTATGATAATCCCCCCATTTTCAATTCTGTGCCGATTCAAAACATTTGCAAACTAGTCTATTATAGATTTTTATATAGATTTTATTCAAGATAAAAGTTTGCAGTAGGATATTCTATACATAAGATGTAACGAAAAATATTTTTGTTAATGTCATTCAACAGTCATTCTGATAACAAACATAATTTGTGTGTATGGATTTACTTGATGTAGTTATAATCTTTTCCGATATTTGTTAACAGAATATAGAAATTGTAAGAAAAAAATATTCTTAGTTGCGATTTTGAATTTTGATGCACGGTACAACACAGAACCGGAAAACTATGTTAACCCTATATATACAATGTAAAACCCTCGCACACTGTTTACTCTGGGTTGTTTGTTGATTACTGTTGCTTGAATCCTGTAGTGGAATTTGTATATTGTCGACTCCTTTTCCAAAATGAGAAAAACTTTTAATAGATCCTTTGAGGTTAACTGTTCGTAAAAAAACTGGTTCTTGTTAAAAATTATTTCAAGTAGGAAACAATGCCTCGTTTAAGATTAGAGTAAATCGACTGTCATATTCAATGCATACGGTCGCGGAAATATAGTATCCTTCCTAATTGTTGTGGGGTAAAAATGACGTAAAGGATAGAAAGAGCATAACAAAAATACGAGAGCGAAATGCATAAAATAAACGAAAATTTCATCGCAAAGGACGAAAATGACGTGGATAAAGCGAACGTAAACGACGAAATACACTAAATTGTTCACAAACGCGAACACTACAAAAAGGGCTTATACGACAAAAACATTAAACGAAGGACGAAAAGGACATGATGACAAAGCGCCGCCAAGAACGAAAAATACTCAAAGGACACAATAATAATTGTCCTTTAGGCTTTAATAACCATAAAAGATACGGTAATGGACAAAATTGGTAAAATTGACAAACTGCACGAAATTGACGTGCATAAAGAACCATGGTTGAACATGACAAAAACACCAAAGACATAAAATATGTAAAGAATGCAAAATCAAATCAAATTCAAAATCAATAGTAAATAATAAATACATAAATGAATGCTTTATTCTATAAATATAAACCAAAAGTGTAAATGTACGGACGATGTTATAAAATGGTCAGTCAGAGGAAAAGAAAGGACAGTAATTTACAATCATCCAGTATAAATTATACCAAGCAAATGTATAGTTTCGTACTATGTGAAGAGTTACGCAAAGTTTGTAAGCACGCAGTCGTGGCCGAGCGGTTAAGGCGTCTGACTAGAAATCAGATTCCCTCTGGGAGCGTAGGTTCGAATCCTACCGACTGCGGTTTGTTTTTATTTCCACTGTTGATAAATGATTCATTGCCGAATCCCCAATATTCAATAACTTTTTAATATTATCAATACCAACGCCAAATATTTTTAACTAACGGTCGGTTTTATAATAAAATTAAAGTAGCTTTAAATACGTAAAGACATCTTTAACTTTTAAAGTTTGGTTTCATATTAAATTTAAAATGGCTTTTAGCTAACTTTTATGCTAACGTTTAAATTCGCTTCATAACCGAAATTTAGAGATGAAGTCGTGTTTAACTTTTAAAGGCCGGTTTCATAGGTAAAGTCTCCTACCACCTACATTTGAGATTTGCATTTGAAATTTAATCTTTTATTTTCTTTATGTAGAATTATGTCTAAAAAGTTAAGCTTGTTGTTAATTTCCTTCTCAATTGTGGATTTCAAGATTAAATTTTGACATATATCGCAAGCCCACTGGCATAGACGTTATCACACCAAAATCTAGCTACACATCTCAAACATATAAAGATGCTTCTTTCCAATTTTTATTTAATAGAGCACTGAGTGTGCCACTAAGTGAATCCAAGTTTCATGCGGAAATACACACCATCCTCAAATTGGTGTGGATAATGGCTATACTTTATCAGACCTACAGAATGTTTACAATAAGATTCATATATCAAACATTAACACAATGATTTTTCCGATCTTCAAATCAAAAACCAGGTACATCGTCCTAAATTATGATAGATCACAAAACTACCAACTTAAAAATAATCTACGTTGGACAGTCGAGCAGGAATTTAGGTACACGATTTAAAGAACACATTAAAAATAGAAATTCAGCATTAGGTCGTCATCTCTCAGATACAAAACATACTACCACAGAAGAAAATCTATTTTTATTACACTCCGCGAAAAAATCACACAGATTAAATTTATTGGAGGAAATGGAAATACAAAAACACAAAATGAATGATCCACAAAATTTACTAAATGACATCACTGACATTAATACTAACAGAATGATTAAGATTTTTAAAAGTCCCGCCCGACATCCATCAGCTCCCTTTCCCGTCATAATACTACACCACATGTTCAAGTCTTCCATTGCCTATAGGTAAACCCACGAGAGCTGAACGTGAGTCATTGCTTAAAATCGTCAGAACAGACGCATAAAAAAGCACGGCGTTTCTGTCTAACGCACGGGAATGGTCTGTAACGTATTAGCAATATAACAGCTGAAAGCGATGACTCACGTCCAGCTCTCGTGGTTTTATATCAACAAACAAAATTTGACACGTAGCTCTCTAACTGGTGACAATATAGTGCCCACGTACCTATTTTTCATTTGACGGTATGTGAATTCGACCTTTTTAATGTGTAGTGTTGTAATTGTTTGCTCCATTATTTATTGTAGTTTGCAACTGACGACGGGGTGACCAGAAACCGGTCTTGTGATATTTCTGTATAATAAATTTTATCAGTCCTAAAGAAGATTTTTCTTTTCTTTTATACAATAGTGAAGTTTCACTGATGAATATGGAGTTATTTATTGCAAACCTTTATCTTCTTAAGAACATATAGAATCTATAAAAAAAAGTTTGTTATTTTTGATCTATATTATAGATCAAAAATAACTAACTTTTGACTACATGTTTTTTGGTTTTTCGATCCCGTTTTCTAATGTAAGGTCGCGGAAAAGAAATTATGTATACATCCTGAATTTTACTGTGACGACATAACTCAAAAACAAATAGATGTCGGATTTGCGATTGAAGTCTATCGAAAACCTATGAGCGATCAATATTTTACGATAAGAGTCTTTTCTCGAAAATGTCCTAAAATTAAATTTGAATAACATTGAATTCTGAAAAAAATCTCTTAATTTCTAAAGAAGCTGCTTAAGTTATAAGTAATATTATAAGTTCATAAAATTGTGACATATAGCCGGGATGTAAATTTTAAATAAATTAAAAATTACTGCCACAACTTGGATTTGAACCAGGGACCCTTGCGTTGCTAGCACAATATTGCTCTCTAACAGAATGTCGATTGAACACAGTTCAGTAAGCTAAAAAAAATCTAAACCATGCGTTCGCTCGTAATTCCGTAACGCGTGGTCGGTTTTGAATGATTTTTGTTTTATTGTAAAGGTCGATTTTTAGTTCTGGTACTATATAAATCGGTATCTTACGGTAAACTTCGAAGTTGATTGACTCTGAACGTAGACAAGACCCTCTTTTTAAGCAAAACATAATAAAATGTTTGGTGAGCGTATGTAAGGAGCAAAAAGTCCCTTCATAAAGATAGGTCCCAAAATAAAGCGTTCTGAGATGGTAAGAAATATGGAAACTTAAAAATGCGAATTATGACTATTGATCATAGTGGTTATTAGGGCAAAAAAGTGCCTTTTAGTGCTTTTCCTCGAAGTCGGTTCATTTGTTTAAAGTTTTTATATTATTTCATCCCGAACTAGATTTTTTAACCATGGTAAAAAAGCCTGTCTTTATTTTTTTAAGAATTTATTTTACAAATTTCCTCCGCAATATTTCAAGTCCCTATATTTGTATGTAGGAAATTGGTAGAATAAATGTACGTTTCCCTAGAAGCGACGCCAACGGTAATCGCTCCGCGATAATCGTGGGCATTGATCGCAAAGAACTCCTCTTACGGGTTTCTATATTACCGTTGTCCTAGGCGCGATGATCGACAGAGTCGCTAGCGTCGATCGTTGAGCGATTGTAGTCGTCAGTGATTTTACCGTTTCAGCACGTGTATTTTAGTGTAAAAATGTGTTCAAAGAATAAAAAGCTGAATTTTTCGAATAAAAAAAATGACAAGCTCATCGCCTGTTCCAAGTCGCATCATCATTAACGCATTTTAAAATGAGTTGGGGGCACCGCTAAACTTAGTTTGATTTTGTTAAAAATTTTGATTTGACTATTTTTTGCGTAGCCTCCTCTTTTCACACAAAGCAATTTCAAAATTTTACGCCACATTTAGAGCTTAAGAACGAATACAAGATATTCTGATCGGTAAAAACTAACGGAAAGTGGTAACTTGTACAGGTGACAGCCAACACAAGATCCACCCATTACAGTACAATTTTTTAAAACAGTTATGTAACATTTGTTTTTATGACTATTGAATTGATAAAACAAATCTTGATAATGTGTAACAATTAAAGAAAACAAAAATAAGAAGTATTTGTCAAAACATTGGCATCCTGTAACGGATGTAAATGTTTTGACAAATACAGCTTATTTTTTAAATTTCTACAAGTTCAATGTCTCTTAACATTGGCGTTTTGTCTCGAATGTTAACTACAAACTTCTGGAAATTTATTTTGGTGTATTGGCAACACTAGTTGTTCTCATATACTAAGTTTGTGTTTCATTTACTAATATTGTGCGTAGCATTTAATTTTTAACTGTTAATCTACATTTGATAAGTTTCTCTTGATACCAATACAAAAAAAAAACGTTTTTATTTTGCAAAATCCCATTACTCATGATTGCAGCGGGGCAAAATTAATAGAAATGAGTCAAGTGTTTAATGGGCGTAAATAACGTCCTCGCAACTGGCTGGGCGAAAGAGCAATTGGCGAGAGTCACGAGCTTGTCGCCGTAATTAGAGTCAATACTTTCGACTCGCAGAATGGTTACGAGGTAATACCAGCAGCGCTAGACGTGGAGCTGCAGAGCGCTGAAATTGGTGTTCGCCTTTGTTAGACAATAAACGGCTCCGGTGCCCTGACATAAGACCTCATTTAACCCCTCGCAAATAGAGCAAACTTCGTCGCAACCACTTGAAAATATGTTCCAACGAGGGCAAAAGTGTTTTCATTCACGCTAATCGAATGTCGCCAAACGGCCTCGCAAAACGTCCATGGGGGGATGAAAACCTGCTTCGAGTGCATATTGAAGGCAGTAATTTGGTCTCGAATTTTCGAAAAGTGACTCCATCAATATTTTAAAAACCCGCGTTATTACGTCTGCTGTGTGCTCGGCTTCGGTCCGCGAACTCCCGGATCCGGGGTTCTTGAGTCAATACGGAACTAATTCGATTTGCATGCAAATTTTAAAGCGAACCCCATATTACCGATCATCGACTCAAAATAGCGTGTCTCCGCCGCACGTCACACGAAAGATGTAATGCATTATGGAACGCCCGACGAAATTACGATCGAAATATTTTTGTTGCGTGAAAAGAAATCTACTTTCAAACAAATATAGAATGGAATTGAATGAAAATCTCTATATACTTTGAAATATGCAAAACTTTGTGAGCAAAGTAAAATATTTAAAAATATAAAATCTGTGGTTCAGCAGAAATTATGAAATTGCATTAATTGTTCACCACAAAATTAATGCAACGTCGGCATTGAAAAAGTTTTCACGAGGAATCGAATGGTTGAATTTAAGATTTTAGGTATGTTTAAAAATCTGATGTGGCCAGGCACATGACTTTATCTTACAATATATAAAATTAATATTATAGGTTAATAATATGGTGATATACAGACGGGATGTAAATTTTAAATAAATCAAAAATTACAGTTACAACCTGGATTTGAACCAAGGACCAAGGACGTTTCTAGCACAATGCTCTCCCATCTGAGCTACTGAGAGTCAAATCCAGGTTGATGGCTATAATTTTTGATTTATTTCAAATTTACATCCCGCCTGTATATCACCATATTATTAACCTATAATGTTAACTTGACAAAATATGTCCTTAAACATTTTCATTTATAAAATTAATAGTTTAGCTGCATGAGATTCTATTTGATAATAATAATAATAAATTGTCTTTATCTACGACTCACATATAATACGTTCATTGCATACGTGTCTATGACTATATAACCCCCATCATTATACGCGCCAATGGTTATAATGACACTAGCGTTGTATAATAATGACAGTCCGTTCAAATAATGACCTCTTATTTAAACGAACTGTCATCATTATACACTAGTATCACACTAGTGTACGATAGTGTCAAAGTCTGTCCAAACCTACGTCGATGACAGTTATTTGACAGTTCGCCGCCTCATCATTGACCAATACATTTAAAATATTTTGCATAAAATGGAATTTATGAGTCGTAGATAAAACGTCGTATTTGTCTCGCACATAACTGATATAAATCGCTCGCATGATTGCACGCTCGCCTACGGTTCGCGTGTAAACTTCTTGTTCGCGATTTATATCCTTAATTATGTGTTCGTCCAATAATTTACTATTATACTATTATTACTATTATACTATTATTATCCCAAAACATAAGAGCAATACAACTGGTAGTATAGAGTACAGAGGCAAAGTTCAGTGTGATCACACTGCTCCCATACTTAACCTCTAAAAATAACCCAAAAACAAAGGAAAAATTACAAATTAAAAATGAGGAATGAACAAATAAAAAATGAAATAAAAAAATTCAATCGTGTACAAAACAATATCACCCCACATCCACAGCAGTCTAGCATGTCCCTGAGCGATATAGGTACATTCGCATCAACAAATCTACCCTGAGTCAAGTAAGGGTCACCACATCAGCTCAGTTTGCCAGCACTTCAACCTGCTGTTGGAAAAGCTGCCCAGACAAGTGCTCCCTAAAAACATGCAAACTATATTTCTTAATCAACTTAAGAAGCGAATGATAATTTTGTTGGAAAAAAACACCTCCGCCTAGATTTGAACCAGGAACCCTCCAATTTCCGGTTGACTAGGTTTAGAGTAGGTACCTACCTTCTTAGTACTTATTGCCATAATATATAGCAAGGAATGAAATAAAAAATCATCACATTAAATAGGCGAAATTGATGTGTGCGTCCTCGACTTCGTCATGTCTAAGAAAAATAAGTTTAAAAATTTTCATTAACACAGGCACATTGGAATATTGTCCTATTCCTATGTCCTTGAACTGTTTACTTTAGCAACCGGGTCTTTACTGGTTGTGCTGGAAACTGCTTTTACTTGTCCCGCAAAAAGTTTTATATCCAAAGAAATACTAAACATCATTTTCTGAAAATGTACTTATTTACCATATTTAATGTAATTTCCATAATTTCCGAATAATGCACCATGAATCTAAGAGTGGTTATTAGTTATTATTAAACGTATAGCCCGTAACATTACAAGCTTGGATTCTCCGACAAGATATCTATTTTTGAAAAAGAAACTTTCTGCATAAATGCCGCAAGCCTGTTGGTTAATTTGTCGATGATATGTGTGTTTTACCTCAGGCTTTCGTATATCATTCTTCTCAGGTACTGCTTCAACTCTTGTATTTTTTTTGCGGATTTATGATAATAGAAGCATTTAAACCGTAAAAATAAAGCTGTTATTTGTATAGAGACCTACTTTTTAGACATTTCAGTAGGTATGTAATTATACGAAATTATGTATTGACACCCATAAAAACAGTTAACAACATATGATTTGTGAACTAACTGTAAGTAACCTAAGTCTACGCCGTCCATGAAGTACAAAATATTTTGCTGGAGTTTGACCTCTTGTCGTGCTAGTCCAGTTTCAACACAACAATAAGCATTTTTTGCCTAAAATGGCATCTCTGTCTATTGCTCAATAGGCAAATCTACTGCTGTATCAGTTACATAAATAAACGATCATCGGTACCGATTGTGTGAGTATCAACACTCCTTTTCAATTTTTTTTTCTTGTTAGCTGTCAGCACGCTTTTGTAATGAACAGCGTTCCCATTAGAACAAATGTTCCATTTAATTCGTGGTGTCAGTGTTTGTCATAATTGTTCTGGTAGTAGTCCACTTTGTGTGTTTTGAAATTCTCTTTAATCGAAAATATATAAAATACCGAAGGCGGGGTAGTTGCAAACAATTTTGAGCATTCTCAAACGAGCAATGAGGGTTTCGATCTATCCGACAAATGGTTTTCTTGTTGGACCAACTGTGTAAGACTATGCAATGCTTTCCTACAGAACTTAATCTGTCTAGGAAAACCGGATCAAATAAGTCTTATGGAAATTTAGTGGAATGTACGTTTACGTTTACCCTATATACAGATCATAATTTTCCGCGCAATTGTAAACAGCATTCCTGAAAGTTCATAACATGCACTTACAAGCTAACCTGACTGTTTAGTATACCATCCCTGTTCGTATATACAAACTATTGATTCTTAAAATTTACAGCAGAATTCATTGATGTTAGCAAATTGATGGTAGGACACAATGTATATGTTTACGCAAGAATACGTAAAAACTAAACCGCAAAATGGCGCTTCAAATAATTATTACTGTATATAATATTCATATATACAGTATTGTATACAGTATCTGTAAAATACAGTAACTGTAGTAAACCTGTGATGTCAACTGAAAGGATACGAAAATAATTGATGATGAGTCACCAACAAAGACCCGTTTTCGAATGTTTACAAAAAAAATTCTACATTTTCTTACATGAAGTTTTCGAATTCAGTATTTTCGATCAATTATTTCTTCAGGTTCCTCGAATAGGAACAAATATATAGATAGGAAAAAATTTAAAAAATATTAATTTTACAAATATGTTTAGTTAGCACTTTTACAAAATAGCACATATATGACAAAATATGGTTAGCAGAATCGGTTTCCATCCCATATTATTCATATGGATCATATTATATAGTAACAATATAGGTAATTTCTAAACCAGTTCTAATATTTTAGGACTCTCCAAAATCTAATATCAGCCAACATAGTAATGAATGGTTTTAGGTCGGGTATTATAAAGGACCTATCAGATCGTTAAATAGTTTAGCAGCCAAGTAAATCTACTATAGAGGAGTCAATCGTATTTAGCAATTCTAAATCAATGTAGGACAGAAACAAAACAGTGAATTGTTGTGAAAATTTAATGCACCAAATTATACTATAGTGTAGTAATAATTTTAGGATTTAAACAATTTAGGTTAATTTTGACGAGGTTGGCACCATATACGTTAACGATCACTACCGAGATTTCGACAAATATAACTTTATTCGTCCAGCAAATTATAAATAATATTATTTATCATTTATATTAATAATAATAATAAAACTGAAAAAATATTGGGATTTAAAACAATATAAAATAAAGTTAATCAATTTTTTATTTCTTCAACATGAATAATAAATACGATATGACAAAGGAGAAAATAAAGAAGAATGTTGCTGGCGAAAAGGCACCTGTGTTGTATGTTAAAATATGTACTACCTACAAGAAATGGACGCTCGTTAGAAATAGGTAATAAAATTTAAAATCATTATTACCCAACGAGTAAGGCAAACGTTTTAAAAATTAAAGAAGACGCTAACCTGTTGATATTTACCATTTCTTTATTAGATTTTGTATAACAATATATCTTTTCAATTATAACCAATGTAAGTAAACACTACAAGAAATCATTTTCCAGCTATCCCCTCCGCTACCCGACTAATTGCGCGTTATTTCCGTATGAATCAACTGCAAAAAGAACATTCTTTTTTTATTATTTTAGTTGTGTATCTCTGCTATTTGTATTTGAAACATGATTATTAGCGTTAATTTTTCTACAATATTAGTATTTCCACGAATACAGCCAGTTACCTCAGAATCGATATGGGTGAATCATTAGCAAGATGTACAAAACGTCGTAATGACGCACTTTACAACAGTTCTGCAAAGTTTTACCTATGCAAAATGAGTTGTAGGATGGTACATGGTACAATGGTAACTAAAATTATCTTTTGCTCAAATCTTCAAATGCAGTGGTAAATCTCTTGGTAAACGACCGCATCGCCGATATATCAGCGAGTGAATTTGAATCAGAACACCGAAGATCGCACGACATCGAGATACTCTAGATACTATATACGTATAAGTACTTTATTTATTGACAATTATCAATTAAAATTGGGCACTCAAGCCACTATATATTAATCTAAAACCGGGTTTTCAAATTTAAGAACCGGTTTTCAAATATCATTAAAGAACCGGCTTAAAAATGCGGCAAATCTTAAATTCATAACTGACTGTTGTTTTACAATTACCACGTTTTACAATCACCCCGCTTTACCCTACACAGTTTTTCAATTAATAAATTTAACGGTAGATCTCATATAGTTCCTTCTGATACGAAAGAGCTTGCCGTAGTTTTAATGGTGTGTGTGGAAGTCAGTTTCTAAACGTTTTTCTATAACAACTCACAACAATATCGTAAGGAATATGAAAAGTCGACTCCCTCAAATGCGATAATCTAGTCGAGTACTGGCATAACTCACTGAGGTCGGTCATTGAAAATTGCACCCAGAATTCGATAACTGGATTTGAGAAAATCTGCGAAGCATCAATCCTTTCAGATATCTAATCCATCTTTCACATATTATTCGATCGCGGGCACAATGCCGCCGATACGCGTAGAGAGAGGACCCTCTCGGATCCGGAGCGCCTTTGCGAATTTTAACAATGGGTCCTCCACTTCGAAATATCATAACGTTCAAACGTTTCCCTCGTGCGCGTCTCAGCTTCTGCCTCTGCGGCAGAGCTCAATACCGAAACGCAGATAATAGATAGATAGATATCGGCTTCTTCTGGTCGTCCGTCCTTTACCCACCAACACCGAAGGCAACCGCACAGGCTTTGCCAGTTTTCGGGTGCACTTCGGCGGAAATGATCGAGGGACGGAAGCGGAGATAAGCAGAATAAGAAGACGAGGTAGACAATGGGAGGTTATAACCGAGGCAGATGCGCACGGAATGGATTTTCACAATAAAATGATGCACTTCACATCTTTCCACGCGGCACTCGCTCTCGCCAGCCCTACCCATCTGCGAACCATTTTCGGCCACAATGCCGCATGGTAATTGGAGGCAATCAATACTTATGGCTTTATACCGAGGACTGAACCCACCACAACAAAGGATGAAAATTACGAAGGCACGAAAGTGTTAACCATGCAACAAGGAAAGGGATAGCTTAGGACGAGGGGACGTCCCTTGAGATTCTGTACATCGTTATGGTGGCCAATAATGTATCTTATTCGTTCGTCAAAGTATAACCTTACCTACTAGGGAAAAGTTATATTTGTTTAGTTATTCTATTAAATTACTACCTACTGTCATTTATATTCAATTTAGAAACTCCATGCCAAAATAGTACCAAAACTATAAAATGAGCAGCAATAAACAAATACGTCACGAGATCTGTCCTTCTATTTGATATAATATTAGAACATTCTCATGGTAAACAATGGGCGAATCAAGCAATTTATTAAACAATATATTTCAAGACTACCGTAACGACTGCTCTTAATACTATTTAAGGCGCCACAGAGTAACACTAAAATTGTAGATCGTTTATACATACATTTTATAAGTTCAAAGAAAACAAATTTATAACTTTTAATATGCCCCGAGTTTTTTGAAAAACACTCTTTTTAAAATTCGTTCAGATATTGCATAGACTCATAGAGCATACTATCTTTTATTTTCAATTTGTGTTGCATTTAAGTGTATGTTACTTGCTACAATAAAATATCATTTGAATGGGCTTTACAGTTTAGAAAAGCGAACTGTCAAAGGAAGGCACCGTTATTAAAAATATTTAACTTTTAATTTAGTGTTACCTTGTTCAAAATTATACAAAATGTAGCGAAAGTTGAAGTTAATCGTTAACTTTTTATAGAAGATATACAAGATATACACAAGAAATACATGAATTTTAAAAAATAGGGCTGGTGCGATGGCCAAGTGTTTTTGTCCATCAAACCATCATCAAACTGTGAATTTTCTTGCACATTTTGCTGTCATTGTACTGATTGTAGTAATGTCAAAATGCCGAAGTCAGTACTGTTGTCAATTGTCATGGTACCAAACACACGTTGTCGGATCACACAGTTTAAGTGTTGTGAGTTTTTGTTCCTTATGATTTAAAGCGGATCTTCTTTTTCTCATTTAATAGTTACTTTTGTACCAAGGGCATTACAGGAATGTTTATGCCCCGAGGGTGACCGTGACTCGGGCCTATCGGCCCTCGTGCTTTTAGTCGCCCGAGGGTATAAACATTAAGGAATGCCCGAGGTGCATACAACATTTAATGTCCTACAATGGTTTGGTCCTCCGTTTGAATAATATTAATAAATATTTTGACGTTATCAAGTGATATGCGTATCTACGGAGTTGAATAACAATACAAACAATTCGGAGTTGAGTGACAATATAGGCAATTAGTTGTCAAACTGATAACTTAATCGCCAATAATTGACATTGACGAGTGAAAATACAATCAATTAATTGTCAAACTTATAATCTTAATCGCCAATAATTCACATTGACGATTTAAAATTTACAATTTTAATGACAAATTTTTGATATATGTGACATATAACCATGGCCACCCTTAACGCCTGCGCTGGCGTTAAGAATCCTTTTTCAGAACATTTTGATTTTGTAAAAAACTCATTATTATAAAACCGTATTATCGTTTTCTCTATTCATTAGGTTAGTTATCGAATATTCTTATTATTTCTCAAAACTTATAGAGCAGTCAAATCGTTTCCGAGGGTGCCTGTTCCAGTAAAAAAAAAAACATAGTTTTTTCTCTTATTCTATATGTTTTTTGCGGTGCCGAATCCGAATTTTACCTTTGCTACTTCCCACAGAACGAAAATCTTCACAATGAAAATTTCAAAAAATCTTAAAATGTTTTGACGTTTCCGCAGTTTTTGCAACAAATTCATAAAGCTATGCACTTTTCCACGTAGACCACCCTATACATTTTTTTCCTACTAATTATCCTATAAAAAGCACCAAAATACAGAAGTGTATTTTTTGATTGAATGGTTTGGCCGTTAGAGCGCGTGAAAGAAAGCCAAATTTTCGTACTTTATGTGCGTGTAATTAAAAAAAGGCTTAGATTCTGATAAAACTACATTAACTTCACCACAAATTGCAAACCTTAATCACTTCTTTTGGCCAAACCCTGTAACCGCGAGATCAGGTTTATATTTTACGTCACAATACGCGAAACCGTCAAAAGTCTTTCACCAAAAATTCAGTAGAGACCTGAATTATTACTATTTATTTATTACAATTTATATATTACTTAGCTATTTTTTATTAATACTTATGTATTTGTTTGTTTTTTTATTAAGTCTGCGACGTTTAGCGGTTGGTTTCTGTTCTGAAATATGAAAGGCAAACAACATTAGCAGCAATAACTGCAGTGAATTCACTATCCATACATATGTATATGTTACGGTCATAGTGATAAATAGGTTATTATTAATAATTACCGGTTATTATTAATAATAACCAAGTGGCGAGGTTAAACTGAAGAATTTATCACATGAACCGGCTATTATTAATAATTTCCAGCATACTGTGGTCAATGTGATATATCTCAATTCGATATTGCATTAAGGTGATGCTACATTATAATAGAGCCTCAGATTTCGAATTCTGTTAGTATCTACATAATCGCTACACAACGAATCTATTTACCGGGTTTTCAGGTTTGGGCCTTTAGTGACGTTAGTCCTGACTAACTTATTTAGTTACTACTTATGACTAAAATGAGGAAGATTATCAAAACGAGACAAAAAATCTGATGTGATCAGGCACATGACTTTATTATACTATATATAAAATTATTAGTTTTTAATTGCATGAAATTCCTTTTGATCGAGATTGACCGTGTCTGCGTTAAAATAAAACGAGTTAGCCAGGATTTGACAGATATTTTGCTTATATTGGCAGTAGGTATTGTCAAAATATTAGCATTTGACACTACCTACTGTCATTAGAATCAAAATGTCTGACATATCCTGGATACTACTTTTAATGCTATACGACCGATCGCGATGAAATAGAATTTGCTCATGCAGCTACACACACACAGACATTATTTTGTACCTTGGTCAAATATATTCAGGGTACCCATACGGACATATTTCCGCTAAAATCTCATTTTTTTTTTCGGCGCGATTACAATACTTTATCATACTGCGTATGATAAAGTAAAAATGCCAATCCATACTAATTGCATGAATGAGTGTGTAACTCTTTGGGTCATGCTTATTTGCGCAATTCTAGTTTAGGTAATAGGTAACGGACAACCTAATGTAGGGAAGATTGGGGCAAGTTGTTACAATGTTCATACCTTTATTTATAATATAGTACTTTATTGTCAAACACCAAAAGTAAAAATACCGTGTTAGAGCTGTTTTACACTACCGAGAATTATAACGAAAATAATAGCGAAAATAATAGCCAAAAGTTTTGTCGATGAAAATCGGACGTGTAAAACCGCTATTTTATAACGAAAATAATAGCGAAACTTTTTGTGAGAAAAATAACACACTTGCTCTATTCACCGCGAGATTGTGCGCGATAATTTGCGCATTTCGTACAATTTACGATTATATTGATCTGCCCGCGCAGTTAACCTCAAAACGCTCAAAACAGTAATAGCTGGGCGGCGGGGGCGGTGTAAGCCGGGCGGGTGGAGCGGCGTAAGCCGGGCGGCGGGGGCGGCGTAAGCCTGGCGGCGGTGGCGGCGTGAGCCGGGCGGCGGAGGCGACGGTGGTGGCGTAAACCGCGTGGCGGGGGCGGCGGTGGCGGCGTAAGCAGGGCGGTGGCGGCGTAAACCGGGCGGCGGTGGCGGCGTAAGCAGGGCGGTGGCGGCGTAATCCGGGCGGCGTAAGATGGGCGGCGGGGGCGGGCGGGGCGGCACGCTCGTATTGTGCACATTCCGAGAAAGAATCGTTGTTCTGTGAGAATTTATTACAGCTGAATTATGACGGCGTGGACCCGTGCCGAAGTGGTGTTTTTAGTTGAAGAATACAGAAACTGGCCTAATCTATACAATTCGAAGTCCGTAAACAATAAAAATCGCCACCTCAGAAAAACGGCATTGGATGCGATTATGATTATGTAAACACCTATGAAAAATTCAAATACATAACCTTATTATCTTCTATCATGCTTTTGTTCCCTTTCCTTATTAGAAATACAACCACCGATTGTATAGGTAATGTTTATTTTATCCAAGTTTTATTTACAACCGCGTATATCTAAATATCTACTATAGTACGCACGCGCATGACTATATTAATAGCGAAATCAATTGCCGTGTGTCAAACAACTTTTAACTATCGTTCGAAATTAATTTGCCAATATTTCTCACCAAAATTATAGCGATAATTTTGGCTATTATTTTCGCTATAATTCTCGGTCGTGTAAAACAGCTCTTAGGAACAAAACCATACAAAAATGTTTGCAATCATTTGTGCAGTGCAATTTATGTAAAAACATCTATGTAACTGAATAACTAAACTACTATAGTCTCGCTTATTCTTGTATGTATTTGCATGAAAATACAATATTGAAAAAATTATAATTAAATGTGCAAAATTGCAAGATAATTGGGATTTGAGAATTTACTTAATAAATTGTAATTGTACATTTACAAAAAACTACCCACATGCATTAAATATAAAAATGGGTGTTATTGATAATAAAATGGTTAACTGTTTTGACCACTCTGTATAAAATGTTCCTTTCTATGGTTTCGTTATTAAGCCGTCCTTGGGTGTATACCAAATATCATTACCAATTATATCCAGTAGTTTCTAAAGTAAAAGGGAGACAACAGAAAACATTCTGCATTATCAATGTTTTGTATTATTCGTAATTTTGGTCAATGGGCTATCCGTACTGATGATTTTCGTCGAGTAAATAAATATGATAGCCTACATAGTAATCAAAATAACTTAGCTAACTTCTTTGAAGACTGTATACAAATGATCTTTTGTGAAAAGGAACGTTTTTATCACTTTTACCGTGCCCGTTAGGAAATTATTAATAATAGCCGGTCCAAGTGATTATTTTAGTGTTTCTAATCACATTGACCAAATGATGCGGTTATTATTAATAATAGCCGGTAATTATTAATACAAACCACATTTATCACTTTAACCATAACATATACAATTATACCTCTCTCATCTACAACTATTACTTGGGCTGCAGGCTCACTAGTGCGCTGTGAAGGCCCAGGGGTAGCATTTTCAACTGGAAAATGAAAGAAAACATGATGGTGTATGGGAAACTGCATGAGAATTTTATTAAATTAATAGGTACTAGAGAAGTGGATATTTCAAATGTGGGCTGCAATGAAAATTACCTTGCATTTACGATTTGTGTTGGGTTTGTGGTGTGTCGTCCATTTCGTCCAAATCCTGGTCATCATCAGCGACATATTTTTTCAGGTTGTGACAACCTCCTTCACAGTTTTGGCAAATCCAGCAGCAATATCACTGTAGTACAGAATATAAAAATACTAAATAGGTAATAAAATACAGCAAAAAAGTTTCCTCCAGTTTGAGGATTTTACTAAAACTAAAAAATGACATATTTTGGAACGAAGCATCTCGAGTTTGTGATGAGCTGTGACACCGGTAATATGATCATTTTTAACATTTCTTCATTGCACAATTATCGCTTTGTTAGTGTATAAGTTTTGTCAAAAAGTGCACTTAGATCAAAAAATCTATAACGTAGGTTGGGCTATTTTAACTATATTTGAGAAAACCGAACGACTTACAAGTAATATTATTTTTTTTTCATGATGAAATTGAATATTTCATATTATTAGAAGTTGCAGTGAATATTTCATAAATTTTGAACAATAAATAACGCCGTCACTTAAATAATCAATAATCATCCATGACGTACGAATTTTAAAGTTATCTAATTTTATCTTATAGAAAAAAACAAAAAATCGTAAAAATGTTTTATTGGCGTCAATATAAAAATTGAAATTTTGGCGTGATTTTAGGTATTTCTTTTGCCGTGACTATGCTTGAAACATTTACAAAAATTTAAAATTTTTGATTAATATTGAAATGAAAGAGCAAGTTGTTATCTAATAGAGTATAAATTTTGTTTATTATTGATATCAATACGTATACTTTGACACCTTTTACCTTTTAAACCGTCTATTTTGATTTGAAAAAGTTGTTGATCACGTTTCGGGGTAAAAGATATTGTCCAACAAAATATATTTTAGGCGTTTCTTGCTGACTGTTTTTGGTAACATTTTTCATGCCAGGCGTTTTGATCCGGCAATAATTGCTTTTTTTTCATGAATCCAGGGATTACAAAATCTTTAATCCCAAAATCCCTGGATCTGCATATTTTCCGGGATTGAAAGCCCTGGTATACTGCGATGCTAAATAAATTATATGCCTACGTATATGTTTGATTTGCCACCATTATGCAATGGCGACAGTTGGCACAATACATATCACTTGGTAATTATGTTGAATGCATCTGTTCATTGTTAAACATACGTACGTTGTACTATAGGCCAAAGTAACGACTATCGTCGGCCATTTTTATTCCACAGGCAACAATGGCCTCTCACGGAACGGTCCGGGGTCCGGGCGATTCAAAGGCAGGGCGACTCATCAACCAGTCGGGTTACCGCACTGGTTTTGCGTGTATATGACACAATGAACAAATGGCCTGACGCATCTTCCCCCTAATATCACCACCGCAACACAAAAAGTTTCTCCCCTTTTCCAACCCCGCAATTATTATCTCACCTGCCTCGGGGTGGTTTTTCAATCACGCAGGCACGACACAACGGAAAAAGACATTTAGTAGGGCGGCGCCCTCCTTTTTTCATTTAGTCTGTTAACGCGACGTACATAGTTTTTAAAAAAGATAAAAATGGTGGTGTTGAATCACGCAGGATCTCGGAATATGTACTTTTCAATATTTTATCGTCGCCAACGCGGTCGCGAGGGGCCACTAACGAAATTTGCACGCTCCACCGTACACCATAACGACCCAGACGCAATCGTAATTCGAGCACATTTTTAAAAGAAAAATCGATTCCTCGCATATGCGGTTGGCTATTCAATAATGCATTTTCAAACTGAAATTTACGGATTTTTTTGGCATGCATGGATGAAGCACCTGCAGATTAATGATTCTCGAATTCGCCATGTTTCCTGGTGATTATTGTAGACAGAGAAATGAAGTACTTGTGGTTTCACCCCTTCATGCAGTCTGATGGAGGTTTGCATTCATTAATTAGATTGGCCAATTACGTTGGTAATAAATAACTGTCCTTGAATATTTCATAAAATTAGTTTAAGTCAGAATTAAAGCTTTTGTAGTACCTACTCTTCATAGGCAAATGCCAGAAATTGGCGTTGGTCATGTTTCAGTTGCGTTACGACCAGATTTGATCGCCTGATTCTAACATCATGGATCGGGATAGTCCCCATTCCGAGTAAATACAATGTTTGTAGATATTTGATTAATGTGAACCTAAAAGTAAACGTAACGGCTTCTTCTGTGGCAAAAATAGTGGAAGTTAATGAATTATTTTTTTAATGGACGGTATATTTTTGGCAAATTATCTGTTAGATTTAATTAATTGAGAAAGGTTTGGAAAAACGGTTGTTTGAGCAAAATTTTATAGTGAATTTGAAACAGATGAAATCAATGCCCTAAACAAGCAAACTTTTAATGAATCAGTTAACAGTAAAAATTCCCTATTTAGTGGTTACTTTAAACGGCTACTTTGATACCCTTTACGCCCTACGCCCTAAACTTTTAGGGTGTTTGGTTCAGTCGATATGAATTCACAAAAATGGATAAAATAACAAACCTTTTTGAGGAGTTGTCAGATTATACGAAACACATTAAATTTAAAATTAAACACAAGGAAAGGAAGTAATGATCGGCTTACCATTTACAAAAGCACACAAATGAAAACGGTATTTTAATATTAACCAAGCGGAACGCTTGTAACTGGTTTGTTTTACATCTCAAAACGCTCTCTATCTCTTCTGTTTGCCAACGAATCTACGCGTCACCTATTTATTAAAACTTCCCCTCCTTAACTTCATATTAGGAGAAAAGGGACAACACGATAAGTTAATTGAAATGTGTAGATGGCAAGCCAGTTGCCCTAAAAGCATAAATATATGTATACGACAATGTTTGTAGATATTTGTAGATATAGTTATAACATCGTACAGGGTGTCTACCAGCCGCGTTTTTCGTTTAAATCATTTGTTGATATGAAACAGATAGAACAACTTATTAGTTTTAGTAAATTTTCCAACCACTTTTACGGCATCAAAGGTTAAATTTTTTGGAGGAATGCGGGGCTTCGAGGATTTGTCTGTTGAGTCCAAATAGGAGCATCTGGCACCCCTAGTTGAGGCTGACCTGACTGCCAATCCGTTATGGTTATAGCACCGAATCATATGCGGCCGCGGAGTAGCCATACATTTAACTTCAGGGACATCATATTTAACTGATATTAGATAAACAAATTCGAAAAGATATGAAGTTCTACATCCAGTGTGAACCCTACTTCCAAGTAGATGACATTTGATAGGTATCAAGATATGTTAGTGTTTGGTAGTAACCTGGTAACCACTACTTCCTTTCCTTGATATTGACAATTATCATGTCAGGCTTCAATAGCTCAGTTGGGAGAGAATTGTACTAGCGACGCAAAGATCCGTGGCTCAAATCCAGGTTGTGACTGTAACTTTTAATTTATTCAAAATTTACATCCCTCCTGTATGCCGCCATATTATGATTCTATAATATTACTTTCTATCAGTTTGTCGTTAAAACTCAAATCCAAATAGGTTATTGCTTCTTTAGAATAATCATTTCGACCATAGCAGCTAATCTGCATCATTTCTCGCTTTTCAGTTGCGAAATACGCAAGTAAATAATCTGCAGAGTTTGCGTGCTACGGTTTAATCCGAGTAAAGCAAGATATACAGGTCCAATTTACTCCGGTGACCGGAAAGCTGAAGTCCTAATCCCGGTCATCAGCGAGGCGACGAGCGACGAGTCCATGGTTTGTGATGGCGGCGCAAACCATGGTCCTCCCTGAAAGAACTGCCATTATACGACGAATTCCCAAATTAATAAAATCAGCCCCCAATCAAACTCGTCATCAATATACCTGCACCCGGATCAAACAAAAGCTTTTGTACAAACAGAAATTAAACGCGAGCACGACGAATTTTCATATTAATTAAAAATCCGGGATCCAATTAGCACACTGGAACACAAACAGGGGACGCAAAAAACGGTCCCAGGCTCGCCCGGGGTGGAAAAAACCAACAAGAGAGTGAGGCATCGGATGGGCCTGCACTTGACACACGTCTGCTCCAATCCTACGCCGCGGAGAGAGCGCTCTTGCTCGTCCTACCGGAAGTAACGTATCGGTAAATACCCGAGCAGAAGCGGGCACTGAGGGTGTGCCAGAATTAAGCCGAATATCCATCGCGGCCTCCACACCAGCACAAATACTCGACCATCCATTGCAAATCAGTTTAAATAGGAATAAAACACGAAAAACCGACGCGTTATTTTTGCTCATCCCGTATTCTGTTCCTGTCATTACAGCGTTCTCGTTTTTAAACTCAAATGAATTCTAATAGCGACATTTTTCAGTTACAGCATTTCAATGAAGTTATTATTTCTATTTATTTGTACTAATTAATAAATCGGTACACTACTTCTGAATCAAATTATGCTGCCCCTATTAAAATGTTGTTGTTCTTATCACAGATGGATGACAAACATAGGCCATCCCATCCGAAGAAGAAAATAAAATTGGGTCTTGCCAGAGTAAAATTAAAAATCTGTTGTGGCCAGCCACATGAGTTTATCATACTATCAGGCCCGGCGCGTGATATTTTTCTTATGGACGCGAAAAAAAAATGGGCCTTATTATCTAAACATGGGTATTATTATCTAAAATATAATCTGAAATTTAATAATTTGCACCGAGAATTGAAATAATAAAAGCAATATCATAAAAATATTTTTTTAAATCAACATGAGTTGTCATAAAATAACGTAAAACCCCCCTTAAAAACTTCAGTAAATTTGTATGAGTCTTTATTCTATGGCGTAGTTTTAACTTCGGCGTTTTGTTGTTTAAAATGTAAGGATGTGCTACCATCAAAATTTCAGCCAAAAAGTTATTTGGAACTTTATTTTCGTAGATTTTCATATTTTTCTAAAATTAAAAATACCAAGTTGGCGTCTTGTGATGTCACAATATCTACATATAATTAGGAAAATGTTTGTATGACATTGTCAGGTAGTACTTTGATTTTAACTCCCATTTATGTTATTAATGATGTCTTTGACAAGATTATTGGCTTATTTTTATGCTTATTCTAGCTACTACACATGATGCAATCACTATAATATTAGCTAGCCTACATTTCACATAAAAACTAGAGTTGTTTATTAATTTTATTAGAATAGAAACTTTACACTATGGTGATACCGCAAATTTTTAATTTTAGGTTATCAAAATCAAGAGGTCGGTGTGCTAGTAACAACCGTCACAGGTATTTAAAAAGGTTTTTCATTAAACTTATCAGTTTAAACATCTGTGTACAACAATTCTAGAAGATGAGTCGTGTTTTTGTTATAAATTTGCATGATAATGATAAAACACAATGATAAAATGATATTTGGCATTTTTGAAAAATTACAATATAAATTATTTTCGTCTGTGTACTTCAATTCGTGGAGATATAAGTATTGTATATTTATTTGTAAGCAACAAATACAGCTTTAATTTTTTAAATTTCACTGGTAGTTAGTCATTTTTTTTACTGTGCAATCGCCTTTTCAACTGAAATAATTCCCCTAACTATTCAATTTTTCCTGGCCTATTTACGTCAATTTTAAATTTGAAAAGTTTCTATTGCTCTTAGTAGCTATTTGCGCTACTTGTCTTTTACCCTACAGCGAATTTTTAACCGCCGTCATAAAACAGAGGGTTTGTAAAGAACTGCGCCCATATACGTGGTGCAAATTTTAATTTTTTATAGATAAAAACATTCTTACTGGCCGCTACTGGGCGCTTAGGCTTAGCAACAAAAACAGGCAGTCAGTACAAGTCTGAATTTGGGAAATGATTATTGTTTAATCATCATCATAGATTTTTGATATAAACACATTTCTTACTTATTTTTAAGATCTCTTAGACTACGGTTTTTAATGCCGATTTTGAATATTTGGACTCTGTTTTTTAAACTGGCATTGAAAAATATAGCCTTTAGCGCCTGTGTGCCCCGCACACTTCGCACACGCCTCCCGCCGGATATGTATATAAAATTAAATGTGTATGTGTGTGTGTGTGTGTGTTTGTGTGTATGTACCCGTTTCTTGTGGCTACAGTTCCAGTGAAACGACGAATATGAGCAAATGAGCAGAATTATTCCTTAATATTCACAGTATTGTCAGTACATCATCGGTTGACACTGCTGTATAGTATGATAAACTCATGTGCCTGGCCACATCAGATTTTTTTATGACAAAAGTTATCAACATCTCAGAACCTACTGAAGATAGATGTATGAAAATATTGAACCTCAGTTTGCATTGAGGTACAAGGTTGTATTAATAACATTAATGCAGTTTAAAAATGTTATGCTGCAGTGGCAAACTTTTCAACATTCCGTATATGATGTAATGAAAAATGTAATGAAACATCATTTCCTTTGGTCATATTTTAGGTTGAAGTCCACCAAATAGAAACGATTAGTTTCAATAACATATAAAATATTCTATTCAATTTT
Source organism: Melinopterus prodromus (assembly GCA_964023965.1). Taxonomy (NCBI): domain Eukaryota; kingdom Metazoa; phylum Arthropoda; class Insecta; order Coleoptera; family Scarabaeidae; genus Melinopterus; species Melinopterus prodromus. The sequence goes on along the minus strand of OZ030394.1, from coordinate 27,685,550 downwards.
AAACGTTACGCAAACACGGCAAAAATAGCCTAGTAAAATTAAATCAGAAATTGTGGTATTTTCATGTTGGGAAACCTGATGAAGTCAATAGACTTTGCAATCTTTGTCAAATCATTCGATGTAGAATATTCTTATTATTCTTCTTAGGTGACGCAGCAGTTATTAGTATCACGTAGTTTTGAAAAGAAGTTATGGTTATGTTATAATTTACCTTGCATCCTCCTCTTCCCCTTTCCATTGACGGAAGTATCACAGCGGCTCTCAGAAATGTTCGCGTTTCCAACAAAATAATACTGGTCACCTTAATACTATGGATAGCAAAATAAAGGTGCCTCTGACAATTTTTTTTGTTTGAGGTGAATTTGACTTAAGCTTTGTAGTGAGTCTGATACAAGATTGTTTCGTAGCTGATGTGAATTTAAATAATATGTTTCATACTGTTCACATTATTTCCAAGAAAGTTCGCAAATAGTGTGCATGATATTTTCACGAAACTTACCACAACTCACGAAAATCTTGTCTTACGGCTGGGTGCGTTTCCCCTATTGGTCATGAGTAAATCATAATATGAAAGGGCTAACTGAAACGATCTATGCGCCCGCAGCGGAGAAATATGAGAAATACCGGCCAACAACATAAGCAATAAGTATCTGATACAACTGAACAAGTATTTATATTTACTGATACAATTGTTGTCGGTCACCAATTGTAGGTCCATACACTTCCAATTCTTTGTAGCTGTTTTACAACTACACGTTTTTTTTTTTTTTTTTCGACCTGATACAGCTTCTTTGTCACTTCTAGAACAGTTGGTAGACAAAAAACTGCTTTTTGTAAATGAATAATATAAAATAGTCGTTAGAGTTATCTAACGACGTTTGACGTTAGAGTTATCTAACGACGGTTTGGTTTTAAAATACGGAAAATGTGTACTAGTACCTAGTACATATAATAATTGAACATGTCGTTCATGGAAACTTAAAGTTTTTTCGGCAGACCCGTAATGTTTGGGGCACATAATTCGTGGTGTTGTTCAACCAATTGGAGGTTCTTCAGTTTCTACTATGCTTCCACTATGTTCGAGTTTGGCTGCAGCTTCCCTTTGCAACTAGATCTACAACTTTGACAGTGTAATAACACATTGGCGTTTCACCGTATATACTCTATTAAAATTAATAACTTGTTTTTCTCCCCAACTGCTTTTTGACATAAGACATTAAGATATTACTTACCATATGGTGAATATTTTGGACAATGCTTGCCTTCATTAGCAATACTTAAAAGTCTCTTTACAAAATGATCTTGTTTTGTTTACTGTAAAACCACACATTTGGCACAACCACAATTTTAAAACCCATACCTCCATATTCAGATCCTGTAATACCCAATCATTTTCTTCTAACATTTTTTATACCTGCCAGTTTTCAAATAAAAGGTATCATGTGTACAATCTAGTTAAATACCTAATATACCGGGTAGTCCTTTTAACTTGAGACTCCTAAATATCTCGAGAAATATGCGTGGTACGACATAAGTGTCTTAAATAAACTTGTAGGACTCAAAGGGGAAAAGGAGATGACGATATCAGTTTCATTGCAGACGGCGTTGCACTCGGTGAAAATGAGGCTAACTTAATTTTTGTTCAATAGGAATACCCAAATTTTTTTATCAAATTATGCTTTACGCTAAATAAGAACAATCCTTTGTCTGAACATTTTTTTCGTACGATGCATCTATTAAAAGTTATTGACGAAGGAAGTTTGTGGCGGCTGCGGTAATTACGACCGCTGCCACTGCATGGGATGCGCTCGCCGTCTGGCAGTCAATGCGACGACTGAGTAGACACTCATGCTACAACGTAGGAAGGTATGTGCGTAACCGGGACACGTTTTAGTATCTCGCGCATTGTGCCGCCATGCGCATAAGGTTTGTTTACGGACGAAAAAAAAAATGCATCGTACGCTAAAAAGTTTCAGACAAAAGATTCTTCTTATTTAGCGTAAAATCATAATTTTATAGAAAAATGGATATTCCCATTTAAAAAAAAACTGGAGTTTCATTTTCACCGATTGCAACGCCATCTGCAATGAAACTGATATAGTCATCTCATTGCCCCCTTTGAGTCCTACAAGTTTATTTAAGACACTTTTGTCGTACCATATTTCTCGAGATATTTAGGAGTCTCAAGTTAAAAGGACCACCCGGTATATACTCACACTTACCATATTAAATGTAGCTTCTGTTCAAATGTATTGTTAACGAAGAATATTAAGAGAGATACTCACCGTTTGTGCTTAGAAATATACGAGTGTTTGGCAATACATACTTAGTTTCATTTTGTGCGTGTGTTAAAGAAGTTGTCTGATCCCAGTTTAGGGACGATGTGTAATGTTCAATAAAGCCCATTTACTGTCAACATCAAAGACACAGATTGCTCTCGTGGTCAAGAGGCTGACATCCGGTCGCCATGCGTGGTTCCGGTGCTCCCATCTACCACAGAATCGACTTCCTGTGATCTGCTAGGGGTCCTAAAAGCGCACGAGGGTAATGGGAAAGGGGGTATCGAACAAAGAACCACAAGCCGTTTATAGTCATCAGATCCTTTATTCATACACAAAACAATCAACAAAAATCTAATGGTGTCTAACAGTAACAGAAGAAATAAACAATTTTATGTATCACTCTTATAGTAAATCTATTGGGATGCGTCTGCGGATGTATATAGAAAATTGCAAAGTTAAGAAAACCGGATAATTCTTTACGACTATATTACTATATTATTTTGAAGTTTTAAAGTTTTCTTAAAACTATTACACATATATTTTTAATCTGAATATCATCAACTATTATTAATATACATTTTCCGAAAGAACAATAAAGCCGAAAAGCACCTCTTTTAAAACAATTTTTCATATTGTGCACTTAACATGTGATATGTTAAGTGCACATATTAGTTAACATCATTACGCTATATTACACAAAATGCGTCTAACATTGCCTCCTACATATAAATATAATAATATTACTTCATTTTAAAGCATTTAATTTCTTTGAGACTAAGTATACTCTTTTATAATTTCGATAATAATGTTATATGTACACGTGAGTTGTGATGTAATAAAGTTACCTCTGTAATGATACGTATCAAGATATAGTAAAATGATGGATATAACATTATTATTCTTATTTATTATTAATATAATTATTGTAGTTTCTTTTATTGGTAAATTTATTGAGAACTGGAAGAATACTTTTACGTTTCAATAAAATAAACTGTGCGTTCTTAATTCATAATAGTATAGTTGTTGCATATTCATTATGTACTTGGAATTTCTTCAAGCACTCGATTATAACAATCGGTGATCATTTTGGCAAGTATTTAATATTGATCCCAAGTGGTGTTAATATTTAAGGTTAGATATATTTTGAATTTTATGACTGTATGAATTAAACACTATTTGGAATTTGTGCGAATATGACACGTATGATACATATATTGCCAAATACTATAATAATATAAAAAAGACAAACCTCACAGAACCATTATAAGATAATGAATAGTTGTGATTGTAAGTTACTTATCTTTCCAACGTACCAAAATTTAACCTGCAAGGCGCATTGTAGGTACATTTTTGAAACGCAAACCTTTAAAAAGTACGCAGGTGGAAATCGCTTTAAATTTTTGATTGTTTTTTTAGATGCGACAGACGTATGTAGATAAGATTATTTCCAGATAGATAGGTACCTACATACAGTCACATTATTCAAGGATTTAGAATGCAGCAATTTACAAGCTTTCCTATAGAAAGACGATCTAAATTGAGCACAATATTCATCTACACTAAAATCGGAATGCTATTACATATATTATGAGTTCGACACACATCAAAATAATCCAAGGAATTGCGACATTATATTTAGACTGTCCACATATGCACCCACTACAGAATTTTCGCAGCATTGAACGTGCATTGGTAATTAGATTCTGTTTTGAGAGTACAGAAACAGCTGTTTCACCACTTGCTGAAAATTCGTGGTGCTGTTTTTTTGGACTTTCTCCATTACAAATAAAGAAACTGGTGTTTCCCCATTTTCAAACCGGAATTGTGAATTGTTATGTTATTTTAAAGTACTTACTGTGCATACATACGTAAACATTTGGTATTTAGATTATTCTTAAAAAAATCAAGAAACACCTATTTTACAGTCTTCAAATTACGACTAAGGGCGTGATACCTATATGGTGGTGGTTATTATGATCTTACTTATATCTCAATAATAGCAAAGTTACATTAAAAGTGAAGAAATTCGTGTTTCATGGGGATAGCTCGAAAGCGGTATTCAATGTTATTTTAATAAAGTAGCAACTTGGTTTGAAGGCATGGAAGTGGAGACAGGAAAGCTAGAACTCGGTTGGAGAAGTTTATTTGAGAAAGAAGAGATTCTTTCGAAAGCAGTTGACCATCAAGAGAATTATAGCAGAAACATACAGATCTACAGTAGGGAGCAGAAGAAGAAGCCATGGAGTCAGACTGAATCACAGAGAAAACTATAAACTATGAAGAAGAAGACATCCACTGGGCCACCAGAATATTATGAGAAGGTTAAAAAGACGTATCACTTCTTCTAGTTGATGACAATTAACAATTAACACCCAAAACAACAACTCAAAAGCAAAGTACGGAAACTAAAAGAGGTATCATTTGGTCTTCTTATTAACATTGTCTCCAGATGAAGTAATGGCACCTGGGCCAAGAGACAATCAACAGAAGGGTGAAACGATACTTATCTATGAACGCATTTTTGTATGAATATTCTCATTTATTCAACTCGGTATTACGATTTTCCTTTAAAATTAAGAATTAAGTATGTATGTATTTTGCCATTGACCCAACATTCAGTCGAGAGTTGGTAAAAAGTGGGAGCGGGAAGAAACACGTTATGTTGTTGCTTGAACTATTTCTATCGTTAAGACCCAGTTCTACCTGTGCTAAAACGCGTTTTCTATTAACGGCGTTATTTATGGTTCAAAATTGATGAAATTCTCAGCGTCAATTCTTAGGAGGTTAAGGAGTTAAGGAGTTTGGCTAGGCCAACAATAATTTTTTGGAAAGTAAAAAATTAATTTTACTTCTACATCTTTCTCTTTTTTCAAATATAATACGAACTTACGCTTTCTTGAATCTACCATATTCAATATTACAAAAGTTGTTGCTTGATACTGACCTAAGTTGACCTTTACAAATAAAACAGGAATTGACAGACCTCATTGTGCTTAAGAGTCTTCACAGATAGAGCAGAACTTTTCCATCGCATTAAGCCATTTTCTCATTCATATTTGATCTTGATCTTGATCTTCTACATCAGCAAATGACAACATACGGCTATGGGAGAAATATTGTCAGATAGGAGATGTTAGAGAACAACATTCACCAAGCTCATACAAGATCCTCCTTGCTGAAGTGTTACAAGTGTGACAGCACGTCAAACGTCAAACTGCACGACTACATGAGGTTGGTCTCCATTCTCGTGCTTATTCATAAAGGAAAGGCAATGGCGTCATCTATAGATTTGATTTCTAAAACCGCCCTCACATTCGACTACTAGAATCCAGATAAAAACAAATCTGAATTCTTCAGTAAACAGCCCTTCTGAATGAGTAGATAGTTACATGATTACGGCTCTTGTGTTCATCTAACTTTTTCGCAAAACGTTTTCCAATGAATTATAAACGGTGATCTAAACGTGTTGCTATTTATAAGTTATAATATTTATTCGTTGTGTTCCTTAGATTATTTTGATATGTAGATTTATAAATTATAGGTACGAAATAATGGCAGTGCTGCAGATTGAAATTAAACTAGGACATACATGGTCCGGGCCTGCCTGGACGACTTATAACATCTAAACAACTAACATCTTTTATCACAATTAATGAAATGTAAGAAAATTGCTGGATTTCTACGCGTCGGTATCGCTAAAACTCACCTTGGTCGGTGTTCTTTGTGTGTGGTTGTCAATATTGCACTCGGCGGCGATTGACAACGTCAGCGGCATCATTTTCAATGGATGTCCGTTCAATTTGAAGTCCGCCGATCGGGAGCTCGATGAATCTTTGCCGTGTGAAGAACCAGGACTGACAGCAGGCTTGTACACCTCATGTCTATTTGATTTCGTTTTGCTTGTCACCTGGTCGCGCAGCGCCATTTGGTATGCTAACTCGAACGCTTGGCCCAAAGTTAGAATAATATCAGTAGCTTGGTCCTAGCGAAATGAAATTAACCTTAAACATGGGGAATAGGTATACTTAAAAAAATCTTACAGAAGTATTTGTGCAGAATATATGGCAGTAATAATCAGCCTGGTCCTTGGTTATATAAGCGAAATAAGCCCTGGAATCGGTGTCCTGGCAAGCGCAGTTCACGTTTCTAATTTCGTGCTCGCATATGGACTCCTACCGGTTACCAGAAATTGACATTTCTATTAGCGAACACCATACAAAAAAAAGGTAAAGATTTCGTCTTACTTGCGTCTGAAGGTTTATAAATTTCAAGCCACGGTAGGATATTGACAGGATAATCTCTTGACTCGCCCGTTCAGGATGCTTACGTATTTTCTGTATCGATTTCCTTGTAGACTCGGTGCCTTTGAATTCTTTCACTAGGGTCGAACCCAAATACTGCAGAATAATTATATTGCACGATTATAGAAAACCTGAAAGAAATTCTGAAAAGGCGCACTTACGTTTACAGTGTACTTGACATCGCCGGTTATTAATAAAATTGGCTGATGCCTCCACTGTGCTTTGATTGAATTACTTCCACCAACAGAAATTTCGGAAGAAGATGGCTTTTTATCGGCTTCGGGGACAACCTTGGTAGGTGGGGGAGGCGCTGGACGTGATTTTTTATGCCTGTGTCTTATTGTTCCGGTATTACTATTGGCTGAGTGGGTCGACGGAGATTTCATCTCAGTTTTAAGCTGTAAATAATTGATTACACAATGTAATAAACAACTGTTTACGATTTTTACTTTCCTGTATTAGAAAAGACATATTTTGCTAAATGTTATGTTTATCATTATTATCTAAATGTCTAAACTGAACAGCAACAAATTGCTACATTGTACGTGGTTCTGGTCTTCACTCTTAAGTATGTTGTTATTGTTTAATTTCAATGGTATTTCGGCAAACTACATAATAGCGTTTCAAAATAAAGCTTTACTCTTTTCTCTGTTCATAAGTACAAGTTACATTGTGGCATTTTACCAAATCATTAACCAAAATCACAAAAGTATGCACGTGCTTATTTGAAATATCGGTTTGAATAACGCGGGTTTTTACTAATAAAAGGGCAATCTCGAAAAGGTCGTTCTGATAACGATCAGATCTATATTTTGTTGATCGAATTTATACTGATTTGTTTTTGCTGACAGCTAAAAGGTTCATCACGCGATATGTTGTGTTAAAAAATATATCTGTGAGCCTTTTTGATGCGACGTGATAGAATGCATTAACTTGAACGTTAAAGTTACAAAATCCTTTTAACATGGCGCATGGCAAATTTGGTCCCTCGTTTGACAGTAACGAAATACCTGCCATTTTATATAATATAGTTTTATTTTCATCGCTTTACAGTTCAAAATATTGTTGCAAAGTATAGTTTAATTACATTGTATAATTGAGGCCAGGTCATCTAACCCATCCAACTTGGCCAGAAATGCAGACGTCAGGCTTTTCAAATCGGAACAAAGACATTTTTTAGTGGCACTCGTTCAAATCGTGCAAATTAACATTAACTTATAAGAGGCCGTGTGGAACCAAAAATCCTAACTCAGGATTTTTGGGGGCTCAAAACAGGTCATGACGTCTTGCCAAATTTAACATAAAAGCCACGGCAGGCGATGGGAAGACAATCAGTAATTTGCAGCACCTGAGTATAGTATTATGCTTAGCAATCGTGTTTCACGAACTCCAGTCAGCGGTAGTATTAGAATTCAACGTGGTCAGCAACACACGACCTATGTAAACAACACTGCGACTTTTATTTACATCTCCATCCTGACCTAGAGCCGTCCCCCATCAAGAGCTACGTAACAATATGAGCTAGAGTTCAAGGCACAATTTTTCATTTCAGCTTACATTGCGAATCAGACCGTGTGAAGGCTATTTTACTGTTTCCTACCTATTTTCAAAAATGTCACGTGGTATTCCTTATGTAATTCTTTTTCAAGTAGTTTTTCCTTACTGTAAAATGCGTGACCAAGACTGGAACTCGCGCGGTTAAGATGACCTGCGATACACCACTTAGCCGAGTTATATCACGACTTTTCTCCTTCCAGCTTTAAAGGTTCAAACTTTATTCCTGCCGTCTTAGCCCTGGTTTTTTATAAACGACGAATAAGCAATTTACTAGGCAGTTGCTTTTTACTAGACAAGTACTGTAATTTACTCTGCAGATCTGCCAATTTATTTATTTGTTTCACCCATTTACCGAGAGATGTGAGACAACATTTTAAGATTTGAGCGTAAAAAAGTATTTGGAGTTTTAGGGTAGAATTGTTCCATATTACAAAGGAAACACACTTGTGCTAGACTGGAAACTGATAAGCTTGTGAAGTTTTAATGACTGGAGATTCGATGTATCGATGCAAAATAACCTAAATCATTTTGCATACACGAAACCCAGTAGAACCGTTGTACAGTACATTGATACGATGCTTTTTGCACATCTTCCTATTGGTTCACCACACAATTCTGGTGCATTCTGAGGTCACTCGCTGTATTAGTGGTATTAGTAACATTGTACATAAAATAGCGATAATATTCATGTTAAAAATACATTAGCAGAAATACATATATAACGCTGTCAGGAGTCAATAAAATATTTACATGATAAAGTTAAATTTGTTCTTATAAAACCAATAAAAACAATAAATGTTTGTTTGCAGATGATTCATACTGAATTAACGCGACATGGCTCCGGTGGTAGCTGGAAAATGATGTCTTGATACTTATATACAAAATCTAATAAAGAAAATGTAAATATCAACATATTAGCGGCTACTTTATGTAATTCTTAAAACGTTTTGTTTGCCAAACTCGATGCGTAATATTAATATTAAATTTTATTACTTATTTCAAACGAGTGGAAATTTATTGTAGATAGTGCACATTTTGTCATAAAACATAGTGGGTCGTGTTTTACATAGATTTTGGGACGTGATGAAATGTATAGGCGATGGAATAGATCAGCGTAAATAAAAACTTCGACACTGAACATTGTAGTTATGATGCAAAAACCATGTAGTGTACTGGACCATCTGGTGCTAGATTTGGTCACGGGGTTTCGTTTTCGGATCATAGCCTTATAATTCAAGGTTCAAAATTAAATTACGTTACATTAAAAAACACGGCACACACGGATACCACACTGACAACTTTGTAAAGTAGTATTTCATTACTGCCAAAAACTTGCCCAAGGGTAAACATTTCCACGAGCCAAGCAAAAATATTACTTCACATCTTAGTGCTAATGTTCGAACTCCGACTTCTTACTTAGAGAATTCTATCATGTTATATCATGTAGATAAAATAGCTAGATAAAATAGCAGATAGATAGCAGATAAAATAGCTCAAAGTGGCAAAAGAAAGACAACCTTACTGAATACTCGAAGTAGGCTCAAAAGAAACCGTGAACTTGTACGAAGGGGTATACAAGATAACATTTGAATGTGGAACCTGCTTTGTAGGACAGGCAGAACGGAGCATCGAATGTCGAGTCAAGGAGCACAGTAGAGACACCCGGCTACGCAAGATTCAACAGTCCACTGTTTCTCAACACTGCCACAAGTCGGGACACACAATGAATTCCGATGACGTGAAGATGTTGGCAACGGTGGGTAATTATCAACGAAGGCTTATTAGAGAAGCCATCGAGATTTACAAACATCCTGACATCCATCGCGAGGACGGCATTGACATTGGTCTGGAAATCGAACCTAACGCGGTCAGGTGGACAAGCACATGGCAGCGGCAGCTCCAGATAAGCGCAGTTAGGTGTAAATTTCGGTATATAAGGGAGATTTCCTTGGTAGGTCGTCAGGATTCAGTTAGCTCTGAAGAAGAGAGCAACATAGTTCGCGAAACGTCAGCATTAACAAATCTTCACAAACGGCATAACCTGAAGCAGTTTATTTTCTAAATGGTATTTCATTATTTTCAAACGTGGTACAAAAATTTAAATTTCCAGTTTGAAGCTTTTATTTCAGGCTACTCTGACTACCTAAAGAATTGTATGAAGTAGCATAATCTTATTCGAGCATACACAATTGCCCTACACGAGATTTCTTGACTTTTTGAGCCAATTTTCTCCAGCATGTGATGGAGATTTTTGATATTGATATAATTGGTTTTCCAATTAATTATTAACTTCAAATGTGTATAGTTTTTTTTAAACAACAATCTGCTGTTTATTTTGTACATGTTTGGGATATTTTATAGATATTTTATTTTGAAATCCAAATTGATTTTATTTTGAAATCCAAATCAAGTTTATGTTTGTATTTAATCCTCTTGTCGTAGTTGTCGCACTGCAAGTCTGCTATATCAATGATTACAATTTTAAAAAAATGTGTAAACCTCAGCAACACAAACAAATTAAAAATACTTAAGGATTGTTGTTAATGACCCACGGTATCACCTGATTTGTCAGAAATAATGATCGTGGGCTTAAGTGGATCCTAAACCTGGGCGTATATATCGTCATTTCCGAATAATTGGTACATTAAGTGGAGCGAGAGGTGTGTTCAACCTGGTGCTGGTGGAGGCATTGGCGCGAGAATTATGTCCATCATGCCACAGCCCCGTGAACAGGCGCCGCGATCGACGCGACAACTCCACCGTAAACCGTCCACGGGCCGATTGGTTTCACCAGTACGCTCATGCCGTCATGTTGGCACCAATTAAACACCCCCGCGCGCCGAATTAAACAGTTTATACAGCGCGACACGAATTGACGGATTACTAAAAATCGTTATGACAAACTGCACATTAATAACGACTGCATTACTGTTTATTGTTCGTTATGATTATTTAATTTTGTAACGGTCCCCTGATCATTATTGGGCGTCTAGCAGTTTTTAGCCATACTATAATTAAATGTCTACCACTTATAGTGATGCCATTCGAATTTTAAACAAAAATGTTTTATTTTGAATATAGTACAAGACTACAAGTACATCGTAATTAAAGTAAGTAAATAACAGCGTATGCGCTGGAAAATTTAATTGTACCATATATCCAAGTAAAAATGTGTTATTATATTAGGACTTTTTTTAATTCTGTAATCTATTGCCGTCATGATCATGATTGTCTTCTCGTGGCCTCGGTGTGATATTATTGTCCTCGTTGAACCATTTTTTTTGCACATTTTATGTATATTATACGTGTATTTAATGCAACGCTTTTGTATTACATTTTAAGTGAACCCGTTGTCTCAATGTTTAGCTGTAGTTTTTACGCATTTTCTTGTTATTTTAGTTATATGATGTTACGATAATTCCTTTTGTTTGAATAAGATCTTAGTTTCTAGAAATTCAATAAGCCAGTTGAGATATTTTACAATTATTGTTTATTCAGTCTCCAAACGTTCACTTTTTCAAAAGAGGCATATTTTCGAAAGCTTCGATATTATGAAAACAATTGCAGCATTTTTAATAGTTTTAAGATAATGTTTGAACGGACCAATTTAGTTACAAAACTAATTAAAATCAATAATTTTCTTATTTATTTAAAAAAATAAAAAACATCTGTTAATTTCATAATGAATATCAGACTTTCCTTTTTCTGTATCTCAATCAGTAGACATAGACAGGAATTATTAATTGACTCCTCAGTTTTTGAGGACAACAAATACCAACGACTTCAGATTCAGATTAGGAAAAAAGGGTACCAGAATCAGTTGTCATTTGACAACTTTTGAAGATGACAGACATTTTTACGTATTTACTTGCTTTTACGTGACCATCCAACAATGTCAAGCCAACTGTTATCATTTTGTCCCAAAGGTGATACTTAAACTCTAATCCAAACAAGCGTGATATCACTGAAAACAATAAAAAATCATAAAAAATATACCGTGGCTATAATCAAGATGACCTCATAACGAATTTAAAAAAAAAATCGTGATTTCACGATTGTTTGAAACCATTTTAAACATGGCATCCTTTTCTGCAGCTATTTCATGGAATTATTTTTGTTTACGCACACTTACAGACTTTGAAAGTGAACGCATTCACATTTAAATGTGTACTTTATGAAGGGTTAAATGATATCTTGAACCTTCATGTGGGTATTTGGGTATATAAAATTTTGTATCACGTCAGATAAAAAACAGCCCAACACAAACAGCTCTAATTGACACCCCCAAGAAATATCGCTGCAAGAATTTTGTAGCTGCAACTATAGTTGCAGCTAACTTTAAAACTAGAAAGTTAAAATTCATCAAACAACGCGGTGAGGTGGAATGGAATAGGTTTACTTGAACTTGGCTCGTACCAGTTTTGCTGCCGCGATTGGAAGGAAATCACTTCACAGAGTTGCCACATGGTTTTCTCTTCAAAGCTTTAAGCTTTCATTACAGCCTACATACAAAATGACATCTTATTATTATTTCCTGGAAGTATCAAGCTACGCGTCCGTTTTACAAATATGACGTCATAGTAGGCTAAAATAAACTATTGAACCGATATTTAAAGCAGTGAATCAAAAACCGATGGGCCAACTTTGCAAAGTGGCAAAAAGTGGCAGTTTGCGCCATTTTTTCTCTACAAACTGTGATGTGATGAAATTCCTGAAGTAGTTTAACGTTTAATATTAAAACTATGAAGCAAAAACAATGTCAACTCTTTTAGGTTATAAGAAAGTTATGGAAAAGATAACAATATAAGTTGAAAAAAATGACACAAAAGTTGCATTCTTTGACGTTCAACAAAACGCGTCGACAGAATTCTCTAAGGATCCTGAAATAAAACCTGGAAGCTCAAAGCTGGGTCCCGCTTATGACATGAAGGAAATACCATTTCATTCAGTTTCACGTGGATTATCGCCTCATACCTGTAATGCTCAACGTTGCTTTCATTTGAACCTATTTTAAATACTATTACACTAAAAAACGGAAATTTTTGGTTTTTCTTTATTCTTGCTAATTATACCTGTAAATGTATTCTCTGTTGCAGAAAGCCGAGAATTCCTATGACACGACTCTCAACAAACTTCGACAATGATCAGATGAATTGGAGATAATAATTAGTCCAACATTTTCGATTTTCATTGTTTAACAGATCGGAAAAATAAAACACTCAGCTATAGACTGTTGCAGGCCTAGTCCTTAGAACTACAGCAAAAACCTAGCTCACGAATTGGATGGAGGTTGATCATCAGTTTGCAATCACCTGATTCCAGATTAAATCCAAAAGTAATCCGGAGTCCATCAAAATCAATGATCATCCAAATAGTAAACGTTGTGCGAAAGGAATAAATTTTCTTTTTCAGAGGAGAGAGCAACACAAGTCAGGCAAATAATAGTTCACTATGTGTTATCCTTAGTTATCTTTTAAATGAATATTGCCACAAAACAGAAAATAATTTATTGTATATAAGAAAAAGTATCACTCACCAATATATTGAGATCAGCGTTAATATCTTCTAGCTTCGGTCCAGGAGTTATATGTTCGCCACTGCTGACGCTGGCCAATATCCTTTTCCTGTGGCCAATCTTGTCAATGTCCAAAACAGCGGATAACTCCACATCCCATATTCGCTTTATGCGCTCCATGTCGTGGTATAAGTGTTTAGCGAAAGTCTCAGAATATTGTTCCAGATGTATTCTCTTTAACCAATTTTCAACTGTTCCGATATTGTCATTATTATTGTTTAAATGTTGAGATGGTTCGTTAACCTTCATTGGCAAATGTTTGCAAGCGTTCATTATAACTTTTTGTTCCAGGTCACTGGCAATACCCATGTCCTTTAGGTCATTTTCTTCAATGACTCCGTTCTGAAATGTAATACGTTATACCTTATGTTTAATAATTATGTTTAAAATACTAACCAGGAAATCCAAATCATCGAAGCCGTTTGATATAAACATAGAAACATAGTCACCCATTCCTATGGTTTGCAACCATTTTTCAACCGTTGAAACATTATCGGTGTTCAGGCTATTCTGAGAGAAGCTTAACGTCATAAGTCGATTTTGAAACTCTTTTTCCAATTCAGTAACAAATACGGATTCTCTGACTAGACCAGTACCAAAAGAAGCCATAATCTCCTGAATTTTCGCCCATTCCTCCTGTTCATCAAATGGACTTAACGCAGATGACCTATCTTTGTTTTCTTTATTCTCAGATTCTCTCTCTGAACCAGATGAATTACTGTAACTGTGAGACTTTTGGTCACCCTTTTGGTCTCCGTTGGAATCATAAACACGTTTCAACTTTTTTAATGTCTTTGGTCTTTCTGCTGGAATAGGTTTGTTCGCACTTAAGCTTTCCAAGACTTTAGTCGATCCCTTTATAAGGCCTAGCAAAGAATAAACAAAGAAACAGTTCAAATGTAATATCCGCCCATATATAAATTACGCTGCCTAAAGCAGGAGAAAATAATTCAAAATTTTGCCTGGGGAGAGGTTGTATATTTCCCTGAAATTAATAATGTCGACTTCTACAGTCAAAGTTACCTTTTCGCTGGTATACTCGTTTTAGATTCTATTACAATATCCCTGCGTTTCAGCTTTATATTTCTTGTTCTTGTTTACCTTTTGCAGTGGTTTGTTCTCGCGCTTCGTAGCGCAGCACTCTTTAATTAAAATTACAATCCGGCGTTTATTATTAAAGAGCTTACTCTAACCGGTAGCAGTCGTGGTAAACCTTCTGTTTCTCTCTATGTTTTGAGGTAACCATCTAGATAAGGTACGAAATAATGAAAAAATATAAATACATTCTTTCTTCATACATAATATGTTAAACTGTTAAAGTATTGTCATTGTGACGAAAAATAATATTGAAATTTTAGTGGAAATATGTCTTTTTGGGTCCCCTAAACATTTTTGGCCAAGGTACAAAAAATGTCTGTATGTGTGAGCCCGTTTTTTTTTTGTGGCGACGCATCCGGAGAAAGAAGCAAAGGTAAAATTAACTATTAATTTTACCTTTTGTTTTTTATAGCTGTATAGTATAATAGTATAAAGTCATGTGTCTGGCCAGATCAGATTTTGTTCTCTGGTTTAAAACCATTATTTTCGGGTCCATGTTCTCCCCCACATTCGAAATTACAAAATTTTCTTGTCGAAGTTTTGTGCGTGTTTTGTGCTGTTTTGCGCCGCAAACTAGCAGTTTTGTGCTCCATTCGTTTCTGTGCTATAAGCATTTTTCTGAAGGGGGGCTATGGACATGCCAGCCCCCCCCCCCCCCACTTTCGAATTTCGATTTTTTTTAATGTCATGTTGTTGTGCTAGTTTTGTGCCGCAAACTAGAAGTTTTGTGCATCTTTCATTTCCGAGTTATAAGCATTTTTCTGAATGGGGGCTGTGGACATGCCTGATCTTCCAAACTCGAAATAAAATCAAACTTTTTTCGATTCTAAAGTATTGTGCTAGTTTTGTGTGTTTTGTGCCGCAAACCAGAAGTTTTGTGTTCCTTTCGTTTTTGAGTTATAAGCATTTTTCTACTTGGGAGCTATCCGTCTCTTTCTTTCGTCCGGGGCCCGGTTACTCGCAGGCAGCGCGCATGTTGATAATGCATACATACGAGTTTAACGGCACTGTTTCTGCCTATATAACTTGAAAACTATCCAATAATTTTTTATCGGGGTTTAATTCTTTGTCCTTTGTACTTGAATAACGGACATGTGGAATTCCGATTAAATATTGTTAAATAGTTTTTTAATTATAACGTCACAAATATTTAATATTATTTCTTAATATTATGCATTCTTTTTAACCTAATAAAGCTAAATCTCGTCGCTACAATAAATAATCATTGAGCAATTATCACTTAACAAATGTTTAGTTGTCACAGATATTTGATAGTATAAGTAACACATACTAATATTGTTATAATTATAATATAAATCAATAAGGCAATATTTCATCTTATTTCATATTATAATTATAACAATATTAATATGTGGCATTATGTGGTACTTATACAATACATATACTATCAAATATCTGTGACAACTATTTGTTTGTTAATTAATAATTACTCAATGATTATTTGTTGTAGCGACGAAATTTGGCATTGTGAGATTAAAAAGAAATCACAATATTTAATCTGAATTCTATGTGTCCATTATTCAAGTACATAGAACAAAGAATGAAACCCCGACGTAAAATTATTGAATAGTTTTTAAGTTATAGAGCCACAAACAGTGGCGTTAAACTCGTACGTATCTCCCAAGTAGAAAAATGCTTATAACTCAAAAAAGAAACGAGCACAAAATTTCTCGTTTGCGGCACAAAACAGGACAAAACTAGCACAATACTTTAAAGCCGAAAAAAGTTTGATTTTATTTCGAATTTGGAAGTTAGATCAGGCATGTCCACAGCCCCCCTTCAGAAAAATGCTTATAGCACTGAAACGATTGGAGCACAAAACTTCTAGTTTGCGGCACTAAACGGAACAAAACTAGCATAAAACTTTGACATCAGAAAAAAAATAATACTCGAAAGTGGGGGGCTGGCATGTACACAGCCCCCCTTCAGAAAAATGCTTATAGCTCGGAAACGAAAGGAACACAAAACTTTTGGTTTGTGGCACAAAACTTTTGAAATTTCGAATGTGGGGGCGCTGAGGACATGGACCCATTATTTTCTGATTCTTATTCACGTCGAGAAACAGCTAAAACTGCCGTATACGGTACAGGTAGCCCTAGGTTTATGTCGCAGTTCCGTTCCTACAAATGCTGGCGCAAATCAAATCGACGTAAAATGAACTCTTAATTACAGTGAGGAATAGAGTTAGGTTATACATCAGTGAAAAATAAGTAAATTATTTTATTTATTAATAGTGTGACGAAAGTATAGTACATTACTTTATATAATTTAGGGCAGGTCATTTAACCCATCCGTCCGGCAGACAATTGCTTAGTCAGAAATGCAGGCGTCAGGCTTTTTGATATAGAACAAAGGAAATTCCTTGTGGCACGAGTACAAAGCGTGCACATTAACATTTACTTATATCAAAAAGCCGTGTGCAACCAAAAATCCAAACTCAGGATTTTTGGGGGCCTAAAGCAGGTCATGACGTCTTGCCGAATTCATATAAAAGCCACGGCATGGGATAGGTAGAGGATGAATCAGTAGTTTGCAGCACCTAAGTCGTATAGTACCTATACGACCAGCATCGTGTTTCACGGTCGCCAGTCAGCTGTAATACTGGAATTCCGTGTGATCAGCAATACACGACCTATGTAGACAACACTGCGTCTTTTATTTACATCTCCATCCTGACCTAGAGCCGTCTCCCATCACGAGCTACGTAACATGGTGGAGGCGCAAAATGGTCCCAAAGAAGAACGGGAACGGCTCATTTTGGTCAGGGTGGAAACATCTAAAAACATCCTGCGCGACGAAGAGGAAGCATGTCTGAAGCTCGGAAAGAAGGCGAATTGTGTTGGCGGTCAATCAGCAGAGAGGTTTTGCAATGTTTCTCACTCCCCCAGTGAGAAATATGTTGTTCCAAGGACAGCTTAACAACCGCATGGAGTCAAATAACGTTCAACTCTTCGTCTTAGAAATAAGTTAGTACCTAGTGTTTATTTCTTTTAGTTTACTTGTTTGAGGTTGATGCCACCGCTGTAAGGAAGAATATGCATTTTCCCGTTCTCTCTTCGATGGATGAAGCTGGCTGGTAATTAAACGGATGGTGGTCATCTACAAGAAGCAGTCGCGAGCTCGAAGCAGTCGAGACATGACGAACCGGGGTACCATACCAGCATAATAGAGTTATATGCGAGTTTTGGGGTTGCCGATACCGCCAGAGGAAGCTGGCGATGAAGACTGGAGGGGATTTGGCGCTACGGATTCTACCGAACCACCCCGCACGGGACAAGAGATGTCTCGATCAGTCTGAGAAGAAACAAACAAGTCGATCAGAGAGGAACGGTCCTATGGATTCTACCAAACCGCCTCGCACGGGACAAAGGGTCCCGACTAGTTCAAGTAGATGTAGAAGAAGGAAAAGAATTTAGAGAATTCTAAGAGGCAACAGGAGAGGATTCTGGAAAAAGAATCTGTGTACACGGTCAAAGCCGACCGTAATGGTATCCCTCACGTAGATGACCATCGCAATCCTAGAAGAAGAAGGTTGGCAGGACGACCCAAGAACCAGTCGGGGGATTGATGAGAACGGGACAAATGGCATACGATACCGGTACGATACATTGCACTTTTTTCTAAGGATATTTTTTTGTATTGTTTTGTATTGTTAATTTGTATGGTAGTCAAATAAACCTATAAGTGATGCGTTCTTTTCTATCCTGTCCCGTGGCTATTCAATTTTGTATCTTTCTCTTTTCATTGCTCTGGGTCGAGCAATTGTTTGCCAGGAGGGTTGTGACGAAAGTATAGTACATTACTTTATATAATTTAGGGCAGATCATTTAACCCATCCGTCCGGCAGACAATTGCTTAGTCAGAAATGCAGCCGTCAGGCTTTTTGATATAGAACAAAGGAAATTCCTTGTGGCACGAGTACAAAGCGTGCACATTAACATTTACTTATATCAAAAAGCCGTGTGCAACCAAAAATCCAAACTCAGGATTTTTGGGGGCCTAAAGCAGGTCATGACGTCTTGCCGAATTCATATAAAAGCCACGGCATGGGATAGCTAGAGGACGAATCAGTAGTTTGCAGCACCTAAGTCGTATAGTACCTATACGACCAGCTATCGTGTTTCACGGTCGCCAGTCAGCTGTAATACTGGAATTCCGTGTGATCAGCAATACACGACCTATGTAGACAACACTGCGTCTTTTATTTACATCTCCATCCTGACCTAGAGCCGTCTCCCATCACGAGCTACGTAACAATAGAATATAATACAAAATACGTATATTATATATTTAATCTTTCAAATGTATTTTATGATGATATAAAGGTAAATGTTTTTATTAAAAAATCTTAAGAAAACAAATAAAATTTTAAAGTTTCGGGTCTGTTACGTTTTTCGGAAAAGGGTTAGCTTCAGATGCTTAGATTTTTATTTTCGTCGATTATGCATTTCGGAATATGTTCGAATGGATGCGATGATGCTCGTTTTTGCATGAGAATCTCTTCTATTGAGATAAATCGTAGGTATTGTCAAAGCATCAGCATTTGACACTACCTACACTACGTCATTAGAATAATAGTTATTTATGTCACAAATGCCGAAAGTACGGAATAGCGCGACGAGCGGTGATGCGGCGCGTCACCGAAGGCGGAGTGTCGCCGTCGCATGTGAGCGAGTCGCGGTATCTAGTTTTTGGCAGGAGCGCAATCAACGTGTATTGTGTTGCTTTTTAAGAAATACGTTTTTTGAAAAATAAATATATGATTTCTGTATAGTAAATGCTAGGCTGGTACCACTTTGACGAAACGTCAAGTTTAAAGGTGCGTTCCGATTGGTAGGTAGTGGTAGCTAATGGCGGTGGTAGAATACGAAATTATAGTATTTCTTACATATCGTGATAATGACACATATTAGTTTGCATGTATATAAACATGAGTCACTAGCAATTATCTGTTGGAAATACTATAATGGCGTCGGCTACCACTGCCATTATCACTAATGAAACCGCACCTTAAAAAGGTAATTCAAATTCTGACACATTTATATTTGTTCATGACATATCCCTACCAACATACTAAAATAAAACTACACTCATCGCTATGCTTTATTTATAATTTTCGCAATTTATCGTTTATAGAATTAGATATAAAGACGGATTGATATTTCTTATCAACAAACAATCAAATTGGTGATCTTATTTTATTTGAAATTTGTATTTTATAATTTGCCGCACTAGAGCGGCAACGTTCCATAGTGGTCCTCCAACCTCTGATGAGATCAGCTGTTTTCGAATGTGACAACACAAAAAAATATTTGTCAAAATCCTGGCTACTATGTAATTTCATATCAATGCAGATGCGACCGATCTCGATCAAATAGAATTTGCTCTTGAAGCTAAACTATTAATTTTACCAAAAAATGTCATAGGCATAAATTATACAAAATTTCTTCTACTTTAATTTATTAATTAACTATTTTGTCGAAATTACAGAAATGGCGGCTCATTTGCAAAATCTTTCAAAAAGGCTTAGAATAAACTACCAGTTCCTTTGGACCCCTTTCAACCAAAAGCTTTTCAGCTCTAAGTTTGGTAACAAAACTTCTAAATATGAACTTTCGTTCCGATACCTTTAGTAGTTTCTCCGGAATCGTCGTCACAAAAATCGTTTACACACAGACACACACACACACACACACACACACACACACACACACACACACACACACACACACACACACACACACACACACACACACACACACACACACACACACACACACACACACACACACACACACACACACACACACACACACACACACACACACACACACACACACACACACACACACACACACACACACACACACACACACACACACACACACACACACACACACACACACAGACATTTTTTTGTACCTTGGTCAAAAATGTTCAGGGGACCCAAAAAGACCCTATTTCCGCTAAAATCTTAATTTTTACTTTATCATACGCAGTATGTAAAGTATTGTAATCGTGCCGAAAAAATTTTTTGAGATTTTAGCGGAAATAGGTCTTTTTGGGTCCCCTGAACATTTTTGACCAAGGTACAAAAAAATGTCTGTGTGTGTGTGTGTGTGTCTGTGTGTGTGTAAACGATTTTTGTGGCGACGATTCCGGAGAAACTACTAAAGGTATCGGGACGAAAGTTCATATTTAGAAGTTTCATGATCTAACTTAGAGCTGAAAAGCTTTTGGTTCAGAAGGGTCTAAAGGAACTGGTAGTTTATTCTAAGCCTTTTTCAAGGATTTTGCAAATGAGCCGCCATTTCTGTAATTTCGTCAAAATAGTTAAATAATAAATTGAAGTAGAGTAAATTTTGAATAATTTATGCCTATGACATTTTTTGGTAAAATTAATAGTTTAGCTTCAAGAGCAAATTCTATCTGATCGAGATCGTGTCTGCACAAAAACTAGTAGCCAGGGCTGCCATTTCTGTAATTTCGTCAAAATAGTTAAATAATAAATTAAAGTAGAGGAAATTTTGAATAACTTATGCCTATGATATTTTTCGGCAAAATTAATAGTTTAGCTTCAAGAGCAAATTCTATTTGATGGAGATCGGTCGCATCTGCATTGATATGAAACTACATAGTAGCCTGGATATGACAAATAGTTTTTTATGCTGTCACCACAGAAATGTCTATGGCTGTCACACTCGAAAACAGCTGATGGAGAACCGCTATGGAACGTTGCCGCTCTAGTGCGGCAATGTATAAAATACAAAATTCAAATAAAATAAGATCACCAATTTGATTGTTTGTTGATAAGAAATATCAACCCGTTGTTATATCTAATTTTACAAACGATACATTGAGAAAATTGTAAATAAAGTATAGCGATGAGTGTAGTTATATTTTAGTCAGAATTTGAATTAGCTTTTTAAACTTGACGTTTCGTAGAAGTGGTATCAACCTAACATTTCCTATACAGAAATATAACCATTTTTGATTTTTTTTCAATACGTATTTCTCAACAAGCCACACAAAAAAAGTTGATGTCACTCCTGCCGAAAACTACATAGCGCGACTCGCTCACGTGCGACGACGACGCTCCGGCTTCGGTGACGCGTCGCATCACCGCTCGTCGCGCTTTTCCGTACTTTCGGCACTTGTGAAATAAATAACTATTATTCTGATGACAGTAGGTAGTGTCAAATGCTGATGCTTTGACAATACCTACTATTGATACTATTGACTATCAAAATATCTGTCAAATCCTGGCTAACTAGTTTAATTTTAATGCAGACACGATTTATCTCAATCAAGTAGATTCTCATGCAGCTAAACTATTAATTTTATATTTTGTATGATAAAGTCATGTGCCTGGCCACATCAGATTTTTTTTTTTCGGCATGATTACAATACTTTATCTTACTGCGTATGATAAAGTAAAAAGTCATAACAGGTCTTTGCGTGGTAGGTACTTCGCAGGACCAAATTTGTAAAGGTGAAATGTTAAGTTTCTTCCATGTAGAATTCCGGCAGCTTGGAATAATTTTGTGGCGGATATCAATAAGTCTTATTGTTTTTATTATTTTTATTTTTATCCTATTATTTTGAATGTTTTCTCTAAATTATGTCGTGACAAAAAATTACAAGTAGGTTCAAATAAAAGCTTAAAACTTGAGCAATGTTGTTATGACAAGAAAAAACGTGACAGTTATGTGAAGAGGTTCTGGACAGAAAAAGTATGAACCAATTTTTACTATATACACCTGCAGTAGTTCCAACTACGCGCGCCCCAATATAGGGTCATTTTTTCCAAATTTAAACCCACCATCGCAGGAATAATTTGATGAATTCTCAAAAAGAGTTTTTGAATATTAAACAAAAAACAACTTGTAATTCTATTAATATGTATTAATTCTATTATTGGTAGAATTAAATATCATGAAACCGACCTGGAAAGTGTTCGGTTTCAATATTCTATGGCGTCCGCAAAACTTTATTACAACACGGCACCCCTAAACCTCACAACCTAGCATACTGCAACTAGGATAACCTAGTCCATATAGATTATTTCACTACGAACGACATTTGGTTTAAAAAAAATATTTTGCGGAGGAAAAAAGTGGAACATCGGTAGATATATTTTATTTACAAACCAATACAGTTATTAATTTAGTGTAATTTAATCCTATTTACTTAACGATATAATTAAAGGGGAGCTAAATTCGTATAGACCCATATATGTATAAAGGGCAAATTAATTTTGAAACACGGTAAATTATTAATTTTGGGTTAATTAATTTCTAGTTTTAATTAATTTCTATTTACCGTTTCGTTTCCAGATACTGCCGCTATACTGAATAAACGAGCAGTCAAACACGGATGACGTACGCGCTTTTATTTGCCTTCCGAAAGGACCCTAGCGCTGAAAAATATATATAAATCCACGCGGCGCACTACATTTTCGGTAGATAAAACAATAGAAAATTTTAATTAACGCTTGTACTAATTTTGTTAACGAGCTACCCGAACATCAGTAAATTATTATTATCAATGTCAACAATATTTGTGTAACGGTCTAGGGCAGACTCCACATACTTTCAACGAGACATAGCGTAGATTTTTTTATCTAGTTTTAATTCAACGGCACAGAAGAAATCTCTCATAAACGCCCAAAATCTTTATTTGTCAAAATACCAAACGCCTTGTACATTTTTAGACATATGTGTAGTCTACTTAACATGTATGCTGTATAATATGTGGAAACTACAATGAATATCAATATGGTACAAGACAGCACCCAAACAGTTCTTATCTTTTTTTTTAAACCGATGATGGTATTTTGTCTTCCATCATGCGAGAGCATGACTTTCTAATAATCTCTCGCCAACAGGCAAAATGTGTTTCCGGCGTAATTTGAAAACTGATAGGTATGTAAATTTGTATAGTAAAACCACGAGAGCTGAGAGTGAGTAATCGACTTCAGCTGTTATATTGTGATAAGTTACAGACCATTGCCGTGCGTTAGAAAGAATCTGCATGGTTTTCCATGCGTCTGTTTAAGCGATGACGTACTTTCAGCTCTCGCAATTACTTATACAATGGGCGGACGGAAATGAATCTTTAATGAAATGTAAACAGGAACTGGTTTCCCTGCAAGAATTATCATTTTCATTTCCAGAACTAAAAGACCCTTACAAAATTAAACAAAAAGAAACAAACAAAAAATTGAAATTAAGTACCTATTGCAAAAGAATCACTCTAAGCACACCTGGACTGTTATATCAGAAAATATAAGCAAAAGTAAAGGAACGATACTAATTTTAATGACGTTTTGTTTGAACAGGTTAATGAATTTAATAATTTTTTTCAACACGATTGCCAGCGCTATATTGACGTCAATTAATCAAACGCCTAATCTTAAATTGACAGAATACCAATTAACAAGAATTCAAAATATTTGTTACGTGTAACGAACAGGAGATATATGAAATTGTTGCATCGTTAAATTCAACCAGTATAGTGTAGGTTATGATGAAGTACCTGTAAGGAGTGTTAAAGTTTGTGTGCACCTGATCGCAAAACCATTGTCTGAGGTTATCAATTCGTGTTTTCTCACTAAAACACTCCGTGATTACTCCTATATTTAAGAAGGGTGTTCCTAATCTAATTAATAACTACAGACCTACTACTGTCATTACGCGTTTTTCTAAAATGTTTTAATAACTGATGTCCTGCCGTATAGTAAGTTTCTTGAAAAAAACATAACAATTTAGATCAAAAGCAAGTATTAATACGGCATTACTCGAGTTTGCTGAATTAATTTTAAGAGTTCTGGAGAAAGGGGAAGTGGCTGCCAGTTAGATCTTGCAAAAGCTTTCGACTGCGTCAATATTGATTTTCTAATAGCTAAACTTGATAGATATGGACTTAGGGGATAAGTCAAAAATTTAATAGAGTTATTGTCATATAATACAGGAAGAACGCATTGTTGCAAATTAAGGAACATGAACAGTAAAACGCATTTGTCAGATGTATTGTCAATAAATGTTGGGGTACCACAGAGAAGCATACTTGGGCCACTTCTCTTTATAATTTACATCATTGATATTTCTTTGTCACTGGCTAGTGCTAAGATTGTCTGTTATGCGGACGACACTACGATAGTTAATCAGTCTCCTGAGGTAGAACAACTAGTACAAACCACTTGCTGATGTTTGGGTACTATTGCAAAATGGTTTTCGTCCAACTGTCTAAGTTTAAATATGAAGAAGACTAAGTTTATATTGTTCTCCACTATTCAAACTAACACCTCAAATACGACCTACGATGGAGTGAATATCGATAGAAGTATATCTGCTATCCTTTTTGGTCTAACTGTTGACGACTGCCTTTGTTTCAGACCGCACATTGATCAAGTATGCAACAAAGTTCACAGAAACATATCGAGTATTCGAATTCTCGTGGAAAACACGAATAAAATAATAGAAAACACCTTCTACTTTGCTAATATTCTGTCTCATCTGCGATATGTCATTATTTTCTGGGGATTGGCACCGTATGCTGAGCGGGTTTTTATTGCCCGAAAGCGCGCCCTTCGTACTTTGCGGGGAATGGATTTCTCGGGCTCATGCCGAGGTTTGTTCAGGGATGAGCGTATGCTGACGGTCCCCGCAATATCTACGAAAGCATTTCTTTTGTTATTAAACGCCCTGAGTATTTTACTGAATATAGGAGTGATCATGTTTATAACTGTAGGCAAGGACAAGATTTTAGAATACCCCGACACAGGCTTTCCACGTACGAGAGGGGTGCTGTTTACTCCTGTGTTAAACTTTGGAACAGAGTTCCTTACGAAATTAAACAAATTAACACGCCGCGCGCGATGCGCACAGCTTTGTTTGATTATTTGTGTATTTTGGAGCCCTACTCCGTCAAAGATTTTTTTTATTATGGTACTGAATATGTTATGATTTTTGTTTATATTCTGTTTCCCGTCGATTTCAAATGATTTTTTGTTGTTTTCTATTGTGGCGCTATTTCCTGTTTGTATGATTCTTTGATTTTGTATTTCTACAAACTATGAATAAAGACTGTGTATTATTATTATTATATTTTTCAGTGTCTTGCGTGTTGTGGTCTGGGGATATCAAGTTTAGCAGCTCAGTGCGCCGAAACCTCGGTTTATGTCGACCATGTGCGTAGATGTCGCTGTAGCTTTGACTATCTTGGACTTGTTTAAATTGCGCCCATCCATAATATTCTGGTCATTTTGAATTTTTATTATTTTTTTATTTTCCAATAACTCTGCTGTTTTATGCTTTCTTCTCATAGTAGATTCTTTAGTGGTGTGAATTGCGTGTTTGTTTCGTTCGTATTGTCTTTGACTCAATTGGAAAATATTTGTTTATATATTTGTTCTAAATTCTAAAATCATTACTATTCTGTGTGCTGTTTCTTACACTTTTAGCTAAATATTTGCATTTATTGCCGATTGTTAAAGAATTATTCTTCTGGTTTGTAGTGTAGTTTATTTTTTATTTCAAATTATTTTCATTGCAATGATCCGCGTGCTAGCGGAGTTTGGTAATATTTTAAGTAAGGTGAGGTTTCTCTCCGCTTCTGTTCGTTAAAGCAAAGAATTCGCAATAGAGAGTGTCTTCGGGTTCATGTAAGAACTAAAAAACACATAGAGAATGTATCAAGAACGTCAACTACAGACTTTTTCGATGATATATGTGAAGTATTTGTTTCTGCTAACATACCCTTTAAAAAATTAATAACCCATTGTTTAAAAAATTCATCAAGAAATATACTGGTCATGACTTTCCCGCTGAATCGACGATTAGAAAAATTACGTACCTATGCAATATGAAAAAACATTTACAACTATACAGTCAAAATTCTCCAAAAAATGTGGGTGGGTTTCTATAG
This sequence comes from Melinopterus prodromus, assembly GCA_964023965.1. Lineage (NCBI taxonomy): Eukaryota > Metazoa > Arthropoda > Insecta > Coleoptera > Scarabaeidae > Melinopterus > Melinopterus prodromus. The sequence continues at coordinate 27,658,788 of OZ030394.1, read as the reverse complement.
ATGAAACAATATTAAAGGTAGATGTGTTATCAATGTGGTTATCGCAGTCTTGAACCCTATTTAATTTGTATCAAATTTCGCACTACCGTCAATGCAGAGAAGATCTATAACATAGTAAAGGATGCCATAATAAAAATAGGGTTAACTGAAAGTAAAGTATTGCTTTTTGTTTCTGATGCTGCTGCGACTATGTTAAAAGTTGGAAAATTACTTAAAACACATTATCCTAACATACTCCACTTAATATGTTTTGCACACGGTATTCCCAGAATTTGTAAATTCGGGAAAATTTCCCAGTCGTGAACACGCTAATAAGCACATGCAATAAAATTTTATGGAAATACCATTCTAGATTATCTTTTTACAAGGAAAACTTCCCTGACATTTTCCTTTACCACGACAACCAGTTATTACTAGATTAGGTACTTGGTTAGAAGCGGCAATTTTTTATGCAAGAAACTTTAACACTATAAAATCATTTGTTTTAAACTTACCTGATGAAGCAGTTTGTGTTAAAGTGCAAAAAAGTACCATCAATACAGGATTTGCATCTTCAATTACAATTTATTACATATTTTGACAGAAATTTTGAATACAAAAAAACATTGAACTGGCAAGCGGTTTTCAAAAAATAGAATCTCTATTCCAACAGTTAAAAAATATTGAAGCATCAATGCAATAAATAAAAGATTGCAAACAAAAATTGACGTGGTGGTAGATCGAAATCCGGATTTTAAACTGTTAAAACAGATGTTTGCAAATTTTGATTTTACTAATTATGATATTTAGCGCGCCCCTTAGAAACTAAAACCAACACGTTCGGCGCACCTATGCTCTACGGTAAACTTGACCGTACGAATAGTCATCCACTCCTGCCTGAGTGGCGGGGAGTGCACGCTACACATGAGCAACATCTAGTCTTCAAAACATATGTACATTTCCGTCCGCCCGGCCAGTGCTTATAAATAATGCGAGATTGGTGAAAATAGAGACTACAAATTGTCCCAGCTACTCACTTATCCGCAAAACGAGATTTAAGATAATTTTATTATATGCGCCATCTAACAAAAGCATGCTTGCATGTTTTTATTTATTAATGATAAAAATCAATATTTACCTGCAAACGGGACATCGGAGTGATATTCTTCGACAATGTTATCCACGCTTCTGTCGGATAGAGACACACTACTCGAGAAACTCCCACTAGATTCATCATAAATCAATAAATACTCATCCTCAGTCTCTGTTTCCATGTCTCTCGATCTTCTTTTGTATTCCTAATGATAAATTGTGTTCCATATACTACTTGTTACGGCTCGTACCCAACAATTCTCTGCCATCGTTCTGTGGCCAAGCGAATTAAAGTGGAGCTTAGTAAGCTTTCTCTCTGGTAGTTGCCCTCGGTTCAGCGTCATATTTTCCCGATACTGTCCGAGAGAAACTGTTTGGTAAATTCCAGCTTAATTCCCCTGGCAACTTAACAGGATGATAACGGAAAGTTGGTAGAAGCGGGCCTTAATCTTTTAAACTTAAGTTAACCAACAAAAGCAAAAGAGGAAAATAAAATAAACAAATAAAAACAATATAAAATATTTATTAATTAAACTTAAAAAAATCAACAAATACATCATATAATACTTGAATCAAGTAATCTAATCAAAACATAAGGGGTAAATAAGATTCGCACTCGCACACAAAATCTATCACATATTAGCTACCTAAAGACTTACTTGGCTTAGAGGCCTAATTTTGTCCAAAATAAAACTTTCCGCTTGGAGTGCATTAGGTGGAGGGTGGTCCGGTGTTGGAGGTTGGTGATAATGCGTCGGACTGAGCGGAAAGTTGATAAAGCTATTGGAATGATTATTTTTCAAATCGTCAGAATAGTCATCTTTGATCATGAGGAATGCATTTGACACAAACGTGGTTTCTGGGACCGACATGGTCGTTTTATCGTTTCTTCTCCTAGGATCGTAATCTTCGTAAGCTGATCTTCGCAATTTTCTTCTAGGGTTCTGTTGCTTAACAGTCATATTTTCGTACACACTGGTGATGGCAACAGGTTCCTCTTTTCTTCTGCAATCCAAGTCCTCGCTCTTGCCTCTATGCAACTCCTTACCTCGAGGAGGCTCATCATCAATTGGAATGTTAAAGACGGCGTTCATTTCAACATATTGGTCTACACTTTTACCAGGTACGAGCCGTTCTCGCCTATTTTCTTGCTCGACGTCGGCTAGGTTATTCTGACTGCGCGCACCTGTTTTGGCGAAGCAAACGTATTCATACGCGTGGTTATTGTAGCCATCTACGGATGATGACATTGGCTGCTGGTGCGTTGGTGATACGGAGAGATTTCGACGTGGTGGTTTCTTTGGAGGCGTAGGCTAAGTTAGAAGAAAACAATGCAATTTATTCATCAACACAATCATGAGGTCGGAACTGTTCATAAATAAAATATCTTCTAAAACTTTTCCTAAAGATAAATAGGTCAATATAATAAATAGTCATTTAGTGATGAAAATTTCAAATCTCTTTGTATTTAAGAAGAATCTGTTTAACTTAAATTAATGACCGGCTGGCGAACCAAGTTAGTGTACAGATTTCAATTCGAAGATCCAATCTTACTTTTTAGTGGCATTAAGGATAGGTATGTTGAAATTTCACAAATTTAGTAAATTTACACCGGGGTTAATAAAATAGGTATTTTTAAAATGTGCAAATATGCATTTTTCTTGGTAATGTCTAGTCGTTTATTTGAAATAGTATCTGAAAACCAAAAACCACTTTCTTATGGCCACTTTTTAACAAAATATATTATGGCTAGATGTTTGTTAGTTTTGTTTCACTCTGATCTTCATAAACTATGTTATTTTTGTGGACATCAAATCGATTTGAGATGATACTATTATTTTTTCGTACAGCAATGCATGACATGTCGGAAAAGTTTTTAAAACAAGTATATAATCACAAAAACGTTTTAATACTAAGTATATGTGACTGGAAATTTAAAACAGTGGAACAGTGGTAGCGCATTATCGGCCAGTTGTTTGAATTTCTCTCAACGGCAGAACATTTGTGTGCATGGATATGAAAAGGGACCAGATGTCCGAAATTGAGTTATAAGTATTTTTAGATAGAAGAAGTTATGGGAAAGGTACTCCAACATTTTAAACCTATTACCATAAAGGGAAACTGAAAAAATAATTAAGTTGCTGATGCAAAAAGTAAACTTTTGCGCTATGCGTTCCAAACTTGTTCAAAGTTTAAATATTACTAACTTCGCGTATCTTTGTAAGTTACGCTGACCCCAACATTTTTGGAACAATTTCGATATTAGTTTTAAGATTTTTAGTAGAATTTATTATTTCATTATTCCGTTAGGTTTTATAGGTTTTTCAATCTATAGCGCCATGGGCCTGGGGGCTACAAAATAGTCTAACCTAGTAGGTATCTTCATCTCTCGAGTGCTAAAGAGTCTTGAGCATTGTCGTAAGGGGTTTTTAGGATTTCAGATTCCAAATCCGATTTCAGATTTTTAGAATTTAAAATGGCGAATCGAATATAGCGAAAATGTAATTAAATGTCGGATTCAGATAAAAAATACATGTGATAAAACATGTGATATATAAAGGTTTCGGATTCCAAATCTGTTGTCGGGTATATAAAATTCAAAATGGCGGATCCAATAGGGCGATCAAACATGTAATTAATTGTCGGATGCGGAAAAACTAAGATCTTTAAAAGTCTGAATTGCACCGAGGTGCAACCGTAATGAATACACATGAATTTGCGACTTTTCTTTTCCTATTTCCTGTAACATATTCTCTTTGATTTCACTTTGATTAACACTTATGTCAGTTAAAAATCCAAATTTGCGGATCAATCCGAGGACGTATAAAATACAAATAAATCAGATAGTATCAACTTATTTTAAACTTTTCATGATAAGAAATAAATATAATTAGGTATGCAAAACGTTGAAATACAATCATAATAAATTTACATAAAAGATACATTTTTAAAAACAACGCTTTACAAACAAATCTGCAATTTCTTAACATTTACCCTAAAATTTCAAATTTTTTTTTAATTTTTATTTTTTCAAACATTGTAATCAGACATCTGTCCACATGCCAAATTTCACATGATCAGAAAAATGTTCCAAACCTAAAAAAAAACAAATTTTGGAAAATTTTCCAAATTTTGAAAAATTTTGCAATTTTTTTTATTGATTCATAAATTGTCACCGGAAATCTATCCGCATGCAAACTTTCAACTCCATTGGACACTTGGAAGTAGGTAAGATATGGTAATGCGGAAGAGAGTAGCGTGATATCGCCAAGTGGTCCCTTTTTCTTTCACAACAAAAACGTATTTTTTCATGCGTTTCCAACCGCAGACGGGTTTCAGACGACCACATCTGATAAAAAACACAATAAAAAGACTAATTAGCAAATTAAACACAAATGTGTATTTTGAACCAGTTTAACTTTATTTGCGATTATCTGCGTAACTAGAAACGGACAACTGGCCCCCTTTCACATCCACGCACACATTTGTGAACAATTTCAGAACGTACCGACAGAAACTGTGATTGCCGAGTATGCATTTGGTTACCACCTCAATTATTTCAGGAATTCAAAATGGCTTGTGAAGTTAGTACAAGACAAAATGAACAAAAATGAACAAAATGAAGAAATCGCATGTGACCTCGCAAGCAATTAACTCTCTAAATGGTGGTAGAACAAAGTTATGACGTAACTCAACAATTTGAAACAGTAATCGATTTTTTAAATAAGGAAAATTAGATAGCTCATTGGTAAATGCGATTTGTGCCTGATAAGTGACTAGGTATGTTCTAGAGATTTATTTGCGTGAATACAAACCTAGAGTCAAGGTTTAACGGGTACAACGTTTGTTTTGCAAATTTTTATAACGGTCCTGCTCAGCTGAAACAGCTGTTAGTTCGATTCTTTTTATTTAACAGAGAAATGTCAGAGAACGCATTTCAGAGAAATATATAACAAATCTGTATTACGTCTGTTCGCGCCCGCAGCCGTTACCGGTGGCCTACCAATGGCTGTAATAGACACAGAATTTTATGTAAAAGTACAAAGTTTAGTTCTAACCCCTTTTGAAAGTTCTAAAAAATTGGGTCCATTCGCAAATAAACTCGCAAATATGCCAGAATCAGTTTTAGCCTGTATTTTTAAAAAAAATTTCGATACGCTTGCGAGATGAATAGCTTTTAAACTAGGACTTAGCCCAATGAAGTCTTTGGAAAATACACATTCGATTTCCATTTCCGAAATACTCATTCTCTTCAGTATATCTAATCTTCCTAATTTTTCCTAATTTTTAATTATATCTTTGCCCCGGACATTTTCTCATGGATCGCCATAACATCAACAAAACACTTAAAAAATCTATAATAAAAAGTAGGAAATATAATAATGTTTATTTTAATGATTTAAAATTCAGAATCCGAGTATTTCTTACAATAACAGCACGGTTTGGGAAACCACCTAATATCATTGATATCGAAATACTTTCCCCATCACAATGTATTGTTAGTTGAGTTATCATAATATAATGGTTAAAACGATCTACTCTGCTGATGAGTAACATAACGAGTCACCTTAGGACATAGATTTTTATAGAAGTTTTTCTTTATGTTAATCTATAGATCGCGTCTGTAAAATTTGGTTGTTTTTACCGATAACTGTTAAAAAAAGCTTTGACTCTATTATGTATTGCTTTTGTTATCGTCTTGCGCAGCTACCACTGCTCACGTGCAGCCGAGCTCGCCAGCCAAAGAGATTGGATCTTACACTATCAAAGCGGAACAAAGATACAATTATGTTGTAGTCATATAGTGATAAAAGCTACATACTGCGCTATGTGGAATCATTTTAATACCTACTATTCAGCTTTGTAGTTAAATTTTTCCAGAAAATTACATTCAAACTTATTGAGAAATCTATGTTATTATACAGTTCTTTAGGTCTATTATTCCGACAATTTTTACCGACAAATTAATTACATTTTTTTACTTGAGTCAGTTTAGAAGAGATTTTATTTTACTCGAAATTTTAACTTACAGAAACTTTGCTATTTGACCCAGGGCTATGGCCACCTCTTGCGTTCATTGGTACATAATGCGGAGCGCCCCCACTATCTGGCCTTCTCGGGTAGCCCGTACTAGAAGCGGTGGAAGATATGCTAATTTGATCGGACTCCCTGTTATTGTAATAAAACTGTAGATCATCAGACTGTGCGCTATCCATGAACGCCCTCGGCACGCATGGTATCTGATAAAGGCTATTATCAGACTCCCTAGAAGAATCAGAAGCCGTTTTATAGGAAGATAAAGAGTCCGCACTGCGCTCTTCCTCGTCAAGTGTACAGTTTAGCTGCTCGCTAAAACTAAATGTGATTCCCGACCAGGGGGAGTGGCACTCATGCAAGGAACGGTGGGTAACCGGTTGACTTCTAACCCTTTGCTTTGGTGGTAGGCTTTGGTAAGATTTTTTGGTACGCCTATAAATAACATGCGTGACAACCAAAGAGAAAACAAAAGAAAAACAAAGCCATGCGTGTGGTGCTCAAGCAGTGCACGCTGTTAACTTACATTGACGTAGCTGATGTCCCCGATATTCTCCGATCTTCAACGCATTCCACTGATCGAGCGTGCCTGAAATCCCATCTATGTGGGGACGATCCTGGCGAAGGATCGGTCACCGACCGTCCTCGAGATGATGGCCTAACGTTCTCATAAGGGCTGCCCAGATCTGAATCAGGGTTTGGAATGATAGGGAATGGTTGACTGATGCTATCGGCGTCACCATCTCCAAAGTTACTCGTTCTGGTCTTCTTATATCCTTGCATGTATCCTATATTATAAAACAAATTATTTACACAACAGTATACAAAACACACAGAAATTACTCACTTTTTAATAAACCCATTATATCTGATGTTGCGTTTGCTGGAAACTGGCTCAGTAAATCTCGGACAGTGTGCCCGTTTGGATTTCTAATGTTGGGATCTACGCCGTGTTCCAGCAGAGTTCGAACAACTTCAGTCTTTCCGCATAGGGCTGCTTCATGAAGAGCCGTCCCTGCCGGTGTTTGTATGTTCACGTTTATGCCAGCTCTGAGCAGTACTTCTACTACGGACCTATAATGACGAAAATAATGGTGGGTTAGTATTTTGTGCGGCAAACCCACGGGTGACTCATCGAACACACGCAATACGCTGCATTTAATTAATTAAGAGCGTTTTGAATACGGACGAAATGCAAATGTATTATCCTAGGAATTCTATTACAGCATATGCGAGGGCGTTTGTAATAATTGTTTATTGTTGTGTTCCGGTGTCGCTTAATGTACAAAATATTATGAAGTCATTTAGTTATTGCTGTTTTGTACAGCAGCATTTATTTTAATCTGTAGACTACTTATTGTTTTGTAACAACGATAATGATGATTGAAATAATTAATACTCAAAGCACTCTCGCAGCTTTGGGAGATTATAGCGGACGATCCCAATGCCCAAACATCTTCTAAACGGTCTCAAAGTAAATATTAAACTTGTTATCAAACACCTGAAAAGTTCAGATATGTCCTTAATGGACCGACAGCGATTCTTTACGTGGTATGCGTGCGGAATACATACGCAAAAAGTTGTCATCATAGACAAGGTGACCAGTCGTTCCGATTTTTCAAATTTTGTCCCGCATCACGCGAGTTTTAAAGATGTCCCGGTTTTTAGGAAATTTAGGAATATTTGTTTACAGAATTTATTGAGAATTACTAAGGAAAATAAACTACGTATACCTACCTGTCAACACTATGACTCTCAGTTAAATTCAAATTTTTATTAATTTCAATGTTTTATTGGAATCAAAACCCTTTGACATTTAGTTGCAACAAGAATATACAGAATCTTAACACGAAACAGAATCTCAGCAATACACCCAATTATATAGGTATGCTATTCTATTCTGCCATATAGTGGATATTTGATATGTTTGTAGGTTTTTCAAAATCGTAATTGTAATCTGTAAAAATCATTTATAAATGTTTGCTTTGTTCATACGAAATTACCAGAATAAAATTGAACTGATGAGAAATTTGGGGATCAAAAATGATGTTTATTGTCTAAGTTTGAGACATCCAGTGGGGTAAGTATTACTATTCTCAACATCTTGTTTTCTAATACATCTCAATATCTTAATTGTTGTAGAAGATGTCCAATTTATAATAAAATTTTGCATTGCTTTTGCCCCGGTGAATCTGGTAGCCTCAATATGCTACAAGTGGTCGACACACATGTTATTAAATGATCAAAGTACACGTAAAGTTTTGCTTATTAACATTAATTTTTGTATCCATCGGGTTATTTGTTAATTTTTGGTCATTATCTTTAAATTAATTCATTGCTGGTAATAAATACATAACTCTAAGCCCTAAAGTAAACAAGTAACATTTGCTGCAAGGCTTAACAGCATTTCAAATTGCAAAGGTTTACTTGTTATTGTGTATCTTCATTCTTCTACAATATTTAGATATTGGAATTAAAAATACAAAATGTTGAGAATATTGATGGCCTTGTAACAGAGTACCCAAGCTTGTCCTATATTCCACAGCGTGTCTCGAAAGCAGATCCAAAACATCATTATAGCTTATCCGGTGTAATCAGGTGTAAAATTCTGTTTTTCAACATTAGTAAACAAATGTTAATGAGTTTCTTTAAAATGCTTCGAAACAATTCTAAAAGTGAAAGATTACAAAAGTTACTTAGCATCAAAGTTTAGTAAGTAAGCGTTTTGTTTAAATATGTCGTTCGGTGCATTTATACTCATAACCGCATCCTTAAACTTGGCAGTTATTGTTGGTTGTATTGTCGTATAGGGTCGTTAGAAATTTCTTTGTTATCTTCTTAGACCTTAATCTTTCTTAGGCTTCTTAATATATTTGTTAGTTTACTTTATTTTCATCGTTTTTATTTACATATTTATTATATACAATGGGCATTTATTTGAAGAATTTATGTTAAAGGAAAGAGTTAAAATTTACAACGTAAATCTCTATAAGAAACGATCAGGAAATAAACTTTTATTTGTACCAAACAATATTATTTGATTTAAATAAATATAGGTAACAAAACAATAATAATGCAAATAATGTCAAGTATTCAATTATATATTTGTTTAAACAAATATGTTTTGATGACAAGAACAGGTACTAATATTTCATTTTCTAAAAAAAATCTGTGTGCCCAACCAAGCTAAAAAACATATGAATAATAATTTGTGTGTTAAATATTTAACAAAATCCTAGAAATTGACGATTTTCGACGTTTGCGAGGACGCTAGTATTTGGTTTTACACAGTACATTTTAGAAGTATAAATGCGGTAAGAGACTGCATCTACATGTAGATGCCGCATTTTTCCGTAGATTTTTAGTTTGCATATGATGCGTTTTGGCCTAGTATCAGTGAATGGATTTTGTAGCAAGATGGATTGGAAACCTCTGATATTGTGTTGTGTATTCTATTTTGATATTAAGTAAAAAATAATAATTAGGCGACGTCTAAATCTGATTACTAAAAACACAGAACATTCTCTGAAATTTACTACACGTGTAAATTTTCCCGAATATGTGTCACTAATAGTCCTTATACATCTGTGCAATTTGAACCTTCAATCTCAACCATGCGATTTTTTAAAATCGCATGCAATTTTATCACCGTTTGTCGACCGTTTACAACTTTTATGTGTACCTATTTTTAACAACTGTAGTTACTTTGATTAGTAACAGTGCTATACACATCAACACACATAACTTCGTTTCTTTGCTTTTTATAAATAAACATAACAGCACCAAAACAATCGTTTATAAGTATGAAGTATAATAACACTATTAGTATAGATTGTTGATATATGTGTTAAAATGCCTAACGATTTAGAGAAAATTACTCTCTTTAGCATCATAATTGGAGCTGTGAGTTTGTTGTTAAGACAAAGAACGGAACAGCGTTAGTGGACTAAAGACTAAATCATAGTTTAAGCAAAACGATCTGGGAAATCTACATTTAGTAAATAATGAACTTGGAGACGACCCTGATACCAGAAAAAAGGGGTTTTTAGAATTTTTCACTAGTGTTGAAGGAGCAGTACCTTGGGAAAATGACTTGACATAAACTAACATTAATTCGGTCATTATCATTGTTATTTATAGTATAGCTCTTATAGTATATTATAGTATAGCTTTTATAGTATATTATAGTATATTAAAATACTGGTTAATACAATATTTTATTTTTAAGAAAAAAAGTGTAAATACTTGATGTACAAAAATAAACAAAATACAATAGAGGGTTACTCCATATGCTCCTCTTGGGCATCCAACACAATATTAAAAACTTTTCTCTTCACCATTCTTAAAATACTCGGGTTTGCAATTTTTCTTAATTCGTGTTCGATGGTTTTGGCAAATGACGTTAAATCGTCTTCTTCATTTTGCGACTGCATTCGTTTTGTTAGTGCATTTGTTGCAGCGCTAATTCATTCTGCAATCTCTTGGGGTTTTGGGGTAAGTTTTGGTCATTTTGCCATTGGAGTCGTTCTTGAGCTACTGTGCGTCGGTGATAAAATTGATAAAGTGATAAAAACGAACAATTGAAATCTTCAACGGTGCCATCAAATATGAGCTCCGGCTCTACCTCGCTATCCATAATATTTCCGGTTGTAGCGTAACTTCTAGGAAGTTCGACTCCGACTCTGTTGTTGCTTCTGATTCTTGAAGGAATTTTAAATGTTCATAATACCACAATTTTGGTGTGTATATGTCTGACGTACTGGCACCACTTTTTGGCCTAATTAATTGTTCCAAACTCCTTAAAAACTGCGTCCTTAGATTATGTATTTTGTTTTTTATTGCTCAACTGTGAGGACTTGTGCAGCAGCTAAGGCATCTTTCGCCACCAACTCTCATTGTATTGCAATTAATGCGCCTAGCTTTATATTTTTGTTTTTGTACTCTGGCAGAGAAGAACAGTAGAGCACTGGTTGGTTCTGATATAATTCGATTAGATCCTCGGTAATCGATTTCGACCACACGAATTTATCAATATTTTCCTTCTAATCTTCTTGATTCTTCTTCGGCAGCTTAACAACTAAGCACAAGCACGAACAAAATTAATTAGCGGAACAGGTTATGGTACGCTTGGGCCTATCTATGCGTCTCTTAGCAATGCTGCCACTACTACATTTATGTTTGCTGGCTTAAGTTCCTAGAAAGTTACTAGAATCGCATGTAAAAATCGCACGGATTTAGAACTGATTCTAAACCCATGCGATTTTTTCATATAACCTATATATATATATATATATACAAAAATTGCATAGTGTAAAACGAAATATCGCATTGCAATTTGTCGCATGATTGAGATTGCAGGTTAAAATTGCACAGATGTAAAAGGGCTATTACAGTGGTGAGGGGTATATTTGCCACAAATGTCCGTCTGTGTGTCCGTCTGTGTACACGATAACTCTCGTAATTTTGAAGTTATTGACCTGAAATTTGGTATACAAGGTATTTATTAAAAAGTAAGGACACAAATCGTGAATGGGCAAAATCGGCTAACTTTTTTTGTAATTTTTTGACTTGAGCAAGGTTGAAGATAATTTTCTTACTCATTCAAAATTTATACGATGTGATACGGCATTTTTATCAGGGTCCTTATGACACTGCTTTAATCTTGGGAAGAACGCTGCATTTACATTTGTTTCTATAGTTTTTCTATTTCTATATAGAATTTGTTTGATGGGTGTTGTTTATATTTACGGTAACCTACCGTGTTAACAAAATTCTTATAAGTAATTGACGTTAATTTGAAAGAAATTTATATCTAAATGAAAACTGCCAATATCTCATTACTGTTGAAGTCGATACGGCACTTTGAGGAGGGCAGTATATGTGTTCGTTTACATTCACTTAACGTACACAAACTTACCGCAACGTACGGATTTGTTCACTCAATCTCAACTTAACAGAATCCCGCACGGATTCTGTTACGTTGAGATTTAGCGCACTTAAACAATGTCCCAAAAATATTACAAATTTTAGAAATTTAAATTTTGTGCATTGTTGCCGGAAATCTGTCCACATGCAATGTTTTAGCTCAATTACAAGTCAAGTCAATATGTAAAATATCGATTACAAGATTTGAACGTAACAAACAAACAAGTGAATTTAAGGTAAGCATAGCAAAAAAGGAGGAGGTTATGAATTCGGCACGTATATACAAGGAGACAACCACAAAACAAGGAACGAAAAAAACTGGTAAACTTCTAAAGGGACTGAAATAAAGAAAGCAGGGAAGAAGCTTGAGAAAGTTAAAAAAGTATGTATGTTCTCATATTTTTAGCCACACAATGTAGTCATTTTTAACATCCTGTCCTGCTTAACATTAGATTTGAATATTTTGTATACAACATTACACCCGTCGGCCGTTTGGTTAAATAGAGAAATACTGCTGACGGAAGGGCAACAATTTTGGTTCAATGTTGTAGTTATTAATCTTTAAAAAAATTGTCACTATCATTATTGCTTCTTCTTTAGAAAATAACTGCCGTCATTTGATGAATGTAGTTAACCCAAAAACTGACAATGTTTCCATTTTTTAACGTTAGTTTCCTGTGTCGGAATACATACATGATTTTTTAAATTTAATTTGGGTGCATGACTTATTTAATCAAAGTGCAGTCGTAAGGTGGATAAGATACTTTGGGACAAGAATCCGCCGATAGGTCCTGAGGTTAGTTGGGGGTATGTTCCATCAGAAAGGCCCATCGAGTGCACAGCTATCGAGAATATTCGCATCAGGGCACTAATGCCCTTACACCTAGTGTTTCCGCGATGGGCCATCGCATCCCCACCCACCCTTAGACCGGCTGCGGGAGGTTACCATGCAACAGCTTGTTTACTGCTGCACAGCACACTTCCACACACCTATGAGCACATAACAGGCTCGCAATTCCAATTATGCACGACAGAACGATCACGGGATTGCGAGCGATAATAATTGGCTGGGCGTGAAATGACCAATATGCGTTCGTGCACTCTCTGTTCTTAGAGGTGGAAAATCCTGGGATGGGTTCCACGTCGTAAATAGAGCGGATACACATGCAAAACTTTTTTCGATTCTGTAATAATCAATTAATTAAAATTTTAATAGCTGCTTACAAACGGTTGCCAAATCTATATAGTGATTACAAAATAAATTGCTTTCAGGTTATGCCGTGCGTTAAGATACGTAATTCCTGACGTTTCGCGAATCATGTTGTTCGCATCTTCAGAGCTAACTGAAGACTTACCATACCTACACCTCACTGTACACATCTTGAGCTACCTCTACCATGTTGTTTTCCACCTGACTGCGTTACGATAGACTTTGATGGCTTCTCTAGTAAGCCTTTGATGATAATTACTCAGCCTTGCGTCATCGAAGACCATTCTGTGCTCCGACTCATGGCAGTGTTCAGCAATAGCCGACTGTTGAATCATGCCTAGCCGGGTGTATGAACTGTGCCCTTTGACTCGACATACGATGCTTAGTCCTGTCTATCCCAGCACGTTCCACACTTGCACGTTATCTTGTATGCCACTTCGTTCTTCAGGAGCGGTGTGATATCTTTTGAGTTAGGTAAAAGAAACTTTTCCTTAGCTGGTGCTCTATGCACAGCAACTACGTGAGCAGAGCTGGAGGCAAACGCAAATCTTGCCATCCACAGAGTAGATGGAAACCTCGAACTTGCGGCCGAGAAGACAGAAGCGGTGCTCCTCACCGGAAAGAGGAAATGTCGCTGACGGTAGGAAACAAGAGAATCCAAACAGGAGAGAACGTTAATCATATGGTGGTGAGGATCGACAGAAACCGCAGGTACCGAAGACACGTCGAGACCGTGGCAGCCAGAGCGGAGGGAACCACCGGGGCCCTGCAAAGACTTATGGCTAGAATAGAGGGACCGTCGGCGGCAAAAAGAAGAGTATTGGCGTGTGTCGCGGAATCAGTGATGCTATATGCAGCGCCCGTCTGGGCTGACGACATGCAGCTGGAAAAGCGGAAATAAATCCTCCTGCGAGTACAGCGAAGAGCCGCGGTCGGTGTTACATCGGCATACAGAACAGAACAGTGGTAGCGTAAATGGTGCCGGTGCACCTGAAAGCAGACGAAAGAAGGAGGATATATGACGTACGCGGACAGGATGGTACCTCCAGACAAGAACACCGCCGACGCACGATGCAAGGTTGGCAGAAAGAATGGGGCGCGGACAACAACGGTCGGTGGACGCACCGATTGATACCGGATCCGGATGAGTGGACGAATAGGAAGCACGGAGACGTGACCTACGAGCTCATCCAAGCCCTAACTGGGCACGGATGCTTTGGTGCGTACCTCTACAAATTGAAGAGGAGAGATGGCTCAGAATGCAGACATTGTGGAGAGGAAGAAGACACCCTGGAGCACACGCTATTTGCATGTCCCCGCTGGGAGGTCTATAGGAGGGAGTGCCCATGCGGGGATGACCTCAGTGCGGGAGGAATGGTACGGAAAATGCTGCAAAGGTCGGAAGCATGGGAACAGATTACCCGTACCATAGGAACGATACTCCGAACAAAGGACGAGGAAGACAGTCGACGAGGAGAGAGAGAATCTCCCGCCCATTAGTTATAAGGGGCAGGGACAGTTTACGGGACAAACGGAAAGAGAACGAAACAGGAATGAAAGCGGAAAACCAGCGCGGGAATGCTCCCGGAAAACCGCAGAATGAAAGAAAAGAGTCCTGGAAATACCGGACCACGGACTTCTGGATACGCCGGTGTCTGGGGAGGAGCCGCAGGAAAAAACTCGCTGCTTCGGAAAATTATGCTAGCATGTGCCCCAGTGAGTGCGCGACGACGCCTGTCTCACGGCGATACCAGGCAGCACCCCCTGCTTGGTATCGTGGTGGGTTTTTCCTAAAGCCACTTCGCCCTTTAAAAAAGCTGGTGCTCTACTGTGATACCATATTTCTTCAGTAATCAACTGATTTTTTTTCTGGTAAACAGGCAAACTCCTTTGAGTCTTGCGGTTCCTGTACGAGTTGCGGTTTTCTTTGTGTGGCACCCCGTATATCAGACTTGGTGTATCCATTCAGATGTAGTGCCCACTTCAAGTGTTTCCGTTCGTCGTCCAAGATACTAGAGTCACACAATTTCTATCCGCTATTGCTAAACACTGCCATTAGTCGGGACAGACTTCGATTATGCTAAGGCGTTGGTAGAGTTCTGTATTCAGTTAACTCTAACGAAGCGAGCAACATGGTTCGCAAAACGTCAGCAATTACGAATTTTTACTCAAGGCATAATCAGGAAACAATTTATTTTCTAAATTATGCAGGCTGGGAAAGCCTACATACTCATTTACTTTAATTACCTGCTTATTATAATTCGATATCACGTACGAGTTGAATTGGCGAGTTGGTTATAATTGAGTTAATGGGGCCAAATTATAGTCAAAATGAGGTCTTTAGCAAACTAAAGATACCAACATGTAACCTGGGCGAACTGGCGGGCCTACATTTTTCGTTTGTTCGTAATCAGCAAAGTTTGTTATGTCCGGGCTTGACTGTATTCAGTTACGCCCGGATATAACACCTGTCGATGTCATTTAAATCTGCAGGAAAAGGTGCTCCAATATATTCTGTAAATAAATTTCTTCGAACGTTTGTTTGTTGGACGCTGTGATCAACTATTTATCTGTTTAGTGGCAGTATCCTAAATCAGACGAAGAGAAACGCTTCTTAACTTCACTAAAAACAATTCTACAATATGCCCATTTTAATTTTATAGCCACTTGGTACACAAAATTGAGGCAACTAGGGGTTGGGGTCTTGCATGTCGTAGCACGTCATAATCACAAAATGCATTTTTTTGACCATTATATTCCCAGAAACGAACCGTTTGGAAACCAATAAACAAAGCAGCATAGGTAAAGTGTGGGTTATCATAGGATAGCTCTTTTAGAACGAAATATTTCACTGTAAAGTAATCAATAAAATAATATCTGATGATACCTCACGACCTACTTGCAACTGCTTGCTCCTACTGCTATTTCTAAAGTTGGTCCCATATTCCGGTTTCTCTCTTAAAGTCAGTCCAGCTCCAATGTGTTTTGAGATATCTGGTTTCGGCAAAAAAATGATCTAGAGCCTTTTTTTAAATATAGCCATGACAGCAAATACTGTATGTATTCTATATAATAAAAAGACATATGTTTTTAGGGGTCGTACAGGCTCTTAAAGTTTCTATAAAATGAATGAACTAAGAACTACTTTTGTAATTCTGTAATTCTATCTTCCACCCTATTAAAATAATTATTGTTGATTTTTAGCACGGTTTGGATTATATTCGTAAATGCACAAGAAATAGGCAGGAGTGAAACAAAAGCTATACCAAAAGTGAATGGCCGGCTTAATTAACCAAAGCTCAGTATGCATAACAGGTACACTCATTATCATAGGTGTTACAGACATGACTAAGGTGATTCAGTGCCTAGATTACGTCACGCATGTATCGTCCTGATTATATGCATATGCCGTAAGCTAAATCAACCACCCCCAGCTTGTCGAGTACGCTTCAGATACTGCTATTGTTCATGCACCGTGGCACATATGCCCGCACCAAGTTACATCGAAACGTAGGTACTACATATTACGTACACATATCGATCAAATCTAAAGATATTATGAAACCATAAACATTAACTGTGTACCGATTGTACATTTGTACATTTAATTGTACATTGTACAATTGTACATTTAATGGCCTGGTTTATAGCTTACACCAAACCAAACAGTGTTAGTGTTCTCAACAGTTATTACTATTGGGGAACTCGATTAGGTGTTATAACTTATGAGAGAGGCAAAATACCCAGACTTGATTAGTATTTTTTCAAGAGGGACCTGGTGAAATATATATGAAATATATATATATATATGAAATATATATGGTGAAAAATTAGCTGTCATCTGTTATTTTTTAATAATAGTTTACCTGCATGACATTCTATTCGATCTAGATCGGTCGTGTCTGCATTAAAATAAAACTAGTTAGCCAGGATTTGACAGATATTTGACAGATATCATTTTACCAAAAAATGTCACAGACATAAATTATACAAAAATGTCTTCTACTTTAATTTATTATTTAACTATTTTGACGAAATTACATGAATGGCAGATCATTTGCAACATCCTTGAACTAAACATCCAGTTCCTTTGGACTCTTTTGAACAAAAAGGTTTTCAGCTCTAAGTTTGGTCTTGAAACTTCTAAATATGAAGTTTCGTCCCGATACCTTTAGTAGTTTCTCCGGAAACGTCGCCACAAAAACGGGTACACAGACACACGCACATTAAGGATTCTTAACGCCCGCGCGGGCATTAAGGGTTGCCATGGTTATATGTCAAATATATCAAACATTTGTCATTCAAAATGTAAATTTTAAATCGTCCATGTCAATTATTGGCGATGAAGGTTATAAGTTTGACAATTAATTGTCTGTACTGTCACTCAACTCTGAATTGTTTGTATTGTTATTCAACGCCACAGAGTACTATTCAACGCCGTAGATACGCATGTCACTTGACAACGTCAAAATATTTATTAATATTTTCAAACGGAGGAACCAAACCATTGTAGGACATAACATTTTGTATGCACATCCGTCAGGCATTACTTGATGTTTATACCCTCGGGCGACTTAAAATGCTCGAGGGCCGATAGGCCCCGGTCACCCTCGGGGCATAAACATAAACTTGGTTCATAAATAACTATTATCTACGACTCATATATAATAAGTTCATTGCATAGGTACGTATCTATGACTATATAATCCCCGTCATTATACGCGCCAATGATTATAATGACACTAGCGTTGTATACCTAATAATGACAGTTCGTTCAAATAATGACCTCATTATTTGAACGAACTGTCATCATTATACGACGCTAGTGTCAAACTCTGTCAAAACCTACGTGGATGACAGTTATTTGACAGTTCGTCTCGGCATCATTGACAAATACATTTAAAATATTTTGCTTAAAATGGAATTTATGAGTCGTAGATAAAACGTCGTATTTTACTCGCACATAACGGATATAAATCGCTCGCATTATTACACGCTCGCCTACCGCTCGCTTGTAAACTTCATGCTCGCGATTTATATCCTTAATTATGTGCTCGTCAAATAATATACTAATTTCGACACCATTGCAATACTTTATCAGCGTATGATAAAGTAAACATGGGGACACTAATTTGCTCCAATTAAACTGGGCTTCGTAACGTCATGTCAGTACGTTTGTCATGTCGCATAAATATCATCTTGAATTTTGACGTAAGACATAAAAACACCATTAAAAACACCGCAATTGAATGAATTTCAGAAGGCAATAATTCAAATTCGACTACATGATGGAACCAGCATTCGAAAAATCGCTAGTGCATTATGTGTAGGCAAGAACAATGCAAAGAATAAAATTGTTGAAACCGGAACAAGTTTGTAGGTTGACAGATACTGTCAAAGTTTACATTTTATAGGTTAACAAATACGGTACAAAAAACACAAAAAAACGGTGAATATTACACAACAAAATTGTAGAGAATATCAGGTTCACTTGTTTATTTTTAAAATTTTACAGTGGTGGGTATTTTATCTTCAGAACGGCTGAAGATAGTTTTCTTACTACATACTTTTTTTTGCTCACGATAGTACAATTTTATTGTGTAATAGCCTTTACTTTGGACTTTTGCGTTATTTTATATTACATTCAATTTTATTAAACGCAATATGTACTTACTTATGGCCGTTGCGGCTAGCCAAATGCAAGGGAGTATGACTGAAAATTTGGCCAGTTACTCGCTCCATCTGCTGGATGGAACTGGGATGGGTCCTAACAAGTAGCTCGACTGATTCCAATCTATTACAGGAGAAGATTAGAGGAGTCTCGGGACGTGTGGAATTTAATTACGGATGCTTACCTTCCGTACTGTGCGGCCAGATCTAAGGAGGTCTCTCCCTTTTTATTGCTGATGCTCGGATCGCAGCCGTACTCCAACAGCAACTTGACGACCTCAGTGTGCCCGTACTGTGCCGCGCAATGTAGGGCTGTCTCGTCATCTTTAGTCTGTAAAGGAATTGAATACGGCATAAATCGAATGTTTCAATTAGGAGCTAGTTGCGAATTCTTAAGTTAATCATAACCTGAAATAAAAACTATGAAGTAATAAAAAAAACTTCTTTATGGGCACCACATATGGGATATTGCTATTCAGGACTCTGCACACGATGGGAAGTTATATAGAATTGGGGGGCCGTGGCGAATATCTTTTATTTCTAGATGCAACGATTGTTAAGCAAATAAGCACCACAGTAAAAGGCAAAATGGAAAATTATAGAAGCCATCACCGATGAAACATTCAAAAGTTTTGTCGCTGAAGTAAGGTAAGTTATTAATGTTATTATACTCTCAATTTTAAGAAATAACGCTGTTCTTTAGGTATTCTTAGTGTGATCACTTTATGTAGATGTATATATTGTTTCTTTGTCACACCTATACCAATTGTACTGTATTTAATTTTATTTCTGTTTGCAGATGCAGGTATTTACTGAGGTGAATAAGATGCATATAACATAAAATTATTGTTCAAACTAAGGAAGCATAGTCAAAGTTTAGCAAGAAAATTAGTCAGTGGAGTCGGTGTGTCGATATACAATCATCAAGAGTCGGAGTCGAAGGTATCTTCTAAATTGTAACAGAAGATTCGTTTATTTTATATTCAGTGATTATAAACATTGTTGTAATGTACCGTTTCTAGATTTTTTTTTCAAATATCCATACAAATAACCTGTATCGAAGAAATCCTCCTTGTAACAAACAAAAAAATACTTTGAGAATTTGACGGAATAAGGTAGTAAATAGAATGCGGTATCTGAATCTTCAAAATCTCAAAATCAATGTGTTTGGCCACTAGTACGTTTCCTTCATTCCAGGTAACTAGTGCAATTTCTTCAATCCAGGTCACACTTAGTATAATCTGGAAAACCTGTCACTAGAGTGTATTACTATGAGAAAAAAATACATTTGATTGATAACTACATAATAAAGTTTTAAAGTCAAAAAGATATATTATTGACTCAACAAGATCCTAATTCTATTCAAGCATAAATAGTGTAGAATGTACATCTACTAAATGTGAATATTTGAGGAAAGAACCATATTATAGTTAACTAGTTCAAATTTTATTTCAAAGACATTTATTTGGCATAAAAAATTATCAATAAATTATTACACTAACTGGCACAATTAAAAGAACTTTTAAACCGATTTAGCTAAACTTTCCTGTTCAATAAGTTTGATTGACCGATTTTCATTATTTTTCTGAACATTGTAAATAAATTCGGCAAGATTATCATATCCCTTTCAAAATTTGAAAAAGAATGTTGCAGTTGCTTATGCTAGGAGAACCAAAACGATGTTCTTGATCTAAGTTTGAGACACCCTGTGTGGTGACTGTGTGGAGGTTCTCAAGTACAGTTCAGTTACAAACCCATTTCAATTCTTAACATATTATCTTTTTTTCAATTTTACCAATATCTATTTTTGTAGATACACAGGTACACAATGATACACACTTTCCAGAAAAAGTTTGCAATGTTTTTGCACTATAAACGCAGGTAAAACTGAGTTTAGCAATGACGTACACGTTATTAATGTATCAAGTACAGGTTCTGTTTCAATTATTTATATTTGAATGTAATTTTAACGTATCGGTTTCTCAGTTGATTTCTGGTCATTACCTTTAACTTAAATTATTACTGGGTTTCTAAACAATAGTTTCAGCAAGTAACATTTACTGCAAACAGTCAAAATTGCAAAGGGTTAAAAGAAATTGTGTATATGTCGTAGGCAAATGGCAAATGAATTTGCCCAAGCCGTTGTTAGGCAAATAGCATTTTATTTAGAAATCGATCGGTTACGTTTCGCTACGCTAAAATACATTCCGTACGGGTAGAGAAGTCCATAGAGTCATCAATTAATTGGAGTCACTCGTCCTTCCTCTCCGTCGGTTATGCTCATTTGTATAACAAAACGTCTTTGACGACAGGGATTGTCATACAGATTGCAGCAATATTTTTTTTTCTGTGCCGGTGTGATTTATACGGATAAAAAATAATGACAGTGCGCATAGCAGTATGCTGTTGGATTTTCAAATTATGTGAGGTTATGTGATTGTTGACAGCGTTATTAAGTTCATCTCTGTTTCTTATCACAACAATAGGCACTTGGCTTCAGCTACTGTATTTAGAAGATCACAGTAATCTCCGCAGCATATCGGTGAACCATTATGAAGACATGCAAACTTTTTAATACACCACATGTTCACTCAGGTGTACATTTGTTTCGCATGATTTCCGTATGCAAAATAGGAGTTAGGTGATATCATCATCTGCATTGATGCGTCAAAACGTCCGGTCGACAAGAATTCAGAAATTTAGTGTTTTCCAGTCTAGTATAACTTTTCCCTGTAAAATGGAAACTAAACATTCCTAACCTTAAAGTCCTATTTTAGTATCACCGCACTCATGAGTATTGACGCTTGTCACAACAAATCAGGCGTAACTTCATTAGAATCATGATGATTAGAATACGTTATTACTCAAAAGTCATCAACGATTAAACAATTATGACGTATTTGAGAATTAACATGCACGAATTGCACATAACCTCACATATTTTAGAATAAACGCGATTGAAAACTAAAAGCTAGTTGCCTGACAACGGCCTTGGCAAATACATTTGCCTAGGCAAATAGCTTTAAAAACATAAATAAAGGTTCAATATCTATTTGCCCAGGCAAAAAGCTTTTGCCTAGGAAAAAGCCTTTTGCCTAAAATAACCATTTACCTACTACACATATACTACAAATATTCAGATATTGGAGTGAACAAAATAAACAAACTTTTGAGAATGTATGTGACTTTCTAACAGAATGCCACAACTTCACCAAGTTTCTCACTTATTCTATTCTTGCAAATACATATACCAAAATCATTATTGGCTTACCCTGTACAATCAGGTGTAAAATGTTATTATTCAACATTACAAATGTTTGTGAATGTTTGCAAAATAGATTTAATTGTGGCGGGCAGTGCAATTTGTTGTAGCTGGTAATTGTAGTTATTCTTGTAATTTTACTATCACTTTTACACGAAGTATTTTCCCAACGAAAAGAATTCATATTCAAATACCCAGAACATTTTGAAAAAAATTTAGCGTATGCGACCATCACAAACTAAGAAAAATATTCAATATAACATTTTGCGAATCACACCGACCCTTAAGCCCACCAAAAGCAACCCCGATGTTTTCACAATTTTCTCGCTGAACAGATGTCGCACAATATTTGCAAAGCAAATAAACATGTTGGGAAAACAGAACGATGGTCGTTATCGGACGCTAAAATCAATTTGGTAAGTTCGGACGACGGACAAGTGCACTGGCAATGCCTTTCGAGTGGCCATTTAGTCGGATTAATCATTAGAATTGAAGCGTACACATCAATAGAAACACTTGAGGTGACCTTTGGTGCGACGCGGGGTTGCTGGTTCAAGGGTGGGTCTTTCCTATCTTAATTAAAAGCCAAATCCCACCCTCCTCCGTATTCTGTACTACAGAAGCAGACTATCCCTATACCAGCCTCGATGTGCTAGCGACAGATTTATGAGAATTTCTGTGAGATCGTTCGGAAGGTAATTTTAGTTTCCGTCAGAAGTGCACTTTATCTTTGCCTTTAACGGACAGTAAAGCATTCCATGAGTCAGCGAAGTTCATTGGACAGATAGTACTTAGTACTTATTTGTTGTTTATTTTGTAAAGCAGCAAGTAGCAAAGAACCTAAAAAACCTCTAAAAAACACTTTATTTAGCTAATAAGGACCTTCATGCCCTAATCAAATTTGTATGGAAAACCGTATCGTCCTTAAGGTAACCAGAATTTGATTGAGTCAAAGCAGGACAGAAACGAGGGGGTGGGGAATGATTGAACCCAAATAGTGTCATCACAAAAGTCTGCCAAATTCCAAGATATGGATAAATACCGAAAAAAAATCTTTCTGGTGGCGTTAAAAAAAAACTCGTTTAGACAAAATATATTTAATTCATTATTAGTGATTACACAGTTTCGGAAAATTTATTTAAATTTAATAAATAAAAATATATTAATGGATACAACAAAAAGTTTATTTTGTTATCCTTTCCAAGTTGTAAATTTGAACTCTTTCCTTTAACATAAATTTTTCAAATATATGTTCTTTTATGTAATAAATGAGTTTTTACGAACTAATAATTATATTAAGAAAGTTAATTATTTTATCATGGATAACGAGACAAATCTGAAAGCCCAAGAAGATAACAAACCAATGCTCGAATTCAACATCCCTAAAAATTCCCTTTTTATAATTACATTAAAGATTTTTCAAAACCATATAAAAATATCAAATATCATTATAGGACAATAAATAATTATTATACAATTTTTTGTTCATAGGTAATTCATTTCAACCACAGATTTCATTTGTCTTAGAATGTCAACAAGATTGGCAAATTTGATTGATTGAACAACACAAATATGCATTGCTTTGCTTTGTTATTAGAAATCCTTTAAAAAGTTTGGTTATAGTTTGCCACTGCCTATTTGATAGTATTCTATAGATACTATACTATAAACCAACGCAGTAAAACGACAAAGGAATAATAAAAAATACAAATTGCAACAGATTCGTTCGTAAGATAAAGAACATAGCGTATCATGTTCTTGAAACAAGTTTAACCACAAAACTGGTGCAGCACTCTAGTCTGGATCAGTTTCTAGTACGAACGCGTACCAATTCATGCTGCTGATTATATTATGTAGTACAATTTTGGAATTATTTTTGCTAATCTGGCTGTAGCTATATAAATTGAATAAAATAATATATAAATTTACTAGTTTTACAAGGTAGCTGTATAAATTACAGATGAACTGCGTTTGTAGTAGTTTATCTGAAGGGGTCATATACCTTTCACGTGACTAAATATTGTCTATTTTCAAGATATTATTTTCAAAAAAAGGAAAGAGAAAGGAAACCGCCACTATAAAAATAGAGGCTTTTGTGCAATAATGTAAAAGCTTTATACTAATAAAAAACATTTTTATTATCGAGAATTTGTCTGCAATTCCCCCCCCCCCCCCTATGGTTTTGCGGTACCAGTGATTTCTGCTATCATGTTCAAATAAACCAAAAAATACCAACGATATTTTAAAATATTTTAAATTATCTAGTCCTTGTCCCATCCGATTTTAATTTCCATTTTTTTTTTAATAGTGGACTTGCAAACTGTGAATTCGCATTTTTGGCAACAAATTTCATTTGTTTTAAAAAGAAAAAAAAATAAAGAATGCAAATTTTAAAAATCGTATACATTAAGGACTAGAGAATTATACAATCTTTCAACTAAAGACAAAAACGGGATGTTGGTTTATCCGTCTAGAAAGAATCATTGGTACCGATTTTCAAACGTGGTTTTAAGAAAACAGGGTTTAAAGTTTGGAAACAAGCATACAATATACTAAAATTAAAATTGTTCATCTTACTTATATCATTTATTCCAGGTGGGACTTGGCAAAAAAACGATCGATCGATCTGATCGATGTGATAGATCTTTTCGATCAGATCAATCGGTGGTGATGCGTACGCGCATTCGCCGGACACGGACACGTATCGTACGTACATATGGAAGAATTAAAAGATCGATCATCAAAAGATCGATCTGATCGATCATCAAAAGATCGATCTGATCTATCATCAAATCATCAAGCGATCGATCATACAAAAAAATCTATTTGATCGATAATGATCGATCGATCAGAACGATCTCCAATTGTGATCGAAGATCGAAAACAAATTTCCAAGCTCGCCCACACGTAGTCCATACCATGCGGAATGGCTGCGCAGCTCCTGACAAAAAGTATTGTAGCTTCTTTAGTGTTTTGTTTTTTAAATAGTTTTAAGAACAACATTCTTAAACTTTATACCATCAAAAATACAAAAAATACATTGCTCCATATTTATTATACCAATGCCGAATTTTAAACAATTACTGTTTAAAGATACACGTATAATTAGAGGAAGGGTAATGTCCTGATTTCAGGAATAACATTTCAATTATGTACCATTTGCAATTTGCCGCAAAGTTCCACTCTACGTCAATGTACATTTTGAAAAAAAATCTAATAAATGAAAAGAATTTTTCCATCTATGTTCGAGTCTAGACAGTTCTCGAAAACTTGACGTCATTAGACAAAGATAGTAATGGGTCTATCTCTATCTACCATATACCACAAAAAAGTCTGTAATTCGCTAAAATTCACATTTATATTTACTGGACAGGTTTCGAGAACTCTAACCTACAAATCAGATATACGTTGAAAATATAGAAAAGTAGGGAACACCGCACAAAGAAGTATTTCAATCGAAATTAGGTGATTACATAAAAATTCTACTATAATATCAAACATGACTCAGGTTTATCCCTAAAGAAGTATACTATTATTGTATTACAAAACCCCATGTCTATTGTTAGGTTAGCTACAGAATATGCAAACAAACAGTGCTGGTTTATCCATTCTACTACCAGAGAATTCAAGTTCCAAGCATGGTATGATGCAGAAGCTCATTACGAGTTTTGTAATTGTATTCAAATTACATTACAGAGAATCAAAATACTCATAATTTCCATGAACCGGCAATAAAATATAATCACCGAGGCATGCTGAAGATTACTGATATTTTATCAAATTTCTTGGCAATATTACTGGAAGACGTCTCTATATTATTATATGAGAAATGATGTATAATGGGATATACTCGACTCGTCAACCACTGACTCCAGATATTTTTCTACTCAATTGCAAAGTGTATGGAGAATTTACGTTTAAGACAACAAACCGCAGATAATGATCTATTATAAATCATATACGAATTACAAAGTGGTAAATAAAGAATAACTTATTAACTGTTTTGTTTTTTGTTATACGTTATCAGATCACTGTGCAGATGTAGATGCTGTACATAGGTATATAATGTGCTTTTCGTTAGCTAGGCGTAAGTGTATTATTATCGGCTGAGAAATGAATGCATAATCTATTGTACCAAGACAAACTAATCCGTGACCAAAGGTACTGCTATGGGTTTTGAGATAGATTACATGTATTTTTTCACACACATTGTTACGTATTTTAGGTATAAATGTGTATGGGCACATAACCTCACTACACTCTCAAATATTCCACATATTCATAGTACAGATTTCACTTCATAAACACAAATGTAAAATGTGTTGTGTAAAATGTAAAACATGTAAAATAAATTGAAACAGCGTTAAAAGCCGCTAGAACGTAATATCAATAATAATAGTTTATTGTCCAAGAAAAAAGAAAACAAGTACAAGTCGCATTTTTAAATAGTGGTCACATTTCGTGTTGGGACTATTGGATTGATAAAACGAATCTTGATAATGGTTATCGGCTTTAGCTTCCGGCATAGCGCTTGGCCAAACTAGAATTTAGTGGGCATATTTTTGCACTGTATATATTAGTCAATTTATTGGTCAAATGCCGAGTAATTATGGATCACTTATAATTATCAGTAATCTTATACAGATTTTGCTTTATTGTAAATGAAAAATAAAATTGCATCTAATTTATTTAAATCTGATCCATGCCGCATTTTCAAAGCACGGCATTCTAATAAATACTTGTTATGATCGTCTCGGGCGTCTTCCTATCTCCACTTAAATTGAGTCGCTTACCACGTGTGTATTTTTGTATATCGTAATTAAATTGACTGATAAACCACTGTAACATTTATACAGGAAACGTTACACGTTTTCTACAAAATCAGATTTTGATTACATGGTTATTATTAGGTATGTGTTTATAATATGTTATGTATTATCATTGTTGATACTCAATACCAACATTAAACCATTAGGAGTTTGTGATTCGTAATCGTATTGTTGTAATCATCAATCATAATCAAACAACGATAAGTTGTTGTATATTGCACAAACATCTGTACAAAACATCATAAGTAAATAGATACTAGGTACACACAGTGCTGTTCACCTTATCG
This sequence comes from Melinopterus prodromus, assembly GCA_964023965.1. NCBI lineage: Eukaryota > Metazoa > Arthropoda > Insecta > Coleoptera > Scarabaeidae > Melinopterus > Melinopterus prodromus. The sequence goes on along the minus strand of OZ030394.1, from coordinate 27,631,500 downwards.
CAATTCGCAATATAAAGTACTTTTCTATTTTACACAAAACTTTAGCGTTAAGTAAGAATATTCCTGTCATTTACAAAACAGTAATAACAAATATTTTTTCTACCTACAGACAAATTAAAATTAGTGGGTCCAACGGTTGACCGAGAATCCAATATGCTAAGGACATCAGTATTACTATGCGAACTGAAGAGTTATAAAGTTCTTGAAAACTTTAAATCTTATTCTGTGTAGATGTCAACAACACTAGTTTTAAAACGTACAGTAGAGATGCGCCTTTTAAATATCACCGTACTTTGCAAGTTATAGTCTAGAGTCTAGACTAATTATACATCCCCGAAACAAGATTACTACTTCATAATTAATAATACGGTTGTTTGTTAACCGATATTAATAGTACAGAGTTTAATTATGTTAAAAAGTAATAGCAAAAAAATAATAATAATATAATCTGTTCGTTATGAAGGACGGATACTGGTTTTGTTACAGATGGCGCTAGTATCGTGAAAACGAGGTTAACGTGATTTGCTAAATAGAATGGCTATATTTTAGAATTCTTTGCAATATTTTAGTGGATAAAGTACTATGGTAGTCCTACAGTAATCCTTTTACAATTTTACAACTTCTGAGTTACTACGTTTATTTGTTATAACGTATAATTTTAAGAGACAAATTATATTTCAACTATTTCAAATTATATTCGATGTGTGATTTATGATCAAATTCTATTTAGAATGGACGGTTCTATCAATTTGTATTATCTAATATATAAATAGGCATAAGACTATTTTACGTTCAGTGTGTACATCTATCAAATAATCCGTTCCAAGAATATCGATTTTGTATTGGTACACTATGCATATGGTGTTCCAATAAAAAGTGTTGTTGTATGCGAACAAATAGGACGAATCCACAACTGTTAACATATACAGTGAGTTACATTAAAAAATAAACTAGTCCTATATCTTGAAATTAATCATCAGTAGTTGGGAAATAATTTGGTGCTGCTTTTTAGACAAATAAAGCAAGAACTAAAAATCTATAAGGCAATTAATTCTAAAATATTCAAGAAAAGTTCTGCAAGTATACATTTTCAAGATATAATCCAATGTTTATATTAAAATGGTCAACCTTTATTAATAGATTGACATACTATAATAAATCCGTCTTACCATGCAGTTAACATTGCAAAGTGATGGACCTTTCAGGAGCATCCTAGCAATGTCAGAATTCCCCGACCAAGCTGCCAAATGTAGAGGAGTTGAACCCTTGCTGTCAACGATGTTGGTTGATGCATCGTGTTCCAGAAGTAGTCTAACAATTTCTCTGTAAGAAATAGATTCAATAAATGTATGGACAAAAAAATTATCTGTATTGAACCTTTTTCATTATTCTGATCAGCCTTAGCGTCAATTTTTACAGTCCCCATCAGTGAATGACGGACACTGCATAAGATTACAACGTATTTAAAATCGAAAATATTTTAATTTATTTTTAACTAGTCCAACAATACTACATAGTTTTTAAAACAGAATGTGTGATGATTAACAATAAGATATACAAAGTAAAAATGTATTCCCTTTTGATATCATCTGAGGGGAGGCAATATTGAGGAGCTCTTTCTTTCATATTTCGTTGTTTCCATATCGGGTGCGTTTTGTATTTATGCTTTCAAGACAAACTACGTCTACTATGTATGGTAAAAATTATCAAGAAACATGAATCTACGAGAAAAAAATGCCGTTTTTATTTTGGAAAGTTGGCAACTCTGCATGTACTGTTATTCTTAATGCTATATTTTGTATTGCCTCCAGTTTTCGGTGATTTGGTATTGAGGTGTTGCTCGTCAGTTTTTTACTTATCAGAGTGGCCCGGCAAAATACAACATGGTAGAGAAAATGAAAATTTTGAGAACCACGTTGAGATCAAATAATTTGGCAAGGGTTTTTCCTTTACCTGGTTTCAAATATATCAACACTTCAGCTAAAAATCTGATGTGGCCAGGCACATGACTTTATCATACAACATATAAAATTAATAGTTTAGCTGCATGAGAATCTATTTTATTATGATAAATCGTAGGTATTGTCAAAGCATCAGCATTTAACACTACCTACACTAAGTCATTAGAATAATAGTTATTTATGTCACAAGTGCCGAAAGTACGGAATAGCGCGACGAGCGGTGATGCGGCGCGTCGCCGAAGGCGCAGCATCGCCGTTGCACGTGAGCGAGTCTCGCTATCTAGTTTTTGGCAGGAGTGACATCAACGTTTATTGTGTTGCTTTTTTAGAAATATGTATTTAAAATAAAATAAATAAAAATGGTTATATTTCTGTATAGGAAAAGTTAGGTTGGTACCACTATGACGAAACGTCAAGTTTAAAAACATAATTCTAATTCTGACAGATTTATATTTGTTCATAACACTGTAGATGTCACATCGGTACCAACATACTAATATAAAACTACAGTCATCCCTATACTTTATTTACAATTTTCTCAATTTATCGTTTTTAGAATTAGATATATAGACGGGGTGATATTTCTTATCAACAAACAATCAAACTGGTGATCTTATTTCATTTGAAATTTGTATTTTGTAATTTTCCGCACTAGAGCGGCAACGTTCCATAGCGGTTCTCCATGGGTTCTCCAACCTCTGATGAAATCAGCTGTTTTCGAGTGTGACAGCAGAAAAAAATATCTGTCAAAATCCTGGTTACTATATAGTTTCATATCAATGCCGATGCGACCGATCTCGGTCAAATAGAATTTGCTCTTGCAGCTGAACTATTAATTTTACCAAAAAATGACATAGGCATAAATTATTCAAAATTTCGTCTACTTTAATTTATTATTTATCTATTTTGACGAAATTACAGAAATGACGGCTCATTGGCAAAATCGTTGGAAAATGCTAAGAGTAAATAGCCAGTTCCTTTCGACCATTTTGAACCAAAAGCTTTTCAGCTCTAAGTTTGGTCATGAAACTTCTAAATCTGAACTTTCGTCCCGATACCTTTAGTAGTTTCTCCGGAATCGTCGTCACAAAAATCTGGTACACACATACACACATACACACACACACACACAGACATTTTTTTGTACCTTGGTCAAAAATGTTCAGGGGACCCAAAAAGACCTATTTCCGCTAAAATCTCAATTTTTTTTTCTGCATGATTACAATACTTTAGCATACTGCGTATGATAAAGTAAAAAGGGATAACATCAGAAATTTGAAAGTGGGAGTGCCACCACACACCACTACTGCGAATGTTTCGAAAACTATGCATTTAAGAACTAGTTTTAAGGAGACCGGGACATTGTGTTTATATAAATGAAGTTTACGCCCTCATTTAAAAAGAACTTATCCTAGCTGCGAGCAGATAGTTGCACAATCAGCAAGGTTAGTTGGGAAAAGCTCCCCTACCACTCAGGATTGATAGGGGAGTACTTACCTCGTTCGAAATAACGGGAACGAGAACTTGACGTTTAAAATTTTAGTTTTTGCTTGTTTCAGACCAACTGTTTTATTCGAAGGGCTATCCACAACAAATACGACCAGCCCACATGGGTACCCATTTTGATTATTTGTAATGCAAATATTGTCGTGTATGACGTGTATACTTAAACATATGTATATTCAGTTTTATTCAAAGTTTATCGACCAGGTCGATTTTTGAAGCATTTACAGCGATTCTGTAAGTGGTGAGCAGAACTTAATAAACGAAACAACAAAAAAACGCGAGAAACTGACGTATTAGGCAACTTCTAAGGTCGCATCACTGCCTCTGAGGAATCAAGCTACATCTGAACAAACAGTCATTAACATCATGTTCAAAGCGGTTCGAGAGGAAATCAACATAAAGGAAATTGTGACTAATTCGTATTAGGCATTAATTTCTTAGAGCAGTAGTGTTTGTATGTAAACTAAAAATAATAAGCCAAATAGGTACCAAATGTGATATGATTTTTAGTAATATTTTATAGATTAATTGATTTATCATTTCCTGAGCGCAACAGCTAAAAGTCAATACATTACAATACCAACTGTTGAGTCACTCAGTAGATAAATATTGCAATCACAGCAGGAAAACTGCAGTAATATCAATGTCCGGAGATAACGAAACCTATCTTGGCAATGATAATAAAAGGCTTGTTTGTGGTTTGTTGTAGTAGATGTAGTACGTACAAGATACGATGGACAATTTAGATCACGTTTACTACATATGTGAATATTTAAAATCTTTCAAGTTGCACTAGTTTGACTCTTAAAGTTGGATGGTTCAAACAATATCTACCAAATTTCATACCTTCCTACTAACTTCGGTCTATTTTTTCTAATAGTGTCTACTTACAAGTTATATGTACAAGAAAAACACTTGTGTAATTTAGATAATAAACTAAATAGGTATTACCCTAATTTTACATTTTAGCGAATAAGCATCAGTACAGTATGTTGCCAATTAGCAAATTTAACAAGGTTACACATTAGAAAAGTGTATAAATAGGTTGGTAATAACAAAATAATAACACTAAGACTGGTTTTACATTGTTTACACTCGGCTGTACAGGCATCTTAACGGCAATAATAATTCCTATTACGGCAGTAATTTTAAATTCCTATTTAGCGATAGTGGCTAGCTTTGATGTAACAAGTGGGCAATAATATCACCAATCACCAATCATCAACAATCCCTCCGTAGATGCTGAATGACAACCTACCCATGAAAAAAGTTACGGTAGAAAATTTTTGTTTACACATTTATTTGGTGTTTTCGGCAATTTCACACCGCAAAAAATGCTTTTTTCTACTTTGCGTTCGTTATAAACTCATAACGAAACCGCTTTCGGTGTCGTTATGAAAACACTAGATCACAAACTTGTAGTAACTTTAAGTTTTCCGAGATTGATGAAATTGACGTCAAGTGTCAAATAAGGCTGACATCTCAATCGCTATTGGGTCGTCTCAATCGTGTTTGTAAAGTTTACTACAACTACCAACAACTGTGGAAGAAAAATATTGCTCTAGATTGTACGATGACAACCGTAATTTTTGACATATATGCAAAATTAATGTCGCAAAGTAGAAAAAATAATATATCACTCGTTTTATAAGACGCATTGGCGCACTCGTTCGATTTGGGCACTCCTCGCTACGCTCGTCGTGCCCAATTTTTGTCTTATAAAACTTGTATTATAATATACTATAATCAAAGGAACCGTCATTATTATTCAAAGCTACTGCAAACACCTACGGTTTTAATATTGCATACGTATCTGTGGAAGTTTACCATATAATAAAATAAAATTTAAAATGAAGAATGAAAATTATTTAATTGTTAAGGTTAGTGAGAGCAAATACAGAAAAGATGTTTATCGTTTCTAGTTTAAGGGAAGAATGAATACATATCAAAAAATAATAAACTCGTTTCTTAGAAACTAAACTAACTACTTGATTATAAAATTTGCTAAAATGCGCAACCGTAATAAGCAAGTACGCCACAGTATCTATGAGTATACCGGGTGATTCAATTTCGAGGCTCACCATGGGGATTTCGCTTATTAGTGGAGATAGAGCCTATGTGTAAATTTGGCAATGTTTCATATTTTTCTGCTGATCAATTATCTGAAACGAAATTTTAGCTATAATTTTTCATTTTGAAGATATCCACCAAAAACTGAAATGTTGAGATTTCATTTTTAGTTTTTTAGTCAAAACCAAACGTACCTAGACATTTGAAACAAAAACATTCTAGAGCGACTTTTTAACAAGGAATGCAGTGTTACCTTTAAATTTGAAATAACATGAAAGATATGGCGGCGTAACCATGGCCAACTTTTGTTTTTCTTATGGGGCCCATGTTATATTTTTGCATTTTCCTATAGTCGTATTTTTCTCATTTCCGCAATGTATATCATGTCGGTATTATTCTTTAAAACAATGGGTTAATAATTAAAAAAAATTCTTTTTCGTGTTGTTTGTCGTGCTTATTAGGTACCCAACTGGAGCTTGGTTACAGACCGTCGGCGCCGGACTGACCAAGAGTGCTTTGGATACAACAAAGATGTTATTTTTTTAAAAAATGTTCAAATTGGTCGCCATTTTCTTGAAGGCATAAAACCGTGCCCTCTCTTTGACATGTTGTAATGCTCTGCTAAATGTTCTTCTCGAAATAGCATTGACCGCATTTATTATTTGATCTCGCAGATTCTCGATAATTCTGCAAGTTTTGCGATAAATTTCGTCGTTCACAGTTCCCCATAGAAAATAGTCTAGAAGACTTAAATCAGGGGATCTAGCATAACATTCTACCACTTCACCATTACCAATCCAACGATTTGGAACAATAATGAGAACAATAATAAATCCTCATCACATCACGATTTTCGTTATTGGTAAATGACATTGCACATCCGCAATCAACCACAATTAAGGTTTGGATCGCGGTTGGATCCAATTTTCATTTTGTTGACGTTGCTTGGCAACGAGTCCGGCGGTCTGTAACCAAGTTCCAGCTGGGCACCCAAAGGTATTTTTTTTAATTATTACACCATTATTTTAAAAAATAATGCTAACATGTTATACATTGCGGAAATGAGAAAAGACACGTCTATCGGAAAATGCCAAAATTCCGCCCATAAGAAAAACAAAAGTTGGCCTTGTTTACGCCGCCATCTTTGATGTTATTGCAAATTAAAAGATAACACTGCATTCCTTGTTAAAAAGTCGCTCTAGAATGTTTAAAATTAAAAACGATATCTTAACATTTCGGTTTTTGGCGGATATCTTCAAAATAAAAAACGATAGCTTAAATTTCTTTTTAGATAATTGTTCAACAAAAAAATAGGAAACTTTGCCAAACATAAACATAGGCTCTATCGCCGCGGAGAAGTTAGCCATAAAAGATAGCCATAACTTTTTTTTCGAATTTTGTTATGAAACATATATCAAATGATGGGGTGTTCAAGTACTATACGCCAGAGTTTTGCTCCAAAAATTCATCAAACGATGTTTTTAAGGGTTGTTCGCCGTCGAGCAACCCTCAACTCCGAGCGGCGAAGGGTGAGAAGCCCGTTCAATTACCTACAATTTGATATATGATAGAAAGTTATGCTACAATATTTGCAAAAGTTATAAACATTTTCCTGTCACAACCACCCGACATTGGATTGCCGGCGGGAACGGTTGGGTACGGACATTATCGTAATTTAAGGGTTGTTCCCCGTCGAGCAAAACTCCGAGCGGTGAGGAGTGAGAAGTTCTTTTAATTACCTACTATCTGATATATGATAGAAAGTTATGCAACAATATTTGCAAAAGTTATAAATATTTTTCTGCAATAGCCACTTGATGTGTAAATGCTCATAGTGCGGTTGCGTACGGACATTATCGCCATTTAAGGGTTGTTGGCCGTCGAGCAAAACTCCGAGCGGCGAAGGGTGAGAAGCCCGTTCAATTACCTACAATTTGATATATGATAGAAAGTTATGCTACAATATTTGCAAAAGTTATAAACATTTTCCTGCCACAACCACCCGACATTTGATTGCCGGCGGGAACGGTTGGGTACACGCACATTATCGTAATTTAAGGGTTGTTCCCCGTCGAGCAGAACTCCGAGCGGTGAGGAGTGAGAAGTTCTTTTAATTACCTACTATCTGATATATGATAGAAAGTTATGCAACAATATTTGCAAAAGTTATAAATATTTTTCTGCAGTAACCACTTGATGTGTAATTGCTCATAGTGCGGTTGCGTACGGACATTATCGCCATTTAAGGGTTGTTCGCCGTCGAGCAAAACTCCGAACGGCGAAGGGTGAGAAGCCCGTTCAATTACCTACAATTTGATATATGATAGAAAGTTATGCAACAATATTTGCAAAAGTTATAAACATTTTCCTGCCTCAACCACACGACATATGCTTGCCGGCGGGGACGGTCGGGTACGGACATTATCGTAATTTAAGGGTTGTTCGCCACCGAGCAAAACTCCGAGCGTTGAAGGGTAAAGAGTACATTTCATTGCCTATAATTTGACGTACTTAGGAAAGTTATGCAATAATTTTAGCGTGAGTTATGTTCATTTGTAGCACTTCTTAGTCGAACGGCGCGCCAATTTCTTGTATTATACTCGTATTATACTCGGGGGTAGGTGAAATTAGGGCTAGCACCTTCCTAATACCATTATTGGATGCAGAATTTTATGCGCTTTCGGAATTTCTATCACTTGTTTCTCTATGGGGTTGTTGCAAAAAGTTATGGCCAATTCTTTATTGAGATGACAAGTGCTCTTATAAGGTGACGCGTAACGATATAAATCAAATTTCCGGCAACACCGTTTGATGAATTTTTGGAGCAAAACTCTGGCGTATAGTACTTGAACACCCCTATCATTTGATATATATTTCATATCAAAATTCGAAAAAAAAAGTTATGGCTATCTTTTACGACTAACTTCTCCGCGGTGGCTCTATCTCGACTAATAACCGAGATCCCTATGGGGAGCCTCGAAATTGAATCACCCAATCCCTACCATGATACACACCGATGATTATGATGACAGTAGTTTTGTATAATATTGAAGTTTGAATAATACTTTCATTATTTAATTCTTAATTCTCGCACATAACGGATATAATATTTATATACTATTATGCTCCATCATACGGGAGTATGTATTCTAATATCAACATTTCCTTTATTATTAATTCTATATTTACATTTAATTCCGAAAATAATCATAGTTTTTCATTAAATAATCGACAACAACATCTGGCCAACTCTTTCTGAGAACTCATAAACTTATTCCCGCGACAGCGGGCTAAAATTAGAAAAAAAGGTAAAAACCGCTCTATTCATTTTGCGGTAAAATGCGAAAAACATAATTTGAGAACATAAAAAGCAATTATAGATAATTATGAACAATATCATCGTTTAGAAATATTTATACCTATAAATCGGATAATTTTATATCCCAACTTATGAAGTTCATTAATAAATCCAGTTTTTTAATTAAAAAACCACAAATAATTTTTATATGAAAGTCAGTTTTCTTCAAATCGGACCAACTGTCTACGCGTCTGAATTTATTCATCTATGGGGCGTATCAAGAAATAATGACTGATAACTGATAAGTGATAACCCAGCCTTAACAATCTCAAATTCTTATCTCGAGAAGAATGATAAAAACTAAAATTGTCAAATTATTTATTATCTTCATATTATAAACAAAGGTTCGACTACTTTTTATTCGTATTTTTTTATGTAGTAACTAATTACCGTATGTGATTCAACCTTAGGCACTCCACTTAAACTTAACTGCTCTAAATTAAGAGATATTTCCTACTTACAATAATTGTTTATGCCATATTAACAACATTAATTATATTTTTTTAAACTCGGATATAATAATGACGAACCAGTTCAACGAGATTGTTGGACAAATACAAACATATGCAATCTGCACAAGGTCAAATGTAAGTGGAAGTGTCTTTAGTTGGCTTTGATCAGTTGTTAACAGCGGTCCTGGTCCTCAACATGGTCATCATTCAAATAGTGTGTATTTTTGGTGCGGTCTTAAGTGTTACGTCAAACTGTGTTAATATAAAAAATAATAAATTATCATACGAACTAGCACTAGAGAACAACTCAACAGATGTAACAGCGATAAAAGTTACGACGATATTAATCAACGTTACAGGAGACTTGTTTAAAGATTTGCCTAAATTACGGCACCTATATATAGTTAATAACAGTGTAAAGATTTTAAAAGATGACTGCTTTCAATATCTACAAAGATTGCATGCTCTAGATCTAAAGTCAAATCAAATCACACACATACCGAGGAGAGTGTTTTCAAGAAGCAAAATATCACAGTTAAATCTGCAGTCGAACAAAATCAGCGAAATAGACGATTTTGCTTTCGAAGATATGAGTGCTCTATCATATTTGGATTTAAGCAACAATTTCCTGACGAAAATAGATCGAAACTGGTTTAAACATTCATCCATTGAACTCATTGATTTAAAAAATAATCGGATAGTACAAATTGTGACCAACACATTTTCGGAACTACCTGGATTATATTATGTAGACCTAAGTTTCAATCGAATTCTCTACATCCAAGATCGCAGCTTTTCCAAATGCAACGGCCTAGCATTTCTCGGATTATCTGGCAATGGCTTGACCGATACTGAATTTTTGAGTGACACATCAATAGAAGAACTAGACTTGAGTTTAAATAAAATCAACAAAATCGTACTGAGTAATTCGACCATTGTTAAGGAAATATCAATTTATCCTAATCCTTTAAATTGTGCTTGCCTAAACCAATTCTGGCAAATCGCAAAAATGCATAATATTATAATTAAGTCTCCTTCAAAAGTTACGGTGGACTGGAAATCTGTGTATCCTGTTTGTTTTGCTGGAGATGGACCATCCCAGAAGTGCCCAGACACTGATGAGCTCACTCCTATACACAACTGGCATTTCAACGCAGTTAACTATGAAAATATTGCTAAAATTTATAAGAAGGGAAACTAATTTCCCATTGTATAAATATTCCATTCATTGAATATAAATTGCATAAACACAAGACAGATTGTTTTACTTTGGTACAATATGTATGTTTTACAATATGTATTAGGTATGTGTAGTAGAATTACCTGTGACCATTCAACGCTGCGTGATGTAATGAAGTGTAGCCACTGCTGTCTTGAACGTTTGCCCCAGGACCCCTCCGCAGGCTGAAAACAAAAGAAAAACATATTCTAAATGTATGTTTCATTACTAATACCAATATTATAAAACCATATGTTTTTATTTTATTTCGAATAACTATCGATTACAGTGGGGAACAGTGATTCAACGGCATGGGTTTAAGAGCCAAATTACGGTAAGATCATGCGTCTAATTTCAAATACGTATAACCTAAACTTAGTTGGTACTGTTTATGAGATAATTATATCAAATTCCATTCGAGACTTAGACAACTTTCATTTTAAGTTAATTTTATTTTTCTTATTAAATGTGATGGATCCTTCAATTGTGGGAATGATGACTTAACAATTTTATGGCCCGACATATATTTTTTTGTTGAGAAAAGAAAATTTTAGATTACGCTATTACTAAGAAGGCTGGAGGGGGGGGGGGGAAATGCATTGTGTGAAAAGAAATCGAACAGCTATTCGTCTTCTTTGCGCTAAATTCGAGTTTGGGACCACAAGTTTTCCATTAAGTAAGGTTGCCAAAAACGTCAAAATGTAAACAAACGTGATTTTGGAAATGTTTGCGAGTTTATATCGAATAAATCATAAGCGCCAAAATAAGCGAACCGAATGTTCTAGAAATTTCAGTACGGTCTCAAAGTAAACTTCAAACATTGTACTTTTACATGCAAACAAAATTTAAAGAACTAACAGCATGGGCTTTCGAGTTCCGGATTCGTATTTAGCGAAAACCAAACAAAAATCTATTGATCTTTCATTCGCAAAGCCCATTTTTTTATAGACGCAAAAATTTGATTGCACTGTGTTCGAAAATTTTCTAAACACAATCTAAAAAGTAAATAAGCTTCAAAAAAAGATTGAGAAATTTATTCATATTATTGATTTTAGGTGCTTATTTTTAAGTTTTATTTGCATTATACAACTACCTATATAATTTATTTTGTTTATTTATACATGCAATCAAAAAAAAGAACAGCTATCATGGGTGACCATCTTACACAAGAAGATATCGGTTTATAGTTATTAAACTCATTAAAGTACACATTTTTGGAAAAGTTTAACCAGTTGTACTCATTATTGTAGAAACCTCAAAAGGGTCTCATATTAACCTTTATTTTTGTACTTTCACCGTAAATCCAGAAAGTTCGTTCAGAAATGTTTTTAAGGAATTTCCAGGGATTTTGAAAAGTGGGGTGCGTGTGCCTCTATAGCGAAGGTTTCTTGCAAGCTCACAGTATTGCTTCTGAGGATCAAGTTACAATTGAACAAACGATAATTACCATCGGTTTCAAAGCGGTTCAAGAGTAAATCAACTTGAAGAAAATTGCGACAAATTCTCACCAAGGCGTTAATTTTTTGGAGCAGTAGTGTTTAAGTAAACTTGAAATAATAAAGTACCAAATACACCATGATGTTTAGTAATTATTTAAAGATCACTTGAATTATCATTTCCTGAAGAGTAACAGCTAGTAATCTAGACATTACATTACCAAGTCTTGAGTCACTACCTAAAAAAATAGATAAATAAATAAATAGATAAATCACAGCAGGAAAACCGTAATATCTATGTTCGAAAATAACAAAACCAGGACAATACATACAATCACGACAATAATAAAAAGCGCATTTGTCAAAGTAAACCTCAAACGTACTTTTACTAAAAAAAGGACTAAAATGGGTTTTTGAGTCCGGATTCGTTTTTACGAAAAGTAATCTATAAAAAATCTATTCATCTTTATTCACAGATCCAAAAATCCTCCCCAGTTTTAATCGCCCTTTGTTCGAAAATTTCTTGATGTAAGTAATTGTTATTCAACTTTAAGATATTAAAAAATTTATGTTAGTTTTTGACAACTTAAAAGTGATCTGTCAGAGTTGGCAGATTCGTTGCCCTACAATAATAATAGTCCAAGAAACGTAAATATTAGAATTTTGTGGCGCGTTTTGAGCAACAAATATGACAGACCTGTCAGATAGCTATTCCGCACTTATAGCTAGGTATAAAAATCATTCCATAAAGTAGCACATGCTAAGAATGTAAATAAGCTTTTAAAATACCGTAGTTTCTGGCGTCATTGGTCTCAAATTTAAAATATAACTAAAATTTATTTATATTATTTATTTTGGATTCTTATTTTAAAGTTATATCTGCTTTCTATACGTCTAGCAATAATATTTACTTCACTTATACATACAATCAGAAGTATGTAGGTAGGTATACTAAGATATATCAACATGTTAATGTTGATAATGTCAACCACTAACAGCTTAGTTTAGGATAGATTTAGTTGCTGGCCGGCATTATCTCGGTTCTTGTTACAGGAGTTTGTACATATTTTGCTTTCCCACGATATACCAGCAGAGGAGTACAACAAGAAATTGTTGCGATTAGTGAAAAGGACTCTAAATGGACCATTAACATTTTAGTTTAATACGAAAGAAATATGTTTCTAAAAGTTGAAATTGACTGTTTTTAAACGGTACGTTACCGGAAATGAGTTCCTTATCAAAAGTTGGTCAAAAGTGACGCCACAAATACTTTCCAGATATTATTACTATCCTATCGCCAGACAACTTCTGAAATCTGAGCTTCGGTGAAAGAAATTGTGTCGTACTGTTTATAAATTTTCGTATCAACAAAGATACAGAGTAATTTCCTTTTATCGCTGATTTTACTTTTAATTTATAACGTTTAATTTTTGACTTTAGTTATAAATTGCCGTTTATATATTATTATTATTATTCATACATTTACCAGTAAGAGCAAGTATTTGTTTATTTATCAACTTCAAGAGAAAATATAGGATCAGCAGTTATATCGTCCATACTTCTGGGTGTTCTTTCCCACATTTTTTCGAAACGTAAATGTTATTCTAAGTAAAATGTTTCCTATGGACTTATTTATATACAATAATACAGTCGTAACAAATCCTAACAAATCCTATTTTAAACGGCAACTTCTTAAGGGGAGGGTCTCATGTAATCGGTTGAAACATTTTTTTTGCGAAAAAAATTGATATATCTCACAATTTGTTTGAAAAACTGTCTCAAAGCTAAGCTTCTTTTTAAGTCTCTACATGAGAACCTCCCCTTAAGGATTAACGATTCTTAAGGTCCATATGAAACGTTCTACTTTATACGTTTTTAACACGAATGTTTCTTAAATAAGTACTGTAGCCTTTCGTGGAAAGAATCAGTTACAAAATAAACTGATTCCCGGTTATGCCGTGTGTCAAGATTTGTAAATGCTGACGTTTCGCGAACCATATTGCTCGCTTCTTCAGAGCTAACTAAATTTTTTACAGATACCTATGTTGTAGGTTATTTGATAGGTACAGAAAAATTGCTTTACACATTTACTCTGTGTATAGAACCTTTCACTCGCAATCACATTGGGAACGGTTCCCTGTTGGGGTTCCCCCGGGTTCCAACCCAATTTCAAGGGTTAGGCAAGAATAAAAAGATTGCAAAACGCTGCTCCAGAAGTTTGTTATACTTATTCATTTACACCCTGTCTAGCGACTCTTTAAATGCATATTTCCTTATAACCATTATTTATCACTTCAAAGTCGATTTCCTCTAAAACCGACAAACTGATTTTTATTAATACAATTACTTTTTTAGTTGTAGGTTATGTAATTGTTCAGAAACACATAATACTGTTCTTGTCGTATCTTTTCTAGTAATGGAGATAATGGCGTGAATGAAGAAAGGAACAGTTCATTCACGATTTAATCTTTGATTCAAATTGAGTCAATTTAATGCCAGTGATTGACAGAGCACCTCCCCACAAAGCGCTGCAAATGGCTACAAATAATTTACCTTCGTTATTACACCCTGTTAAGGCACATACCAAAAGATTGAATACAAATGCGTTTCACAACTCTGCTCTACTGACTAATCAAGCAACAACTAAATATGAAAATCATTAAAATCGGAATTCCATTTTTAGGAAAAATGGACTTTTAAATTGTGACTATTTTTTAGTGAAGTGTTAATTTGTTTCATAAGTGTAGTAGTGCAAGTGTAAAACGGTGATTCCCAAATGAATGGGTGTGATGAAGTGGCGAGAAATCTAACAGCTCTAATCGATAAACTGGCGACCAGAGCAGATTTGTAAATATGTATGCAGTGTGTACAATTTTTTGTACACATTGGACAACAGATGTCAGATTTTAATTATTAAAGCCACCCGTAATCATCCATTATAATATAAAACCCAACGCGCTGGCCCACGTCTGTGAAGTTGGCCCCCTTTGGTAAGATATCGAAATTCTGTTTCTACAGATCGTTTGCGAATCGTTTGCGAGTGTTTGCGAGTTTTGATTTTTCGTTTGCGAGTGAACCGTTACCGAGATATAAATAAAACAAATTTGGGGGCTCAGATTCACGCTAGCCCCCCTTGACAGAAAATCGAAGTTCTCTTTCTACAGATCGTTTGCGAGTTTTGATTTTTCGTTTGCGAGTGAACCGTTACCGAGATATAATTAAAACAAATTTGGGGGGTCAGATTCACGCTAGCCCCCCTTGACAGAAAATCGAAGTTTTCTTTCTACAGATCGTTTGCGATTCGTTTGCGAGTTTTGATTTTTCGTTTGCGAGTGAACCGTTACCGAGATATAATTAAAACAAATTTGGGGGCTCAGATTCACGCTAGCCCCCCTTGACAGAAAATCGAAGTTCTCTTTCTACAGATCGTTTGCGATTCGTTTGCGAGTTTTGATTTTTCGTTTGCGAGTGAACCGTTACCGAGATATAATTAAAACAAATTTGGGGGGTCAGATTCACGCTAGCCCCCCCTTGACAGAAAATCGAAGTTCTGTTTCTACAGATCGTTTGCGAGTGTTTGCGAGTTTGGAATTTTCGTTTGCGAGTGAACCGTTTCCGAGATATAATTAAAATAAATTTGGGAGGCCAGATTCACACTAGCCCCCTTGACAGAAAATCGAAATTCTGTTTCTACAGATCGTTTGCGAGTGTTTGCGAGTTTAGAATTTTCGTTAGCGAGTGATTCCTTTTTAGATAAAATTCGAAAACTTCCGGTTAGTGTGAAGTTGGCCCTCCCTTGATCGAATCTTAAACTTTTTTGCTATTTAGGTTGCAAAGTGTTTGGGAATGTTTGCGAGTTCCATTTGTCCGTTTGCGAGTTAACCGTTTTTGAGTTATAATGAAAAAACTCGTGCGGCTTATGTACGTCTAGCGCTGAATAAAAGATTAGGAGTTATAGCCAAGTTTTTCAAAATTGCGCCTTTTTACAGATTGGTTGTATTTCATTTGCATTAAGTATATTATAAAGTATTTTACCTACGACCGTATGTGTAACAAACGTGTGCTTTTGGCTGTGCATTTGTGTTTTGTACGCACGACCTAATGTCATAATGACAGATATCGCGCGAATATTTTGATTAAATATTTGTCATTTTTGATACTATTTATATTTTTGTAATTTTCGGTAGTAGGTAAGTGCAATACTCGAGCTGTAACATATATTGCATGCTCGTAAACATGTATGTTGAATTTGTATTGGAATTTTCGGTCGACACTTTAGACAAAGTTCTCAGTAGTTGCAATAGATGTCGCGCGAATACCGTCAAATTTTTATTTGACTTTTTTGATACAATTTATTGAAATTGTCGGTCGTAGGTAAAACTATGTACAATACTCGAGCTGTACACGCATATAACGTGCTCGTGAAAATTAACAAAACTCGCCGCTTCGCGGCTCGTATGTTCACTTTGAACTCGCACGTAATATGCTAATTACAGCTCTTGTAATGTAATATACTGTACTTATATTCCATTATGAGACATTTTGCCGATAGAATTAGAAATATAGAGTGTATGCAGAGAGTTCTATGCTGTCGCGAATACCTACCATATCAGCTACGAGACGGTAGCACTCGCACAGTCGCAGAGACGAAACAAACAAAACAAAATTAAAACGCCTAATGTGATTTACATTATAAACTAAAATGTCAGAATATATTTTTAATTATTTTCAGATATGTACATAATTATGCTAACGTGTAGTTTACAGAATTGGGCAGATAAATGAAAGGTGGCTCAAATAAAATTAACTCTCAAAGCTCCTTGTTTTTAACATAATTAGATACTACAATAAAAGCATGACAATAATGGAAATGTGGTGATTATTTTTAAAGGCAATATTTATTTTACTTTTCTTCCAAAACCGGTTTCATATAGACGAATTTTTAATTTAATAAAAAAGGAAAGTGAAATGATCAACTATAGGCGACTTTATATTTGTTTCCTTACAACGACCTTTGTTGATCATTTTACTTCTTTATTAAATTATTACTATAATAATAATTGATTTACTATCCAACTGGCAATGTACCACATTATTGCTTTTTTTTATTAAACGTTACAACATGCACAATTTATCGTTTGTTTACCGCGGTAATAATTTTCGTCAAATAGCGGCATTTTTTTATCATTTTGATGTATTGTTATGCAAATTGTATATGTTTTATATACACATATATAATAATAAAACTTTTATACGCATAATATGTGAAGTTTTATTTGTATACCAAATTCCCAGAATGAAATAAAACGTAATAGAAAATTGATAGGTATAGGTATTTCTTGTGTCTAAACTAGAGAGTATAAATAGTGACCTACAGTAGATACGTAGATACAAACACTCGCAAACGATCTGTAGAAACACAATTTTGATATCTTACCAAGGGGGGGGCAACTTCACAGACGTCGCCGTCGCTGGCCCCTACTGATTGTTAGCGAACAGCAAGCAGTCGTGGCCGAGCGGTTAAGGCGTCTGACTAGAAATCAGATTCCCTCTGGGAGCGTAGGTTCGAATCCTACCGACTGCGAAAGAGTTTAATTTTTTTTTCTGATTAAGTGAAAACCAAATCGATCGCTCCCAAATATTACTAACATAAAAACATTAAAAACAAAACTTGTACACGTTTATTTATTTATTTACCTAACTCTTGTTCCTAAATTAAACAAAAAATCATGTTCTACTAAAATCTTTGAGCAAAGTTCAGAAGCTAAAGATCTTGTTCAGAAAAATAAAACAAGCTCCCGCAGTCTCGAATTCTACCGACTGCGAAAGAGTTTAATTTTTTTTCTGATTAAATGAAAACCAAATCGATCGCTCCCAAATATTACTAACATAAAAACAAAACTTGTACACGTTTATTTATTTAATTAACTCTTGTTTCCTAAATTAAACAAAAAAAATCATGTTCTACTATAATCTTTGAGCAAAGTTCAGAAGCGAAAGATATTGTTCAGAAAAAAATAAAACTTAGCGCCCGCAGTCGGTAGGATTCGAACCTACGCTCCCAGAGGGAATCTGATTTCTAGTCAGACGCCTTAACCGCTCGGCCACGACTGCTTGAGGTTCGTTCATAATCAGAAGGGGACAGCTGATAGTTACATTGCTTTTTCATAGGATCGATGATTACTGATTATAAGTGTCGTAAGTAATTAAAATCTGAAATCTGTTGCACAATCTGTCCCATATTATCAAGAAATTAGCGATAACAAATCACTGAACAAATATTTTAGTTAGGCTGGTTACAAAATGTAAGAAGTGGTTTGTTTACAATTGGGATTCCCGTTTACATTATCTTCCATTTGTATATATTTCCCTTTTAGTACATCCAATATGGATCAAAAATATTTTAGATAATAATACTTGTCTCCGTTAATTTGTTTAATTAATAATAAATGAACGAACACTATATACAGTATATACTAATATATACTATACACGGTCTTTCACTAGCCATTAGAAGTATATTATGAAAAACTAAATGAAATGAGGGATTGAATATTTGTGGACTTATGTTGTTGGATACGATCTTTTTAACTAAAATATTTTGAGTTTTTAGTGTAAACTTTCATATTTCAAATGCAATACCCTATGTAAATTAGGTCAATAATTGTATGTTACATACCCTATACCTAACATGTGTTATTTCTGAGATATTAATTTTCTTCAATAAAAAAAAATCTGATGTGGCCAGGCACATGACTTTATCATACTATTTATAAAATTAAAACTAAATGAGATTTGATCGAAATCGGTCGTATCAGCATTAAAATAAAGATAGTTTGCCAGGATTTGATAGATATAATGATACAATAAATAGTGGTCGGATTCCTTACTTTTGTTACGTTTTGTTACGTGACACCCACGTAAGACCATTTTTCCGAAAGCGCAAAATCGTGACCCCCCATAACTCTTTATATTCCTCCAACTAATTGACGTACGACAAAATCTGCCATTGTACCTAACCAGGATGACTCAACACGACCACAACATCCGTACCAAGTACCAAGGAGAATCTCACAGTGCCCTTCCATCGACTGCAAACAACAAATGCTGCTAAACAAGGGGTCAACTTCTTTAACAAACTTTCCAAGACCTGGAAGCAGCTCATTCTGCGTGAATTTAAACAGACGCTGAAAAACCACTTTATTGATAAGGCATACGACTCACTCCAGGAGTTCATGACAGAGAACATCAGTATCTCTAATATTTATGATATCCTGTGAATAAGGTATATATTTTTGAAATTCATGAAGTATATTGTTTGGACCATATGTATTTTACATGAAATAAATGTCTATCTATCTATCTATTTTAGCAATCGCTACATGTTTTGTGTCCTACTGGGCACGTCTTCAAGCGCTATAGTAAATGAGAAATAAATTACACAATTCACAATCAAATCAAACTCCGAACTCCGAACTCAATTGTAAAAACTTACATTTTGTCAGGCGCGGCCCGTGGAGAACATAAAACTACATACAAAGGTCACAAGCAAACATATATGAGACAGCAGAACACATTTTTTACGATTGTCAAAACATCAGCGTTTGACACCATTTTGACACTACCGACACAACCTACTGTGATATTAGAATGAAAAATTTTGGCTACCTAAGATGCATACCCGACCGATTTCAATCAAATACAATTTGCTCATGCAGCTAAACTATTAATTTTACCAACAAACGTCATAGGCACAAATTATTCAAAATTTCCTCTACTTTAATTTATTATTTAACTATTTTGACGAATTTACAGAAATGGCGGCTCATTTGCAAAATCCTTGAATAGGCTTGTGAGCCTCTGATGCATCTCTGATGAAATCAGCTGTGTTCGAGTGTGACAGCACAAAAAAATATTTGTCAAAATCCTGGCTACTATGTAGTTTCATATCAATGCAGATGCGACCGATTTCGATCAAATAGAATTTGCTCTTGCAGCTAAACTATTAATTTTACCAAAAAATGTCATAGGCATAAATTCTTCAAAATTTTGTCTATTTTAATTTATTATTTATCTATTTTGACGAAATTACAGAAATGACGGCTCATTGGCAAAATTGTTGAAAAATGCTAAGAGTAAATAGCCAGTTCCTTTGGACCATTTTGAACCAAAAGCTTTTCAGCTCTCTATTTGGTCATGAAACTTCTAAATCTGAACTTTCGTCCCGATACCTTTAGTAGTTTCTCCGGAATCGTCGTCACAAAAATCTGGTACACACATACACACACACACACACACACAGACATTTTTTTGTACCTTGGTCAAAAATGTTCAGGGGACCCAAAAAAACCTATTTCCGCTAAAATCCCATTTTTTTTTTTCGGCACGATTACAATACTTTACCATACTGCGTATGATAAAGTAAAAAATGACATCGGCTAGTTTATCTTAAATTTATAAGTTATCCGCTGTGACCGTCGGAAAAAAGTTGTTTGCCAAAATTATTGTGAAGGTAACATATTATCAATGCATCCGGAGAGTTTTTCGAGAAGTTAGACAGGTCTAAAGTATAAGATCTAAGTTAAACTCGACAAGAGTGGTAAGAGGCTATTTTTCCAAATGGCACTCTAGCATATGAATACATTTTGGAATTTTATGGAAAATTTTAAATCAACTTTGTGTAAAATTTCCTATACCTAAAATGCATGTTTACCTACTTACATCGATTTTCAAGCATAACAAATAAATTCAAAACATCGCCAAATCTAGATTGCTTGTGAAAACAACTGATCAATTATAAATAAATACAAATTCATAATAAGTTAATAATGACATAAAAGATAAGCCAGTAAGATAAGTGTATTGCTCTTAATTTGCCACAAAGATCTATTAAGGATCTATTAAAGACACAGTGATGCAAAACATGGAAGATATCGGTCGAGGTGTGTTCAATGTGTTATGTGGTTAATCTATCAGGGAAGGCTTCCCTTATAAATGTGACCCCGCACGAGAGAATCGCCTTAACTACCATCTCTCGTTTTGACAATATTGACTACTGTGTTTGAAGGCGCATAACTCGAAAACAACTGAACAGAAAAAAATTAAATATAGTGTGTCATACACCTGAATAATTTCTACATAAGTTGTATGACTGTCAACATTTTTTGCCTTTCGGTGTAAACATGAGTGCGAGAAGAATGAGTATCTGATTTTTGCAATTTTAAATTAACACTCGTCTAACCAATTTTTCTTCCTGTAAACCGCTTGCCACATAAATTTTAATTTTTGTTCAGGTTGCATTTAGAGCTTCTTCTATAGGTTGGCGTTTTAGTTTTCTCCAATTTTTGTGTAATAAAGGTTGCGAACAAGATTTTCATGGAAGCGGATATCTCAGTAACGAATATTAGCACGATAACGGGATATGCACGTAAATAATCGTCATATATTATGCAATGCGATTGTAGAAAACGAATTATATATAAATTTCGTGCAGCGCGAACTACGTCAGTCGTAACGGTAAATGGAAACGTAGCTGGGATCGTAGAAGATTATCATTTACCATTAGTATACTACCAGATAGATACTACCAGAACAATTTCATTTCATAATTATGAATAGTGGTGCGAGTTAAATATAGGTGTACAATTAATTATCCCCGCATCTCGTTCGACTGCCTCGCACCAAAACCCACAAGCGTCAGAAGCCAAACAGCGCAAAATATTGTTCATGCTTATTCCGGTCTTAAAAATTAACAAATATTGCTATTATTGCTATTGGAATGCTATTAAATTCAAGGGATGTGTATTAGGGCTTCCAATCCCGGGATTACGGGATCCCGATAAATAATCAAGTTTTTCGGGGTCCCGGGATTTAAAATGTCAATTCCGGGATCCCGAAAATGTTAAATCTAAACTATTTTCTGTTTTTTTGTTAATTAGAAAAATTTAAGCACTGGTCTACAATACATCAATTGTGCTGCTGTTTTTAAGTATGAACTGTAATAGTTCGTCGGTTGGGTAAAATCTGGTTATAAAGTAGCCATACTTTTTAGTTGTAAGAACTTTATCTAAGTACCACAACCTTAACCATTATGAAATTTATCTCTCTAAACACGCTCAGCTCGTAAGTTCTTCCAATAGGACCAATGCAGTATTTTATCAGACAAAGCACATCGCTCCTACCATGATAATCACTATTTGAACTCAATAAAAATGTAATCAAAATCTCTACCATTAAATTGTAGCTGGTTTGCTCACTTTAAATATTAAAATAAACTTAATCACAAGTAAAACTCAAATCTCAATAAAATAACAAATATTTATTTAAAATTAAAACAAAAGAATTAAAACAATGAACTGAAACTCTAAATCTACTAAGTCTTTTTGAGAAGTTGTTAGATTATACAAAATAAACTGAATTAAAATTAAATACAAAGTAAGAAAGTAATGATCGGGTTGCCATTTACAAAAGCACACACTAAAAACTTCATTTTAATATTAAGCAAGCGGAATGCTTGCGGACTGGTTTGTTTTACATCTCAAGCCGCCCTTTTTCTCTTCTGGATCTTCTGGATGACAACGAATATACGCCTCAACTATTTATTAAAACTTCCCCCTACTTGACTTCATATTAGGAGAACAATATTCCCACACGATAAGTCAAACCAAAATAAAACATAGATAAGATGTAAATATGCACTCGCTTGAAAATACACTAATCACTAACCTAGTAGTAAAATACAGATTTCATGACAAACTCATAAATCTGTTAACAAAGAAAACCCCTATATGGCTATATGTATCTTGTATGTGTGTTGTATGTCTCTCACAGACCAACGCGCGATAACGTTGATCCCATAAACAGATCAATAGCAATTATCACATTCCTCCGCTGTTAAATAAAATAATTATTACAAAAATAATCCCAAATATTACAGAACTTCTGTCTACAACAGGACCCTTTCTGATTAAATTAAGTATCAAGCATACATAAAATGTTCGTTTACACCAACATGTTTCTATAATAGGAAGAACAGAATTTGCACGAAGTAGATATAATTTAATATAGAGGCAAACATGTACCTTATCAACTTGCTCAAGTTTTTTTCGTTAGTTGCCCTCATTAAACAATACAGGCTGTATTTGAAAGAGAAAAAGAAAACAAACATAAACGATAAAATAAATAAATTTGGTGTCGTTCTTTACCACCTGCATTCAGTGATGTACTACAGAATATAAAATTAGTAAATAGGTAATAAAATACATCGGAAAAGTGTCTTGCAATTTAACGATTTTTCCTTAAACTAAAAAACGAAATATTTATGTTCGAAGCGAGTTTCTGATGAGCTGACAGCGGTAATATAGTCATTCTTTTACATTTCTTCAACGCACAATTATCGCTTTTTTGGCATTTTTTGTGGAAAAGTTATGTCAAAAAGAGCACTTAGTTTTTAAAAAATGTAATGTTTGTTGGGGTATTTGAATTGTATTTGAAAAACCGAAAGACGTACAAGTAATATATTTTTTTTTTCTTTCATAACGTCTTCACTTGAAAACAAGTTTAGAACTTGGTCGTAAAGTCAATATACCTATCTTTTTTTGTAAACAAAAATCAATTCACACTTCAAAAATCAGTTTAATTTAAAATGCAAACAGTTAGTCTACTGTCATAATAAGCATCAATGACGTATGAATTCTAAAGTTATCCAATTCTATCTTAAAGAAGAAAACTAATTTTGGTTATTATTGATGTAAATACGCACACTTTGACATCTTTTACGTTTTAAACCATAAATTTTTGTTTTCTACTAAAGTAAGGTAAAATTTTAACACGTTGATCAAATTTCAGCGTAAAAGATATTGTCCAATAAAGTATATTTTAGGCATTTCTTGCTGACTGGATTTAGTAACTTTTGGCGCCCCAGGCGTTGTGATTTTCCGACAATTTTCACTTATTTTCATGAATCCCGGGATTATAAAATGTGTAATCCCGAAATCCCGAGATCAGTATATTGTCCGGGATTGGAAGCCCTAATGTGTATCGCAGTAAATAAGGATTATTTGCATGCTAACTGCGATGTCCTGCTAACTTTCGTTACTGAGATATCCGCGTCCATGAAAAACTTGTTCGCAACCTTTATGACACAATAACTGAAGAAAACTAAAACGCCAATCTATATTCTATAGAAAACCAGCTCTAAATGCAGCATGAACAAAAATTAAAATTTTTGTGGCAAGCGGTTTACAAGGAAGAAAATTGGAAAGACGAGCGTTAATTTAAAAGTACTAAAATCGGATACTGTTTCTCAGTTCTCTCGCGCTACTGTTTACACCAAGACGCAATGTTGGTACTTGGTACTGTTGACAGTCTCACAATCTATGTAGAAATTATTCAGGTGTATGACACACTTTATTTAAATGTATTCTGTTCTGTTGTTTTAGAGTTATGCGCCTTCAAACACAGGTGTCAATACTAACAAAACGAGAGATGGCAGTTAGGGAAATTCTCTCGTGCGGGGTCACATATGTCAAAAATTAATGAAACATATTTAGGAGAAAACGGCATTTACCAAAATGTTGAAACATGTTTTTAGACATTTACCAAAATAGAAATAACTTGTTTTGGACTTTACTTAATCAACGTACTTTTATTTTTGTGTATTTGATTATTGCTAATCTTATAATTTTAAGACTTATTTCATCACAATGACTAAAGACTTAAATAACTTAAAAAGCTTGTTATTGAGTTTCTGTTTATTTCTAGTTGTTCAATTGTTTTTAACGCTATCTAGATTTGCCAATGTATTCAATTTCTATTGTGATGTTTAAATATCGATTTAAATCGATAATAATGCATTTTTGTTAAGGACATTTTACACAATGTTGACCTAAAATTTTCCATAAAATTGGAAAATTCATATGATAGGGTTGTCATTTTAAAAAATCGACTTTTAGTACTTTTCTCGAGTTAAAATTTGATTTTATATTTTGAGCACCCTGTATATTTCTTCGAAGAACTCTACCGATATGTCGATATGTCACCTTCACAACAATTATGCCAGATAACTTTTTTCAAACGGTCACAGCGGATAATGTATAAATAACTTAAGGTAACCTTGCAGCAGTCATTTTTTATTGAAAACATTGAATATCTCGAAGGTGACACAAGTTATGTAACCTGTGTAACCGAAAGCAAACAAAATCTGAAAACATTTTAGTTAAAAAGATAGTATCTAACAACATAAGTCCATAAATTTTCAATCTCTGATTTCATTTGTTTCTCCATATACTTACTTCTAATGGCAGCTGGTCGTAAAAGACCCTGTATACTGTATCGTACGTTTTTGGCTAAACACCAAAAATGATAGCGCAAATTTCTTTTCAGATTAGTGATTAGATTAGCGCTAAAATCAGAACCCTTTAACGTTTTCGAAAATATGTAGGTATAATTTTATTATATCAACAAAACGACTACTCACAAGAATCGTATCACACATATCTACATAGCATGACTAACTTGCGGAAATATCCTAATTTGATTTGAAGTGAACCAGGTGAACCTGTCATGAATTTGCATGAATCATGGAAATGCACTAATATTTATAACTCTGCCGCTTTTAACAACCTCAAAGTATACAATACATATAACAAGTCATTGAAAAAAGATAGATAGCATCATTCCTACATTTGTTGTGGTGATATAAGTCAAACCTTACCCCACAAAATTTGATCTACTTGTTTCTATTGAATATACACTGGAATACAAAAATCTGTTGTGGCCAGGCACATATGTACCTTATCATACTATATATTTATAATTAAGAGTTTAGCTGCACGAGATTCTATTTGATCGACATCGGTCGTGTCTGCATTAAAATAAAACTAGTTAGCCAGAATTTGACAGGTATTGAAATACTACTGACAGTACGTATTGTCAAACCATCAGCGTTTGACACTACCTATTGTCATTAGAACAAAAATATCTGTCAAATCCTGGCTAACTAGTTTTAGATTCATGCAGACATGACCGATTTAGATTAAATAGAATTTGCACGTGCAGCTAGACTATTAATTTTACCAAAAAATGTCATAATCATAAATTATTCAGAATTTCCTCTAGTTTAATGTATTATTTAACTATTTTGACAAATTTACAGTAATGGCAGCTCATTTGCAAAATCGTTAAAAGTGCCAATAGTAAACATACAGTTCCTTTGGACCCTTTTGAACAAAATGCTTTTCAGCTCTAAGTTTGGTCATGAAACTTCAAAATATGAAGTTTCGTTCCGGAACCTTTAGTAGTTTCTCCGGAATCGTCGCCACAAAATACACACACATACATACACAGAGACATTTTTTGTACCGGTCAAACATGTTCAGTGGACACAAAAGGACATATTGCCATATTCACTATTACAATACGTTGTCAGACTACGTATGATAAAGTAACAAAATATTATATGTGTAAAAGTGCGATAAACATTTTTATCCTCACAAAAGTTTAGGAGTGGTACTGCTTTTTTACTTCGACTGTACCTACACTACCTACTAAGTACCGAAATGAGCAATAATAGAGAAATTGAAGAGGAATCAAGTTATTACTCTCTGGTCTCAAAACTATTTTAAATTTCTTATTTTTTAAACGTTGTCGGTGTCATCAAAATTAGTCTAGTAGCATACAAGATTTACTTTTATCCTTTAGAGTTTAGACGTTTCTAGTGCATTCGATTCAGCCGCTATAAATTCAGAAAAATAGCGATAATTGACTTTGTTTGTGATGTTACCTGTGAAACAGTGTATAGCCATAGCAAAGATTCCTAAAATTAGTTTAACAGATGCTATATGGTGTGTTCATTTTTGTATCTTTTAATGATTCTTAATAAATTATTTCCGTCGCTCGTTTACTTATGAGTCAGTTTAGTGAATAGGAAATCGTTTATTAAACAACTCCATTAATGCACGATTTCTATTAATGCATGATTTGTTATAGCCAATCACACGACATAATAATGTCGTTTGATTGGCCAATCGAACATATGTGAAATGAAATTTTCCAATCAAAACATACCGCCTTCTAGAACTTTCAGTGTCGATGTACATAAATTGTCATATAACCTAAAAAGACATCGGCGAAAACAAATCTATGTAGACGACGCTAGAAGAATACGATCGACGGAAAAAATTTGTAACCAACTCGAATATTAAACGGCGATTAATGATCTCGACAATTAACGCGCTCGCTGCGCTCGCGCGTTAAACAGTCTCGATCATTAATCGCTCTTTTTAATATACTTGTTGGTTAAATAACTATTTGCTGTTATTATTTTGCTTTTTATAGATATTTAATATTTTGTGTTTGATATTATTGTAGTTAGCTTTTATTGTATCTCCATTCATTTTCGGAATGTTTAAAATGTATTTTGTTTCTTTTTCTTTGTTTAGGTAATGTTTCGAACGGCAGTAATTTCTTAAGAAATTGTAAAACAAATACCTAAGTCTGTACGAAGTTCTTACTCATGAGATTTATAGTAAAATGAGACAGCGTGTATAAACAGTATTCCATGTTACCGTTTTGAACTCTTAAACTCAAAAGTACGTATGAAAAATAACGCCATAAAATGCTTGTACATATGTAGATTGTATACCCTCTTAACCTGAAAAGAGTAAGGTTATTTTAACGGATTTTCTACTATTAAGCAAGTTGTATCCGCATATTAAGTGTTAATGGGTTCAGTTTTTCTTGTGGTTAAAGAAAGTCTACAATTGCTGAGTTACGCCCTTCCTTGTGGCTATAAGAGATTTGACTAGTTTTAATTGTTTGCGTTTACCATGATCATTACTTTAGTTTATTTATTTATAATTGTATGTATCTTAATTTCTAAAAGAAAACATTATTTCGTAGAAGAAAAATGTATCAACTGATGCAAATCTACACTTTATTAAGTACCAAAGCAAAGAATAATGAAAATTTTAAACAGAAAGGTCGCGGATGCACAAGATAACTGAAAAATATCTCAGCCTGTATCGATCAGTTTCCGGCTTCCTGCTGGTAGGTACTTAACCTAACCCAGAAGATTTAGTTTGACCCAATTTAGCAAAAAATGCAACCAACACCAACAGCATCTTCACAGGAATAATCAAGCTAACATTTTCCATGTAAATTTTGTCAAAAATTCCACGAACATTTAATTAGACCACCACTAAATAAAACAATCATATTACAATTAAAATGACCTTGCGCCAAAGCGACACACAAAAACAAAAGACCATAGATGTAGCAAAATAATAATAACTGATTATTACAGGCAATATAAACGATAAAAATAATGTATTTTTATCACGATAGTGAAAGTGCCCGTTAACGTTGATCGAATACAAAACAATTTCTCCAAGAATACCTGTTCATGTATCAACTTTAAAAAGCAATTACATGACTCACGGTTTCTTTATTTGGATAGTTTTATTTGTTTCCTTGAGCAAGTGTTAATTTAAATTTTAATTAAGTTTAATTGGAAGAAACGACGTTAAAATTTAGTTATTTAATAGGAAAACGTGTTGCACTGGTTTTCAATACTAAAAATTAATCAAAAAATGATATTTAGCTACAACAAATGAGCTCAAATATTTGTTATTGTTAATAAATATGTGTTTAATTACAACTGTGTAGAAATTGCTCCATGCGATTCTAAAGGATTCGTATTTTACAGAATAACATAATATGATTTGTGCCGAAGATTACCACTGTAATTGTAAAATAAATAGTTTAATTCCTTATAAAGAAAATTAGAAGACAGCTGATCAAAACACCCACCTGGCAAGAGGGCCACTCCTCTTGGCTCTTTGGCCCAGTATCTTATCCACAACAGCCACATTGCCATTTCTTGCTGCCTCAAGAAGATCCTGATCCTTCCCCATTTCGTTAAATATCCTTATTAAATGCACTCACATACAATCATTGTTAAAGCACGATATTCCCGTACTACTATTTACTACGATTCATTGATCGCAGGAGCCATGACAGCACTGCCGCGCACCTAGCGGCTAAATAGTAACTAACCTGCGTTTTGTTTTTATTATTGTTCTCATCAGTGACCGGCAGTGAACTGCAACTGAAAAATTTATGGTGCAAATCGTGTAAAACGTATTCAATACGTTCTTATTTTGCCAATGGAGAATATAACAGTGTTCTCATTACGATTTATCGTGTGTTTATGCGTTATAACCTCACTTTACACCACTAGTGCAGTTGAAAATGGTAATTTTCAGTGTTTTGTTGATTATATTTCTTATCGTATCAAATGAATCGTATTTTAGGACGAATTATTAATATTGATTTATCATCATTAAATGTTACCACCCATGATGCTATAAAAGTAAAAGCGATACTTCACGGATCGGCTCAAATTCACCTAGAAAATGTTTCGATGGTTGGATACTTTATAATACAAGTGCATAGTTTTGAATCTCCCGTATACCTTGTCCGATCTAATATTTCCGAAGAACAACCAGGGGTGAACGGAACAAATGTTGGTTTGGTAGAAATATGGACTTCGACTGAGTACGATTATGTCATAGAAGGACGCAAAGACGCTAATATAACCGTACTCATAGTTATTATAGGTTATGATATAAAAGGTTAGTACTTTTTACTTTTAGTTTAGTAGATTTGATGTAATTATTTGTAGCTCCCATACCAGGAGGCTGTAACCTCACTTTTGAGACTGAAGACGCTCCGTACCAAATTATAACTTATAGTGACGCGTTAATTCGTGTGGATGCCCAGCCACCTAGAATAGACGCTAATGCTTGTTCAACTTTACCTATCGATATTGACGTGTATCACATGTATTTGGACGAACAGGATTTTAGTTCTGAAGAATATTTTTCGGGCATTGAGAAGATGTTAACCCCGGAGAGTATAGTTCGGTATGGTAAAAAGGCAAGTTTTGTTTTAGCCACGTTGATATTAAATTCTCAACATTTCTGTAAATCTGTAGTGTTGTGAGAAATTATATAAGCTAGCCGGGAGGATATTTTCTTTTTAAGAATGTTGACTTTTTATTCCGCAAGAAAGTGGTTTTGATTAAAAAATAATCAGTTGTAGTTTCTAATTCAGTAAACTAAAAATGATATAATCACTTTATAATAATACTAAGAAACATTTTTACTATTTTGATTTTAATTGAGAATGTTTTAGAAACTGAAATAAAACTAAATAAATAACTAAAAGTTTTTTGGGACGTCTAAAAAATTACAAGAAGTAATTACATGTAAACGAACTATTTTTGTAGTTTTCACCTAGCCATTTTGTAGTTACTTACCTATGAAACAAAATACAGATTCAATCAAGAAATATTTAACTATTCTCTCAATGATGCCAGAATGGAGGATTTTCCCCTAAAAGTACAATGTAAAAAACAAAAACTTGTATTTCATTATTTTGTTGACACTGTTGCTCTGTTCTACGCTAACGATTATGTTGGGCACTTTTGACCCCTAGAGTTACTTTTTAGGGTACTTTTTTACCCTCACGAAGTTGTCTCGCAGAAGTACAAAATTAGTTTCTTGCCGAAATAGTCATTTTTAGGGGAAATCTATCTGGCAACTAAGAATTCTCTGACCAGTCTTGGTATATAAATAAATAAATTTCGCATGCATTTCATTAAATTTTGGTTTATTTCTAAATAAAGTACATTCTGCAAATGCTTTCAATTATCAGTTAGAGGAATCTGTGAGTTTATTATAACGATGGCAATATGCAATAGTGATAAATTATGATTTATATAGTCACAATTTCTTTTTAAATTAAACTATTTGACGGCTGTCAGTGATATCAACCAAAAACAAAATATATAAATCATAGCCTACTCTAGTTGGGGATTTATTTGAAGATAGTATTCTAACAGAAATAACTGCAAATAGATAATCACAAATTATTTGTAGGTAGAGAAACCTCATGGTTTGCCCGATATTAAACGATATTTTAGTTTGTACCAAGGCGTTGGCACAGTATACGCCATCGTAGCCAATTTTAGGGGATTTACTTCAGCTTACGTTCCAGCTGTTTCATATGCTTGCAATTTTACAGATAACGTTTCTACCTGCAGTGGACCTTGTAAGTCCGTCATCTTCTTAATTTGTTCACATTACCCATAACCGTCCTATTTTCAGTGACAACGTCATGGAAGATAATATGCAGTTTGATGGTGTTTTACGGTTTATTCATGTGCATGACGGGCCACCGATTTTTCCAGATGAACCTTTTTTGCATGGGTTTTTTTGTGGCTGCTATAATAACGTTTGTTATTATTTCATACTCAAACCTCTCGGAAGGCGGTATTATATTTAGGGAATAATTATTATCGATAGTGTAAACGTTGATTTGTAGAGGCTTGGATCACTCTAGGAATCATCGGGATTCTGTATGGATCGTTCTGGTTGATAATCTGGTGGAAGTTCCGTATTCCAATTCTATCGGTGATGCTAAATTATTTTGTCGCTGGATTTCTTGTAGCGGGAATATTTTTTTATGTTGGACCAGGTACGAATGGCAATCTGTTTAATTTTTATATCAAACCAGACTTTTTTTAGCTGACACCAACATGTTCCGAAATGATATAAACTATTGGAGTATTTTAATTGGTATAAGCTTGCTTGTACACTTAGTGCTCTTAATTATTAGCCATTGGCCATCGAATATCATAGCAACCAGTTTTATTGGAGCGTATGTCTTCATCATTCCGTTTGATGTTTACTCAGGAGGTACTTTGCGATACTTATCTGTGAATGTATTACGCCGTGCAACAATTGCAAATTTCAATTTAGCAATTATTGATCCACCATATAAAAGTAACGGTATGTTATACGAGTTTGTGGTGGACCTCGTAATTAACTTTCTGTTTTAGAAATGAACTTGATTATATCCTGGTGCCTTGTGATGTTACTGGGTTTTTATGTCCAGTACAGACAAAATAGGGGTAGGGCACCCTTTCCCCCTCCACCAACTATAAGGATGGATGATTCTATTCGGTCCATTCCAAATGAATATAGCCCCTTGCTTGCCAATATAAATACACATCAGTGATGTCTTTTGTGATGTTATTTTGATCTTGAATATGTACTCGAACTGTAAAATGTTATATCATTGTAATCATTCGTATTTACTATAGCATTAGGATATGGAATTTATTGTGATTTAAAGGCTGAAATAAAGTGCGATTTTTATTGACTCAAGTATTTTTATTCATGTTTACTCCACGAGTGTACTAACGTTTTTACACAGAGACAGCACAACTATATTACTTTCTATAATATTACATAATTAAATTAAACGTAATCACAGCAACGATAAAAATTTTATACAAGACAAACACTAAGTTATTTAAATTGATACAAAACAAAACACGACATCTATTGCATTTTGCTTGAGTTTAAAACTTTACAATTAAAATTATTGCTATTTACTTTATTTGTGTTTATTGTTATTAACATTACTTTTATTGCGATCAGGATCATTAAAAACAATTCTAAAGGATCGTTTATGTACAGGAATTGCTATTTGTTTTATCTACAAACTAACTTTTTTTATATATACTTTGTACAGTAAGGTACCCTGCAATACCGACTTGTCATCGATCTCTCGTTTGCCTCGAGGCGGCCGACAGGTGGCAGCAATTGAAAGATCGTCTGCGCGCTTTTGTTTACGTGGATTCTTGATCAGGGTTGGATGCTGCTACCGATGGGGGTGTCATTGTGTCATGCAGAGACGGGGTTTCCTGGTGTACGAGTAGACTCGGTGGCGGAAACCCGAAAAGTTGAGATCACTGAATCCGAGGCCAGTAGCCCGTCGCCAAGTTCGCGGTTATATCCGCAGACTGGCTGGGAATTTGCACAGGAACCGAGACACCTGCTGAAATTACACCTGAAACAAACAAAAAAATGTAAAAAAGCAAATTCTGGTAGGTACAAAAATTAATATTGTGTAATAAGCCAGACGTCCAAGAAGGCGATTTGTTGTTTGGGTTGCATACATGCATCGGTGAATAGTGAGATTATGAAGGGTTTAGGTATACTGAAATCCATCAACAACTTTTACGTAGTAAAACAAACAGAATAGAATAAAAAAATGAATATTGTTTGCCATCTTTCTTTTGGAAATATATGTGATCGTATTCTTAATAAGAAAATACTGAAAACCACTTACATACTTATAAGTTATGAATAAATAACACACTAATTTAGTAAAATAATAGCAGTCATTTAAAGTGATCAATATACTACAATAAATACTCAATAAATAAAAAAAAATATGAAATGCGCCTGAATTACCAATCCAAAAATTTTAATGTTAGGAAAAGTTTCAATTGCCTAAAACGCTTTCTTCCAAATTATTTTGACGGAATATAAAAAAAAATCTCTGAGAAATTTGAAAAAGTGTCCCTAAACATCATTTGAATGGGGTTAGAAAAGTGTACTGTGGCATCTTAGCCAACCTTCACCTGAACTGTGAAAATTTTTCGAAGCTTGTGTTGTAAGTTATGTTATTATTTTAATGGTAATTTTATTTAATTGCGGTTGTAACTGTAGGAATTAGAATTTTTTTAAATTTTTAGGTTAATAAATACAAAAAACGAAAAAAAAAAAAAGAAATTATAGACCATAAGATTTGATTATTTACATTACAGCCCACTAAAAAACGCGAATGGTAGACTATCGCGTCTTTGCCCAGTGAAATTAAACAAATAATTCACTTCGGAAAAATTCAAACCCAGATGAATTTTTAAATAGGTATGCCTTTGATTTGGCATTAGAAATAACGTGTAAAAAGTTCCCATCGTTATGGGGTCTGAGTTGCGAGTTATTCACGGTCATAGATGACTAAGATGACCGACTTGGATTTTTTATTGGTCGGACAACAATGTTTTTGTTTTAGAAAACTTCTAGATCTTTTAATTCTCTACATAAAATGTGTATACATCCTTTAAGTACGAGTTGGCGTTTTTAAGTTTTGCGTCTGAAAATACGTCAAAAGCACGTATAACGTCGTTTGTATGCTGGGTGATCCATTCCGCGTAAGAAGAATAATATCGTGCAAATAAAACTTGATCATTTGCAAGATAGTCCGTCAGAAGGTTAAGAAATAGCTTATGAAAGTTATGAATACCCACCTTGGTTTTTACGGATACTAAAATTAGTGTAACTGTTCTTAAATCTACGCTAGCAAAAAGATACTAGTTTTAGAAAAATTCCATACAATACGATACCGGTATTTATATAAAACACTTGTGAAGCACTTGTGAACACTTGAAGAATATTTGGATTATTTTAATTTGTTAGAAATCCAAAACAGTCAGCTGTTGACTAACTGTTTTTTATTGTCATAAACGCTAAACTGAGTTTCGCAAGGATTTTGCAAGTATATATAAACTCCGCTTTTGGTTCAATGAGAAATAGAAAAAATGCAATTGAAAGTGGTATACATTAAATTAAAGGTTAAAAATGCCAGACCTCTTCGGAAAACAAGGAGACGCAGAGATTTTTCTTGCTCCTGGGCGCTGAATATGTAACTACGCCACTGACAAAATCCAGACACCTATGACTGATGTTCATTAAACTTTGTACTGTACCGATTTTAATTATTTTTATTTGTCATATTTTGAATAAAATCAACATGATTGTCAGTGGCTATTACCATTTTGAAAATAATATCGCTTATTATATAGAAAAATACGAAAATGTTAGTTAACCTAACAATTGACAACCCAATTCTCCATTTTTTATAACCTATATATGGCATGAATGCATAATCAAGTCGTTAATAGTTATTTAACCAACCAGTGTATTAAAAGGAGCCATTAATGATCGAGACTGTTTAACGCACGAGCGATTAGCGAGTGCGTTAATTGTCGAGATCGTTAATCGCCGTTTAACAACCGAGTTGGTTGCAAAATTTGTTCGTTGATAGTATTCTTCTGGCGACGTCTACATAGATTTTAGTCGTCGATGTCGTTTGAGGTTATATGATCATTTATGTAATTTGACACTGACAGTTCTGGACTGTGAGTCTGGACAACGGAATGGTTTGATTGGATGGTTTTATTTTCCGTATGTTCGGTTGGCTATAATGAAGTCGTTTGATTGGCTATAACAAATCATGCATTACTATACCCTATTCACGATAAGAACATAGTAGTGGGGGGTGGAAACTGAGCCCGATCTACACTGAAGCAATATGCTGTCAAGAGCGGCAAATAGAAAGGTTATGTCACGACAATGGTGTTTGGAAATTAATTTCGGATGATAGTTAAAAGATGTTTGACAAACGGGAATTAATTTCACTACTAATGTAGTTGTGCGTACGAGTACCTCCGTCGATTTTCTGATATACACGGCTATAACCTAAAGTTGGATACAACAACCTATAAATTTATTGGTTGTATAGAAGAGTGAAACGTGATAGAAGCTTGTATATTTGCACTTTTCATATTGTTTACATACTGTAATTGTTAGGTGGACGAGAACGGTATTAGTATGGCTATTAGCAGCTGCAGCAATAATTGTAATGAGTGCCGCTGACTTTTACTGGATAAAAGAAATCGTTGAACATTGACAGATCTGAAACGACAAAGAAAAGTATAGATAAAGAATTGGTTGAGACGTTGTGACCAGGGACAAAGTAGGATTTTTAGTTGAAAATAAATTCGAAAGACTACAATTTATTCCGAACACAACGAAAGTCTGACGCAAATGACATGACGTTTCAAAATTCAAGTTAGATACATTCTTCTTTACCGACATTTCATTTGACAATTCCGTTGTTGGCGCGTGTTGGCTGGTGTAAACTTGGTTCAACTTTCAGCCAATCACAAGCCGCAAATTATAGCCCTATCTTATTCAACGCTTTATTCTTAAAGTGAATAGACTATAGAAATCGTTCATTTATAGAGCTTTTCAATAAATGATTTTCTATTCAGTAAACATACTCATAAATAAACGATTGACGGAAAACGTCCATTAAGCCACGTTTGTGAAAAACAAAAATTTCAAAAATGGACTTGATCCAATTCTGATCCAATTCATTTCCAATCTGAAATGGTGTTAACCTGGCGCATCACTGTCAAAAAGAAGTCAAAAGACTTTCTAGTTTAAATGCGTTCATTTCAGCCTACCCAAAGAATGGTGTAACGTCATATTTATATGACTATGAGGCGAAAAAGTACGTTATAACTCTTTGTGCAGTGTGCTAAAACATTCGATCTTGAGTTAACCAGGCACGTGGCTATTTTGCACTAGCTAGGAGAAAATATACCTACCACTTCGATACCACATGTTTTTTTGCCAAGCTTTAATATTACCCTACGTAAGAATGCTAGGTCACATTTTAGAAACAAAAATCGGAACTTTTTTTCGCAATTTCCTCAAACTTTTATTGGGATCTTTTTCTTGTCATCTTTTTAGAAAGTCGACTAGTTACATTTGTTTTTATATAAACTCTGTAATGATTTTTAAAGGTAAGCATTTTGAACATCGAGTTTTTATTTTACAGACTTTTTTGAAGAATTAATTTTTGCAGAATAGATTTCCATAACAAAGGAAATAGTATCGACTGAAAATCATTAATGTAGTCATACAGTATTTTCTCTTCTTCAACTTTGTCAAGGGTTTCTCAAAATTAGATGTTTCTTTTATGGCAAAAAATAGTTAAACTGCTAAAACTGCATCTAGGACTATGCGAAAGTTCAAATCTGATATTCTTATTAC
The DNA here is from genome assembly GCA_964023965.1 of Melinopterus prodromus. Lineage (NCBI taxonomy): Eukaryota > Metazoa > Arthropoda > Insecta > Coleoptera > Scarabaeidae > Melinopterus > Melinopterus prodromus. The sequence goes on along the minus strand of OZ030394.1, from coordinate 27,594,740 downwards.
GCTAATTTATTAATTAATTAATTTAAAGTTTATAAAAGATTTGTTTTGGTCCCCAAACGGCATGGCACGAGCGCAAAAATAAAATTCAATATTCTTGCCACGGTAATGAATTTGTTAAAACTTAGTTGGGGCCTCGCTATGTGCTTGCAACGGTAATGTTGATTGACATGGTGTGGTTGTCTATTACGAAACTGGATTCCAAAATACTTGTTTGGGGGGCCTCTGTTGTTGGGGGCACTGGGCAAATGCGCATTTTGCCCATAGGATAACGCGCCATTGACCAGCATACTACAAGCGTAGTTAACATTTTGAAGCCTTTAAAAAAGCAAGCTTGCAATATCCTGAAGAACACTATTGCAATAGTCTTCATTCCTTCTGCTTAAAAAATAAGATTGAAATATGGTGAGTGTACAGGCCGACTAAAACATAAGTAGATACTAAGTACTACCGCTAATGGGTAGTAACCATCCTCTCAAATACAATCTAGGGGCACCAACCATAATTTAAAAAATTGCCATCCTAGTAAAATATGTATGTAAAAAGTTATTATGTAGTTTAATAATGTGAAATAGCGAAATTTGTTAAAATCCTTGCCCGGGTAGAGGTAATGGGTATTATAAAGAGCTGCTTAATGCATTTATTCTGACAGTGCATCAGGTTTGAGGTTAAGTGGGTTCGCGCGCTCCCTGGAGAGAAAGAGGCCGCCACCAAACGAACCTTGCAACCAGAACAACGAATGTACCCCCACCCCCGCTTTAGTTCGCACATTATTGAGCGCCCGCCGAGCCGAGAATTGGAAACCACCCTCCACCACGTTGCTGCCGACACTTTAAACTGATCACGGACAATGAAATTTAACGGCAAACTTGCTTCACGGCCGTTCGTCGCTCTCCGTCGCTCTTCCAATTTCGAAGGCATACGGTAAATATTCGTGGAAAGTTAGGAAACAAAATATTTACCTGTGCCTGTTGATACTGGTACAGATGTTGGTGTAGATGCATACGCTGGATGCGTTGATGGTTGAGCATGGGCTACGGCTGGATTGCACGCTGCCGCCGCGGCCCGAGAATTGTACGTCGAACTTAAGGAATGCAAGGGATCATGGAACATGTATGGATACCCGCTCGGATCACGTTGCTGCAGACAGCTGCTGCTCAATCCACCAGACATTGAACTGTAACGAAAAATGAGAGAGATGTAATTAGACACAATTAAAATTTATCGGAAAGTTAATTTTTCGTCATCAATTTGCAACGCCAACATCTCCATCTAAGTCTGAAATAAAGTCATATAGTCCCAAGTTGAAGCAGGTCTGTCGGCTTGAGAAGGGTATAGCGGGGGCATCATGTACAATGGACAGTTTAACTCGGTCCATGCTATCAGTTATGCAGCATCTGTATTCGGGGCCGAACAAAGGTGTCCGTCGGAATCTCAGTGACGTGGTATGCTCTCCAGCGGTCGCGTCATGTCAGCGACTACGGACGGATTACTGCGGCCCCCTGTCTAGGGAAGTAGACGTTACGGGACAGCTACAATCCAGCTACTTAATACGGCAAAGTGGCCAGCGCAGTATCGCCCAGCAGGATACCGTACCGCCGTCGCCGTAACAAGACGTTGTAAAGACTTTTTATTTGCTCTTCGGCATTAGCTACCGTTTATAATACGCGGGCATTTGGAATTTGTTTTTGGAACAGTACCTTTGATTGATTAGATGATTACTAAAAATGAAGAACAAGTTTTACCTGTAGGTATCCGCCATCGTTGCTATTGGTTGTGGAATTGAGGAATACATGCTATTGAATCCTGAATTTATAGGTAATCTGCCTGCAGATACTGGAGGACTGACAGCCACTTGATCAACAGCGCGTCTCTGGTTTCTCAGCTTTTCTTCCCTGCGCCATTTCGCTCGCCTATTGCTGAACCAGACCTGCAATAAATGAAAGAAACTGTTTAATACATCGCATCCCAGAGAACAAATTAATTAAACCGGTTTTTACAACAATCTTTACCTTTGGTAGTAGAGGCTACCAGTGACATCAAAAGAGCACTACAGTTGCGCTTTTATTTGTAAGGAGTAAGCTATGAATAGGAGACCCAGTAATTTAGCTAGAAGTATCGCATGTTGCGAAGCACGCTTCGGTGCCTTTGTATGCAGAACTTTAAGTCGCGTTGAGCTCACTTATCTAAATTAAAAATAAAAGCAACGTTTTCCTGATACAACCAGCATTTTCGTAATTAAAAGAGGAGGATTTTTCGAAGGGTTTTAGATTTGAATTCGCAGATCGATTCGAAACGGGGTACCGGGCTTGAAAACATGCGTCAACGCCACGCTGAATCCAGTCCTCGAACTCGTCAATTTGGCCCTCGAATTTCAACCCCACAGCAGACAGAGTTCACCGTGTGTATACACAACCCCGATGCGCAAACAGTATTTACATGGTATGATAAATATTATTGCTATATGCGGGCACATAAAAGATCCCCCACGAGCTTACTGGAGTACCTGATATTATTATTCGTCATCATGTTGACTCTGAACCCGGGAAATGGAACAGGGACCAACAAACAAACTTAACCACGATCTTTGATTTTTCTAATAAAGCTTTTAAGGGTCATGAAAATCCCCTTTGGGAGTTCTAGAGATTTCGGTAAATACTTGAGGGGACCATAATAAAGGAAAACTGATGCTATTGCTGAATAATTCGTCATGTTAGTTAGTTAAGTCATAAACACGCTCGTCCGGTGGTAAGGGCGTGACAATTTTTGGCGAAAATACAATAGGAAGTAACTCCTTTATTTCAGAAGGAAAGCGATGACAAGGTCCATATTGTGTTGGACGATCATATATTTTCCTGCGGCGCGTTACGACATCTCCCGCCAGCCAATTTTGCCGCTGTTTTCTCCATGCGACGATAAATCACTTGCAATTGTATCTGGTATAACCGAAAATACATGTCTTAAGCCATAAAACTGTATATATACGGGGAAGTTTTATTACCAACTTGATCCATATTTCAATTTCAGTCACATCCCCCTCTCTCCGCACACAATAAAAAACAAAGGCACGCAAAAAAAATTGAACGCCATGGATAAAAAATATAATTCCGTTCTTTTTTTTTGTTTCCGTTTTACGGGCGTAGCTCATTTCGCCGTCACCATTTGACAATGAAAAATGACCGAAAAAAATAAATAAAATGAATATCAAAATGAATGCGTCGCTTTCGACGGCAGCGCAAAAAAAGATATAATGAAAATGCGACAAACCTCAATTGAATGATTGATATTAAATCAGTTTTTGCCGTTCTTTTCACACTAAATAGCGAACTAAAACTTTTATTTTGCCGTTTGATGTGACGGGGCTGTTCGCTAGTCATGGCTCACTTGAATTTTGCATCGCTCAACAATGGGCTAGTTTGCATAGTTAAAATTTAACCTTTTGAATACGTGAAAATGTAGACGGCACGTCGATTTTCACTGTAATGTTTTTAACCGAAAAGGAATCTGTTGTTGTAAAAATCGTCAAATTGCCAAAATTACCCGATTTTGGAATTTGTATTTGTAAAAAGTTTTACCTGGATACGTGCCTCAGGTAATCCAATTTTTTCTGCTAGTCGCTCCCGCGCAAACACGTCAGGGTAGTGCGTCCTCTCAAATTCTGAAACAAATAGAAATATTAGTTTAATACAAAATCACAACCAGATTTACAAAATTAATAAGAAACCAAAATAAAAAAAAATGTGTTGAGTTAACCGGGTATATGTTTTATTTCGGAATTGTTAGCTGAGATCTTATGGCTCATGGCTTACCTTTTTCTAAACTATCAATTTGTTCGTTGGTGAACGATGTTCGGTTTCGCTGTAATTTTCTTTTTAACCGTAACCGAAGTTGAGAATCTTCATCTCCCGATGAGTTATGCTCTGAGTTTCCATCTGATGTGTTTTCATGCATTACTTCAGCTGAAAACAAAAGATACGTCTTCAGTAAACAGAATGTAATAGAGGTACTACAATTGCTTGAAATATACTACAGTCTAAAAATATAATATTAAATAGAACTTTCATATGGACACACAGGCTTATTCTGTTTGAAACTGGAGATGCAACAGAAAAATGAAGGTAAAGAAGCCGCCGCTGGTGGAGCCATTGAAGTGGCAAATACGAGTGGACGCGGACGAAGATTAGAAGAGGACGGAGCTAATCCTGTGTACATCAAAAATCGTTTCGGCGACTATAGGAATGAAAGACGTACCGGATCGCAGGCCGCGAGGGGCTTAAAAAACTTTTAATAAGTCCAAAACCGGTCGTCACGTTTCGAAATTGTTATCCATTTAATCAAGTGCGGGAGTCGTTTCTGGAAACCCTTCCCAACAAGGAGTCTTTGTTATTTTTTTATTACAAAAAAATAGCGTTCGGTTCAGGAACAATATTTATAAAAAATACATTCCAGCGAAGGGGTAATTATCAGAAGGGCATTCTAAATTGGGTGTGCTTTCATTCAAATGTTGCCCGTGGTTGTCATTCCAACGTATGCGAGTATTGTAGCGATTTGAGAGCGATCAGGATTGTTACGTTTTAAAGCATTTGCTTTAAAACAGTGTTGTTTTAAAACATTTGCTTTAAAACAGTGTTTTAAACATGTTTTAAAACAAATAGTTGGTCTTAAATCATTTTATTTTAAACATGTTTTTAACCAGTTTGTTTTAAATGTATAAAACACTTTGTTTTAAAACATTGTTTTAAACATATTTTAAAACAAATATTTTGTTTTGAACATGTTTAAAACATGTTTTAAAACAAATATTAACACGTAGAACAACATAACCGATGTAGCGGTAACACACAAAGCGGTGTTTCTCCTGTAGTACATAATTAGATATATGGCTGATGGTCCGTGCCTCAACACACAAGTGTGAAGACAAAACAAGAAAAAGTCATTGAGACAACAGATTTAACTCCACTGAAGACTGAGATATGAAAAGATGCCGATCAAAATAGTTACCTACGATTAAGACAATTGCGTGATTTAAAACATGTTTAAAACAATTTTTATTCCTTATTTAAAACATGTTTGTTTTTTGGTGATTTAAAATATGTTTTTTCATGTTTAAAACATGTTTTTTTGCGAAGTGTTTAAAAACTTTGTTACGTTAAAAAAATATCATTTTATAAAAAAAAAATGTTTATTTTGTTTAAAATTTAAAAAGAACGTTTTTATAACAACCCTGAGACCGAAAAAGTCATTCAGACAACAGATTTAACTCCACTGAAGAGTGAGATATGAAAAGATGCCGATCAAAATAGTTACCTACGATTAAAACAATTGCGTGATTTAAAACATGTTTAGAACAATTTTTATTCCTTATTTAACACATGTTTGTTTTTGGTGATTTAAAATAAGTTTCTTATGTTTAAAACATGTTTTTTTGCGAAGTGTTTAAAAATTTGTTTCGTTAAAAAAAGATCATTTTATAAAAAAAAATATTTTGTTTAAAATTTAAAAAGAACGTTTTTCTAACAACCCTGAGACCGATACACTATAATAGCCCAGCCAAATTAGACAAATAAGCGGCAAATAACGTGTAGAACTCCTCATCGATATCGTGTCTACGTTGCACGTTAATCATGATCAAAGATGGCTGAATTAAGTTCTTAACAATATCTTGCTGTCTATTGATCATGCGTCAATGCGCGCCATTAGCAAATCTATAAATCTTTTAATTATAACAACTTTCTACTCAATAAAATGGCGATACAACTTAAAACAACTGCTTTATTCAACTGTCCAAAATATAGTCTACATAAAATACAAGTACGCCGTACCTATAGCGAAACTGAAAAACTGGTTTCCCAAAACACGAAATGTGTATTGCCTATATTAACGCTAATAAAATGATAATGCTAATATGTTACATTAATTATCTCAAAAAAATACCTATACATAGTTTCAGTGCGCGTAGGCGTTTTCAAATTAAAGGACTTGAAAAACGTCAAAAGCACGAACGAGAAACAACGAATTTATGTGCTGGGTACACCTTTCCGCTACCCAAGTAATTCAAAACATGATAAAGCATCATATTGTATAATAATAAATCAATAGCACGCAGTTGAAACCATTTCCGTTTTATACACTTTCGTATACTTTCTAATATCTTCGTATTAGAAGGTTGAGCCGTTTCCTATGTAAGCTTGTTATCTAAGGGAAAACAAAACTCTTGTAATGCCCTGTACGTTTTGAAGACGCTGTTTGTGATTCCTTGTACAAAAATGTACCTATAATATGTTCGTTGCTACTTGTTGTTGACTATTTTCAGTCGTAGAACGTAAAAACGGTTACTCCTACAAACAAGCTGAATGGAACCTTTACAGTAGGAAATTAAAGATTTATCAATCTCAATCTAACGTTTATAGTAGTCAGACCAATAGGGAAGGTAATGTCACATACATCATTCTGCCCATCTTTAAGGATCGTTTTTGTTTTGTCTATATCTTCTTTCCTATGGTCTGGCGAGAGTTAAAGTTGGGATAAAATTGCTTCTCTCGTACTCAATGCTTGAACGAGTTCTAGAGCGATAATTATTGCAGCTGCTTGAATCGTCTTTCTCTTCCATCAATGAACCGGCAACTATTCAGATTTTGTTAATTTTAAACTGTAAGCAAGTCCTGGCTTCTAATCCCAGGTTAGGCAAATGTTTCCTTCTTCTGCCGCGTACTTCACCAGGCACGTTAAGTCGGTGGTCCCGTATCCAGTCTGCACCTCTGGTTTTCATAACATAGTATTTGGTGATTCGGATTACATAATCGATTCTTGAGATAATCGAGATATCTCGATTATTCTTTTTTTAATCGATTCTTAATAATCGATTCCTAATAATCGATTCTTAATAATCGATTTTTAATAATCGGTTCTTAATAATGGATTCTTAATAATGGATTCTTAATAATCGATACTTAATAATCGATTCCTAACAATCGATTGTTAATAATCGTTTCTTAATAATCGATTCTTAATAATCGATTCTTAATAATCGATTTTGAATAATAGATTTTTAATAATAGGTTTTTAATAGTCGATTTTCAATACATACATCAGCATTACTTCCACCCCCCCATCTCCCGACACCAACTTCGTCGCCCAATCCAACACAAAATATGCAAAGTCGTTTACTCATAATCGATTATTTAGAATCATTTATTAAGATTCGATTATTAAAAATCTATTATTAAGAATCGATAATTAAGAATCGATTATTAAGAATCGATTATTAAGAATCGATTATTAAGAATCGATTAATAAGAATTGATTCTTAAGAATCGATAATTCAGAATCGATTATTCAAAATCGATTATGAAGAATCGATTAATAATCGATTATTAATGGAGAACAACTCGAGAACGAAATCATACGATTATGTGAATCACTCGAATACTGATAATCGGTTCTTGAAATAATATGATTATGCCCATCGCTAAATTTCTATTCAACTGTGTTACGTGCAAGATCAACAGATACACGCCTTGGTTTGGGAGGGCATGGTGCTAGAGGTAATAGATGTGCTAGCCATCCGCCCATGACCATTCTGCGCGCTCATGAACAACTATCCAATAAAAATGGGCATACTGTGGCCTAGGAGCGTAGTGATGTGTAATAAAAGAAGAAATTCAGTCAGGAATAATAGGTTAGTGGTGTCATTCAGCATTTCACCACGGTAAATTAGGCTTTCTAATGACAAATTTGTGTACCTGCACGACAAAATATGCATTATAACTGCGTTTTAATGGCAGAAAATGTAAACGAGCGGCCGAATATGTGTTTTAACAATAAAGTAATATAAATGAGCGGCAACATGTGTTTCAAGGACTAAAACTAAAAATTAACGGTAAAATGTGTCTTATATGCTATTTTCATAATGTATACAAATCGTTGGACAGAAAATAAACTTAATTTAATATTTAAATGATATAGATAAATGATAATTATCGATATTTACAAATTTGTGATAGAAAAGTCTCATGTCTTCGGTGAGTTTAATTTTGACAGCACAAATTAAAATACTAATGATCAAAATGATACTGAATGTAGCTTGTTTTAAGCATTTTATTTACATTTTTAATAATAACATTTTTAATAGTGACAAATTATACGTCAAATTATGTTTTGGTTTTTATTATTACTGGAATATCATATTCATACTACCCTATTTATCAGACTGGTTTTACATATCAGTAGCATCTGTGTATTACGTGATAATGCCAACAGCCTAATGACAATAAAGTCTTATAATTTTAAAAAAGAATATAGAATAAGATAGCGGTCACCTCCTGGCATACATTTTCCGTGTGTAGAAGAAAGACAAAATATTTCAAAATACGTTTACTATAAATACAAAAAAAATTAAAAGAGGGCGGGAAGTTTCCAAAAGCCAAAATGTACTAAGTTATTAAAAATTATCTTTTTGATTAGTCTTGTAGTATTGTTGTTAATCGTGTTTTATTTTGCAATGTCTATTTTTATACCATGATTTATTTTTAATTTACCTGGTTTATTGACAATCGCAATCGAATGTTGTTAACATGTTAATAATTTCACAAACCAAGCATATTTATAATCAAGTATTTAAATATGAATAACAAAAAACGTTTTACAGCACAACACGTAAAAATTTAAAATATGTCGTGTTGTCCACTTAAATTGTCGTTAAGAATCATTATTTTGTTGTGATGAGTACAAATTCTGTTGTACACGACTTTGTCGTTGCGAATACCTCATTTGTCGTGCTGAGTACATATTCTGTCGTGCGAATATTGCCGACGATGATGTTGTTATGGTGTTGTTTAGTTTAGGGTCGATTTCGTCATCTCCCGATAAGTGTCTGATAGGTTAACCACCACATAAGTAATAGGGTGACCAATGCATAGCTATACAGCACTTTATGGGTAGATGAATAAACCGGCTATTAGGAGTATTAATATACGGGTGTCTCCCTCATCTGTCCATACAGACAAGTACTACAATCTTCGCCCAATGTAGAATACTAGCGCTATAATGAAGTCCCAACTTTAATAATTAAATAAAAGAGCAGAGAGTTTGGATGGAAAATTGCGCACAATAGTCCAGAAATTAAGTCCATCCACTCTCGGTCCATACATTGAAAATTTCCTGAAAATTATGCAAATCCAAAAGCAAGATTTCGTTGCGGAAAACATAAACAGCGGAGCCAACGGAGCGAAGGAGGCGGCGGCGGCGGCGGCAGGAGAGCCGGCGAGGAGATTTCGCAAGGGGGGCCACCGCGGGAAAATTACAGAGAGGAAGAGACAGAGACAGTGGTACTAAAAAGGGGGACGCGCGGAGACGCGCACAGTCTCGGAAGATGAAATAAAACAAGGAGAATGAAATGGCGAGGGTGGATATGAAATGGGGTGGAGTTTACGGGAGCGGAAGTAAAATGGGATGCGAAACGGTGCGGCGGCGACGAGGGGGGCGGCTGGCGTTAGGAAACAGTGGAAAACTCTCCGGCTCGAGAAATGACTGCTGTGTTTTGTATTGTTGCCGTTATATAGGGGATTCTGGATACAAGGGAATATACACTTTTGTTTTCGTAATGTGTTGGAGTCGGTCGCTGTTGGAACCGATTTGGGATTGAGAGGTAGAGGAAAATATGAAAAAAATGGGAACGGCAGCGAAGCAATACCCTCCTCCTAATGATATTAATACCACTCATGTATTTAACGGATTCGATATGTGTATGATCTCGATATGGCCTACAAACTAATTCTAGATGATAAAAGTTTAACTGGTGACATTATTGCGGTTTTGAGGACTATGCTGCAGAATGAATCACATTTGCAATTTACATGATATGCTGGATTGGTTGTTCAAGTGTAATCGAAGAACGTTTTTGTTTCAGATTTATTTTCTACGGAGAAAAGCATAGCGGGAAAACAGTTTTCACTTGTTCGATTTTTTATTGTTGGCCAGGATAGTCACTTTGCTTGGTAATTCTGCGTGTTAGGCACAAGGGTAGTATTTTCAAATTTCTTCAGAAGCTATATTTGCTATAAAATGATAAGATGGAATTATTTTTGGCTGATATACAAAAGGTAAAAGATATAAGAAGCTTTTACTCATTTTCACAAACGTAGATAGGACCTTCATGCTTAACACGGCATAGAGGAAAAACGCATTATAAGATTTAGTTTTTTTTTTTGACGGGATAGTCATGTAGCTTAGAACTATCGTTTTTTGCCTAATTAAGTACTTTGCATTATATAATGCTCGGATATCTAGACTCAGAAGGTAATTAATTATTTTTTTTATTTATTTAATAACTGTATATAAGTTATTCTTGATGTTCAGACAATTGAGTCACGGATTAATTGTATTGATTGAGTTCAAATTTTGCAAAAAAGGTAGTAGGGATATAAAGGAACAACTCGAGATTAGAAACTATTAAATATATAAAGCTAAGTTAAGAAATAAGAACCACCCTAATACTTATGTTAACTAACTCAATGTGTTCGTTTTGTAAACATCTGGTCTTCACATCTACAGTTATTCTGGTTAAACAAATTTGAAAGGAACCCTCTAAATGCCCTCTAAATGGATTGTATTTTTAAATAATTGTACTCAATATTATTCCGAAATTGCTATTATTATTATTATTATTATTATTATTATTATTATTATTGATTTATTTTACGTTTAAATGTGTTTTAAATAGGCGATCAAGGCTTTTTTGAGCATACCTACTTCATAAATTCAATTCATCGTGCCAAATTTTCACATTTTAATAAAAATACGTCATTTGGCGCAACAGTAAAGTTCAAAAGATGTTTCCAGTGTTTTGCATAAGCTATCTGAAAGCTTCTTTATTCTGGAAAGCAGTATTGTAGAGCAGTGGTATTGTAGAGCTTGTCCCACATCTGTTATTACTAAAAGCGTCAAAGTAATCGGAGACAATTTTCGCCGAATATTCCGGTGGCAAAGAATATTATTTGACTTTAGGTTTATTATTCCCGACCGGCTACCGTGGATTCCTATCCGTTCTTTGAACCATTACAGAGATGATAATGCAAAAATTCAGTTTGAGAGGCGAGATTTTCGCTAGGATCGGTTGAAATTTTGCGTGTACCTCGAGAAACGTCAAAAAATTTGTCCGATCAGTCGGTTTTGCTAAGCGACAGTTGTTGACAGTCGCGGCAGAGCGAGGTGCGAGAACCAAATTTAGGTCCGGTGTGAACCGAAAATACGTTCAAACGGATGATAATATATAAAAATACGGTGAGTTAATTAAAAGCGACACGCGACAGGGTCTATTTGTCTACCAAATGTCAATTTTTCAGAAGAAGGGAATCAAACATCAACGCATATTGACATAACATGGACATAACCTGTAAATTTGACGCGCATTGGAATAAACACATTTAGCGTGACAACTATTGAGTGAAAATAGGACTGCAACCGCAGATGAATAATAAAGCGATCCCGTAAATTGAATTTTGCTTATATTAGAAGGAATCAGTAATTGGCAGTACAAAGGATAGGTTAAGTACACCTTTGAGGTTTTTACTTACTACGGCAATTTAAGCGACGATAATACAAATGGAAGGTTATTTTGTCGCAATATCATCGGAAAATCAGTCCAGAAGGTATTTTAGCAATTTTCAACTAATATTTAAGCGAGATTTGACATTTCACTCCATTAGTCGTATATAACTCCAAGCGGCTCCGTGGCTTAGTGGGGAAACTCACTTATCTGCGGCGAAGGTTCAATGCTGGCCGAAGTCTGTTTTTTTTTTAATTAATATTTTTTTAATATTTTACTTAAAGCCTGTTTTATACTAAATATAAACTTTAGGTCTTCTGAGGAAGACATAATTTTCTCTTCAATATTGCCAATTTTTAGTGGTATATGTGATTCATAGAGACAACTTATGAATTAGAATTAGGTGAATTATGGTTTTCTAAGACGATCTACTTATTTCGGCCATCTTTACTTATTGCGCGGGTCAACCTACTTTAGCGGTCTACGAATTCAGCGATCTACCGACTCCAGCGACTGACGAGTCACTAGTTTGTGTGCATACTAATACCGTGATTGTCATTATTACCATTGTAATTAGTTGGCTCTTATAAGATGTTTATGCACCGGAAAATACGTCATGCACTTGTTTCAAGCGTAATTAACTCAAAAACGAAAATAAATAAAATTGCATTAACGAGAAATTAATACGAATAATTGCACGCAAAATAACGCATTACAGATTTAATTTGGATTTATATGACGCCAGAAAACCATGATGACGGCGATGGGCATGCATATAAAATAAAGTAAACAGCGGCGCTGCAATTAATTAAAACTCATTCATAAATTATTAACGCGCGTACGTCGGTGGACGTGTACGTGTGGCGTCCATTGGCCAAAAGTGCCGCCCGACGCAAAACAACATTGCACACAGATAACACTGAATTCGATTTAAATTTTGGAGCAGTCGTGAGTGCAGAAATTACATCCAGGTTCATTAATATCAACTATTATCATTCCCCGTGCGGGTGTGCATGTCCAGGATATTGTGGTTAAACATGATTATGATGTTATGGAAATTGGAATTTGTAATTACCACGTTGTAATCTAATGCCTGTCCTTTATACCTAACTACTGCCTATATAGTCATCTACAACCAGACACAAACCCATCATTCAATCCGATACCAATCGAATTATGTGGCTTAGCTACCTGGCATCACTATTTGTTGTAAAAAACACAATTCTTCTTTATAGCCCCCTTCAATATCATTATTTTAATTGATTTATCTTTGATAGAACTTTTCTGACAATTGACCATTTTGTTCTAAACAGAATGGAATAGCTTGTAATCAACTCACTGATACTCTTAGTAATGTTAATTTTTGGGTACATGAAAAAGACAAACCTCGTTTCTGTAGATCATCTTTCGTAAACTGACTAGTTAATGACGTAGGTGCAGGTGGTAGTCCTAGATGAGGTGTTGTTGGTGCTCCAGGATACCAAGCCCAGCCTGGTGTCTGGCCATTAAACATCCTCAACTTATCGTAAACGGACTCGCTCTGACTTGCCTGTTGTTCCTTCTGGGACGCAAGGTTCCTCAGTACCCTGTTAATCGAAGACACCTGCAACAAAAATAAATCGTTTACCCAAATGCGATGAATTAGTTCTGTTTGGGCAAATAACGATATTGTTTGTGGGAATAAAGTGCGGGCGAACAATGAACGCCAGATGCAATCCTGCAGCCGCAGCGGCCAGCCGTCTGATGCAAGTAGTGCACCCCTCTTGTAACTAGCTTAAAGTTGATCCCTGCACGTTATTATGGTTCATTCTTCTCGGCTAACCATGCGGAAGACAACACCTCGTCATTGTCTGTCAGCGGCATGCGCAACCCTCCCAAAAGTTTCTACAACCCTGACTTGCAACTAATATACTCCTCCGCACTTGATCTAATTTGCTTTGCTTAATTATTTGCAATTCACCCTTACTATATTTACAAAAAAAACACAATAGATTAGCATTCGAATAATGTATGAGCTTATTTCTGTTTCTATTTTCTCCTTTCTAGTTTCTTTTTCTCTTTGTATTGATAACCCATCATCTTATGTCTGCATGCTCGTAAGTGCCTACGTTTGGTGGAATCCAGATAATGCTTATTTTATAAATCGTTAGCAAACGGCGACAGATTTTTTCGTATTGAAGCGAAACAAGAATGCCAAGTCAGATATTATTAGACTATTTTGATTAAAAAAAAAATTGATGATAAAAATGATTATGATGGTGATTAAGGATTGCACCACAATGGTAAATGAGTTTGTTATTTTATTCAAACTTACAAAAATTTATCTGTGTTGTTTGCATTGGAAAAGTTGACAGATCTGATGTTAATTTTTTAACCATGACATTTTTTCTTCTGATGTTTGTTGAACTAGGTGCTTTTGCGTAAGCAATGATTTCTTTAAAACTCATAAACATCAGGAAATTATTAAATGGGCAACACATTAACTGCAAAAAAAATCTACGTTTTCAGATACGTTAACATAAGTTGTATATACTTTTTCAAAACACCTCAAAACGTCTATTTTGATTAAAAATGGATCAAGATAGTGATTAAAAATTGCACGGCAATGATATTTTTTTAACCTTTACCATTTTTCTTATGATGTTTGGCGAAGTATGTGCTTTTGCGTTATTAGTGAATTCTTTAAATCTCATAAACCTCATTAAACTATCAAAAGGTCAATGCATTAAAGGCAATCAAATTTTTGTGTCCAACCTATTTCTACATTTTGAGACACGTTATTATAATTTGTACATACTTGTTTTTCAAAAACACCTCAAAAACGTCTATTTTAATTATAAAATACACACTTCTTGTAAAATTGAATTAATGACCTTCAATTGTAACTAACATATGACGTCATCAACAATTTCTTAAATGTCAACACCATATTTTCTTTACTGACTTGGATACGGCTCATAATAGTCTTAATGGCTGCGAAAAAAATTTATGGTCTTACATCACCAAAGTAAAGACGAAGTAAAGACAATGGAAAATTATAAAACATTGATGATAACTTGGGGGACTTGGGGGACATGGACGTTTTACATGGAATATGAAAAAGCGTTTTGGATAGAATTATCTGCCCTAAATACGAATCCGGACTAAAACTCTTCTTTCGTAAAGTTTTCGAAAAAAGTAAGGCCAAAATGTAAAAAAACGCGAGTACGGTCATTTTTACAAATTTATGGCAGATAAACCCAATGACATACTTATAGCTCAAAAGGATCTCGTAGTAAACCTTAAATTTTGTACTTTTAGCTGAATTTCGGAAAGTTCGTTCGCAAATGTTTTATGGAGCATTTAATGCGATTCTTTAAGTGGTGTACGGGCACTTCCAAGAGACAAAAGTTATGAAGTCTTTTACTCAAAGATTTTCTGATGTAACGTCATATATATATATATCTATCATAATCAGTAAGAAAAATATGAGACTGCCATTTAAACTTAAAAACATTTCAAGTAAAAAGCAATAGAAAGATGGAAATAGAATTTGATATAAATATGTATGGTTTGATAATTACCAATCGTGACAAAAGTAACAAAGTGACAACGGGTCCGACCATATCCGTTTCAGAGATTTTGTTTCCAAACTTTACACGCCCACTGTACATTTTAAGGAAATAATAAAAAAAATCGCGATGTGCTGAAGTTTGTAGGTACAGAGATAAAAATAAATAAGTAATTCTGAAAAATACAAAACAACAATAAAATAATAAATCTCAGAATTTGGGTTTAGCGATACACGTATCGTGATGAAACAAAATGCTTTCTGACCAAGAACCGTTCTTGCAAATAGCTTTTCAAATATATTAATCAGTAAAAATCTATTAACCTAGGCCATTTCCCTGAAATTCAAAATTTGCCCACGACACACTAAGTAGGAATGTTGTGATTTGCAAATCTTCTATTCCAACAATAGTTTAGCTATTACATATTTTAAAATTTAGTATTTTATTACATTGCTTATTTCCCCTAAACTTATCATGCAGTATCAATATTAACTTATTTTTTTTGTTTCTAGCTCTTGACTCGTTGCTTGTACTGTCGATTATTACAATTCTGATTTAGAACATGAGGTAGATAACTAGAATTTCAAAATTATACACGTTGTCGGGAACAGTGATAACACTGATAACACAGCTAAGGAGTAATCGCCTTAAGCGTTATTTTTTATATTTTATTATACAGCCATCCCTTTCTTGGCAATAAGGAATTGATAAAATTAACAGATTGATAACATTAACCGTGATTACAATAAGCGGCGTGCCCAGTATTTGATTGACGACATGGAACTTATTAAGAATTTGTCTACTGCAACTACTGCATGAATATGAATTTGCCCTATGATCTGATCCAATGTTAATCTAGTTATCGTCATACAGAAATCAAGTTCTATTTAAATTAACCGAACTAGTCAATTAGCTTAATGAATGAAATGGTAATGCAAGTCTCTGGGGGGGTGACATTGTAAAGCCACATGTCAGCGACTCTTCGCCCCCATTTGGATCTGTCGTCACATCAGATCCAGAAACTGATATCGGGATTTGTTAAAAAAGGAGATCTGGCAGTGTCACCGGCAAAAATACGCCAACACTAGAAAGAGATGTGACGATAACGTATGGAAAAAGGGGAACTTGTTGTGCATATATACATACGTTACGTAGAAAATTCGAACGTCGGAGGGCCTGACAGAAGGCGAGCGGAATATTACAGTGAATGGGCGCATCTAAGCGTGTTGCTTGTGCGATTCTGGTGCGGTCAGATGTGAAATAGTAGACGCGTAGGGCGAACGGGGGCGACCGGGCCTCCCTCTTTTTTATTATATGGAACCCGGTAATAATAGGAATTTCGCATTAAAGATGAAACGCGAGTAATTGAATTTTCAGGAATTAAATTGTGCTCAATTTTGAAGTCGGCGAACCGCAGAGCGGTGATTTCCCTTTCAGCGGTTAACCGACGATTGGGCCGAAGCGCTCCCTTGAGGGACGACCCCCTCTCGACAATACAACGAAGACAATGCCGTCTTGATGCTAATATTCGGTCACAGCAGCTGAAATGCTCACCGCAATCCCGATTCCAATTGTAAAACGCTGGACAATTTCTTCGGAAATCTCGGCTGCGGAGTATTGGTACATAGTACACGAAATTACACTCAGATCGGTTAAAGATTTCAGTGATTTCTGTTTATGGTGACATTTTTAAGTTAATCGATAAACCATTAACATTTGGTACAAGTACAACGACAAAACTTGAAGACTAAAAATCTTGTAAATCTTGTTGCTATTGCAACTTTAATTATCAATTAATAGAAAGTGGTGGTCAAAAATTCAGCTCTGCATTTTCTCGTTCTTGTGATCTGGCCAATTCAATATTTACTGCTTTAGCATCTAGCCTGTAGCAGTTCAAATTATGAAAAAGTTCCAAAAGTAACCCATAAACTACATTAGCAATTAAACCAGTTAAGTATTTACCTAAAGTACTGTTCTCTTGCATAATTTTATCTGTTTTTAATAAAATAAAACATTTTATCACATCTGCAATTTAATATTATAATATGAAATGTGCTAAAGCAGTTATTAAGGTATCTGTCAGTGGTATCTATCAACTCTACTTGCCAATAAATCATTTTTGTTGCAATCGCCAAAAACCAACACCTTCTTCGTCTTCGTCACGTTCTTCGTCGTTAGGTGTTAGGTAAATACTTGGTTTAATAGTTAATTTAGGTGTAGAAGCACTTATTGTTAGAAAAATCGATTTTTTTATGAAGAAGGCTAGTTATCTCTGCAATGGTTTACTTTAGTACTTGTGTGTACTAGTACTTTTTTGTGCAGAACGAAGCGTAGAATCCAAAAAATTAATTAGATATAGGCTGTTCTATTTAAAAAATAACTTTCTTAGGAAAAACTGTTTGCTATATTTTGTTGCAGATTATGGCCACCCTGTACACAATTTGGATATGGTAGGTAATCACGCTAATAGAATGCTTCTTACTTAATCAAAATCACAGCGTGCGCAATAAAATTAAAAATAGGTATTGAGATATACTGCTTTTCTTAGACTGCTGTTTTTATAAAGTTTAGGGTAGGTAAAGTTATATTTCATTTTCGTCAAATTTTGCGAGGAATTTATAATTGTGCCGAATATATAGGTATATATAGAGTTCCATTTAAAAAAAAAACATAAATTTGGGTTGGTTCTACCTTATGGAACATCCTGTATACACGCTAATAATTATAAAATGTGCGCCTCGGTTTTCTGTATATATGAGTGCAATCAGTTTTAAAATATCTTCATTAACAGAGGTACAATCTTTCGATATCGCACTGTTGAGACAGCCTGTATAGTAAGAATACTGTATCAATCAATCAGTACCATATCACTCAAAACTTAAAATTTTGCAGTCAAAATTGTTAATAAAGTTTTGCTAAATTACCGTCAATTTATCTAGATTGTAGACTTCTGCGGTCTGAGTCAATGATATATTGATTTTCGGGTGGAAACCGCGTTGAGGACTTTGATGCAGTCGACGTTTCGCGCTCTGTTGCAAGAGGCGTCTTCAGGACTAAGTTATCAAATCAACTTTCTTTTAACTTACAGTTTCTTACAGATACAGGGTGAGAGCTATTTAAATCAGCGGATATACATGTCTTCAATGATGTGAAATAAAGAAAAAGTGTTAGACAAAACTAATTTAGTTATGAAAGAGGTATTCTATTTTCCCACACGACATATTAAAATTGGTTCCAGGTCACCTACTATAGAAGGTTACTTTTTCATGAAACCATGGCCATCTGTTGATTTTATTATTCCAAAATCCATTTATTTTCGACACAAAAATTGATTTATTTATTCAGTTATCTTAGATTGGGTTTTAACTCCCCCTGTTGTCATGATCTAGATTATATTAGAGCTAGGATATGTGTGGTCGATTACAACAACATATAAAAACAAAATTGGTCACTAATCGCGATTAGGCGTCATATTATTCCCTTTGTGACTTTACCACGGCTCCTCCACCAAACCATAACATGTAGGTTTGAGACAATAATATTCGATCAAATGATGAATAAATGAATTTGAGGTGATATACCTGCTTGTTTTTAACTCTTTTGTGTTGTTGATTCGTAGAATATATGGAATTCGATACTTTTTCTAGTTCCAGGTTACGTTGAAATACTAAAAAAGATACACCAAATCTTTGTGTTAAGCCTACACAAATAAAACTAAACATATTGTTGGATGACGTTTTTATGCCCCCATTTGCGGTCCCGCGATCCTGCTTTCATCTGCTACCTACGTATGGATTGTTTGTCAGGAATACGTACAGCGGTGGCAGTAAACAAAATCAGGTGAACAACGTCGGAGGGATGGAAAACGCGTCGCGGTGCTTGTCTGCCGGCATGTGAGGGTTGCGGTCGCCTAGGCAACCGTTTCAGAGGGGTGTGCTGGAACGCAGCCGAGGGGATTATAAAAATAGATAGAGATTACAGAAAATGGTGGACTTGCGTCTAGAGAGAGAGAATTGCCGGAGCAACGGCATCCCGACGTAAACGCTAAAGAGAGACGAACGAATATTTACCGTATTGGCGTATTTTTGCGCTCTTTTGAGATCCGAACGCCGCCGCTCATCGTCTCTTCGGATATCATCAGTACCTAGTTCAAAATGGTAGAGTATTTTGAATTATCATTAGTCTACAGTACAGGAGATTTACATGAAATTCAGGTGAAGGTACAAAATGTAAATACCTGACTATAAAATCCTTTTGAGGTATCTATAGGTCATTGGGTTCAGCTGCCATAAAGTTCTAAAGATTGCATTGCTATAATCGCGCTTTTCGCCGTTTTGGCCTCACGTTTATCGAAATCGACACGCGAGAAGTGTTTTTTAGTCCGGATTCGTATTCAGGGGAAAAATTCTATCAAAAATGCATTTTCATGTTTACCAATGTTCAATTTTTGAGTTGTCTTTTATGGACAACTCATATTTTGCATAAACAAAGCGTAGATTTTTATAATAACGGATTTAATTAAATAACCTAAAACAAACTACTTGAAACTATCCTTCATTTTTACAGGGAATATAGGAAGATAAGTATGTTCATTTTTGGAACCGCAAGGCGTTTTTATACTTTTATTTATATTAATCATGAATATGTTTAATTGACGGATTATGTTAAAAAAACATTTGATCTATTGACAAGCGGTGTAAAAATCTGACTTTTTTTAAATGTATCAAAATTTAAAATTATGAGAAAAGCAAACATTATTATTTTTAAGCAACAGTAATCTTGGTAGATGAACCAGACCTCGAACCCTGATTTAACAATATACAAACTTACATAGTAACGTCTCCTATTAACATTATGAGTAGAAAATTTAATTTTATTTGTAATGCGACGTTAATTTTTACTTTATCATACGCAGTATAATAAAGTATTGTAAGCGTGCCGAAAAAAAAAATGCGCTTTTAGCGGAAATAGGTCTTTTTGTGTCTCCTGAACATTTTTGACCAAGGTACAAAAGAATGTCTGTGTGTGTGTGTGATTTTTGTGGAGACGATTCCGGAGAAACTACTAAAGGTATCGGGCCGAAAGTTCATATTTAGAAGTTTTATGACTAAACTTAGAGCTGAAAAGATTTTGGTTCAAAAGGGTCCAAAGGAACTGGGTATTTACTCTTAGCATTTTGCAACGATTTTGCAAATGAGCCGCCATTTCTGTAATTTCGTCAGAATAGATAAATAATAAATTAACGTAGAGGAAATTTTGTATAATTTATGTCTATAACATTTTTTGGTAAAATTAATAGTTTAGCTGCAGGAGCAAATTCTATTTGATCGAAATCGTGTCTGCATTAATAGTAGGTAGCCAGAATATTTTGAAACTTTTGACAGTATTCAGAACGTTAGCGCTTGCGAAATGTCAAGTCAACACGCAAATGCATGGAGAATGCGATGAGGAGGAGAAATACGCGCGCACGTACGCTATGTGAAGTAATATTGGAACAACTTGGTGTTCACAAAGTCAATGTGTATTTCAAGTGCGGATAGCAACGTTGTTATATTTTCGCGAATAAATGCAAGAAAGATTGTAAGACGGTATGTTAACCTTAAAACTTATTTGGAATATGCAGCATAATTCTTTATGATCTATTGTAGTTAGCACTGAAGACGTGGTAATACCAGAAAATATAGTATGCTAGAAGCCAATATAATATACTAATCATCAGAATCAATAAACTTTTTACTTTATCATACGTAGTAGGACAAAGTATAGTAACCGTGGCGAAAATTTGTTTTTAGTCTTTAGCAGAAATATGTCGTATTGGGTTCCCTAAACATTTTTGAGCCGCTATACGTGGAATTTCGTCGAAATGGTTAAATAGTAAATGAATGTAGAGGAAATTCTGAATAATTTATGACTGACATTTTTTGGTAAAATAAATAGTTTAGCCGCATGAGCAAATTCTATTTCATCGAGATCGCTCGTACTGCATTAAAACACTATAGTTTTAAAACTAGTTAGCCAGGATTTGTCAGATATTGTGATTCTAATGACAGTAGCTAATGTCAAATGCTGATGTTTTGACATTATATACTGTAAATCTAATCAAAATATCTGTCTAGTTGTAGTAGTTTTATTTTAATGCAGGCATGGCCGATCTCGATCAAATAGAATCTCATGCAGCTAAACTATTAATGAAATAAAGACAAATTAATCCCAAAAGGTTAACGCCTTCTGTGGTAATCAGACGGCAAAAGAATTGTTTACAAATATAGCCACACAAGAATTACATGATAATTAATTAATTACATACTCAGCGTATGCAAGAATGACATACCTACCATATTTAATAATATTTAATACGTCACCCGTCTAATAGTTTTTGACTGTGATTTGGAACGTTTAAGCCAGGCGTGCGGAGCGTGGTACTCTTGTATTCCGCCTAGAGGGCGTCGCGAGCTCGCCGTCTGTTTGTGTAACATGTCGCATGTCAACGCTCCGCAAACTCTATTAGTGACAAGATCTCCTAATGTTTACATTGTAGCGTTTTACCGTGCTCAGGTAACGGATGCACCCATGCTCGAGACGCCCGCGCCATCTACCCGCTGCATACACACATATATTCGCGCTAACGATCCTGTTAACAATAAGTACATTTAATGTTATTACTTATAACAAACCGCGGCCGCCCACTTAATCATATCCAATTACTAATCTCGCGTCGGCGTATATCGTATGTCAAAACGCGCCGACTGACTGCTGGTAAAGGGTTCAGACACGGCGTAAAGATAATCTTTAGATGTCACGCGATTTGGTTTATGCGAAAGAAATTGAAGGGCTTTCACATGAGATACAAGTGAGGGCAATTCACATAAATAGACCCCAGGCTCCGATACTATCACCGCGATGGGTCAAACAATTCGGACGCAATCGAACGTGAAGAGGAAATGCCACTATAAGGAGGAAAACGTCTGTAAATGTACCATTCCGACGCCCCCCCATAGATACCGAACAAAACGTTCGTTTCAACGGAACAAAATTGAAACTACGCAGTAAAATTTATTTATTTCTAGTATTAATTTGTACTGGGATTTGCGTCGACGCCGGTAGAGGGTTGAAGTGGGAGGTGATGGGGAATCTTTGGGGCGGCCAAGGATGCCTTAATAAATCACAAAATAAAGGATATAATGCGCTTGCGTGTACGGTCCATCGATTCCGCGATACGCATTGCGTAAAAGCAGCCCTAAAACCCCCTTGTCTGCGCCTTATGTACAAACTAGAGCGGCTCAGGCAGGAGAGAAGATAGCAGATTAAAAAGAGGGATGCGTCCGCAAGGGGGAAAGTAAAATGGCGACCCTTCCGGTTCTCGCATTGGGCAGATGTTCTCATTTGTTTTTATGATAATGGGAGGACGCGTTCTCAAACTAGGCGTACTCAACATTGCTACACTTTCTCATATCCAGGTGGTGCTTAAATTTGAATACTTACGCTGGGAATGTTGTCGTTGTTGCAGACCCCCTCTGACAGCAATCGATCGCGGATCTCCCAGGCGAAAATCGACGGGCATTCCCTTTTGAATTCGGCAATTTTGTTGACGACAGGTTGAGTCGCTACACGGGGTTTAGAGCCACCGATAGCCCTCGGCTTGATCGAACCAGTTTCGTAGTACCTTGAAGGGAGAAGACGTCTTCAATTTCGCATAATATTGCCAATAAAAATCAAGCTCACCTCCCCAAAATTTTTGACACGCATCCATTCGATACTTGCAATATTCTAGAGATATCGCAAGGCCTTGCACCCGAATGCGCTAATTCTACGATTTTCTGTCTCGTGGAGTCAGGAAGTGGACGCCCGTTGACATACACACCACCGAGCTGATTGATTCCGCTGTGGCCCGCAGCGGAACATCCGAATATTGTATTTTGACCCATCGATGAATGGTGCATGAGGTCTTCTTCTGGAATCAAACAACAATCCGAGGTAAGAAAAAAAGTGTGGAATTTATTTACTACTTTCTATTCTTAAGGCGTAACCTCAAAAAAACAGTTTAAGAACTGTGGAGAGCTTCTACCCCTATTCAATCACGGCAACCTTTTTCAAATTGTATTAAATCGGCATAAAACATACTTGAACTAATTCCTATAATAACGTTGCAACTGTAGTTCTATAGCCCCAAGTGCTCGAGAGCGGTTCGTTCACTCAGCATAAGAGGATGGAGAGATAAAAGGGGTCTAAGTGCGTTATAATCCTATGGTACATTAGTTACTATGGAGTATGGCTTCACCCGACTATATTGGCTCTTAGTAAAGGGTGGACGCCGTTATTGCAACTAAATTACAAAGTCAATAATTTAGCTCTAGCGAAATTGCGATTGCGTTAGTCTGATGTAGGTGTTGGCCTTTACATTTGTAGGCCTTTACAACTTTATTCATTTAATTTCTTACATACCTTAAATATTATTAATATTAACAATATATTAACACTTGGATCTCAAGAAAATATATTTTTCTACTTTGCATTCACAATTCACACATTGTAACACTGTTTTCGATGTTACAATTAACAAATTGTAACATCGTTTTTAGTAACTTTTTTCTAAGATTGGTACCTACACATTGATATCAAATGCCATATGTCAAACGTACAACACAACCACTGCCACACTGCAATATTCTATACATATTTAAACATGCGTGTAGCCTGCGATAGTATGGCCAAAGAGAGCCCCAATTCTCTTAGTTTTGCTGTGTTCATCAAAATACGCCAGCTTTACGTTTTCGGTGTTTTGCGACTCTGGTAAGTAATTGTCATCATTCTTTACAACTAAACATCAAATCTCCTTTTCAGATATAATTCAAGGACCACATTTACTTAAATAAGGTATTAGGTGAAGATCAAAATTACATAGTAGGGCTAAAATTGTTGCCTCAAGCTCCATTATGATCATAGTTGCGACCTCGCTGATTATTTATTAAAACTTGTAGGCTAAAGTAGAGTAAAATTATTCACAATTAGATTTTGTAATGGTTTTATCCCATCCTTACGAAGTTGACAGTTACCATAGTACTGAGACGTGGTACCCGAAAAATACTCTAGATTCTAATTTAGCGCAATATAGTAACCACAATTTCTAAATTTATATAAAGTTAAAGACTCAAAGTAGAAAAAATAGTATATTACACTCGTGTTATAAGACGTAGTGGCGCACTCGTTCCATTTGGGCATTCCTCGCTACGCTCGTCGTACCCAAAACAACTCGTGCGCCAGTTTTACGTCTTATAAAACTTTTATAATAATATACTATTTGATTTTATTGTTGTAAATAGATGATGTTTTGTTTGTTGAAGTAATATTTTATTTAAACAAACGTAAAATATGTGCATCAAGAATGCTATAATCTTGGCATGGTTTTTTGTTGGTTTAAACCACAAACCGAGTTTAGATATACAATATCCTTGAATCTAAACCTGGTGTGTGGCTTAATCTGGCATTAAAAACTCCAGTAATGAATCCACATACTGGAAAGCCGAGGATAGAGGTAAGCATGGCGTTCAAAGGTGACGACGCGCTCAGCTTAGAAAAAAAGGGCCCTAACCTGTGACGCTATCCTATAAAATCCTGAATAGCTATTTCACAAATTTGTTTCCCCATTACAGCTAATCAAATTGGTAGAACAATTGTCATATAGTCGCGACATATAGTCCTTATATTGGCGTTCTGTGCACCGCCGCCTTCTGATCTCACGGAACACCTATACCTAATAGGGCAACATATCAGAATAGGCTGTGAGATAGCTTAAATCGGACGGGATTCCCAAAGGAGGCAGCGCAAGGGACGTACTTGTGGTATATGCTCAGTGACTTAGTTACCCTCTTCTATTTATTATTATACAGGGCAACAAATCTGACAGGTCAGTCAGATCGCGGTATTTGGAATACATATATAAAATATATTCTTTTCTTCGATCGTACGTAAGTTAAAACCAAAAACAAACTAGTTGGGTAGGACGATCATAGGAATGATCCAAATGGGATGTCCAACAATTTCATATTAGTTTTAAGTTTTAAAATGTTTATACCCAGAATTCTCCAAATTGTTTTGCTGAAATCTCAAACTGCTATCTCTACTAACTTAGTTGTAAGTAAATCGTTGTGTTTTTATTGCTCTTCGTACTTTAGTTGCAGTTAACAAAGAGTTATTCATTTGATTTTCCTGTGATTCTCCTAAGTTGTTCTTGGGTTCATTTTAGAGAAAAAAATTCACATGAACATATGTCCTAAAAGTCTTAACTTTTGAACTACAGGGTGCTAAAGTTCTAGATCTCTAGATATTTTTGTCAAACGTAGTACGCATCTTCTATGCATCAGAAGACATTTTCTACTGTACAAAATATTTTTTTATTCTTGCCTGTGGCGTTCGTGAGGTGTTTGCACTGAATCATTTCAAAGAGAAAAGTGATCCGCCACTGGTTTTTGTTAAAGCAAAAACTATTTTTGAAATCCTCATTCTTCATTCCAAATCTAGTGTCTTGATATTTTAGTTTATCGTACCGTTTTCGCATAAAAAATAAAATTCATTCATATGCATCTCTAAACCTCTTACGGAGAAAAACAATTTGAATTTAATTATTAATTTCATTTAATTTTGTTGCATGGAAGATGGGTACTACGTTTTACAAAAATATCTAGAGTCGTACCAAAGTAATAACAAAAAAAATATATTTTTTCTTCAAACTTTAGCACACTGTAGTTCAAAAGTTACGACCTTTAGGACATATGTTCATATGATTTTTTTCCCTCAAAATGGACCCAAGAATAACCTCCTTAAATATTAGCATGTTATTAAGAAACACCCTGTACATATGCGAAAATACTAATCGTAAGACCCGCTTTTAGTCGGTAAATATAACAATATAGCCTTTTATTGGAGCACATGCGTTAGGTCGGTTTCTTCATTCCCGGTCACAAACATTAACATACTCAATTCGCACTGGTTATTTATCATTTTGTCTTTTTATGTATGTTATAGTTACATGTTTGTTGTTACAACTAGAAGTTTCTGTAAGTTTCTGCAAATTTCTGTAGTGTAAACGGTTATCAAATGGATATGATTAAAATGTGTTTGTAGAATTTACTCACATTTACTGTGGTAGAGTATATTGACTTTGTCACAACTTTTGTAACTCCCATAAGGAAGCGTGGCAGGTATAGACTTGTATATCTTTTATTATTAAAAACCCGATCGATTTAGCTATGTCCGTCTGTCTGTCCGCGTGTCCGTCTGTCTGTCCGTGTGACCGTCTGTCTGTGTACACGATAACTGCCGTAATTTTAGAGCAATTGATCAGAAATTTGGTATACAGGCTTATCTCTGAAAAAGAAACGACAACTTCTTGAATGGACAAAATCGGTTAACTCCTTTATTTGGTATGTGATAATTTTGCTCACGAATTTGACAGTAATGCAATAACACGAAACCGAGTTGTATAATGAAATTTTCTCTACATAGCTGTGAAGTTCATGGTTTAACCTCCCATTTCAGCCTACTTAGATAATTCTATTACTTCATATATTTTTTATTAGTTTAACTCAGAAATAATAAAAATGATTTGTAAGTTTAAGTATAAGCTACGAAGCAACCAATCTATCTGCAGAGGTAAGTATAGCCTTAATTTCAAATGCAAAAACAAGGATTATCCGTTTGTTTTAGTCTATATAGAAAATTGTACCACGTTGTATAACTTTTAAAGGTATCTGCTAAACTGTTTTTTAGACTTTTAAATGTCGTCTTTACTTCTTAACTTATTCGGGCTGGGAAGTTTGAGTTTGACACATAAATAAAACAAAAAGTAAGTCGCTTAATGTATCCAGAAAAAACAAACCACCAAAACCAAAAATATCCCTGTAAGCGTAAGGTTCCCCGACAAGTATATGACCAGAAAATGTGGAATTCTCTCATTTTTAGAATAAAACTGCACTCTGAAATATACTAAAACCCCAGATGTGTCCAATAAAAATTAAAACGTTGACCTGTACCACATTGGGACGGTATTAAATTACGGTAGATGGAGCAGCGTTGTTTCTTGTCATTGGCGAAATTGACGCCACCTAGCGAGTAGCGAGTCCTTTGTTGGCGCGCGCTCATTTCGACACTGCGCTTCTCAGTTCCACCACCACCTCGGGCGGCGCTCAAATTGCATTAGCCTTAACATTACACGGAGAATTGAAAACGTACCGAGACGTGAAAGGCTCGCGTGGTTGGGGGCGAAGGGGAAAGTGGTTCGCGCCTAGAAAAATTAACTCGGTGAAGTTTTTACGATAAAATTCCACACAGGGCGCAAAATTAAAGGGTGCGGACTTATTGCGGGAGAATACCATCGATATTAACACCCCCCTGCCGGTCTTGTATGAAACCCCTACCAGACCTTCCCCCAAATAGGCACGTTCCATGCATTCTGCGGTCTTTAATCAAGCTGCAATTATGACGAGAGTCTTTTTTTATTGGACCGCGCCAGTTGTAATGATTGGGGTCTTACTCGAAGGCACACGTCGTAATCACAAATACTTCGTTTGCATGACATTTATTTGTAGGTTTGACACTTCAATCTTCCAACTTAAGAGGCATATTTAGTCGCAGTGTTGGTATTTTGAAATGAAGATATAGAAGTTTGGAATGTTATTGATGCTTTATGCTTAATGATCCTTCGTATTACAATAGGAAATGTATAAGCTTCATAATTAGTAGGGCATTTTATAAACCTTGCTTGTTAGATTCCACTGTGCAAGAAATTGCAACATTTGTTCTTTTTCTTATTTAAGGTGGTATATCATTGGTCTATGGCCACTGATCACCACAAAGCAAACAGTTTGTTTCTATGATGACTGGTTTCAATTACATTTGATATAGAAGTTGTAATTCGAAACAATAAAATGTTCGTGACCGACGCTATTTAAAACAATTTTATTGAATATACAGTGCACGCCGCTTATTGTAATCACGGTTATTGTTATCAATCGGTTATTTTTACCACTTTTGCCAAAAACGGACCGGTCGTATATTACCACATAGGAAAAACACCGCTTATTGGAATCATCACAACGGACTATGTTATCACTTTTTCTTACGTCGGTTCTTCCGTTGAGCAACGAATAAAATAACAAACGCGCGACGCAGAACCGAGGTGGTAAAATCAAATAAGCTGTGTTCGTTGTTGTGAATCGAGCGATCATTCGTTTTGGCTCGTCAGCATATGCGCCGTAACTACCGCGGAGCGTCCTACAGAAAATGAAGTAAAGCATCAGTATTAACTTTATTTTATGAATAATATGTATGTAGTATTAACTTTCTAAATAAAGATTTTTTTTCGAATTCTGTTTTTCTATACGGCTATTATTATCAGTCGGTTATTGTTATCAAAAACTCCGAGTCCGGATGTGATCACATTGAGCGGCGTGCACTGTATTAGTAAAAGCCATATACTGTATTTATTTTTGTATTCGACCTTCAATTTTATTGGACATATGACGTAATCAACATTTTTTTATATCAACCTTTATATCAACAAAACTTCATAAACTCATAAAAAATGTATGGTCTTAGAGCAGGCATTTTTTTAACTAAGAGTAATTGCAAATTATGGAACATAGATTTTGAGAATGAATGATGACAAGATGCTCTTTAAAAAAGACTAATTATTTTTCGCTGCTTACAAATTCAAGCTCGGAAGTTTTCCATCAAGGTTTTCTCGTTGAAATGCTACCACCCTACTCTGCTCGGATTTTGACATCTTTATCCATACCGCTATGTGCTTTTAATTGTACTGCAGTCGATTTTGTAACTACAAACTGAAGATCCCTGAAGATCACTTAACATTCCATTGACTAGTTTGTGTGTTGTTGCCAAATCATTGTAATTTTTACTGGCATACTACTGTTCGTCGTATTAAAGTGGCGTTTAAAAAGCAAATGCAATAGTAATTTTTAACCGCTTTAATGTTTGAGCAATTCCAATTTCAAAACCAAAAAATGGTAGTTTAATAGGAGTTTTGTGGATAAATATGCAGAATTCCTGATAAACACAAATTTTAAAGGTTGCTTCAGGCCCATTTTAATTTTTCTGTGATATTTGATTCAGCCGCGATAATGTATAACAAAGTCACGTTCATACACTTTTTTTCTAAAAAACTAGCCCGTTTTTATATTCAACGCATAAAATCTATCGACTTCTTCTAGAAAAAAAAAATGTATGTTACCATTAAGACAATTAACGAGCAAGAGGTTGTTATTTAAAAAAAGTGTCGATGACGTCATAAGTTAAAACAATTGGTCGGAAGTTGAATTAGTTACAAAAATAAAAATTGATTAGTGTAGGCTTTTTAAAATATTGAACAGTGACAGTAGTAATTAAATTCATTAAAGCTGAAAATTTTCTCAACATTTTTTTTGTTGTTGCTGTACAATGTTAAATGTAGGTTTTTACTGCTAAACACCTGCAGATATTTGTTGGGTGAATAGTCGTTTTCAATAGAATTTCTCGTGCTGAATATATTTAATCGGGCTAATAATTTTGGCTAAACGTCGGTATTAAAAACAAATGAGATAACAAATTTATACTTTCTGCTGTATGTAGGTATTTTGCAAGTGTAGGTATAGAAAATGAGTTAAAGGGAAAGCCTAATCTTCTTTTCCGTGATTTTGCTATGTAAGTATATAAAACAAGCAGAGTGTGTCACTTTTCTAATCGAGACATTTGTTTGTCGTGAAATTTGAAATATGTAATTTCGTATAATGTTTTCCAGTATTCACGACGCTACAAGAAGTCGCCGTATGTGCAAAGTTTTGTGAATAAAGGTGAAGACATTTTTATGAGAGCTCTGGTAAAACTCAAAGGTTGCTAAAAAGCTATTCTGAAGCTTCCGCTATACTTTCGCAAAAATACCGGAAAAAAATCATTATATACCGAGGAAAAATATCTAGTCGTTAATAAAAACAAAGATTTTATAGAATAATTTAAAAAAAGTTTAGACGCACTGTAAACAGAATGTGAACTTTTTACTTTATCATACGCAGTATGGTAAAGTATTGTAATCGTGCCGAAAAAAAAATTGGGATTTTAGCGGAAATAGGTCTTTTTGGGTCCCCTGAACATTTTTGACCAAGGTCCAAAAAAATGTCTGTGTGTGTGTGTGTGTGTGTGTGTGTGTGTGTGTGTGTGTGTGTATGTGTGTGTGTGTGTATGTGTGTACCCGATTTTTGTGACGACGGTTCCGGAGAAACTACTAAAGGTATCGGGACGAAAGTTCATATTTAGAAGTTTCATGATTAAACTTAGAGCTGAAAAGCTTTTGGTTCAAAAGGGTGCAAAGGAACTGGCAATTTACTCTTAGCATTTTTCAACGATTTTGCAAATGAACCGTCATTTTTGTAATTTGGTCAAAATAGATAAATAATAAATTAAAGTAGACGAAATTTGGTATAATTTATGTCTATAACATTTTTTGGTAAAATTAATAGTTTAGCTTCAAGAGCAAATTCTATTTGATCGAGATCGGTCGCATCTGCATTGATATGAAAGTACATAGTAGACTGGATTTGACAAATATTTTTTCGTTCTGTCACCACAGAAATGTCTAGGGCTGTCACACTCGGCAACCGCTGATTTCATCAGAGTGCGGCAAAGTACAAAATTCAAATAAAATAAGATCACCAATTTTATTGTTTGTTGATAAGAAATATCAACCCGTTGCTTCATCTAATTGTAAAAACGATAAATTGAGAAAATTGTAAATAAAGTATAGCGACGAGTGTAGTTATATTTTAGTATGTTGGTACGGATGTGACATCTACAGTGTCATGAACGAATATAAATCTGTCAGAATTTGAATTAGCTTTTCAAACTTGACGTTTCGTAGAAGTGGTATCAAACTAACATTTCCTGTACAGAAATATAACCATTTTTGATTTTTTTAAATGCGTGTTTGTCAAAAACCAACACAAAAAACGTTGATGTCACTCCTGCCGAAAACAACATAGCGCGACTCGCTCACATGCGACGGCGACGCTCCGCCATCCGTGACGCGCCGCATCACCACTCGTCGCGCTATTCCGTACTTTCGGCACTTGTGAGATAAATAACTATTATTCTGACAGTAGGTAGTGTCAAATGCTGATGCTTTGACAATACCTACTATTGATACTATTGACTATCAAAATATCTGTCAAATCCTGGCTAACTAGTTTAATTTTAATGCAGACACCATTTATCTCAATCAAATAGATTCTCATGCAGTTAAACTATTAATTTTATATATAGTATGATAAAGTCATGTGTCTGGCCACATCAGATTTTTTTACTATATTGGTGGTACCTTATTTGGTGTCCAAAATTTCTATAATAAGCTATTTTTTATTGTTTAGAAAAAAACGCTCAGACAAAGTGTACACAATCTTATACGTTCAAAAATAAAAAAAATATATAAAAAAATACAAACAAATATGTATACCTACATAATGTTTTATAGAAATGGAAGCTCTGACGCGAAACTCGTTATCTTCATAATTTTCACAATTTGAATACATTGGTATTTCGAAATCTTAGACGCTTTGTATAATGGCTAGGCATTAGGGCTTCCAATCCCGGGATCCCGACAAACAATGATTTTTTTTCGGGATCCCGGGATTATAAATCCGAAGCTCGGGATCCTAAAAAAGTTCAATCTCAATTGTTTTATTTTTTTTGTTAATTGGCGAAATGTGGGCATTGATTGACCCACAATAAATGAACATCAGTCATGGACATCAGTCATGGACATCAGTCCATAGCAGCACTCTTTCTGATTAAATTAAGTATCAAGCATAAAATGTTCGTTTACAGCAACATGTTGCTATAATAGGAAGAACAGATTTAGCAAGAACTAGATATAATTCAATATGGAGACAAATATGAACCTTTTGAATTTGGCTGAAGTTCTTTTTAGTTACTATACCCTGAACCAAAAATATAGGCTGTACTTAAAACAGCAAACTAAAACATAAACGTAAAAATAAAAACATTTGTGGCGGATTTCTTTAACTGGATGTACTAAAAAATATAAAATTAGAAAATAGGTAATAAAATACAGGAAAAACGTTCATTCCAGTTTAAGGATTTTACCGTAAAGTAAAAATGTTATATTTTGGTACGAAGCACCTCGAGTTTGTGATGAGCTGTGACAGCGGTAATTTGGACTTTTTAACATTTCTTCATCGCACAATTATCACTTTTTCGCTTTGTTAGTGGAACAGTTTTGTCAAAATGTGCACTTAGATCAAATAATCTATAATGTGGGTTGGGCTATTTGAACTGTATTTGAGAAATCCGAAAGACGTAGATACAAGTAATATTATTTTTTTCACGACAAGAAATTGAATATTTAATCATCTAAGAAGTAGCACCGAATATTTCATCAATTTTGAACAATAAATAACATATGAATTCTAAAGTTGTCCAATTTTATCTTAAAGAAGAAAACAAAAATTCGGGAAAATGTTTTATTGGCATCAAAAAGAACAATTATTAATTTGGTTTGATCAAATGATTTCTTTTGCCGTGCTATTCTTCAAACATTTTACAATAATGCAAAATGGTTAAGCAAATTTAAAATGTAAGAGCAAGTTATTATCTAATAGAGTATAAATTTTGTATATTATTGATGCCAATACGCACACTTTGACACCTTCTTCCTTTTAAACCATCAATTTTGGTTTTCTACTTTTAGGGTAAAATGTGAAGACGCTGATCAAGGTTCGGGGTAAAAGATATATCTAATAAAGTATATTTTAGGCGCTTCTTACTGACTGGATTTGGTAACTTTTGTCATCACAGGCGTTTTGACCCGGCAATTTTCGCTTTTTTCATGAATCCCGGGGATTACAACTGTAGTCTAATGTTAAGAAGATGACATTCTTACCATCCGGTATTTTATAATGCCTACCTAATACTTACTGGCGATTTAGAGAAAAATTATTTTAGTCAAACTACATTTTAGATTTTCTACCTGTCATAGTGACTTTATTTAATTTCTTTTATAATGCAATATATGGGATTATTTGTATTCAACTTAGATATATGTAATTCCTTAAAAATTTTATTGAATACTCAATCAGGAAAAAGTTTAGTAACTTTGTTACTTATTAATTAATGTATTTACTTTTTATTATTAAGGGGTTTATATGTGCACTTTCTCCGTTTCTGAATTAATTGATATATGTAGGTATTTTCTTTATTGATTGCTTTGAATTAATAACGGTTGCTTTAAGCTCAGTGATCCTTTCGGTGTTTGTACCTCTTTGTTCAGATGTACGTAGGAGAACCGAAACCTATATGACACTATTGTGAAAACAAAGTATCGCTTTGGTTTCTAATATATTAAGAAGCTATAGACACCACCATTTGCACAAGGATTTCCGGCGAAATTTTGAAGTACAATGTACACTTTATGGTTTGCATCTTTATAGTTTTTCCGGCATTAGTTCACATGATATGATGAATATTAATTCAAAATGTAGCCAGTTTGGAGCAAATAAATTAAATAATTGAATTAATTGTAACTAATTCTTTGAAAATAAAACATTACCTTTATGGGGCATTTTCCAGAAGGCCTCAGCACACGATGATTCCCGTAATGAAAGCGTCTTGGCTGCTGTTAGTACCGGTGAAAACCCGCCTGATGACGGGATAGGTCCAGAGGTGGCTCCCAGCCTGACCCTCTGGTTAATACACTGAAACAAAAACAAAATAGGAATAATACTTAATCGGGAAGCAACGAGATCAATTAGATACCGACTAAACAATGAGCAAATAAACCGTTTCACCAAATAACTAACGAGGCGACAGTAGAATCGTTACCTACACCGATACACTATTGAATTGATTGTTAAATAAATAGTTTGTACGTTCTGTATTGGGGAGATAAATATGTTGCGAAGTCATCGCGTTCGGTTCTCTCTTCCTTTCGGCGGGCAGACGTTACAGATAGCAAATGTTTAGATGTTCGATTGTCGGGCGTTCAGTTGTTTCGGATCGCTCAATAGCAATCAGAGACAATGGTGTACCGGTGGACGCTTTGAATTTGTCTTCATTTGCTGACGTTTTCCGACCTCCCGCCTAAAACAATGGGTAGAAAGTTGTCACGGATATACCGATTGTTTATCTGGTGGCATTAATCATTCCCAATGGAAAAAGAAGATCGCCGACGCTATCGTGATTTAACGACGTACAAATTATTGACCATCAAACGTTTATAACGTATCTTGATAATTTCGTGGCCCAGTAAGTAACTAGTTTTGATATACCTACTCGAATGCAAATTATTTGTTAATAGGTGAAAACATTTTCACTCTTTTTTCGGCTTTTTAAATACCTAAGATATAGGAGACTGTATTGAATTGTGTATAGAAAGATCATAGTAGAAAAGCGTTTGATAAGAGAAAGAGGTAAATATAAGAGAAATGATCCCGTATGATAAGAATGAATATGGCGTGACTGAGTGTCTTTACAGACTATATTCTATTTTTTCGCAGAATGTGAAACGTATATTTTATAAAGTATACTTTATACACGATGTCATCTATGTATATAAGGTTGTCCTTATATTTCAACTTTGTTTGAACAGGACGCTCTCAATTGGTTCATTTACATCCATATTAAATTCCTGTGAAATTTGGGATCGATGAATAAATATTAACACGTTCTCCAATGCGCTTAAAATCGAGAATAAGTGTAATTTATTAAAATTAAAAAAAATAATAATAATCTCTGTATTTGATTTTACTGCAATAAGTATACATACCACAGTTATTAACCCCATAGAAAAACATTAATCAATTATCTTTTGAGTCTTAATATCAGAGCAGTTGTACATAATTGGTCAAAAATACAATAATCTAAGCTACTTGACTATTCTGACCAATAATGAACAAAATATAACAAGTGATAACTGTTTCTGGTATGCCTTTTTTCGTAGAATCTGAATCTGAAAGCAGAAATTTTGGTTGAACCTGGTTATTAAGAAAATCAGTACTTAAAAACACCCCGGAGAAGTTAGCCATAAAAGATAGCCACAATTTTCTTTTTCGAATTTTGTTATATCAAACTGTTAGGGGTGTTCAAGTGCTATACGCCAGAGTTTTGCTCCAAAAATTCATCAAAGTGTTGTTGGAAATTATATTTGTTTCGTTACGTGTCACCTTATTTAAGCACTTGCCAACTCAATAATTAATTGCACATCACTTTTTGCAACAACCCCCATAGAGAAACAAGTGTTACAAATTCCGAAAGCGCATAAGATTTTCCATCCAATAATGGCATTGGGAAGGTCCTACCCCTAATGCCTAATGCTATTAATAAACATAACTCACGCTAAAATAATAGCATAACTTCGCTAAGTACGTCAAATTATAGGCAATTCAATGTACTATATACTCTCGATAGCCCGGAGACTTACTCCATGGCAAACAACCCATAAATGACAATAATGTCCGTACGGGACCGTCAGCGCCGGCAAACATCTGTCGTTTGCAGGAAACTGTTTATATCTTTTGCAAATATTATTGCTTAACTTTATATCATATATCAAAAAGTAGCTAATTAAAAGGGCTTCTCACCCTTTCCTGCTCGGAGTTTTCCACCATGGAAAACAACGTATAAATGACGATAATGTCCGTACTTGAATAGTACTTGAACATATGTATCGTTTGATATACCTATGTTTCATAAAAAATTCGAAGAAAAAACTTTCTTTTATAGATAACTTCTAAGAATAAAAAAATGCATTTTTTCTCTTCCATTTGGAGAACCAAATGAAATGAGAGATTGAAAATTTGTGGACATTGTATATTGTTGGAAACGATAGTCCCAACTAAAATATTTTGAGTTTTCGGTTATTTCCGGTTACACCGGAAATGTCAACTTTTATATTTCAAATGGAACACCGGGTAATTTATCGCATTGTTGAAATTTTCATTAAATGTCATTTTTATATTACATTCCCTATATACGGCTATAGGTACCTAATATGTGTCATTTTTGAGATATTAATTTTTTTCATTCAAAAATGACAGCAACATTGTTGCGAAAGTAACGTATTTATTATCGACACATCGGTAGAATTCGTCTAAAAGTTATACAGGTGGTTCAAATTATAAGATCAAAGTTGAATTCGAGGAAAGTATTAAAAGTCTGGCAAGCCTAACATATTAATACATTTTTTAACTCTATGGAAACTTTTAGATCAACTTTGTGTACGATGTCCTATACCTAAAATGTACTTGCAAATTGCACTTTTGCCAAATCTAGACGATTGCGTTGAAAGCAACTGAACAATTTGGAATAATCAGAACTTTATTAAACAACTTCAAAAGCGTTGCCGTTTTCTCCTAAACATACTTCAATTATTTTTAACATAGTATTGTTGGTGGCGTCCCTAATAGAGTTAGCAGATAACTTATCAGTTATTGGGTAATCCATTATAGGGTTGTTTCAAATGGACGGTGCTCCAGCCCATATAACTGTTGCAGTAAGAGGCTTGCTTAACGAGATGTTCGGCGATCGATGGATTGCGCATAATTGGTCATACAAATATCCACCGCGTTCACCTGACTTGACGCCAATGGATTTTTTTCATTTGTGGAGCTAGTAAAGACGTAGTTTATGAGGACCACATAATTGATAAGGAGAACATGAAAAAGTTCGAGGTGCTTTCAATGGGTTATGTGCTAACTTAATCAGGGACGCCACCAACAATAATGTGTTAAAAAGAATTGAAGAATTTTTAGCGGAAAACGGCAACGCTTTTGACAGGTTACTGAAATTTAACTAAGCATTTTTTTTAAATTTACTTTAATTTTACTTATAATTTTATAAATACTGAATTAGTTATAATGAAAAATTACCTAAAAAACTTGTTTAATAAAGTTCTGCATCAAAATCAATGCTTTCTTGTGTAGAATTGCAATAATAGCTCGGGTGCAGTTTATTTCATACCTATGTACTATTATTTTATCTCCACTATTTCTAAATATTTATTGTATATTATGTTACAGCCATTACTCATCATGTCATCAATAACTAATATTCCACATACATATCTCTTTAAGTTTTTCAATAAGTCTTTTGTTGAAAATTATTACCAGTCCGTTTGATGAAAGGACGGCGAGCTTTTTTTCAGTGAAAAGCGCCGGTAAGTCATAAAGCGGGCCCTATTGCTTTTTGACGACTGCCGTTCCATTGAAA
Source organism: Melinopterus prodromus (assembly GCA_964023965.1). NCBI lineage: Eukaryota > Metazoa > Arthropoda > Insecta > Coleoptera > Scarabaeidae > Melinopterus > Melinopterus prodromus. Next base: position 27,557,384 of record OZ030394.1, on the reverse strand, counting down.
GTTCTCCCGTTTGAAAAATGCTCTTTTCAGCGACGGCCGCTCAAAAAGCTCCGCGAGCTTTCGACGTTTTCATACCGGGCAACTCGTTACAATTTGTGCCGTGTGTGCGAGCCGACGGTTGTTAAAAACTTTTTATACACATCTTTAAGAGGGCCCGACGCAGAGGAATTGCAATTATTTGTCCGTTAGATGTCGTCGAGAGCGACTCGAGTGGGCGGTCGACTTTAAGCTTAGGAATACACGAGTGCCCTCAATCGGTTCGGGAAGCGTTTCTTGCCCCGTTTGATCTTCCCACTTGGCCGCATGTACGTCATTAACTTTGAAAATGGTGTTTCCATACAAATCCGTACCGTTCTTTTGCCTCGATTTTTTCTTCTTTCTAATTACGGTCCCGACATACCCATCTGCGTTACCTGTCCTATATAGATATCACAAACAGTTTTTGTAGCATTTTAAATTTGCGTAAACATAAGTAAACCTAATATATATACAGGTGTCCCAAACAATCGACTTATTCTTAATTTTCTGAATTTACTTTTCTTAGTTTTCTTTATAGGTACTTTTAACCTCACATGCCACAGCTGAACAAAGGCTATATATTTGCTATAATCTTTATCCCATCTGTCATCATCTCACAATGATTCTTCGGATTTTGTATGGAAAAAATAGGTATAAGAAAAAGCAGCAGCTTAGAACGCATCTGATAGCGCGAGTTGTACAAAATTATTTAGACTGTAAAATTACAGATCCATTTCGGTGAAATTGTAGAAAAATACTGTGAAACTTATGTAATTTTACAGGAATATCCCAATATCCAGGATACGTATTTATAAATTACAGTATGAATTAACCAATATGTTGCAGTAAAAACGCATTGTATATTATGTACAACATCTGCAAAGTTATTTTTGGTAATTGTTATTTATAGTTTATTGTATATAATTTTTTACGATCTTGTCTTTATTATATTTAAAAAACAAAAATCGAGAGCTTTCACCAAAGTTATACTGCATAGGTATTTCTGGAAGTTTTTAGCATCAAATAAATCCTGAACTATTTTTGAGTTGGAACACAAACTGTAAATTTTTTGAACCTACCAAATTTCCGTAAAATAACAGTAAATTTTATGGAGATTGATAATCAAATGTAGAAAAAACTCAATTTAACTTCAATACATTGAATGTATATTTATTTACAAAAGAAGATTTAAAATTTGTTTTCTTTAGATCAACGTCTCTTGTTAATACGTCCTGTGATATTGAGATATCCTGTGAAATTACAGAAATATGTAATTTTACAGGATACGTCATGTAATTTTACAGTTGAAAAAGTTTTTTTACAAAACAACTACGATTATTTACAACAGTATAGTCGATTATTTGATGCCAGCGACGTTGCTGTAAAAATGATTCGCTGTGATTGCATATTCAATTTACCTATATTACGAAGGCATTCCGTTAAAATAAATAGAAGCTCATAAAGTAGGTACATACCTATCTAATTATCTAATACAACAACATTGAATGTAATACGTTTATCCACCAATGTAACATTTTATATTTATATCGTAGATATCTAAAATACGATTATTGACATTTTATACTTATAACTTTTTCTAAAAATCAACATGCCACAAAATATGTAAAACTAATAAAATTTTAAACAAAGCTTACCTCGATTAAATCAATGCACAAATAACTTTGAACCAAACGTCTTAGATTGTCAAGTCACTATCAGTCCAACATAAAAATAAAAATAACCAAACGAACGTAAATTAGCGATGCGACGAAACGCGAAAAAAAATAACAGTTTAATAAAAACCGGATGTAAACCACGACAACTTTTTCACGTTATAAACGGGTGAATGCGCTCAGACCGATTCTGCTTGATTTGGCCGTAATTAGGCGTTCAGGCGAGATCTTGGGCGAATTTCGGGGCACGTGCTCAACAGTTCCGACGATACGAATTACAAGAGGGCTCGTCTGCTGCTACTGTTCATCGCCTGTGCTACCATGCGGAGCAACCCGTCGACTGGCCTGTGCTTCACTTCACTCAGCCGTGGAGAGGTGACTTGATCCGGGTGTTGGGGTAGGCGTGGCCGACACACAGCACCGCCCACCCTAGCCCATAGAAAATTACCAAAGTGGGGAGAGTTTTCTGAAAGGGAAAAGAGACCACCAGAAGTTCCGCCAGATCTCTGGCCGAGGAGTAGTGGGATTACCTTCTACATGCTTTACATCTTCGGCCACTTTTACCCATGTCTAACATGCCTCTTCCTCGCGCTAAACACACACACACCCTATCCCATTTTATTCCTGATATGTGTACATACACAGTTTTGCCCACAAGAGTTATTCATCAAATTACTTGTTTACGTAGGTAGGTATACTTGATTTACTTGGCTCCCTTTGTTTTCTATGCAGTTGCCAAATTAGTGTTCGATGGCCGAATTTTGATTTGAGGCCATAACTTGTGCTGCGGGTCCTGCAAACACTCGTTCAAATATCGAAATGATGGTTACCTGATCAGTGCTAGGAGAAATTCTCTTCAAGCAACTATCATCTGCATTGATAGAGCAATTCGGTTAGTGGGTGTTGGAATTCCGCAATGACTGTGCCAATTAACAACGCACTATTTGTTACAATTAACGACGTGAGCGTAATAGTGTTTGAACAGTGTTGTCATAGCTTAAAGCATGTAGGTATTATACGTAAATTTTGATAAGATCCAAATGAAGGTTTGTATTGGGTATATAGAAAATTAGGCTATATTTTATTTCGTGTAGGATAGCTTTTGCTATTGATTATTACAATGAATCCTCAAACCAATATTTTTTTGGGGGTTTTGGTATTGGAAGTACCTAGTTTTTGTTAATTCTCTTAAATTTATAGAAACTTGTTTTGCTCTGGAGGCACATCCACCAATGAAGTGGTAAAGTCTCATTGCAATTATGAACATTATTTTTTCAATTATTTACCAAGCTTTGCAATAAACTCCAGCGATTCCAGCATCCACTCAAGCGAAGCCGCATCAGCCACAACTAATGCACAATTTAAAACAATTAAACCGTTTTTGTAGATTGTCTCTTAGCTGCTTCTACTGGACTCATGATTGTAGATTTAAATTGTTGCCCGATGTCATTCATTTCCAGACATTAGAAATGTGAGAAAAAGTTCTGATATACTAATGAAATATTAATACTTGGGTCTTAGACGATACATATTTCATCAGTTTAGACTCCTCCCAGAATACTTGTACCTATAATACTTTCAGGATTGTTCCTATCTTAGAATTACATAGGTAGCGTGAGTATTTGCCCTCACTACCAGTATTCTGTCAGTATTTCTAGATACGGACAGTACCTAATACCTAATAATCGTGCGAGGCTCGCTCAAAGAGAGACAGTAATTTTTATTTAATTTTTTGTGTGGTTGATTGACTCATCGTCGGAATATAAATGGCAACAATTTGTAAATAAACTATACCAAATACCAAGAGCGAAGACACGGGCGCGCATCTTCTCTGGAAGTGCAATTCTGAGCTACTTATGTATGCCAATTATAAACCAAACACAATTTTTAAATTCTTGATGTTATTCTGACGTTTATTTAAAATTTTAGTTTTTACTATATTATTTAACGTTCAAATTAGAAAGGATATAAATCGCGAGCATGAAGTTTATATCCTGTGTAAACATGCGAGCGATTTATATCCGTTGTGTGCGAGTCGAATACGACGTTTTATCTACTCATAAATTCCATTTTATTTCAAATATTTTGAGTATGTTTGTCAATGTTGGCGAGACGAACTGTCACCGCAACTGTCATCCACGTAGCTTTTGACAGATTTTGACACTAGCGTTGTCTAATAACGACAGTTCGTTCAAATAATGACTTCACGAACTGTCATTACTACAGGTACCTATAACGCTAGTGTCATCATACCTGAGAAAGCAGTTGTTTTTATTAACTTGACCTTTCCGTAGACATAAATATATACACTGTGGACAAAAAAAAAACGGTACAAATTTTTAAGCAGTCGCACTTCCAATAATATTTAGTCAATTCAAATATTTCTTTAGAAACGAATTGCTTGTAGTGTGAAGATTGAAACTATACCATATTTGCAATAACAGAACGTTTCAATCCAAAGTTACATTGCTTTAAGTTTGGCTATGCAACATTTCTGATAATATCGGGTCAATTTAATGGGAAATAAAAAGTGTATAAAAGGTGGACATTTGTCTTGTTGGTCAAAAAGGTCAGTAGAGATTTTATAACAGGTTGATTTTTTTCTTATACAGGGTGAAATTTTAAACCAATATTTTTTATTGTTTGTACTAAAAACCAGCGGATTTGGACGTTTGTAACACAAACATTGCAATGGCACGAGAAATCTAATTCTGTAATTGAATTATATTTAAAGATCGTGGAGAAACCATGGGTCTTGTTATGGCAGCATGTTTGATTTTATTATTTTACGTGGTCTTTTCGTCAGTTTCAATTATGATGTTTTAAGGTGCGTTCGCATTAGTGCTAATGGCAGTGGCAGCAGACGCCATTATAGTATTTCTAATAGAGAGTTGCTAGTGACTCATATTTATGTACATGCAAACTAATATGTGTCACTATCACGAGATGTGAGAAATACTATCATTTCGTATGCTACCACCGCCATTACCACCAATCGGAACACACCTTTACAGCTCTTGCTTAGCTGTAAATTAAAAAATAATTATACGAATGTTACTTATTCTTGTTCTTTGTTTGTTTTTGCAAAGATTGAATCCGAGCTGGAATCAACGTTTTTTTAGTATGTCACATCACTTAAAACCAGGTCTTATTTTTTTTGTTCTTTTTAAATGAAGAGCTCTTCCAACATCAGCTTGAAACCTGAAAACATTGTATAGCTCTTTTTCGATTTCATTTGAAGATGTAATTTCTACATGACAAGGAACAGCAAAGACCTGATCATCAGACAAGTGAAAGCAAGCTGTCATAATTTTAATTCACTAAAAAACTATGTTGATTTAATTCCAAATAACTGCTAAAAGAAAAACGAAGAAAAAAGAAAATTTGCAAAAATCTAGATACTAATAAGTGTAATACAATATGTAAAAACGGTAAGAAAATTCCTACTAAAAATTCAAAATCAAACATGTCGCCCCTTAACGAAACTCACGTTGGCCAACGTTGCAAACGTCCAATTCCACTGGCTTTTGAGTAAAACATCGAAAAAACGAGGTTTCAAAAATTCACCCTATATGGTAAAAAAATCACACTGTATACGATGCAATAAAATCTCTGCTGTTCCTTTGACAAAAAATAAAACAAATGCCTTTACCTGCTATTCTGTTACACCTTTCTTTTAACATTAAATTGATCCGTTATTATCAGAAATGTTGCATAGTCATACGTCATACATAAAGTAACAAATGAAACGTTCAATTATTGCGAATATGGGATAATGTTCAATCTTTACATCATAAGCAATTAGTTTTTCAAAGAAATTACTGAATTTACAGAATATCTTTGGAAATATGCGTAAATGAAAATGTGTACGTTTTTTGCCCACAGTGTATAAATCTTATGTTTAAAATTATAACGATTTGTTTTCTTCTTCAGAATCACGTTCGTCAATTTATTGTGGGATATCTTTTTGTAGCCACGATTATCTATTCGTGTTTTTCGCACAACAAAGATCCGTCTGCGTAGTATAACCGTGTTCACTTGAAATTAATTTCCTTCATCAGACTATAAATTGAGAAACGTTGATATGTTTGTAAAGTCTGAACAAGTCTTTATTTCGTTTAAAATTTTGTCAACACTCGATATGACAAACGGTACACAGTGGATTCTACGACCCATATAAGTAAAACGAATTAAAACACTGTTGCTTGGATTGATATTTTAAACACTGCCTTACCTATTCCGGTTCATATTTAGTACTGCTGACTTCACTGATCTGATGTCAAGAATAACGCAACACTTGTTTCTCTTAGTTGTTCGGAAATCTTTCAAATCTTAAATTGCCCTCTACCAGTTATTTGTGCAATGTCAGGATTAAATAGATCAGGATGCTATTCTGAACACAACAACCGATTGATGGTAAATTTTGGTCACAAATACAATAATAAAATCATCTTATTGTTTATTTCGTTACCTTATATATTAACTAGCTCCTAGTTGATTAAAATAGTCTAGAATTGTCAAATAAACACAAATTTAGCAGCTTTAGGTCGATGTTGTACCACTGGCGCCACCTATCGTGTTTCAATGTCCTTGCTTATGGATTCTGCTCAAAATATGTTTTATTACAATCAAGCTTTTTTTGTTGCAGTAGTTAATTATAAGTTAATTTTCAATAATCTTAGAATTAAATAAGAATTCTAAAAATCTAAATTAGAAGATACCTAATTAAAATTATAATAAAATTGTAGGTACTTGTAATAGAATAATAATAACATAACTTTAAGTAAAAACCAGTTCTTCTTTTATAATAAAAAATAACTTTTCAAACTTTTCTACATAGTGTTGCGGTGTTTGCGGTTTTCCTTGTTTCCCAGTCGTTTCGGCAGCTGACATCACACTGGCCGTGCACTGACACAGATCGAGGCGTGTCCGATACGCATTAATACTGCGCGACTGGCCGCGATGTGGCTGCGTTCCGATTGGTCAGAGCGAAAGACGCCATTGTTCCCGCGACGCCCGACGTCGGCGCGCTACAAAACGACGCTCGCCCGCAGCGTCTTCGACGTCGCATTTGCCCCTACGACGGCATCCGCTGCCTTGTAAGCGCTTCAAGCGATTTCTTTATACATACATACATGCATGTTCACTGCAGCAGTGGCAAAACACATTCAAGGATTGCATCCGTGTAGAAACATTCGTATTTAATTTGTTGAAATGCCGCTTAGTAGCCCCTGGAGTGTCAAAAACGAGGTAAGTCGCAGTGTATAATATAGACGACTCCTTATTGTTATAAATTACCATTAGTTTTCGATTTGCTTTATGCTTTGATTTTGACGCATGGCTAAATTTCTTTTTTAGTTTTATCCATGATGTCATCCGTGTGTTCTTTTATCCGCTTCCAGTAGGAATTTTGTATCCATGACATATTATTAGCGCCGTAAGTACAATGTACATACAAAAAATTGCTACAATTTTTCTGTTTCAATGCAAAAACCACGCACATTTTAACAAATTTACCTTAGTCTAGCATGTTACCTAACTAGGTATTTGTACGTAAAAGAAGCCCATTTGTTTTAACTATTAACGTCATATTTAAGAGAAAACGAGAAATATTTCAATCATTTTTGTACATACGGCACTTTACCATTGAGGGCAGAGTAGTAACATTAGTTTCAAAATGTTTCCCTGACAGTTCAGTTCATTATGCTCATATATAAACTGAACTGTCACACTAAGGCAATTTTCACATAATTCTACTAAATTTAATTCCTTCCATTGTATTTATTTTGTAATGTACCAACGTATTTATTTTGTAAGGTTATACAACAATGTTTTTAAATAATTTATTTAACAACAACAGATACAGATAATAAATTATAATATCTTTCATTTTTTTATAGTTCTCATTTATTTGAAAATTACTATTTCCTGATATGCACAGAGATAAATTACAGTAAATTTTATATAATAAACTACATCCAAAATGCTATAAAAGCACAACTTATTACAAAATACGTAAAGTATAAATACTGTACAATTAATTTTTTTTACATGTTATGTGAGATGTATTTTACATAAACAGTAATTTTACAGTACCTATAAGATATTTCTTTCCCGTTTCTTTACAACTTTACAGATATGTAAAAAGAGGAATGTTCATATTAGACTTTCATATTTTTGGTATAGTTATTAGGTACTTATTATTTGGTATAGGGTGTCCAGATTTCTTACAGGCTAACGCTGGATAGATTTTTCTGGATAGATACAAAACTCAATAAAATCAAAGTCACTTGGAAACGTATACTTTAATAACGATTAGGTTTAGTTTTTACGTAATTGCAATTTTCCATTGTTGATATGATGTTTTTGTCCCTTATCCATTAATTGATAAGAATGACAATAAACTTTTCTTTTCTTTATTAGCATCATCTTGGATTTTGATATGCTGGATTATTTTGTGAATTGTGAATTTTGTGAGTTCTTGGATATTATCTATAAGTGAGGTTTCAATATTAGTTTTTATTTTTTGCTGTTTTTTCTCGTAAAATAGTACCTATACATATTATAATACAAATTTATAAGACAAAAATTGGCGCACGAGTAGTTTTGGGCACGACGAGCGTAGCGAGGAGTGCCCAAATGAAACGAGTGCGCCAATACGTCTTATAAAACGAGTGTTATATACTATTTTTCTTACAATCTAGAGTAGTTTCATATTCAACAGTTGGTAGTTGTACACACAGAAAAGTGATTACTCGAAACAAGAAAACGTAATTTTTTTAACTTACTCGGTTCAAGTGCATTATCACTTGGACGAAGAAAATTAGATATATACAAGAAAATAATTTTTTAGTTGAAGACAACAATCTCTCGTCAATATACGAACCTACCAACCACCTTATCCAAGTAATTGACTCTTGCATCGAGAGATTACTTTTCTGTGTGTAGTAAAATTCACATTACTATTGACGCGAGCCAATAGCGATTGAGATGTCAGGCTGATTTGACACTTGACGTCAATATCATCAATCTTGGAAAACTAGAAGTTAGCAAATGTTTGTGACCTAGTGTTTTCATAACGACACCGAAGCCGGTGGGCTTTTATATACATATTATAGTCAAGAATATATATATCGTTTATTGAAGAAACCCGTTGTTTTGACCGGTTGTCTTACTTTAAGATTATACAATTATAAATCAAAAGGTTGGGTAGTCAGATTAATCAGCTCACTTTCTCACACGTTTATTAGTATTATTATATTCAAAACTGAACGAAGAAGTTTTAAATTTCCATTGATATTTCTTGCCATACCTTTTTACCTTATCTTCATGTTTCTGGTGTGCAACGTATAATGAATATATTTAACAAAAACAAAGAAATATTGTGGTTTTGTCATTTTTTTACATTGTTTGTTACATTGGCCTGTACTATTTATCGCATAGATCTTTGCACCCTAAACCACATTCATTTAAACGTTGACGCTCTGTCGGCATCAGAAGTGGAAGGATAGTATACTGTAGAATACCACCCTGTACAGACTACTGTGTCGTTCCTGGGCTTATTCAAGTTTGGTATATTTGTAATACGTCAATTGTGGCATGCAAAATAAATTAAAACTGACTTCTGAAGGAGTCTGTTGTTATGTTTATAGATCGAAATACACCAAGGCAACACCATATGAATGAATTGTTTATCATATTATTTTTTAATACAAAATTACAGTCGCCGATACTTATGCCAACAATACCCTGAAAAAAATGCTTTTTCTTCCCTGAAATTTATCAAATTTCCCATTGCATGATTTATTATGCTATTCTTTTTAGTATTACCGAGACAAAAAGTTTACCTCCCACATACATTTTAACCAATTCCCATGTAGACATTTGCAACCACCTGTGTTACGCAGAAACCTCGACACCGACAAAACCTTTTCTAAGCACAATTTCGTTCTTTTCAGAGTAGCTCAGAAGATACCTCAACACGACCAGAGCCCTAACGGATTACCGACGAGAAATAAATGCACAAAACTGGGCATCCTCGGATGACATTTCAACTGTCCTCCGGACTGACAATTTAAGCAAGGACCACCCCGTACTATAACTAACCGCAGCGGACATAAAAGGAACCGGCGATACGCAGGTCTACCCACTTGAAAATCTCGGACAAATTGGAACCCATCCCTCCGGAACATAATACAAATATTTGTGTTACGGCCTCCAGCCATTATTAAAATAAATTTGGGGAGGTTTATTAGGGGACCACAAGAGTTGTTTGTCAATTTATGCAGCATGTATTAGCGATAACTCGATATTCCATAAAGGTTGTACACAAGTAAGAAAACTAGTTTTATTTTTAGTGTTTTCTTCTTCTTCTATAATTTCAAAGCAAGCGTTATTTGTGATCTAATTAACGTCGGTTTAATTTCTTTGAAGGTGAGGTCTTCTTGTATGCGATGAAGGCACCAAGGATAATAAGCCTAGTATATGAGTTACGATGCAATCTGATACTTTTATAAGACGTAGAATTTGCCGACTTGGCGGCAATCTGTTCTGAATTAAGTTAATTAATTGCATGTCATTATAGTAAACCGAGATAACTGTTTTCGCTAAAAACGCAAACTCGCGTGCGTGCATATTTTTACTTTATCATGAGATTCAATAGGTGTATTGTTTAATGTCCCTTAAAGATGCCAGAATACGAGATGGGTAAAAAATCCTGAGAACATGAAGAACGCAAAAAATATGTAGGCAATGGTTAGAGCAAATGTGATATACCTAAGTACATTACTTACATTCATCTACATTTTGAGGTCTGTGTGGGTACGCATTCGCTTTTTTGATACTCTCATCTGCATAGTCTTTGATTTACAGGCTAACTGGACTCGTAGTTGGTTTTGTTCTACATGGCGCTAGTATCGTGAAAACAAGGTAATTTTAATTATTTAAAAGGAACGGTTTAAATTTTATATCTTTGAATTACTTACAGAATTTTAATACTAAGGTAGTCGTACCCAATCCCAATAGTTTTTGATTTAAGTCTGAAAACCATCATATGAAGAACGAAATTATATCTCTAGAACTGCTAGAAACATAATTAAATAAATAAACACCTCTTAATTTCTACATAGCTTTTATTTAATGTATTTGCTACACATTTCGTGACAGAGTCACATCATCAGCAACAAAACTAGATACATGTTTATTTGTTTGTTCATTTTGATTCCATCAGTCACTATTCGATTCATGCTGGGAAATTTTTACATTATCATATTTAATTTTGATTTTACGATCTCTTTGTTGATTTACATTTTAATCGATTCATATATGAAGCTTTACCTCTATAAACAATATTTTTGTTATCTATTTTAATTTTGATTAAGATTGGTTGTAATTTAACATCTCTAATGTCCACATCAAGTAACTTTTCATGTTGTCATGTCACAGTGCTTTTTATATCTTTCACCCTTGTGCATGGGCGCCGTTACAAAATGTTCCAGGAGGGGGCAAGTTTTTTTTATTAATTAAAGGTGACGTAGTCTAAATGAGTATACTATTAATTATTTTGTAGCGTTTTGGTTGCTTTATTTGTTGTAAATGGCATTGATAGAGACATATTCGTATTTATTAGTTAGGATTCTAAAATTGAGACACAAGAAACATGAAAATAATAAAATAGAAAAAAATACCCTATAATAATATTCATTGCATTCACCCTGAATTATCTCCATTGCTTTTATGGTTGTGTCATGTTTTACACATTATTTTATGTCATTAGCCACTGTTGTAACTGGTGTAACCCCTGTATGCTCGGCAACTTATCTATAGCATATTGATATTAAGTGAATTGCAACAAAATTTGCTGCCTTTCTATCGTTTATTAATGTGTAATTAATAATTTTTATTAAGAATATTATTTGTATCTATATTTTTGTTTCAGAATCATGGAACTTTTATCCTAGAATTTTAGTTTTGATCTGATTGCCAACCAATATTGAAGAATTTTTATTACTTTGTAATATTCTGGAGTAAACATTGTTAATTTTTTATAAGAATTTCCAGCTCGTGTTCATCGAGCAACGACTAATGTATAATGAGCAAAATGAACACAATTGATAATTTAATTCTATAATCGTGTCAATCGAGCATCCGATAAAGTATCTTAATAACAAATTGGTAAACAACAAAAGGTGAAAATATTATTTTAAAATGTATTAACTACATAAACGGACAACAACGACTAAATATAAAGAAAAGTTTAAAATTTGAAAATTTTGTGATAACCATCATCGACAACGAAATTCAAAATTGCTATCATTACTATACGTAAACACTTAAAATGCGACAATACTAAGTCAACAAGTTAATAATAATTATTGTTATATATAAGCTGTATGAATGGTCTGTATGACCATAGTAGACACACTTTTGAATGAACTCATGTCCGGAAATGTATTGGTTGAACGTTGGAGTGAGTCGGGAGATTGAAACAATTTTACAAACAGCACAGGAAAAATATTTCCATGTATCATAGGACGGCGCTTTTAAAGCCAAATTACATTTGTGTTACTTTTTTATTATTTATCTTCTTTGAAAGGAGTTAATGAGAACCGTTTTGTCATTTTGATATCAATTTTGGCCAATTTGGGTTATCTGGGATTCTTTTTAGAGACGTTAAACAAATAAAGTTTTACATACAAATTATTTATATATTCTATAATATATTAAGGCTCTATGCAATACCTAAACGGTGTCAGGTGTGTGGACATGAGTTCGATATCAAAAGTTCAGTATACTTTATCTATATTTTACACTTATTTTTAACAGGGTCCCCCATTCTGTTTTCAGTTAAAATTTACAATTTGTATATGATAAGTAACGAGATTTGTTTAGTACAAATTAAACTAAATTATAGTGTTGAGTGTGGTCACACAGCCATTGCACCGGAACCCATCATCCTTCCCTCAAACACTGCCCTAAGGAACATGGTGAAGGACATTACCCACAGCAGTTTCACTCACAGGTGGGACACCACGCCAGGCTGTTCGTTGGCCAAGGAGACTCTCAGGTATCCATCCACAACGTTAGCCAGGAAATTCTCTGAACTGACCAGAGGTAAGCTCCGGCTTATTACTGGACTACTCACTGGTCACTGTAAAGTACGGAAGCATATGTTCAATATGCGACTGACTGACACGTCCACCTGCCGAGCTTGTTCGCAGGAAGATGAGACGGTAAGACACATACTGTGCGAATGCCCCGCCCTAGAAGACCATAGGGTAAGTGCTCTTGGGGACCCATGGCCTACCATGGACAGTACCTATTCGTAATGCTCCTCTACCGTGCCTCGTAGCCTTTGCCCAGAGCCTGGGATGGCTTACGAGTCCAGAGTGAGCATAAGAGGTCTGCACAAAGGGCCCAGTGGGGCCTAGGTGCTTTGGGCCTTCCCAGCCTCTAAAACCTACATACATACATAGTGTTGAGTGAAAGAATTATGCAAAGTGCACGCTGATTTAAAAACTGAACCTACACGTTTGAATCTTTTGAATTCTATTGATTCAAAACATTTTGGTTTGGCACAAAAAATATTTACTCCAGCTTATTTACTATATTTATTTAAGGCACATAAATATACTATGATGCGAACAAAAATTACTTTCCTATAAAGTAAAATGTATGCTGTGTTTTAAAAATACGTTTAGTTCCTTCAGAGAAATCAAATTTTAATTCAAATAAATATATTGTTAATGTGAATACCTCATCCCACTGTATTGTTAGATGGCGCTGTACGCCTTCTCCTCACAGATCGGCCCAATCCTCAAGCTATAAGTAGTCTTGTGAAAGCCTGTTACTAAGTTCAAGGGCCGACTTAGAATCAGCGTACACTTTGCATCTACCCTAACCCCGCCTATATCGACTCCTAACATAACACGGCCAAAATAGTCCCTGCGTTGTGTCGGAAGACTAACCACTGGTAGAGAATGTGTGAAATACCAAACGGCGGACATGGAAAATTTTAACTGAAAGCATACATTGTTGACATAAATAAATGTTCTTTTTACCAAATAAATACATTGTTATAAGAAAAGAATCATTTCTCTGCCTCTATTCTATTGGATTGGAACAAAAGATTTCTTTGAGTCAATGCATATTTACTCCAATTAAACAAAATTTTCTATCTATACGTGCACTGTGTGTATGCCAAACACACGTCAAGTGACCGCTCAGCGGCAGGTTTTCATAATATAATAGTCTACTGAGCATCATGTGAACAAATAGTTTGTATACACATGATATATTCCTCTCATTGTATCCATATTCGCGTGTCCCTATTTATCTAAGTAAACTGAAGCGCATCTTTTAGAAGCTATAGGTTGAGACGGTGACAGGGAACAGAAAGATGGTTCTTTCAGTTGACAGAAAACACAGCAAATAGAAAGGTTGTAGTTAGATTTTCTAAAATCCAACTAGTTTCGTCTGAATCTGATTAACTGATTTAATTGAATCTATTTTACACAACTTTTCTTAAAAAAATCCTTGTAAAACTCCAACAGTAAAAGAAATATAAAAATTACATCGATGGTACAAAAACTGTGCCTATCAACATTTTATGTTAAACTTATTATGCAGGAAGTATCTAAAATTAAGTCATTTTAGGTCTGATTAAATACGAGTTCTCATGCATTCAATTTATTTACTATACAGGCTGATTAAAATTTTACAAAAAAAAATGTATACAGCTATTATTGCTGGTTATTTAATGCAGCATTGCGGTAACAAAACGCATTTGCATTCTACTAATCCTGATGTATTAGGCCTAACTCACACGGACCACTTACTTGCGTTTATTTTGTGGTTCTGCTGTGGTCCACACTGACCACGCGCGAACAACCGGTTGGTGGTTAATTGCAGTCCGTATTAACCACGAACAAACCACACCACAAAATCAGTTATAAAATGGATTTTGAAAAGGAAGCTTTGTTGTGGCTCTTTTGCATCGAAAAAGACGACGTCAACGAAATAGAAATTTTTGGATCCATCCTATTATCACAAATAAGAATGATAGTCAATTTCAGTTACTTTATCAATCTTTGAGAAGGTATGATGATAAATTTTTCAATTACATTAGAATTAGCCAAAATGTTTTGATTATTTGTTAAGTGAGTTAAAGGATAGTACACAAAGAAGTAATACGACCGTTTTAACATGTAAGTTGTTTAATAGAGTTTATTGATTTATATTGTGACCATCTCTCGCCAAAGATTATTATAATTGTTTTAGAATTAGCGTTCATATCTTTTTGTAAGCAGTTCTGCATCTGTTTATGTTTTGTTAATAGATAATTAGTGTTGTTTGGATTTGCGTTTTTTTTTATAGAATAATTTCTGTCCTTTCGTGGAGAAGCATTTTGGCTTCCAAATAGTTTTGATTAATAATTAGTGAGTTCAAACTTTTCTAAGAAAGTCTTAAAAAAAGAACTCACATTTTAAGTCTTCGTAAGAGATAGGCTGGTGAACTCAATTAATTAACGCTACCGTAAGTAAAATCATGTAAATTAGCGAATTGAAATCAGGTTAGATGTTGAGCTTCAAAATGTCGGGTAAGCGTCCCCTTCAGTTCAGAGTCGTTAAGTAAATAATATTAGTAGGGTAAGTACGGCCAATTTATCATTTAGATGTGGCTAAATGAAGGTCACACAAAGGAAAAGGTATGGGTAGATACCGCTATTCAAGATATGAAACAGGCGTTTTTCGAAGGATACACTACGGGACTCAAAAATCGATTATTGCTATTTGAAGGTAAAAAAACTGCAGACTAACATGAAGAAATCAAGCGAATGCTTCTTACCACAGCCGCAAGGTTGAAAAATACCAACAACATCCTCAACGAAGTAACATATGCAGGATTGGCTTCGCTCAAAGAATATCGTATATGAGGAAGACATGGTACGATCAGAATTATCGTGTTTAATAAAGGAAGAAAGAAATAAGTTCGATATGCATGTTAAAATCGTATATAATCTCTTGATTTTACAGTCCTTTATGAGAACACACAAAAGTATCAGACATGTCAAAGTACTTATAATAATATATTATAAACATATAATTAATATATAATTAACACAATCTCCAACGAAAGTAACAAACATGCACATGCACACTATACGGCAGTTATCCACGTTATGTTTCTGTGTTATGTTTCTTCCAACGCGCCCGCTTCAAAAATGCATGCGCAGTCGTGTGGTTGTTAAGTCGCACCCGTCTGCGTTGAGATCAACCACCAACACCGACTATTTTGTGGATGATACCGTCGACGCTCTGCGACTGTCGCAGTAAACAACTTCAAGCAGTGGTTCGTGTGAGCACTGCAATGCGTTTCTATTTTGAATTTATGGCTTTATGCTATCACCCACAGTTCTGTGGTCGTGGTGTGGTTATGCCGTGGTCCGTGTGAGTTAGGCCTGAGTTATTTAAAAACATGTTATTGTTTGATTTTTGTTTCTGTATAGCAATCATGAAAATCAAGAGAATATATCTACTTCTTAGACGTAGAAAATGCTAGAAATGCTAGACGTAGAAAGTCTTTAGCTTTTTTAATTACATTTATAGAGATTAATGCAATAATAAACATTAATATTATAAAGTATTCATAAAGTGTTGCTTTGAAAATACTTAAGCAACATCAGACAAACCTTCACCTTTTTCTAAAACTTTTTATCTTCCTGAAAGCAAATTGTATAAAATCCGCTCTCTTGTTTTCGTTAAAATAAAAATGAATAAATCCGAAACTCTATAAATGTATCAGATTCGGCTCCAATGCGGGCGGCGTAAGTGCTTCCTTAAGTTCAGCGATAAGCTGTAAGCGATCTTTTCAATTTTCTGAAGCCACACCGTATTGGGGCTGGTGGTGACTGCATCATCCCCGATACCTGCAACCGGGTAATCCTCATAATGTAAAACCCTGGTCCTCCGCACTCCTTTTCTTCTCGTTCCTTCGAGGCTGCAAGTTTTCGGATTAGCTTCTACGTTTGCGGCGCGGCCGAGCTCCATCCCTTTTACACGAAAATGCACGCCGCCAAAGCAAAAGAAATGCCCCATCGAACTGTTATCTTCCACATTATTCGGTAAACTCGCACAGATTTTTTAGGGCGATGTCCTCGTCTCTCTCCGTCTTTCGCTCCTTTTATTGAACAACCCCAACTTAATATTATATTGTGCGCATTGTTATGGTGGTATATTATCCGGGGTGGTATTTTGTGGTTAAAGAAGTAGGTGAAGTGAACTCGGATAGTTAATAATCAGGGATGAACTTTAAAGGAGCCGATAGCCGATCATGTGTAACTGCCAAACTGGCGGATCGAATTTTCCCACATATCGATTGTCCTATTGAAAAGTATCTTTTGCTTTGTCGCTTCTTCTCGTCGCAACTGATCGTATTAGCATAGTTATCAGACGATGCGATACAGACACAAAACAGACTGATATAAGATTCGCCCAACAAAGATGTAGCATGCACTGACAGAACTAAAAAGCTATTTTTAAAATTTTGCTTTTATATGGTAGGTATATACAATAATGTTACGATGATTCCAAACTTATTAGCTAACATAAAATATGATAAAACGACAAACAACTATTATCAACATTTTCTGGATGAAGATTTTTACACCACCAAGTGACTATCCCTAACAATTTTGGCAATAATAACTATAACTCCAAGTATGCCACTGGAATAAAAATAACAATCTCAAGATACCAGTTTCGTGAATTTCTTGTTAAATATTGGTGAAATTTGGTATAATTGTTGTCTTCATGTAGCTAAAGAAAAATAAAAAAGAATGTTGATATCTCCCCCGTTCTCAAATTTTGGAAATGCCGATTTCAAAATTTCAAGAATCACTCGAATATTATATTTTTAAACAGTGAATGTAGCTGCAGACCTAACTGACGTAGAGAAGCAGAGTAGGTCTCAGTTGGCAGCATTTTCATGTTAGTGCCTCACCGCTTATATCGTAGCCGCAGTCTAAGCACCTTCTGAAATTCCCATATGTCCACTATTTCTATACCGGGTGACCCATGCCATAGGTATGCCCGTTTCATTTCTTTATTGATGACGCTAGAAGAATGAAGTTTTGAGAACTGCTAATAGACAAAAAAAATCTGATGTGGCCAGGCACATGACTTTATCATACAATATATAAAATTAATAGTTTAGGTGCATGAGAATCTATTCTATAGAGATAAATCGTAGGTATTGTCAAAGCATCAGCATTTGACACTACCTACACTACGTCATTAGAATAATAGTTATTTATGTCACAAATGCCGAAAGTACGGAATAGCGCGACGAGCGGTGATACGGCGCGTCACCGAAGGCGGAGTGTAGCCGTCGCATATGAGCGAGTCGCGCTATCTAGTTTTTGGCAGGAGCGACATCAACGTTTATTGTGCTGCTTTTTAAGAGATACGTATTTAAAAAAATAAATGATTTCTGTATAGTAAATGCTAGGTTGGTACCACTTTGACGAAAGGTGCGTTCCGATTGGTAGGTAATGGTAGCTAATGGCGGTGGTAGAATACGAAATTATAGTATTTCTTACATATCGTGATAATGACACATATTAGTTTGCATGTACATAAACATGAGTCACTAGCAATTTTCTATTGGAAATACTATAACGGCGCGGCGTCTGCTACCACTGCCATTATCACTAATGAAAACGCACCTTAAAAAGGTAATTCAAATTCTGACAGATTTATATTTGTTCATGACACATCCCTACCAACATACTAAAATAAAACTACACTCATCACTATGCTTTATTTATAATTTTCTCAATGTATCATTTTTAGAATTAGATATAAAGACGAGTTGATATTTCTTATCAACAAACAATCAAATTGGTGATCTTATTTTATTTGAAATTTGTATTTTATAATTTTGCGCACTACAGCGCCACGTTCCATAGTGGTTCTCCCTACCTCTGATGAGATCAGCTGTTTTCGAATGTGACAACACAAAAAAATATTTGTCAGAATCCTGGCTACTACGTAATTTCATATCAATGCAGATGCGACCGATCTCGATCAAATAGAATTTGCTCTTGAAGGTAAACTATTAATTTTACCAAAAAATGTTATAGGCATAAATTATTCAAAATTTCCTCTACTTTAATTTATTAATTAACTATTTTGTCGAAATTACAGAAATGGCGGCTCATTTCCAAAATCCTTGAAAAAGGCTTAGCCTAAACTAAAAAGCTAAACTATTAATTTTACCAAAAAATGTCATAGGCATAAATTACTCAAAATTTCCTCTGCTTTAATTTATTATTTAACTATTTTGACGAAATTACAGAAATGGCGGCTGATTTCTAAAATTCTTGAAAAAGGCTTGGAATAAACACCCAGTTCCTTTAGACCCTTTTGAACCAAAAGCTTTTCAACTCTAAGTTTGGTCATGAAACTTCTAAATATGAAGTTCCGTGCCGATACCTTTAGTAGTTTCTCCGGAAATGAATTAACAAAAATTGGGTACACACACACACACACACACACACACACACACACACACACACACATACACACACACACACAGACATTTTTTTGTACCTTGGTCAAAAATGTTCACGGGACTCATAAAGACCTATTTCCGCTAAAATCTCAAAAAATTTTTTCGGCACGATTACAATACTTTACATACTGCGTATGATAAAGTAAAAACAATTTTGGGGCATTCTTGATTTTAGTATGACTTTTTCCGGAAATGGCGTCAAATTTACAACTTTAAATAGCATCCTATATTATTTTGGTTATATTTTCAGAATGACACTCTGAACAGTAACGCACATCGATCGTCAAGGGATAGACCTCCAAGAGAACGAGAAAATCAGTTTTTTGTTTGTAAATATAGGTTACTAAATCAATTTTTGCCGATATTGTATTACTGGCGCCCTCATTTTTTTACGTGTCGGTATTCCATGGGTATTATTCGCCTAAAAGCATTTTCTAATTAAAGTGTATAATACTTACAATTTTGCTAAAAATCGTATTCTTCAGACGGTTCCTAAAGCAAGGAAATCGAGAAAACAAAATATTAGGCTACTAATTATGGTTAATGATAAAAGCTAACGTAGTGATCTATGGATTCTTGCTAACACCCGAATTTGACAATTCCCCGTATGCTTATTCTGATTCTTCTTTAATTTTTCCATACACAGTGAATAATTGATCACCTATACAGGATAAGCCAAAATTACCGGAACACCTAAAAATTCTCCAACCGTAAGAA
Source organism: Melinopterus prodromus (assembly GCA_964023965.1). NCBI lineage: Eukaryota > Metazoa > Arthropoda > Insecta > Coleoptera > Scarabaeidae > Melinopterus > Melinopterus prodromus. Next base: position 27,537,405 of record OZ030394.1, on the reverse strand, counting down.
ATCTCAAAAAATTGTTCGAGCAAACCTTTTTTGGCTTTAAACAGGCATTATTTTTTAATTATAATCTATTAACCAAAAATTGTCAAAATTACCGGAATAATTCACTAAATAATAATTCACGTCAATAATTTTGCGTGTAATATTTGCGTGAATAATTCACGCAAATAAACTGTAAATTAAAAGTTTTTTGGGGTTTGGGTTTAATTTTATTATGAAATTTGCAAACTTTTACATTTTCTAATAGCACAACTTGTATATATTTTTTTAGATAAAAGAATTAATTTTAAGAATTAAGATTAATCAAAACTCCTGTCCTTCAAATTAAGAATATTTTCCCACATACGTACACATTTATTGTAATGTGGCAGTTTAAACATTTAATTTAATTCTATTTAATTGTGTTTAGTGTTTAGTTGTGTTATTTTCTCTTGGATTTTTGTTTTATTTTTACCTTTTGGTTAAAGTAAAAGTTTATTTTTTGCTTCTAACTAAAAGGTAATGCAGTTTATAAAAAAATAATTCCTACATCAAATTCTTACAGTAAATCTCAGCATTAAGTAAGTACTTTCACCAGATTTTTTTATCTTTTTTCTGTTGGAAAATAATTTTTTTTTTTTAGTTTTTACTTTATCATACGCAGTATGTAAAGTATTGTAATCGTGCCGAAAAATTTTTTTGAGATTTTAGCGGAAATAGGTCTTTATGTGTCCCGTGAACATTTTTGACCAAGGCACAAAAAAATGTCTGTGTGTGTGTGTGTATGTGTGTGTGTGTGTGTGTGTGTGTGTGTGTGTGTGTGTGTGTGTGTGTGTACCCAATTTTTGTTAATTCATTTCCGGAGAAACTACTAAAGGTATCGGCACGGAACTTCATATTTAGAAGTTTCATGACCAAACTTAGAGTTGAAAAGCTTTTGGTTCAAAAGGGTCTAAAGGAACTGGGTGTTTATTCCAAGCCTTTTTCAAGAATTTTAGAAATCAGCCGCCATTTCTGTAATTTCGTCAAAATAGTTAAATAATAAATTAAAGCAGAGGAAATTTTGAGTAATTTATGCCTATGACATTTTTTGGTAAAATTAATAGTTTAGCTTTTTAGTTTAGGCTAAGCCTTTTTCAAGGATTTTGGAAATGAGCCGCCATTTCTGTAATTTCGACAAAATAGTTAATTAATAAATTAAAGTAGAGGAAATTTTGAATAATTTATGCCTATAACATTTTTTGGTAAAATTAATAGTTTACCTTCAAGAGCAAATTCTATTTGATCGAGATCGGTCGGATCTGCATTGATATGAAATTACGTAGTAGCCAGGATTCTGACAAATATTTTTTTGTGTTGTCACATTCGAAAACAGCTGATCTCATCAGAGGTAGGGAGAACCACTATGGAACGTGGCGCTGTAGTGCGCAAAATTATAAAATACAAATTTCAAATAAAATAAGATCACCAATTTGATTGTTTGTTGATAAGAAATATCAACTCGTCTTTATATCTAATTCTAAAAATGATACATTGAGAAAATTATAAATAAAGCATAGTGATGAGTGTAGTTTTATTTTAGTATGTTGGTAGGGATGTGTCATGAACAAATATAAATCTGTCAGAATTTGAATTACCTTTTTAAGGTGCGTTTTCATTAGTGATAATGGCAGTGGTAGCAGACGCCGCGCCGTTATAGTATTTCCAATAGAAAATTGCTAGTGACTCATGTTTATGTACATGCAAACTAATATGTGTCATTATCACGATATGTAAGAAATACTATAATTTCGTATTCTACCACCGCCATTAGCTACCATTACCTACCAATCGGAACGCACCTTTCGTCAAAGTGGTACCAACCTAGCATTTACTATACAGAAATCATTTATTTTTTTAAATACGTATCTCTTAAAAAGCAGCACAATAAACGTTGATGTCGCTCCTGCCAAAAACTAGATAGCGCGACTCGCTCATATGCGACGGCTACACTCCGCCTTCGGTGACGCGCCGTATCACCGCTCGTCGCGCTATTCCGTACTTTCGGCATTTGTGACATAAATAACTATTATTCTAATGACGTAGTGTAGGTAGTGTCAAATGCTGATGCTTTGACAATACCTACGATTTATCTCTATAGAATAGATTCTCATGCACCTAAACTATTAATTTTATATATTGTATGATAAAGTCATGTGCCTGGCCACATCAGATTTTTTTTTAATTGTTCTTGTCATAACTATTTTTGGTTAATAGGTATAATAAAAAAATAATGCATTTTATAAAAAAAATCTTAGAAATAATGTAAGAATGAAAAATGTAATAATATATTGGACGTTCTATTTTAAACAAATTTTAAATTTCTATAATAAAATGGGCCACCTGTATATTGAAAATATATTTAAGCGATAATGCCAGAAAACTCTTGTTTGATTTTTTTACGGTTGGAGAATTATTTAGGTGTTCTGGTGATTTTAGCTAACCTGTGTCTTCAAATTTAAAACATCCCTTTTTGCCAATATAATCCCAGTACAATAGAGCGTCGATAATCAGAACTAATTGGGACCAAAGGTGGTTCGGATTATCAAATTGTTCGGATTATCAAATATTGCAGCTAATTAGTAGAAAATATTGGAGTATTGGTTACCAGATAGATACAAAAGCAATAAATTTTCTGTAGACAGAAATCGACGAAAATGGCTTTTCCCTCGTTTACTCAGTGATTTTATTCATTATTATTTCTTTTTGGGCGTTCGAATTAGCGAACGTTCGAGGTTAGGATTATCGACGCTCTACTGTATATCAATCTACCTACCATGCGATAGAAAATTGTGCGCTTTACCATTTCATAGTAGGTTCCCATACCTATCGTCTGTAGTTTTGGGGATATCAAATCTTTTTGCTAAATTCACTAAAATACTCCTATTAATAACCCGTTCGAAAACAAAACAAAAAGTTAAGGAAATACGACATACGAATACTTATCTCTATCTACAGTACCATTTGTATGAATAGTTGTTAGTTAATCTCTTCTAAAAGCATAAAATCGATTAACTGAAAATCAATTATTACTTAATTATCAAACAATACAGTGGTTGTAGCAGTGGTAACAAAAAACATAACAAAATATTCTCCGAATGTAATATCAGCCAAAAATGACGGTATAGGTTTATCTAAATGTGTTGATCAGTGCCAAATTACGGAATTGCCAATTCGTTCAACAACACAACTTATAAAGCACACGGATGTTCCCGAACAGATGCATCTACTTCACATCGCAAAATACAATGATTGGCAAACAGGAAATACGTCCTTGCGAACAATCGATGAATTTACTATATACGAAGGACCTGCACAAGGACTTTACCTGAATTCTAAAACAGATTACATTTACATCAACTATTCCATTCGTTATTAACTACTAAAATTCTATATTTGTATACACATTATAAATCATGCTTCTTTCCTTTTGCAATTGTTATGTAAATTCTGAATACGTCATCGGAGCCCTGCGGAGTTCCATCAACTTGTCGACGGTGACGGCAGCAACAAAAAGACAGGTGAAATGAAAGCCTTCGGTGAAGACGACTCCAGGTAACATCATACTCCGATATCTGTGTTAGGAATCAACTCCGGGCAGAGAAATGTCAATAAGTTGGAAGTCCCTTCTTTGATAGACGGTGCGGGCCGACCTTCTTGTTTGGGTCTTGCCCGTTGAACAGTTTAGCCCCGGAGTTATTAACCCGTCTCATGTAACAACCACGTCCTTGCCGATCGCGCTACAAAAAAAAAGGATTGCCTTACCTTAAGCACATATACGGGATAACAATAGATCATTCTATGTGTATTGTCAAATGACTCTACTACCAGACTACCACGCACCATAGCATAATTACCCCTCTTCAATTTTAACCTCGACTACGTAGAGTGAATTAATCGTTTTTGTCAAATTATATGTTTATGCTATTATTATTTGGTAGTTCAAAATTGCACTTGCAACCGCGGCAAAAGCTTTATCTAATCAAACTCTCAAATAATCAAAATTTTCCATAGTTGGTACATTGGACCCTTGGTACATTTTTAAGAAAAGTTTTCGAGATATTTTTTGATAATAACCTTTATCCTAGACGAAATATAATCGAACACAAAGAATAAGAAAAATTTTTGTTTTATCCAAACTTGCTAGAAATGTTTGGATTTTAATTTCGGTTATTTGATTACATTTTGAATGTAACAGAGATTATGTGACTCTCTGGTATTGTATCTCAATGAAATTGAAATTTATCCCGGACTTCGAGTGACAGGGCTCACTAGGCTCAGTCTCATTCCCATTATAAGTTCGATTAGAAAAAAGATATATTAGTGTATTGCATAAAATTAACACCAAAGGAAACTACTTGAGCAATAAAACACCTTACTTTAACGCCTTCTTCTTCTTAACGCCGACTTCGAGTGACAGGGCTCACTAGGCTCAGTCTCATTCCCATTATAAGTTCGATTAGACAAAAGATATATTGGTGTATTGCATAAAATTAACACCAAAGGAGACTACTTGAGCAATAAAACACCTTACTTTAACGCCGCACTTAGGGGCCAAACCAATGCATGTCGTCTTAAACTATCAAATCCAAAATGACGTTAAAGCTCCAATATCTTTTGGAATGGTAGTTTAATATACATAGCTTATAGTGTAGCGAGTGTATCCCCACTACAGCAACAGCCCAAAAGTTGTCCATGTTAGCGACTACATACCTACATATTTCGACAGCTTTTCAAGTACGAAAAATAACTGGTAGCATTTGAAAATTTAGATTGGCGTTAACAGTTTCTTGTTTGGTGGGGCCACGGACCAAGCGACAGCGCTGTGGCGCGGTGGCGCGGTGGCGTCGTCGCTGGGTGTGTATATATCTATATATACGTATGTATATACACAAGCACCGCCGACGCCACCGCTCATCACGCATCGCGGCTGTATGTTTCTATAGAAACATATAGGCTGTCGCGTGTCGCAAGTCGCTTATCACATCGGTCAGTTTTCTGCATTACTATGATTAGCTCGTCTGCACCAGTGTCTCTGTGAAACGTTTTTCCAAAAAGGACTCATAAGTCATGATTGAGAGTGAGAGCTCTCGCTACATTCGGGCTGCTGATGTCCTTCTACATATTGACCAAAATCTAGCACCAACACCAAAGAACAAAGAACAAAGAACGAAGGACGAAGGACGAAGGACGTAGGACGAAGGACGAAGGACGAAGGACGAAGGACGAAGGACGAAGGACGAAGGACGAAGGACGAAGGACGAAGGACGAAGGACGAAGGACGAAGGTCGCAGGACGAAGGACGAAGGACGAAGGACAAAGGACAAAGGACGAAAGACGCAAGACGAAGGACGAAGGACGAAGGACGAAGGACGAAGGACGAAGGACGAAGGACGAAGGACGAAGGACGAAGGACGAAGGACGAAGGACGAAGGACGAAGGACGAAGGACGAAGAACGAAGAACGAAGACCGGTGAAGGAAGAAAAAAAAAACGTAGAACGAAGAAATAAGAACGGAGAAAGAAGAACGAAGAACGAAGAACAGAAATAACGCACAGATCACTAAGAACACGAGGGACACGAGGAATACGAAGAACACAAGGAACACGAAGAACACGAGGAACACGAGGAACACAAAGAACACAAAAAACGCACAGAACACAAAGAACACAAAGAGCAAAAAGAGCACAATGAGCACAAAGAACACAAAGAGTACAAAGAGCAGAAACAACACAAACAACACAAAGAACGCAAAGAATACAAAGAACACAAAGAACACAAAGAACACAAAGAGGACAAAGAGGACAAAGAACACAAAGAGTTCAACGAACACAAAGACCACAATGAACACAAAGAGCACAAACAACACAAAAATCACAAAGAAAACAAAGAACACAAAACAACATTCTACGATATTACTTATGTTACGAATGAACGACAATGACTTCATATTATCATTGGAGAAAACTCTGTAGTTTTCTCTCGTATGTTGCTTACTGTAAAGATATGAATATGAGATTGCAAATATTTGATAAGACCTTACGTTTTGCGTTTTGCCTTTGAGAATCGAAGGTAGAATGCTTAAACATAACCATCCCGTACTTCTGGATCAGGTACTCCTTTAAGAAAGACGAGATGCATGGTTTATGCACGATGCTGCGTCTGCATATTTTAGACTTTTACCATCCTGCTTCTGCGCCCCTGCACGATTCATTCGTATGCACTGTATGTTAATATCTGAATATGACGAGAATAGAGAGACCTTAATCTTGACCTCATTGACCTCCGGACCGATATCCACTGGATTTCTGCCTATGTTCATCTAAAATCATTTGCTTTTACCAACACCACTTATTAAGCAACCATAATAAATAATAATAATCAATCTTAATCACATCTAAGCCCACTAGTCTTATTTTCGATATATAGTGGCATAGGGAAATCTCTTTCCATCAGGGCTGAACGTTTTCCAGAGATGACATACAGTAGAATGGTGCTATCTTCTGCTCCCTTTTAGTACAAATTGACATCAATCCTATCGGTACGAACCTATCGCCGTTGTCACCTGTTCCTCGTCACCATTCATGTTTCATGTTTGGGTGTACATTAAAACTCCCATAATAATAATAATAATAATATAATAGTTTTATTCTACTACTTCTGTCTAATGCTGTAAATCAACTCCATTCATATATACAACTCCATTCAAATCCATTCATATAATATTCTTGAAATGATAAGGGAAGGCTTCCTACACTACAACTACGTACGCTTCGTACGCAGCAGTTCCGAGTGGCAGTCTAAAAACCTTGATCGCAAGTTCCAATATTTATGAAAACCATAATTTGTTTTTCCATCATTAACTTGGAATTGAAAAAGTGTAAATACCGGGTATGCACCAGTGATCAATCCCAATAAACATCAACATCTCCAATCTTCAATCCAACTAACGAATTATTAACAATGACCAAAAAGTTTCATTCATAACAATATCGAATTAATAATGAGGTAGAGAACGACTATTTAATTGGGATATGTTCACTAAATTAGGCACCAACTATACGCGAGCAGTAAAATGTACAATTGTATTATTGCATTAAACGTTTGCAGTGACGTGTGTATACACATACGTGACTGTACGAGGCACACGTTTCGCTTTACACGTATGATTTTATCGTTATGTCATTAGCGGAATGATCCAATTAATTACAATTGTGTATAAATACAATTAGTAATAGAGTACGGCTGTATCTATTTGGCGGGCTCTATTTGCCCTATTAATTTTTCTTATTGTTAGGAGTACGATGGTATTGTGCAAGTGATGTGGGTGGGCTAAAGTTTATCGCGTTATGAGTTGACGTAATCAAGCTTTTCGCCCCTGGTTGCCCCTGGTCCTTACCAACGTTAGGGGCGGCAAAACACCCCGAGAATCGAAAGTCGCCGACCCCACTTGCATTGCATGTTTCAGCTATTTGTAACGAATCGTGCCGGCAATGCGAGGGTGTTTTGATCCAGAGCTTACTGCGTTTTATTATAAACGAATTTATGAGGGGATCACAATTAACCCCCATAGAAGTAGTGCTACGATTCTGCTGTGGTATTTAGCCGTAATAACTTACATCGGACAGTAAGTTATTGATCACATTATTTGTTACATCTGATTACATAATGGATCACCTTGGTTTCTCAAAAATAGTTCAATATTTACAAAGTTTTGATTTTGTCCACAAACTGTTGGGCAAGCCGTATTTTGAACTTAGTATTTCGCGGCCAAGAAATAATTATGTAGTGATAAATTAAGGTTTAAGGTTTTGTTTGAGGTTTATTCAGTTTATTCACAAAGTAATATTATAAGTCAATAATATGGTGACATACACTGAGACAATAGCCTCAATAGCTCAGTTGGGAGAGCAGTGTGGTAGCGACGCAAAGGTCCCTGGTGCAAGTCCTGGTTATGGCTGTAATTTTTTATTTATTTTAAACGTTACATCCCTCTTGTGTGTCATTGTATTATTAACTTATAATGTTTTTTTTTCTATTAATTTAATTTAATATATTGTACTTGGATTGCGGAAGTGTGTGATTACTAGTAAAATATTGTATTGTACATACAAAAAAAAGGCGAATAAACAAAAGCCCATCGTCCGTTATGGTTGTTGGGTCGTCCTGAAGTGTTGCCATTAAATACGGCGGAGATTTGTGTCTTAAAATTCTCCTCACGAAGCAGTCTTCTTCTTCTTTTTGACTAATGTAACAAATGGTATTGCACCTCCTGTATATTTTGCCGAACTGCAAACTGGTGTTTCTGCAGTAGATATAATTAATTGGATAGGTAGAGTAAATTGTCAAAAGTTCATTTCGTAATTTTGTGAGGTTATCAGCTATTTGTGTTAACTTGATAAGGTATGGTCTAGTTGCTTTTAGCGTAAATGACAAAAAAAAACAATATTCACACCATGCGAAAAGAAGAATAATGCCAAGAAAGTAACGTTGTGAGATCAGAGTGGAACAACAGCAACAACAGAAGAGAAAACAAAAAAAAACATTGGGAAAAAATCGAAATCAACTAATTTCGAATAACGAATAATAGACCTGAGTCTGGAGGTACGAAACCCAAGAAAAGGGTGATAGCAAATTAAAAATAAAGAAAAGACCGACTCCAATAACTGAAAATGGGAAAAGCACCAGCGCAAGTGATGACACAACAACTGTACGCACTTCAACCTGAAAGAAGAAATGAGTATTGCCATCAAAACTTACTCATTACCTCGCTGTATGCAGAATCATACGAGTTAATTGACCCCAAGAGGAGACCATACCTGCAGCAGTAACTGGGGCCAAACCAATAGCAGTGCATGGACTATGAGAGAAACGCTGTAATGTCCACATCGAAAACCTAGGCAAGAAGACTAAACCAATAGGGTGAATATTGTTGTTGAAGTCAATTTTGTTGTTTGTTGCGACCATACCGTACCTTGCTCTTTTGGTAAAACCTATTACTTTCAAAGTACCACCTTTTTTTAAAGGGGGGTGCATTGTAACAAATGGTATTGCACCTCCTGTATATTTTGCCGAACTGCAAACTGGTGTTTTTGCAACTACGCAGAAATACCCACATTATTAACAACGCCATTATAGGAAATCAATCGATCTTAAGACACCGTCGAGTTTAGAGCTATAATTGTTGGGTGTGTACAAAGATACAAGACGATGTAAGTATTATTGTTAATTAATAATATAATAATAATTGGTAATTAGTTTTAAGGATTATTTTATGTAATATAGTATTTAAACCAGAATATGCGTTATTTGTGAAATACCCTAGACTACGGACTTATATATAATTTCTTTACTTTCTTTTTATACCAGCTGCGCACAGTCATGTGTGGAGTGAGCGGTAACACTAGCCATACACACAACGAAATGTTGTCTCAATTCAAAGCAACCTTTGCTAATCCAAAACAAAGGTTGTTTTATATATACGTAAGAATAAGTATTGTTCATTGAAGAAAATCATTGTTTTGACCGGTTGTTTTACTTTAAGATCGTACAATTTGAAATGGGTACTATACTTACATGACTTAGGAATTTGTTCTTTTAAATTAATAGGTGGTAGTTAGATCAATCAGCACACATTCTTGGATTAAACATTCACTTACTTCTTGTAAATATAAACATGTTATTATGAAAGCAATAATATTTTACATGGAATGCAATTAACGCATTCAAAGTAGAATATCGTTATTTTCCAACTAGACCCGGTGTCCCTTCCTAGTCTCTTTTTCTAATCAATATGAGAGCTATGGGGTATTTCTATGCCAGGTACATTGACGTAGAATAGCACAATCACTGCTGCTGCATAGACATTTATGCGGCTATATACTCTATAGGAGACCTATCTTACGACAAAAATCTAAAGAGCCATCTATCGGCATCCTTCACATTATTTTCAAAACAACCACTTTCGTAAATCAAAACAATAATTTACTTAAAACAAATATTTAGGTTGTTTTATATTAAAGTAATATGTGTAGTATGTGTTGTATTAAAACAAACAAATTCTGCTAAGAATGTCATTTTCTTAACATTAGACAACCATTTCTCTGTGTGTACCCTTGCTCAGTGCGAGGTGATCTGCTAGTCGTCTCCAGTCTTCAACTCTTGCTTCCTCTTGGCGTACATTGGTTACCTAACATATCTTCACCGTAATTGGAAAATGTCTATTTTTTAGCTCCATTTTTTTCAAAACATCCTTTTTGTTATAAATATTCGTCAAAGTTTCATATTATGCTAGTACCCCCTAGCATCATGATTTGCCACTGGTTTCTTGTAGATTACCATCCATCTGTGGGATCCCATCCGTATAACAACTTTTTCCACATATTCTGTATAACAACATATAATAACATATAAATATAAACATAATTTTCTTATTTCAAAATATGATATTGTTAATTCAAAAAGTACGGTTGTATTACATGAAAACAAAAATAAATTTTACATACTTGTAAGTAATTAACATTTTCTTAAAATTAAATAAAGTAAAAAAATAAACGAGATCTTTACGGTGTTCTCGCAGTGCAAATAGATGTATAGATATTTCTTTTGTCCAGATGTTTACATTTGCAGAATACGTACATCTGAATGGAAAAATTTTAATTTGTGTAATAATAATTAATTATAATTTAATTAATTTGATAGAACCTTTATAATAAGTTCATTGTGGAACCAAAGTTGTCACTTCAGATGAAAATTGTTCGATATGTACTGCGCGCACAAAACAAAGTCGTACGGTCTAGTTTTACATTTTGAAATTTATGTTTTTTTACCATCGACAATTAAACTTTAAATTTAAATAATATTGCTATTTAGGTATTGTTCTACCATAAATTAAAATGTTGTCAATATCGTTATTTCAAGAATTTTTATTTACAATTGGAGATCTTTCCGCCAGACTCAACGTGAATAGCACCCTGAACATCTGTAATAAATATCAAGATTATGACATTTGATTAATTGTGCTTGCTAACTAACCATTTAAGCTAAACAATGATTAAGAGCGTAGGTTGTCAAAAAAGAGAACATTTCACAAAGTGAAAATATTGTAGTTGGGTATATTTTGGCCGCATAAGTATAGTGTACAACCTATTTTGGCACGTACAGTACCATTGCTAAAATAATACAAACAAACCTATAAAATCCTTAGCATAGGTAGGTTAGGTACATACATTTGTCTGAAGTGAAATTTTTCTACTTTGGTCCCACAATGAATGGAATGATATGGATTTAAAATTCAATAAAATTCAAAGATGAAAAAAATGTATATTTGTTTTAAAACAAATCTTAGCGCATTCGCTTATTGCGCAAATTTGTTTTGTATCAGCGAAAATGTTATCTAACCAATCAAGTTTAGAACAAAAAACAAGATATTCTATTATCATCACCATGACATTATAAAAAAACTTTTATGGATCAAGATACATTGGACCGTTTATTCTGATCAATTTCTTGCTTTATGGACCATGACGTGTTACTACTATGTTATGATACGGCTAATGGGATATTTTACTCATTTGGAATGAACTCGACATAGTAAAAACAAAAGAGAAGTCGACGGCAAATAAAAGGAAAAGGAATCGAATCCACTACGGACCACCGGAGTAACGGTGCCAGGCATGATGTTCTTTCATACCGATTCATTGATAACAACATGTCATCCATCATCGTTCGCCGTGAAGACATATTCTTTAATGAGCCGACCAATGCTGTATTCTTTCCGACAAAACAACAGGCTCGACCTTTTGCCAGATTGTGAAACAAAACGACAGGAATTGTATTTACCGATATAAACCAATATGTAATTGCTTCGGGTTGAAATGTTGAATTTTATATTAAATATTTAATTGGTTATTATTTATATTGAATAATAAATGTACGCCTCGGACGCGGATATCCGCATCCACTGCGGACAATGTAGCACGTGTAGAATCGTCTTTTTAGTCCATTAGATATCTTGACTTCCGATTTTCTGTGTTCACTCATACGTGTTAAACAATATACCAAAAGTCAAGTTATGTAAGGTTGGGCCCACCAGACGTCCCGGTTTGAGACATCGGTCCCGGCGTCCTGGCAGATTTGGTATTAAGTCCCGGTTTAAAATTTTAACAATCTTCTATACAGTAACAAGTCACTCCGATGAAAGGGTCTTGGATCTTGGAATATCTATGTGGTAGGCGACGCCTGGAGTCAGGAATATTAATGGCATTATTTTTTAAGATGCTGCCTGCTGGTCGGCAAAACACAGGTTCCTTTCTTCGATGTCCAACAATTGGAAAACTTTTAGAAATGTACAAAGATTGCAAGTCGTATTTTCTTTGTCAAGAAAACTGCCCCCGTGCTGTATGGGGAGAGAGATTATCATGATTTAATGGTTATTAACAACATAGTGACTAATATAGTGATGAATATTTGTAAAAATATTGCATGTTGGCCGATAATGATACACTATACGTAAAACAATACGCAAAACTTAGGGATTGGCAACTTGAAAATGCCTATTTTTATACCCCCACATTTAATGTGGTGAGGGCATAGAGTTTGATACAACATTTGTAACACCCTTAAGGATGTGTGCCAGATATAGAGTAATATATATGAATTTAATCAGAATTGAAAACTGAATCGATTTAGCTATGTCCGTTTGTCTGTCCGTCTGTGTACCGATAACGGCCGTAATTTTGAAGTATTCTTTAATTAAATTTGCAAATCTTGCCGTTGACACTGCCCGTATTTTGTAAAATACTATTTTACATTTATTGTTCAACGTTGTAATAGACACTTCAAACTGTTAGTCTTTAAAACGTTCGCTTTACAGATATCTATATAAAATATGGACAATTTACAAATTTATTTATTATTTAATAAATCAGGTAAAAACAAATACAGTATTTATTACTTTATCATACATGGTATGATAATGGTATGTTTAAAACACTTTGTTTTAAAACATTGTTTTAAACAAGTTTTAAAACAAATATTTTATTTTAAACTCTTTAGTTTTAAACATGTATACAAGTTTGTTTTAAATGTTTAAACCACATTGTTTGTACCACATTATTTTAAACATATCTTAAAACAGTTATTTTGTTTTAAACTATTTTGTGTTAAACAGCTTGTTTTAATGTTGTGTTTTGAACGTGTTTCAAACTACCGATATTTGAACAGTTTTTGTTGTTTTTCATAAAATATTGCTATTGGCCCTGTGCACAGTACGGAGTGGGGGAGTGAGAAATATCAGTGGTGGCAAGCAAAATAAGGAATAAAGAGACGCCGATTAAAATGCCCACAAATAAAATAATTGCATTATTTGAAGCATCCTTAAAACAAGTTTTATTCATTCTTTAAAACATGTTTTATTTGATGTTTAAAATATGTTTCTTTGAGAGGTATTTAAAATATTGTTTCGTTAAAACAACACTATTTTATAAAAAAAATCATGTTTTGTTTAAAATAAACGAATTATTCGAAACAACGCTAACCCGTCCAACACGTTAAACGTTCTATTTGATCGAGATTGCTCGTATCTGCATTACAACTAGTTTGCCAGGATTTGACTCATAATTAGATTATATTGACAGTATTGACACTGCTGTATAGTATGATAAAATCATGTGCCTGGCCACAATAAGAAATAATCAAATTAAACGAGATGATTATTTCAATACATATTATTCAATTATTTACAATAGGTTTGAATTGCATGATGAGGCCAGGTGGTTGCATGATGAAGTCAGGTGGTTGCATTTTTTTACAGTTTGTTACATAATATTATTTTAGATAATATACCTACAAGCTGATTGGCCGTTGAAGGTACATATTTATATTTTATTATTATTATTAAGTTTCTAATACTAACTTTCTGGAGTCCCTGTGAATCACCAGAGGCACAAACCTTGCATTTAACAATGATTACTTCCACCCTGAGACTGCAAGATTTGATTAAATGAAAGTCGCATCCTTTGATCTCTCTACACCTTAGCTACTGGCTTCGGCGTTTATTTTTCTTTTATTTGTTACAGACACTCTGCCGCTCATTATGAATTATCGTAGCATCCTCTATTGACCGGGACCGTCTTTCTCTGTGCGTAGAGGCACGTATACCGGACATTGTTACCATTGAAAATTATACGCTATTCATTTTTTTCGAAGATTTCTTTACCACTTTTTTGGTCTCGGAAATGTTTCATTCACCGTCAATAGAGCGGCTATATATAGTCGGGTACTCTTTACGTTCCATACGCTAATTTACCATATTGTGAATGTGCAGCGTTTAGTATTGTATGATCTGTAATTAATAGATAATGAGCGCTCAGGTAAATCATACGTTGATCAGCGGTTTTATTATTATGGTGTATAACTACCGAATGCCTATGCATAGCAATGGATTATAATTATAGAGTTTTGCTTTCTAGTTGAGGCATTCTTAGTTACTACGATTTAGAAAATAAACTGCTTGCGGGTTATGCCGTGTGGCAAGATTTGTAAATGCTGACGTTTCGCGAACCATGTTGCTCGCTTCTTCAAAGCTAATTGAATACTGAAGACCTACCAAGAATATCTCCCTTATATACCTATATTTACACCTCAATGCGCACATCTGGAGCTACCGTTCCCATGGGCTTTTCCACCTGATCGCGTTAGGATCGATTTCCAGATCCTACTAATGTCAGTGCCGTCCTCGCGATTGATGTTGTCGGGAAGTTTGTAAATTTCGATGGCTTCTCTAATAAGCCTTCGATGATAATTACCTACCATTGCCAACATCTGCACGTCATCAAATATCATTGTGTGTCCCTCGTGGACACACAATGACTCGTGGGAGTGTCGAGCCACAGCGGATATCACACCAAAGGATATCACACCACTCCTGAAGAACGAAGGGGTATACAAGATAACATGTGAGTGTGGAACATATTATGTTGGACAGACAGGACGAAGTATCGAATGTCGAGTCAAGGAGCACAGTAGAGACACCCGACTACGCAAGATTCAACAGTCCGCTGTGGCTCAACACTGCCACGAGTCGGGATACACAATGAATTTCGATGACGTGAAGATGTTGGCAAGGGTGGGTAATTATCATCGAAGGCTTATTAGGGAAGCCATCGAAATTTACAAACATCCTGGCAACATCGATCGCGAGGATGGTACTGACATGAGTAGGGTCTGAAAATCGATCCTAACGCGGTCAGGTGGAAAAGTACATGGTAGCTCCAGATGTGCGCAGTGCGGTATAAATTTAGGTATATAGAGGAGATTTTCTTGGTAGGTCTTCAGTATTTATTTAGCTTTGAAGAAGCTAGCAAGGTTCGCGAAACGTCAGCATTTACAATTCTTGACACACGGCATAACCCGGAAGCAGTTTATTTTCTAAATGATTCTGGCCGTGAAAGCCTACGTACTTACTTACTACGATTTAGTTTAGCATTAATAATAGGGGACAATGAAGATACATGATAACTTAATTTTGATCGTTTATTTTGTAAGGTACGTGCATATGTAATATTGACTGCTTAATCTGCAGTCTCAAATTGAAAATGTTGAAAATCACCTGTGTTCATAAAAATTTTAATATCAGTTTATAATGTTTTTGTATTTGTAGTAATATTGAAAGAAGGATAATCAGAAAGTAATAAGCGAACATTAGATGTTTTTGAGCAGATCAAATGATGGTTTCACGTGGTATATGGTGCATTTAAAAACTATTTAATGAAATATAAAGGGAGTTAATTCTTGTAGAAATCTGCGTACATTAATATGAAGATTGGAAATAGGGATTATCCGTATATCTGGGTTCGAATCCCAGGTGTGGCTGTAGTTTTTTAACTTAAAAAATTACCGCCATGTTGTATTAACTATTTCCAATCTTTATATAATGAAAGAAATTTAAATTTAGAAATAAACATAAGATATTGAAGATATTGATTAATTATATTTTTCCTAAATTATTACGATCCATCTTGTTAATGAATATCGAACTTTAATCGCCAAAGAAATCTGTTGCCAGCTTTGCCTGGCCGCAGTCTAATTGGGTATACCAAAGAGCCGTTAACAAGGGCGGCTGGGTGTTTCTTGTCAAGCTCCTTGTCAATTATTTACATGACAAATATAACAGATAACGTCACTGTGGTTAAAAGAAAGCACACAAAATTAATCCACTTTAAAGATATTTTTCTGCTTGCGTATATACAATTTTATACTACGTTTTCAATATTAACTATTTTAATAACATATTTTGCAATTTTATACGTCTGTACGCCAGGTGCGCAAATATTGTGGTTACTATTATCTCGGTAACTAAATATATGGTGGATTGGTGGATATAGATAATTTCAACAAATTTAATAGGGGTTTACGTCATCAATAATACTGACAGTATCCCAATTGTCATTGTATCAGTATGTCGTTAGTACATTTCTTACCAACACATTCTATATTATTCATCAGTACTTTTTGACAGTATTGGTTGCGACACTGCGAAAAGTTCGACACTTTATAAGTCGGTTTCTTCCGGCTTATAAGGAGTCATGTTTCTTACATGATGGACGAAGACGAAGACGAAGACGAAAGCGAAGACGAAGATCGAGAAGAGGTCAGGGGTAAAGTTACGTTTACAGGAAGAGCCCATTTATTGAAAATGTTGGTTTTGTTGTGTTCAGAAGACATAGAAGGATGAAATATATATGAAATGTTTGACACGCAAAAAAACAAGAAAAACCTACCAATGAAAGCGGCGTTGGATGTTGTTTACCGCGCTTGCGCGATGTGCTTTCTTATACCGGGTGATTCAATTTCGAGGCACACCATGGGGATCTCGCTTATTAGTGGTGATAGGGGCTGTGTTTAAATTTGGCAAAGTTTCGTATTTTTGTGTTGATCAATTCTCTGAAAAGAAATTTAAGCAATCCGTTCAGTTTGATGATATCCGCAAAAAACTGAAATGTTATGATATCGTTTTTAATTTTTTATTCAAAACCAAATGTAGCTAGACAATTGAAACAAAAACATTCTAGAGCTACTTTTTAACAAGGAATGAAGTGTCATTTTTTAAATTGAAATAACATCAAAAATGGCGGTGTAACCATGGCCAACTTTTGTTTTTCTTATGGGTGCCGTGTTAAATTTTAGCATTTTCCGATAGGTAGTCTTGTCTTTACTCATTTCCATCTGAACACATTTTGTAGTAAAATGCGAAAAGCCACAAACGTGCATGTAAGGGGTGCCTTTTAGGTGCGCCAGGCTCTAATAAAATTGGCGGATGCCATAGAATATTGAAACCCAACATACTGGGCGTCGGATCCCAAGAAGACATATTTTTTTTTATTTATATATTTAATAAGCAATTTTTCGTCAAATTTTACTGCATTGTTTCACATTTTATTAATTTCTAACGTTAGACAAAATTAAATGACTGAATTTTTGACGTTTTCGACAATTTTTGCGTCAATTCGATCACCGAGAAATAATATCCCACTGCAAAAGAGGTTTATGCACCATATTGAATTATTGAAAATTTGCCTCTTCCCATTTATAATTTGCTATTGAAAAACTATCGTTGATTGCTCTAATCGAGGTTTGTTTTCTCGTTCTTTCGTTGTCGTTTTTCATCTGCTTTATCTTTAGTTTGGAAATGTTTTTATGTTAACATTTCGCAAATAGTTATGTTGAGTCAAAATATTATTGGTTTATTTTATTAATGTAATGGTAATTGCTATTATAGATGAGATCTATACCGATTGCCACTGATTTATGTATGTATTCTAATCACTTGACATGTGATTAAATTTATAATAATGATAATTAATCCAGTCACCATCAACTATACGTTTTCCTACCAAATGTAAATAAATAAAAAGGCTAGTCCTCAAAACTAATTGTAAATTCGTGGAAGAGAGTTTTAACCAGTGGCAGTGGTCCGCCATAGAAGGTGTTGAGAAGTCGCTCAGTAAATGGAAAAATAGAAACTGCAAT
The DNA here is from genome assembly GCA_964023965.1 of Melinopterus prodromus. Lineage (NCBI taxonomy): Eukaryota > Metazoa > Arthropoda > Insecta > Coleoptera > Scarabaeidae > Melinopterus > Melinopterus prodromus. Next base: position 27,519,360 of record OZ030394.1, on the reverse strand, counting down.
TCACACTGGCCTCTTGTCGGCTCCTACCAAAAGAGAGCCGCGGCAAGTTGCCCCTATTATAACAGTAACAACCAACGTGTCCAACAAATATCACTATTCACTCCGCAGGTTATTGTGTTTACCTATGTCGGTTTGTTATTGCCTCATGGTCTGTAATGACCAAATAGCTACCGTGCTTATACAGCCGCTTTGTAAGAGATCTAAAGCTATCCTTTTCTAACCCTAGATTTCGCCTGCTCTTAGCTACTGTTGCCGCAATTTACCTGAACCAAAATTCGCAATTCATCTTGTATGTTTCTGATAAAACCTCTATATTACCATTTACCCATTCTAATTAGCGCATTTCTAATGAATTTATTGTTATCTAGAAGAGGACGGATATATTTCTCGGTAGTGCAGAGCACAAAATCGGCCGGAATCGAACAAAAGGCTCCCCGAGCGCTCGAATCGGCGTTCTCACCGTAAATCATTTGACTTGTTGAATGGCCATTGAGCGATTCGTCCTGCTCATTAGGAGTGTGCGTTTGATTAATTGTTTTGTTGAGTATTTTCCTAACAGAGACGGCGCACGTGTTTTTCACAATTTTCAATTGCCACTCGCCTTTTTTTCTCCATCTAATTGCGGCAATTCAATCGACGAAGACTGCGGTGTCGAGTAACGTCCTTAATAAAACTTTGATTGTGGTCGTTAACTCGAATGTCAATTGTACAACGCGAAAACTGGACTACTTGATTGGTCGTTAAGCAAGGAGCTTGAAAATGATCGTCCATATTAAAATTTCTGGCCGGTTAGATAATAATAATAAAACGTGCACTAATCGATGGTTAATGTACACGAACGAGGTTATGTGTAAATTGTTAGTATGCATGTGCAATAATTGTTTAATTTGCGCAACTAACGTTGCTAGGTGATAAATGATTAATGACGTATATTTGAAGATATTAACATCTTAGGCATATTAGAACTTTAGAATTTAATTATTAGAATTATTTAGGACTATTAGAATTTTTTAGGACTATTTAATTAATAATGATAGCTGCATCTATGATGAATATATGTATGTACAATTGTACACGAGGGTGGTCGAAAAAACGGACTTTTTGTTAGAGTGCAACGATACCCCCAATCCGTTCCTTTCCCAGAAACAGTTTCCCAAAATTTATAATGTTACAATATTAGGTGTTTTATTATTATTGGATTATTGACATATTTTTTTGTTATTTATTAAGTAATTTGAAATTATTTAAACTGTTAGCATTTGTTTAAACAAAAATATAGGATGGTATGAAAATTTTTTGCAGAACTTGTTAAATTATTGGCTGTTTTGTCATTTATTAACTCATTTGCAATTGTTTAAACAAAACCATTTGTTTAAACAAATATTTACATTGTAATGAACATAATTTTCTATACTTTTTGCATAAATTATTATTAGATTATTGGTAAGTTTATGACATTTATTAACTAATTTGTAATTGTTTAAATAAATACGATTTTTTTAAACAAATATAGACATTGTTACGGACATATTTTTTATATTTATTGTGGAAACAAATATTAAACTATTGGCATTTTTTATTTATCAACGAATTTGCAATCCTTTAATTATTTTCCATTGCGTTAAACATTTTTTTTTGTTTTTACTTTTGTAGAAATTATTATTGGTACATTGTTGGTATGTTTTTTGTAATTTTGTAATTTACTTAATGTGAAATCGTCAAACAAAAGATTGTTCTTATTTAGCGTAAAATCATAATTTGATAAAAAAAGTTGGGTATTCCTAAACTGATATCGCCATCTCATTTCCCCGTTTGCGCCCTACAAGTTTATTTAAGACACTTTTGTCTCGAGATATTTAGGAGTCTCAAGTAAAGAGGACCACCTGTGGAATGCAATTTTGCGAACATATTTTGTATTTTTTAAAAGAAATTATTATTAGGAATATTTTTGGTTATTTACTAACTAATTTGCAATTGTTTAAACAAATACCATTTGTTTACAAAAATATATAATGTTACGGACATATTTTTCCTTTTTTCTTGAGAAATTATTATTAGATGGTTGGCATTGTCTGTCATTAATTATGTAGTTTGCAACTGTTTAAATAAATACCATTTGTCAAAACTATACGATGGTACTGACGAATCTTCTTTGGCAAAATTTTTTATTGTATTTCTGGTCTTTTTTCTTGCCAAATTTGTTAACTCAGTTTCAATTATAACCTATAATAATAATAATTAGTCAAATTACAAAAAACATGCCAACAATGTAATAATAATAATTTCTACAAAAGGAAAAACAAAAAAAAATTGTTTAAAAAATTGGATTATGTTAAAGAATTGTAAATTCGTTAATAAATGACAAAAAATGCCAATAATTTAATAATAGTTTCAAAAATAAATATAAAAATATGTCCGTACCAATGTTTATATTTGTTTGAACAATTACAAATTAATTGGAGTAGAAATAAAAGTCAAAAACATCCGTTTTTGAGCCTTTATTGACGAGTAATTATTTATTTCTTCTCACTAGTATATACACAGGCTCAAAAACGGATGTTTTTGACTTTTATTTCTACTCCAATTACAATTCGACGAGCATGGAGAAATTCATCACCCACAATTACAAATTAGTTAATAAATGTCATAAAACTGCCAATAACCTAATAATAAGTTTTGCAAAAATATATAAAATTATGTCCATTACAATGTAGGTATATATTTATTTAAACAAATGGTTTTTATTAAACAATTGCAGATTACTTAAAAAATGACAAAAATACCAACAGATAAGAATTTTTCCAAAATTTGAAAAATATCTGCCTTTCCACATATATTTTTGTTTAAACAAATGGCAATTGTTTAAACAATTGCTAATTAGTTAATAAACGACCAAAAAACATTAATAATTTTTTCAACAAACGAAAAAATTAGTTCGTAACATCCTGTATTTTTGTTTAAACAAATGATAATTAATTAAACAATTTTTTAACTTTTAAATTAGTTAATAAAATATTTAAAACATGTCAATAATCCAATAATAGTAATTTCTGCAAGAAAAATAATAAATCACGTAACTTTGTAAAATTGTAAATTTTGGGAACATTTTGCCTCATTTTTAGGATACTGCAGGAGAGGGTGGGGGCAGTGAAAAACAAAACAGTGATTGTGGATTTGATCTTTGGGAAGTTCTAAAAAATTTCTGATAATCGCCTGCAACTTTTTTCTAAATCCGAAACGTAAAAAAATAATGAAAATATGCGTTTTTCCAATGTATTTAAAATGGGAAATTTGAGGTGCTCGGTGGCACGTGTTAACGTTAGCCGATTTTTCTCAACTCTGGAGGGATTTTTTTTTCTGGATAAGGAACCGATTAGCAGGATCTTTGCCCTCCAGCAAAAAATAAAGATTTTGCAAGGTATAAATTTGGACCACCCAGACACATAAACGTACAGAGTTGGATTTAACACCGATTCAAGTCCGCTCAGTATTTTCCTCGCGGCTGTTTGTGCATGTAGTTAAATCTGACGGAGTTGAATTTATATAGAGTACATTCCTTTTGCAGTTATTATTCTTTGACAAGGAGTTGGAAATATATCTTAGTGAGTTAGATGTTTTCGCCGCTCGGGTGTTAGTATTATCGGATACAGAGTTAAATGTATACAAAACGGTAGAAATATTATATAGGGTCCAGTAAAAATTAAAAGATGTTAAGTATTTTGTGTTATGGTCATTAGTGACTATAACCGAAAACTTATTAATTTCCATAATATATTTGACTATATAACCGTCCTGGCGTTTCCTCGACAAAAAGCAAGCCAGCACATCGTCTTTTGTTAAGTTCTAATGACAAGGAAACCTATAATATAAATTCAAATTATGCGTAATATTTGTTATATAAGTAGTGAATAATACTTACCTACGTGACGAAATTGTGTCAGTTTTAATGTGACTTCATCCTCTGGCACAAGCTAGCTCTAAATATGTCTCAAACTGCAATATCTGTAATAATTAGTTGCAAACTATATGTTATATTGCTTATCACTGTACGACTTTGCAAGTTGTTGGTAACTTGTCTGATCTGTCATATATGTATTGAAATGTTTGTCAAAAACGACTATAACTTTTGCTTCCCAGTTCCTGTGATCTTTATGTAAGTACAAGTCGTCTATAATATAAGAAATATGAACCCGTTATATCACAATTTATATTTTTACTTACAAGTGCGGAAATTTCTAAAATCAAGGAAACCTGTATTATAAATGGAAATCAATACTCGTGCACTGGCATATGGTGCGGGCAATACGTCTCAATCTACAATGACTCTTACTATGGTTAGAATGGCGGCTGAAATGTATCAAAATATAAAAGCATATGAGGACAACCAATGAGTAATGTACATACATAGGTATGCAATGTATCTTGGTCCAAAAGTAGGTGGTAATATAAGTACATGTTGTTACCTGTCGTATTAATTTCCACGAAATATAAATTTGCTTTACATTTCTCATCCACTTTTTTTGTGACATGATCAAATGGTATTGATTAAAAAAATATATGATTAAAACTATTCAAAACCAACCTCGCTCTATTGAAGCCCAGACATATAGAAGAAGCACAAGTGGCCACTACACAAGAACCGACCGAACCGTGGCGTGCTGTTGTTGCCAAGAGGTAAATTATTCACTTTACGAAATAAATAACACAATTTTGGAAATTATTCACTCCAAGACGGAGTTCGCATCAACACAAAAAAAGTATTTTTGTCTCATTCTGTCCAGTTACTACACCACCCTGCGTGGTGTTAATCTTCATTTTACACTACCTGTGAAAATTTTTACCGTTTCGGATGCTACCTGCTATGTACTTAAATTAACTCAGATATTTTGTATATCAACAATTCTTACGATACAATCGACTGAATTTCGGAGAAAATTTCAAGCCTTTTGTATAGGTTTAACTACGTGCTAATTCACTCCGTAAAATTTTTATGTGTGTAGGTAATGTGATCGGGGAGAAGGTTGAAACCCCGCATAATTTGTATTGTTCAAATAATTACAAGCAAGTCCGGATAGTATCATCTCTACAAAAGAAAATTGACAGTGGGATGTTCATCTATAAAAGATTATTAATACGCTATACAGTGTGTAAGAGAATAAAGGTGTCACTTAGGGTTGCCAAGTATACAAATTCGGGAAGGAGGACATTTGATTTGGAATACTAATAATAATAGTGATGATAAATTGATGTAGGTATGAACCTTTATTTTTTTATTTATAACAAAACAAAATGAACACTCTAATGAACATTATAATATTTAAAAAAATTATTTGACATTCTGGTAAGTAAGTATGAATAAACAAATTATCTAGTATTTTATATAAACTATGTATAGCTAAACATAATAATAAAGTAATAAACCCTTTATTACCCACAAAACACAAAATCACAGGTAAAATAATAAATCCATAAAAAATCACAAGAGCAAGGAAGAAAATTTATTTTTATCTGCTAGACTACATGTAGGTATTAGGTTACTTAATTTAGGTACTCATTTTTAAGTACGCACCTAACTTACACCTACCTCGCTACTTTTTGAGAAATTTGTGTTTATTTTGGCTCTTCGCGGCTCTTAGAAGATTATTATACAATTTGATTTCATTAAAAAACTCAAACTTGAATGTGAAGTTGAAGTTGAATTTACTGAAATCAGAAGTTCGTTTTTATCAGGTCCAAAGATACCCGATTTCGTTCATCCCGCCATTTATTATCCATGTGCGAAAACACACGTTCGATGATAGCAGATGACGTCGGGATACTTAAAAAAAATGCATCATCCTGAATGTATTTTCCAGAACAGTTTCAGTTTTTTCCAGCTGCTTAATTGTATCACTCAATATAGAAAGGATATGAGAGCAAAATAACAAATACATTTCGACTCTATCATCTTCAGGATTACTGTCATCTTCTCTCAATAAGAGTGGAGGACAAATCAGTGCAAAAGGAGGACGGAGGACAAAATCGGTTAAGAAAGGACTGTCCTCCTCAAAGGAGGACACTTGGCAACCCTAGTGTCACTTCTAGGGCAAGGGTCTGAGAAACGGAGAAATATTTTTAGTTACTTATGTATGTCGTATTAATTAATTAAAAATTAAATTAAAATCTTCGAGTGTGAATCTATATAATAATTTTTATTTTGTTTTAGTAGGTCCTTGATATCTTGACAGATATTTGCGTGCTGATAGTGTCTGTATTTTTGTTCCTGTAAATCGGCGAGGGTTAAAGTTTGTGATTTCATGGTGATAAAAGTTCAGGTTGATGTGTTACTTATCTATTATTATTATTGGTTATTTATTTGTCTTGAATAATTTGTACAATGTACATCATCAGTCAAACATGTCGACGGAGAGTATCAATTAATAAAATAATGATGCGCCAAAATTCCTATGCAAGAATAGAAGCAAATTTCCGAAATACGTTTAGTTTTGTTACCTATAATAATAGGGGACAAAATCAATTTTAAAATTTACAACTATTTAAAAATAATGCTTTTATAGTTTATTATTAAGTACTTTCTTTGGTGGGTTCTTCCCTTTCGTAGTGGCCAATTGAAATACGATATTCAATCTCGAAGGGACACTTTGATAAATTGTGTTCAAAAATTTGGCCATTTATTCCAATTCAATATTGCGCAAATAAATTTTTCATCTACCACCGTTTCTTCGTCCCAGGTATTTTCTATCGTAGCTGGCTACATGCTAAGTTGCCTGACGTTAGCTTTAATGAAGTTTTTAATTAAGTTTATTTTATAACGCTGGTATTGTTGTTGCTTACACGTTATTATTATGTGCTTCCTTCATTTTTCCGTCACCACCTATTGCGGCACAAGTATTAATCTCTATGTCACCTAGTTTTGCTTAAGAGGGGCGTTTATGCTAGTGGGATCGACGTCGGCCTTGAGTCTGTAGTACGCCCAGGATGTGGTTCCATCTAAGGGTGAAACGTTGTACTCACGTACTTGTGTATAAACTAACATACTTACCTAATTTGTTCAGCTGATTTAAGTCCTTTGACAATAGGCAGCTACTGTAGTTGTTGTCAACTGTTAGTTTATTATTGATCTGAGCTGTTGGTACTCTTCTCTCTTGTCTCGGTCTGTGGAAATTATTACAGAAACTATCTTTACACAACTCCGCGGTGACAGTTTGTTGGGTTGGGTTGCAATTGTGACACAATTGCATAAAAAGCAGATCAACTTGACAACGGCTGGGTCAATTTTAAAAAGCTATGTCTTAAAATGTCACCCTTAAATTAGCTCGTGATCCGGCATTAATGCTATTGGCTCAATCACCATGAAAGCATATGAAATCAACCAGTATATTGTGTCAAAAATTAGCTTCTTTTCTCTAGTTCATGATTAAAGCAAGCGCGGTTGAATTTTATATTTATCCCGGAACAATGCCCTATACTTACACATTCCAACAGTACCTTACTTTTATAATGGAAATATTTTCTGTCTTCTCTAAATCTGACTAAGGTAAACACTTTAAAATATAAAAAATTGGGTGGTTTTTGCATTGAAACATTGTGAAACGAGCAAATTGCAATCTAGTTTCTTAATTTATTTTTAGTTTCTGAAGAAGAAACAAATGTATTTGCAAAATATTGATCTGGAATAAAGGGTCCCTACGATACCAAATATTCTATTTCAATTAGTATTATGTATGTATTATCAAAAATTGTAGGAGAGAGCATCATGTTACAATGTAACATGTGTAGATTGTTGACTTCCACGGTCCGACGTAGATGATCATCTTCATCGCACTTAGTTCAATACTTAGTCCTGAAAACGCCTCTTGCACGACGAATAAATTTAAAGTATCCCTGTTCACGTGCATTTTCCATATATTAAACTTCATAATAATCTATCACAATACTGTCAATAAATACATACAATTTCAAAGCCTGCTAATGTACAATATCTGGTGCCTTTTAATGATTTAATAAAAGGTTCTCAATATCAAGCTATTGAAATTAGGTAAAGGATGTAATTTTATATCCTTATATGATTAACTACATTTTTTCGTGGCAAAAAAGTAATCTGTCATATTTTGTGTAATTTTTGCTAATAGTGTACTGGTACTGGCGCGGTGTAACATTTAAATTTGTTGATTTGGCCACGCTGCGGTGTACCTAAACAGATTTATATCATGGGTTTTATCGATCACAGCACTGGCTACGAATAAAAAGAGAGATGAACTTGTTTGGCATCTTTTGTCTGTATCATCGTGGACGCTGTCTTCGTACACCTCCAACAGATACCTTGCACCCGGTGAATACAGTACCGATGTGAATTCACCGTAAACCGCTTATATCCTTTACTGTCATCTCGAGAGATTGCTTGGTAAAACTTGCATGCAAGTATCCTATACCTACTCTATAGGAATAGAAAAATACCATAAAACGTTTAAACATTAGTCCACAAAAAAACCGGACGGATGTGGTCAAGTAGACTGTCGATGGATTAACCCCAAGCTTGATAACGTAATATTGACATCACATTTAATTAACGCTTAGTCAGCTACGACCAATCGGGAAAGTTTAATCAACATTCAACCAATTCATGCGTGCTTGGCTCTAATTAGAATCTGTAAGTGAGTTAAGTATGCAATATACTTTGCGAGATAAACGAGATCCCGTATGCGGTATACGCTAGATCATGTGCCAGTTTAATTATGGCGCCATTTTACACGTAATTTAGCATCGCGATAACGATATCTTACTTTACGTGTCACAAGACATCTAGTTCGAAAAATCTGAACTGGTGCTAGAAAATTATCGACTCGGTATATGACGGCGACGACACTGTGCTACACCGAAAAGAAGGATGTCCTATAAACATATCCCTTTTTGAAATATTAGCACTTTATTCCAATTCGCAGAAATCTCTACAGTACATCAATATTTTGGGTGTCTACTGTCTAAGCTACAAATAAAAGTATTTTGTGATGCTGCTTTTCGATAAGTTTTACAGAATAACCTTAGTATCAAACGCAACGTCAGGCCGTCAGTGCTGTATAAAAGCGCCATCGAAAAACCAGCTTCTCGTGAATATGTTCATTTAAATACAAATACCATTCTCCTTATGTTCATTTAGTTGAGCTCATTTATAAATAATTTTTAAAAATGTGGATATAGTAACGTTCTTTATTTTGATTTGTTTAAACTTATCAATTATTTATGCGGTATATTAACATAAATGTTTGGTTTACATGCCACCAGCTGGAATAAAAACTTGCAGCGTTATATTGCAGAAGCTGTTTTTTTTTTTCATTTCAGATTTGGCCTGATCATCCGGTAGTTGATTTTTCAAAAATCAACCGACGATTCTAATTTGTTTATTTGTGTTGTTATTCCGTGAAATACAAAGAATTCCTGGCTAAAAATTAAAAAAAAAATCGTTAGGATAGATATTGAATTATATCGGAAAAAGATTGGGTTAGTTTGTCATCAACTGTACCTTTTGGCACAGTGCGGTTCCAAAATGATGGCAGTCTATCGTCCAGCAGCTTTCACACGAGTGGAGAGTATCTTCATATGTTCGATGTTGGATGTTTGATGTTGGATGTTTGATGTTGTAGGGAGCGTGTGTTCTTCAGCTGTACCTGGGTCTCGTTAATATACCGTAGCAAATTCTTAGTAATGCTTATTTAGTTATATAATATTATCTTTAATTTTGGTTTTTGTTTCTCGCCTTACTGTTCAGTATAACAGTGGGGTTTTGTTATTAATACATCTAGCGATTCGCACCGGTTATTGCAATTACTCTAAAATAGTTAGTGTGATAGTTCCATATTGTTTTCCAATTTCCACCTCATGTTTTTTTTAGTTTCTACAGATTAACACATTATATTAACAAATATTGCCCTCCCGTTGTTGGTTAATATTAGGGTTTGTCAGATTTTTAAAAACCGGTCCTACTACATTTTTTTGTGATATTCGAAAATCGGTATTTTCATCAGTTTAGAATTTCAATTAATATGTAAAAGTAATGAGGCATTTGTTTATTTGCCATTTTGTCGTTAAATGTAAAAGTAGATTATGATACATATCATTCATTTATTATATAGACACTGATTTAAATGATTATACGAGGTCCCACTTTTTCTTCCGCAACAAAATCGGCGGTTAATGTCATCCAGAATAGCATTTTTCATATGGAATATTCGTCTTTCATCAACTTGTTTAAAAGTTACAGCCGTTTGAAATATAAACCAAACAAATAAAAATAAAATATGCAACAATGCGTAAATATTTAGCATTACAACAAAGAAATAAATAAATCTAAAAAAACTAATAAAAATAAAAGGAGTTTCAAGAATGAGAAATAAATAAATACATATAAAACTTTACATTGATTTTTTTTTATAATATAGGTGTTATACTATTCATTCAGATCAAAAAGCGTTTTCTTTTTAAATTCCGGAAGAAACTAATTTTTAAAACGGCTGTAACTTTGTCACAACATTTACTATCTGAAAAATAGTTTTTTAGGACATATCCAGGGACACCTATAGAAATAATAATAAGTCATATAATCTCCTGGTAGACTACTTTCAGACCATTGAGTAATGTCCCATGCTAGTTTAAAATTTTTCCGCTTTTCACCTTTATAATAAATGTTCTGTCTCTTGAAGTTTAGGTATATAAAACAACATAATATTTTATTATTGTAGATTATATTATATTATACTTGAATTAGCTTAGTGCCAGTAAATAGATATTCATCAAAAATTTTTCTGTTCTAACCTATATTTTAGAGTTGCACCACTGTTATAGCAAACATCATATCACCACTGTGACACCGGTGGAGTGTGGACCCATGACATCGCACAAAGTCGCTTTTAATGCGATATTGCGGTTTATTAGTCAGTTCAAAAACTGCTTTTATTTCATATGTCGGAGCACAGATAACGGAGATATTCAAGATAGAAACACAAAAAAACAAAAAGTATTTGATATGTCGGGGAGTGGAAATCGATTCTAGGCATATGGTGGGATATGTCTGTGGAAAAAAAATGAAAACGCTGGGCAAAGATCTCAAAGTTATGCAAGGTAAAATTTTTCCTTACGTTTTTTGATATGTCGGGGAGGGAAATTCAAATCTAGACAAACGTCGGAATATAACCGTGCAAGAATGTCTTAATGGCAGGTTCTCATGTAGAGACCGAAAAAGTAGCTCAACTTTGGGACACCTTTTCAAACAAATTGTAAGAGATATTAATATTTTTTCTTTGAAATATATTTTTCATACATTTGTGTACAAAAGCACATAGCGCCATAACGATATGTCTCAACGACGTGCACGATATCTCCCATAAAAATACCAGAAATCGAAATTTCAAAAGCGCTGTGAAACTAGATGAAGTTAGTTTGAGGCTAAACCAATATTTAGTTAAAAAATTTGAAAATTGACAAAATGGCGGCCTTTTGAATTTTAAGATCGATTTTTTACAACATTTTTTCGGTTTCAAATCGTTATAAATGATATAATTCTTTAAAAGTTTCACTTATTATAAGGTTCAGCGTCCAATAACAAGTATTTTCTCTAAGGGAAAAAAGATCCGTTAAACGATTCAAAAGTAATCGCGCTGGCCAGTTTGAAAGATCGTGTTTCTAGAAAAACGCGCCGGTAAACGCGTGTAAAAGCTCTACAAGATACTTTTTAAAACTCCTTTTCTATATGAACTCATTGAAATATAATAATTTAATCAATATAAGCACCTAGATCTATACGTCCTCTTTACTGTATCCAAATTTCACATTCCTAATTTAAAGCGTTACCGAAAATTATCATTTGAATAGGCACATTTCTTTGCGCCGCCTTAATACAGGAAATCTTGACCAGAGAATACCATTGGCTATAAAACCGTAAAACTTGCGAGAATCAAAAAACTGCTTCAGGGACTGATTTTATACACTACAAGGTTTCAAAGTATAAAAGAAAAAAAATGATTTTTTCAACCAATTACAAGAGAACCTCCTATTAAATCGGGGTAAGTCATTCAAGGTCAAAGTTTGGCAGAAGAGCCGAAAACGGTTTTTGATATGTCCGCGAGTGGAAATCGATTCTATGTCGGTGAAAGAAAACAATCTTATGTCGGGGCAAAGACGTCAAAGTTATTTCAACGTAAAATTATTCAAAAACATTTTTTGATATGTCGTGGTAGCGAAAATAAACGCGTCATAATTCTCGTGACGATTTTAATTCACTACCCGGCTCAAGAATTTTCACTAGAAAATCTGTTACATTTAGAAATAGGTTTATTTGGTATTTGCTTGATATTATAATGCAATTATAAGTACCAGTACGATATGAGATGTGGCATATCTTAAAACTTAATAAATTAACACTATAAATTTACAGCTCCTTTAGTCGAATTATATATAATATACAATACTTTCTATAAGCACAGCAATCTATTTTTTTTTTCTTAACAAGTAAGTGTTTTATATACCTATAGCCAATAAATATTTTCTTTATACTCTTATGTTTTGTTTCTTTTTCCCTGAATAACTGAATAATTTTGCAATCATCGCCCCTACACATCATAAAACTCACTAAACTCCGAATTGTTTGTATTTTTATTCAACTGTGTAAATACGAATGTCAGTTGACAACGTCAAAATATTTATTAATACAGGGTCATTATAAATGATTGTAGTCGTAGTAGGCCGTGTCAATGTTAATAATTTTGTGCCGCTATACCCAAACAACTGTCAAACGTGAAATAGGTTATGTTACCAAATTAACTTTTGTGTGTAGAACAGTGGTGTTCAATTCAAATAGAGCGGCAACCAGCAATGTTTACATTTGATTTCATGGCATACTTCGACTACAATTATTTATAATGACCCTATATTATTCAAACGGAGGAACTAAACCATTGTGGGACATAAAATGTTGTATGCACCTCGGGCATTGCTTGATGTGTATACCCTCGGGCGACTTAAAAAGCTCGAGGGCCGATAGACTCGAGAACGGTCACCCTCGGGGCATAAACATCCGTGTAATGCCCTTGGTACATAAATAACTATAAAAATCCCAGAATTCAATATTTATGGGTTGAAATCAACTCTTTACATATCCATGTACGTTCACCAGGCATATCGAGTTATGTAACACAGTATAACAAACCACTATTTTTCTTAACGGCTGGATTTAAATAATCAAGGATTCCGACGTCTTTCGTTAATATTCATATCTTCCGACCGGAGTGGAGTAGGCTGCTGTCAGTATTTATGACGTTATGACAGACGTAACGTAGGTAGCGTGGAGAGCGCATAAATAAATTCCCTAGTTCCCAAACGGTAGCCGGTGTCAGTTTTTTTCCTGACGATTTGGTAGGGCGATCTCATGCGTGAACGACTTACGTTATCAGTAGTTCAGTACCCGCCGGAGGTGGCTCTGCGGGGTGCTTTGTTACCTGTTTATCGTCCAGAGTCCGAACGGTCGCATATAGCTCGGATTAACCCTGCCCGGACAATTGGTTGTAGACACCGAGACGGCGCTTTTTAATTAGGTGTTGGGTTAAGGATTGGTTTACATTGTGAATATCCCGAGGTTTACCAACTTGTTTGTAAGACGGTACTTAGAGGGCGTTTTGTCTGAAAATACTATAAATGACGCTCGGAGTTTCTGCTGACACAAGTATCTTCATACAATACATTACAATAGTCTCCTGCTGTATGCAACTGGGTGGGTGTAACTGATAGTTACAAGTGGTGGCATAGAAAAACCATACTTACGTGCTCTCAATAACTTATAATTGATCAAAAGATTTGTTGGACTTGCTGTGGCATTGATTCCACAGCTCGTTTATGATATCAGAAATTGTGTCAATTCGTTCTGGGGAAGCTACTGCGAGAGATAACTACGCTCCTTAATCTCTTTCCCATAATATCGCACACGTGTTAGTTAGGAGACAAACCAGGAAGTATTGATGGACATGACAAAAGGTTGTCATTGGACTTATAAAAGTAGTTGAAAAACCCTCCTGTGACAGCCGTAAAACTCGCAACAACTCGTTGGTGTAGATTAGAGGCAATATGACAGCCTAGCAGCATATTAAGGAAGTGAATTTTGTATTTTTCCCGAATCGATCTTTTTATATTGACGATTTTAGCCTGATTACTGAGGGAACGATAGTGCGGAAAATATTTTTATTAAAATTTAAGTTTTGAGCATGTTTTTCGAATCATTTGATCAAAATTTGTAGCACTCTGCAATCGTTAGTTTATTCTCTACTTATTTACTCAGAGAAGAGTAAATAATCTTTAGAAGCGTCATAAGATATGGATAACGCACTCGAGCATAAATATCCTTGTGATTGTTAGTATTCCCGTTTGCCTGAACAGCTGTCTTCAACTATCCCGGTAGCCTGCCGCGCAAACAATTCTTACTGTTCTTTTTTGCACTAAGAACAGGTCGTTTACATTTGGCGAGTGTTCCCATATGATTATTCCATAAGCAAGTAATGAATGAATGGAAGTTTGCATAGTAAGCTGTTACTGCTAACTGTGGTGTTGATGTTTTCATTTATTGACTCACAGTGACGAGGCCCCTGTTCAGCTTTTGTGCTAGTTGAGTTATATCTTTGTTGGTCCCAACGCAGGTCCTCCTGGAACCATATCCTCAGAAATCGCACCGACTCAACAGTTACCCGCACTGATGGCTGATACATTATTATGTGGGTTTTTTTCTTCATTTTGTTTTAGGGAACTGGCCCTGAACCATCTCCCAGCCTGTTGTTGGATGTCTTCAGTTTTATGGATCAGTGTTGAAACTTGACCCTTGTTGATGAATGACGCGTCGTCAGCAAACAAACTAACAAGGTCGGCATACACGTTTACGGCCAAGTCATCAATGTAGAGCAAGACAGAACTGGTCCAAGAATAGAACCTTGTGGAACTCCAGCGGCAACGACTCCCCACTCCGATGCCCAATTGTTGTAGACCACTCTTTGCTTCCTTTCCTCGAGGTACGATTTTAGCAGGTTTAGTGGCTTGCCTCTTATTCCATAGTGTTGCAGTTTGGGCAGCAACAAGCAGTGGGAGACTGTGTCAAAGGCCTTGCTCAGATCACAATAGCACGCCTGGACCAATTCACCCTCATCAAATGCCTTTGTTATCTCATTAGCGACCTCGATCATTGCGGTAATCGCGGAGTTTTTGTTCGGAATCCATGTTGGGATTTACTTAGCATACTCTTTTTCTGCAGATAATTTACAATTTTCTTCTGTATTAGTCCTTCGACGATCCATCTTGAGATGGAAATATGTCGGAAGTATGCCATTCTGATGGCACATATTGGTAACCTTCAAAAGTGGCTGCGCTATTATTGACATTACAATTTTCAAATTATTTGTAGACTAGACGTTATGATTGGGCGTTTTTTTTTGTTTTATTTGTGTTGCCACTCCCAAGATATCCTCCATACTGAATTCATGTAGGTAGAATGAGTGTATATTGTTTGTTTCTTCCCTTTTTGCCATTTTTTCCGCCTGATCATGCAAAGCCTGCATTGCAGTTCCCACCCCAAGAAAAAACTCATTGAGGTTTGATGCCGTTGGATCACCTAGCGTTTCCTGGTTTGAGTTTGCTCTGCGGCTGATGTGTGCTATTACTTACCATATGGCTTTTTGTTTATGATTGTGATAAACCACTATGGCAAGATATTTAGTCTAGGTTGCAATATAGATCTTATGTTCACTCTGACAATTCTTGATCATCGTACAATCTTTGCTGTAAATAGTTAATAGGCATGGAAATCTCAGTTAGTTAGAGGAGCAATAAATTATTAAAAAGGAAATGTTCAGTGAACATTGGGATATTGTTTGACTCCTCCTGAGACAGCCGATCTACCTTTTGGTGTGTCATGTTGTGAGGTGTCACCATATAGTCATATACGATCCAAGGATACGTACCATACAATACAAGAAAACGCTATGGAGAGCTGATGTCAGCACTATCAGCTTGACGTACCATCCAAAGCACTGATGTGGAAAGAATGAAAAATCATAATGCTGGACCTAGGCATCGAACACGGGTCTAGAGTGTGCGAAACGTCTATTTTGTACTCTGTGTCTTAAAAATACCACATCTTGTTTCATCCCACTTGGCAGGTTCTATTACTATGCCTTATCATTAGCGTATGTGTTCGAAAATGGACAAAAACGAGTTTTTCGTATTAAGACACTGTTTCTACCAAAAGAAGATAATTATTGTCATATTGATATAATTGTTTATTCTCATCTTTCAATGATTTCATCATACTTTCAGCAAACAAAAAGGTGTCTCAGTCTGATATAGTCTGAAATTCCACACCAATGTCTTCTTGTTTAAACTGAAAAAAATAATGGAACTGTCTTTATTATAAGAAATACCACTCTGCCAACATATTATACCATATTCCGTTTTTTAGCAAAACTTTTCTATGGCTAGATGTTATTTTACGTTTAAATAGAAGATAGATTATTTTACTTTTGCTTGCTTTGTAACAGAAATCCGTCAGTTCCACAAAATTTCTAGTGTGACCAATGCGAATACTGCCAATAGTGTGACACCCAGCATCAGTAATTGGCATAAATTATAGACATAAGTTGACGTAAAATAACCACAAGAACATATCATACACGTAAGTAATAACGTCATTTTTTAACCTTTTGCCGAAAAAATGTCATATACGTCGTTGTGCTTTTAGTTTGGTATTAAAAATAGTAAATTATTATGTAATATGATTAATAAATTATGTTGAATTTAACATATTTATGATCTAAAGGAAAAAGGTTCCTCAGTTTCTGAAAGATAGATGACTCACTTGGGATTATTACTGGTACAAAAAGAGTCGGGCGACTACGTCCCTGTCTCCACATGTATCACCTTTTGTGGTCTCACAGCTAAGCAGATAGGAATTGTTGAATTCTTAACTTCAAACAAAGCTCATGGTACTTACAGATAAGCACTTATTATATAGATATGCTTTCTAAGGCATTTGGTAGATCAATGACCAATAATACAAAGAAACATTTACTTGGAATAACAAACTCTCTGCGTGTGGTAAAATAAAGTCTTATTTTGTTTGATTAACTTTTATAACTTTTCTATTTTAGACAGAATAGATAATTGATTATTGACCACCAACAGGTTGTTTCTCAACTGTTGTCAACGACTTATTTTGTGGATATACCCAGGCAATAAATAGTTTTAACTTCCTGGGGCTACCACCTACTGTGGGAATTATATACAACAGTGATGTCAAACCTGCGGCCCGCAACACCCTACTGTGCGGCCCGCGAGCCCTCGCTAAAATTGTAGTACAATACAATACAATTTAAAAAATATAAAACTTATTTATAAAATCCTTTAATTACTACGTTTGCAATGAGCTTCGGAGACGGAATTGTCCGACAATACCTTCGGAGCAGGGACACTAGTTATTACTTATTAAGTAGCAGAGCAGTAACCATTTATTTGATAATTCCTATATTATTGGGCTTACTATAAATAGAAAGTAAATAATTTAAAGGTGGAATTTTCGGAAATATATCGTTCAAGTACAATTTTCACATATTTCATACATGTCACAAGGAGTTTTCGGAACATTCTATGCGCTAAATATGAACCTTGTGTTTAAAGTTCCCTATCATGTCATCCACCGAAAAGTTCAGCCCACGCGTCCACTTGTATTGTTTAGCGTAGCGAAATTTTACTCTCAAATATGAGACTAAAGACATTTTACGACTTGTTATGCAACTGCACCCATGAAGAGTATAACACCATTTTAATCTTTTGGTAAAAAAAATACTAGTAATAGCCCAGAAACTGCCCGAAATACTGTAAAATCAAAAATCATCATTAAAAATCGAAATTTTCTTAAAATATTATCGTAAATATCATTTGAATGGGTTTTTGAGATTAAAACTTTTGAGATTTTTAATGTTGATGATTCATCATTCATTTTTAATATCCTCATCATACTGTATTTAGAGATTGTGGCTAATTCTGAACTAAACTGATCAAAAGATTTAAGGGTTAATGAAAAATATGTTATAAATTGAAAGTTGATTTTCTCCCCAACCATTTTGATGATTCTCTCACTTACTGGGAGCCTAAATCTTCAGAAGATGTACGGATGAAGAATTTTTATTTCAATTTTCGGGTTTGAGGGTGTAAGAATGATGTTATGATATTTGCCTGAACATTGAAGTACTATATGGTTCCATCTATAACAAACTGGCAATAACTGGAATGATACTGTAATATTTTTTGAACATGTTGATTTCCGATTCATTTCATTATCTTTGTTTTTAAAGGCCATACAACAAGAACAGTAGGTAATAATAAAATGGCACGATTTCAAAGTTGATTTTCTCTAGATCCGATTAACTGGTTTTGATGATTATTTATTCACATGTGAGTCGATTCCTAAGTTTTAAACATATACGGGGAGAAAGAATTAGTCGCTATAAATTTATTTGACAACAAAATATTAAAAATTGATTATTGTTAAATATTTTCGTTAATATCATTTGAATGGGGATTGAGATTAAAAGCGTACTGTAGTAATTGTTTTTAAACATGAAAGGTGAGTCAAGTTTATAAGCAGTTTTGTATAAATTCAAGGAAAAATGGTTATTACGTAAAGTCGTACGTAATGTAGTATCAACTAAAGAAGCGAATGATAATTAATCAAGGTGAGGATACATTTTTGGAAAAAAACAACTCCGCCTGGATTTGAACCAGGAAGCCTCCATTATCCTCACCTGGATTTAATTATCATTCTCTTCTTTAGTTGATGTTATTTTCTATGATTTCCGTTAAATTGTAAAAAAATAACATTATTTTTTAATGTTCATGGTACTTTTCTTAGGTAATTCTAAATTTCAAATGAAAAATGTTTGATAAAAAATCCTTATTGAATTTTTATTTAACTCCGAACTTGTGCTCGCATGCGCACGCATAGATAAATACAAAATATTGATGTGTCATCAAACATATCAAAAATTAACACACAGATGAAATTGATCTAACACGGTATTAGTAACATGGTATAAGAACTAATGAAATGAAAAAATTCAAATGAGACAAAAAACTGTTTTACCAGTTAATCACTTTTTTGAGTCTTTTTTGTATGCGGCCCGCCGAAGTTCAGATCAGAATTTTGTGGCCCTCGCCCACAAATGAGTTTGACACCACTGATATACAATATACTATGATGGGATATACACAATTGAGTTTGAAAGGAAACTGATACTTCTACGTTCTACATCAGAAATAAAATAGTAGGGTAGGTGTTGTTTAGATTATGATGACAACATCAAGATTTGCACTTTTGTACTGTTGACTTTTTCTAATTTGATATTACCTATAGCAACATATAAAACGAACATTGGATCTACAACTTGCAATTATTTCACAGAAACAAGTTTGAAACGAGATTCTTTGAAATGGTATTTCAACAGAAAACCATTCAAAGGAAAATGTAACACAATAACGATTAGAAATAGGTTGCTATTACTACGGGCGACGGCAAACGACCGAATAAATTAATTAGGCCAGGTGTTTCTGTAAAAGAAGTTACGTTCAAACTCAAGGATCAATATCTAAGTTGGTTGCGAGCACAAAAGAATTCGTGATCGCAGAAAATTCGTTAATTGAACGAAAGAGACAATGCTGCCGACAAAGTATAAAAGGCTTTATAAAACCCATTTCGGTTGGGTGCTGTCTCAAATCGCCGGACAACAACTTGCCGCCCTTTCTGGACGAGATTCGGGTAAAGAGATTAACGGTTTCTCTTCTTCGGATACGTTTGTTCTCGTCTTTCTGTTAACCAGTTGACACCGCTAGTTTCCCAATACCCACGTTGGCGTAATTGTTAAATTTTGAAGTAGTTATTAAGGTGTCTTGTTTATTTATAAATAATAATACGATGACATCATTGTATGTTCACTGAGGAATAACACCAAGATATGGACACGATCGAAAGATTGATTTTGGATATGGGCATGATGAAGACCTAGTGGTCTAAATACTCATAGGAAAGAAAAACCTTTGCCACCAAAAATTTTACAAAATATTGATGATGAATAATCTGCATAACTTTGACCAATAATACGGATTATTTCAGCACATTGTAATTAAAATCATCAATATTATCAGTGTTTGGATTCTAAATACATACTTGAAGCATATACCGGGAGAACCAACATGATGTTTTAGTGGTCTAAGTTCAAAACGCCCTGTGGATTAACTAACGAACTTTGGCAGGTTCTCAAGTAGTGTATGTATGAAAGAGCTAGATATAGGTAATACCAATTAATAGTATAAATTAGACAGTCAACCAAGAACTATGTTATATATAGAAATAAACTTATCATAAGTTTCAAGATGTTGAAGTGTCAACTTCAGATATTTGTAAGTAGAATATCACATGCACACAACGAAACGTTGTCCCAATCCAAACGTTTGTTAATGCAAAACAACGGTTGTTTTATATACACCCAAGAATATATGTATATCGTTAATTGAAGAAAACCGCTGTTCTGTCGGTTGTCTTATTTTAAGATTATACAGTTTTAAATGACAGTCAGACTTCTTTGACTTCATGAAATCACAAGGTTTTGGTACATTAAACAGCTCACATTCTGGGATTAAAAATTCACCCGTTTCTTTTAAATATGAACATGTCATTATGAAAGCAATAATATCTCACATGGAATGCAATTAACGCACCCAAGGAAGAATATTGTTATTTTCCAAGTACTGAAAGGACACCGCGATCCTCTTTCCACCAATACAAGAGCTGTTGGACATTTCTACGTCAGATACATTGACGGTATAATAGCACAATTACTGATAGCTGCATAATATATACAGATTGTGTCCGCCAAAATTAGGGATAGGTCTATAGAAACTAGCGTATCACGCGACAACACTGCCAACGTCGGTTGAGTGGGGAAGCCAATTATAGTAAGAATACCGACTGGTGGGAGAGCAGGTCTGGTCAGGTCAGTCTGGTTTTGCGTTTCGGAGCACATCCACGCAACAGCAGAACTATCGCAGATCTAACAACGCTGGATAACATTCATATCTTTGCAATCGCGATGTACCCTCCGATAGAACAGCTTCAGATCATTAAGTGGTATTACGGTGGCAATTCGGCACAATAGTGCGTGGATTTGTTTGCAATCACTTTTTCAGGCAGACCTATCCCATGCAGACAAACAATTTTCATTGTGCATCAATTTGAAAAAGATATTTGTCTAAAGCGCTGCAGTACTTGTAATCCAAGGGAGATAAGTCCACAAGACATTGAGGCAAAAGAACGACGGGATGTACCTACCAATCTGCGGTTCTGTAGTACTGGACGATAAGAAATCCACTTGAGGGATTGGCGAGGAATTGGGTATTGGTAACAAAACTGTTGCTAAGGCTCTGAAGAAGGGTGATTTCCGAAGTTTTAAGTACTCAAAGACTCAGCAAACCTTCGCAGAAAACAGTATTCGTAGAATGGAGTTTTGTGAAACTGTAATGGAAAAGGCGAACGCAATTGAAAATTTTATACAAAATATTATTTTTACTGATGAATCGACTTTTCCGTTACATGGTAAACATAATCCTTCCATTCTTCGATATTGGGGCCAACAAAATCAGCACCGAAGTTATGCTTACCGTACTCAATATCCCGAAACACTAAATGTTTGGGCTGGTATTCTAGGCAATCATTTAGTTGGTCCATTCTTTATCGTTGGATCTCTTAACGCCCAGAAGTACCTTACTTTGCTGCATGAGCAAGTACCCCACCATTTTTAACCTTCCCGGAGTAGATCAGGATGATGTTTGGTTTGAGCAAGACGGCTGTCCTGCTCATAACGCACCAGGGTGCGAGATTTTTTAACAACCGCATTTCCTCACCGTCTTATTAGTGGAACAGGCGGCATTCGTTGGCCCCCAAGATCACCTGATCTCTCTCCGAAGTTTTTTTCTAGTGGGGTTATCTTAAAAATACAATTTATGTTGATGAAGTCAATGGGGCACATAATTTACAGGAGTTGAGAGCAAAAATCCCATAAGCAGCCAACAGCCAAAACGCTCTCTGGCGTGAGGGACAACTTCTACAAACGGCTCGGATACTGTCTTGCAGCGCAAGGCGGAATCTTTGAGCCCGAGTTAAGATAATGTTTATTTAATTGTTTATTCGTAGTCGAATATTAGTTATTTTATATATTTTTTCGAGAATAGCGTTTTTATTTTTGCATATTATTTTCTGAAAATAAAAGGGAAATTATGTATGCACCATGTACGTGCATTTTTAAAAGAAGCACAAAAGCGAGCGCACGCAGTTCTGCGAACAACAAACTACTAGCTACTAGATGCTACTAGCACACGAAGCGCGCATCGGGAACCGCTTAGCCGTTGACAAATACGCCGGGTGGGGAGAGCATTTGCCGTTCTTCCGTAAATGCTATATCTAGCGTTCGGGGAAACGTACGGTATGTATGCGTTTATATACCCTAGTCTAGGAGATCTAGGAGATTTCCTAAATCAAAAGGTCTGATGTGGCCACACAAAGTACTTTATCATACTATACAGCAGTGTCAAACTGTGTCAAACTCTGATGTTTTGCCAATACTGTTAATAGAATCAAAACATCTATCAAATCCTGGCCAACTAGTTCTAATGCAGTACGAGATATCTCTATGAAACAGAATTCTCTCACGCAGCCAAAGTATTAAACTTTACCAAAAAATGTTCTAGACATAAATTATTCAGAATTTCGTTTACTTAATTTATTATTGAACTATCGTTGAAAACTGCTAAGGGTAAACTTCCAGTCCTTTGGAACGGCTTTTATACAAACGATGTGTTCCAGAGCATATTAATTTACTCAATCAATTAGTGACTTAAGATTATTATATTAAACAAACCAAAGTATTAAGTATTAAAGTATTAAATAAACACGTGACAATCTTGTACAATGTTAAATACATCCCACGTAAAGTTTATGGTTTGCGACTGTACCCCTAAACACCCTTCAAATTTACAAATTAACACATGTAAGTAGCTGCGGCACTTCCAAATGTAACTTCAACTATTGTTACAATAATAATGGCTGGCTATAAATCAGGGTAGCTATTGGAGGCGTGGCTGCTGACAAAAACTACAAATAACGCGGCACGATGTAAAATTTCTAGTCGACAAAGGACTGAGAATAATTGCCGTCCCTTTTCATGAGTGGCGATGAATTAATCCTGAACTCGCACCTGACGTAAAATCGAGGGAACGCAATTCAGCCGACAAAGGGGGCCCCTGGTAGTACAAAACCGTATTTGTAATATTTTGGAATTTCGACAAAGGTACGGAGTTCTACAATCAACTTGCAAAGCATTTATGTACTTGACTCTGAATGAAATTGACAGACAGGTAAAGCTACAAGGTAAAATATATTACAGTGTGTAGAAATTGAGGAATTCTGGAATTGTGCAGAACCCCAAAAAGGTCGATACACATACTCGTACACACGTTAACGGAATCACATTGTTGAATAAGCATGTCCAATAAACGTAAGTATGAAATACAAGCATTCTTGAAAAGCCTATGCATACATTTGATATAAAATATGACCAGAAGATTATTATGTCCCAGAATTACAGCAACTCGAATTGGCAAGTATTGTGTCCCTGGAAACTTAAGATTTGTACCGGAGAGTTCCAACAACTGTGGTAGCTTTGCGAGTAAGTCTTTCTTTGCCAATTCCCATGCGAGGGCGTTATTATTGGCAACTTAAAGAAAAATGTTTAATTTAAATAAATTTGATGTTTTTTGACGATAAAAACACGTTTCACGATTAAAAAAAAAATCGGAATTTGTATCAATAATTTTTTTTACTGTTATATCTTTTTTTGTCTAAATGTCTCATTTCTAATTACAGTAGAGCGTAGATAATCCGATCCTCTGTAATTCGAACGGTCGCTAATCCGACCGTGCAAAAAGAAGTAATAATGAAATAAATCAGTGAGTAACCGAGGGAAAGGCAATTTTTGTCGCCTCCTGTTTACAGAAAAATATTGATTTTGTATCTATGTTGTATCCAATGCTCTTGTTTTCTACTATTTCGCTGCTATATTTGATCATCCGAACAATTTGATAATCCGAACCACCTTCGGTCCCAATTAGTTCGGGTTATCGACGCTCTACTGTATTACGCCATGAAATTTTGTGAAGTGCAAACATAAAAAAAAGATCAATTTTTGGGATTCTCTAGACTTCTAGAGGATAGTATGACTCCGGTATTTCAGACACTATTGACGTTTTAAATGGAATTATTATACATTTATTTATGTATATATGTATATATATTTATTTATGTGGTATTTTTAATCAGGATGATATTCTGAACCAGGGTTGTTATAAAAGCGTTTTTTTTTATTTTTAACAAAACAAACATGTTTCTTTTATAAAATGATTTTTTAACACAACAAAGTTTTAAACACTTTGCAAAAAAACATGTTTTGAACAAGGAATAAAACTTGTTCTGAACATGCTTTAGATCATGCAATAATTTTATGTGTAAGCATTTTAATCAGCGTCATTTCATTCCTTATTTTACTTTTCAAATATCGGTAGTTTAAAACACGTTTAAATCATTTAAAACAAACATGTTTAAAACAAAATATCATTTATATTTTAAAAGGTGTTTAAAAGAATGTTGTAAAACAAGTGTTTTAAACATGTAAAACAAAATATTTGTTTTAAAACATGTTTAAAACAAAGTGTTTTAAACCTTTAAAACAAACTGTTCTAAACATGTTTCAAACAAAATAGTTTAAAACATGTTTAAAAAAATGTTCTAAAACGAAGTGTTTTAAACATAACCCTTTTCTGAACACAAAAACTTATCGATTGTAATTTTTTATCAGCAAGGCGAGGCAAATATAACTATTTGATTTATTAAGCTAGGTGGCTATAAATTCGTGTCGAAAATTGTCAAATGAACATTAAATCGATTTTGTAAAAAAAGTCATTAAGTAAGGTGTAACATATGTGTATTTAATGCAAAACTCACTAAATGACTATGACTTTTGCCACTATCATAATAAATGCACCTCGTACTTCGTTAATTGCTTTTTAATCTAGTCAACAGTTAACTGAGTTAGCAAAAGTAAAAAAAGATTGCTTTTTAAAATTTTGGTAATCTTGGGGCCGTAATAAAACTCCAAAATTTGCACCCCTGTGAAGGAATTCACCATGGAAACCAGTTATTTTTAGTAGTAATTTCTATGAATATGCATTCTACTAAAAAGTGTTTACTTATATCTCGTTTCCACCTCATTATTGGCATTATGCACAGTATGGAGTGGGGGACTGAGAAACGATTTGAACGCCCATGGCGGAATATGAATCCCGCCAGAAGTTTTCTCCGTTACCGTTGCACGCAAAAGCGCTGTTATTGACTTTTTATTTCCTATTTCAGTAGAACGAAAGATAACGCGACTTAATTTCACTACAAACCACAACAAACACACTACTAGCTTCTATCAATTTACGTGCAACAACAACTTTAGTCGACACGTTACAGGGAACTACCACGAGTGATCACTAAGGAGAAAACTGCATAAAACAGCACCACTTCGTCTCGATATGAGATATGTCTCGTCGCAAGACAGATGGCATGTTGTATGCGCA
Organism: Melinopterus prodromus; assembly: GCA_964023965.1. Lineage (NCBI taxonomy): Eukaryota > Metazoa > Arthropoda > Insecta > Coleoptera > Scarabaeidae > Melinopterus > Melinopterus prodromus. The sequence goes on along the minus strand of OZ030394.1, from coordinate 27,493,614 downwards.
CCCGGCCGATAGAGCAAATGTATATTATATGTATTTATAGGACATTTTCTGCCATTTTGGTATTAGTAAACATCGATAGTTCACTACGCAGACGTTGATTAAAAAAACAATATTTGATAAAAATGTGAGATAAAAAAGTGATAAAAATTGGCGATCGATTTGCTTTTGTGTTCAGAATATCATCCTAATTGAAAATATGATAGAAATATAGACTGCCATTTAACATTTCAATGATGACGTTATTTTCGGAAAAACCGGAAGTCATAATACCAACAATAGGATCTCAAAACATGCATTTTTCGTTTATTAGCACCTCCCGCGAGTTAGTTCGCTCAGCGTAACAAATAAAAATAATAAACGCCAAAGCGTGGGTCATTCGATATTTGCAAGCACAAAGAAATCAATGTAGGGAAAAAGCGCTCTTCTTCGGTGAAAACGCCTGCATTTTCACTAGTACAGTTTACCAAATGATTCGTATGATTTGTCAAAAATAATGCTTCAAAATGTCTGAATTTCGGATATCTAATCTTCTACGACGTTCGATAACATACCAAACAAATGAAACAATCCACAAGACTACTACCTCCTGAGGGGCGACAGACTATATCTGTATGAGACAGTACTTGGACGGCTCGCATTTTTTTCCTGTGAGTTATTCAAAAAATGAGTTGCGTGCTGTAGATTATTCATAAGATTAAAAAAATACTATTAATATCAAACATTCTATACAATATCTGTCATTGGCAAACTACTAATCATAATGACCCGTACGTAGGCTTGCCAGATTTTACATATCTAAATATATGAGAGATCATGAAAAATTTATGCGATACTTATCACCTTGAACACGGTTTTATTGTTGCGCAGAAAAGCATATTATTTTTGGTAATGTATACTGCATTTTTAGTACATCCAAATTAGACCAAAAATAGGCGAAATATTTAATATTCTATAGCACCCACAAATTATACTAGTAAAATGTGAAAACCCGCGAAGGTGAACGTTAGGTGGCGGCTTTTAGGGGTACCAGGCTCAAATAAAATTTGAGGACGCTATAGAATATTTAAATCCAATAATTTCCGGGTCGGATTCCAAAATGGCCACCATATTGGATTTATTTCACATACTTTTGAGTGATCACTGTACCAATATTTCTAAATTTACATTTAATTCTGTCAATAACTAAAGTTATGTATTAATTATTCAACAAAACCAGCTGTTCAATTCTTTTTGAGAACTCATACACTACTTAGAAAAAGTAAAATATACCCCTGTGTTGGGCCGCTCCTACTTTGAGGATCGCTATGTATAGTCAAATGTTGCCCTTTTGGGTCCCGACGGGGAAAGAGCTTCAACATTCTATGGTGTCCGCAAATTTGAATAGACGGTGGCGCCACTAAAACTAACCCCATAACGTGCACGTTAGCGTTTTTTTCTTCATTTTACCGCAAAACGGTTGCTATTTCATTGTTTTAGCTCCGGAACAAAAATATTGTTTATAAAATTCTGCTCAAGAAAGGTATTTACGACTTGTTTTGTATACAATGGTTCTCAAACTACGAGCGCCTCAATATATGGGTACTTTTATATGGGTGCTACTTATTTACTTTGGTGTTATATATTTGTTGTACTTTAATTTTATAAAGCCGTTTCAAAAGGTTTATTATTATGTATTTATTTTCAGATATGGTAATCAGCTACTAGATAATTATATATTCGAGATATATATTCATTTATCTCTTCAATAAGTTATAATAATTAAACAAAAACAAAATAAAAAATTGTTGCAAAAAACATGAACTAATTATTGTGTATTTTCATATGTGTTCAAAGAAAAATAATGTGAGATTTAATTAAATAACATAACGGTAGCGACATCTGATATACAAGGACTAAACGTGTGGTCTCGCTCTGCATCCACATAAAGGCAGTCCAATGAAAATGAGTGCCATCTACAACATATATCTACAGGCCCCCTCTATAGTAAGCCAGACGCATTATTGATGCAACGCTTGGAAGCGGTAGAGTAGTTTCAAGCGGTCTTCTCGTTTTGCTATTGACCGGTAGATGCCACCGTGCCACCGTGTAGGTCCATCGATTTATCCCAATTTGACCATGAGTGCAATAAACTGTTCGGTATATCCCAGCAATATTTGAATTTTTAATAATGCAATATTTATAAAAGCATAAACTAAAACGAATACCATCACCCTTTTTTTATCCTACCTAACAGAGTCTACCTCTGGTGTTCACTAGCAGCATGTTAATTGCAGCCCTACACCATTGCAAAAGATGTGGGACAAGACCTATATGATAGATGTCGCTATTTGCATGATTTGCCGTTATTGTTCGGACAGTTTGATGTTTGTTAGTTGGCCGGCATTTTATTGATACTTTTGTTTTGTGCTAGTATCTGTTTACAGATATTGAGAATTTTCTATCATTCACATGGTAGAAATCCTCTCATAAATACAAAGCAAAATATGTGTGCTAAAATATACAGTATAAAATAACTAACACTTTCAGACGTTAGTAAATAAAAAAAGCGGCCGAAAAAATATCATTATCTTATACTATAATAATTATTTTAATAATAATATTTGTCCAACTAGACAAGATATTGTTGTTTGATTTGCTATACACTCACCTCTCAACCCTGATTGTTGCTCCTCTATATTGATGGAAAAGAGTTGTTTCTTTGTACAAGAACCTGATCCAGATGTGGAAAGAATGACGAAAGTCGAAGGCTGTAGGGACAAAATGCAATTCTTCGTTACGCAGAATGAGAAATCCAAATGGTTTATGGCGGAAGAAATAATTTAACCATAAGAAGAACGCCTTACAGAAGACTATCATAAACGCAGTAGGAATGTATTAATTGTTTCCCAATTTTTAAAGGGGCTTTATTGTGAACGTAAACCCATGCAGGGCATGGGGTAGTATAGTGTTTATTGGTGAGGGGGGGGGGGTGAAAGTGGGTGCAACATTTATTATTGCGCTTTCAGGCGAAACTAGATGTTTTATCAAAAAATGTTCTATACAAAGTTGTCGATCATAAAAATCTACAACATCCGTAATGGTCACTTTTTCCGAAAATCAATATTTCCAAGGAAGATGCGAATGTCAATGCAAAAACAACTTTCTGTTTTTACTTTATCATACGCAGTATGTAAAGTATTGTAATCGTGCCGAAAAAAAAAATTGGGATTTTAGCGGAAATAGGTCTTTTTGGGTCCCCTGAACATTTTTGACCAAGGTACAAAAAAATGTCTGTGTGTGTGTATGTGTGTGTGTGTGTGTGTGCGTATGTGTGTACTCGATTTTTGTGGCGACGGTTCCGGAGAAACTACTAAAGGTATCGGGACGAAAGTTCATATTTAGAAGTTTTATGACCAAACTTAGAGCTGAAAAGCTTTTGGTTCAAAAGGGTCCAAAGGAACTGGTAGTTTATTCTAAGCCTTTTTCAAGGATTTTGCAGATGAGCCGCCATTTCTGTAATTTCGTCAAAATAGTTAAATAATAAATTAAAGCAGAGGAAATTTTGAATAATTTATGCCTATGACATTTTTTGGTAAAATTAATAGTTAAGCTGCAAGAGCAAATTCTATTTGATCGAGATCGGTCGCATCTGCATTGATATGAAATTACATAGTAGCCAGGATTTTGACAAATATTTTTTTTGTGCTGTCACCACAGAAATGTCTATGGCTGTCACCACGCTGTCACATTCGGAGAACCGCTATGGAACGTCATCTACAGTGTCATGAACGAATATAAATCTGTCAGAATTTGATATACTTTTTAAACTTGACATTTCGTAGAAGTGGTATCAACCTAACATTTTCTATACCGAAATAATATCCATTTTTGAATTTTTTTTAAGTACGTATGTCTCAAAAATCAACAGAAAAAAATCTGATGTGGCCAGGCACATGACTTTATCATACAAAATATAAAATTAATAGTTTAGCTGCATGAGAATCTATTTGATTGAGATAAATCGTGTCTGCATTAAATATAAACTAGCTAGCCGGGGTTTGACAGATATTTTGATAGTCAATAGTATCAATAGTAGGTATTGTCAAAGCATCAGCATTTGATACTATCTACTGTCATCAGAATAATAGTTGTTTATCTCACAAGTGCCGAAAATACGGAATAGCGCGACGAGCGGTGATGCGGCGCTTTCGGCAGGAGTGACATCAACGTTTTTTGTGTCGCTTTTTGAGAAATACGTATTTTAAAAAAAATCAAAAATGGTTATATTTCTGTATAGGAAATGTTAGGTTGATACCACTGATACCACGAAACGTCAAGTTTAAAAAGCTATTTCAAATTCTGACAGATTTATATTCGTTCATGTCACTGTAAATGTCACATCCGTACCAACATACTAAAATATAACTACACTCATCGCTATACTTTATTTACAATTTTCTCAATTTATCGTTTTTACAATTACATATAACAACTCTTGCAGCTAAACTATTAATTTTACCAAAAAATGTCATAGGCATAAATTATTCAAAATTTTGTCTACTTTAATTTATTATTTATCTATTTTGACGAAATTACAGAAATGACGAAAATCGTTGAAAAATGCTAAGAGTAAATAGCCAGTTCCTTTGGACCATTTTGAACCAAAAGCTTTTCAGCTCTAAGTTTGGTCATAAAACTACTAAATACGCACTTTCGTCCCGATACCTTTAGTAGTTTCTCCGGAACCGTCGTCACAAAAATCGGGTACACACACACACACACACACACACACACACACACACACACACACACACACACACACACACACACACACACACACACACACACACACACACACACACACACACACACAGACATTTTTTTGTACCTTGGTCAAAAATGTTCAGGGGACCCATAAAGACCTATTTCCGCTAAAATCTCAATTTTTTTTCGGCATGATTACAATACTTTACATACTGCGTATGATAAAGTAAAAACGTTGATGTCACTCCTGCCGAAAACTACATAGCGCAACTCGCTCACATGCGACGGCGACGCTCCGTCATCGGTGACGCGCCGCATCACCGCTCGTTGTGCTATTCCGTACTTTCGGCACTTGTGAGATAAACAACTATTATTCTGATGACAGTAGGTAGTGTCAAATGCTGATGCTTTGACAATACCTTCGATTGATACTATTGACTATCAAAATATCTGTCAAATCCTGGCTAAGTAGTTTAATTTTAATGCAGAAACGATTTATCTCAGTCAGATAGATTCTCATGCAGCTAAAGTATTAATTTTATATATTGTATGATAAAGTCATGTGCCTGGCCACATCAGATTTTTTTTATTTTTCATTACCGCAAAATAATTAAATAATTCAATTTTGATGAAATTTTTTGAATATAACTTTTTGAGATATTGAGTTTTTTCTATCAAAACTGTTGTTTTTTTCAAAAATAAATTCTGTGGTGAATAATCATCGTTTTTGAGCATGTTGTTAAATAGAGACTGTTATTTTTATTTAGTATTAAAAAGGACATGTAAAAACAAAAAAATGAGCACCAGAAGATGTGTACGATGATTATTCTGCACAGAATTTATTTTTCACTGAAAAACCGAATATCTGAAAACTTTCTTGTTTTCTTGTATATACAAAGATGTATGCTTACTTAAGACATGAAAGGGCACGCTTTCCTAAAATTTTATCAACATTGAATATTGAATTATTTTCCGGTGAACAATAAACAACATTCGCATTTTCCTCGAAAATTTTCAGGTCATTCAGTAAAAAGTGATGAATGTTGTACATTTTTAATGGTCTACTACTTTGCATAGCAGATTTTTCGATAAAATGTCAAGTTTCGCCGGAAAACACAATAATATGTTGCACCCACTTTCGACACCCCCCCCCCAAAAAAAAAAAACACTATACCCACCAATGGTCCTGTCAACAATTAGTACCCACTCTCAACTTATTACCTGCACTATAGGGATGGCATCCAAATATAAAACATCGATTGTCGATTGTCTTTGACATTTCAAACTGCGTGCTATACTTGCGATACTTTCAAACAATATGATACTCTAAACTTAAAATTTATCAATTGTCAAATTGTTACGGCTTTGGGATATCGGAAATGGCGTTATATGAAATTTTAAAGTGCTAGTTATACTTTGCGCTAACTGTTATTACTTTCCGTTATACTTTTTGCAATCCAAATTTAAAATATGGCAAGCAAGTATGACGCACATAAAAATGTAAAAAACGTCATTTCCGGAAAAGCCGGAATCAATGTGTTTCGTTTTAAAATATTATTCCGAAACTCAATAAATATTGAACTAATGTGGTTTGAACTTTGTGCTTTTTTGCGCATCACAATTGTCTGAAAATAGGTAGAGCATTAGATAGAATATTTTTAAAGTAGTAATTAAAAACATATTGTTTAGTTTGAGTCTTCTTTGCAATAGTCTGTCTCAACATGAATACAAACATATAAAATTTTTGTTTTACTGTGTATATATAATAACTGCACACCCATACTACATGTTTGAGATAAAATGCATCGCCATCACTTTTTTCGAAAATCTTTCGTGAGTGCTCTTTGAGCCCGGATTCGTATTGAGGGTAATTAATTCTATCCAATACGCATTTTTAATTACCATTCAGATAATCCATGTTCCCCAAAGTTATCAATACTTTTCAATTTACAAGAGACCCTTATAAAAAAAATTCTTTTGCGAGGATAAAAATAGTCTTCTCTTTCATTTAAGGCAATTAAAAAAATTTACTCTAATATATAAGAAAAATATGCGGTTGCCATTAAAAGAAAAACATCGGTGACGTCATAAGTCAGTACCAATTGGTTGAAAACAAAAGGTTAAAAATTAAATTTTACACAGAAATGTGTATTTTGATTATAAAAAACAACGTATTCGAGGAATGCTTAAAAACAATTCGTTTCAAAATGTACCTATCTCATGTTTCCATACTTTACGTGCTCACTGTTGGTAGCTATTTTTGACTTGGCAAGTAAAAGGATTGATAAAATAGGCAAAACCATTGGTACAGTTTTGGCAGACTGCTGAAATCTCTTTATAAATGTTCTTGACAAATTGATTTGCAGCTCGGTTGATGACCAATGAAGTCAATGACTATCACCTCATTCTCTTTGTTTTAAAAATGAAGGCCAGTTTAGTTTTAAATGAACTTACAGTGCCTACGGTGTTTGCCACATGTATTTCTTTTCTCTGTAACTCCAAGTTTAAACAATTTAAAAAGTGTTGAAACAAAATTAAATTAAAAACAAAATTATGGTCGGGCAGTGGCGGGCACATAAAAGTCGGTAGGCGGGCGACATGGCGTCCGCGGGCACAGGGTTGAAGACACCTGAAGGGTTTAAACAATTTGTTCGTAATTAGAATGAAGAATTAAATCACCCCAACAAACGAATCTTACAAGGACAAATTTCAGTTTGATTATCACTGATAATGTATGTTTTTTATATCGGTTCTCATAAAATTGAAAAAAAATCTTGGAAAACTTAAAGACATACGTCTACGAACATTCACGGATTGCAAATTATTTCACCCCTGAGTCTGTGTCTACACCTTTTTACAGAAACTGGAACTAACTGTAATTTCAAATAACAAAATATCTGACAAAATACTACTAAATAAAACAATAATTGTTTATCTTTCAAGAAATTGTTGGGGAAACCAATTTATATAATAAGAAACCAGTATTGCCGATAACTGCAATATAGTATAAACTTCCAAGAGTTCCGTCAAGATGTCGCTGCAATGCTTAACGTTTGATTTGAGTTGCTTATTTCTATATACAACGTAAATACATTATATTGATTTTTGATGTTTTTTGATAAATTGTAATAAACTGAACGAGCTATACGTCTATTATAAATTATACAATGTTGCACTTCGGTATCTTAAGTTGTAATTTTTTTAACACTGCAGGAATAAAAGGCTTTTTACGTAAACATAGTAAGTATAGCCCACAGATGGCGTCTTTGCAATGAACATAAAAACGCGTACAAAGGCATTTCCCTTATACGATATTGTAATAATCAGTGCTGATCAGCTCGTTAGTAAAGACGGTGATTAAGTGACACATAAAAACTGCGAGAGCGTATAATTTTCCGGAACGTTTGTCGGAAGGTGTAATTTCATTAATAACAATAATACCGATAATAATATTAATTTCCGAATTTACACATCACATGGTCGTCATTTATGGCGGCAAGAAACAGGATATCTGAGTGATTATACCGCTCATTATCGTCCTATAGCGATGGATAATGTGCGAATAAAAATTGTAACCCAACACTTTTGCGACCGGTCATGCATACACATACGCTGGCGATACGTATTATTATGAAGTATAATGCGTTTGTAAAAAGTTGCTGCTGCCCTTTGTTGGACGGTGTTATTTTCTGATGACGGATAAGGAAAATTGCTAGAATTATCAGTATCAAAAGAAACTATGTAGCTTAATTCTGTTCACGTAATTCCATATTAGGTGATACTTCCAAGTGTTCATAATTTATTCTCTGCTAGTCAGCAGTAATAGTGTATGTGTTATGGTCTATGGACCAAGTGATTAATAGGGCAATGTGAAAAATGCCCGGGCAATATGAAAAATGCCCAAAACAATCGGGCAAGATGATTAAAAAAATTGAAATTATTAATTTGCCCGGGCATTATTCACAATGCGTATCTACTGGGCAGGATGATTAAAACATGTTTCTTTTTATGGATTTTTTTTATTTCAGTATTTTTAGAATAATAAAATCAAGTTTTACTCCAGTAATATATTCAACAATGTTACAAATTAATAAAACTCATATTTTGTCTGAATAAACCTTCAGAAATATACAAAAAGTAAAACTATACTCAAGTAATAATATGCGTATAAGTTAAAATAAAACAAATAAACTCATCAATAACTCATATACTAAATAAATATTTCAGAACAATAAGTCAACTTTATACTCTCAAGTCTCAAGTAACGTAATAAAACATTGAAAATTGACAAAACTCATACAAAAACTAAATAGGCAATCAAAAATATATGTGTGTGGATGTGAAAAGGGACCAGTTGTCCGTTTCTAGTTACGCAGATAATCGCAAATAAAGTTAATGGTTCAAAATAAACATTTTTATTTTATTCGCTAATTAGTCTCTTTATTGTTTTTTATCAGATGTGTTCGTCTGAAACCCGTCTGCGGTTAAAAAAGCATGAAAAAAATGCGTTTTTGTTGCGATAGAAAAGGGGACTACTTGTCGATATTTTACCATATTTTAGCTACTTCCCAGAGTGCAATCGAGTAGAAATTTTGTCGTTACCTAGGTTAGACTATTTTGTAGCCCCTAGGCCCATGGCGCCACATATGCCTTGTTTCGTGCCTCATTTCGAAAGGTTGTTATCTGTTAGCTCAACTACAGTAGCTAGAATATTCCTTCCATGCTTCCATCACTACGAGCTCGGTCAACATCCAGCACCCAAACACTTACTGTACCACCTACTTTAACAGCGTGAAATTTGGTACTTGAAGTACCTACTAAGCAGTTTCTCGGCTTGTTTTTTAGATTATATAAAGCCATTGCTCTTGTATTTTTTTACAAATGTCGGCTTCTTTTCCAAAATCGGACTTTAATGGTCTACTACCACTAATCAGAACGCACCTTTAAGCTGGTCGCAAACGTTGTTTTATGTTTCAGAATTTGTTTTCGGACGCGGATGCACAAAACCTATACTAATGTTATAGATGATAGACAAGATTGACACTTGGGATAACGAATTTAGAAACCGAATTCGGAAAATATTGTTTGTGGCAGCCTTTACAGCGATCGTGGTCGGTTTGAATTCGTCGTCGCTATGACGACATAGGTAGCCGTCTACTACTTACTCACCACAACACTGCTTGTGATATTTATCAAATTGCCCAACACAAATTAGCAGTATTCATAGTGCCCGGGCAATGTGATTATATATTATGCATTAATACAAATTTATTAAATTGCCCAATCTTTCAGGGCAATATTCATAATGCCCGGGCATTATGAATATCGCCCGGGAAATTCCCCTTTGTTGGACGGTGTTATTTTCTGATGACGGATAAGGAAAATTGCTAGAATTATCAGTATCAAAAGAAACTATGTAGCTTAATTCTGTTCACGTAATTCCATATTAGGTGATACTTCCAAGTGTTCATAATTTATTCTCTGCTAGTCAGCAGTAATAGTGTATGTGTTATGGACCAAGTGATTAATAGGGCAATGTGAAAAATGCCCGGGCAATATGAAAAATGCCCAAAACAATCGGGCAAGATGATTAAAAAAATTGAAATTATTAATTTGCCCGGGCATTATTCACAATGCCCTGTATCTACTGGGCAGGATGATTAAAACATGTTTCTTTTTATGATTTTTTTTTATTTTAGTATTTTTAGAATAATAATATCAAGTTTTACTCCAGTAATATATTCAACAATGTTACAAATTAATAAAACTCATATTTTGTCCGAATAAATCTTCAGAAATATACAAAAAGTAAAACTATACTCAAGTAATAATATGCGTATAAGTTAAAATAAAACAAAACTCATATACTAAATAAATATGACATGTAATAAATATGGACGCGGATGCACAAAACCTATACTAATGTTATAGATGATAGACAAGATTGACACTTGGGATAACGAATTTAGAAACCGAATTCGGAAAATATTGTTTGTGGCAGCCTTTACAGCGCTCGTAGTCGGTTTGAATTCGTCGTCGCTATGACGACATAGGTAGCCGTCTACTAATTACTCACCACAACACTGCTTGTGATATTTATCAAATTGCCCAACACAAATTAGCAGTATTCATAGTGCCCGGGCAATGTGTAATATGTGCAATGTGCAATGTGTAATACAAATTTATTAAATTGCCCAATCTTTCAGGGCAATATTCATAATGCCCGGGCATTATGAATATTGCCCGGATTAATCACTAGGTCCATAACATATGTACTATTGTGGCCATATATTATGTCCCTTCTTTTGAAGTCGATTTTCTCGTAAAACTAGGGGCGAACAAATTTGAAAAAATTCTGGTGCTGTCCTTGATTAATATGCTACAATTCATAACAATTAGAAAGCTGTATATGTTGGCGTTTTACCGATATTTCCAAATTAAGAAAAATTGGCGCTGTTTTTTGCCCCGTAAATTTCATGCGTTTAACTTTAGCAATTAATCACTCCAGAAATAATCCATAGATCTCAACATGTTAAAAAGTAAAATCACCTGCGGAATGCTAGCTTTCAACTTGCCGTTTTGTAAATTCATTGGATTAGTGGTTGACCAACAAAAAGCTATATTATGCAATGCCAGCAATTCCGTTATTAGAAGAGCTAGAATAATGAAATGTAGACTATAGGCTACCCAATAATTCGTAGGTTTAAAGTTTATCACATAATCATTGTTTATGTTGCATTTTGTATACAAAAGATCGTGCTGAAACTCCGCGTGAATTCCGACGCTCTACGGTCTTTGGTGTGGTGCGGGGAAGGGAGGCGTTGGCGGTGCAGTCATGTCGGAGAGAACCGACACAGCTGAGAGAACCAGGGCAGCTTATTACCAATACACAAAAAGAACGATGACTTGTCAAGGTTGTAATTTTAACTAACAATTAAATTTTTAATTTTTGCATAACTTTGATTATAATATGTGACCCGGTACGAGAGAAATCTATTCTATCGATTGGCATTTATGCTTTCTTCAGTTTTTATACAATAAGGTTGTAAACAAGATTTTGATGGAAGCGGATCGATTTAATAATATGGAGTTAGCAGATTTTCCGATTAGTGGTGAATACTAAATTAAGTTTGTTTGATAAACCCAAAAAATATTTAAAAAGTATTCCCGATTTTATTATATAAATATTCAAACTATTAACAGTTTCAACAGTTTATTGATTAATAATATTTAAATACATGCACAAACAATATAAAATAAATAAAACATATAAAACTTAAAAATATCAAAAAACTTTAACAAATTTAGCATCGTAAATCTGTAGACATATAGAATATTTTGCAAATCACTCATTAATTTTAAATGCTAATCCGGAAACCCGATTTAAATTGCCAAGTATTCCCATGGGACTTCCAAATGCCTGTTCGTGGTTCTGTTATCTTATTGACTTATTTTGCCATTATTTTTTAATTCGGTAATCTGTCGCCGGATATCCAAATTTCTTTGGCGAGGCATAATCGCCGTGTCGTAATATGTATTGTGGCCGTAAACACTGTTCTAGTAACTAATGCACGTGCGATCCGCCACTACTGGCAGCGTCGCTGTCGATCCCTTCCCCCGCCCGCCCCAAAGACCTAAGAGCGTCGCGTCAACTGCAGCAATCATGAGATGCTTCAACTCGATCTTTTGTAGGGAAAATGCAAGATAAACAATGATTATGTAATAAACTTTAAACATATGAATTAGTGGGTAGCCTATAGTCTATATTCTTTATTTCAGCTCTTCTAATAAAGGAATTGCTGGCATTGCCTAATATAGCTTTTTGTGGCTCAAGCACTAATCCAATGATTATACAAAAACGCACATGTAGCATATTAATCAAGGATAGCATCAGAATTTTTTCAAATTTTTCGCCCCTAGATTTGCGAGAAAATGGACGTCAAAAGAGGGGGTATAATATATGGCCACAATAGTACATGTCGTGGGCAAATGGTTATCTCTGGCAAAACGCTTTTGGCTAGGCAAAAGCTATTTTACATGGCAAAAGATATGATAATGAGTCTGCATTTACATGTTTAAACCTTTTCCTATGCAAATGTATTTGCCCAAGCCGTTGTTAGGCAAATAGCATTTTCTATAGACATCGATCAGCTACGTTTCGCTACGCTTACATACATTCCGTACGGGTAGAGAAGTCCGTAGCGTCATCAATTAATGAGGGTCTCTCTTCTTTCCTATCTGTCTGTTATGCTTTCTATTTTTCTGTGCCGATTTGATACATATGGAGAAAAAATCATGGCATGAGCGACAAGTTTTAGTGAACAGAATGTAACCGTAAACGCAAGAGACAGTGCGCAAACTGCGCACAGTCAGCATACTGTTGGATTTTCAAATTATATGAATTTGAATTTGACTGTGGCCGTGTCAGTACGCGTCGCCTCTGAATAAGTTGATACGCAGTACGAACTAACGACTCAATTACGTGTGCCGCCTCGGTCCGAGAAATTCCACTCAATTTCTTCTTTGAAACCTCCCAACACTGTGACTGCAGTTAACTCCATTTTTATTTTACCCGATTTTGGCTGTAGCGACGTGTGAATTCCCATCGTACGCGGTCCGATATCATCGGGAAAAACTTTCGGAAAAATTCTAATAAGTTATTGAATAATTTTGTTCTAGATTGTCACTCGGAGCAAAGGAGCCTGATTTAGCTCGAATTCAATTTCGAATTTTCGAATTTTTACCCTGCACATTAGCAGAAGAAGAGGAATTATGCGAGGTTATGTGTAATGTGATTGCTGACAGCGTTATTATATTCATCTCCGTTTCTTATCACAGCAATAGGCACTTCGTTCGACTGCAGTGTTTGGAATATCACAGTAACCTCTGCAGCGTATCGGTGATCCATTATGAAGACATGCAAAACGTTTCAACACACCAAATATTGACTGAATTGTACATTTGTTCCGCATGCTTTCCGTATTCAAAATAGGAGTTAGGTGATATCATCATCTGCATCGATGCGTAAAATCGTCCAGTCGATAAACGAATTCAGAAATGTTGTGTTTTCCAGTCTAGTGTAACCTTTTCCAGGTAAAAGGGAACCTAAACCTAAAAATCTTGTTTTAATAGAATAAAATCCATATGGAATCGTATCTCCGCACTCATGAGTATTGACGCTTGTCATAACAAATGAGGCGCAACTTCATTAGACTTCATTAGAGATGATTATAATACGAATATTATTAAGAACTAAGCAACGATTAAATATTAATTATGACGTATTTGAGAACTAACATGCACAGATTACACATAACCTTACAAAATATTAAAACAAACGCGATTGAAAACTAGATGCTAATTGCCAGACAACGGTCTTGGCAAATACATATGCCTTGGCAAATAGCTTTAAAACTATAAATAAAGGTTTCATATGAATTTGCCCAGGCAAATAGCTTTTGCCTAAAATAACCATTTGCCTACCCGAGTACATTTATCAAAACATTCTGTTTGAACGAGAGCGATCGTATCTGCATTACAACTATTTGACTGATATGGTAGTCTATATACAGTATGGCCAGATAATCAGCGTTTGACACTGCTGTAAGTTATGTGCCTGGCGACATCAGATTTTTGGAGATATTTTGAGAGATTTTTGGAGATAGGTACACACTAGCTTAGATTCAAGTAAAATCCGCGGTTTACCATAAAAGATCAACACTGAACCAATCCAAAATCGCTAAATTCAATATGGAAACAATCTCGTTTAATTGGTTTATTCTACATAACAAAAAAAGGATAACTTTGCTCGACTTTTTTTAAATATCATAAAAAAGTACCGTAGAGTAGTACATTTTTTTCTAAATCAGGTGTGAATGTACTTTTTATGTGAAAAATCATCTACATTCCTGAAAAGTAACCGCATATACGGCCTGTTCTAATAAGAAAACGACATTCTTGGTATAGAAATTCATTGATAGAGGAAGTCGAATATTGTTGAAACGTCGTATGTAAAACGAAGCCTTTGTGTTTTAGACAAATAAGGCTAAATTCAAAAACTGTAAGGATTAGGGTGGGCTACATTAGTATGAACTAATGTACCTATTGCACTTTAACATTGGAAACAGTTTCTAGGATATTGCTGTAGAAGAACCTCTTGGGGATTTTTGACGAAGTGTGAAAGGTGGATTTAACGTTGTTTGCAAGTTTGCAAAAACTGTAGTTGAAAGTCGTACGACTATTGTAGAATCGTGAGAAAGTAATTTATCAGTTCACGTGAGACATACTCTTGCCTCCATTCTTAAGCTGCAAATTTGAAAATACAATTGTCTCTGTCTGATTTGGTCTTACCAATCCGTTCGTCAGCCGAAAGGATACTAAACTTTCCACAAATACCCGATGATTGCTGTAGAGTATTTTGATTATAAATGGTAGAATAACAATCCAAGTCAAATACAAATTCTCATGAAAGACTTACTATCTGGTCGTGATAGAACCGTGTAAAACAAATTGTCGAGAACTGTTCAGTAAAGTAAACATGTAGTAGTAATAAAGACTCAAAGCATGATAAAAAATATATTGTGTTTTTGTTCCTCTCGTTCCAGTAGTCGTTGTATATCTCCATCCTACAAGGCTAATGGGTGAAGAAATTCTCGCAGTGTGAGGCCTAAAGAAACCACAATGAGATGTCACGTTGTATTCCTGAAACAATATATGCGATTTGGCGAAACGTTTTTGTTCGTTTGTTATGAGAGTAGTTTGTTAATAATGTACTTTATCTGGGTTTATCGGTTATTTTAACACCCTGCACTGTAATAAGTTTAATTTAACCACGTCAATTAAAGTTTACTTGATTTGGTTCGCATAACATTTACAACTAATAGAAATTCATTATTTTTTTAGTAAGATTAACTTCGACCATTAAAAAATCAATAATCAAAGCGTTTCGTTGAGTTGTATAGACAGTCTAGTGAACAGCAAAGAGATCAGATTCACAATTAAAATAGTTGATTCCTGCAATTCATATTATACTGAACCGTCAATTGATGTTCTCCGTTAATAGTTTCCTAAAACACTGTAAGTAATTTTAGTCACTTATACATAGACAAGTTCTGTTTTCTTTGTGTGTTTTGTGACTTTTATTATATTAATTATTGTCTTTGACATTGTAGACTTAACCCGTTCTGATGAAACTTTACCACTCAAAAGCGAAACGGTAACGGATGAACCAAGTGTTTCATTGATTTTACTCAGACCGTTCCCGAAATATCAATTGTTTGATTGACTTCTCGCAACGCTTACCATCATCGATGAAGTTGGCAGTACTGGTAATGCTATAGGTACCATAGCAACGTCTCAAACCAAGCGTCACAATATTGCTTATGAGCAAAGCAACAGTAAGTTCAATTAATAGAAATGATTAGGTTTTTGTTTAACTTATCTCATGCTTTTACGATAATCGGTGGTTAATTCACAAATGATAATATCAAAAGCATAGACAGGAAATTGGAATTTGAAAAGCAATAGTTCGGTATTCTTTCGAAACACCTGACTATCCCATAAATTTAAAAAGCTGAGATGCTACACGTTAGATGGCTGCGCTAAAGATTACTACTACCTAAGTACTACATAACATAACATAACCTAAATAATTATTACATAATATTTTGTGGAATACATCAATTCGAAGTAAATTGTAGTGAGAAATCTTCAACCATTTTAGGACACTTAGTAGGTACCTACATATTTATGGTTATTTTTGTGTTTTTGATAACACGAAGCAATATAAAATCTATCTACACGGTAGTCTACTGGTTCACTAGAACAGTTGTTAGTACTAGTATGATGTCTACCAGTATCAAATGGATTCACACTACCAAACAGTTAACGGTTAAGCTAGAAACTTCAAATAGGATCGCCAGGATCGGTATACGCATCCAAATAATATCAAAACTAATTGCCCATTCATAACTGCGTCGAGGTCGAACAATTGGTTACTTGACTTTATTGTCATTTGTTTTACATTGGTTAGAGGATCGTTAACTTGTGTAGATCCGCCCTGTATCGCAGACAAATGGAACAATACCGATCGCAGGAGGCTCCGCCTGCCGTTGTTTGCCCGTTAGTGCATTGTTCCTGCGGCGCGCGACTGCGCGAATTCCGCACGCAACAATTCCCCGTTGTTGTCGGCGCTATTGTCGGGGCCTCCGTCTGAACCCAATGGGAGACGCGGAGGCGGCGCGGCCACCGTTTTTCGACGTTTAACCGCCAATTGTAGGCACAATGCCCCCGAGCGCCAATTGTTACCCTGATTCCTGCCGTTCCTGCGCTCTTCCGCCAACCATCCCTGAAATACACCAGTTTTCAGTAGGTGTACTGTTATTTCAGCAAAATAGTTTTTAATGTTTTTAAAGTTCTCGTAATTAACACATAAGGTTTTCTTTTGATATCATAATTGGAATATTCCAGTCACAGTTTTCGTTTGACTAAATTATCGATAATTAAGAAATTAAGTTATAAATTGCACAATTTTAATCTAAAAAATCAAATTTAAACTGCAGTTGCATAGATATGCATAGAATAGAAGAATAGAGAGAAATAATAATAATAATTTTTATAGTCGTACGGGCTGTATCCAGAACAAACGTAACAAGCCATAAAGTGGTTGTTAATCATCCGAATAGTTGAGCCGAAAAGTAAACGAAATTGCTTATTTTATAGTTTAGACTGGTGGTAGGCATTCTACTCTTTCTATAGCCACCTGTGATTTTTTACTATGTTTTTGAAATGGGACAAAATTTAGTACAGGATATATATCTGGTGTTTTTTTACGTCAGATGTTATTTTTTATATCTTACTCCTTCATTAAGCGACGGTTTAATACTTAAATTGAAGTAGCTTTAAAGTTTAAATACTTAAAGTTGGTTCCAACTTCAAAATCAGTTTCATAATTAAATATTAAAGATTATTTACCGCGCTTATTTTTGCTTGCGTATCCTTGTTCCACATTTGCGGAAATTTGTACAGAAAGTTGGCAGACCCCGTTCGGATTACTCGATCGTTCGGATTACCCATATCGTATAAAATGCAGGGGCGTTGTTACATATGGGCAGGGGGGGCTCTTGCCCCCCCCCCCCTGGATTTTGAACCCAATTATACCTAAACTATTCGGTGATGTATCGGCGCTTGCCCTCTATCCTGAATTAAAAAAATCCTACTAAACATTTTACATACTATAGTATATTGTGTAGCAAGACAAGAAAGTGATTCCTAATCGAGGCTGGGCACATTTTGAGGCCCCGAAATCAGTTTTTGCGCGGCGCACACATAATTTTTATTCTAATGATAATATACCGATTATAATTTGTTGTGCGGGCGATGTCAACAAAAAATATGATACTTTTTATAATATTTTTAACTTCTATATTGAGAAGAATTTTCCCATGAGAAAAGTGTGCGTTCGTAGACCTACCAAAAATCCATGGTACAATGAAACCATACGTACGATGTCCGTCGACTTAAAAAATAAATATTCTATGTGCAAACTAATCGATCAACCTCATCTATGGGACGATTACCGCTTGATGAAACAAACACTTAGGTAAACTATAAGAGATGCAAAGCGACAGCACAATAATACTAGAGTTCTTTTATCCAGAAATAAGTCAAAGACCGTCTGGAACATCATAAAAGATCAAACGTCGGCAGAAAGCAGTAGTGTAATTAGGTTAATTAGTCCGGGGGATGAGGCTTGCGTTGACGATCCCCAGGAGCTGGCCGGTATGTTCCATACTAAATTTTTTGGCCACAATGCGTCTGGGGTGGGTGATCGTCAGTCGTTGGATTTCTCGGGTGTGGGGCGTGTGGGCGTCGAGTCTTGCATTCCCGGCCACCGGTGATGAAATCACAAAGATTCTGGCGTCGATACAGGCCAAGTACTCATCGGGTAGGGATGGTGTGCCTACCTATATTATGAAAATATCGGGGGAACTGGTGGTTCCGGTTCTCACATACTTGATCAATCAGATGTTTTCCGAAGGAATTTTTCCAGAGAAACTCAAACGTGCTATTGTGCTCCCTGTCCATAAGAAAGGCTCTAAAACTAACATCGACAACTATCGTCCTATTTCAATTCTGTCAGCATTCTCAAAGATATTTGAGAGGATCATTCATAACAGGCTGTATTCGTTTTTCTCGCTTCACGATGTTTTATCATCCAGTCAGTATGGTTTTTTGCCCAAGTCCTCTTGTGAGCGCGCGCTGTTCGTTGCGATGACCAAAACTCTATGCTATATGGATCAGCGCCATTCCGTTGTGACAGTCTTCTTCGACCTTTCCAGTGCCTTTGATACCGTGAATCACAAGATTTTATTGTCCAAGTTGTGTTATTCTGGGGTAAGGGGCGTTGCACTGCGTCTCTTGGAGTCGTATCTTGCGAGCAGACAACAGACAGTATCCGTCGGCGGTACACGGAATTCCCTTTCGTGCGTTTTGGGGTCGGGGGTGCCACAGGGTTCAATTCTGGGTCCGCTATTGTTTTTGATCTATACCAATGATTTGTGTGATCAATTAGGTAACATGGGTAATTTATATCAGTTCGCCGACGACACAACGTTAGTTGTTAGCCATCGTGATATTGCCGGTGTGTCGGCTCTTGGCTACTGAGGCGGTAGAGCGTATGACTCGTTGGTGCAAGTCAAACCACATGATTTTGAACTCGAGCAAGACCGCACTCGTGCAATTTTCACTCGATTCCCCTAGCCGTTCTGTTCTTGTGAGGAACCCTCGTTGTTCTATGCCGTTGAGCATCGCTGTCCGGTTTTTGGGGGTTTACCTGCAGGGTGATTTGCGCTGGGAGAGACATACTTCGGATATCCACTCTAAACTCTCCCGTTTGTACTACTCGTTGTTTAAGCTGAGGGATGTTGTGGAGTTGAATGTTTTGAGGAACTACTATTTTGCCTGCGTAGAGTCCATTCTGTCCTACGGGATCATTTTGTGGGGTTCTTCCCCCCATTTAGTTGTGTTGTTTCGGCTGCAAAAGAGGTTTCTCAGGTGTATGCTGCGGAGGGGGTATAGGGACACATGCAGACCGCTCTACAAGACATTAAATATTTTGACTCTGCCATGTCTATATATCTATAGGTTGGTTTCCTACTGCAGACGAAACATACACTTGTTTCAGACGAATGATGATGTATCGCGATCCATGCAGACGCGAAACACCTTGCGTCTTGCGGTTCCGCATCACACCTCGTCGGTCTTTGAAAGAGGGCCGCATTATATGATGATCAAGGTCTACAATGCGTTGCCCTCCCAGATTCTGACGGTTACCGGATTAAGGATGTTCTGTACTGAGGTTAAGAGATATTTAATTGCCCATTCCTTTTATTCACTCGCTGAATTTGTGAACGCGGGCGATGTGTGATTGTTTGTTCTGATAGTTTTTAATGGTTTTATTTTCAAATGTGACCGCCGAATCAATAATATATGATTCTGTTTGAAATAGTCCATATTCAAAGGTGCAGTTTAATTAAAAGTGTAATAAAAACCTCTTTTCCTTTGATAATAATGTGACGATCTTAACAGCCGCGAAAACGCCAGAAGTTCTAGGTTATTCCGGAGTATTCCATCGAGGCAGCGAAGCGCAAGTAGCGGCCGCTCTGGGCAAACATAGAAAACTCGGGAACATTCCAGAGTATCGATCGATAGGTATATAAGAGAAACTGCCTCGCTCCTAACCAGTATAGTTCAGAGTGCAGTCGGAGCGCGGGCGCGATTATCGATCGACATAAATAGTTAGAAATAAATACTGTGAAGATAAATGTTTATAGTAGCCTTAAGTGACAGTTAGTTTTTAGTGTTCGTGTTTAGTGTTCGTGTTTAATAATTAGGTAATAAGACTGTAATAGTGTTAAATAAATTAGTTGACTATTTTAATATACCGAGTGTTTTAATTCACACCTTAACGAACGAAAAACGCTACATTGGTGTCAGGTGTGGGGTGTGAATTGGACGTTAGTCAACTGGACATTAGTGAAAATAAAATTGAAGTGAAATAAATCAGACTAATTGGCGTGCGTGAAAATGGCGAAACTAGCAGACTTAAAAGTTAGTGAACTGAAGAAGGAGCTGGAGGAAAGGGACTGCGATACGACGGGGAAGAAAGCGGACTTGCAGGAGCGGCTTCGTAAAGCATTAATTGAAGAAGGCCATGACCCGGACAACTTTGTTTTTGCTAGTGCAAGTGATATCGGCCAAATGCTGCAATGTGTGGAGGCTAAGTTGATAGAAAATTCCGCCGACCTGGCTAAAGTGCTAGAAAATTCCGCCGACCTGGAGGCTAAGTTGCTAGAAAATTCCACCGACCTGGCTAAAGTGTTGGAAAATTCCGCCGACCTGGAGGCTAAATTGCTAGAAAATTCCGCCGACCTAGAGGCTAAAGTTTGCGAGCTTGGGGAAAAGCTAGAAGAGAATTCTGCCAAGTTGAAAGAAGAGATGTTAGAAAACAATGCCAACCTAAAAAGGGAATTACACGAAGAAATTTTAAAAAAATCTTCTGCACTGGAAGAGCGAATTCTTTTGATTTTGGAAGGCAAGATCCAGGAAGTTCAGAACAAAATCACAACGTTGGACGTCAACACCTTCGAGGAGTTGCCCTATCAACCTTCAGCAACGGACAACAAGAGCAAAGTTAGTGGCAATCAGGATTCCGTTGGGCTGATGCGCCTCAAACCACCGCAATTTGATGGTTCAACGTCGTGGAATGTTTATCAGCGTCAGTTTGAAGCGGCTGCAAAAGCGAACGGTTGGTCATCCAGGGAGAAGGCGACCGCCCTTACGTTAGCTTTGAGAGGAGATGCTGCTGCTATCTTGCAAAGAATGTCCCCGGAAGAACAAGAAGTCTACGACCACCTAGTGAGACACTTGGAGACGCGTTATGGCCAGTCACACCTGGAACATGTCTACCACACTCAGTTGAAAAATCGGTGCCAGAAGTCAGGAGAGCCCTTACAGGAATTTGAGGCAGATATTGCACGTCTGGTTCGACTGGCATATCCAGATGCCCAGGAAAAGATCATGGAACGTTTGGCGGTTCAAGCATTCCTGGACGGACTCCGTGATGGTGAAATGAGGCAAGCCCTACTACTAGCACATCCACCGAAGCTAGTTGATGCACTAGCATGGGCCCTTGAATTCGAAGCTGCCAAGAACACAAGTCAAGCTCGTGTCCCACAAGTGATTCCAGGAGAGGACGACTTCGAAGAATCAGTCAAACGGATCGTCAGGGAGATCGATAAAGAACGTAGCCGCCAGAACCGAAAGTTGGAGTGCTGGAAATGTGGCAAGGCAGGCCACCTAAGAAGACGATGTCCAGAAGGCGTCAAGCATTGCCAGCGGGTAGAGAAAAAAGATGCTGATTTGTTACGAACTACCATAGTCGACGATACTTGGCAAAATAGAGATCTTACAAAAGACCAAGAGAAAGATCCCGATATCCAGATAGTCCTAAACTGGATGAAAGAAGAGAAGAAGCCAACCTGGGGAGAAGTTGCCAAGTATGCTCGTAACATCAAGTCGTATTGGGCACAATGGGACTCCCTAATTCTGGAAGATGGACTCCTGCGGCGGAAAATAATTGACCACGACGGCAAAGAGGAAAGAAGGCAAATTGTTGTGCCCAAATGTCGGATTGCGGAATTGCTAGAGGAACTCCATGCCGGTGTGTCAGGAGGACATCTCGGAGTGACAAAGACGCTGGGAAAGGTGAGGGAAAGATTTTACTGGGTCAATAGCAAGGAAGACGTAAGGGACTGGTGCAGAAAATGCGTCGTATGTGCGGCAAGTAATGGGCCGCAGAGAAAGCAGAAGGCTTTGATGCGCCAGTACAACGTGGGAAGTCCCTTTGAGAGGATTGCTATCGACGTAGCCGGCCCGTTTCCCGAATCCGAAGCAGGAAATAAGTACATCGTGGTCGTGATGGACTACTTCAGCAAATGGGTTGAGGCATACGCTCTGCCAAACCAGGAAGCCTCAACAATTGCCGACGCCTTGGTGAAAGAATGGATTTGCCGATTTGGCGTACCTTTGGAGCTACATTCGGACCAAGGGCGAAATTTTGAATCCAGTTTGTTCCAGAACATCTGTAAGACGCTCGGAATCAAGAAAACAAGAACTACTGCGTTACACCCGCAGTCAGATGGAATGGTGGAGCGCATGAATAGAACCATTAATCGGTATTTGGCCAAAGTGGTCTCCGACCATCAAAGAGACTGGGATGGTTTTCTTCATTTGTTCCTCCTGGCTTATCGATCGGCCGTCCACGAAAGCACGGGAGAGTCTCCGGCTCGGATAATTATGGGAAGAGAACTCCGTCTCCCATGCGATCTGAAGTTTGGTTGCCCGCCAGGAACTGATGTCGCCGGGGAGGACTACGTCAGTGAACTGCGAAGAAGAATGGATGCCATTCATAGCCAAGTTCGCATTTCCATTCAAGATGCCAGTACTCGGATGAAGGACACATACGATGTCAATGCCAAGGACCACAGGTACAATGCCGGTGATATGGTTTGGCTCTACGACCCTAAGAGACGAAAGGGACTGTCACCAAAACTTCAAACATCCTGGGATGGCCCATACAAAGTTCTGGAAGCTATCAACGACGTCCTTTACCGGATACAAAAGCCACCGCGGGGTAAAGCTCGAGTCATTCACTTCAACCGACTGGCTCCTTACTACGGAGACCACGAAGACGCGGAGCTGCGGCGAATCCAACCAGTGCCGGATTTGACATTCGACCAATTCATGGCCCGTCATACTAAGGGTCAAAAGAGTCGGTTCGGTGTGACCTGTGAAGTGCAGCGGGACCTGTTTACTGCTCCAGCTGGCTACGCACTGGCACATTGTGTGGCTAAGGACTTGCAAATGTCTAGAGGGATAGCCAAGGTTTTCCGCGGGAAGTTTGGGAATATTCCAGAGCTGCGTCGGTCTAATCCCAGAGTCGGACAAGCACTCAAGGCAACCGACGAAAAGACCGGCAGAAAGATCTTCCACTTGGTTACCAAAGAGACGTCCGATCAGAAGCCAACCTATAGAGATGTGTGGGACACTTTGTGTTCTCTAAAGGAAGAATTGCTAGCCGAGGACCTGAGAAGCCTGGCGATTCCCAAGCTGGCATGCGGACTCGATGGCTTGGACTGGAGGATGATTCGCAGCATGTTGGAAGCACTCTTCAGGTTGACGGGCGTACAAATTCTGGTGTGCTGTTATAGCCCTCAACGTCGTTCCCTGGAGAGAACCGTGGACTGTTACTTCCACAAGAGATCCTGCTGCAAGAAGGGAGCTTTTTGCCGATATCGACATCCATCATCTTTGGAATCATTTCGGGACGAAACGAGCTTAGGAGGGGGGCAGTGTGACGATCTTAACAGCCGCGAAAACGCCAGAAGTTCTAGGTTATTCCGGAGTATTCCATCGAGGCAGCGAAGCGCAAGTAGCGGCCGCTCTGGGCAAACATAGAAAACTCGGGAACATTCCAGAGTATCGATCGATAGGTATATAAGAGAAACTGCCTCGCTCCTAACCAGTATAGTTCAGAGTGCAGTCGGAGCGCGGGCGCGATTATCGATCGACATAAATAGTTAGAAATAAATACTGTGAAGATAAATGTTTATAGTAGCCTTAAGTGACAGTTAGTTTTTAGTGTTCGTGTTTAGTGTTCGTGTTTAATAATTAGGTAATAAGACTGTAATAGTGTTAAATAAATTAGTTGACTATTTTAATATACCGAGTGTTTTAATTCACACCTTAACGAACGAAAAACGCTACAATAATTTAATTTTAATGAGTACCGGTTTTGATCAAGCGATCATCTTCAGCTCAAGTGGTCAATGGTTGAGAATATGGTTGAGATATGATTCCGTGGTCTTTAAACTGTACAACCTTATCCATTTAGACGTATTTTCGTCCAGAGATATAGTTTTAATTATTTCTATTTGAATTATCTGTACCTCTGACTATTGTCTATATCTTTCTAAGATCCGACGACAAATAAATTATTATTATTATTATTATTATTATTATTAATCGTCACCAATGTCAGTTTCATTAGATTGTTTACCTCCAGTTGTCGTCGTGAAAGCATCACGAACAATATAAATTGTGCCAAGTTTCCGATTTTGCGGTGTAGTCCAAAATGTGTGAGGTTTCATTTAATCATACTTATTAGGTTTCGATTTCGCTCTTCATAAACTATAAGAATGTCAAAAAGTCAAAATCGAAGGGATATCGAAGCGATATCGAAGGGATATAGAAGCGATATCGAAGGGATTCGACGCAATATCAAAGGGATATCGACGCAATATGGAAGGGAAATCGAAGGGATATATTATAACTTATTTATGATTATTCTTGATTTATGATTTATTTATTACAGTAGAACGTCGATAATCCGAACTTCGGTAATCCGACCGTTCGCTAATCCGAATATTCGCTAATCCGAACACCCAAGAAGAAATAATAATAAAATAAATCACTGAGTAACCTAGAAAAAGCCATTTCTGTCGGTTTCTGTTTACAGAAAAATGTTGCTTTTGTTTTATATCTTCGATCCAATACTCCTATTTTCCACTATTTAGCTACAATATTTAATAATCCGAATCACCTTCCGGCCCAAGTAGTTCGGATTATCGCCGCTCTACTGTAATAAATAAATCATAAATCAAGAATAATCATAAATAAGTTATAATATATCCCTTCGATTTCCCTTCCATATTGCGTCGATATCCCTTTGATATTGCGTCGAATCCCTTCGATATCGCTTCGGTATCCCTTCGATATCGCTTCGATATCCCTTCGATTTTGACTTTTTGACATTCTTATAGTTTATGAAGAGCGAAATCGAATGGTGTTGGTTTTATTAGGATTGAACTTCTATCCAATCTTATGTTCTGCTATTTAGTTGCAATATTTGACAATGCGAACAATTTGATAATCCGAATGACCTTTAAATAAATCATAAATAAATCATAAATCATAATTAATTCCTTTCAATATCCCTTCGATTTCCCTTCGATATCGCTTCGATATCCCTTCGATATCCCTTCGATTTTGACTTTTTGACATTCTTATAGTTTATGAAGAGCTGTTGGTTTTATTAAGATTAAACTTCTATTTAATCTTAATTTCTACTTGTTACTTGTTACTTGTTACTTGTTACTTGATACTTGTTACTTGTTACTTGTTACTTGTTACTTGTTACTTGTTACTTGTTACTTGTTACTTGTTACTTGTTACTTGTTACTTGTTATTTGTTACTTGTTACTTGCTACTTGTTACTTGTACTTGTTACTTGTTACTTGCTAGTTGTTACTTGTTACTTGTTACTTGTTACTTGTTACTTGTTACTTGTTACTTGTTACTTGTTACTTGTTACTTGTTACTTGTTAATTGTTACTTGTTACTTCTTACTTGTAATGTTTTCTATGTTGATTGATTGTCTTATGTTAATTATACAATGTTTGTGTCCACCGAGGACGATGTGCCCATTGTCACGTGGGCAGTTTTTATGTAATAAACATGCTGAACTTTGACAGTGAGTTTCCTTTTCAATTTTTTAAATCATTTTAAGTTTAGTAATTATTGATGATGATTCTCATTGCTTTTCGTTTTGTTGTTTAGTTTACTTACACTGAAGATGGCGAAAGCCGAACCATGTATGTGGCAAATGAATAAATAACTTGCAAAGTTACAAGAGGTTTTCATTTCCTACGTTATTTAAAGTAAAGTGTTTTAAATACTGTTAAATAAGATTTATGATTAAGAAATGATCAACCATTTTTAATGAAACACTGTATTAAATAAGTCCTTAGTTTTCTTCAGTCTGCATCTGGAATTGTGTTCAACAAGTGTTTTTCTGGTCGCAGCTTTTTATTTTGTTCCTTTTTCGCTTTCTTTCTTATTTCTCTAGAATGATTTTCTTTCGTCTTTCTTCTTTTTTATTAACAAATATTATGTCCAAGCATTAGATAATGATGTTACAAAGGAGCAGTTCCTGTTTACTTTATTTGGGTGTTGCAGGCCAGAATAATGATTTTTTTAATGGAGATGGCATGAGTTCAATTGTTGTCTCCAAAGGTGGTGTATTAATGCCAAAATTGGTACTCTCTGCTGCTAGTCTAATAATTAGGGATTATTGATGTCCATAATTACGACACTCGTGTCGGAATTTAGACAAAATGCGTACAATTAAGTGAAATAAAGCAAGCGACCAATATGTTATTTTCTTATATCTAAATTGTAGACTTCCGCGGTCTGAGTCAATGATATATTGATTTCCGGGTGGAAACCGCGTTGAGGACTTTGGAGTAGTCGACGTTTCGCGCTCTGTTGCAAGAGGCATCTTCAGGACTAAGTTATCAAACCAAGCGCTAAGAAGATACTGTCGTCTGTTGGGGCGGGTCTTTATATATGAGGGGACTGGTGTGACCAGATGGTGTTTGGAGTGGGGGTAACGTAGTGGAAGGGGTGGGGTTAACAGGTGGGGGTAACGTAGTGGAAGGGGTGGGGTTAACAGATGGTCGGCCAGCAGGTAGAAGCGGTTGAGACAGGACTGATTTCCAGGTATGATGTAAGTGAAAACCATCATCTCTATTAATATTGGAGGGGTGTTTTAGGATTTCTATTGATTCACGGATCCTTCTAGGGTAGTAATGGGATTCACGGGCGAGGACTTTGGTTTGTGCAAACAGGATGTCATGTCCCGTGTTATATCTGTGTTCAGCGAGAGCTGAACCAGCGATTTGTCGCAATCTAGTGCAGCGTTCGTGCTCAGATACTCGGACGCTTACTGATCGCTTCGTCTCGCCAATATAGACACTTCCACAGGAGCATGGAATCCGGTACACACCAGAGGAAAGAAGAGGAGGGATTTTGTCCTTTGTAGAAGGAAGTAAGTCCGATAGTTTGGAAAGGGGTTTGAATATCGGTTTTATGTTGTGCTTGCGGAGGATGCGTCCAATACGATCTGTCGTACCCTGGACGTAAGGAAGAAAAGCGGTTGCGATTGGGAAGTCGGGATGCTGATGAGGTGTGTTATCTGTTGGGTTTAGGTGTCGGGAAATGGTTTTAATTATCGAGGACTTGGGGTAGTTGTTTTGGGATAAGACTTTGGTTAAGTGGTCAAGTTCGTTTTGGAGGTATGTGGGGTGGGTAATAGAAATGGCTCTTTTCACAAGGGTATTGATGACAGCTTGCTTCTGAGCGGGGTGATGGTGGGAATTGGCATTGAGGTATCTATCGGTGTGAGTGGGTTTCCTATACACGGTATGTACAAGGGAGCCGGATGGAGTGCGAGTAACTAGGACGTCGAGGAAAGGGAGAGAGCCATCTGTTTCCACTTCCATGGTGAAGCGTATGTCTGGGTGTTGTTGGTTGAGGTAGTCGAGAAAATTGTTTAAGGATTGCCGTCCATGTGGCCAAATTACGAAGGTGTCATCCACGTATCTGAACCAACATTTGGGCTTGAGGTTGTGGGATTCGAGGATTTGTTGTTCAAATGCCTCCATGAAAATGTTGGCCACAACAGGGGATAAGGGTGAGCCCATGGCAGCTCCCGAAACTTGTTCATAGAACTTGCCTCGGAACTGGAAGTAAGTGGAAGATAGACAAGCACCTACCATGTCAGCGTAACAAGAAGGTTGGTTATCAGATGTAAGGAGTTGTGTAATTATGGTGATGGTATCCTGGATTGGAACCCTGGTAAATAAGGACTCAACGTCGAAACTAACCAGGAGGTCTTGGGGATCAAGGGACAGGTTTTGGATTCTTTGCACAAAATGTTGGGAATTGAGGATGAAGGAGTCCGTGTTACCGGTATATTTGTGTAGGATGTTGGCAAGAAACTTGGAAAGAGCATAGGTAGGACTGGCAATTGAACTGACTATAGGGCGTAGCGGTATATTAGGTTTGTGGATCTTTGGTAAACCATACAGTCTAGGAGGTCGGGAATTTCTCGGAATAAGGGCTTGTTGTGTGTCTTTTGGGATGGGAGATTGTTTGATGAGATCTGTAATCTGGCGGGATAGGCGGGATGTAGGGTCACGACTAAGGATACGGTATGACGGGTCGTTGAGCAGAAAATTCATTTTCTCTTCATAGGATTGGCTGTCAAGGATGACAGTAGTGTTACCTTTGTCAGCTTTGAGGATGACGATATCAGTGTTGGATTTTAGGGATTTGAGAGCGGTTAGTTCGGACTTGGAATAATTTGGTGTTGGGGGTTTGGCATGTTTAAGGATTTTAGTGGTTTCGTGACGTATGGGATCGGCAACGTCGGGTGGAAGTTTAAAGATAGAGGATTCTACTGAGGAAATGATGGATTCTACGGGAATATGTTTTGGAGTAAGGGCGTAATTAAAACCTCTTGACAAAAGAGATTCTTCGTCTGGGGTTAGGACATGTTTGGAGTGGTTGACAACGGTATGTTTCAGGGATGGTTGTTTGGGCATGTTAGGAGCGGAGAGGTTGTTGAATTTGCGTTTGTGGGTTTCGGTAGTAAGGGTCCGGGTTCGATCAGCTTGAGCTGCGGAAATTCGGTCCAGGTGATCAAAATCATGAAGTGATAAAGAATGCGATAATTCTAGGTGTAGGTGAAATAGTTGTGTGGACAAGTTATTCAAATCACGTCTCACATGTCGAATTCTCTCGCGGACGAGAGCTTGACCTGCTCGACGAAAAATTTGAGAGGCAGAAAAGGATTGGATGTGGTGTTTGACTGTAAGGAAGGTTGGGATCTTGTTGTTGTCTCGACAACGGACAAGGAAGGTTAAGGAACACAGAAGACGAGTTATCTTCAAGCGGAGTTTGCTAAACTCTTTGGTCTTTTTCTGGATCGCCTCCCCGTAGAGGTTTGTATATCTAAATTGTAGACTTCCGCGGTCTGAGTCAATGATATATTGATTTCCGGGTGGAAACCGCGTTGAGGACTTTGGAGTAGTCGACGTTTCGCGCTCTGTTGCAAGAGGCATCTTCAGGACTAAGTTATCAAACCAAGCGCTAAGAAGATACTGTCGTCTGTTGGGGCGGGTCTTTATATATGAGGGGACTGGTGTGACCAGATGGTGTTTGGAGTGGGGGTAACGTAGTGGAAGGGGTGGGGTTAACAGGTGGGGGTAACGTAGTGGAAGGGGTGGGGTTAACAGATGGTCGGCCAGCAGGTAGAAGCGGTTGAGACAGGACTGATTTCCAGGTATGATGTAAGTGAAAACCATCATCTCTATTAATATTGGAGGGGTGTTTTAGGATTTCTATTGATTCACGGATCCTTCTAGGGTAGTAATGGGATTCACGGGCGAGGACTTTGGTTTGTGCAAACAGGATGTCATGTCCCGTGTTATATCTGTGTTCAGCGAGAGCTGAACCAGCGATTTGTCGCAATCTAGTGCAGCGTTCGTGCTCAGATACTCGGACGCTTACTGATCGCTTCGTCTCGCCAATATAGACACTTCCACAGGAGCATGGAATCCGGTACACACCAGAGGAAAGAAGAGGAGGGATTTTGTCCTTTGTAGAAGGAACTAAGTCCGATAGTTTGGAAAGGGGTTTGAATATCGGTTTTATGTTGTGCTTGCGGAGGATGCGTCCAATACGATCTGTCGTACCCTGGACGTAAGGAAGAAAAGCGGTTGCGATTGGGACGTCGGGATGCTGATGAGGTGTGTTATCTGTTGTCTATTACCCACCCCACATACCTCCAAAACGAACTTGACCACTTAACCAAAGTCTTATCCCAAAACAACTACCCCAAGTCCTCGATAATTAAAACCATTTCCCGACACCTAAACCCAACAGATAACACACCTCATCAGCATCCCGACGTCCCAATCGCAACCGCTTTTCTTCCTTACGTCCAGGGTACGACAGATCGTATTGGACGCATCCTCCGCAAGCACAACATAAAACCGATATTCAAACCCCTTTCCAAACTATCGGACTTACTTCCTTCTACAAAGGACAAAATCCCTCCTCTTCTTTCCTCTGGTGTGTACCGGATTCCATGCTCCTGTGGAAGTGTCTATATTGGCGAGACGAAGCGATCAGTAAGCGTCCGAGTATCTGAGCACGAACGCTGCACTAGATTGCGACAAATCGCTGGTTCAGCTCTCGCTGAACACAGATATAACACGGGACATGACATCCTGTTTGCACAAACCAAAGTCCTCGCCCGTGAAT
Source organism: Melinopterus prodromus (assembly GCA_964023965.1). NCBI lineage: Eukaryota > Metazoa > Arthropoda > Insecta > Coleoptera > Scarabaeidae > Melinopterus > Melinopterus prodromus. Next base: position 27,462,642 of record OZ030394.1, on the reverse strand, counting down.
CCCATTACTACCCTAGAAGGATCCGTGAATCAATAGAAATCCTAAAACACCCCTCCAATATTAATAGAGATGATGGTTTTCACTTACATCATACCTGGAAATCAGTCTTGTCTCAACCGCTTCTACCTGCTGGCCGACCATCTGTTAACCCCACCCCTTCCACTACGTTACCCCCACCTGTTAACCCCACCCCTTCCACTACGTTACCCCCACTCCAAACACCATCTGGTCACACCAGTCCCCTCATATATAAAGACCCGCCCCAACAGACGACAGTATCTTCTTAGCGCTTGGTTTGATAACTTAGTCCTGAAGATGCCTCTTGCAACAGAGCGCGAAACGTCGACTACTCCAAAGTCCTCAACGCGGTTTCCACCCGGAAATCAATATATCATGTTATTTTCTTGTGTACAGACAGCAATAGAGTCATATGCAGTGGCGTAGCTACGTAGCGTAGCGTTTTGGGGCGACACCCATCCGTGAAGAAAAAAAAAACTTGCACAAACCATCACAATGTTTTCCAATTATAAACCACTTAGGCTTGAACCCATTTTAACCGAGTTATCCATAGCAAATGATTTAATTTATCAATTGTCATATTTTATAAATACTTGTAAGCTATGAAATAAATGATTACTGCAGATTAAAATGTTTACAAGTGGCAGTTATGCAATGACTACAGTTTTGCAAATTTTTATAGGTGGCTGTACTGATGTATATACATGGTTATGATTTATTTGTAATTTAGTTTTTGTTTGCCACAGAACAATTTTTTGTTGGCTGTAAACATCATTCAATTATTTTATGTGGCCAACACTCATTTGTACAAAATGTATCTTTTCTTGTAAATTTTTCGGGGCAATAGAAACAATATTTACATTTTCTCTGCGTCTACTAGCCGGTTGGTAGTGCTTCTTAAACACAGCAAAGCATCTGTTAAAAGACTCTCAACAACGCGTTGGAGTGGTCACTGTGCTGCAGTAAAAGTATTTGCTGAAAATTTTGATGGGATTGTGGTTGCAATTCAGAAGCAATGTGATCAACAAGAAAAGGTGCTGCACAGAACCTTATGCCTGCTGTGTGTGATTTCATATTTCTTTGCTATCTTTTCTTCTAAGAAAGGAAATAAATTGTGCTTAGATTGCATTGTAAAATAAATGTTTGGATGTTCGTCTATATATTAACATAAAAACGGAGTCATATTGTAGAGGAGGCAATAGATCTTGCAGTGAAAAAGTTGGAGGACTACGTCATTCCAATAGAACGACGAATTCGTAGTAAAAAGCGAATGACAGGTGAGTTGGCCACCGATGCAGGACTTACGAAGAGAGCTGAATTTGAAAAGGATTTGTTGGAATGTCTTGACGTTTTCAGTATTTAACTCAGAACTAGATCGAAGTCAATTTAAGATGTAGTTTCAGTGTTCGAGGTTGTGTAGCCAAACACTTAACTTTTGGCGAACACTAAAGAGTTGAAATAAGCTGTATCCAAATTTCCTGGATTTTATGATCAGGTTTCAAAAACACAACTCCTCTTAGAGATACCAACGTTGAGAAGACATTTAAAGCGGCCGTTGTTACAGTTTCTAATTGGGCATCTTTAGACTTGAAACTCATCGTGGAATGGGATTTTACAGAATCTCTTCTGAGTCTAATGATCACACTAAAGTTATTTATGACAAATTGTATGACAGTTGCTTCGTATAAACAGTGTTTTAGTAAACTAAAATTAATTAAAAATTATTTGCGAGCAACAATGGCCCAAACGAGACTTGAAAATTTTGGCATATTAACAATAGAACACCAGGCAGCACAATATAAATGTTGAACAAGTGATTTTGAAGTTTGCGGCTATTAAAGCTAGAAAGAAGAGATTTTTAAGAAGACAAGAGATTCACTTTCATATATCTATATGAAAGGATACATATACCTATAATAAAACAGTACTATTATTATCACAATATTGTAACTTGCTTATTAAGAACACTCATTTGTATTATTAATTAAATAAAATCGTACTTTATGTTTATCGGGTGTTTGTTAATTTTGTCGCTTTTCATTCTTAGGGTGACACCACGATATCCGCACCGGGTGCCACTCATGCTAGCTACGCCACTGCCATATCTATTACTCCTAACCATGTACACAATTCCGACACACATGTCTGATTTCAGGACGTGCTATATTTACATGTACCTAGTTTCGACCCCCTAAATTTGTAAATAACAGTGATTAAAAAATAGTACACCGTATTATTATGAAAATATAAAGCATTTTTAGTCACCATAATTAGATATTATTATAATTTCCTTAATTAGTGTTATCCTGTAGCGATGTAAAAAGAAGTCGAATTGCAGTTACCTTATAAAAAAATCAACTTTCAGCATAACACTCAATTATCAAAATCAGTCAAACTTTTAGGTTATATTCTGACCGTTACAACATTGGTGGAATAAGAAACGATTGTGAGTTGATAAGTGTAATGTCAGCTCAGCAAACCGGATGTCCTAAAATAAGGTTCAATGTTGTAGATTTTTTATTTTTTCCAACAAAACAGAAATATGTTGGAATTTAGGACAGCGTCATGTTATGTATAATATATACATATGGAATCGAAGTTTAATTTTTCGAGAAAGGGGCATTCTTTATGATAATTTTGACTGCTTTAAAGAGTGAACATTAATGTAACATAAAGAGTGGTCAAAAGACAAGAAAGTGTTACATTTGCTAAACTATCAATTTGTTACATTACAATTTAAAATGTCTCGGGGAATAATTATATAATCAGATGAACAATGTCCAGAAATAGTTATTTAAACAACAAGTATAAAAGAGCGATTAATGCTCGAGACTGATTAACGCACTACCAATTGGCAAGTGCGTTAATTGTGGAGGTCATTTAATCGCCGATTAATATTCGAGTTGGTTACAACATTTTTCGACAACATCAATACATATATGTTGCTGATACTTACTGGATTTTGAAAAATCAATTTTAGCAAATAGAGAAAATAGTAAAGTAAAAGTGATGATCAATAATGTTTATGTAAACTTTTTCCGGAAAATAGCTAGGAATTCTTTTGCCTTTTTAACACATTTTTGCCTATGGTCGATTCTTAAAAATATCGATTTCGGCCAAAAGTACAAAATCTTATATCGTTACGTGCAGCCGTTTTCCTTGAAATTTATACAAAGATTTTAATATCTACCATAATGTATTAGTAATATTTTGCGGTCGATAAGAATACAATTTGCTGAATGGCAAAAAATCGGTAATAATAGCTCTGACGGACGAAATAAATGTTTCTAGATAAGCACCATTGTATTAACTGTATGTGTGCATGGTGGGATCCGAATCTTCCGAGTATTTCTACGACTAGTTCCCTCTCGGTGAAGATTCAATACGAGGAATATAAATAGAGTTGCTTCGCCTATGGCTGATGGTCATTGAAGAAAAATAATAATCAGTAGAGTGTGAGAACCGTGATATACTGTCGGAAAGGTCCATGCGGTTGCCCGCGTCCAGTAACCTGCGAATTATTAATCGTCTTCATAAATTTCACCGCATTATTACATTGTTAGCTGGAATTCTTCTCCACGTATTCTCTTCGTCCTTTATTCTTTTGGATTCGGATGCGTGCACCGACCGCTCCTTTGTTAATGCTGACGGTGAGTCATTACCGCGTTTTTATTGTCTAATTCTGACTTTGAGTAATTTCGAATTGCCTAATAACTAATGGAGGACATTCCAAATTGATGATTATAAACCATTCGTTAGTTCTTCCCCTACTACACTCGATAATTTCAATTTTATTTTCAGGAATTGTTTTAAATAAATGCGTATTGACTTAGGCTAAGGGATCAATTAAATATTTCGTAGTCAGGCACCCATTTGTATTGAGATTTATTAGTAATAATAATTGCTCACATATCTTGGAAGATACCTTGATACTCAATCGCAGCGTCTGTGCGGATGTTTTAAAATTATGTTTCCTTGTACAGGATATTCTATAACACTAGTATCCCACTATTTTATGTGAAGCATTGACAATGAATAAAAAACAGGAACATGTATTGTTACTGACCAAAGATCGCATAATGCATTTAAATTCCAATGTGCTCCCAATAGTTTGCCAGATCCAAAAGAAAGAAAACCTAAATATATACTTTTTCCTATCTTTTAAGTTTACATAAACATATTGCAACCAATAAAAACGTAAAGCACTTATTAATAATTATAGTTACTTAATCTAATAATTCAAATATGTGCTACCTTCTAAGTGGGGTTCCTGTTGGGTAATAAAGACTATTATTATTATTATTATTATGAATTCTAATTAATGGGTCGATTCTGTGCATATCTATAACTTCTACAAGGTCAAACCTATTAGTTGTTATAGATCTATAAGGAATAGTGCGATTCTGCGAGCCCTCATGGGCTATAGATACCTTTCTAGATATTCTTAAATATGTTTATTGGGTATTCTGAGCGATTCTGAGCACTTCTATAACGCCACTATGGCAAAACCTGTGAGCTGTTAAGTAATATGCGATTCTGTGAGCCCCAATCGACTATAGATCCCCTATAGATACTCCTAAATTTACGTGTGGTCCGACGGTGGCTGTAACTTTCTATAGAAACTGTAAGCATTGGAGATGTGCAATCTCAGAAAAGTGAACAGTGAACGATTCTCAATCACAAAACGAACATCAATCGATTGCTCATGATAGATCAGATCGAAGATATCGATCTTTTGTTAATTGATCTGATCGATTTAAAATAAATAAAAAATATGAAGATTTCTGTAAATATTTAGGGATTTTCTTTTGTAATCAAGTAGATACGTAACCATGTGGAATGTCTGAAAGTCACGTGGCCAGACTGGCGTTGTAAGTAAATAACAAATATGTACTAAATAGTTCTGGTTATAATACAATATAATAAATTTTCTTGAATCTGTCTTTACATTAATTGATACATTCAAAATCCATGAACAAAATGGTACAGGACAAATTAGCAAATTGCCATTGGCAAAATTGTTTTTAACTTAACAATAATCATTTAATTAACAAAATGAACTAATAATAATAATAATAAATTAATGATAATAATGTCAATAAGTAAAGAAATTAAATAACTGAGAAATAACTAGACATATAGAAAAATAAATAAAATATAATAAAAGAAAAATAAATAATTTTAACCATTTAACTAAAACGCTTTAAAGTGTAGTAGTAAAGTGTAGGAGAAATGCCGAAGGAAACATGCTAATAGCGTTTTCTTTTGTACAACATCATAAATGATTGTAGTTAAAGTAGGCGCTGACATCCAATGTAAAAATTTGCGTTTGCCGCTTCATATGAACTGAATACTACTATGATACTATTGTTCTATGCGCAATTGTTAAATTGGTTGCATAATAGTAAGATTTCAGGATATTAAAGAACTGAACTGACAAAATGTGCACTCATATATAAATACAATTCAACTATTGCTGGTATTTCTCGCACTTTTCCAGTACAATTTTCATTAAAAAAAACAATTCTGAAAAAACAATAAAAAACACAAAATTTTATTATTATTGTTAAACAATTGTTATAGTTATTACATTCTTAAAAGCAAATTATCTTTAAGTAGTACCAATCACAACCCCATTCACATTCAACGTCTAAGCCCTAGGGAAATTATTGTTCTTAAATTGTATAAGAACACGTATTGTGCAAATGTTTGTCGTCGTCTGCTCAGTTTACTGGATATACGGAGAAATGTAATATAGAGAGAGCAAGATGCAATGGAACGGCGTTGACATAAAGAGACATGCCTTCGCGACAACCGGGTATAACATCCCGACGAGTGCTGTCACCGACTTGTCCGCATGGTAATGATCCCGATCGTTCATTTCTTCTGTTTTCGTTGTATGGTACTTTTTCTTTGGGTCTCGGAGATGTACCTTCTATTCTAAGTGACACCAGAGTCGTCTGGTGCATTCCAATGAGCTCTTGTGTTGAATTATGAACAAAGTTGAATAGTAGCAGTTAGTTTCTTACTACTGCTATAACCGGTTAATGATGTTCTATCTCTAACAAGCATTAAAGACGCTTGTTCTAACTATTTTGCTTATTGTTTTATTGATATTCTCGACTAAGAATTTTCGCTGTATCATAGGTCTTGTAAACTCGCTCAAACCTATCGTTAACCGGTTTACGGGATATCCTACTGACAAAGTTGGTAAAAATAAATGTCTTTCTATTTAAAAGGCTATCATACTAAAAATTAATGTATGTCTTACTCACTGTATTCGGTCAAACTATTGCAGAAAATTAAATTTGAGGTAAAATATGCTGGTCTTAAGAGACAACAAAGCATCAACACAAGTACTAACTACATCAAAAGAATTATACTAAAGCATTGTACTACAATGTACCGAAGAGTCAGGGCAAAGCACTACGGTCCAAGCAAAGGAATACTAACGTTTATTTCCGGGCAAGGAAAGCTGAGGACACCAAACATAGGATCGCATCTAGCACCAGCATCTAGTCACACAACGATAAGCAACTCACTAAAAGAAAAAATCTCAATTTTTCGTCAGGGGAAGCTGGGACAAAACCATCGACTGGGTCATAAGCAAAGGAAAACTTTGCGAACGCGTAGACAAAAGACCACAACATACTGCCTTCAGCTGACTTGAATCAACCACATACTGTTTACAGGAATATACTCAGGATATTTCACCTCCAAAACTCAGACCATTGGTGCATCCATAGCCTGCTTTCTGGAATCTATAATGGCTTTTAAATACTAAGACCTGACCGAATCAGCTTTTTTTAGACGGTCGCTATCAGAAGGCAGGGCCGCGTTTACCAGTAGACAAAATAAACATGTGCCTAGGGCCGGCGAAAGGGGGGTCCGCAAAAGGCCGTCGTCGGACTAAATAAATTAGGGGCTAGGGCCCACTAATTGTATAATAAATAAATCGATAGTTTTATAAAATTATATATAACAAAAATACTTTATACCAATAATAATACCATTTATTACAACTCAAATTCAATTGCATATCGCCCATATCAATACTTCTGGGCCGCGTTCAGCAATAGGTCCGGAAGTCGGCGGCCGTCTATGCACGAATTCGGTGATTTCAGTAGTTTTTCGGGGGTTATTTTTTCAATTTTTTTTGTAGACGGGCCTCCACTGCAATTAATTTTTAAGACAATTACAAAAAAATAGTTTAACATAACTTTAGCTTCCCTAAAAATAATTGGACTTCTTAGACTTAGAATTCCATTAATTTGTGCATGCCAGATTTTTTAATAGGTCACGTGGTCACAATTTCCGCCGTTCGTTTAACATTAATGAAATAAGACTTCATAAAGTCAGTGATTACGGATTGCACTTCTCTTTGCATTGAAATTCCAAGATTTAAGATTACATTTCAGCCTCCCTAAAGAATGCAGTGGGAAAAAAACGAGATGTCGGTATGTTGATACAATTTTTGAGATTTTTGGTTAAAACCTAAAAAAAAACTCTCGTAATGATTTGTTGTTTCTTAGCCAGACACAAAAATGCTCTATCAATGTCGAGTATTCTCAAAACTGCACCGCAATATACTAAACGCTTTATTTTCTAATGTGACAAACAGCAGGCTTTTATATCTTTTGGGGAATTCACATGTCAGTGAAAATAATTCTCAAAACTTGCGCAAATAAGATATCGATCGGCAAAAAATGCATTTGCCCGATTTAACTCTTGTTTTTGCTTGTTTAACTCTTTTTTATTTGTTATTATTTGTTATTATTTATTGTTATTTGTTATTATTTGTTGTTTGTTATTATTTTGTTATCATTTGTTATTATTTGTTATTATTTGTTATTATTTGCTATTATTTGTTATTATTTGTTATTATTTGTTATTATTTGTTAATATTTGTCAATATTTGTCAATATTTGTCATTATTTGTTATTATTTGTTATTATTTGTTATTATTTGTTATTATTTGTTATTAATTGTTATTATTTGTTATTATTTGTTATTATTTGTTATTATCTCTTATTATTTGTTACTATTTGTTATTATTTGTTATTATTTCTTGTTATTTGTTACAATTTGTTATTATTTGTTATTATTTGTTATTATTTGTTATTATTTGTTATTATTTGTTATTATTTGTTATTATTTGTTATTATTTGTTATTAGTTGTTATTATTTGTTATTATTTGTTATTATTTGTCATTATTTGTTATTATTTGTTATTATTTGATATACTTTGTTATGAATTGTTATTATTTGTTATTATTTCTACTTACTTAGTTAAGGAGAAATGAAGGAAAACTGTAACATAAACTGCAGTATCCATAACACTTTAATTGAAAATGACAAAACAAAAGAAATTTATAGCTTTTAAAAATACCAAAGTTTTTCGTTGACCAAACTCTCTTATATAGCCACTGTTTAGAGTTTTTTTCTTACTTTATTTTACTGTGATGATATCATTTGAAGCCAAAATCAAAAGAAAAAGAACATTTTAGGTCTATAAAATAAGATATTTTTATAAAAAAATTTAATAAAAATTATCAACATACAAAATGCTACTCTATTTTCTTTAAAAAATATTTTTATTGTTAGTCTTATATCATATATACGATATGTAGGTTGAGGGGCACGGAATTTCAGCTATGCATAGGGCCCGTAAAACCCTAGACGCGGCCCTGCCAGAAAACCGTCTAGCGGCATCCCCACATTTTCTGGGAGGACGTCAAGAAGGTTTCGGAGATGTTTCGTTTGGAGAACAAATCTGCGTACCCGCAGGGCTGACGATGAACTGACGAGAATTATTATAAGAATCTAAAACAGAACAAATCTTTGTAACTGAAGCATTGACCAACGTATTTGGCGTTACAAAATTTCACTAAATTTCACAAGCCATTGACACGTATGTTTGCAGATAATCTAGATCTACCAAAAACTCACCAATAATCGATTGGTGTAATGGGCTTGCTTTTATGTCTGGTGGCCAGGTATAGATAAGGAAATTGATCAGTGAGCTCCCTTCTCCTTTTTTTAACATGCTTACATCCAGGTAGATAGAAAATTCGGTTGTTATCTTACAATTTAAAGTAATTTTATATTCAACAGTTGGTAGTTAGTGTAAAATTCTACGACTTACGCGAACCACGCGAACCAATAGCGATTGAGATGTCAGCCTTATTGGACACTTGACGTCAATATCATAAATCTTGGAAAACCAAAAGTTACTAAAAGTTTGTGATCTAGTGTTTTCATAATGACACCGAAAGCGGTTTCGTTATGCGTTTCTAACGAACACAAAATAGAAAAAAACATTGACAACTTTCAAATAGTAATAAATATGAATAAAATAAACAAAGAATTTAGAACACAATACAATTAAAATAAGAACGGGTATAGCTCTGCTACACATGCCACATAAAAAGTTCTGAAAATATGTAAACATTTTGAAATATATTACCTAAAATAAAGATAATAAATATGATGTTTTGCTAATATATATTTTTGCCCTCATCTACATATCATTCACATGTTATGTGCGGATTTATTAAGCCTTAGATTAGTATAAAGTTGTATCCAAAATGAGCTTATCAAAACTACTTGAGTAGGTGGTACGTAACTGCTAATCTAAAGCATCCAGCCAAATTATCTAAATATTTGACAAACTAAGAAGGTTTTGAAAGTTTTATTATATTTAAATTTATATTACCGCGAACATGTCAGATGCTTGGAGGAACTATATACCAAATAGGTGGCGGCATTTATAACCACCAGGTGATAGTTCACGAACAAAATTTTGTGGGGCCAGAAAATCAAAGCACACACACACACAAAATGTGGAATTATGAGAATACGGGCAAAAAGAAAACTTCGGAAGCAATTCGGTACATCGAGAGTGCTTTTTCCCTTAAACATTCAAGAGTTGGTTTGTAGAAATAAATTCCAAAATTCGCGTTGTTCTAAATTTTTACAGAAATATATCTTTTTCTTTTCAGTATCAGACTAATGATTTTCGCAGCAAATAAACTTCATTCGAGTATTAATTTTTTCAATTCGGTAAAACGTTAGAGCTGATAAAAATATCAAAAAAAAAATATTAAACCGTCTTTTAAACGGCTACAACTACTTAACGAATTGAGAAAACCAATAAGTGAATATGAACCTTTTTACTCGGAATGACAGTTAGTTTTTAGAAGAAAATCTGTAAAAGGCGGATTTTATTTTCTTACTTAAATTTATTTACTTTTTATGATGATTATGTTATTTTTTCGTTTTCACATTGTCTGATATGTATTTTATCTTTTATTTTACTTTGTTTGTTAACATTTCAAACGGCTGTAACTTCTTAAATAGAAAAAAAACATGTCAGATCATATAAAACATTATACCCAGAACGACATTTGATTTCTAAAAATTAATTCTGCTGAAAAAAGGTGGACTATTAATATATTTATATTTTTTCTAAGTAATGTTATTTTGTAACTGTTATTTAATAATTGTTTTAATTTTGAGGTAAAGTTATGTCAATGTTTTTGGTGCTCCGCGAATTTTTCGTATGATCAAAAGTGCTCCTTGACTTCAAAAAGGTTAAGAACCACTGCCATATATGGTTGGATCGTAGTATGATCTCAGCGCACGGTGAAACTAATAGCTAGAGGGAACACTCTGAGGGCACCGTCGCCCATAGATGCGGATACGGATATATACTAACTCCAGTGCTGTGGAACCTACTACTGTAGGTCGAAATGGAACTGGTCTTCTGTGCCGCAATACCTCTTTACTACCACTGGTTATATCCTCGTCTGGGGTAAATATACTAATACTCTTTCCGGCAGGATGCTAGAAGCTATGAGAGGTGAAGACATCACTGCCTTTCAGTCACCTCTGCTGGTTCTCTTTACAAAGAAGCGCATTATTGACACCTAGGCACTAAAATTCTACACTAAGACGATAGAATGGTATACGGGAAGGTGAGTGGCAAAGGCATATATAACTGTCGGACAGCGTCTGAGAGCCCACTAAGATTCATGCTTTGGATCTACATGGCCCAGAGTCAAGCCCTCCACAATAATTGAACTAAATTTATTCCCGCTGTTTCACTTCTGAGACATACTTTATCGACCACCTCTAGAACATCGCTGACCAGGCTGCGCTCAGTGGAGCTACCATACTCCTGAGACAGATACGGCAAAGGTGCGACGATTGCACACTGGAGGTATACTTTTAGACTGGCCTGTAGATTCAATCCCTACCTTATTTTTCCCACCACACATCCACGGGTGGCATAAGTAGGATTCTTATAATAACAAAACGCCAAACAGCTCTATAACAATAGCAATTTAATTACATTCCAAATGTTTACAACGGTCTGCTTATAAATATTGAATCGTATACGGGTCCGTGTAAGTATTGGGTTGAGAACCACTATCTAGAAGATCTATGGGACCTGATATATAAGACACAAATTTTAAACCAATCGTTGAATAATTTTGACTTGCACGTGGTCCAATACTAATCTAATACTAATTTACTTTTTAACTTACTATACAAATTATCATTATAATGGGCCGCGTCTGCGGCACGTTTTACGTTGTTGTTGTGAAAACCGTAGATAAACCTCCACTCTGGAAGCAGGCCGTGAGATTCAAACTGACGACCTCCAGAACAGTACCCATGCGCTCTACTGCTGGGTCACAGACTGACAACTAATTAGTAAAAATTAATATAGTAACCATCGATTGATAACGGTGCATTGCTGTTAATCTATAGAACCTATAAAAAAAAACTGTTTTTGGTCACATGCGGATATTTTGAAATAAACATCACTCTGTCCAATAATTGTAGGTATCTAGCAATCACAGCAGGTCCTACAGCTTAATGGGGACTCCGAACAACGGGAGTGACTAATATAATCGACACCAAACGAAATAAGATTTCTAAATCCTTGCGCTAACTTTCTGGATTGGGTAGCGTTGGAATGTGGACATAAGAACATAAGACATAAGATATAAACGTCATGCAACACCAACAAATAAAACGTGACATATTAATATCTCTAAATTGTCAAACTAGAAGCGCTTAATCAGCACTAAAAGACGAATGTGAAGCGGCCTTAAATCCCGCACGGTACAACAACAGCGTTGAGGATGCGGAGGTCACGCAAGTACGTGGAACTTTTAAGTGGACCTTTCACATATAAATAATAATTTTATGCATAATTATCAGCTAGGAGAGGAGCGATGATCGCCAGGTGTAACGGCGGCCCGCGAATCGAACTGCTGGGTGCTTAGTTTTTGATGGAAGGCCCCGATTTTGAGCCGATGCGAACGCGCGGGACCACACTTCGCGCGGCGACGTCATAAACGCGGGTCGTAAACGCGCCATGCCGCTAAACGTTCATCTAGAATTAATCGTAATTGCACGGGGATCCTGAGCAGAGTCGAGTTATTATCCTGTGTAAAATATTGGCCGTATCCTGCCGAGGTCAGGGCACTATTTTCATCGCATCGTTACGAATTAATAATTGTAACAAAATATATGGTAAAACGGAAATTATGGCTTGTGGTACTTAAACTAAATTACTAATTAAAATATGTTGTTGAAGGACACTGTTGTAGGAACTTGGCAAACTGTAACCCTAGCCTAGATACATTTACTAAAACCGCTTTCTTGTTGATATACAGAAAAAGAACGATTGATGTTCAAAAGGAAGTTTATGGACCCAAGAAGTACCTAGACTTCCGTTGGTTCATGCGAGTTGTCGAAGGAACACTTCTCAATACTAACATCAATCAATCCAACCATTACAGTATAATGTACTATAATAATGTAGAGATGTACAGTTACGATGTGTATACCGTTCAATTCTTCACGTTGCTATCAAAATTTACAAAAGATGTATGTTTGAATAGCCTGTTGCATTTCCGCGACCTTCATGTGTAATTATTAGACCAGTACTAAAGCCTTTGAAAATGGTAAAAAGTGAACAAAAATAATAGTAGAATGAAACCCATTGGCAAAAGAGGAGAATATAACAAAAATGAAAGGAAAAATAACGGCGATCTGAGGTCGGGGTGCTTTAAAAAAATGGTGGGGTTTTTGTTTGTTGAAATCTTTACTTTCTGATGGTGTAAAAAAGTATATAGTATACAGTAAATGTTCTCAAAAAATGCAAAGAAACGAAAAAAACTCGAATCCGATTTTGGTTAATCATTAGGTACAATCTTGTTACATTGATAAACAAAAAATTGCGTGGAAATATACTACTATAATTAACAACCAAATAAGTTAATAAAGTTAATATTTAATAAGACATCTACAATATTTTGAGAAAGTTGTAGAATTATATGCGTAGATGCCTATTTATTGCCAGAGATACTAATAAAACTGTCATTGTTGTGGGTCAAGATGTGATCTTTTGGACCTTTTGAATCAATTAAATTGAAATAATCATTACATTTACTTTCTCGAGCCAGTTCTGGAAATGTAAAAGATCTATTTTTCACGTCTAATAGTTTCAAATGTGAATCCTTCAAAAACGTCGTTCCTCATTTGCATTGTTTTTCTGGTTGCGATACAACATCTGGATTTGCCGGAAAAGGAAAGAAAAGTATCGTAAATTCATTTGTTAAATTTGGCCATAATTTTTTTATAAAAAAGATGCAAACAAAGAAGATATCAAAAAGAAAATGGATTACTTAATCAAATCTATCTATAAATCTAAGAACGATAATATAACACTGAATCAATTAAGATTTCGAAAATATCAATTAGCAAAAATTAAATCATCTTTCACATTGGCAAATCTCCCACCCACAGAAGGTGCAGCAGAACAACATTTTGTCAAGGCATATTATCAGCTTCAAACTTGGCTGGATAACGAACTGACAGCAACAGATTGGGGCTGGAAGCAACATCAACGTGGCATTATGCCCAAATTAAAAAGGAATTGATTCCGGAAATATTGCTTAAAACTATTTGCTGCAGCTGTGAAACTGGCTCTAACGGTTTAAAATGTGCCTACTGAAAACATGGTTTCAAATGCACAAATGTATGCTCTAATCGTCATTGTTCTGAAAAATGGTCCAATCTGGAAGAAAAAATCTACGAGGAAGTTAGTGATCCAGATGAAATTGTGAATGAAGAACCAATGCAGACTGGAAATAATATTGGAGACGAAGACGCTGATGGTCTTGAAGATTTCGAAGATCTACTAGAATCGGGAAGGTTTGTCGAATCTAACGATGAAGAAATGCCATCAGACAAAAAGTAATGGATAGTAACAAATGTAAATAGAATTTAATAAATCAACTTTTTTACTGAAAAAAATAGCAGCAGTCACATTTTTTAGATGAACAACTATTTTTGCATATTTTTTGCAATCTTCATGTTTGATGGATATGTATTTTTTTTGTTTTACGATATAACATGGAATCTTACGTTTTTCGAGTAATTAAAGTATAAATTTTAATAAATAGCTCAAAATTGTACATAATGAAAAAAAAACGGATTCTAGTTTTTTCGTTTCTTTGCAGTTTTTGAGAACATTTACCATAGTAATGTACATTTTTTACACCATCAGAAAGTAGAGGTTTCAACGAACAAAAAGCCAACCGACTTTTTTAAAAAGCAGATATTTTGACGGTGTTTTTTTCGATATTAAGTCAAAATAAGGTGAAAAAATAAATATTTAAAAAAAAGGTTGGGACATAAAAAGGTTTTCACCAAATTTCGTGAAATTTTTTTTTGTGTGGTGGATAAAAATAAAGGACCAATAACTTGGTTATTTGCATTTTTCACATAAATTTTGAGGTTATGAGAAAAAAGTGTAAATACTTAGCCATTTAACTTTTTTCCATGGGACTTGTAGTTTTACCGGAAATCAAGATAAACCGTATTGTACCCTTAAGAACTCAACCTCTTCCACTTCCCCAGATCGCCCGTAAATTACTTTTCCTTGCATTTTTGGATATTCTCTTCCTTTTTCAATGGGTTTCATCCTACTATTTTTTTTTTCAAAAATTATGGACCCTGGTCTATATGAACTTGTCTTATTGTCAAATAAAGTCATTCGTACTACAAAACATAACTATGAACATAACCAATTCTAAAGGTTAGTTTTGGAGTTGTTGAACCCTCGGTTGTGGTACAATATGCAAAAAGAAGTTGGAAGTCCACCAATATAAATTGTACACATCTCACTGTAAAACTAACCCTTTTGTATGGTTAGTGTTCAAATTTCCTATTTTTATTAAATTTATTTTTAATTACGTTATGGCACTGCCGAGGGTGCAGCAACCCCAAAACTACCTCACGGCCATGGTTACATTATCTTTATCATACATAGTATCATAAAGTATTGTAATCATGTCGAAAAACAATTTTGAGATTTTAACGGAAATATGTATTTTTGGGTCAACTGAACATTTTTGACAAAGATTAAAAAGCTCTCTGTGGTTTATTGTGGTGACGATTCCTGAGAAACTACTAAAGGTATCGGGACGAAACTTCACATTTTAGAAGTTTCATGACCAACCTTAGAGCCGCAATTTCTGTAATGTCAAAATAGCTAAACTAACCTCCTAGTGAAACCTAGTTGAACTAACCTCTACTTTAATAAATTAAAGTATGTAGAGGAAATATTGCATAATTTATGCCTATAACATTTTTTTGCTAAAATTATTAGTTTAGCTACATGAGCAAATTCTATTTCATCGAGATCAGCCATGTCTACATTAAAAGTAGTTTATTCAGTTACGTCGGGAGTGCCTTTTTGGTGTTATATGTTTTTTGTATATATTACATATGTACTATGCCTTTTCTGATCGGATTTGACAGATATTTTGATTCGATCGACAGTCAGACAGAAAAGTACGGAAAAGGCATAGTACATATGTAATATATACAAAAAACATATAACACCAAAAAGGCACTCCCGACGTAACGGAATTAAGGACAAAGTATACGGGATGGGTAAATGAGAGGAATATGACAGAAAAACAAAATTCATGAATAGGACGATAAAGGGACAAAAGGGCAACATGGATAAAAAGGACAAACACAACATATAACACAAATAGGCCAAAATGATGTAAATGACAAGCAGGTCGGCACGAAAAACTAAAGGATAAGAGGGCCATAAAGGACGAAGGGTGCGTCCATTAAACGCAAAATACAGAAACGGCACAATATATAAATATAAGAAATAGCATAAATATGATGAAAGGACAAAAAATGCGTAAAGAGCAAACACTCCAACAAGACGAATAATATAAAAAGGACATAATGGAGGAAAGGACAAACGGGGCAAAGCCAACACAAAATACAGAACTTACAAAAGACAATAAAGATTTTTACAAACGCGAAAAAGAGCGGAGGATGTGGATAGTTGAATGATGTACCTTCTAGTACAACAAACAATTTGTTCGTCGTACCTGAAACTCACTTTTAAATTATATCTATAATGGATATAAATAATTATGTAAAATATATTATGGTGTGCTAGAAAATGCCAATTTAACTTTCTGTAAATTTTTTTATGGTTGGAAACTATGGTGGATAGTCTAAAAAATGTTGTTTTTTTTTTGGGATGGCGCCAGATGTGGGTAGTTAATTATGTATTTAACACTTTCTTTGTTTTAGCCCGCAACATGACATTATCGTATTTCCGTATGTTTATCCGTGTAGCCGCATATCCGATTGTAAGTTGGAGTTTATTGTACTTATGTTAGACAGTTTTTTCTTTGTCATTTGTAGCTCATCTTCGGAAGTAGAAATAAATGGTCAGAGCTTGAACAAAACAAACGTTTAATTATTATTAACCCTCTACACCTGGCAGCCATCCCCAAAAACTATCTTTAATGAACACTTCAAAGCAGCCGAAAAACTTTAGTAGTTACTTCAGTAGTCCTTATATGTCTAATTTTTCAAAAGCAACACTTTTATTCGCCTGTCGAAAAACATTTTAGCCTATAAACGACTTCACGGAGTTAACTTTTTCTGTGATAGGTAGGCAAAGCAAAGCAAAACAACCTATAAATTTCTAACTCCCTAGACTAGGTTTTTTTTTTCATAGGTATAATAAATTGAATTTGATAATCCCGTAATTAATTATTGTTGATAAAAGAAAAATTGAAACGTAGTTATTTTTTTTTCCTGGAACACGCATATTGATTGTTGCTAGTACATCACGTTTGCGAACACGGTCACGGCTGTAATTTCCTACATCCCACTCGACTATACTCATTATTAAAGGTATCAAGAATTAAAAGTACATGAGCGCGAGCAAGTAAGCGGACAGTAATAAAAGGTAGTATACCATTCAGGGGAGGAGATGGAGATGAATCCGTTCGTGGCCGGAATGGTGGACCCCGCATTCAAAACCCGCGACCCTCAGTTATTCTCCGGCGTGCACAACGGCTAATTTATGAGTTGACTGGTGTTAGATACGCACGTAGCCGGCCTGGTACAGAGCGAAGATAAACGACGATAAAGACGCTTTTACATAAGAGCACTTTTCTGTTCACGGGATGCCGGTCCCAAGGTGGGTTCATATCTATACTGAACACAAATCGAATTAGCTTCTTCCATCGAGGGTTTGACTAATACAAGCAAACGCTTTATTATATTACCTATAGCTGTTGCATAAAATCTCTGAAAAACAGAGAGTTTCTGCATAAAAGTTCATAAACCTTAACCGATTCTATTTGGACTCATTTCTTTCCTCCCAAAAGTAAACAATAGAAACACATTCTGCACTCCACACAGGAGATACAGTACGCGTTCCTGGGAAATTACAGCAATACTGAAATAATTTCAATGAATGTTTCCATAACTTATTAAAAAAAATTAGTTTTACAGTACAAGAGTATTTTTACACTGGACCTCTTTACAACAATGTCGCTGGTTATTTGAAACAAACGACATTGCAGAGTTTTTTATCCGGTTATTATTTATAGGAACAGTACCTCTACTGGCGACGTTGTTTTGACTTTTGTTTGCGAGATGTGAAACTATAATTCAAGTGCAATGACGTTATAGGTGAATGGACATCATACTGGTATCAATTTGACAAAACCGCATACATATTTTGGTTTTGAGCATACCAACGGTAATAATGGGAAACGGACGTTTGACATCAACAGCACCAACAAACCAGGAACTCTTGCCTGATGGTATAAAGACGGGTTGAATAGAGTATACAGGCTGTGCGGTAAAGGTGTTCCGAAAATTAGGGAGTTGATAGAGAACGTCAGATTTTTTAAGTAGATTTACAGAAAAGGTAATATTTACAGATGAAGCTACTTTTACCAGAGATGGGGTTTTCAATTTTCACAATTCTTGCATTTGGTGCGATGAAGACCCGCATGCAATTGTACCTCGACGACAGCAGTACAATTTTCTGTGAACATCTCGTGTGGGATAATTGGTAACGAATTGGTTGGTTCATTTGAATTACCTGCTCGACTGAATGGAGATCATTATTGTGATATTTCACAAAACACTTTCCCAGATTTATTAGACAATGTTCCATTGCATCTGCGTGTGGATCCGTGGTTTATGCATGACGGAGCTACTGCACATTTTGCTCTTGCTTTCCAACTGTATCTCAATGAACAATACCCTGGAAGGTGGATTGGCAGAGGCGGTCCTGTGGCATGGCTAGCAAGATCTCCTGATTTAAATCCTTTGGATTATAACTTGGGGGGTCATTTATTTATGCACATAGGATTGTAAAACTATCCTTATTTCTTTTTATTATTTCTGTTAAAATAAACAGCGCCGACTTTGTAATCAGTTATATTTTTAAGGGAACACAAAAATAAAAAATAGAAAAGCTATCACTTTTTAATGAAGCGTCGGAAGCCAAAAGTGCATATACATTTTTTGGATGGCAGTGACGTCCTCTATCAGCTTCCTAATTTTCGGAACACCTTTACCGGACACCCTGTATAGCGCAGGGGCTCTATCCCCCAGACTGAAATTTGCAATAAACCAATGTGTATTGGAAAACTTATACCTACTGCGACCGCCAAGCAGCCCTTACATCACTTGACAACTACAAAGTCAAATACAAAATACATAGGACTGCCTCAAAAACCTAAAGAGATTGGCAGACCCCAACACTGACAGACACCAACCCCAACAACTCTACAGTGGTTGCCAGGACACAAAGGGGAGAGAGGAAGCGACCAAGCCGATATATTGCCAAAAAAAGAAATCGAGCAGACAATGCATTGGACCAGAACCATCGATAGGCCTACCAAAGTATAGGTACAAACAAAACAAACGTACTAGAGTGGGCTAAAAAACACTGACGGCTGGGGAAATATGACTGGGCACCCTCATAGTAAAGTACTGTTAAAGACCCTCAAAACAGATTCACCGCAGCTTCTGCAACGAAGAGAAGAAAGACTCCTCTTATATGTTATTCGAATGTCTGGCATTAGCCTTCTGGAGGGAAACAAACTTTGGAAAAGGATTTTCATTTAATTACGTGAGAGGTGGCAGTACGAGAAGCCACATGGCTGTGGTACTAGGACTCCCATCAGCTAATGGTTAAAACACAAAACACAAAATTTAATTTAATAAAATTTAATTTAATTACATTGTTTAGTAATCGGGAGTATTTATTATTCACCACACTGAACTTACGGTTACAAAAAAAACAGGTAGTAAGCTGTGCTATTCTCCAGGTCTGAGTGCGGGTCTAATTCATCGAAAACAACTCATGTTTCCTGAATGCATTTCCGACTGATATAAAACAGACCTCTTACAGCCCAATGTGCTTTGCAGTCAGAGGCGGATTAGGGATCGTTGGGGCCCCTAGGCAAAGTATATTTGGGGACCCCCCAATAATTAAAACAAAAAAGGCAGGTAGCAATTGTTTTCAACGTTGTAACGAAACAAACAGTTTTATAATAATAATACTTCAAGGAAGTAATAACAGTTATAATGGTTAACAAATAATAAATTATGATGTTCTTACAAATTTATTTGGCGAATTTTACAAGTTGCAAATGTATTTACAATGTCATCACACTTTATATTTTTTGCAAACTCATGTTCGATAGAAATTATTGATAAAGCATTTAAACATTCCTGGCACATGACCGCCCTCTTTTGATTTTTCACATACTCCGCAAGCCAATATCAAATATAATCGAAATGCGATGCTCACATTTGGATAGCATATCATCACAAAAATTTTCTTAAATATGTCCACTGTCGACGGTATTTGTTTCCGTATTGTTATTTTCCTCGATGTAAAGCGCGACATGTTGATGAAATTGTATTAATTCATTTTGCGAAAAGATCTTCCAGATCATTTGGATATTTAGCTGCTAGTTCTTTAGCGGCGTGATGTTTGCGTTGTATATTCAAATTCGAACAGAAAGGAAAAGTTAGCGTGATTTTTTTCGTAGACATCCGAACGCTTCACCATTTCTTCGATTAGACTGGCGCAAATAGTCAGATCAGTTTCAATTTTGAATCGTTCTTTTGCCGAAATATAAGATTATACTGGTATGTGGAATCAGATTCATCTGCGAAAAACTTCACGTTTAGTTTGGGTTTGCTCACTTGTCGGTAGTTGTCGACCAGATCCACTTCATTCAAATTTTTGATGGATTCCAAAATGTATTTTCTTTTCAATTCATATTCGTACAAATTTTCTCGTATTTGTTTAAGATACCCTGTTAAGCTTTTTAAATGATCTGGTACGTCGTTCAATATTATTGTTTCTCTTTGAAATATGTTATTAACCTTATCGATTCGTTCTAAAATATTGTACCAAAATACGCATAGTATACATGTTTCTAATTCACATAATGTTTTCTAAATATTTGCTGTGTGACTTTGAATAGGCAAAAATTTCAAAAACCTCTTGTGTACTTCAAGTGTAATTGGATCTACATATCTATATCTTTGTATAAATGTCAGCTGGTCGACATGTTGTAAATCTGGAGTTGAATCTACTATAATACCAAAGTATTTTCCTTCTTTGACTTGATTTAAAATTTGTTCAAGTACGTACTCTCCTAACAATTGGATAAATTCGTCACAAATAGTTGAGGACAACTAGGAGACATTTCCACGCCCACAATATCAAAATTTATCTATATGATTTGCCAGAAACACATCATACTTTGCTAATAATTCTAGCATACCCCAATAATTGCCATTATGAGTACGGTGGGAAGCGCACTATTCAAAACTTAATTGTAAGAAAACGTAATTAACGTATTGCAAAATTTTTTTCCTAAAAAATAATTACAATATTAAATATATATATATATATTTGTAGAAAAGAGTAATCTTTAAAACGCTGTGGAAACATGTCTTGGTCGGGAGCCCCCGAGGCCCGGGGCCCCTAGGCACGTGTCTCATTGCCTTATGGGTAATCCGCCTCTGTGTGCAGTGCAACATTAAATGAGCGATTTGATAAATGTTGCGCTGTGTATAAAGCATCGTTTGGTAGCCACAAACCCCGTTCGAATCGGTAACAGTTGTATACCAAAGCCCTGAGTCCTTCCGTGAACCAGAGACGCTCTCTTCCCGAACATTCCCATTGCCCTATTGGCATGTTTTCACGTGCACGTCTTGTCATTACTATTCGTATTGTATCTCGGTTGTTAAAAAATCATAAAAATCGGATGAGTGGTACGAAAAAAATCAAGTTTGAAAATATGACACATTTTTAGCGTTAGTTTTGACGCGCAGTGTACATAGTACAAATTCCGCAGTGAATATTTGAGGTGTAATAATCTCCCTAAAGAAAATTGGTGTTTAGTACATGAAAAGCAAGTATGTACGTGTGGCGTTACTAAGGCAGACCTTGAAACCTGGTCCAGCGAGAAGCCGTGTTGTCAACATCATAGTGAACGCTAACTGTTGCCAACTTCAGAGTAGCGTTGCCAACTTGGTTTTTGACAGACCTGTTGGTTTTTCAAGAGGGTCTGTTGGTTTTTGAACGCCTCATGCTTTGGACCTGTTGGTCTTTCAAAGGGGTCAGTTGGGTTTTTAACAGGGTCTGTTAGATTTTCAACAGGTCCGATGCGTGAGGCGTTCAAAAACCAACAGACCCTGTTGAAAAACCTACAGGTCCGATGCGTGTGGCATTCAAAAAGCAAGTTGACAACGATACTCTGAAGTTGGCAACATGGCCTCTCGCTGGACCCGGTTTCAAGGTCAGCCTTAGGAACGCCACACCTACTGAAGAGAATAAATAATTAAGAGAAATACCTACATTAAAATTGAAGGTCCCAAAAATCATTACGATCCGACAGAACTATCTAATTAGGCTTAAATGAAAACTCTATTGTTGAACCTCAAAGCCAAGCCAGGCAGAGAACGACGTTGTACTTTGTTGGACCGGGAGAGTGAAATTTTTGGTACCCGCCGTTTGATAGTATAATACTATTTCACAAAGTTTTTAAATATATGTACTTTCATAGTTTTAAAGTTCAGCCTTCATTTAAGCATACGTAGTAAAATAAATTAATATAATTGCATTATTTTCTGGTAGGCTATCTAAAAGCGCAGAAAATGTGAAGTTTTTTTGTCACAAAAAGTTAACTTTTTGGATCAACCTTTTTTTGCAACAAGACGTGCGAGCGTTATCAATTCAAAATTTCTGTTGCTCGATGAGTTAAGCATACATATTTAGTAAATAGCATTTGTTCCCATCCATTACTTTTCCAAAAGTACTGTGGTTTGACATTCCTGATTACTATTGATGTGCACGAGCATTGTCGACCTATGATTTCCTACGATTGTGCCTACAATTTCACAACCGTAAATGATAGATGATGTCAACGATTTCTTGAGTTTGTAAAACAGGGCTTTACTGCATCAAGAGTATGTAGTATGTAGTTTACTAATGGATCAACATATTGTTAATATATTAAAAATATAAATAATCGTGTATACGAGTGTGTCCTTATACTTTATGATAAGAATAACCAAGTTAAGCAATCCTTATGTTTTTTGCTAATATGTAGCAGATATGCATTGTCCCTCATTAGGTTTTTACAAGGAGATTTCCTTTCCTAAAAGAGAAATGTCAAGAACCGCCTCCGCGTTAGTTTATAATTAGTACTGTACGCGAATTTATTAATCGCAACAACAAAGTAGTATATATCAATTAACAAAATAAGAAGGAAACACGGAATTTGCAACGCATACACATGTCCCGCACATCCTGTATATTTCAATTTCATTAATTTGCAGGCTCTCTGCAGTAGACCGGATTTACAATCATCCTTTTGGTCGTTATACATTAATTAACACGTAGGTGTGCACCGCTCGTACGAGCATGCATATTTGTTTTGCTCTACTTTGTCAGCTTTGGTACGGCAAATTGTTTTCGGTCTTGTTTTTCTTCATTAATTTTTTACGCATTAAGCAGTTTAGCGGGAAGACGAGCGTATGACAGCAACCATCCTGGTTAGCGCATCCTTTTGTGTAAGAGATTAATTATGCAGGGTTCACGGAGGTTTATACGTTTATATTTTATCTTCTCCGTTTGCAATATATCTTGGACCGACGGCTAGTCTTACGGACTGTTTAGCTTGAATCGTTATATATTATCTTTCTCGCTTTTTTTTTCTACAGCAAACTAAGTACTCTGAGTGTACCTATATTTTACTAAGTCTACCGAAAAATACAATTATAAATTAATACCGTATACTGGTTGACACCTTGAACGGATGTAAGTACAGGGAGAGATGATGTGCCCCAGAGGACAACCAGAAGTGTTCCACTGTCTACCTGGACCAACGGTTTTACGTGCCTACCGAAGTTCGGCGGATTATGATCTTCGGTTATCGACAGCTGTGAAATCAGACATCCGAGTCACTTGATCAAACTAAACTAGATCAAAGATCAAACTAAACTACGAACATGATCGGTCGTCTTATTATACTTTTGTGGCCTACCCGGTCTACCGACTTAAATTCTTTTTATTTCTATTATTTAGAACAGGTTGACAAACTTACAAACAATGTTTCCTAATACAATAACCTATTGGAGCTCAGTCAGGTAGCTCATTAATGATACTGTTCGGAAGAACGATTTATAGTTTATGTCAGAATCACAAGCAACCTACCTACATTGGATGAACTGATAACTGTTGACCTAAAGTGGAAATACTCGCAAATTCCAATTAAGTGCCAATATATCGAAGACACTAAAATTTTTGGTACTGTCAAGGTTCTTATTACGGGGGTTCATAAGGTCATCCCTCTCAGTATGTATTGACGTTGGTTTATTTGATATCACAATAAATATATAATTAGGATATAAATCACGAGCATGAAGTTTATACGCGAATGATTTATATCCGTTGTTTGCGAGTCAAATACGACGTTTTATCTACGACTCACAAATTGCATTTTATACCAAATATTTTAAATGTGCAAATCATGGAGAGGCGAACTGCCACATATCGGTCCTCCACGTAGGTTTTGACAGACTTTGACACTAGTGTTGTATAATGATGACAGTTTGTTCAAATAATACAGTCAGGATTTGAACGAACTGTCACTACTATACAACGCTAGTGTCATTATAATCATTGGCGTGTATCATGATGGGCATTATATAGTTATAGATGCGTATGCAATAAACTTATTATATGTGAGTCGTAGATAAATACATATAATATATTGTAGTACATAATACAATACAGATAAACAACATGAATACCCTAGGCTGCTATCTTTACCATATCCACTTTCAGTACTTTTAGGCTATTTCCTCTGCTGTTCTTCAGCGTGTGCTACATTGTCCACAAAAGAAATGACATACTGTAATTGGCAGTTACTTAATATGTAGGTACTACTTTTATTTGAAAGGTATATTGTTTTGCAAATATTGGTTTGTATGTAAACAAATATTTTCATTCGTTTTACGACAAATTCCTTTTTTTGATGACCACTTTTGACCGCTCTTTGAATTCACTGGAAACAAATGAAGCATTTATACATATTTGGCCATATGTCATATGTTTAATACATAGTTGTCTAAATTTACTAAACAATAGAATCTTTAGCGAATCTCTGAAAATAGAAAAGTTATCTATAACCTGGATTTTTAAGCGACAGTAATTTTTCAGAACTTGATTTATAATCGGGTAGCAATCGGGTAGAAGCCCCATTCGCACTTTTTATGTAGAGTTGAATTAAGTGCCTTTTGATTCAATTCACTGGATAATCAAATTTACCGTTATCTTATGATAGCAGATTTAGAATTGTAGGTACATATTTGAAAACAGCGTTATTTTCTGAGAAGTTTGACATGCCACACTTGTACTAATTCCTGATATTCTAGTCTCATGTATACTTAGGCAACAGACGCAACAGTATACAACATGTAGCATGCGATATGTTTTTTTTTGTGATAGACCTTATGTAGTCATGATATTTCTATTTGAGTTGTTAACAACAGTAATATATCTGGTTCGATGTTCTTGCAGTCGCCGTATATTGGCTTGGTCTAAACTAGGCCTTATGGTGCCATGAAGTAAATGTTTTAAAACAACACAAATTATAGAGATTTTTGATATTTACACGGACACTTAACATATGGGTTTACAGCATACTTTGTTTCACAATTTGCATTTTGTAACTTAAGGCTTGTAACTTTGTAACTTTAGACCTTATGTAGTCATTATGTAGTCATGTAGACTATTTGAGTTGTTAACAACAGTAATATATCTGGTCCGAAGTTGTTGCCTGTTGCTGTCGCCATATATTGGCTTGGTTTAAACTAGGCTTTATGGTGCCGTGAAGTAAATGTTTTAAAACAACACAAATTATACAGATTTTTGATATTTACACGGACACTTAACATATGGGTACACAGCACACTTTGTTTCACAATTTGTATTTTGTAACTTTAGGCTTGTAACTTTGTAACTTTAGGCATTTGACTGTATTAAACATATAGGTTCCGCCATATCAAATTACTCCAAGAAAAACGCGGAACTTAATATGTGTAAACACAATATGGCGGCCATAAGAAAAGCAAAAGTTTCACTTGCGTCCGGCGAATTCTGTGGATTTTCATTAAGTTTTTTTGGTATTTTTAAAAATATCTCTGCAGCCAGTTGTCCATTTAGCCGAGTTTCTATCTCGAATAAAATCTCTAAAGTACCCACAGAATCCAACGTCCCGTGAGGCACAAACCATTACGTGATAATGTCACGGTATACTGAAAGAAACAACACAAAGTAGAGTAAGAAGTAGCGTAATCCTGCAAATTAAGGCTCCCGTCTCAATTCAAATGGCGCGCTTTTGTACGCTTTTGTACGAAATAGAAAAGTTACCAGATGTAGATGGCGCCAGTATAACCAAATCTGAATTTGCTTCGTATTTACTACATTTGACGATTTCACGTATGTTTGCGATCTAGTAGGGGAACCCCGTGTCAGTGCTACTACTATAATTGACAGCACGTTTCGGTCTTTGTTTTTGATCTATAGAGGAGTTTTATTGTTCAGAGTTATAAAGTGTGTAGGAGTTTGTAGTATATGTTTATAATATCTTATTTTTGAGTGGTGATTATATAGTTTACGGTTATAATAGTTATAAACAGATTTAGTAGGTTAGGTTGTAAATAACATGTTTCGATAAATTGTTACATATTTTGTAGCAGATTATATTTTCCCTTTAATATTTATTTTTTGTTGAAGTGTTCAGTTTAATTTTGAAAAGTAAGATTTGGTAAGCAGCAAATACATATTATTTTCGACCACAATGCTAAATTTACTAATCATTAGTTGGGATAATGGGTTGCTTATCCCATTCTCAAAGGAGTTCACTAAGCGTGGCAGCAAAACTAAGGTGGGCAAGATTTCAAGACGTTTTACGGTATGTTTTATTTTATACAAATAGGTAAGCTATAATTTAAACTATTATTATATACATATTTTAGATATGGAGATGTACAGCCGAACTCTCCGGAATCGTAGTCACTGGATACTGTGCAAGATTCTGCAGTGGGGATGCCAGAAAGCAGTTTCTTATTAATGTTATTATACACACATGCATATCACTGGAAACGATGGAAGATTACAGTTACCCGTGACACCTTCCGAAGTGAATTCCTTATAAGATAGATTTGTCAAATATGTCGTACAGTTTCTGGGGAGAATAGTGTCCAGTTTTTCCCCATTTTCCAGAAAGATCGTCATGAATTTTCAGTTTGTTAACATATGTATAGTAAACATAAACGTTCATCTGTTATAGGTATGACACTATGACGTACCTGTTCCACTATTCCTCGCGGAAATTATATGTGATAATTTATATACAGGTGTCCTGCGTTTTTCCCACAAATTATTTTTCAAGTAGTAATTGTCATACTGAGTAAAAAGTTTCAAATGAGTTTCGTATTTATTGAAATAATTCATATATATACGTTGTACAGTTATTGCCTACATCCTAGCTCCTCGTTCAAAAAGTGTCGGGTAAGTATATTATGGACTACAGTACACTCTCGCTAAACCGAACGCGTTTTGCATACCCCATTCGAACTAATAAGTTGTTCGGAGTACTTACAATGTTGCCCATTGATAGCAAGCGCATACATCGATTTCTCTGTTTGGACCAGGATTAAAAAGCAGGTGGGGCGTTCGGATTACGAGATAGTACAGAGTTGTGGGCCTTTTGGACTACGGGATAGTACGTATTAGACCGTAGTTGGATTAGCGAGAGTGTACTGTACATTAATACTACAAAATACCTACTACAAAAAGAATATTAATCAAATTTTACAAAACAAATTGCAATGAATAAATAGAATAAAACATTTTTTTAAATTTTGCGTTCCTGTAATTATAACATGGTCAAAATATTACATAATACATAAGACGTAGTAACAATGTTACAATTAAATATATTACATTATTTGCATTTAACAATGTAAGAGAAATTTGTTCTAGACATGTTGCAGGGATATTTACCTACTTGTTTAGTGAGCTCCAAAATGTAGCAAATAATATAATTTATATTAATATATGAATTTCTTAGCAAGTAGCACGCATTTTGTCTGAACGTAGTTTGAACATACTACTTACAAGAAATCGAATAGATTTACCCATTAAGAACATTAAACTAACTACCAACTAACTGGAAAACCATAGTAATTTTCAAATATCGGAAACCATTTAAGTTGTCTTCCATATGTAGATATACATATGTAATTTGCAAATATAAAAAATATACTATTGATAATATATTTATAATACAACATACCTATATAAATATAATAGTAATTGACATATAAAATGTATTTGTACAAACGAGTCGCTTTGAGTTTTCTAGTTGATGATATAGTACTTCCACAATCGCTATTTCAAATAAATACATGATAAATACCAGTTTAGTAAAATGCGCATTTAAGTCGCGCCATCTAGTTTTGGATACCTGAACTGTCGCTATTGTAAACATTCTTGCCAACTCACTAAAATGCACCAGGATGCAATTCTAGAGAAGTTCGGAAAAAAGTAACCTGTGCTCTTATAGTTAACATTTAATGTACTTTTATAATGTATTACAGCAGACAATAATCAGATGCAACTGCCATCGGAAAGCTTTTCTATATCTAAGTCTAAATTTTATTAACACTAAAATTTGCATAAATAATCATCATAAATATTGAAATCCTTTCCGATGGCAGTAGCATAATGACCTACAGAATCGAATGGTAGCGAGCGTTTCACGATTGGCGCAATAATTAAAGCGTGGGTTACTTTGGCGTTGTGAGGGTAGGAGACGGGAGCCTTAAGCAATCTCAATATACGTATTTCCGCTTCAACCACGTACGCAGTCACTTTTTAATTGTAAACTCTTTAATTGTAAACTCGCGCATTAAGTCGCTGTCACTGGCTACCAGTTGTTCTAGCCCCAGATTTTGTTTTCAGAATTTCATATACAATAGAAATACATATTGGTGTAAAACAGAGGTAATTTTATTACGAATGAAAGAACGACAAGAATATACATCTATCAATTCCAGATTGTTTAATTAATGAAATGACTATTGTTGAGTTCAACGTTGTGCTTTATGAAAAGACAAAATCGTTAATCATAACAATGATGATAAATTGCCTTATTAAGTAAATAAAGTAAAACAAAGGCTACTCTTGAAGGATTCTTCATAGTCCGATGCATGTGCAATGTTCATAGGTTAACAAGTCGTGGCATAGTAACAAGAAAATGATGAACGCCAGTACAAATTTATACAATTACAGTAAACTTAGACGTATTGTTCAAGTAGGATTAGCATTTCATAAATTCCATTACACCCGTTAGATACATACGTTAAGCTGTCTTATCAAGAAAAAATGAATATAAATCAGCATCTACTTACACGGTAGCTTTCGTTTTATAATTGTAATTGATTTTACAAGATGTACGCTATCTCAGCAAGTCATACCTAATCCGAGACTTTGTTTTTGCCGCGAACCGAGACGATCAATCTACCGAAATGACAGAATAATCGCACATCTGAAAAAAAGCAGAGATCTATATGATATTTATTCCGTATCACAAGAAAGCCGCAAAGCGAAAAAACAAGCATTACCGCAAATTAGACTAGCGTATGTAATTATATTTCGCATTAATTATATTAATATGTAATTGCCAGTTAACTGGCTCGGTTATACCTCCTGCTTCTTTATTTTCATTCCTTGCTCCTTTAGCGCCGCTGTTACTTTTACGTTTTGCATTACCATTGCGGACGAAGACCGAATCCAGTAGTACATTACAGCTGCTCGAGGATTGATCTAATTTGAATACAACTGTTGTAGGCGCCTGAAAAGTATGCGCTTGTCTGTCGTAGTTGTAAATAGCTTCATGCTTCAGTAAACTTTGCTTATTTATGTGAGAAATGATTGTATTAAATGTTAACGTTTGTTATTAATGTTATTGTATAGTTATTAGTTAATTGTGATAATAATAATAATAATAATAATATCAGATGGGTGGGTTTTAACTAATCTTTGAAAAGTGACCAACTCTGTCCTCTGAAGGGTATATCTTCAACTTAAGGCCGGATTTTCACAAAAGTGAGTTACCTAGTTTTGCGGGGTATTAAACAACACATATACTTTTTGATCGTTGACACCTTGTTAGTCCTGGATAAAACATCACCTACTATAATTCAAATACCTTAGCTTTAGAGCAGCGCCTCCCAACCGGGGTTCCGCGGAACTGTTGGGTTCCGCGAGATGTAGTCAGGGGTTCCGCGGAAAAATAGCAGTGGCGGAGGTCGGTTCATGGGCACAATAGTTACTGACTTCAAATAACAAAATTATCTCTTACCTAAAAACAAAATAATCTCTCGAAAACAGCTCCTTGCAGAATTATTGGTCAAAATCTAACAACTTTGTCTTCAATATTTTCCGCTATCCAAATGTGTGACAAAATGAACCAACAATTTGAATTTGCTGTTTATAATAGACTTTAGGAGAAGATCGGAATTGCGGGTTGTAGATTTTAATGCGATCTTACATTCCAGATAAGATTAAGTACTAATCTAATGCCAGGCAAGTTCTGAACTTCTGTGACAGAAATTGTGTCGGTGCCATTTATAATAAAATAAATAAATATACCGAGTGAGTTGCAAATTTAGGCGAAAATGTATATGGCTAATCACTATAAAGCTATAATTAAAAATGCTTTGTTTCCGAAAAAGCGGACATGAAACTGAAGAGAAATTCTAAATTCCGTGTAGGAATCTAATTTTAAAAAACAATTCAATTAAATAGAAGTACCTAAATACTTATAAAAGTTTGACAAAATAAAAAAATAGAAGAAATGAAATAAAAAAATTAAACAAAAAAGGCACCTGGTTTTGATCTGATAACAGGTGAGAATTAAAAGAATTTCCTAAAAAAGCCATAGTAAAGATAACTAACCTCTGCACCGCAGCATTTAGGGTTAAATATGTGGCTGTTTGGAAAACTGCGGAGGTAGTGATGATTCCCAAGCCAGGGCATCCAAGCATCCAAGCATCCTCCTACAAGCCAATTTCTTTACTGCCCACATTGTCAAAACTGTTTGAAAAGCTACTGCAAACCGACTGAAGCCAATCTTCATCATACCCACTCATCAGTTTGGATTCAGAAACAAATATTCCACAATTGATCAGGTGTAACAATGATCATAGAAAGAACTTTAGAAGAAAAAAAGTATGTTCCTCCATATTCCTGGATGTGGCAAAAGCCTTCGACAAAGTTTGGCACGAAGGTCTACTCTATAAGCTGGATCGGCTACTACCCTTCGAGTATAGCAAACTATTAGGATCATATCTTTCTGAGAGATACTTCCCGCCATAAAGCAAGATAATAAGTACTCTCAACCCTCAAATGTATTAAAGCTGGAGTACCACAAGGTAGTGTACTTGGCGCAATTCTTTACCTTCTATATACACATGATCTTCCGCAACAGGTGGTGTTACCGTTGCCACGTTTGCTGATGACACTGCTATCATGGCAGTAGATACAAATGTTGAAGGAGCAACACTAAAACTGCAGAATGCTGTCAACGATATTAGTGATTGTATGCAACGATGGCTAATTACATTGAACGAAACCAAATCCGTTCACATAAACTTTATCAACAAGCGAAGACGATACGTTCCAGTTACAATAAATACCACCGTACCCTACTCGAACACTGCAAAATACCTCGGTATAGGTAAAACCACGAGAGCTGGACGTGAGTCATCGCTTAAAATCGTAAGAACAGACGCATAAAAAAATACTGCGTTTCTGTCTAACGCACGGGAATGGTCTGTAACGTATCAGCAAAATAACAGCTGAAATCGATGACTCACGTCCAGCTCTCGTGGTTTTACCTATATGACGCTAGACACCAAGCTCCGCTGGAAAGCACATGTTAAAAAGAAACCAGAAGAATTGAGCATAAGATACAAAAAAATGTCCTGGCTTATTGGTAGGAAGTCATCTTTGTCGACATATAATAAACTCCTACTTTACAAGCAGATACTTAAACCTGTGTGGACCTATGGTATCCAACTGTGGGGTGCACTAAGCCAAGCAATATCACCATCATTCAACGCTTCCAAAATAAGGTGCTAAGAAACATCGTGGGTGCACCGTGGTATATAAGAAACTGAAATCTCCACAGGGATCTTGAAAAAGAATTAGTAACGAACGAAATTGGAAAGTTTCCAGAGAATCATCAGAACAGACTTCTCCAGCACACGAATGTCGAGGCAATCCAGCTTCTTGAGAATTGTGACAGTGTGCGAAGGCTCAAAAGAACCAAATCTTTTCAGTTGGTGAAGTGAAGTAAAAAAGCAGAGCACAGTGTTATGTGAGTGATAGCTGATACGTGAACAAAGCATCCAAATTAAATTTAAGTTACACCACTGGGGAACACTTAATATCGAACACCCCTTTTGTACCTTTATTTTTTTTGCTACCTTTTTTGCGTAGCAATTTAGGTTACATTAATATAGCTAGATAGTCATCAGACTAGGTGTTATACACAAGTACGTGTGGGGTGCTGTTAATTAATAAAAAAAATGGTGTTTTAACATACAATTTTCACCTTAGGCTATAATTATTTTGTATTAGTGCAGTTTTCAACATTGTCTATATGAGCAACTCTTTTCTTATTTATCAAATTTTAAGGGAAAATGGCAATGACATGTGTAATTTTGATAGAAAATATACTACATATTCTATTATATTTTATTCTATAGAGATCATGTGTTTTATATAAAATTAGGGTGTACACATATTTACTTGGGTGTTTATTCACAAACTTTTCTTTTCAGAACGTAAATGTCAATCTGAGTAAAAGGTTTTTTTTATTATTTATTTTTCAGTAATATTGTTTTGAATATTAACAAAACCAAATTTTAAACGGCGTTACTTGAATGCGCATACTTAAAAAAGGCTGTAACTTTTGAAGGAAATGAAAAGAACAAATAAGTTAATACACAGGGACAAAATCTGCAACGTTACAGAAAATGAATGTAAAAAACTCCAACAGAAAATGCTGTAAAATAAAAAATAACATCGGTGGTTATTTAATAACATCTATAATGCTGTACCTATTTTTTTACAGAACTCACATATTCCACATACACGTTCCTTTGAAAATACAGGATTGTCACCGTAATTTTTCAGAATATTTATGAAACTTTACTCGAAAACTACAAAATTGCTTTACACATTTTTTTCTGTGTATTTTTCCAAATAATAGTTTTTGTAGTTGGGGTTCCGCCGGGTTTCAACCCAATTTAAAGGGTAAAGGTTTTAAAGAGCAAAAAGCTTGAGAAACGCTGCTTTAGAGAGTTATTGTTTTTATTATTATTAGATTATACCGGGTGACCCACGCCATAGCTAAGCCCGTTTTTTATTTATGACGCAGGACAAAAATGCCATTTTTTGGAATATTTTTGAGGTTACTATGACTTCAGGTTTTTCTGGAAATGACGTCATAACTGAAATTTTATACGGTGCCCAATATTGAACACAAAAACATTTCGATCGTTAATTTTGATCACCAAGGCAACAAAAAAATAACGTTTTTGTTTATAAATCTTGTGCATATGAATTACTAAAAACTATCGAAAATTGTCAAAGTGTATATTAGAGATTAATAAGCAAAAAGTTATTTTTACGTTGCCTTGGTGATGAAAATTCACGATCGATCTGTTTTTCTGTTTAGAATGTCATCCTAAATAAAAATATCACACTAATGATATATTTAACATTTCTATGATGACGTCTGTTCAAGTCACGCTAACCTGAAGAGTATCCCAAAAATAAATACGAAAACTATCAAAAATGATTTGATAGTTAACATTTGAACTGTCTGTATCTTGAAAACAAGCGATTAGGAAGAAACAGTGTGTCGTTGGATTTTCGTATTTTTCTTTTTTTATCTTTAAAACCATTTCTAAATTAAAATGATTTATTAACGGATTATTAGTTTTTACTTTCTATCTGTAATAATAACAAAAGTACTCGTACCCATGTCCACTAAGACCAACTGTATAGGTTTTGATCATATGATTTAATAAGTTTTCTAAAACATTTTATCGCTTCTATCGTTTCTGTCAAACCGCTTTTACAATTTTGATTAATATTTGTTCAGTAACGGTACTGTGGTATCGTCTATACAAATTTTAATTTAAAGCATAAACAGGCAACAAGAATTCGGTTGTTTGCTTTAATACAGAACAGAATTTTTAGAAAAAGATTGGGCTACTGTTTTTGACGTTAGTCAGCTGTTCGGCAGACTGTAAACACAAAAATATTTCGAAAGTGAGATACAATTATCTAGCTGAATACCGTTCAGCGTTTTATCCCGCAAAAAGCATAGTGTAATCAAATTTTTTCTATAAATCCGCTACCCATTACTTCTACTTTACAATTAGATATATCTGTATTTAACAAAGAAATAGTCAAGAATCAACAAGTAAAGGAATTTGTTCTGTAACCGCTGATCTTGTATCCCGAATCATTGATGTCACTAAAACTGTTATTATTTCATAATTCAGATTTTCTTAAGGTTTATATCGTCTAGAATTCATGGATTTATTTGACTTGGCTTTTTAGGTAGGAACTTGGGCGGCCTGTGTAAAAAGAAAAATGAAGTCCACGATTCTTTAAATACAGTCATACGATCTACAATTTACAGACAGACGGCAGAATGTTGCTTTAAGAGACGCTTTCTTAAATTGTCGTATCTTGTTGGTATACGCAGAAATTTTAAAACACTCCGTATTAACGGTAGGCCCTCAGCCTACTTACAGGTTAACAATGGTTGCACATGCCGGAGTCTGTAGTCCCGCAGCATTCCTCCGGGTTATCAAACGCTGTCATTCTTCTTTCTCGTAATCTCGTGGAAACGCTTCATCTCTCCCGGCAGTTGTTTTCTACTCTTTTGTTTTCTGTCGGCGGCGCTTATCTTTCGGTGCGGCAGCATCGGTTTAATGAATTCTATGGTGTGCAAGCCGTGTGTTATTTGAGTGAAACGCACTCTTCGTAAACTGATATTTAATTCTCGCGTCCGTGGAGTCTTCGGGGCCGCAGATACGTGGCACGCAAGCGGTGGGTCGCACCTCGACCGGCCATTAATCCGGTACCGTGGAAAAAAGCTGCACCGAGTGGCAACTGACAATAATTCGAGATGAGATCGGTTATCTGATGGGTGTATGCAAATGGGCCGGCCGCGCTGCCGAAAATGAAAGTGTCCGTAAGGCCGTATTTGGAACGATGGTCCCTTTCTTCCCCGG
This sequence comes from Melinopterus prodromus, assembly GCA_964023965.1. Taxonomy (NCBI): domain Eukaryota; kingdom Metazoa; phylum Arthropoda; class Insecta; order Coleoptera; family Scarabaeidae; genus Melinopterus; species Melinopterus prodromus. The sequence goes on along the minus strand of OZ030394.1, from coordinate 27,427,335 downwards.
GCCCGACATAAAGGTGGCAAAGTTAATTGCGGGCAGTCCACTTCGGACATCTCTCGGACCGATTTTACGCAATTGTATATAAGCGAGTAGGGAACACTAATTGACAGGTGATTGTCCCGTATTTATGACGTTACATTAACTCACATGCTACTGTTTAAAGATTATTAATGGCTCTGGAGATAACTGGCCGTGTGCTAAATGGGAACTTCTGTTTTGAAGGAATTTGGACTGGAGCGGTTCCAGTCAAAATTAACATTTATTTTCGTTAATTGTGAAGCAGAGCATCTGCTTTATATTAATATTTATTACACATAAGCGTATTAAAATCTTTAATAAATATGATAGTGGTTTATCTAATCTGAAGAAACAATCAATTTATAACTGGTATTATATCAAATTATTATATATTACTCGAGTCCATAATTTTCAAAGGTTGTATGTAAGTCAGTGGTGGAATTAAAAACTCTTTGATCCTTTGAATAAATTTTATTTCCTTAGAAACCGGTTCAATCAGCCTAAATATAAAAACCCAGGAGCAATCATAAATTATTTAAATCAATGTTATGATAGTTATGGACAATGTAACATTTAAAAAAACAATTATCAAAAGATAAAGTTACAAGTAGGGTGAATATAATAAATAACTTACGGTCAGATATGAAATAAAACAATTATTTGCAACGGAGTTGCAACGGAAATGAAAAGGAAAATCTTAACAATAAATATATTTCGGGTATGCAACATATTCATATATCACAGGCATTAAAGTTTCGCTTTCGTACCACAGAGGCCAGACTAAAGTATATATTTGAAAAGAGGTTGATAAGGAAAATTAATTTGATCGTTGAGCAACTTGGCGGTTTTTTTTTATTTTAGTTTTTCGATTTCGTATTGTTCGAGTAGATCAAGTTTATGACTTTTATTACATTTGTGCAGAAGTTTGAAATTTTCATAATCTAAAGTGTAACCAGTTTTCAATCTGCGTTTGAATAAATTTAAGGTATTTCTTGTTTTATGTTCACTAATTCTTTGTAAGATCTTCCTGCCAGTCTGGCCTATGTACGACGAAGAACAAACAGAGCAGCTGATCGAATAGATGCCAGAGCAATCAACAATAGGGGTCGGGGTTTTCTAAATTGGATAGTAAATTATATAGCTGAGTAGAACTCTTAAAGAAATTTTCAGAGCAAGATTGTATATAAAATTGAGTTCCTTAATTCTAGAATCAGGTTCTAAAGGATAGGTAAGACACCTATTAAACATAAAGCGAAAAGATGCCATACGCTGGGAAAAATTATTATATAATTTATGACATAGCTTTAAACCCTTGAATTTACTCAAGTTAAGTTAGATACACTATGAAGACATATACGTTTGGTTGGACTACAAGAGGCAAAACTGAACCCTGGTTACTTAAAAGAGCAGCTCCACATGCTTAATGCTAATACTACCTGCTGACTGTACGGCTCCAAATTTTTTCAAATCTGTAATTCGATTCTGAAAATCACAAAAATGCACGTTAGATGGTATAACACATCAGCTTGGAATTAACTGGCAGACAAATGGAGAGGCATATGTTTATGCGTGGGTAAGAAGGGACACCTTAACCAGAAAATAAAATTAAGACTGGAATCACGGATACGTCCAGCAAGGTCGGTGAAATCGGGAGGTGTTCCATCCCGACGGCTGCTTCCAAAGGGTAGGTGTTTCCCTGGGTTCCCTCCCTTTTCGGTGCAATGCTGGCAGCCAACTAATTCTGATTAGGCTATCATTGTGCAATACTTGATCGATGTGTTTCGAAACCGTATGAGTCATCAGTGATCTACCAATCTACATCTACCAATAGCAGTAATGACGACTCCGCTTTAGCATTGACTTTACGTTGACAGAGCGTACATAACGGCTCGGACTCTGAAATACCACGTTAAAGAACTAGCCATAATTCTTGCTCACACAATCTTCTCTCACTTTCAGATTGATCCTTACCTTAATCTGAAAAAATATCCCATTGTACGACAGCTTCTTCACTTGGTTTTATCACAGAGTTGGCAGCAGTATGTAAATACGTACATTACACGCTCGATGCCCCTTATATACCTGAACTATTTGTTAGTGTCTGAATAACTTGTATCCCAGCTTTGAAAGCGTTTTAGACAACCAATGTATTTCTGCGAATAGGTACAAGAACAACTTTAGAATGCATGGAGAAAGATCATCAATAGCATCAGTTGTAATAGTAAAAATGACCCGTCCTTCTGTTATGGGTAACGAAGTTATGGCCGACATGATGTCAGAAACTTATAGCAGGTGCGTGCAGAAACACTTTCGCCGGCCGGGCTCGGCGGCGGCAGTGATTTTTTCCAATAGCACGCTGCGTTACAAATAAATACACAAACGCGCGCAAGGGGCTCAGCGGCGACGAGCAACAACTCTCGCGTTCGGTATATACGAGCCACCGCTGCCTGTAAAGTAGGCGACGACCGCGCGGCGCTCATTCTTATACAGGGCTCTTGGACGAATGGCGGTCGTCCGTCAAACTCAGCATTGTTCGCATTGTGAAAAAGAATTATTTATCCGCTGATCGGCCGCTGACAAAGGCGAAGCGGCAACTGTAGCGCGCATTTACTGAATGGCGCATTAAAGTGCGTATGCGTGCGCCTCGCTCGCATTGCGATATGAGCGCGCCATGCCGGACAATTGGTTGAAAGCGGTTATTGTCTATGGGAAAGTAACTGGACTAGAAACGGCCGTCCGATTAACAACAAAAAAGTACATATGCACATCCGGTGAAATAATTGACTTCAATACGTTTAGTAACGACGGAAATGAAACGTATATACGAGTATGCCATATGGACAGATTTGTATATTAGTCGGCAATATTCGATTGATCTTTTTACATAGTTGCCATCTCTAAAAATTCTCTAGAAAAGTGTCATGAAGAGTGTAAAAAAACAACAGCGGGCTTTGGTAGCCCAAATTATACTATGATAAACTTATACCGGTATGCTTACTTCGTGTCTCAAATTCGTTATTTGCGTGCATGGCGTCAGTGCGCGAAGGATGGTGACACGGACACCTCTGTAACTAGGCAACCAAATATAGCATATATTACCATATATGACGTTTTGTAAGTGATTTAGGTTAACAAGTTGACAACCACGCTAACGTTTTAATTGTCGCAAAGGCTTGAAAATTACAATATTTACAACATATTATATACCATGGCAACAAACACTTCTACTCGCAATGACGTCAGTGCATAAATGTCACTACATCAATGACAACAATAATTGCCATATGGCAACCATAGAAGTTAAAGCTATATCATCGCTACGTGCGCATCCTTCTCGCACTAACGTCACTTGTAGGCGTGGCCGATGCGCATAAGCTGGCCACGCATAAGCTGGCTATGTACTAGTAGGTACATAGCCGGACTAGTATCGACAACGATTTGCACCATCAAAAGCAAAGAGTTTTATCAGTGTCATCTGTCCATCTGTCCTGGTAATGTGACACGGGAATTTCGCCGCCTTCAAGCAACACTTTAATCATAATTATCAACTTAAGCGGGTTTATTTGTACTTGACCCAACAAACGGCGATGTGATACGTTTATTCCTACAAATATTCAAACATCGTTTATTCATGTTTTGGGTATCTACCTTAATGACTGCTAAATTCTCGTGGTCTGCGGAAGATCCCAGATAACCAATGTCACTTTTGTGCCTAGAACAGTGGTATTCCATTGAAATAGAGCGGCAACCAGAAATATTTACATTTGATTTTATGGCATACTTCGACTACAATCATTTATAATGACCCTATATATCCCTTCGCTTTTCTTTTCTGTAATAGCATTCTGCATAACTCTAGACTTTGTCGCTAGACCCGGCAGCGAGTGTTATGAGTTCTTCTTCATAAGATGCTATCGGAAGTTAGTTGAATGTTCTTGTTCAGCAGGATGTGCTTCAAGTTGTCAGTCATGTTAAACAGGTCGTCTTGCTACCTCAGCTATTTGGACAGCCTTTCCCAATTTTATGGAATAGTCTAAATACACATATTTTTCCACGCGTTCAATAGATCGGTATTATCATAGCTGATTCTGAATCTTTCCAACATTTAAATTCACTTCAATTTGTATTCAAATTGAAATTCAGATGAGCAGCAGTGGAATGTATGGACCGGACCTCTGCGGTAACTACAGGCCAATTGCCATTATTCCCGCACTTGGTAAGATTTTCGAAAAATGTTTGAAGACGCGTATATGCAATTACTTTGAGGTAAATAACTTATTTAATGACAGTCAATTCGGATTTAGAAAACTGTTTTCGACCACTGGAGCGATATCTAAATTAGTTTCAATACTTGATGAGGGCTACCACAATAAAGAAACCACCGGAAGCTTGTTCTGTGTCTTTTGACATAATGGTAGATAAGCTAACGCACTATGGGTTTTCAGAGAAAAGTGTTACAGTTATGAATTCTTACCTGCTTGATCGTCGACAATGTACGCGTTTTGGGAATTCTATATCAAGCTTTAAGGGCGTCAAGCGGGGTGTACCCCAGGGTTCAGTACTGGGTCTTGTGCTTTTTCTTATATACGTAAATGACGTGGTTGTGTGCAGTCCAGGGGCTGAATTCGTTTTATACGCCGATGACACCAGTCTAATTGTAAAAAACCGGTCCACGGAAATCGTAAGCCAAGAATTGGATACCTCACGAAATCTGGCAGAAGAGTGGTTTCTCGCTAACAGACTTTCTCTCAACGATCAAAAAACCGTAGAATTTTATTTCCCCCTCTCGAGAGAACCAACCATAGGCGGTTCGGTAAAGTACTTGGGCCTGCACTTGGACTTGGCTTGGACTTGGCTTCTGTGGCAAGATCATGTTGACGCGGTTTGTAAGAGGTTGACGTCATCCATATACCTGTTGCGGAGCTTAAGTCATGTCACATTAGAGGACGTATTGCTGAAGGCTTACTACGCGTCAGTTCAATCCCATATCACGTACGGCATAGTTATCTGGGGTCATGCATCTGCGGCGTCTCGCGTCTTCGGCCTGCAGAGGAGAGCAGTCAGGATTGTAGGAGGATTGGCTTACAGGGATGAGTGTCGGGCTACTTTCATTAAGCTTGAAGTGATGACGTATCCCTCGCTCTACATATACCACTGCCTATTGCACGCTAAGTCCGCTTCGGGGAACTACGCTGGCAATGATCATGATCACCATACGAGAAATCGCGACAATCTCTACGTCCCTTATAACAGAGTGAGCAGAACTCAGACAGGTATTCGGTTCTATTGCCCCAAGTTTTTTAATAGGCTGCCTCGCCATGTCAGACAATTGCCCGATGGGAAATTTAAAAGTACTGTGAAAAAATATTTGTTAGGCACGGCATTTTATTCCTTTGACGAATACTTGGCTTCAAATGATCTATAGTTTTGTGTTTTTCTAAATGTATTTTTCTGTGACTGGTGTAAGCTGTATAGGCACTTAGCACCAATAAATATTATTATTATTATTATTATTAATATTATTATTATTATGTGGTTGGGATGTGGTGTTTAACAGCGTGAACGAACACATCTCAATAGATAGCAAACTTTTTGTAAACAAAATCTTTTAGTTACTTAATGAAAGTTACTTACCAACTCCAGATGTAAATCCTGGTTTAATTTCTAAATTATTCCGCTGACTTTCCTTTCAAACCTATAAAACATTACAACTTCATGTCCAAAATATGATGCTGAGGATCACGTCAACATCATACTTTACCTACACACATATGAAAAATGTGGGAACAAAACACGTTGAGAGATTATTAAAGCATTTTCCATCGGTTTCCCAATCATTGGTTCGGTATATTGCCGAACCGTGCTTTGTTTGGGCCATCATATTTCATTTATGTGCGTCCGCCCTCGCGACCAATTTTGGGCCCTGGATTTTGCGCAAGCTATTTAGCTATTTAAACCTTGCAGAACTAGACTGCAAAGATCGATCACCCTGGAATAGAGGACAACTTCTTCATAGATTTCGGCATCATTTTTTGTTTTTACAGTATGGGTAGTTCATCTGTATTCTATATATACAGGATATTTCAAAAGACATAGTTATCAATTGTTCATTTTTGTTTTTTGACTAAGTAACTTCAACTGTTTGATGATATTTTGTTTATTTCCGATTATTTAGCTTCATTTATATAAATGGGCTTCAATACATTATCAAACACAGATCTACATCGGTGGCGGCCGTGGAAATTATCAGTTGGAAGACGAAGAATTGGTTTGGCTTTTTAGTATTAGCAAATCATTTTGAAATAAGATATATGAACGAAGGTTGGTTGTTTCATTGAGTATATAGATAAATAAGAACAGATAGCTTCTACAGTGTGTCCCACTTAAGAGTGTAAGACTGTACCAAACATATTTTTTTGGTTTTCATCCATTTAATTTTTATTTGTTTCAAACATGAAACACATAATGGTTACCTTATCAATTAACCGCGGCCTGCGGTATGAAAATAAAAAAAAAACCGTTTTAGTAGTCTTGGACGAAAAATGGACGATGTGGAATTCTTTTCAGACCCCTTCAATGAGTCATATGTTACAAAAGTACTGATCCCTCTAAATCATGACCTTTAGAATTACCTTCAGTTCTACACTCACCTGGTTTGTCTAACATTGTAAAATAACGCTAATTTGGTGAGATTGATTCTGCATAAAGCTTTTCTTCGATGTCTTCATATCAAAACATTCCGTAGTTTTAAATGATAAATTATTTTTCCAACAAACTAAAGCTAATAAAGAGGTACTATAGAGAAGGTTTCATTGGTAAACTACGTGCGAGCGTGGGATTGGTGCTCCTTAACGTATTGAACATATCATAAGTAGGAAAATTTCTTAGAGGTAAGTGTTCGATTCCGGTTTATGAATGAAAAGAACGCAAAGCTGGTAGCCACCGTTTACTTGAGAGCGGCGGGCACGGAGATATTGCATCTAAATATCAAGCGGGACAACAAGAAAGCCGAGACGGAAAATACACCTGAGAGGCGCCAGTCCGGTCGCTCTGCTATTCGCCATATAAAGCGGATAAATTGTATCGCGTTTTGATTTACATCCCGCATTCTCCGCGAGTAACAAACGCGTTTCAATTTTTCAAGCTCTCGTCGTCGGTCGTCCTGACTGCCGCGAGAATGCGACCGTGTCCCTCAGATGCGACGGGCCGCTGCCCAGCGCCATCTAAACGCCGTTAGGGGTCGTCCATTAATCACGTGAGGTTTTTAAGCCGCTTTTTTACACCCCCCTCCCCCCTGGTGATACTTGGTGAGGTTCTAACTTACCCCCCCCCCCCCCTAACTAACATCACGTTTATTTTTTGTTGAAAAAATCTCAACGATTTTCCGAATATGTTTTAATGAAAAATAAAATAATAACATTGCATATATTAATTTAGCAGTGTCTTGGGACCATGGGTTTACTTGGCTATTTTCGCCACAAAGAAATGGACAAGCATCTATAATCTCAATTCTATAAGGCCCAATTGAAAAAGATTTAGGTCTCCCGCAGCCGGCTTAAAGTTTATAATTTGCTTTATAATTCGAATTTTTGTATATTTTTTAATGAACTATTCAGTGATTTTTCTGTTTCAAAGCTCACATGGACGCAAACAATAAAATATTTAATGACAAATAAACTTCTAGCAGCATTTAATAGTATATTATTTGACGAGCACATAATGAAGTATATAAATCGCGAGCATTAAGTTTACACGCGAGCCGTAGGCGAGCGTGTAATCATGCGGCCGATTTATATCCGTTATGTGCGTGTCAAATACGACGTTTTATCTACGACTCATAAATTCCATTTTATGCAAAATATTATAAATGTTATGTCAATGATGGCGAGGCGAACTGTCAAACAACTGTCATCCGCGTAGGTTTTGACAGATTTTGACACTTGTGTTGTATAATGATGACAGTTCGTCCACATAATGAGGTCATTATTTGAACGAACTGTCATTATTATACAACGTTAGTGTCATTATAATCATTGGCGCGTATAATGATGGGGATTATATATCATAGATACGTATGCAATGAACTTATTATATGTGAGTCGTAGATAATAGTATATTATTTGACGAGCACATAATTACGGATATAAATGGCGAGCAAGTTTTTTCGCAAGTTTACACGCGAGCCGTAGGCGAGCGTGTAATCATGCGAGCGATTTATATCCGTTATGTGCGAGTCAAATACGACGTTTTATCTACGACTCATATATTCCATTTTATATCAAGTATTTTAAATGTATTTGTCAATGATGTCGAGGCGAACTGTCACATAACTGTCATCCACGTTGGTTTTGACAGACTTTGACACTAGCGTTGTTTAATGATAACAGTTCGTTCAAATAATGAGGTCATTATTGTCATTATTATAATCATTGGCGCGTATAATGATGGGGATTATATAGTCATAGATACGTATGCAATGAATGTGAGTCGTAGATAAACACATTTTTACTTTATCATACGCAGTATGATGAAGTATTGTAATCATGCCGAAAAAAAAAATTGAGATTTTAGCGGAAATAGGTCTTTTTGGGTCCCCTGAACATTTTTGACCAAGGTACAAAAAAATGTCTGTGTGTGTGTGTGTGTGTGTGTGTGTGTGTGTGTGTGTGTGTGTATGTATGTCTGTGTGTAAACGATTTTTGTGGCGACGATTCCGGAGAAACTACTGAAGGTATCGGAACGAAAGTTCATATTTAGAAGTTTTGTTACCAAACTTAGAGCTGAAAAGCTTTTGGTTAAAAAGGGTCCAAAGGAACTGGTAGTTTATTCTAAGCCTTTTTGAAGGATTTTGCAAATGAGCCGCCATTTCTGTAATTTCGACAAAATAGTTAATTAATAAATTAAAGTAGCGAAAATTTTGAATAATTTATGCCTATGACATTTTTTGGTAAAATTAATAGTTTAGCTTCAAGAGCAAATTCTATTTGATCGAGATCGGTCGCATCTGCATTGATATGAAATTACATAGTAGCCAGGATTTTGACAAATATTTTTTTGTGTTGTCACATTCGGAAACAGCTGATCTCATCAGAGGTTGGAGAACTACTATGGAACGTTGCCGCTGTAGTGCGGCAAATTATAAAATACAAATTTCAAATAAAATAAGATCACCAGTTTGATTGTTTGTTGATAAGAAATATCAACCCGTCTTTATATCTAATTCTAAAACCGATAAATTGAGAAAATTATAAATAAAGTATAGCGATGAGTGTAGTTTTATTTTAGTATGTTGGTAGGGATGTGTCATGAACAAATATAAATCTGTCAGAATTTGAATTACCTTTTTAAGGTGCGTTTTCATTAGTGATAATGGCAGTGGTGGCAGACGCCGTTATAGTATTTCCAATAGAAAATTGCTAGTGACTCATGTTTATGTACATGCAAACTAATATGTGTCATTATCACGAAATGTAAGAAATACTATAATTTCGTATTCTACCACCGCCATTAGCTACCATTACCTACCAATCGGAACGCACCGTTAAACTTGACGTTTCGTCAATGTGGTACCAACCTAGCATTTACTATACAGAAATCATTTATTTATTTTTTTAAATACGTATTTCTTAAAAAGCAACACAATAAACGTTGATGTCGCTCCTGCCAAAAACTAGATAGCGCGACTCGCTCACATGCGACGGCGACACTCCGCCTTCGGTGACGCGCCGCATCACCGCTCGTCGCGCTATTCCGTACTTTCGGTATTTGTGACATAAATAACTATTATTCTAATGACGTAGTGTAGGTAGTGTCAAATGCTGATGCTTTGACAATACCTACGATTTATTTCAATAGAATATATTCTCATGCAGCTAAACTATTAATTTTATATATTGTATGATAAAGTCATGTGCCTGGCCACATCAGATTTTTTTATCCTACACGATGCGAAAATGTCGTTTTCGCGTCTCTATGGAGACACGAAAGATGCTATTTGCCAGCCAGCTCCAGCCCGGCCTGTAAAGAACACTAGCCCGGAAAATGCAATATCTCTGTCCAATCAAAACACAGTATCGATTCGGTTTGACGTTTGTGATTATAACGTCAACGCATTTTATTTGTCAAAAGGCAATATGTCAGAGATTAGTCTTTAGAAACGGGTGATTTTATTACGATATTGTTGTGTAGGATAAAAAAATTATGTGTGCACCACGCCCAGAAAGTGGTTTTCCGGGCCTCAAGAAGTGCCCAGGCTCGCTACGCGCGCCTGTGTAACTCTTCTCTCGCCCGGAAAAGAACCACTTTCTCGGCTTGGTACACAATATACTATTTTAAATTATAATTAATTATAAGAAATTGGTCATTTTTCTAAATGTCTAAGAGCCTAAATAAACTGCAGGCGATCTAAATGTTGCATTAGAGTAATAAAGTTTTGTATACGTTAATTTCACACCTAATGTTAAAATTTTTTTACTTGAAAAGGAAGAATCACAAAATCATTCATTAAAAAAAATAAATATGAAAAAATTTGAATTTTTGAAAACTAAGATCTTGCGAAAGGCCTACATATTTTTCAACAGGACCAATTTTTGTTGTTGTATATGTGGATCCATAGAGACAACTTTCCGCGTGACGTCACTAACTGGCAGCATTGGCTGCCATATAAGTGACGTCACGCGGATTAAACTCGACCTTATTTCCTTTTTGCATACGGACTTGTGCTACCGCTGAAATGGTAGAAATTGGCAGCACTGCTTGTCAGCCACTCGGGCGAGGTGAGGCATTCTCGGGCATTGTTGCGCAAAAATACACGTGATAGTAACAACAACCCCCCCTCCCCCTTCGTGATCAATAGTGATGTTATCCAAAGCCCCCCCTCCCCTATTTGGACCTAACGTGATTAATGGACGGCCCCTTACCGCGAACAGACGTAAGAAATAACATTAGCGCACTACCATCTACGAACGGCTAATTGGAACAAATCAGATTTTAACTGCCAACTATCCTAGGTTCGTATGCACTGCCGACCATGAAATATATTCCGTGATTATTTGTTTAGAAGAAAATGATAGCAGACTTATTTAATGAAAGGATTATTTGAATATAACATTCAGCAACAATAGACTTTGTAAAAAGGACAATGGTTGTAACGATCGAAGATTTTTAAATAAATAATTTATAATTTTAAATAAAATTTCAGAAACGTCTTTATCGAGTCAGTAATAAAAAATCTTAATTCAAAAAGTGGTAACCATTCTTAAGCAATTTAATCAGTCATTAGTCATTAATCAGACAGTAATTATCAGTGAATTAAAACCTGTCCACAGACAAATTTGTCAGAATTGAAAATTCTATAATCGTGTTCGTCGAGCCCGCAATACACAGACAGGAAATTCTGTTTAATTCAAATCTGGTGTTTCAATGGAGGCAAAAATATTTCTTTGTGGTTAAAAATGCATGTTTGAAATATTTCTTTGGTAGAAAGAACGTTTCATAGTGTCAAACAACTTATATTTTTTAAATCAAAACAAAAATATTACTTTAAAGGAAAGTAATTTTAGTTTGTGTCCAAATATATTTATTTAACTTTCTTAACTATTCCAAATAAATTAATCTCTAGAAGCAAATAAACTAGAGTATTCAATGAAGTAAATATCGTTGGCGTCAAAGATATATGTTTTGATCCAAAACAATAAATTCAAAAGAATACATTTCTTAAAAACAAGAAGTCTTTTCTACCTGTGTAGAATGTCTGAATGGCAAATTTGTAATCAATAGAAAGACAATAATGACAGTATTGGTTGGAACTCGTTCAATTATCAAGAGAGATAGAAATACAGAGAAAAACTCGCAAATTCGAAAATTTCATAATAAAGTTTGTTGAGTCTGGAATAAGTAATTCTCAACGTGAAATTAATAAACAATAGAAATGCAATAATCTAAATTGAAATGTTCATTTTTCGGGATGTTTCGTATTGTAGCAGTTTTTCTACCTGTTAACTCGTTCGTTCTAGGAAATAAGAAAAAGTCTAATAAAGTCTATGCAGGACCTTGTTTATCTTTTAAACTCGACCAGCTCACCCTCGACTAGCTTTGCAGTTTGAGAATATAATTTAAATTCATTTAAATTCAGATATTTTTCAACTCAAACAATCAATGTTTCAGATAGAAATAATACCTTTCGAAAGAGACGGCTGATTTGTTTAAAAAATTTATTTATCCACCAATGTCATATTTTATTTGGTATATAAATCTAGGCATCAAGTGCCACATATTTTCTAGATCAGGGCTCTCATCGGCGACCCATTTAGGCCAGACTCATTTTTTTACAATCCCTCCCTCAGAATAATAAATACAATATTCTCTTATTCAAGAAAATATTAAATCGTTTGGTACCTATATACCAGAGAAAATGTTAGGAAAGCTCTAAAAAAGATATGAATAAGAACAAAAAATTAATAAGAAAAAAGAAGATATGATTGCTTATTTTGACATAATAATTCGATCGTGGCAAAGTGAGTTTTAAGTCATTTGTTCTATTTCGCAATGATAAGAAACATCAAACTTCAAAAAAATTTCTGAAAAGTTTTGTTCTAACCGCTGTCTTTCTGATCTAATAACGAACTGGCACAAATAGGAACACACGCAGTGTTCCTAAAATTCTGGTTAAAAGTTTTTCAAACATAGATACGTGATACTGAATTCAGGTTTCTGAATTTACTAAATAGGTAATAATGTAATCATATTAAATAATATTTAATATTCCCTAACTTCCCCCTTCCCTCACCATACTCGTAAAACAAAGAAGCATGGCCACTCGGTTGCAGTGCCTCCCTTTATCCTGCGCCTAATCAAAGAAAAAAGAAAGCTGTATAGAGAATTTCAGACGAACTAGGAGCCTTAGCTCAAGATAAATTTTAACTTACTCAATTAACATATACAAAGCTCATAGCAGAGTATAAATACGATATCTACATGATAGCGAACAATACAATTGAAGAGTTAAGAGGAAAACAGTTTAAGCAGGAAGTTAAAAGACTGCCCAAATACAAACAATCAGCGATTGCACAAGAACTTACAGACACCGACACCCAGATTTCATACACTGACCATCAAGAAATATCCAACGTGCATGCTAGGTATCTACAGAACCGCCCCTGAATATGAATAAATAACTACAAACTGCCAGAAGAGACTAGAGCCAGCAATACACACTTTCATTGTTCAAATATTTAACTACTGCCTTAACAACCAAATTTTGGAAAATTGAAAATTACGGAAAGCTGCCGTTATAATCTGCATCCACAAAAAAGGAAATAGAAATAATCCCGCCAACTTCCGCCCCATATTCTTACTCCCTGTTATCGGTAAACTATTCGAGACCATTAAAAAATCACGCTTCCTTGAAAACACAGAACAACATATTCCAATATGGCAATTTGGATTCTGTCAAGGCAAGTCAACGGTTCACCCACTATTCATCCTTATATCAAATATATGCAAACAGCACAACAAAATAAACAACGCGTTCGGCACCAGTTTTCATGGGCATTCAAAAAGCCTTCGACTCGGTCTGGCATCGCGGTCTCCTCTACACGCTTTCCTCTCTCCACGTCCCTTATTACATCATAAACCTTATTCGTCAATTCCTCAAACACCGATCCTCCCGGATTAAATACTTTGCTTCCCTATCCAACACTTTTTCCAGCGAACAAGGAGTGCCACAAGGTTCACCAATTTCGCCTCTCTTGTACAATATTTTCTGCCATGACATCTACGATCCCAATCCCATCATTTACAATCCTAATCTTTACGCCCTTTTATTTTCTGTTGATACAGCCCTAGTATCCCACTCCAATTCTCCCATTAATGCCACCAGTCACCTACAATTTATCCTACAAAAAATCCGCTCCTGGGCCCTTAGATGGAGAATTACCATTAACCCAGGAAAACCCCAATTCCTTATCCCCTTCCACCGTATCCATGAAAACTCTCTTCCATAACTATTAATAATACGTCTATATTCCTTTCTCAAAGCTGTAAGTATCTAGGAATACAACTAGATCAGAAGCTGAAGTTTACTGCCCATACCAAAAAGACCAAAATAAAAGTGAAGGCAAGGGCAGCAACATTCAGAAGCCTGACATATAAGAGTAGAGGTATTAGTGCAAGAGCAGCCGTGCGCATTTACAAGGCAATATGTCGACCAGTACTTGAGTACGGGTCGCTAACATAACCAGAATACGTCGCCCCAACACTTCGCTACACAACCCATCCAATACATTCCTGTACGAGACCACAAACATCAGCCCTTTCCAACAGACTAAAAACCCTATCCCTAAAAGTTGCAAAAAAATCCCACCAGAAATACCCTACCTATTCCTTACAAGAAACAATCTTCAGACCCACCACAATGAACAGAAGAAAACCATATACGACATGCTAAACACCTTCAAAATAGTTAAGTACCATACCAAATGCAAGACCCCGTATTAAGCACTCCAATCGATGGCCGTTTCCAGGCGAAGTATATAGAAAACGATAAGTACATAATATAACACAACTATATATTATAAATAGATTGGAAATAAAAATTTTCTACTCTCTAATATTAAATAATATTTAGTTTTTACCTTGGTATGACGCTGAACACCAAGCTTTCATAGGAAAGCACACGTTAAAAATAAATGACAGGAATTGGACATAAGATACTAAAATCTATTGGCTTGTTGGTAGGAAGTCGACTTTGTCGACATATAATAAACTCCTACTTTACAAACATATTCTTAAGCCTGTCTTGATCTATGATATCCTACTATGGGGCTGCACAAAGCCAAGCAATCAGCATCAGCCAACATTTCCAAAATAAGTTTGCAGAGAATCATCAGAATAGACTTCAGCACACCAATATCGAGGCAGTTCAGCTCCTTCACAATCGCGCCATAGTACGAAGGCTCAAAAGAACTAAACGTGTCAGTGAGTGATATGTGACCAAAGTACACCAATATGCAGTGTGTGGAATTTAAGGCGTCAGCATTCAAACAAAAATTAAGTTAAACTTATGTAAGATTAATGTAGCTAGATAGTCGTCAGACTAGGTGTTATCCACAAGTACCCATGAGGTACTATTAATTATTAAAAAAAAGTTTTAGCAATATGACGCACGAGATGCAGATGAAGTAGGTATTGATGCAGGTTTTGGTAATATTTTTCTTTGTTCTATTCAGAAATACAGCAGATCTTTCAAGCCAATCACCACTTGTCCACCAAAGCACAAAAAAGCAGTGATCATGTTCTTTAAATTCTATGGATTTAACAATATACAGAGGGTCTGCATATAATTAGACACAATAAAATTCATTCTAATTAGCGATGATTTTCGTGAACAATAAAAATCGGATTATGTTTAACAGTGTAGACGGACCATGGTGAGCATTAGATGAGTTGATATGACCGCACCCTGAGTCTATCCTTTAGCGTCCGCTTAGTTTGCTAGGCTGGCTGTTGTCCATTGATTGAGCTCGATGGGAACTGGTCGGCCGGAGTCAATAAACCCGGTGCACCTGCTGGCCTGAGGTCAGCGCTTTACAATGAGAGCCTGCACACGATAGAGCGGATCCGGAACTGACCCGTGGCCGTCTCTGTAGACACACGGCAGCACCACAACTACCTACATAGTAGTCTATCTATCCCTCGTACCCTTAGGGGTATCTCGTTGGGACGCCCAGAACACTTTCCACCGTCGCCGTATCTGCATGGGGTAGAGACTGCGTCTCAACCGATACCGATATGCCGACGGGGATTAAGAATGCGTAGTGGGAATTATACTTACCGGCTAATTAGTGCTCTTAATACGGTTATTGATTTTAAATTTAAATCAGGGAGGTAATTAAAATAGATGAGCGGCTCAGTAAGGCTGGCTAGTATCTGTATACATGTATGTATATATATAGAGGTGTGCACACTCGAAGACCTGCCAATTAAACAGTCGGCGAACGAAGAGAACGAACAATAAGACGCAAAAATAACAATCTGAATAAGCTCGTCAGATTCCTCTAGGTAATTACCACTTTTCTGATCTATTGTCATGCAGATACCTTCCTACTGACGGCGCCATTGTCATTTAAGTGTCTCCGCAGATTGAAACCTTGCCCCGCGATTCCAGTGGCGTTGCTACTGGCACCAACCCCAATTTACTAAACAAATCATGACGATATGTGTTTTTTTTGCTAGACGTTCAATGACAGTCACACAGTCACAGTCAATATATCCTCCGACACACACCTATGTCTCTTGGGTTAGGGAAAATATTTTCGCTGAACCATAATTCCAAATTTTACCTAATGTTTTAATAATACAGAATGTCATTATTAGTTTTCAAGAACTTGCAGTGTCGATGTTTTGTGTGAGCCTTTTATATGCCACATATTCATTTAATTTTTAACATTTTCGTCATTACTATCTCTCTATACCTATAATTTTTAATAACAATTATATTTAATTTTAAAGGAGAGTTTTCAGATTGTTTTTTTTAACACAAATAAACTCCAAATCAGAGATCAGAAATCACAAAATTGTGATTGTCTTAATTTTATTTTATATTAGTAGCAATAATGACATATTAGCATTGATATTAAAATATATAGCACAAATAGAAATAGCACAAAGAAGTTATACAGAAATGTTGTGTTTTGTTTTGTGTGGGGTAGGTCTATTGTTTTCGAAAATTGAAAGTAAATGATTTGGTTAAATTAAAAACCTAACCCACATTTTAATAACATTTAAACGATTCATCATTATTTTGTGTGCAAGTCTGCATTGACTAGAAAGCCAACCCAAACCTTGAAGATACAGACGTACTTTTTTGAAAAGATTTATAATTGCCTAAATTCATACAGCACTGAAAAATAGTAATTATACATTCAATATGAAAATGTACAGGACAAATGTAAAATTATGAATCCCCAAATGAGCTTCTACAGTTTGCACTCTAATATTACATCAAATGTATTGAAAAATTATGTATTTTTACTGTTTATCTGTAAAACTACTTTTCTCTTGTAATACATTTGCCTTCGAGTATTTAAAGTTTTAGTACTGAAAACATTCATTTCTAGTTATAGTTGTTTCTCAGTCTGAACAATTTTTATGCTTTATAAAATATTTATTTAAGTTACTATATTAAAACACAATGTTCCTTAATTTTTGAGAAATTTAAATACTTTTATTTCACTTTTTAAAAGTTAGGCAAGAAATGAATAGAAAATATTTCAGTAGCTTCTTTGAAAATGCGGTTCATTTCAGAGTATAAAGCCACTTTCCTGTACTGACAAAATGATTATAATACAATTTTGAAATTTTATCCTAGTTGATGGGTGGTGTCTTGGTAAGTTTTTACATTACTATACAAATTTCAAAAAGCGGGACAATTCATGTCGACATTGACACTTGTTTTCTTGACGCGGACGGTGTGTGAAATGATGGTTGGGCCATATTTTTGCTGTCGGCCTCTTTTCATCGCCGGGCCCGTGACAACAGTCACAGGTTTCACCACCTCTCGGCGGCCATGCTTACTAGGATTGCCACCCGTAACAGGACCCACGTTCGCTCAAATACTTTTGCTTATTATTTTATATCATGATCTCGGTTGTTTTAAGAGATACGGAATTGTGGCCGTGGGACATCAATTTTAACTAAAAGGAAATGCAGACTTTCTTGCTTTTAAGTCGTTTTATAATCTACGCTGTAGACGTTGTTCTTTACGTGTCCTCATAAGACGAAGTCTAAGCGTGGGAGAATCTGCAGATTTTGGTAGTTAGTTTACTAATTGTGTGTAGAATCAGACCTCGTCTGTTTCTAGAAATGGATCATTCTGAGTTATGTAATACCTGTTGTTAGGAAGTATGATTAAATTGGATTGATATTCATACTGATGATCTTAATTTCTTGATTTTGACGTGAAACAATCAAGATCTGACCACAAACAGTGGCTTGGAAACTGAAAATTTCATTTTGTTTAAAGGAAACATTTATTTCTAGAACCTAAAGCTTACCTACAAGTTATTTGTGGAATCAGATCTCGTTTGTTTCCAGAGAGGTATCACTCAGCGTTATTGTATACCATTTCGTAGAAAATATGATTACATTCATTCGGGTGAACTTAATTTGATTTTCACATGAAATAATCGAGGTCTGAGGTGGAATTTTGTAGATGTGGACGTGAATTGATGGCCAAAATATTCACTGTCTGTGTACGTGATCTACAAAATGCCACCTCAGGTCCCCAAACAGTAAGTAGGAAACTGTAATTTTTATTTTGTTTAAAATACAATGGTAATTCTGCGAACCTAAGCCCAACATAAATCGTAAGATTGGGACGTATTATATCATATTATATCGTGTTGCTATTTAGAATTTTATTTGTTATGCATTGTCTTCCTCAGATTTTGATGTGTGCAATGTGCATATCAAAAGAGTTTTTGTCTGCAGTGCCGTACGCCACTGTAGTCGTAGTCTCGTAAGAATCCCTTTGTCCCTAACTCTTTAAAATTCAATGTCTGTCTAAACCTTCCTCCGCCTCCGCAGGGAACATGTAAAAACGGCTGTCTTTATTCCCTGTGCTAACGCGATAACCACCCCGACAATGCGTTCTTCTGTCGCCTGGGGACAGACAATGCACCGTTGGGAAAGCCTTCGGTAGTGGAAAACTAATCGTAATGCGCTTGGTAGGCGATAGAGGGGAGTACCGTCATTGTCACGGTATGGATGTGATTAGAATGTGAAAGCATTCATATTCAAGTTTAATTGGAGTGGCAAAGCGGTCATATTACAATAATAAAACCCTTTATTTACGGAAAAACAAGTAACATGGTAAAAGATTACATACGTCAAATATTTTTCGAGTTTTGCTCTTTTCAGCTCATTTCAGCCTTCTCAGAGAATTGTATGAGCTAAAGATTTTGTTTTGAAGGACATCAAGAGTGCAATAGTTTTGCTCAATACCTGTGACCTGTTTCTAAGTTTTACGTTGAAGGTTTGATCTTTTATTTGAACCTACTTTTAACTAGGCTCAAATGAAAGGTTGATCCGGATGTTAATGTTGAATGCACATGTATTCTTCCGCTCTTGCGTTCCTCCGACCAGTTGTTATAGAGTACCCCTACCAGTCCACCTACAAAGCAAAAGCAGAAACTGTAAAAGTAATGTGTTGGCAATAGACTTTTATGTAACATGTTTGCAGAACAAGTCATATGCAATAATTAATTAATACACACATTAATACCAACAACAATACACAGGTAAATCTATGATATTAACCGCAGTACATAAAGATAAAAATCAGATAATAATACGCTTAGTTATCTATATATACTACAATAAACGAGTACATCAGTCAGTAAGAAATAATCAAACTTAAAAACGAAATATTGCAGTTCAAGTACGTTTTTATTTTCAGGGCTTGTCAGTAAAATTATTATCCAAATACTCCTTTCAACTATAAAATACCTTCGTCAGCAGTCTTTCAACTATAGGTTTGTTCCAGCAGCACCAAAATAGGTGCACATATTCTTTCTCTTGCGTATGCGTAGAAGAATACCCAATTGTTTTTACACAAACAAACGTATTGTTTCACGTATTTTTTTAGCCAGATTGAGTGATTTGGGAGTCTACTCTCGTCATCTGTTTGAAGCGAATGCGAGACTTCTCGAATGGTTTGGTAAGACGGAGTGGGGTATCGGCGGTTGACCTGTGTTTGGAACGTATGGGCGTGGCGCGTGCGTTATTGTTCTTAGCGACAAGCAAATGGGCATGGCAAGTGCGTTATTGTTGTTAGCGACAAGCAAATAGCGTGGCGCGTGCGTTACCTAATAATTCGAAAAATCTCGCATTCGCTTCAAAAAGATGACGAGAGTAAACTCCCTGGGGAGGACATTGTAAAATGTTATCCCATAGCAAGGCCGGTAAAGCTGTATTCTACAGAGGTTATGCCAACAGACCCTTGCGGGGCGCGGACGAGGTGCAACAGTGACGTCCCAAACTCCTATCTCGTAACACGCAAAACTCCTAGTCTACTAGATGTTTTATCGGTCCTGACACCACTGACGTCACTTTTTCGTGAGTTTGTAGGCATTTGCGGGGGTCGCTAGAATACATTGGCAATATAGGCATCAGCGCAACCTCTGTAAAATACGGCTGTACCAACCTTGGTCCCATAGCAGTTAATTATTTCCCTAGCCTTCTCAAATCTGTTATAGTTTACTATGCTTATGCCTGGTAATGTAGCTGTGGTCGTCATAATGCATCCCATATGAATAAATGTCAATACCTCTAGCTCTATGAATTTAGCTCTGCAACACTCAGAGTAGCCCATGTTTCCCAACTCTGATACACTTCTGAGCACCAAAGACTTGGGATGCGTGCGCTGAATGACCCCAACATAGGACGTAATAAGTACCCGTAGGACGCCGTCATAAGGCTGCTGAAAGTAGTGTTGGTTTTCAAAGAACGAATTTTAAATATTATTTTGTTTTGTAGTTTGAATTCATGCTCTTCCCATGTCAGATTGGAGTCGATATAGACTTCGAGATATTTAATTGGTTCAACATCTTCAAGCACACGACGCAGATAAACAGTGAGAAGTTGTGTCTTTGTTTCGTTAACTGTGAGCAAGTTGGTTGCAAACTACGCAAACCTCCCAGCCTGCGAGTCGACATGGCGCAGCTGAAGATCCTCAACTGACCTAGGCATGTTATACGCGCTCGCATCGCCGGGAAAAAGAATTAACTTTGTTGTAACTCAAGGGATGCTGGCCATGTTTAAGCCAACCTTGGCTTAAAACAAATCCCTGCGGGACTCTATTTCTTATAGGTTGAATGGAAGAGATTTTATTTTTATACTGTGACCTATTTGATAAGTATGTTGCAATCATCTGTGCTGTCAGCAAAACCAAAAAGTTTTAATTCGTCGAGAAGTAAAAGTTATATCGTAAAATCAACACCTCTGCGTATAACGTTTTCTTGAAAGACTCCTGAACGTGTGACACTAGAGCACTCACATCCGCAGCAGTTAAGCTACCGTTTCTGAAGCCAAGCTGGTCCGAACTTAGTAAGTAGTCTCAAACATTTTGCCTAAAATAAAAGTTAATAAAATGGGCCTGTAAATACATCTATGGCTCCTACGTCTTTGTCTACCTTTTTTTGTTCATGCTGGCGGCACCACCTTGTAGGCATTCGTTCATGCAAAAGGGGTTGGAGTTCGGGGACGTAGACTTTGGTCAGAGATTGTTTTATATTTGATCATACGCTACTACACTCCCCGTCTCTGTCTCCCTTGTTTTCTGTCCATCCGAAACTATACTGCCATCCTTTTCACCCATCTGCTCTCTCTCTCTCTCTTGTCTTTCAGCCGTTCAATGTGTACAATGTCATTTGATTCGGCTTTGATGATGGAGTTAGTAATCCTTTTTTGCTGATGTGTAACAATTTCTTTTGCATCTATTTGAGCACTCACCTACATTCAATGATGGGGGTTGAGAAACCTGTGCTTCATCGGTTTTGTAGTGGCCTCTAATGTGATATCCATAAATCCCATCTGTCGTCTTTCATCCTGTGCACATAGCCATCAATTATCACATATATTTATTTCCCTCATAAACCTCTCCAACTTATGTTGAGCTCTTTCTAATTGTAAAATATTTCTTATTATCATTTCACAGCATTTTTCCATTAATTTTCCATTAATGGGACAAAACACTGACTGAACACATGAACATTTTTGTTCAGTAATGCTGCTTTTCAAATACTTTGTAACCCTGACTGAACAGTGCGGCGTTAGTAGTTCTTTATGTACACCGTTTTCAAAACAAACAAAGATTCTCATATGTGTTCTGTTCTTCTGCGTAAGGAAAGCCTGCTGAAGTAGGAAACTTATCGTAATGCGCTTTATAGGCGATACAGGGGAGTACCGGCATTGTCGCGCTTAGGATGTGATTAGAACACGAAAGCATTCATATTCAAGTTTAATTTGAGAGGCGATGCGGTTATGATATTAATAAGCGATTAATAACGTCCATCTGTTATGAGAGCGCCGTTTTTCAGAAGCTCAAGGTTCGAAAAACAAAGCAAAACGGAGCACAGTAATTCCAGAAGCGTCTTAGATCCAGAGGCAAGACGACAACCGGTACATACGTCTGCAGCAGAAAGAATACCTGTTTCACAGGCGATTTAATTACACTTTATAATGCAATTACACAATTTACTCACCGGATAATATGCCCCAGGTAAATTGAGCTAGGATAGAAGGCAACGGCGCGACTACCGTAGCCAGCAAGCGCATGGGGCATTTATAATGGGGAAACAATTTGTGATGCCCGATAAGAGCCAATAAATTGCCCGGAATGCCTTTAGTACTTTGTCACTGTAAATCTAATCGGTGATTGTTACGTCCTTTCGGATTGAATTATATAACCAACACTTTGGCTATTTTCTATTGGTTTAATGGCGCACATCCTTCATCGCGTGTATTTTAAATTGGGGACGGTCGTAAAGTCGCAGGTTGCAGGTTCGAAAAGGTTGAGGAATGTCTTCTTGGAGATGTTGCCCGAGGTAGGCAATGAAATTCGCACAAATTGTTGTGAGGCGCTGTAGTACACGGGACCCACGCAAAACAAGAGATTAATAGAGTGGGCCAGGTCGTATTTTGCCCGGGCGGCTTCCAATATTTATGAGCGCTGCCTGGTCCCGTGGTCGCGCACTCCGTATAAGTGATGGCAATTGTTGTCGCCGTTGTTCCTCTGTTGTTCTATAACGGGGGATACGTCGGGCGGCTTCTATATACACCTGTTGAACTGGCGGAACCAGTTCAATATACCTACGTGTGCGGACCCGTTCTCACTCAATAATCGAAGACCACTGATCGGGAGCAGATACTGGTTATCAATGCTACGGTAAAGGTACCTACATTTAACCTCAGGATGCATGTTCAATATATTTTTATTAAAAAGTTCTAAATAGCCTTCAATAGGGTATTGAATTTGGGGGGTGGAAAGCTGCTACATCTGGTATACATGATGACCAGAATATAAATGTGCAGACTTCTTAGTAAAACTTACGTGACTGCCATTGGGAAGAATCCGTTCTCGAATCTCTTAAAAGTACATACTTGACTCTAATGAGCTATGCATTATTAACCTATATTTACTTTGTCTTAAAGAAGAAGCACAACATTTCACTCTGCTTTTTACACTACATTGAACTAGTCCGAAGGGTTTAGTTCTTTATAGTCTTCTCACTAGATTCTTGTTGTCACAGCTACTAAACTGCAGATCCTTTACGTTAACGTATGATGGCTTATGGCAGTGGTTCTTAACCAGTGTTCTGCTGAGCACCGGTTAAGAAACACTACCCGCGAGCGTATTGTAGTGCTCCGCAAAATTACGAAAGCCCAATTTTAATATTGGCCCATCTACTGTATGTGATTTGAGTTGCACAAATAATGGCTACATGGCAGCACAGCATGTAAAGTGACGAAGGCCGGGCTATGCCTGCCGTTGTGTCGGCTTAAGGCTCCCGTCTCAATTCAAATAGCGAACTGTAGTAAAATTTTCTCCAAAGCTTCGAAATAAAACAATTACCAGATGTAGATGGCGCTACTATAAACATGTCTGTTTTTATTTCGTATTTATTACACTTGACGTATAGTATAACGTAAAGATATTAATGTTTTGCTTTCTATATGTAGAAATATTCAAACTGGACTGTGATTGAGTTTTCTAGTGGATGATATAGTACTTTCACAATCGTCGCTGTTGTAAACATGGTTGGCAACTTATTACAAACATGCACTACAATACGCCAGAGTGCAAGTCTAGAGAAGTTCAGAAAAAATAACTAGTGCTCTTATAGTTAACATTTAATTATAATTTATAATGTATTACTGCAGACAATAGTCAGACGCAACTGCCATCGGAAAGCATTTCAATATTTCTAGTCCACGCCAAAATTTTATATACAAATATTTCGTAAATATTGAAATTCCTTTGCGATGGCAGTTGCATAAAGACCTTCACAATCAAATGGTAGCGAGCATTTCGCGATTGGCGCAATAATTATCACGTGGGTTATTCTCGCGTTTTCAAGGTCGGAGACGGGAGGCTCAACACCGACAAAGACAGCAGGTTTGTAGTATTTGAGCTCAGTTGTTCAATTGACAATGTCCTCCGTCATTCTTGCTTATCCTAGCAACATAATGCCCGATATCCAGTGGTTCGTAATCAGTAAAGCAAATGGGCAAATTGGTTCAATCGTGTAGAAATAATAATATCTCCAACAAACCTAACAATTAAAATATTAACATATTTGAACCAGTAATAGATATGTCACATATAAAAAGTTCGGATAAATATGTAAGAATTTTGCAATATATTTCCTAAAAAGAACACAATAAAAATGATATTTTGATAATATATAAATTATTGTCTTTATCTCCATAGTATAGTAAGCAGTATCAAAAATGAGCTTGTCTTATGTGGGTCTCCAAGATTTTTGTTAGATGTTCTGCCAAATTTTCTGACTTCTATATATTCTCTCCTGCAAGACGACATGTGGTATTTGCCTCTTACAGCTGGGACATGGACATGGCTTCTTGCACTTCCCCATTGCTTGCCACAGCGAGTAATCTGCTTCTTAATAGGGAATCATATTTGTTAAGAAGGATACGAATGATGCCTCTTTTTGTTTTTTAGTTCGCATTGTAAGGATTTATTGTTAAATATGGTTTATGTAATTCAACAAATAAAAATAACATTATACATATAAATAAAGGACCAATAAGTTCTAAAAGAATCATATACATACCTACATTGGAAATCAAAAGAGAAGGTACGGGGTAAATATTTTTTTTATTATTATTCCATTGCACATTTCGGGTGGGTTTGCAATGTCATTCGTAATGCATAATATAGCCAATCTTTACTTTGTTTTTTAATTAAAAAATAAATAAAAACATAAGTGCTTTTAGCATCTTTTGTTTCGTGGGTGGTAGTTGAATTTCACTTAATTTAAGGTGCACATATTCTTGTTCCGGGATTTATACAAAACTTATTACAACTTATACACTTGGTTGGTAAGTATAATATCAGCTCTCTACTGAGACGTACGTTTTCATAAAAGGTTTTACTAAGACTTTCAAAATGAGAAAACACAAGTTTATTATTACAATAAAGCACGTTAACGGAGGATTGAGAGAGCAATTTCGGGGGTTTTATTATGGCGATACTTATATCTCAAAACCAGTTTATGAATGTGAACATTTGAAAGGGAAAAAATATGTTGCTATGTTGAACTATGTCCTTCTATTGGTATAGATTATAAGTTCAACTCAACAAATAAACAACTTTCAAGTCTATCCGCGAAAATAGTGTACACAATATAACCACTAGACGACGACCGACCTATCTGTTCAATAAAAAACATGATTAGATTTGACGTTTGCAACTCAAACGTCAACTGAGCTTATTTGTCTAAAATCAATCTGTCACTGATTTGTATTTAGAAACGGAGGATATTTTTAGAAAGGATATTGTTGTGTATGAACTAGGGCTTCTAAACCCGGAATCCCGGGATCCCGGGTTCCCGACAAATAATGAGCTTTTTCGGGATTCCGGGATTGTAGGTCTAAACCCGGGACCTCGAAAACGGTAAATCTAAATTATTTTCTTATTTTTTTTGTTAAATGGTGAAGTGTGGGCACTGATCTACATTAAATCAATTGAGCTGCTATTTTTTAAGTATGAACTTCAATCTATAACAACACCATTTCTAATTAAATTAAGTATCAAGGATAAAATGTTCGTTTATACCAACATGTTGTTGTAATAGGAGGAACAGATTTTGCAAGACGTAGATATAATTCAATATGGAGGCAAACATCATTTTCAGCTTGATTGCGTCTTTTTATTTACCTCAACAAAAAACCTCATGCTTTATTTAAAACAGAAACAAAAACATAACCGTAAAAATTAGTGGGGGATTTCTTTACCTGTATTCTATGAAGTACTACAGAATATAAAATTTGTAACTAGGTATAATATACATACAGCGAAAAAAATATTGAAAATAAGTAGAAAATAAAGATACAAATTAATCCCGATATATGTATTTAAGTGTAAAATGAAACCCCAATTGTACCAAAAATGATTTGTTATTAATCGTTGTTATTAATCTTTCGATGGTTTACTCCAATCGAACGAACGATGTCATTTCTTGTTCCGATTTTCAAGTTTCTTTCAGTTTAAGAAATTTACCTTAAACTAACGAAATATTTAGGTACGATGTTGTTCCATCATGAAGTGCATGTACGCCATAGATTGCGTCTCGGGTAAAACATCTCGAGTTTGTATTGAGCTGTGAGAGCGGTAATATGGTTGTTTTTGCCATTTTTTTCATGGCACAATTGTCCCTTTTTTTGCTTTTTTAGTGGAAAGGTTGTGTCAAAAAGCGCACTGTAAAAGATGTATTTTATAATATGGGTTGGGCTATGTGCACTATATTTGACATAACCGAAAGGCGTACAAGTAATATTCATTTTGTTTATGACAAGAAATTTAGAAATTTCATCAATTTTCAACAATAAATAACGGTTTACTTGAAGACGCATTTAGAACTGGGTACAAGTCATTATATTTTGCAAACAATAATCGTTTTATTTAAAATGCAAACAGTTAGTATATTTGAATAATAAACATCAATGACGTATGAACTCTAAAGTTATCCAATTTTATCTTAAAGAAGAAAACAAAAAATCATCAAACTATTTATTGGCCTTAATATAAAAAATGGAAAATTTGGCTCGATCAAATAGTTTCTTTTGCCGTGACTATTCTTGAAACATTCTACAAGATCGATGAGAAGAGAGAAGATGGAAGAGCAAGTTATTATCTTAATGGAGTTTAAATTTTGTTTATTATTGTATATTGTATATTTATGTCAATACGCACACTTTGACACCTTCTTCTCTTTTTGTATATATTTCTATTTTTACTCTTGCTAATTATTAATTAGCATAGTTTTTGTAAACAAATAACTGATTTAAACTGTTGAATATGTCGTTGAGTAGCAGAACAAAACAAGTATAGCCGGTGTTTTAGCAGATAAATAAATTGTTGCTTTTTGAACAAAAATGTAATTTTAGAACAACTACCGATGAGATTTACTACAATTTTTCTATGCTGACCAATCATTAAATTGTACTGTTGCGCAACTATCAAGTTTTTCTTTAATTTGTCAAACACGCCCAATTTGAGAAGTTAGTCACCGATTCAATTACATAATCGTTGAATTGCTTTGAAATTATTTCTTTTGTAATTCCGCCCGTGAAAGGTTTCGAAGTTATTGTTAGACCATCAGGCTCACCTTAAAAATACCTGGTGTCTCTCTAACAGGCTATTCGCGCCATGTTCCGTAATATGGTAATTACAAATAAGATGGGATGTCCAATAAATCAAAAAATGAGTTATTGTGACAATTTGCAAATGGGCCGAGTATTATTACGAGGATAATTACAGAGTGCCGGGCCGATCTGCGGGACCGAATCGATTACCGCGAGCCATTAAACGATTTTTGCTCGAAATACTGTTCGGAAGTTATATACATATAAATACGATGTTGGTGCCCATGTCGAGCACGAAACAAAGCGACCAAGGCGACATCTGTGGGAGAAGTGTTAATCGGAGTTATTATACCGGCTATTAAAGAGTGGCTTAATAATCCGGCACGTCGTTTACTATTTCCTTTACATCGGTACTCGGCAAGAGCAATTTAATTACATTGTTCTATTAAGGGGAACGAAATTACACAATTAAACTGCGATTGGGCCACGCTCGCTTCTCTCGCACACCATACTGCTTCATCTTTGGATATTTAGTTTCTATTTTTAGTTGTAAACATGGAATTACGTTCCTAGTAGTAATATATGGTCATTTATACGACAATAACCAATAAATACTTACCTATAATACAACAATAGGAAATTAGTTTGTTTTCAAAATCCTTTTTCGAAGCTAGTTGCTCCCAATCAATCGATGTCTTTTTTGGTCCCATTGCAGCCACCAAACTTGTTGTGGTCCAAACTTAAGTAGGTATTTATTGGCCCTTCTTGGAAATGCAATCATGTTATTTTGTCTCTAAATATAACACTCTAAAACTGAACTCCACCAACTGTATTTGTCAATAATGCTAAGCAATGATGACGAATGTTAAAATTACTCAATAATTAGACAAATATACTGGCCGCGGTAAGTAAAGGAAAACCAAGCAAAGGCAAGAAACGTATCTAATTACCAATATGTACTAACTGATCAAATTTTGACAGATTCCGTAAAGTATTTATTAAATATTTTTAATGTTTTTATTTTGTATTATGTATTGGTCCGCAGGAGATCTTAATTTTGTCTATTAGGCTGAATGAAAAACTTTTTTCAAAAACAAAAATCCCAAGTTTATAACAAGTTATCTATAGGGAACCACATTGACACAAGTTTATATATTTCCTCGAAAAGTAAAACTGTGCAATCTTTGCAACTTTACAACTTCAGGAAACGTACTTAATTTGTATGAATTAGTTCAATATGGTTTTCATCGTATATTATAAATCTGGTAACCAAAAGTCTGGTCAAATCACATTTTAAAATTGACACAAAGTGTCCGTCGTAACTAAATTCTCTAAGTAGGCTGACATAAAAGCTTGAGCCTTGCCGTAATCCTATAAAGCGAAAACTTATGTGATATCTGCGAAGACAAATGGTGTAGCACCGGTTTTACATTTTACATTTTGTCAACAAATTGTCACATAATCGTATAATATCAAAATGGACCAGTTTTTAGATAGAATAAGTTATGGTAAAGGTACTTCAACATTTTTAGCCGTTTACTATAAAGGGAAATTGAAAAAAAACTTAAGTAGCTGATGCAAAAAGTTGACTCTTACGCAATGGCGTTTGAAACTTTTGCAAAGTTTGCAAGTTAATAACTTCGCACATATTTAGAAGTTACGCTGACTCCAACATTTTTGGAGCAATTTCGATATTAGTTTCAAGATTTTTAGTAGAATTTATTATTTCATTATTCAGTTTAGGTTCTATAGGTTTTTTAAATGTATAGCGCCATTAGCCTGGGGCTACAAAAAATTGTAAACTAGGTATCTTCATCTCTCGAAAAGTATCAAATGGTGGATTTGATATGGTGACCAAATATGTAATTAAGTGTCGGATACGGATAAAAATTAACATATGTGATATATGTAGGTTTCGGACTCCAAATCTATCAGATGTATAAAATTTAAAATAACATATCCAATATGGCGTTTAAACATATAATTAACTGTCTGATTCGGAACCGAACTGAAATATCTGCTGTTAGATTCAAAATTATGTTAAAATTCACGCGGTGCGTTTTTGAATTTTGCAATCAGATATATGGCTGCCACATAATAAATTAACGTGGATTTGCAACTTTTGTTTTCCTATGTCTTGTAACATAATAATGCAGCGCTTTGGTTTCAACACTTAGGTATGTCAGCTAAAAGTCCAAATTTGTGAATTCAATCTGGCAACGTATAAAATATAAATAAATCAGATAGTATCACATTATTTTAAACTCTTAACAATAAGAAATAAACATAACTAGGTACACAAAACATTGAAATACAAACATATAAAATTTATTTAAAAAGTACATTATTTAAAAACTACGCAAACTTGCAATCTTTTATTTTTTTTCATAAATTTTCCATTATATATTTTCTTCATGCATTGTCCCAGGAAATCTGTCGAATTTAAACTCGTTTGGACAAATTTTCAAATGTTAATTTTTTTCTACAAATTTTCCCACATTTTGTTATCGTTGAATGCATTGTCACTGAAAATCTGTCCAAATGCAAAATTTCAACTCGATTCGACACTGGAATATAGGTATATCGATTACAAGAATTTGACGTAATAACTAACAGACAAACAAACAAACAGCGAGTGAAGTTAATATAAGCGTAATAATATAATTGTCCGTGAATATTATATACCGTTGTATGTAGTTATTTGTATAAACAATTTTATAAATATAAACTGCTATCATATGGACATTGTTTTCTGCCAACGCATGCGGCAACACCGTATTGCGCTAGCTAAAGCGGTGCGTGATATCAACAACAGCTTCCTTTTTTTCCGCAACAAAAATGCATTTTTCATGCGTTTCCTACCACAGACGGGTTTCAGACGAACACATCTGATTAAAAACACAATAAAGAGACTAATTAGCGAATAAAACAAAAATGTGTATTTTGAACCACTTTAACTTAATTTTCAATTATCTGCGTAACTAGAAACGGACAACTGGTCCCTTTTCACATCCACGCACACAATTGTCAAAGGAAATACGCTTTGGTAACAACCTAAAAACTTCTAAAAACCTTTTCCATTTGCCACCACCAAGCTATATTTAAGGTGACTCCGTTTACTTTCCGTATAATTATTTTCTGTTTATTTTTCTGTATACAGGTTTAATAAATTTTGTATATTTTATCGAATCTATGTGAGTTTCAATGAAAACCTAAATGATGCAAAGCCATTAATTAACTTCTACGGTGATTATTAGCTAACCGTGAATTGCTTGGCTGCTTTAGTAGGTACATAATTCATATAAATTTAGTACATATTTACAAATATTCATTAGGCAACCGAAAATTGAATTTGAAGATTTATGCCTTCCATTAGTTAAAAGATATCACCACAATGATATCGGGTTCGTAATAACCACAGGAAACAATAAATATGGAAAATGTCAGTAGACGTAGTCGGTTTCGAATGTTTGCGAGATCGAATTTGTTTTTGCCACCAATAGATGATAGCGATTTGCATATTTAGTACCTTTCGGCGTTACTTGTAAAAGAACGTACTAGCAACGTGTGTGATGCAAATTTTAAATTAAGTTTTAATATTTTGTGGTTTGGCAGAACGGTGCGTTGATTTAAATTATTGTGTATACCGGTAATGTTTTTCTATAATTATTACAGCGACTCAGCGGGTGTGCTGGTATCTCTACATTAATACAGGAAATACTACGTTAATTATTTCTTTGCCGGTATTAGAATGCTGCTCACAGTTTAATACATTGTACTAATATGTAGAAGAATTAATGTATACTACTGATATAATCGCTATATTCCAGGCTTATCGTGCATTATTTTTAATTAGCACGTGTTAGATTTGATTTAGGTTGCAGTTATAATACGTTGTCGCTCGTCCACAAAATCATCTATGAAGAACTATCTATGGCACCTACGGAATTTTGTGTGTAGGTTACTGCACGTAAGCAACCCAGTGATATTTCAGTAATGAATTCACAACTACAAAAAAATAATTTACCGTTATTTTGCAACAACAGTGTTATTATCCCAATACATACTAAATGAGGCACATGTTACACATGTTTCACTTTCAAAACTGCAAGGCTCAACGTTTAATTCTAAAATAGTGACTGACAGGTATTGTTTCGCATACCAAATATACAGATACTTAATTTTGCTATAATTAATAGACCTGTCAACGGCATTGAACAAATAGCAATTATAAATAATATTAATAGTTTCTTGCAGTAGCTATGCGATTTAAGCGGACAATTTGAGGACTTAAGCAAGATGACGTAATTTAGGTTTAAAACATAGGTATGATACATCATGGAATCAAGCTGAGCTAAATTAAAAGTAATAGTACATAGAATAACAAGAAAAATGTAGTACCTTCTTTTGATTTTGACCAATTCAATGGTCTGCAAGTACGTAGGGATTAATAACTCTGTAGGTTAAATCCTATCTCTTAGTTTTGAAGAATCTGAACGATCCTTAACTCAATATTTAGCACCATCAGATTGAAGACAGTATCAGATTTAGCACTGGGCTAGCAGTATGATACCATTATGCTCGCCAACAGAAAATTTGTGTTTCCTGAAGGGGAATAAGAAATGAATAAAATAAAATTCTGATACTTTCTGAATTCTGAATATACAAATTTATTAAAAATTGTGAAACAATGCCAATGTTTTGGCTGGGTTGATATTGAGTAATAAATTTGTTGTACTCCTATTGATGAATGCATTCATTATCATGGCAATTTATGATAAGTAATACCACCCCTTCCCCACACACATGGCAAAACTTCATTTCTGGTTCCTTATACCCCGCGAGTCGTGAGAAATATTTCATGTCTCACGGCTTTAGAACCAATGACAGCGCTGGATTTTTAATTTCCACCGTAGGGGTCGGCTCGCTAACCCAGCTTTCCCCATACAACATCCATGGTACACCACCTAGGAAACGTGTCTGCCCCCGAGAGTCCTTCTCCAGTTGAAAGAGGCCATGGCTGGCATTTGTAAATCCCTAAAGTAAGTTGTTGTGCACCAATGCTACCATCACACGCAGGCTCCGATGATACAAATAAGAGCTCGTAAGCACAGACCAGCCATGGGGGCCCTCCTTCCCCTCGGTACTCGTGTTAGTTGAGCTTCCCCGACACCGACGAGTTGGTGAACGAGTCGCCGGCGAGGCAGCTTGTGCGAACCTCTACTCAACATACCGTACACACCGTAGAAGAGCGGCCATTGAGCATAGAAACCATGGTATAGGGTAGCCCCCGGTGGCTCTAGGAGCGTACACCGAAGAGTTAGTGCATCCCACAGCCTTGAATTACTCCAAGTAGTCGTGTCGGAAACCTTCCGGAATACACGTTTGACGAGTCACCTCCCGGAACGCTAACGCGTTATCCGTAGCCATCGAGCTTAGAAAGGTTACCCTTTTATCGGAGGATGGGTGCACCGTCAAGCACGCTTACGCTGAGAACTCTCCCACGTCATCTCTCTCAGCGGCTTCTCATTACCCACATACGTGGGATAGGGTAGCTCCACATCGAGAAGGGTATAGCGCCCACATAATGTTGGCTATGTCGTCTATCGGCACTTGCCTTAATCCCTATTCGGATACACTAGATATCAGATCGTCCATGATGGCACAACTTCCGAAGGCCCCGTTTGATAAGTCACTGGCGAGCACCAGATGCCTGGTATCCCTCCCTCACATCTATTACTGCCTTGGTAGCTGTTACTGACTAGGTCAACCAGAAACCTGGAATTGGTTGGACTTGAAACAAGACAGTTTTATGGCACAGCCTCGTGAGGTCTGCCAGCTGGTAGAAAAGGTAATTGACAACGTCTCTAAGTGACAAGCGCACCAAACAATTTTAAGCTGTTAAAATCCTGTAAACCATCCCGTGACATAGAGCCGTCCCTATTTATGCAATAAATTAATTTATAAAATTTCATTGCATGGTCGTAGAAAAAGTATAGTATTCCATTCGCAAGTAATGGCAATTTCTCACTCGAACGTTTTGCAGCACTAAGCCGTAGGCGAGTGCTGCAAAACTTCGTTCTCCTGAGAAATTGCTTACATTACTTGCTCATAGAATAAAATACTATTATATTAGATTCTTAAACTTTGTGATCTTGGTACATGTGCTAATGTATTAAGCCTTATTTCTTGGTTATCTGCATTCTTAACGATTTAAGTTATCGCTGTTCGAGTTCCGGTCTATATTGGAAATTAAACTCCGGAAGTCATCATAAATACACTTAGCTTCAGAATTCATATTAAATCACACGTTTTCAAATCATAATTTACGAAATAAACCATATGATCTATTATTATGGAAATTTTATTTTGGAGATTCGACTGTCCAAAGGTGAAATGTTGGGTTAAAATCTTCGTCATCATATGGTCTAAATCATTCTCTAGCGATATAAATACCAGATATTGACGACATAAACATACACCATGACTGACGATGGTCTCTTTCGTATAAGTACCGATTTAGAGACATTTTAAAAGATAAAGTTATTTTTCATTAATATCTATCTAATGGGACCTAACACGGGACCTAGATTCTGGTCTAAAAATTCTAGCCACATGCAGTTGTTATTATTACTATTTCCCGTAGATAAATTCCGTATAGCAAAACTGTATAAAATATTTTGTCATGCACTCTTTTAAAAGAAAAATAAAAAATATGGAAATGCTGCCACAAATGTTAGTAAGGCAACTTATCAATATTTAATATTGTTCCTTAATATTGTTCTTCTGAGCCAATTTTGTCGATATTTGAAACAAATAATTATGCTGTTGTAATACACTTTTTGCGATGGCATTGAGCCATGTCACTGTAACTTTATGAGACAGTTTAAAGGTGTTAAACATATAGTCTGTTGTTAAGCGACGTCTATCGAATTTCGGGCCACCTAATCCACATAAAGGAACATAACGTAACATAATATACAGACGGAAAATCGTCACACATAGAAGCACCAACAAAATATAGTGACACGAAGAAACTAATAAAAATTACAAAGTAATATATTAGGTAAAATTATTTATTGTTTTTTAATTAATGAGTTGTAAATGAGTATTGGTCAAAAGAAATTAATTAGTTTAACTCATCATTAGAACTATAATCAAAACCTGTTCTTTCTCTGGTTTAAAAACCACTTTCATTTCTCCATTCCAATTAAATTTCCAGCCCTACTACCTTTTTATTTTTAATATTTACTTTTCCACGTTTGTTGTGTTAGAGAGAAACGTTATTCTATTCTCACCGTATCATACACTGAAAAGCGGACATCTGTTAATTATAAAAACCTCGTTAGGTGCAGAGAGAGAGTAAACACGTAATTACTTGGTGGACAGACCTGAGAAGGAAAATTCTGTTGTTAGGACGCTGCGTACATGGCTTTCTAAGATTGTTATCTGATTCGGAACGCGCGACAAGTGCGTTGGTCGATTGTTGTTTAATTTTGTGAAGTGTACCGATTGCACAAGCATCTCCGAGGCATGGAACCTGTCCGCCGGCCACACCTTGCCAATCGATTGTTTCTCTCGCTCTATACTCTCCAAGATGACGAGCGGACCACTATATTGATGTTATATCGTCCTCTATACAGGTGGAAATGCACTCGACTACTGCACCACGACCAACAAGTGCGTGTTTGTCAAGCTGAGACGACTGTAACGGTAACAAAAATGGACGACCACCACAAAAACGACAATCATTATTTCTCCACTTTAATTAGTAGTGACAACATCTTTGGTGAGGAAATTCAAATTATAACAATTTCTTGGATTGTATACATGTATGGATTGCGACATATCACATTCACACGAATACAATTTTCAGTTTCAAGTAAGGCGAATTAATTCATAACTAACGCCATGCATTGTCATTGTGTGCTTATGGTGTAGAGAGTGCAGATTCTGAATTGGGTTGGATTTAATGAATTAATGCCCGTAGCAAGTGGCTCAAGGTTGCTTCTTATGATGCTTTCCACTGAATTTTGAATTTTTCAGTGCAATTTGAATTATTGCAATTTAATTATTTTCAACTCTCAAACAAATTTATACGGATCAACAGTCGATAAAGTCCATATATTTTTGGCACAATATAGCAAATTATTTCAGCTCATAATAGTTATGTACTATTAAAATAATGTTTTTATACAACCAACCATATGCAGGATATGTAATATCATGAACAGTGTATAAAACTTTGTGATTTTGTTTTTAAAATTATCTGAAAACTTTGATTAAAGCAAATAAAAAAAATAACTTTTTATTTTTGTTCTACAATAAGTTTACATATCCTCCTCAGTTACTAACTGGTATACTTTTCTCCGTGGAATCTGAATCTGAAGGCAATTTTTTTTTAATTGAGCCTAGATTTTAATAAAAAAACAGTGCTAAAGAACTTAAATCTTAAAAATGCAATTTTTTTCTCAAACACTAGACACAATTCGGCATTTCCGCTTTCAGATGCAGATGGTACGAAGAAAAGGCATACCAGAAGCAGCTTTAACTTTGTCTTTGATTTTGTTCATTGTTGGCACTTAGATTTTATAGAAAAAAATATTCACAATTCATAAAACCTCAATAAATATAGGTAACATAAAACAGCAGTGAACCTTTCTCCGGGAATGGCCAAATTAATGTTTTTTTGTTGTTGTTTAGAATAGGCTAATAGCCATGGTATGTATATTTATTGTGGCAAAACAAAACAAACCCCTGTTTTTTAAATTATTAAATTGAACTTATTCTTTATTTTGAGCCCCTTGGGACACGGGGGACACATGTTTGGATCAATCTCAAATTTCACAGGAAATAATTATGGGTAAAAGAGAATAAATTAAGAGCGTCTCGCAAAAAAAGATTTATAGATTAACAGTATATTTTTTACTTTATCATACGCAGTATGTAAAGTATTGTAATCATGCCGAAAAAAAAAATTGAGATTTTAGCGGAAATAGGTCTTTATGGGTCCCCTGAACATTTTTGACCAAGGTACAAAAAATGTCTGTGTGTGTGTGTGTGTGTGTGTGTACCCGATTTTTGTGACGACGGTTCCGGAGAAACTACTAGAGGTATCGGGACGAAAGTGCGTATTTAGTAGTTTTATGACCAAACTTAGAGCTGAAAAGCTTTTGGTTCAAAATGGTCCAAAGGAACTGGCTATTTACTCTTAGCATTTTTCAACGATTTTCGTCATTTCTGTAATTTCGTCAAAATAGATAAATAATAAATTAAAGTAGACGAAATTTTGAATAATTTATTCCCTGACATTTTTTGGTAAAATTAATAGTTTGGCTGCAAGAGCAAATTCTATTTGATCGAGATCGGTCGCATCTGCATTGATATGAAGCTACATAGTAGCCAGGATTTTGACAAATATTTTTTTGTGCTGTCACCACAGAAATGTCTATGGCTGTCACACTCGAAAACAGCTGATTTCATCACAGGTTGGAGAACCGCTATGGAACGTTGCCTCTCTTGAGCAGCAAAGTACAAAATACAAAATTCAAATAAAATAAGATCACCAATTTGATTCTTTGTTGATAAGAAATATCAACCCGTTGTTATATCTAATTGTAAAAACGATAAATTGAGAAAATTGTAAATAAAGTATAGCGATGAGTGTAGTTATATTTTAGTATGTTGGTACAGATGTGATATTTACAGTGACATGAACCAATATAAATCTGTCAGAATTTGAAATAGCTTTTTAAACTTGACGTTTCGTGGTATCAGTGGTATCAACCTAACATTTCCTATACAGAAATATAACCATTTTTGATTTTTTTTTTCAAAAAGCGACACAAAAAACGTTGATGTCACTCCTGCCGAAAGCGCCGCATCACCGCTCGTCGCGCTATTCCGTATTTTCGGCACTTGTGAGATAAATAACTATTATTCTGATGACTGTAGTAGTGACGGTAGTGTCAAATGCTGATGCTTTGACAATACCTACTATTGATACTATTGACTATCAAAATATCTGTCAAACCCCGGCTAACTAGTTTATATTTAATGCAGACACGATTTATCTCAATCAAATAGATTCTCATGCAGCTAAACTATTAATTTTATATTTTGTATGATAAAGTCATGTGCCTGGCCACATCAGATTTTTTCTTTATAAATAAAGACCACCCTAATATAATATACGTTCTAAATGTAGATTTATTATGTGAGGGGTTTATTAATAATTCATACGACAACCAAAATAATAACTTTTGTTTGTTTAGTACTTCTACTTCTGTAACACATTCTGTAACAAAGTATATAGATACCATGTTTCTTTAGTGAGAATATTTTATGCATGTTTTGAAAGCAAACCCGTGGACAATAGATCCAAAAAAATATGTAGAATCAAAATCTATTAAAAAAACGCTTTTATCAATCACAATTACAATATGGGATTTTCTCTTTAGTTTGAGTCATACAAATACATATGTATTTTTGTATTCTATTTACAAATATTATTTCTCAATTACCCTACATTCAGATGGTAGCTGTTAGAGGTGGAAAATTAACAATTGCAAAAAATCTAATGAATTTATAATGGGAAATTGTTGCGTTCCTCTAGTTTGTAATGTCGAAATTATATTATGCCGCGAATATATCAATTAATTAGCTAGCCATATTCGGGTTAAATACCTGAGTTATTCAAATCATTTGCTATTGTAAGGATACTCCGCTCTATTGGCCGGTCCGGTGTGTTTAGACTATTGATTAACATTTTAGAAAGTGGCCGACTCACCTGTCGCTGTTACGCCGGACCCCGTACGGGAATTTCATAAGGTTACAATTACAATAATTACATTGTTATTTTAGCTGCAAATCTATGTCGAGACCATTAAAAAATGGCTTTCGGTTTTTTTTTTCAGCCGAGCGGAGATGCGCGCCTCATCTCTTTATTGAAGCATTAATTTATAGTTGCCAGATTGAAAAAGCAGGGAAATAATTATACGGCTTTCGTTGTTCAGATTGATGGTGAACAGCGGGAAAAAATTGAATGGGAATAATTGGATTTGAACACCGGAAATTTTTACTCAATTTATCCACGATTTCGCACGATCTGGGTTACCATTCTTTTGTTTAGACTGGCCGAATGTGCGTAACGGAGTAACATAATATATATACCACTACGTAATTCATTAATTAGCAAATAATTTCGTTTGCAAATGCTTAATCCACCAGACAACATTTTAGAAGATTGCAAGTATATAGTTAATGAATAGCTAGTAGTAAATTACTCTAGATCAGTGAAGTCAAACCTGCGGCTCTCAACATCGTACAGTGCGGCCCTAACAAAAGAATCTATTCCAATAAAATCGAATTTAAAGCATGTGAAACTTATCTGTGTACATTCTTTAATTAATGAAGTTTGCATGGACCTTGTGTGTGTGAACACTAGTTATTACTTATTAGGCTACAAGAACAGTAATCATTTTGATTTGGATATTACTACATATTTTGATATATTTTATGAATGTCCCAAGGAGTTTTCGGAACATTTTGTTGCGCTGAATATGAACCCTGTGTCTAACGTTCCCAATCATGTCACCCAACAAAAAACTGCCCAGGCGCCCACTTCCGTTTTTCACAGTAGCGAATGAAACACTGCCTATTACTCGGTACCGGATTTGACCGTGATTATTAGACATACGAATTATCGTGCAACTGCACTCATGAAGAGCACAACACCATTTTCAATCTTTTTGTTATCATTAAAATTATATGTTGCCAGAAATTTTATAAATCAAAAAGCATTATTAAAAATCGTTTATTCTTAAAATATCATTTGAATTGGATTTTGAGATTAAAAGCGTACTGCAGAAATTACTTTTTAGTTAATCGTGAAATGTGATACTACACAGTCCCATTGAAGTTGATAAGCCATTCTGTATCACTTGACGCATGTCAAGAAACTTTGTATTTGGAGATTTGATAATTGTAATTTGATTAATTCTTGAAAGTCAATAATTAGACGATATTGAAAAATTAGTCATAAATGGAAAGTTGATTTTCTCCCCAACCATTTATGCGATTGTGATGATTACGGCCTCACTAATTTTTCAAAAGCGTAATAACAAAATGGCACGACTTCAAGGTTGATATTCTCTGGAACCTCATAACTGATTTTCATGTTTTTTATTCACAGGTGGAAAAAACTTGCTTGCGTTTCAGTTTTAAACATATGAAGGTATAAAGAATTAGTATACATTTTTGACAACAAAGTATTTAAAAATAGAAATTTTTCTTAAAATATATACGTAAATTTTATTTGAATAGAGATTTGAGATTAAATACGTACTGTAGTAATTGTTTTTAAACATGTAATGTGAAGGTGTAGCCAAGTTTATAAGCTATTTTGTATCATTTTCGTAAATATGTGTATGAAACTTCATATTTAGAATTTTTAGGTAATTGTATTTAGAAAAGATTTCGTTTTATAAGAAAATCCTTAATATGATTTTGTATTTATTTTGTTATTTCTGCAGTTGTTCTAACACAGTATTAGCAACATGGTATAATATCATTCTAAAGGTGCTATTTTAGATTTTTATGTAATTTAAGCAACTGTTACTATAATGCCTATGTCGCGGGTTTGTGGAAAGTTCATTTTAAAAACATCGTTATCGCTAATAAAAACGGATGCCAAGTTTCCGAAAAGAAATTCTAGAAACTATGTCTTATTTTTTTTATTAAAAAATCGTATATGAGACACAAAAACTTTATTACCAGTCACGTTTTCTAGTTTTTTTTTGTATGCCGCCCACTAAAGCTCCAATCAGATTTTTGCGGGTTGCGTAAATAAATGAGATTGACGCCACTGCTCTAGATGAAGTTTATGTATAAGAGAGGCATCGGATTGAAAAAAAGCGAAAAAATAGTTAACAGTAAATTTATTCTATAAGCTGTTTTACAGTACACAATTTATTGCGCAATTTAGTGCACAATTTGTTCAGTAAGTAGGTAGAACAACCTCATAAACAGAATATGCGATGAATTTTCTTATGCTAGAATAGCTTGTCTAGAAATAGAACCTTTTCTGTTCGCAGATTTCAGTTGCATAAAAACTTCTTGCATAAGAAAGAATTGCGTAGTATAAAATGGCTATTATGTAAATATATTGTTTAATGTTGAAATCATGCTAAATACTCGCAACTACCCACAAAACAAAATCGTAAAGCCATCAAAAGATAAAAACGCACTGTAACCAGGTAAACCCGCAAACAGGCCACGCTGGTTTCTCCCCAAACACAGAACAAGCAAATTTGGATGAGTTAAACACATAATTGGGACGTTTGCAATGGAAACTTATTATATCTACACTTTATTTTCAGAATGTAATTGTTCTCCTGACTAAAACGTTCAATTCATTTATTTATTTCAGTTATCAAAAAAGGAACGGATGGAACCTGGACTGGAAATGACAAAAAAGAAAGCCATAATATTTGCAGAGTACTTGGAATAATTCGTCACTCCAAATAAAATATAAAAACAAACAAGTCATTCTGGTTTTAAGACTTGATATCTTAAAAATGTACCTAAAAGTCATAGTTAAGATAACTAACCTATGCAATGCAGCATTAAGTCTTAAACCGAATGGAATACTGCGGAGATAATTCCTGATTTCTGAGATGATTCCAGGGAAACCACCAACTGAACCATCCTCCTATAGGTCAGTTTTTCATTTGCCAATGCTCCAAATCTGTATGAAAAAGAGCTAGTAAAACGACTGAAGCCAATCCATGATGAAATAAACATTATACCCGCTCATCAGTTTGTATTTAGAAACAAACATTCGGGAATCGAACTTGAGAAGGAAGAAATATGCTCCTCTATATTTTTGGATGTGACAAAAGCCTTCAAAAGTTTGGCACTAGGGCCTAGTCTATAAGCTAGAACTCGAGTATACCCAACTATTAAAATCATATCTTTCTTACTCTCAAAAGCATTAAAACTAGAGTACCACAAGGTAGTGCATATCCATTATCCCACATCCAAAAAATATCCCCTACCCTTTCGTCATTTTGCTTGGAGTTTTAGTTATAATAATCCTGAAGCGAACCAGATGCTCATCTTGTAATTCCTGTTTTCCTTGGAAATAGCGAAACATACCAGCATATACGACAAGAGGCAAGGTTACCGCAAAAAAATGCGTTCAAATTATTGTTGAAAATCAGAAAATTAAGAAGAGAATCCTACACTACGCTATGGAGATTTTATGTTCAACTGTGCAGCTGAAAGAGCAAGGAAACTAAACCAAATTTCCAGCAAAATATAATCGTTTCTTACTTCTGAGGGCTGCGTCACTGAAGTCAACGTGGTGTTATTGGAAATAATCTACATCCACTTATGTCAGCACTGGCTGGTGCATCAATAAACGCCACATGATTAATTTCTTCAGGGTTATGTTAAAGCGCTGGTTTACAGGAAAAAAGACTTTAAAAATAAAATAACGGCAGAATTTCAGTCGCATCTGACGCGTTTTCTGTTTTATTTAATTTTAAAATTCAATTATTCATGTTGGAAAATCCTGCCCAATTAAAAACGACACGGTATTGTTTTCCTGATTATTCATCCCATTATTCGTGAAGCGAAGATTATCATATTTATTGCTTAACATGTTATCAGAGACGCCAACGCATTTATAAATAGACTATAAATCACTACAAACTCGTATTATTCACTTTTTTGCTGTTAGCGAGTGATGGATTAGATTGGACTAAGAAAGCTAAAGTGACGATTTTTGTTATTTACTCTATTACAAGCAACTATTGAAGTAGTCTGAATAACGATCAGCTTGATTTAAATAATTGTCTAGCATGGAGCGTAGAAACTTGTAACTGAAACCATGTTTGAGGTCAGTTGACGGGATGGGTAACGCATGCCGATGCGTTCATCGTGTTCTTCTTACGGATCTAACAGATCCACTGTGAAAGAAATAAC
The DNA here is from genome assembly GCA_964023965.1 of Melinopterus prodromus. Classification (NCBI taxonomy): domain Eukaryota; kingdom Metazoa; phylum Arthropoda; class Insecta; order Coleoptera; family Scarabaeidae; genus Melinopterus; species Melinopterus prodromus. Next base: position 27,384,945 of record OZ030394.1, on the reverse strand, counting down.
AACGACCGGCAAACAGAATAATTCAAACGTCAAAGTATCTTCTCAATTAATGCCCGTAATATAATATGATCGTGAAATTGTTGGTGTGCGGCAATGGGAGATGGTAGCGTATCTGGCGATCTTCTTGAACAGGTAGTATTGGCCCCGAGGTCAGAAACTGACCAGTCGACCCAATTACAGCTAACAATACGATCAAATCGTATAAATTAAAGCCAGAAGGCGACGTGTACGTGTGTGATCTCCTCGTATATGTAGAGAAGCATCCGCAAGATTTAGTGTTTCCATTACCGGCGTGCCACTTTCACGCTGCGAAGCGAGACTATTGTTTATGGGGACCACGGTCCGTTCGATCGCCTAGAGAGAGGAACTGTTCTTGGCGGACCGTGGTTGCTCATCGCCAACTCGAAATTATTAATTAGACATTTAGGAATGCGCTTCTCTGTATCTTCCTGACCGTGCGTGTGTGGACTACACACACACAGCAACAGTGAGGTAATAATTTTATGGCCACGGGCGAACAGGTACCATACGGACGCCCGCTTGTCTTCGGCAAACTCAAGATAATCTAAATGAACAATAAATAAATTAACCTCCTCGCTCGCACATCAACTCAATTCCACGAATTTAACTTTCATTATAATAAAATCCAAGACCAACTTGCGCGGATCTGACAAATGACAACAAAAATTTACAGTTAATGATGTCAATCTTCTAAAATAATGGCTACTAGTGGACCTGTAGACTGGCGATGGGTAGATCGGTGAAGCGGTAAATCGCAAGAATCGATAGAGTATTTTTCTAAACTAAATTTTCAAGTATGTATTCAGTATTCAGTTAGCTCTGAAGAAGCGAGCAACATTGTTCGCAAAACATCAGCATTTACGAATCTTGACACACGGCATAAACCGGAAGCAATTTATTTTCTAATAGTATAAAAACTATTATTCTAATGCAACGTACTTAAATTGCATAAAATGGTATAAAATTTAGCAATTTTAACACATACGAATAAGCTAAATTCTCATAATCCATGCAAATTAAGACGACAGAACAATTGTTTATTTTTTAAGTGACCAACATGATCTGAATACAAATGTGGAAGATCTAGATTGGGTCTTCATTTGGGCTAACCGTATAATGTAAATTGTGTTTTTGTCAAATTGAACATTAAGTTCTTTATTTATAATGGAATGTGGTAGTTCCAACAACTATAATCTACTTCCATATAGTTTTACTGCAAAAAAAAATAATTTGTTTGTCATTTTTTCCTCTAGTACTTATTAATGATGTGTCACCTAAAAAGAAAAACAATTCTTTTATTTTGTTCCTAGCACCATCGAGCTTAATTTACATTGACTACCAAAATAAGATTTATCTGTTAAAATTACTCAATATTATGCTAAATGTGGGATACCTAAATTTTGCATTAAAGTAATAATTTTTCTACTATTACTTCACAACAAATTGTTAAAACTTTTCCACATATTTATTGAGAAAAATTATAAACTTTAGACCTCGTGTGGGAGACTTTTTTCTTAATTGGGCCAATCTTGTTGATGTTATAGGCTAAAGGAAATAGTGGTAGGCTCGGGGATACTGGTTGTCACTCATATTTTAGCAGCATGGAAGAAGTTGGGTGTCACCGCAAGCTAGGGGGTGCCAATGACTGTATACTTTACCCTATGTGGGTTCATTAAGAGAACTTATACAGATTGGTATTGTAAATTAATAACATTGTAGATATATTTCGGAATCTGTAACACACGTATAATAAGATTTGTATTTTAAAACAACTGTTTCCATTACTATTTGGTTAATTTGATAAGATAAATGGTAAAACAAATAAAAAGAGAAACCTGTATTAAATTATAGACATATTTTATTGTAAATTAATTATTGTACAAACAAAGGCAAAAATTACCGGATTATGATTTGATAATAAAATACATAATAATAAACATTTCTGTAAAACATATGACTGAGGTTAAAAATTAAATTAGTTCGTTTACAGAGAATAACTATTTTACGTCATTGTATACATACCTGTGTATATATTACTGAAAACAATAAAATAAGTAAAAACTGAAATATTTACAAATTTAAATATTGCTTCTTAACATGTAGCTATAAATTTGAATAGTAGGAGAACAAACTTGTTATTTTTTGTAAGAAACATTTTTTTCCTCAATAATCGCCCATGAGAAAACGTGTTGTCAATTTACACCTACGTAGAAAAACTGAGTTGAGTTGAGGTAAATAAATGTACACAAAAAATGTATACTGAAAATCACACTAAGGGGTTACAGGAAGGGTTGACCTATACGATAAGTCTACTTCTACTATAACCCTTCCAAATCACCAATGTTGATATAACTTTATTTAAACCAAGATTTGTTTCTTTGTTCCTGCATGCTATTTATCACATCATAGATGCCTGAAAAAAAAAACAAATTAAACAAAATTAAACTACATATACTAAAATATAATCTCAAAATACGATAAATTGTTTCATTCCTTCAAACTCTTCTACTAAATATTTGATTAGAGGAACAATTGTGTTTATTTTCTCTGGAATTATCCCCTTTCTGACATAATCGAGCTGATGTTCACATTCTAGGCTTCTCTTTTGCGCTCTGTCAATCCTCACACTATTTTAACTTTCGCTTTCTTGTAGGGGTTATGGCATGGTAGAACTTTGGTGCTGCATGGCATCTGTGTCTTTCGATATCCTTGGACCTGGAAGATTTTTGCATTTGCGGTACATACGTAGAAATTAGTCACTGTACGGCAGTATATTTACATCCTAAAATTATTAATAGATACGTAAATGTGTACCTCAAATAATTTTGAAATAATCAATTGAAATAATCAAATAATCAACCCTTTTGTATGTGTGCGGTTGTTCCTGAAATTATCCGTAAAAATATTAGGTTATGTGGCGTTTGTTGACATTGGGTCCTAGACTGTCCGCACTTTGCGACTGGTGTACAATGCACCAATGTACATTGGTGCTATCTAATAAGTTTCGTCCCAGGCTGAAAGCAATTAGACGTAAAGTTAACGGCCAAATTTAAACGAAAAGCTAATCATCTCTATTAATTACTATATTATAATTAATACAATTAAAATAATTATAATAATTACTCTATTACTTACTGATGATTTCGTAATATGCAGGAGTACATAGGTATTAAGTACGCATTCGTACGTAATACAGACAAATCCGAATTAATAATTATTACTATACTTTTAACTGAGGTTATTGGTTTCTCAATGGCGATTTATAGAGACAGATTTTGTACTTTTAGGCCCCCGCAGATAATAACCAACAAATCGCTTAGCTTTGTACATACTAAATCACTGCACGAGTACGTACAGCGTCGTGTGATTGCGAGTACAAATACTCGTTTCGTTTTGTGTGTACTCGCATCATATCTACACTTCAGTATTCGCATCGTTTGGCATCCGCATTGGCGAGATTTTGCTTTAGGGTAATAGTACTGTTGATTACACTAACCTGAAAATCCTGTGTCGACTTGTCAAGAGTATTCACGATTATACTCGCTACGATGCAGTTTTGATGACTATTACTCGTAATCACGAAGTAAATGTAATCGGCGATGCACTACCGAAACGATGCCGAGTAGGTACTCGCATCGTACGGTCATATACTCGCCGATTATTTCTACGATTACTTTTTACGTACTCGTGCAGTGCTCTAGTACATACCCACTGCAATATGTACAGGTTATGATCGCGTGTTTTACGTTTATGGCCAGTAGCCAATGGCGAAACGAATCAGACAGCACTGGAATGTTGAGGCGCGTTCACCAAAATCGCTCGCGTTTTGGAACATATTGAAGCAAAAATGCCGGAGAGGCCGTTTTGCGACGATTTTAAAAACTCACGCAACATAGAATGGTCCATATAAGGCGACGGTCGCGCTTCGCGCGCCCGAAAAGACTTAGACTAGCAGAGATTGTAATTGAACGAGTAAAGTCACATACACTGTTAACTTCTGTGCACAAAACCGCTGTATCAAAATGTACAAGGATGTAGTTAGAGACTTTTCTTAATGGCTTTATTCCGCTATTTTTTCTTAGGTGAAGGATGGAGTAAGATTGATAAGTAAATCTTCTGAGTGATTGCTTAACATGTTTCAAGGAGTTCGACGTACGTTCTAAAAACTAGTTTATACTGTAAAATCATGGAAAACTTGCAGTGTCAAAGCATTGTTTTCCTCTACGTTTATTTTATTTCGACTGTCTTTACCAATAGAACGCGGTCCGATGTTAGATATGACTGCAATATAACATACTGATAAAATTTCTTTTCATAAATTGTTGTTGAATAACTCTTTTGTTGCTTTACTATTTCTCTGTATTGTAAGATACTTTCTTAGATTTATGAAACAACATCCAAAACGAACAATTTATAATTTAAATTAAATTAAATTTAAATAAAATTAATACAATTCGTTTCGTTTGATTTCAAACTATTGTTTTCAGAAAGTATAAAGTCAATGATTTCTTTTATTTGAGTTATCTCAAAGTCGTTTATTTTATACTTCTGCCAATTGTGACTTTGTTTTCTCAAACTTGGTATGGTATGGTATGGTAGAGTTGGGTCGTTTGGCATCTATGCCTTTCGATATATTTTGACCTAATAGATTTTTCTCATACATTAGAGTCATTCGATGTTAAGCCTTGTCACGAAGTCAGTAATTGTTGGAGGAGTAAGTTGTTGTGTCAGCTCTGCTAGTTTAATGATAGCGGCTCCCAAGTGGTCTTGTCTTGTGTTCGTTAGAGCGCCACAATCGCACAATGGGTGCGCTGTCTCGGGACGCACCCCGCAGAACCTACAGTCCGCGTTGTTTGCCCGAGCAATCTTTGTGAGTTGAGCTTGCCTCATGCCAGATGATGTTTCCCAGTAAGCTCGTTTATATTTATATTACCAGTTTTGTACCGTCTTCCTGATGTGGCTCCTTGTGATACCGCAACAGGGTTCAGGTCCGTAGAAGGGAGTCTTAGAGCCTTCTCTGGCTAGGATGTCTGGTTTTTCGTTGCCTTCGATCCCTGATTGTCCTGGAACCAACGTCAGTGAAACATTGTTCTTATTTGCTAGTTTTTCCAGCGTTAGTTTGCAGTCCCAGACAGTTTTGGATTTGTGGGCTTTTGGTTGCAGCGCTTGCAATGTCGCCTGACTGTCTCAGCATATGTAGATATTTGCTCTTCCTAAGTTCCTATGGGAACATTCCCGTGCACATAAGTTGATTGCGTGAACTTCCACCTGGAAGATGGTTGGAGAATAGCCCATGGCTTTGGCTAGGGTTAAATACGGTACACTAATGCCCACCCTTCTCGGTCTTTGATCCGTCAGTGAACCACAGTGGTGCGGAGTCGCTGATCTGTCTGAGTCTCTAAGGTGCATTGTCGCGGTCATTAATTACCACTTCTATCGCCTCATCAAGGCGTAGACAGGTGTCATCATGGTTTTTGCCATTTCCACGGCATTGCCACATATCTTGTTGACAATGCTTAAGTGACCGTAGGCCTGGTTTGCTCTAAGTTTTTCTCCCTTGTTTCTTCTTATGGCGTCGAGAGCAGCCTGTCTTTTAACATGCATGTGCAGAGGTGGACAGCCCCTTGTGGACAGCCTCGAGCAGTGATTATCGTAGTGGATATTCACCAATGGTTGCTGTGACCCTCCGGTCCTCAAGCATTCTTTAGATCCATATGGTCGAGGAGGCATCTATGCCGTTTATCCGCGTTGGTGTGTCTATAGATTCGTAGGTGGTGCTATCAAAACCACATTGCATGTCCAATTGGTCACATAGAGTAATTCGGTTGCTCAGTATGCTCTTCTCTATTATTGTTGTCAGTCTGTGTAAAGCAGTTATTGTTGTACTACCTGTTTGATAAAAAAGTTACTCTTTGTGAAGCGGACGAACGTGCTTCTAATGGGATCGTCAAAGAGTTTCTCCAACGTTTTGAGGAGAAACTAGGTTAGGGTTATGGGGTGGAATGACTTGAGCGCATTGGGGCTCTTTCCAGCCTTTGGTATGAACACCACTTCACATTCACCCCTCTCCAGATCTTAAGTATGTAGCCATGTGAGAAGCAAGCTCGAAATATATTTGTAAGGCGTGGTGTGATTTCGGTCCCTTTTGTAGTAGGGATGGTAATATACCATCTTGGCCTGCAGTTTTTAACGGTTTGAATCCGTTAACTGCCCAAGTTATATTGGTTGGTGGTTTCTCTGGATAGGGGTTTTAAGTAGTCTATTGACATTTGTGTGACCTTGTAATAGGAATTTCTAGAGACGTTGTGCGGGGGCAAGTCATTTATCCTTTCATAGCACCTCCAGGTTTTTCTTTTAGGTTTGCGAATTTCCGCACAGTAGTGAATGACCACTTTTTATAGTCGTCCCAGTTACACACTTAGACACTTTGGCTCTTAAAAGAGCGCCGAGTGTCTGTTTTTAGACGATGAAGTTGGTTATTTCACATTCGCACATCCCTCTGTATGGCCTTCTTTTTATGGGGACATTACTTTGGTACGCTGCAATTATTGTTGATTGCAGGTGTGTTGTGGCATCTTCGAGTTGGTCTACAGTCTCTATGGGATTTAGAGTACTCTCGAAATCCGACGATAAGTGGTATTTGTAAGCCTCCCAATCGGTCTTTTTCGGGTTCCTGAACTCACAGAGACATGCTTCGATCCCTTTGATGTCAAATCTAATGTGTTGGTGGTCCGATAAGCACATTTTGTCAGATACATGGTTTATTGCGTTTGTTAAGAATATCGAGCTCGTTTGCCGAAATATACTCAAATTGGTACTCCCCTCAACTGTTGGTATCAGTAGTGCCCCATATGATGGGATGTGCGTTCGCATCGCATCCGAGTATTAGGTGTTTGTTTTCCTATTTGCACCATCCGATAAGGCGTTTAACTTCCTCTGGCGGTGGGGATGCGGCATCTCCTTGGACGTAGGCTAAGGCAATGACTATCTGCCTCTTTCCTTTCTTGTCGGACCTTCCACTATCGCCTTGGCAAGACCCCAGTGGTGTATTCTGGAGTAGGAAAAAATATTGTATTTGTTGCTCTCACGTTTTCGTGGGACGTGCTGTACAGCACCTTACAGAGTCTGGTGGTGAGTTCGGCAGTTCATCCTCTGCTAATCCAGAATACTTGGATTTGTGTTTTCTCAACCTTTATTCTGAACGAAGATTATTGAGAATTAATAATCTGAACGAATACAATGTCGTTGAATATAAAATGAGCAGAGTAGGCCCGGCGTTTCCAAAAATTTGAAGCAGGCATTTGATTAATTTAAATCACAATCAATTTGTTTTACTTAAAAACTCAATCCACCTTATTGGCAACGTATAAAATCGTTACTGATATGTTAATCATTATTTTATGTAGAAATACTGCATTGCTATACCTAGGAAATCCATTCATTAGACTAAATTTATATAGCATTTCTATCCTCAAAATGAAAAAAGTCATTTTAAATTAATTGTTTACTAGTAGTTTACTATTAGTACATGTAATACATGTACGTATGACGTTATGCTGAACAAATGATTATATTATATGGAGTTTGATGGGCGGTGTTTTAGATATTTTGGACATTCCTGTAACAATTTCAAAACGATGGACCAAATTCTGGATGCTTCGCCCAATGAAACGTGCAATTTACACCTCTTTTTTCAGGCCTCCTCATATAATTTAAGTATGTTATCAATTGTTTTTTATTCTTATTGATTTTCCTTATAAGCTGATAAGTTGTGGTTCTATTTCCCCTCTCAGAGTCTTCCTTGTAGTATTCTTGACTATATTTTGGAAACAACGTTTATCAGGGTCATTTCTCCTTAATTAATGTAATTTCTTGTGTCACCCTTTATATGCATTGGTAGAATTATGCCTATTTCCAGTCTTCCTAGACCAGTGCTGATGCCTTTGAAAATTTTAAAAAGTGAAATAAAATAAAAGTAGAATGAAACCCATTGGAAAAGGAAGAGAATAGAACAAAAATGAAAGGAAAAATAATTTACGGTCGATCTGAGGTCGGGAAGTGGGAGAGGGTGAGTTTTTAAGGGTAAAGAACGGTTTATCTCGATTTCTGGCAAAACTACAAGTCCTATGGAAAAAAGTTAAATGGCAAAGTTGTAGGTAATAAAAAGATCTACAACTTTCGTATTTATACTTTTTTCACATAACCTCAAAATTTATGTGAAAAATTCAAATAACCAACTTTTGGTTTTGTATTTTTATCATTTACAAAAAAAAATTCTTTAACGAAATTTGGTGAAAACTTGCCTTTTTATGTCCCAAATACCCTGTAATTTTTTTGATTTAAAATGTTTATTTTTTCATCTTATTTTGACTTAATATCGAAAAAGCTGCCTAAAAAGCATCTCTGCTGTACTTCATGCCATGTTTATGAGTTTTGTTGTTTTAGGCCTTTTTATTCTACGTGTTTTGTCATTTCAGGTGTGATCTGGTCATGTTTCGCCGCCCTGTCATTTTCACGTGCACTTTTCCCTGTTCTTGTTTTTGTATTGCCTGTTTACTATTTTGTTGACAATTGTGATAGTTTTCTATTTCCAGGTTGAGTAGCTCGTAAAAATATTCTAGCCACCTGTTCATAATTTTCCCCAACTCGTTTAACAAAATTGTTCTGTCTGTTCTTTATTTGATACTTTACACTGTTATTGTCCTTTCTGTTGTTCTTCAGTGTCTTATATAATTGTTTCAGGTTTGTCTTTGTATCCACCTCTATTTTCATTGGTCATTTTTATTTTTTACTTTTATTCTCTGCTTCTATGGCGCTGTGACGTATGGGCAGGGAAAGTGCTTGCCCAAGGTAAATTTTTGAAAACTTGCAATGGACAAAACATTGCTAGCACATTGCTAGGAAAATTATGACTATTCCGATTACTATTACCTATTGTCACAAATATCAGTTTTATGAGTGACAAGATAAATTGTGCCAAGTTTACGAAACAATTTTTGCTGTGGATCCCAAAAGGACCCAATTTAAGGGAATTCAATCAACTATTTAGATGGTTCCATTGATATGCTCTTTTTTCCCTTGAAATAAATACATATTTATGGTTGGTCATAGTAGACCAACTATGTATTTCTCAATCGCATTAACTATTTAATTTTTTTTGTTCACATTACCTCTTTTAAATTTATGCGTGATCACTTTTGTAAATCGCTTAGCTTTGGAAAGTTGCAATTGGTCTAAATAGGCATCGAAGTCTGATTTTTCATGTTTGCAAATCTTCACTCACCACCGAACTGTGTGTTTCGTAGTATGATTAAGAAGCAACGGCCATCTCACATGGTTTCCTCGACAGTATCTAATCATCGACTCTGGCACCGACCCCGACTTCTCTGAAATTTGTCTGAACTACGACTCCGACTCCATAGCTCTGGTAGAATCTTTGCATTTTCCGTGTTTCGTTCTGAGAGTACAATTATGGAAATTTCCCTTCCACGCACCGCTTGAAACGATAAATTATATTGGTAAACGACACATAGTTTTATAACAACAAAATATAAGTTTTCATAGATTTAGTTTCTGATAAACTGATCTGATGTAGCCAGATCAAGGCTAAGGTGTAAGGGTAATCTTATAAATTAAAGATTAATTATATACAAAATCCACGCTGCGCTGTTGCCTGCTGGAATACATATTTAAGGAAGGTTCATTACATTATTTTTATGCCGTCGTAAATAACAAAATTTAGCAAAATTATGTAAAGGCTGAATTACAAGTAGGTATGGATGTTCGCAGGCTATTAAAATAATGGACTGATACGTTGAGGTACTTAAAAGTCAATCGCTTCATTGGATGGAAAATATCACAAAAATGAACAATAAAGTTGTATACCGGTACATGTCTTATATTAAGGGTAATTACGGGAAGTAAAAATGGCGACATAATATCGAGTGTACATTCTGTCTAGCCCTGTTAGAGATGCAGTGGTTCGTTTATCGCTCAGTTCCCATGGCAGATAATTGAGAATTTTCGCAGCCTTTAATCGATTAGGATCGATATAAAGCAGCCACGATTGCTGGACAAATTGTAATAATTAAAGCGCGGCCGGTAAGATAATAAATATAAGGCGATATTATAATGAACGGACCTGTTTGAAAAACCCTATCTCCATATAGACGGTGGGTGATTTTTCCAGGAAGATTGTTTATTGCGTGGACGTCGGCCAGAGTGTTTTATGTCGGGTACAGGTACTGTTCTTGGCGAGCGATGAATTAATAATCCTAGGTTGCAGGAAGTCGGCGATTTTCTGTTTCAGTTTTGTCAATTTGCAATCGATTTATCTGGAATTATTATCTGTAGTAAAACGGTAGGTGGCGCCTGCAGCTCAGCCGAGAGACTCGCAATTTCTCACGCTTTGTATATACAGTATACACGGCTAGCCGTTTAACAGGAAACAAAGTACATTATCCGTGCGTCTGGCATTAAAATTGTTAATCGTTTAACATGGGACAACCGTCCTAAGATATTGTCGTAATAAACTGACTCCGGGAGTAATTAAATTATATATTATATTCATTAGAAGAGCTTAATGGTTATAACCGATCGTTTCTACTGTTCTGTGGAATTTTCGTTTCGCCCGTTTCCGGCTCGCCATCAAAAAATTTTAATTGCCGAGATATTAACATCGAATTGATTGGATAACGACTTAGTTTATTGTATGAAACACGTCCCAGCGACAATTGACGGACATTACATTTTTACTATAGATTATTACTTCTCCTGCTACCAGCATAACCATGAATGTTACTACCTAATCGTCGATTATAGCACTGAAATTACCCAGAGCCCATCAAAGCTGAGCAGTTAATTGATATCTGTAATGTTGGGAGAGTTGTATAAAATCCAAACCGATGCTTCCAACTGCACTATGCCAACCATCTCCTCTCCTGCTCACAGCCTAGACGCCTAGAGGATCTTTTTATGATATATTTTAGATAATATTAAATTGTATTCAACTATAATAATTGTCGTCATTTGTTTTCATTCTGAAAACCTCTGCTTTTCGCCTGCCGCAGATTGCTTATACTACAAGCATCATCTAACGAGTATAGATTTATCACAAAAAGAAAGAAAAGAAAGCACAAAATGGACGTAAAGGATGTAAAGATCGTAGATAAACCAAAAAAGGATGTAAATGTCGAAGGATGGAATGAGCAAAATGGATAAAAATGACGAACATGACAAAAAGCTAAACTATTACAAACAGAATAAAAATAACAAACACGACGAAACATCTGACAGGACGAACAAAGGGACGAACAGATCTAATAAGATGATAATCATCATATTATCATCTTATTAGGTAAAACACAATAAAAAACAAAAAATATGTAAAGGGCTAAAAGGATAAAAGGTAACTAAAGTAAAGCGAGGAAAAATACTAACAGAACAAAAATGTCGTAAAACGAAAAATGGATGAACAAAAGGAAAATGTGCGTAAAAACAAATACAACGAAAAGAACAAAATAGATGAAAAGAACACAATGGGCAAAAACAGCAAACAGGACATATTATCTGCAACGAACAAACTGGACAAACTTATAAAAGATGACGAAATGAACAAAAAGGACGAAATGAACAAAACGGATGGAAGGAACAAAAAATATATTAAGAACAAAATGGACCAAGAGAACAAAAAGAACGCAATGAACAAAAACACAAGGAAGATAAAAATTCCGTAGAAAATTGAGGACAAGAAGGTCGAAAAGAACGAAGTGGACAAATAAATAAAATGGACGAAAAGAGGAAAACATACGTAATGAACGAAAAGAGATGAACCAACGAAAACGCTAAATTACCACTAAGGACAAAATGGGCTCAAATCATATAAGAAAGCACAAAACAGTAGAAAGGATGTGAAAGACGAAAAGAACATAAAGGGCATATAGGGCGACATGGATAAGACACACATAATTGACGAAAACAGCAAACAGGACAACTTAGACGTAACGAACAAAACAATGAATGAACGTATACCTACTTTATTATTCGTACTTTAGGACGAAAAAAAAAAAACAAAAGGACATAAAAGACAAGAAAAGGCAAAGGACAGAAGAACGAAAGAAGCGAATAATCCGCAAATATCAAAATTGATATTAACGGTAAGAGGACAAAATTGATCAAATTTATATAGGAATGGACGAATGGGTGCAAAGGTTGTGAACGATTAAGCGAGCGCAAGTGCAGGAAATACAAAAGAAAATCAAACAGGAAAAAATGACAAAAACGCCTGAAACAACAGCACAAAACGGATAAAACGACTAAACAAACGGAAAGGAAGGAAAAGCTGTAATAAGAAAGTAGAGTGAGAAATTTACGGGAATGATATAGATGATAAAAAGCACAAAGTAGAGCGAATGTAGGGATAAAGGCGACGTAGAAAAGATGTACCCAAAAATTATGAAAGGATAAAAAGGGAGCCATAAACTTAATGGCATCATTTTCGTCTTTCACGTCATCCGTGTTGTCCTTTTTTTGTGGTTTTTGCCCGGAAAGAACAAAATGTATTTTTATATTTGTCATTTTTTTATAATTTTTCTGAAAGTATGCCAACGCGTGGACAAATAAGAAAAACTTAGTATACCCTATTCGCCCTGTGCATACACCGTGGAGGGGACTTGAAAAACGATCAAAGCGCCCGTAGCGGAGAAATACCTAACTAAAATGCCTACACTCAGTAGTTTACGGCGCATTATGTTGTGATCCAATCCGTCAGAACTAATAACATATCGTTGGCATAAATAATCATAATTGGACACAATAAGTGTTGCGTTATCAACTGTAATAATACAGGAAGGAATATTAACAAATACAATATTGAAATAAATAATATAAATGTGATCGGACCACTTATACGGTACAGATAACTGTAACATTTATTAGCAATCTGCACCATTTACGCCTCGTGGACCTACTACTGCCTACACCTGTAGGGGTGCTTGCATCGCGCACCCTGCCAATATAAATACTGCGATTTACTGGATCACTGGATACTTTTTTACTGGATACTAATTCTAGGCAATTAATTAAGAAAGTGGAAATATTACTATATACGATGTATTAATTAATTGTAGTAATATTATTTTATATAACTGAAAACATTTTAATTTTTAACTGATTAAATAAAAATATTGTTAACACAAAAAATAATTAATCAATTAATGGGGAATACCGTCTCCAAATTCCACTATTATACGATTACTTACCTGTTAACAAGATAACTAATTTGGAAGATGAAGTCCTCAACCATGGCCGCTTAATACGGTTGTCCGAAGATCCGTATCCGAGCAGCGCTGAGCGACAACAATGATTAATGATTTTTTAAATTGTCCGCCTCACAGTTTTGAATAGGTAACTCCGTGGGAATTCGTATGCGGTCCCGGAATATCTTCCTATCTCTCATTCGTGCAGCAAACTCTTAAAAGTAATATTCCTGCACGCTCAATGAGTTATAATACGCTTACTATACGCACAGCGTCTGCGAAGATTGCAGGATAACGGGTTATTTTTCAATATTGCCGCGCAGTGTCAGTTACTTAAAAATATTGCAAATATTAGCGATAGCAGGGAAGACCGCGTCTCAATACCATATAAATCATTTTCCATAACATATTAATCAATTCTCATCGATAGTTCCCATAAAATTGAACCTAGAATTGATTATTTACTACGATTTCTACCAATGAAACCAAAGGACACTGGCATTTTTCAACAGCTTTAGATATATGTAAGAGCGTCTTTATAGTTTCTAATAGACTATGTGTTATATATTTGTTATAAACTAACTTAATACCATCGTTTACACGTTTACACAACGACTACATAAAACATCCAGTTGGGTTAAGAAACGAAGTCGTTGGCTCAGTGTGCTGTCATCATAACACGTGCATGTTGAAGAATTCATTCTGGGGCTAAACAATTCTCCGTTGAACTAGATATTCTGCCTGTGCGGAGCCTGATCCCTTCGTTTGATCGATATAAGTTGAAGAATATGGTCTAAATAAAGAAAAATAAGAAAAGTAAAATAAACTAAAAAAACTGATGTGGCCAGGCACATTACTTCACCATACTATATATAAAATTAATAATTTAAAATTGAAAATTGACCGTTCAAATCATTTTATTATGTTTTTTTTTTCATAGAAATCATTACTATTAGTCTTGTGGCATGTTTATAAACATTTGTCAATTAATTTCCATTTGTTTAAACAAATTCTATTTTAAATAATTTTCTCGAAAATCCGTCTGAATTCTGAGTTCGAAATGGAGTTTATTACTTTAGAGGGGGACATTATTCATTAAACAATTTCTTTCTAGTGTTTAAACAATCAATAATAATTTATTTTCAACTTTTTTTATAATTATGGCAGAAGAGTCAGTTTATTTGTGAAATTAACTTATAAATTTCATGTTCGAGATATCCAGTCTGTATTCTCTAATAAGCTCACATTTGTTTAAACATGCCATTTCTTTGAGAATAACAGTAGGCCATTCTGAAGTGCAATCATTTATATTTTGGGATGAGTTCCAGTGTTTAAATAATATTAGTTTTCAATATTTCATCAAATTAGAGTACAGGGAACAGTTTTTAGGCAGCAACAAATCGACATCGTTTTGCAACACACAGTGGTAGACAATGAGAATAAGAAATGGAGAGAGAAATGTGACTAATAAAATTTGTTGACATTAGGAAATTTCCCGATTTCCCGAAAAAAAGAATTTCAATTCATTCAATTTTTTCGAATAAATGATATTAAAAACTAATAATATTTTAATGTGTTTAATGTATTTTAAGGTGCATATATATAATATATATATATATATATATATATATATATATATATATATATATATATATATATATATATATATATAATAAAAAGCGATTGGGTTCCTTCTTCTTGTTTAATTTTATCTATCGCTACATGTTTCGTGTCCCACTGGGCACTTCTTCAGGCGAATTCGTCAAGTGTGGAGCTTGAAGAACATAAAAGTGGCATACGAAGGTCACAAACAAATATATAAAGTTGCACAATGGAATGGTCCCATTCGACCCTAACTGCTTGACGTGCGGCACATTTTTGAATGCACGCGTTTTCAATTTATAAATTATAATTTATTGTGCAACTTTGTTTGTTTGTGACCTTCGTATGTCGCTTTTATCTTCTCCAAGATCCACACTTGACGAATTCGCCTGAAGATGTGGGACACAAAACATGTAGCGATAGATAAAATTAAACAAGAATAAGGAATCCAAGCGCTTTTTATTATATAATAATATTTTATTATTTGAAGAATGGAAATCATCCCAAAATATAAATGCTATCACTTGAGAATAACAGTGCGCCACACCGATATAAAGAAAATGATTTTTAAGTGAATTGCAAACAAACATTGTTTAAACAAATAGAATTTCCTTAATCAAATGTAGATTTATTAGATAATATAGATAATAGGTTTGTTAGATATCTCGAACATGAAATTTATAACTTAATTTCACAAAAACGGTGACTTTTCTAGCATAATTAGAAAAAAAAAGTTGAAAATAAGTAATAATTGATTGTTTAAGCAATGATGACATTTTGACATTTTTTAGTGAATAATTTCACTGTAAGATAATAATTTGCCATTTCGAAATGAGAAAACAGAATTCATACTGATTTTCGAGAAAAACGAATTATTTAAACAAAAGGAATTTCTTTAAACAAAAGTAAATTAACAGGCAAATTATTAAAACATTCCATTAGAATTTCTATAAGAAAAAAAGATACTGAAATGATTAGAAGGATCAATTATCTTAAGAGTGTACATTTTTCATTTAAGGGTAGTTTTCAGTGCACTATGGGGATGGATTGGGGGCACAAGCCCTTAGGTAATCTTAATTTTTCTCAAACCATGGTTTGAGTTGCCCTGCCTGAGTTTTACAGATATTTACCTAGAACCTAGAACTAATGCACCATCTCCCCTGGTCTGAACTGTAGCGAATAAACGGGGGCCCTCAGCAAAACTACTGAAAGATGGGGGCAGGCGATATGTAGAAGTCTTTTAGATTTCTTATTCAGGTCATTTCCATCAGTGTATGATTATAAGAATTATAATATACAGTGTGTTCATTTCAAAAGTATGCACCCTTAATAACTCTTGACCTGACGCGATTATTGTTTTGAGTGGAAATATGTCGATTTAGATATCGAGGGGGAAGGTTGAGTAGTTAGATCAATCAGCTCACATTGCACATTCTTGGATTAAACATTTACCTACTTCTTTTAAATATGAACATGTAATTATAGAAGCAATAATATTTTACATGGAATGCAATTAACGCAACCAAAGAAGAATGTTGTTATTTTACAACTAGTGAACACACCCGGCGTCCCTTTTTAGTCTCTTTTCATCAATGTTAGAGCTGTTGGACATTTCTACGTCAGGTACATTAACGGTATAATAGCACAATCACTGATGCTGCAAAGACATGCATGTGATTATATACCCTCTAGGAGACCTCTCTTACGACGAGAAACTAAAGCGCCATCTATTGGCATCCTACACATTATTTTCAAAACAACGCCTTTCTTAAATCAAATGAATCGTTTTCTTAAACTAAATATTTAGGTTGTTTTATATTAAATAAAAATTCTAATTTTAAGTATGGGTTGTCTTACAACAAACAAATTGTGTTTAGAACGGGGCATGTACGGTATGGAAACAGTTTATTTTGGTGGACCAATACAACGACTCACTATGGGGAATCATACCATCCTCATCTATATTTGGATAAGCTATTAATGACAAAAAAGATGCAACGGAACAACTACTGGCATAATTTGCAGGTATGCTAATACTTCGTTATCTGAAGACATATTATGTCCTTCGTTCCCTTTATCTCTTTTCAAAATAATTTCATATTTGTAAAGTAATGATTCAAACTTGATAAAAAGATATCCGACCACTTTTAGGTGTTCTTAGTCTTATGGCAGCTAATAGGCCTAGGTTTTTTGTTTATAATCGATCCTATTTGACAGAAGGAAGCATTTTTATGTATAATCGGTCCTATTTCACATCTCGGAAGTAGCGTTTAACGTTTAACCAAACTTCAATTACGTTATGGTCACACGCATGTGAGAAGTTGCCAAAACTTGCACTTTATCTATGTACGATGTTTACCAAACCGTCCTGAATATGTTTGTTCATTATTGAATATGCAAAGTATAGGAATGGTAATGCAGGATACATCTTGAATGTTAAAATGCTCAATGAAGGTCTAGTATTCTCAATGCAGTTAATAACTAGACATGAATGAATGGATATCGGCATAACTTCTCTAATGAAGATACTTAGAGAGGACCGTGACAACACTTCGGCAATAACAATTATAATGGATAGATGTCACTGCACCCATTAATACTAACCTGTTTCTTCGTTACCATTGCTTTCAGCGAATGCGCGTGTATGTGTGCGAGCGCGATGTGGACGTAACTTCCGCTATTGATTTGGTTTTGTTTCGCGAATGGCGAGTGCGAAAGAATGTCTGTTTCGTAGTGGGCTGCCGTCGGCGATTTTGCGTTTCTCACGATAATTACACTAATTAAAAGAAAAGGGACATTGTCGCCGTGGCATTATATTGTCCAGGATAATGAGAGAGGAGTTCGGCTCGGACCGTGAAAAATCCAGCAAAGTGTTCCGTTGTTAATTTTGTCGCTTAATTAGTTCAAGTCAAAGTGGCCATTGTTGTCGGTGGACTTGTTTTTGCCGCAACCGATTTATTACCTTTTGTCTTCCTCCAAAAAATCGACGTTCTTTTGAATATATACTTCTAAAATTAATCACGCCATCTGGTCCTCCATAGGTATCTACTGCAAATATCCATTTTAACATTGCAACTGGTCATTCCGATTTATTTACAGACTATTATAAGCAAATCACGTATTTTAATATAGGTACATCTAAAATCACTCAGTTGTGTGCTGATTTGATGTCGGCCAGCTGTGTCGGCTGGCTCGCTTTCGGATGCGCTGAGGTCAAAGTCAAATTAAAGCAAAGGTAAGGTACACGGTAAGGACACACATGCTTATTTATAAGCATGCTAGTGAGCATGCTTAAATTGAGAACGCTTGTCAGCTGTTCACATTTGCTAGCAATAAGCCTGCTAGTTTTAAGCATGCTCCCTAAATAAGTATGCTACAACTCTGTTCACACGTGCTGTGAGCACGCCCCCTTCCACCGTACCGCAGCTCCAATGCTGGAAAGTCAAACGACTGTTGACTTTTGAGCATGCTCGAAAAAAGCATGCTTGTTACTAGCAATGTATAGACACACATGCTACTAAGTAGCAAGTGCTCAAAACAAGCATGCTTTCGTGCAACTAATAACCATGCTAGTGAGCACGCTTAAATCCAGCACGCTTGTCATCTGTTCACATTTGCTAGTAATAAGCTTGCTAGTTTTAAGCATGCTCCCCAAATAAACATGCTACAACACTGTTCACACGTGGTTTGAGCATGCCCCCTTTCACCGCACCGCAGGTAGCATGTTCGAAAATCAAACGACTGTTGATTTTTGAGAATGCTCGAAATAAGCATGCTTGTTACTAGCAATGTATAGACACACGTGCTACTAAGTAGCAAGTGCTCGAAACAAGCATGCTTTTGTGCTACTAATAAGCATGTGTGTCCGGACCTTTATACTGACACGTTTACGTTTTCAAGATTGGTACAGATTAATAAAAATTATCAATTTTAGTCCAATTACAAAACCAATTTGTGTATATGATAGACATGCTTTGTTCCTGTAACAGATTTACCACGCATCCCGTTGTACTGTAATTGCTCTCACCCGCCGCTAAAATCACCCCCCTTGCGGTATTTTAATTCCGTCATGTCTGTAATTTCATTTTACGAAACATAACTATTGCACACATAATAACACAACTGCCGAAACATTTTATTCTATTTGTATTACTAACAACGTCGCATTAACAAATTACTTTCTGTTCCAATTATTATGAAACTAGTGACACCCAATAGTTGATATTTTGTTGAAGATCGGAGTGTGGTAATGTCGTTTAATGAACAAATATATTGGGTTGCGGAATATGGAAGATAGAAAATATAGAAGAGGTATTAGGCCAAAATATTAAAATTATTCGAAAACCACTACATAGCACGGTTCAGTAGATTCCTTTGCAAACGGAATATACTTATTATAATGATTGTAGCTTTTATATACAGCTACGTAAAGTAACCTAATAATTTTCCCATAGTCTTTAGTAGGAGAACTTGATAGACAGAACGGTTTTGTGGATCATTGACTTTTGGATTGTTCGTCTCGCTTCGAACTGTGTATTATACACGGTGCAGAACGTGTACGGCACCACTCAGCCACTTAATTATAAGCTACGAATGTGTAATTACGTAAACACAATCAAGTGTATGTGTGTGTGTATGTATGCAAGACGCGTTTTCTCGTACATTCCGGGATAATTATTAATATCCAGGGTCCGGCGTTGTTGTTTGCGACTGATAGGTGTATACTTTCAACGGAGTTAACAACACTGTTCTCAAGTTGACGTTCTTGACCCTGCCCTCTAGGAAGAGTTTCAGTAAACTTCTATTAACTTACTAATAGAATGAAACGTGCGTTATTTATAATGCACTTCTTTGTGGTTGTAAGCACCAGTAAGAACCAGGTACCAAGTACGTACGCTGGGCCACAAGTCCGGATTGAAAAGTAGTGCCTGGTAGTTAATAACTGCACAAAAATGTTAGTAAAGGTACTGTAAAATGAAGGATAGTGTAAAATATAACAATAATAAGGAACTAGAACGGGTATATTATTTTTGTTAGTACAAACATGAATACACATGTTTTGCAAGTACTTATAAATAAGCATTTCGGACAACTATGAAGTAATTTTTGTGGTTAGCGGGGACTTGGCCAAATTTCTCTGTAGAACAATATGACTACTCTGTCGTTGACATTTGCTTTTGCCTAGTTTATTTCTGGTTTCAGCAGAAGTACAATATATAGAGTTGGGAAGTAGCCAGGTTGACGCACAATAAGGCACATCAGTCGCCTGTAACATTGAACAATAAACTGCAACAAAATCACAGTATTTACATTATAGCCTCTGGCCTGGTGACAGCCAGAATATATGACGCATTAGAATACGGGGCATGATAGTTCTCCAACTTTATTCTTTATACAACAGAAATGCTTGTTAATTTGTGACGATAACTGTCCGCCGTTTCTTAAATTTAATTTTTAATTTAATTATTTAATTAATTTAAATTTAATGGTGGACATTTTGAAGACTTACATATTTGGAGTAAGAATAAGAAAATTTCAATTTAATAGTTGTTTTTTTTTAATGTTTGGATTTCAGTTGACTTTGCGGCCATCTAATATTATAGATATTTGATATCAATATTTGCTTATAGTGTTAAATAAATGCCATTCAAACTTTGTAATTTTTTGGGATATTCTTTGAAGATTTGCTAATACATAATCTCATGAACTACGAGAACCCACCAATAGCCAATAGCCCACCATAATCACGTGCTTTTCGTTAACATACAAATATTTAACCAGTTAAATATGGAACTCAAAACAGCTTTGAACTTTTAGTTTTGAAGATCTTTGTCCTTTTCAAAAAAGAAGAAGCAAGTGGGTAAATAGGGCTAACTCCAGACGTTTTGCGATGAATTACAGATATTGAAAAATGTCATTAGAGTTTCTATAATATAATGTCAACCTGTTTGCATACCAAGTTTGAAGGCAAAATTGGCGTTTTCAAATTGTTTGTAATCTCTAGGCTTTCCCCGACCAAGTGCGGTATTTGTTGGAATGATTTTTGGAGAATGAGGCAGAAGAGTTCCCAGCATTAAAAGAATTCTGAAATTCACATTGCAGGTAAGCAAACATAAGAAGCCTAAGTAAGTACGTAGGCTTTCACGGCCAGAATCAGTTCGAAAATAAACTGCTTCCGGGTTATGCCGTGTGTCAAGATTTGTTAATGCTGACTTTGCTCGCTTCTTTAAAGATAATTGGATACTGAAGACCTACCAAGAAAATCTCCCTTATATACCTATAGCAAGTCACAGGGGGCTTGCTTACCATACGTAAGTGGGGTATCAGAAAGAATTGGTAGATTACTGAAGAAATCGGGAATCATTGTAAGGTACAGAGCACCAGCTAAGGTGAAGGATCTGTTGCCTAACCCGAAGGATATCACATCACTCATCACTCACACATCGCTCATGAAGATTGAAGGGGTATACAAAATAACATGTGAGTGTGGAACATGCTATGTAGGACAGCCAGGCCAAAGTATTGAATGTCGAGTCAAGGAGCACAGTAGACACCCGGCTACACAAGATTCAACTATCCGCTGTTGCTCAACACTGCCATAAGTCGGGACACACAATGAATTTCGATGACGTGAAGATGTTGGCAAGTGTGGGTAATTATCATCAAAGGCTTATTAGAGAAGCCATCGAAGTTTACAACATCCTAACAAAATCAATCGCGAGGACGGTACTGAAGTATGGTCTGGAAATCGATTCTAACGCGGTCAGGTGGAAAATCACATGGGAGCGGTAGCTCCAGATGTGCGCGTTGAGGTGTAAATATAGATATAAATAAATATAGATGTAAATATAGGTATAATAAGGGAGATTTTCTTGGCAGGTCTTCCGTATTCAATTAGCTTTGAATAAGTGAGCAACATGGTTCGCGAAACGTCAGGATTAACAAATCTAGACACACGGCATAACCCGGAAGCAGTTTATTTTCGATAAGAAGACTACATTCCTCATTAATCTGATTTTTTTTTGCAGTTTGCATACAAATTATACGGAATATCAACATCATCATCGTTCAGCTAATTGTCCGCTGAAATGAGGGGTAAAACAAGATTCTGAACAAAATGTTCTAATAACTCTTTCCAAAGTAATATTAGCATTATTATTATTGTACCTATCGTACAATATCAAGAATTGGCCATATTGGCCCGTGGGTATATTTCAATTTCCCTATCCGGCCGACAGTCTTGTCAAAGTTGCACATGTCCAACTTAAAGTGTAATATATGTAAATATTCAAAGCACCCACCGGCTTATTTACTTATAAAAGATTCATTTAATTCAATTCATCAATATTTTGCCATTTCAATTTTGGTCACTAAATTTTATTTAAACTATTCATATTTTCTGCATTTATATTTATTTCAAACTAGTTCTCGTTCTAGTTTACAGATCGGACACCATCCATTACGATGATCTGATATCGTATGGACTACCAAGAGGAAAGGTAATGGAAGATGAGAGAGGAGGCCATTGCCCTGCATCGAAATGTAGCCCTAAAATGGCCCGGCCCGTGGGTATATTTCAATTTCCCTATCCGGCCGACAGTCTTGTCAAAGTTGCACATGTCCAACTTAAAGTGTAATATATGTAAATATTCAAAGCACCCACTGGCTTATTTACTTATAAAAGATTCATTTAATTCAATTCGTCAATATGTTTGCCATTTCAATTTTGGTCACTAAATTTTATTTAAACTATTCATATTTTCTGCATTTATATTTATTTCAAACTAGTTCTCGTTCTAGTTTACAGATCGGACACCATCCATTACGATCATCTGATATCGTATGGACTACCAAGAGGAAAGGTAATGGAAGATGAGAGAGGAGGCCTTTGCCCTGCATCGAAATGTTTAGGCCCACTACTAACTCACTCTTTCTGCATTTCTGAATAAAAATATGTATCCATCTGATATTAAATCCAGTAATTTACGTGCACGTAATACCTTATATTGTTTACAGCAACAATAACGTATAAACGCGGAGATAATTTAAGGACAATTTGGTGCAAAATGAGCTTTTAATAAGCTCCGGTCGGCTGCTTCGTCGGCGCGGTTCTTTCTTTCTCCCCCAACGTGGATGATCGCATGGGTTCGCGATGTTATTCTTATTCTGGGGGCATTATGTTGGCGCGTACGGAGACCATAATAGATTTCTGATTATATACCGCTAGTGTATTATAGCCGTGTAAACACGTTTCGGTACAAGCTTTGTCCATAATTAACAATTTTCGAATTGCGCGCTCACTAGCACGTTAATATTAAAAGACGGACCCCGGGACGACGGTAATAGCGCGGCCGTAATTGAAGTTAGAAAAAAATGAGGAGCGAACGCCCGGCGATGCGCTCGACACGGGAAAAAAATGGTCACGTTTAACAGATTAATAATCGACACCGAAATACGGTATTAGCGTATAATAGAACCGCTGGGTACGTTTTTATGCGCAAACCGGCAATTATAAATCATTTTGGGAGTTGGGCTATCAGGGAGCTTGCACCGATCGGGAACAACGTTAGTTTTGTCATAAATCACACTTCGAAACTTTACCGTTCGTAATGTCGACTTCAGAAATTTCCTCCGGTGATGAGTGGATTTTTTTGACGTCAGTTCGCTTTGCCAGAATAATTGCTCTCTTCTCATCCTCCTTGAACTTATTCAGTTTGACGATTACGACTTTTGGTTTGTTCGAATGATCCGTGAACAAATAAACTGAAAAGTAATTACAGAAATTATATGCACATTGAGGAAATGCTGACAGAACGTGAAACCTGACTCCTATAAAATTTGACGTAGATCAATAAGTGCTACATGAGGCTGAAGATTGTTGTAAATTGTTGTAAAAACAATGAATTTCCTTATAATAACTGTGTTTTATTAACCCAATGAAAAAATCAATTAACTTTTTAGTCAAGCCATCAGAGCATTACACATATTTTTACAAACCTTATTTATCAAAAATAAAATAATCTAAGCTAAATGACTATTCAGACCACCAACAAACAAAGTTGAACGAGTGAACACAAAAAACAATGCATTTTTGTGTAATTGTGTAATTATCTAAAATAAGCGAGTCTCAATTCAGAATTACTGCCTTTAGATTCTACGAAAAAAGGTATAACAGAAACAATATTCATTTGTTCGACTTTATTAATTATTAGCCAGCTTACTTTTCTTTCTTTCTATAACGCATGTTCAACACAAAAGTCAACATTGAGACACAGGAAAACAGCAATGCTGTGGGTCTGTTGTCTTTTTTGCTGGCTTAACTATAACCGGTTAACTTCATAGTTCGGAAACGTTTCCTTGTAGTATATTCAAAGATAACATCTGCGTTTAAGAACACTTCTGAAAAAGTTTGATATAGTGTGATCCTATAGAACTTCATCTACAAAATGATCAGTACCCAGGTTGTTGGTTCCCAAAAAGAAACTCATATTTGTTATTTTCAAATAACAGGGAATTGAAGCATATCAATTTAAAACAAAATCCGCTTATCAGGTTGTAAATGGTATTACCAGAAAGTTTAGTTTAGATTTCTGCCAAGAGTGAATTTACGAAACTTTCTTTTGAATGTTATCTTTTGGATCAAAACATATTTCTTGGGTACAAAAAATATTTACTGCATGGAATACTCTGGCATTGACTAGGTTATTTGTGTGTAGAGATTAATTTATTTGGACTATCTGTTAAAGCCTGTCGCTCAGTTGATGTGCGAATTGACGTATGGCAAAATTGCGAAAAAAGCCGCGTATTCGCCATTCTAATCGCATTGTGCACGCCGATTTACGTTCCGATTCCGAATGAGCGTGCACTTTGCATCAACCCTAACCTTGCCTATAGGTATGTACTATGTACAGCCGTGGAAAATTCAATGGTAACAGGCTTGCCGCTAGTGTACACCAAACGTAGCTCGGAGATTGTCGGTCGTCGGATACCTACCTGCTAAAGTCATAAAACCAAAGGGTTACTTTTGTTTCGTTTCGTTTTATTTTCTGTATCTATGGAATGAAATCGAATTTCGTCTATTTATATGTTTCCGATATCCGAAACTGACAAAAGTGCACTGTAATATTTAATGTATTTTTTTTGCATGTAGTTGTAAATCGTATTTGCCCCGGTTTCTTCTTTGCTGCAGATATGCCCTTTAGAACTGATACTACAGTGTTGTTCAGCATTTTAGCTTAATTATAAAAATGTTGTTATTTTTATGTTTATTAAAACTTATAAGGAAATTATATCCATTACTAGGGTAACAGGATAAAAGGACTGGGAGAAGTTTGACAAGAGAGATTACGACTGAACCTGTAATTAGTAATGTTAGCTGTTTTGTTAAAAAGTATATACACGCAATAAAATAATTGGAAGAAACTAGCTGCGTATCCTTCAAATAAAACAGCAACGCTACAATTTGGCGCCCAACTCGTGGCCGTAATCTCATTATCTGTCTTGTGAGACCAAGAAAGTGACAAATAATCTGACAGCAAGGTGAAATTTTTTTCTACGTTCAATATGCGCCAAAGGAAGAATGATGACATATTTGAAGATGATACTCATGGAGAAGGAAGTAGTGGACCTCAACGAGGAGTCATGCCACAGGAGCACTCGCCAGCTTTTCAACAAGTGGTCATGACTCAAGAGCAGTTTGCCACTATTTTAGCAGCTCTCCAGCAGTCCCAAGCTGAGATTTTGCAGAGATTATTGTCGCCACGTATAGACACTTCTGAGAGGACCATGCCTGCTTTCGTTACCGGAACTCTCGCAAAATGTACTGCCCAGTTTGATGAATCTGTATCATCCAGTGACGTTGACGTAGATCTTAACACAAACGTATTACCTAAAATATCTGCAAAGCAAATAGACGAAGTTGCATCAAATAGACTTTCAGCAATATCCTTAAAGCTTAGAGACGATGAAGGTGTCAAATCAAATAGTAATGAGAGAAATAGATTGGGCAAGCAATTTAAAAAATGCAGAGATGTGTTTTCTCCAGGGGGAGCCGCAACACCTTTCGTTTCTGCAGACGTTTCCAATAAATATGGAACCACTCGCGTGTCGACACAATCATCAGGAACTGATCATCAACCTCTACGTTGGCTTATGTCCCTTAAGTCACCATCTGGAAGACTTGCTAGATGGGCGTTGATTCTACAACACTACGACTTAGATGTGATATATACTCCAGGAAAAGCAAATATTGTCGCAGATACGTTGTCGAGACCACCATGTGAAACAACCGCTTGCACGGTTATTGTTGACGTACCAAGAAGGAATACAACCGAAGCTAGACAAGATCAATTAACTGATCCAGAAATAGGAAAGCATTTGAAGACCAAACCTCGGATCTACCGAATTGGACAGAACGAGGATATATTATGACAGATGGGGTTTTGTACCGGTTTGCTCCAGACTTACAATCCGAAGAGCCCCAACTTGTTGTGCCAGCAGATGGAAAAAAACGAGTGTTGTATGAATATCAAGATGCCCCAACTGCCGGACTTTATGGATTTGAAAAGACATACCATAGGATCGCTAATCACTACTTTTGGCTAGGAATGCGCAAAGTTAGTTCCAAGGAAGAAACTTGTGCTAAATTTGAACCAAAAAGGGATGGCCCATACGTAATAAAAGAAATAAGAACCCAAAGAAGTTACGATCCAGCTACTCTAGGAGAACCCGATAATTCCATTGGTTGTTATCATACATCCGATGTGACGCCGTATAAGATGAGTAGTGCGAAGAAACTGCCTAAACCGACTCACTCATTGCGTAGAAGAGGTCGGCCACAAGGTAGTTTCCGTAAATCCTGCTCCACCAACGAGGACGTTTTGGCGGACCAGAGGGGGAGTATATAAGGAAATTATATCCATTACTAGGGTAACAGGATAAAAGGACTGGGAGAAGTTTGACAAGAGAGATTACGACTGAACCTGTAATTAGTAATGTTAGCTGTTTTGTTAAAAAGTATATACACGCAATAAAATAATTGGAAGAAACTAGCTGCGTATCCTTCAAATAAAATAGCAACGCTACAAATTATATATTTACGTTCTATAATAACATCCACACACAATTTTCTTTTATGTGTGGCAGGATTTACAATCCAATATGAATGATATCACATCAGAACGATATGCAAAAACTTTGAAAAAATTTATAATAAAATCATTGAAATTTCAATCTATATTTATGTTACTCAATTGTTTTCGCCATATTGCAAAAGTTTCAAGTCCACTAGTTCCTTGTATAATATTTTGTATTGCGGCCGACCTACCGGACGATCAAGCACAAAGGTAGGTATTTTTATTACACTATGGGTCGCGTTTTGTTCCTTAATTTACTTTTTTGCTGGCCTTTCCGCAAATTAGGCAAATATTGAAAATATGTATCACATAACGTTGTGACTTCGTGCCATCGACACACAATTTCGAAGAGTTACAATGCCCTATCACCTATATCTAGCTATTTGATGAACAATCGTATATTTGTTAGACAACCACAATTAAATCGATTTTGGCTGATACAACAACAAAGGATTTTGCTTGTTTTCTTAGTGCAACAAATTGACGATACATATGTTCCGTTTAGATTGTCATAAATGTATCATTTCCTAAAACATCAGGTCATACCAACCTCAACAACATATGAAATAAAAGCACTCCTGCAAATTTATATCAACCTCCAACCTAACAGAACACTTTTCTTATTTAATACATGCTTATGTTATTCCTATATTATTAAATGTTTGTTTTTATGTTATTACATATATTTATGTTATGTTATTACAAGTATCATTTTTTTACTGTTATACATCTATCTATTATTTTTATCAGATACTATACTCATGTTATATTTATATTATTTTTGTTGAATACATAATTATATGCAATTTTCATTACTTACCATAATTTTAAATTAAATAAATATAAAACATTTTGAGATAAAAGTATATTATTTCGGTCTGGGACTAAGTACAAACCGAGAAAAATGAGTTTTTTTCACTTACAGGAACTTCCTATCTGGAATTACCTCCTTTAAAAATTATTGCCAGCGGATATCGGATGTAGTAATCGGTTTGCCTTGATACATACACCGACGTAGCCATGATGATGAAGTATTTCAATATGTGCCTAATTAAAATTTTTACAATTATAACTAACGTTACTATGTATTTTAGTATAAATGAAATAATACTGCAATTGCATATCGAAACAAAAATATTAACGAATAACAATCTTTAGCTACGAGCGGCAGTTTCGCTCCGAATATCGAAAATATATTATATAAATACGAAACTCATATTCCTACCATCTATATACAGAAAACTTAAAATGAAATGAAACAGAAGTGACTCTTCGGTTTTATGACTACCAGGTAGGTATACGACGACCGACATTCTCCGACCTACGTTTGGTGTACACTAGCGGCAAGCCTGTCACCATTGAATTTTCCCCGGCTGTACTTGTAATACGAGTGATATAGTCCCCGCGTTGTATGGGAAAATTAACCACCGATCGACAAGGTGTGAAATGCCAAAAGGCAGCGACAAGGAGATTTTGCTCAATTGTACCCTCCGAAAAGTTCTTGTCAATAACAGTTCACAATAATTTCTTCAATTCATAATTTCTTAAATCAAAGAACCATTTATTCCATCCTCAAAATAATGCGTTTTCAGTCAACCAACAATTTCGAATACTATTTGATATTAAATAAATCTCGTTCCTTATATTACACCAATTGTAAAATTGTACTGAAAACATCATTTGAAACAAGTAAACGTTGCTTCTACCAAACAAATATTCCAAAGAAATTCAGTTTTACCCGCAAAGAAACATTTCTTTGCGTCTGTTGAACCAACAGATTTCTTTGAGTCAATTAATATTTATTTAAATTAAACAAACGTTTCTATCTGTGTACCACGAGGAATGGTAGAGAAGCGTTTCTAATTCTGTCTATGGTTGGCCAGGGATCTCCAAGAGCATTTACCCTGTGGTCTTCTAGGGCGGGCCATTTGCAGAGGATGTGTCTTACAGTCTCATCGTCCTGCTCGCAAGCTCGGCAGGTGGGAGATACTGACAGATGCAGATTGAACATATGCTTCCTTAGTCTGCAGTGTCCAGTAAGAAGCCCCGTAATAAGACAAAGCTTGATTCTGGGTTGCTGCGTGTATTTCCTGGCTTCTTTAATGGAGGGATACTTGATCGTCTCCTTGGCCAGCAAACAACCTGGTGGGTTGTCCCACCAGTGAAGGAATTCGCTATGGGTGAGGTCCCTCACCATGTCCCTTAGGGTGGTGTTGGAAGGCAGGATGATAGGTTCAGGTGCGATGGCCGGGTGGCCTGCAGCTCTGCGTGCAAGCCTATCAGCATGCTGGTTACCTTTGTTCTAGGAGTGCGCTTTGATCCAGGTGAGTGTGATTGTGTAATTTCTAGCTGCCTTTACTAGGGATTTGTGACATTCCAATGTCAGCCATGAGGTGAAACGACACCTTTCTAGAGCTAGAATGGATTGCCTACTGTCAGTGATAATCACTATGTTTCTGCCTGACTTATTGCATTCGGTGATTATGTCCGTAGCAGTTTTGCTGGCGAAAAGCTCCGCCTGGACAACAGAAGGAAGTTTGCCGAGAGGGATAGATCTGCGCATTTAGAAGTCTTGCGAGAAAATGCCTGCTCCAGTTCCATTCTGTTTCTTAGAGGCGTCCGTGTAGATTTTGAGGCCCTTGCTGAGGTCGACCTCAATGGCCGTGTTATTGGTAAGATACGGTTTACTGAAAACATATTGAGGGGGGTGTAATCTGTAGGGCACTCTAAAAGTGATTTACCTTTCACAGCCCTCCTCCAGTAGTCGAACCGCTCGTCACCACCAATCTGTCCCAGGAGTATCCCACTGTGCGGAGCTTGATCAGTGATGCCAGAGTTACCTCTTCAATGAAGTTGCCAAGTGGTGGCAGGTACAACATGTTCGCCATCGCAGCGCAGCAGTGGGTGTAGTGTTCATTGCGCCTGTAACGCTCAAACAAGCCATTGTTTGGATTCGATTCAGTTTGGTGACAGTGGAGCCCAGCTTTACTCTGTGCCACCCTACCACCGCCCCCGTAAGTGAGCATTGGGCGAATTACTGCAATGTAGATCCACAGCGTAAGAAGGTGAGAGTCCCCAGGAACGTCCTATGGCCCTCCTGCACTGACCGATTGTTCCACGATAGCTTCCTATCAAAGGTGATGCCCAGGTATTTGATCTCTTTGGAAAGTTTTAGTGGTATTTTACAGAATTTTGGAAGTATGAACGAATCCAACTTCCGCTTCCTTGTGAAGAGGACCATCTCAGCTTTGGACGGGTTGACCGAAAGTGAGTGGTCTTTGCACCAGTTCTCTATGAGTCTTAGGGCTTCTTGCATCCTGTCGGAAAGAGAATTAATAAATGTACCTCTAAGGATGACCAAGACTTCTGCATAACCAATGGTATGGTAATGTGAATCGTTAAGCCGTTGAAGAAGATCATCTAAAGTGAGATTCCACAGAAGTGGTGAGAGGACACCTCCCTGCAGACATTCACAGGCAACCTTGTCCTTCAAGGTAGCTCCTCCAGCACTTAGCAGTATCACCGTTCGTTGAGTGTACCATATGATCAACACTAAGTTTTATATTATTGTTTCTTCATTTAATATTTGCGATACCACTCATACCTATGCAAATTTATTCTAGCTAAAAAACTTAAAATATTATATGGATATTTTACAAAGTTTTTCAATTTCTTCAATTTTAAAGCAGGTGTCTCTTGAAAAACAAATGTTTTGACCATTTAAGAAGCGCTTTTGCACTAATTACACAATAGCCTGAGGTGTCCTGAGAAAATCATGTTTTTAATAAATATTTAGGAATTGAATAATTTCAATATTGATGTGCATTTAGTTTCCGTCGAAACCTCATTCGCCCAAATAACAACGCACCGCATAGGAAAAAGGCAAACACAAGACGCTAATGACACATTGCAGGGGTGGTAAAGTTTTTCAGCGACAATTGAATCATGTGACTCTACCAGCCTCTGGCAAAACCATCTCATGATGAATGTTGGGTTGCTGACTGACCGCCACTTACTAATATTTTGGAATTTAAACATTTTAGTTCCCTTGTAATAGTTAAGCTGTAAAGAGAGTGATTAAGGCTTTATCGTTGAAAACGTTTTGTGCCCGTAATCGTCTCAACAAATGTATACTGACGCAACGTGGTGCTTTGTATCCGTCCCATTATAAAAGAAAAAAAAAACTAACAATGTAACTACTTACATTATTTTTAATCAGCCCACAATGGTCCGCGGGCCAAATATGAGTGGCTTATTTGTAAGATTATATTGTCGAGATGATAATGGGTTAATATAGAATACCGCTATTCATTTGTAAAATTACACAACGGCCGTGTGATTACCTTACCGAATGACAATTGCCCAAGGCACGAAGAATTAATTTATCAGGCGAACACTATACTTTGTATCGTTTTAGTCCTTCAATAAACTTAATAAACGGGATTTCTCAATAGTAAGCTAAGCCAAATCAAATACGAAGGAAAACTACGGCTTTGTGGGTTCCCAATTTCATTACGGCAACCATTATGCTTACAGTGTGATGTATTCGTTTACTGTAGTTTCGCGTGGTTGTAACGTCAGTTAATCCTTGTTTTTTGGAAGAGGACTTACGAAATTTGTTTTAAATATTTAGGTTAAGAAACGCACTTAAAATGGTTCCGCTTCAGAGTGTAGGCGTCTTGCATATTATATCTTTTTATAGTTTTTATCCGAAAAAAAAACTTCCCTCCGAAACCTGCCTTCAGAGTGAAGGCTTTTCTGTGGTTTTCCTTTACTCCTCGGTGAAAACTGAAAGCCAAACAACTTAAGACGTGTCACAGACGCGGGCCGTAATAATGATAATTCGGGCCTGCCCCGTAGTAGCGACAGCTGTTGGGGATGTTAAGGCGTGGGTTATTATTATTATTATTATTATAAAAGAAAAAATCTGATATGGCCAGGCACATAGCCTTATCATACTATACAGCAGTGATCTGACAACACTGTCAATAGATTACCTATCTGTCAAATTCTGGCAAACTAGTTGTTAGATGTGTGTAGTTGGGTTAGCGCTGCGCTCGCTGGTTCGAATAAAAACTGCTAACGCTTCATTAAATTATTAATTGTATGCAGGGTTAGCCAAAACTACCGGAACACGTAGATAATTCCCCAAACGTAAAACTATTCAAAAAATTGTTAAGGCAAAAGTATTTCGGGCTTAAACAAGCTATCGTTTAAATATATTTTTAATATACAGTGTGCTTATTTTATTATAGAAATTTAGTAACCTTTCCTTTTTTTTAAATAGAACACCCTATATATTCTTTAAAAAATCTAAGTCTAAGTCAGAGATGGCAGGGCACCCAAAAGGACATATTTCCGCAAAAATCAAATTTTTTTCGGCACGCTTACTATCTTTGTCATATTACGTATGATAAAGTAAAAATCAATTAAAATCAAGTCTTATTAGGCAATTTTTCTTTGTAATAATTATTGTCCAGAATTTCGCCAAAATTTTAGAATCTTAAATACAGAGCATCAAAAAAATTAAAACGACAAAGTTTTCCAAGATTTTTTTTACTGTTGATCATATACATATAAGAAATATTAGAAGTCATGTTAAATCCGCTATTTTTTATTGATGACGGTGAATTTAATATTAGCTACAGCAAAAGTAGCAACTGAATTTCAGTTATATCGGAAGTACTTTCAGAAACCTATTCATTTTTAAGGTTTTGTCGTTGAATTTGAAATTAGAAAATATTTTATTTGATTTTTCTTTCGGTCTATTTTGGATCTTTTGTTTGTTTTACTTTAGTTTTTGGGGATTCTTTTTTGCAATTTCACCATATTTAACATATAATCATAAGTTAGACATCATCATTTATTATACAAAAGGCTGTTTATTGCTGACCATTAACGGTCGACAGACTGATAGTAATGCTTCATCTTTAAGGTACACAGCCAATTTATGATCCATATTTAAAGACTGTTGATAGTTGATCATTAATAGTCCACAGACTGATAATACTTAACCATTTAAGGACAGTAGTTCACATTTTAAAGATACCATTGTAGCAAGTTAGTCCTATTCTTTAGAAGGAATATTCAGAAAGTTAATAAGTTAATAAGCGGATGATGTTAATTCAAATCAATCCCAACAAATACAAACGCACTCATTTGCTAGCGTACATAACCAATAACCAATAACATTTTTGGTAGAATGTTATATATCTACTTTAAACACCTCCATATTTTCATTGACGTTACAGTTTTTGCAGAAAACGTTTGAATTAAAAAAGTTAATTACAAGAACAAGATATTGTGCAACATATTTGTTAAAGAAAACTAGGACATTATTACAAAGTCCACTTTAGGAACAATTTTCCTAAGTGACAATCTGATATTCCTGGACTAATAGGTATTTCCAAATATATTAAAATTTTAAAGACAAGTCTAACATATTTGGATGAAAACTATGAAGGTCGACAATTTTCACTGGTAAAACAAATCATTTCTGGGATCGGTAAAATTAATTTACAATACTTGTTGATTTTTTTAAATCTAATAGTTCCTGGAAAAACTGAATTCTGTAAATACAATTGTGAAATGATGTAAAGGTGCTTTTATACATCTTACCATCCGAGCAGGAGCAAAATCGCTTGCGAGCGGCTTGTCGCTCGCTACAATCCATAGGCAAAGTCGCTGGCGTTGCTCGAAGACGCCGCGGTCAAAAGATGGTATTCATTGGGACAAATATGGTCGCCGTAATATCCAAGAAGCAAGAGTATATTATTATACAAACGGATATCTTCCTCTTAAAATTAATTCCCGTTATAGACCAGCAATTTCCGACACGCAACCTTTGTTTCTCACAATAACAACTCAAACATTTTCAGTAATCCTAATTTTTGCGTAACGCGGTATGGTTAATATAACTAGCGGCACTGAAGCCTACAACAACAAAATGTCTTACACGGTAATAAACTCCCCAGAATATACATTGTTTAATATATTCCTATATACTCATTACTCAGCATTGCTAAGTTGTCCCGTGTATAAAGCAGCCTTTGGCGTTAAATGAGTGGCCGCAGACTCAACACTTTTATACTGGACCTGAATTGTGTTTTATGCAATCCATCTCTAGTTTAACAGTTGTTTTATATCCGTCCAATTTCACCTTTTATAATGGCAATAAAAAATCCACTTTGTACGATGAGCCATTAAATACACAGGCACATCAAATTCTTTGTCTACCGTTAGCGTGGGAAATCAATCTTCGGCACGAAAATTAAGATGTTCCTCGAGACAATAAAATTTGGCATTTGTTTTTATTACTCGTTATGGGTGTCGCTCCGGAAATTACACATATTTTTTCTTATATTCATCCATCGTGTCTGACGTCCTCCGAGCGCGCGCGCTACGAGCGTAGGATGTAGAAAGTAAATATTTGTTTTAAATTGCTCGCGTATTGGTAATAACCGTCATTAGGTACAACTGTTTTACCCCAAAGCAAAATGCATTAAAACGAAGTGTTGTGTGTAATTAGTTTTCGTCAAAGAGCTGACAGCTCAGACAGTAGATTTAGAGCGTTATTAGAGCGTTTAACTCTTCGATCCTCGTTTGGAGGCTCCTTGTATTACGTACGTGCCACCAATTCTTTAGGAATCGCTTGAAGATGTAATGCATCAATAACATAACTACATAAGTTATGATATTACGAAAGATGATAAAGGAAAGATATTAGGAAATATGTTTAGACAAATGTTGATTTGTAGCATTGTGGATACCCAAATTTGCAAAATTCTTGCACCGTAATCACGTTTCAGATGCGCTGAGCTATTAGTTATCGTTAGTTATCGATGAGATATTAACCATTTTAAGAATGATAGTATGGTAATGTAATCACAGGCTTGACACACAACTCAATAACAAGCACCTACATGGACCAAAACTTGGTAGTAAATAGGACATCTTTCTGGTATTTTATATTGTTTTATGCTAATTTATATTGTTGGCAAATTTTGGTTCACTACACATTGTGCACATCACAACGTTTGAAGTTTTTGTATGTTCTGACTATAGGAATATGTGTGGGTTAGTAAACTATATAAATAAGCCAAGCTTAAATACAGTTATTATATATGATTGTAGTCGAAGTAGGCGCTGTGATCGTGTAAAAATTTGTATTTGCCTCATATAAACTAAATACCATTGTTCTATACGCAAGTGATAAATTGGTTGGATAATCTAATGTAAGCAAGTGATACTATTTGGTGTAATGTGGCAGAAATGTCGCAACACGGGCATAGCCTACTTCGACTACAATCATTTATACCCCGTATAAGCTTGATATTTTATTCAGTGCTGATAAATTTTTCGGTGACAAATAATTTCCGTTGTCATCATTAAGTTTCTGTCAAAGAAGACGGCAATTCAATCTGACATTCCATTTTCGGTATCTCTCGTCTATAATAAGTATTTTGATTTCGCGTGTTTTTTCTCACCATTTCACGTGCGAAAAAGTGCCTTCTTCATTGCTTATGGAAAATTTGGAGAAGCCTTTTCGGGCGCACGATGCGCGACCGTCGCCCTATATGGACCATTCTATGTTGCGTGAGTTTTTGAAATCGATGCAAACCGGCCTCTCGGGCGTTTTTGCCTCAAAATTTTCCAAAAAGCGAGCGATTTTGGTGAACACGCCTCAACATTCCAACAGCTGTTTATTTCGCGTCGTCATGGCTGCCAGCTAGAAACGTCAAAAAAGCAACCATAACGTCAGAACCTATGTTAGTCATTATCTGCGGCGCCTAAAAGCTTAAACTCTATCCCCACAAATAGCTGTTGAGAAACCTATAACCATTTTGTACGTATAATAATAATTATTAATTCGCATTTGTCTTTATTACGTACGAATGCGTACCTACTTAATACCTATATATATACAAGCATAATTGGAATATGGTAAAATTTGATAAATTGGACAAATACCGAATGTCACCCGGCAGATAACATAGTACGAACACAACAGTAACTAGATTAATAGAGATAATTAGCTTTTCGTTTAAATTTGCTCGTCTACTTTACCTCTAATTGACTACACCTTGAGACATAGCATATTAGATGGCAGCAGTCGCATTGGCTACAGCGGTAAATTGTCAAGAAACTCCAGCTAACCTAATGTTTTATGGTGAATTTCTGAAACAACCATAGACTAAGGTGAGTTTCGTACAGATTATGTTTAGTACATAATTACTTTTTATTAATAATTTTAGGATGTAAACAAACTGTCGTTCAGTGACTAATTTGTACGTATTTAGCGGAATTTTAGTCCCAAATACAAACGATCTTTCATGTCACAATACATATTATATCGAAAGACACAGATGGCATACACAGAAGCGTAGAATGTAAACATCAGCTCGATTATGCCTTAAAGTGGGATGACTCCAAAGAAAACAAACAAGAATTTTTCCCCTAATCAAACATTTAGTAGAATTTGAAAGAATGAATAATTTATGGTTATTTGAGGTTAAATTCATTTTAGTATATGTAGTTGAATAGTGAATTTAGTTTCGACGTTGAGTCCTTATTTACCAGGGTTCCAATCCAGGATACCATCACCATAATTACACAACTCCTTACATCTGATAACCAACCTTCTTGTTACGCTGACATGGTAGGTGCTTGTCTATCTTCCACTTACTTCCAGTTCCGAGGCAAGTTCTATGAACAAGTTTCGGGAGCTGTCATGGGCTCACCTTTATCCCCTGTTGTGGCCAACATTTTTATGGAGGCATTTGAACAACAAATCCTTGAGTCCCACAACCTCAAGCCCAAATGTTGGTTCAGATACGTGGATGACACGTTCGTAATTTGGCCACATGGACGGCAATCCTTAAGCAATTTCCTCGAGTACCTCAACCAGCAACACCCAGACATACGCTTCACCATGGAAGTGGAAACAGATGGCTCTCTCCCTTTCCTCGACGTCTTAGTTACTCGCACTCCATCCGGCTCCCTTGAACATACCGTGTATAGGAAACCCACTCACACCGATAGATACCTCAATGCCAATTCCCACCATCACCCCGCTCAGAAACAAGCAGTCATCAACACCCTTGTGAAAAGAGCAATTTCTATTACCCACCCCACATACCTCCAAAACGAACTTGACCACTTAACCAAAGTCTTATCCCAAAACAACTATCCCAAGTCCTCGATAATTAAAACCATTTCCCGACACCTAAACCCAACAGATAACACTCCTCATCAGCATCACGACGTCCCAATCGCAACAGCTTTTCTTCCTTACGTCCAGGGTACGACAGATCGTATTGGACGCATCCTCCGCAAGCACAACATAAAGCCGATATTCAAACCCCTTTCCAAACTATCGGACTTACTTCCTTCTACAAAGGACAAAATCCCTCCTCTTCTTTCCTCTGGTGTGTACCGGATTCCATGTGCCTGTGGAAGTGTCTATATTGGCGAGACGAAGCGATCAGTTAGCGTCCGAGTATCTGAGCACGAGCGCTGCACTAGATTGCGACAAATCGCTGGTTCAGCTCTCGCTGAACACATATATAACACGGGACATGACATCCTGTTTGCACAAACCAAAGTCCTCGCCCGTGAATCCCATTACTACCCTAGAAGGATCCGTGAATCAATAGAAATCCTAAAACACCCCTCCAATATCAATAGAGATGATGGTTTTCACTTACATCATACCTGGAAATCAGTCCTGTCCCAACCGCTTCTACCTGCTGGCCCACCACCTGTTAACCCCACCCGTTCCACTACATTACCCCCACCTGTGAACCCCACCCCTTCCACTACGTTACCCCCACTCCACGCGGAAGTCTACAATTTAGATATGCTTATTTGTTGTTTTAAAATACTAATCTTATACATGTATTACAGATTCTGCAATATATCTACAATGTTATTAATCTACGATACCAATCTGTATAAGTAGTGACCAACCAAGCAGGAGAGTGTATAAAAAGAACTTTTTAGAAAATCAAAGGTCTAAGTTGATTTAAGTTGTCTCTATGAACCCACACATAACATTAACAATATTGACACAATTAAGAAAGATGATTGATGTTTATAATACTTTGAATTTTTTTTGTAGGTAGCTTCAAGTATTTTTTAATTGACAAAATTTAACTATAGATTGTGAAATAATAGTATACAAATATTACTTTACTGCAAGATTTAGGTTTCCTGCACTTGCCATAAAATTGAGTAATTTTAACAATTGTAGCGTTTTTTGTATTCCATGTAAATTAACTGGGAACAAAATCTAATAATTGTTTTCTTTTTCAAGTGACAAACATCTTTATAACTATATTTTTTATACTTTTGTTTCACACCATACAAATTGTTAAAATTATTCAACTTGAGAACAAAAAGCAACCTTAAAAAAATCAAATTTATTGCGACAAATTATATTTTTTCTTTCACTTGAGTCATATATGAGTCCATAGAAAACTTTATATCAACTTAAAAGATTGATTTTGCAAAAAGAAGTCATTTTAAGACAGTCCGTGTATATGCGGTCTATCGATTCCTTCAATGTACTGATTT
Organism: Melinopterus prodromus; assembly: GCA_964023965.1. Lineage (NCBI taxonomy): Eukaryota > Metazoa > Arthropoda > Insecta > Coleoptera > Scarabaeidae > Melinopterus > Melinopterus prodromus. Next base: position 27,346,358 of record OZ030394.1, on the reverse strand, counting down.
ACCAATCTACCCAATCGGCGGTCTACAGATCCACTACTTTTAACATTATTTATGCAGGGTGCAATGAAATAAAATAATGTAAAACATTTACGGAACCTGTACACGAAACCAAAATAAAACATTCTCAAACAATGTGGGTCCAAAAATAAAGCTTTCCTTGGCTTTCCTTGGATATGCATAGGAATTACGTTTAGGTGATTCAAAAGCGGTTACATTAGGAAGAGATATCTAAGATATCAACAAAATACTGAAATTTTTTAATAAATAATGAAGTTTTTAATTTCTTAATGCAAAGTCCAGACTAGATATTTGAAACCAAAACACTACTAAGACACTTAAATAAAATGAAAATAAATAATTTTCGGGTTATGTTAAATTCATAATTGTTAACGTTTTGCAAACCAAGTTGTCCAAAGTAAATATTTAGAACTCAAACACTATTAACACTAAAATAAAATGAAAAATAGAATAGTTTTCGAGTACGTTACATTCATAATTGCTGACGTTTTAAAAACCATGTTGTCAACTTTATAACACGTTTCCACCAATAACCAATAACCAAATATCGTATAGAACGAAAACGGCGCAGCAAGATATAAGAGACTCAAAATCAACCGGACAGCCGCTGATAAATGTCAGTAAAAACTGGAAATGCTCAAAGCGTGTTGAACTTTGGCATAAGGCAAAACAATAGAAGGTCACAAATTGAATTTGATACACAAATGTGTATTTTGATCGTTAAAACTGACGTGTATGAAATAAAAAACCACAAAAATAACAAACAGTTTAAATTTTAATGAATTTATTTTATACTTTTGCCACTCAATGTGCTCTCCAACTTTAATATGAAATGAAGCATTCACTAGGAATTTGGAACACACCGTACATTATTTGCGATTTTTTATTGTTTGGCAACAAAGGGAGATGGGCCACTCGTTATTGCCGGTGGTGTTCTTCGGTCTGGGCTTGTCGAAGCGCACAAAAGGTTTTCAAACATAAATTAGCCGGGTGCGTAAAGAGAACAAAGTGGGCATTAGAATGTGCGGTGCCATTTTTTAGCGCATTCAGTGCCGTCAACAAGTGGAACTGGTTTGTTGGCGCCCAGAGACATATCTATATGTTCACTGTGCACTGAATGAGGTCACTCGCATACCACTAAAGGCCGTTCCGTCTTCTTGCGCAACGGCATCAACACCACGACGCAAACCGCAACAACGAGAGAACAGAAAACGACCAAATTGACGAAGAAATTGAAGAAACCGGCGCTCTGGAAATGTCCGCAATCGCTGAAGAAATGCTCGTCAATAACTTGTCTATCTATACCCAGTTGTCATCGTTACCGGCTGAAACAATCGCGAATAAAAATTAATGGTTTTTTCTTCGTCCGGCTCTAATGGTACGCTACCCAGAAGATGGGCGACTTTCTAAATTGTTCTCGTACGTAATTTTTATTGGATGTTCCGTTGAAATTGCTATATTAGCTATTAATTCGAAAGTTAATTCATCAAATTATAAAAAATGCGAATAATAGAACAATAACTACGTGCACCGTATCGACAGTTTGAGCAATATTTTCAGTTGCTGATAGTATAATGGGCCAATTAAATATAACTACCGATAACTTAACGTAACGGAAGTCTGCGTATCGAACTTTATAACAATAATCTCCATGGGTAGATAGGTTCCGCGAGGAGTTATTTATCTTGCTTATTTTTAATCCTATCGCAGGATATTAATGAGCGACCATCCTTAAATGGCGTCCTATAGAAAGCATTATGGATGTATATGCGTCTTGCTTTGACTGCTTACTTATATTTACTTAGGTACAATTTTAATCAAAATATTGCGCCAGCCATTTCATCACAATGAATGCTATTTGTCTGGAAAGGTAAGAGACTTATGGCATTAATACTTTATCATACTTAGAAATTTATAAATGATATCTCTTTTAGGTAAAACGTTTCCGTGTCGGTAAAATGTATAATATATACAAATGTTGAATAATTTATGGTATTGTATGCCCACAAATGGCAAATTTTTCATCTTTTTTTTTAATTATGAATGAATATATTTAAAGTCTAAGGGTTTTCTTTTCCATCTTAAGTCTCGGCTCGATCGGATTTTTAAATTGTAGCCAGATGTACAAACACTGTTTTTTTTGAGAGGCATTTCCTATAGACTATAAATTTTGCACTTTGACACTACTGCACTTCTGTTCTTCTGAGCCTTTAAACTAATTCAAATAGAAGCGTTGTTTTGATTTGTTTTCAACACTGTTTTTTTTTTTAACAAAATAATTTTAAGTTTCAGGTGGAGAAATCTTTATTTACTGCAGACGCATGTGGCTGTGATAGACATCAGAAAGACTTCGAAAACTCATGTGACAACTCTGCGTTGAAGGACCATTTTTTGACTGGTCGCATAGCAAATTGGTCCAGAATTAGACAGTTCCGTGATTTATTTAATATTATTATTATTTTAGATACAACATTAAATTGATTAATAGAAACCCATTTTAAATAAAATGTAAAATAAACCAAATAATTTTCAAAATTAGATCAATTCGCTCGATCTTTGAGATTTCGATTATCAAAATGATCTACTTTTCAGAAATCCAATCCCGCATTGCATACGGAATAATATTGTTTGGAGGTGGTGGTTTCACCAATAAAATATTGCTTGCACAGAAACGTGCAATACGTTGTATGCTTGGAAAGAATCAGCGTGAACCCTGCAAACCGCTGTTCATATTACTCGGCATCCAAACAGTGGTAAATCTGTATATTATAGAGGTATCAACATATGTCCATAAGAATAAGAACGAAATTATACGAAGGAATAACGCCGAACACAGTTACAATATTAGAAACCACAGCATTCACATAGAAAACCATAGACTCACGTTGACTTCGAAAAGTCCAATGTTTCTGGGCATTAAAGTATATAATCACCTACCAACGGCAATAAAAGGCCTACGGACCGATCAATTCAAGCAACGACTGAGCAAGATACTGATAAGTGAACCGTATTATAGCGTTAACGAATTTTTTTAGAGTCGGTTGTAGCAGTCTCCTTTTGCTTATACTTCTGCCTCCCATTCAGGTTTCTGCTATGTTTAATTTTGTTTTTGTTTTTTTCTGTAATATTATTTGACCTGTCTTATGCAATGTATTTTGTCTTATAGATCAATAAACTCTATTTGTATTTCTATTTCTAATTACAAAAACCATTGTTTTAGTTTATAAACGGGGTTTCAAAAGTTCCGAAAATCCTGTTCTTTTCTAAATCGAAAAACTAATTGCCACTGGTGTTGACAGGAAATATCAAAGGCTACTATTTCTTCGTAATCCGTCAAAGTTGAAGGTTCCACCTTTATTTTCAGACAATATAAGTATAATATTCTCGAAAAAAATGCATCTTTTCCTTTGCATAATATATTAATTTCTTAGGTACCGGGTTCGTTAATTAAAACATCAACAGCCTAAATCTACAATTAGAAAACAGTGGTAAGAAAATAAATAAACAATAATGAAGCAGATAACTCACGGCCAGGTAATTAAAGACAATCGAAGTACAAATTTTTGTTCAAGGTAGGCATCTTAAAATTCATAATTTTTCAAATTATTGTAAAGTAATGATAAACAATGGTTTTTGTTGGAAGTCCAATTGATCATTTAATAGAGTTATGTTGTGGTTTCTTTTATGTTTTTTTTTTTATTATCTCGAGTTGTTCTAATAAGTCTAACTTGTAGTTTTTATTACATTTGTAAACAAGTGTAGATTCATTGTATTTTATACAATAACCTGTTGAAATTTTGTGCTGATAAATGTTGGAAGAAGTTTTGGATTTGTGTTCCGCTATTCGTTTTGCCAGCTTCCTTCCAGTTTGACCTACATAAACAGCATTACAATTTAGAGCATTTGATTGAGTAGATTTATGTACTAATGTTCCCATAGACCTCACCCTTAAACTAGTTTCACTTCTTTTCAATAAACATTTTAACAATAGATAAAAAATAAATTTTTACAACATACTCGTAGAACATTATTCAAATTCAAACAAAATTATTACTTTTAATAACAAATTTTACAAAGTTGAGGACGGTTTGCCAATGGGAATGGCCCTAGCTTCTATGCTATCCGATATTTTTCTTGATCACATAGAACAAGTACATATTATCAATAATATCAACCCCTATAAGTCACAGATCGTAAAGTGGGTTAGATATGTCAATGATGTCTTTTGCTTATTGAGAGGTGATGAACTAAGCCTCAAGAAACATCAGTGCGTTGTCTATCATAACTGGTCCATCACAAAAGAAAACTATTCGTCAACGATGTTTTCTTCGTGTTGGAACAAACCAAGCATACAGGGTGAGTAACGTACGGATACAGTAATAAACATAAAGATTACAGCTAATTGTTTATCTTTAAAATTATGAAATAATAGGAGTTCACGTGTTGAGAACCACTGATCTTTTCATAAAACTGGAAATAGAAATTTTATGACAGTTTGAATATTACACATTTTAAGTGACAGTAGCTGTTGTTGATAATAGCTGGTAGTATTGTTACAAGATCTTAAGATAACAAGCCTAATTACAGAAATTCCTCTAAATTATCGAGTTGGGTAAAAGTGTTTAGTAGCAGGTGTTTCCATCAAAACGAAGAGAATAATTAATTTTGGACATATCACAGATTTTCAAAGACTTTTCATATTTACAGGAAATTTATTTATTGATTTTATTTAGTTTAAAAGTAGCCCGAGTAAAAAAACTTGTACAAAATGTTGCTGAGTGTGAAGCAAAACGATTTAAAAGTGGGCTTTAAATCTGCAATAAAATATTATCTTTTTGAAATGATATCGTCAAAATTAAAAAAAGTTACGTTAAATTTGCTACACTTCTCCCGGATCACATAGTCCTAATTAAAATGTTTACCCATGTGTGTGTAAATGTTTAAAATACAAACGTCTGCCAAATTTTAGCTAATTAAGGACGGAGTAATAGTAAATATAGAACTAAAATATTGTGCGAGCCGGTAACAACATATAATAGCGTTGCATAACTTTGGCCATTGTTGTTGTTGATTTTCTTAACTGGGCATGTGCCGTCTGGCGTTGTCGTTTGGACTAATGACGAGCCGATGTCTGGTCTGTTTTCGAAATGTTCTCTGGTCGATGCGAAATGCCACTGAATAAATAAACGATTTGAGAGATAAGGGGCCGTTCGCACATAAATTAAGGAGGAATATTGACCAATTAATTACCGGTTTTATGGCTGTAATTATCATTGATGTGTCACTGTTGTCAAACGTTACGGAATTTATAGTTGTCTCGTTGGCGACTACTCCAATCAATTGTTTTATTGTCGGAGAAATTTACATACTATCGAAAGTAAGAGCACTTATTCGACTTATCGTCGTTTTCATGAGTAATATTTTTGTAATATGAACTTTCATTTATGGCTTCTTCTTCGCGCGTGACAATAGTAATTTGTTAGTAATCCAAACCTGGAGGACGCCGAGCACTAGACAATATCTCAGTGTCCTCACCGTCCCACACTCGAGTCAGCAAGTGGTGTCATCGACTTGTCGCCATATTAATATCTCCACCTGAGGTGTCTTCATTCTTGTAAAACTCGTCCACAGGCGGCTACAAATATAGAAGAGTCGCTGTAAAGGTTTCTGCACGATTTCCTTGGTCTTTTGTGCAACGCACTGATTGCACCTCAAAACTGGCTACTTTAAGCTCTTCCCTCCATACGGGCAGTCATTGTCCCATTACGTAGTGTCTCAAAACAATCGTTACCGTCCTAAAGGGGCCTCGGAACTGGGTCTATTAGAATTTATATATGGAATACTTGATAGTCGATCGTTCTATACCCGTACTGATGGCAATTTACCTACTCCAATTAAAGAAAAGCTGCTGATAAATGATTATTGTCTTTTTCCGTATACACCTCTATAGCAGGAACAATTCCATGCCTATTTAGAACTTTCACCTCGGCCGGAACGAAATTAAATCACCATTGACTAGATTTGTGTAGATAACTATGCAATGAAAGCCAAAGAAGTTAAAATAGTTTTATTTATTAGCAAGACAACAACCAAGCATCACAAATTTCTACTAAGAAAACGTTGACGTGCTGTTATTTTTATCTGCATGTGTAGAATACACGGTAAGTATAAAGAATCTAAAATGGGCTAAGCTCAAATTCTCGAGTTTTTTTCGCTCATTATTTCTATACATACTTAAGGCATTATTTTTTCAAACAGAATTAGATAAGATTTTGTACAATCTGTAAAGTAGTGCAGCAGACGTTTTATTTAACCGGACGAATAACTATACAGAGTTGACAAATGATTTTCCTATAACTTAGTTGGAGTTTTAGCTTTTATTATTTTCCTTTTCCTACATCGAGAATTCTATTACGTCCAATGTTCTTATAAAAGGGCTCAAACTATGCAAGGTCAACATATTCTCTAAAGTTATGATTTTACTTGATGGAATTCTGTAAATACACATAATTGAAAGCTTGAATCTTAAACTTTAAAGCTATGTTGTGAAAGAATTTGTACGAACTTGGATTCATTTACATAGCATTATAGTTCACAGTTGAAAGTTTAATTTCAGCTTACTTACTACTTCTGTTGCAACACATTGTTGTAAAAAATAGTCTAGAAAGTCAAAAAGCTCTATACCATACCAATAAATGATTATCTGCCATAGAATTATGTAAGTAGGTTGAAATCAAGCTTGGAAATTGAACTTTTACGTTATGAAACAAAAAACTGTATGACAACAGTGCGAAGTGTTGTAACCCTACTATCAACCGCGAAAAAATATTGGCACACATCATTTATAATATTGTAGGTTCCCACAACAAACCTTGTTCTTTCTGGCCAGTGTCGTGTTTCATCATAAAATTAGTGTTCCATTGACATAGAAATACATATTTTTCATGTAGCGTAATTGTAACCCAGAAAGTATTGGTACGACCATCAAATCGCCAATCATATATGTTTATGCATGTACTATTGGCTATTATGTAAATTGTTATAAATAAAACTTCTAAGTTTTCACACTGCACCATATTGAGAACAAAATGTAGGATTGTTCTATTTCTAGTTTCCACTATTTTTTAGACAAAATTAGATATATTCCAAGTTAAAGAGCTTGCCAGTTCCTACTACATTTATATTAAACATTTTTCTCAGATTAATAGTTTATTTCGGCTTCATTTAATGAGATGTACATTAATTGTTTTGAGCAGTGTTGTTTATTTTAATGGAACCCACAATTTCTACATTATAATAATTTGAAAGGAAATTGTGTCAACAAAATTGCTTTTTCATTTTTCCACTTCAAATAAGATACTCAAATGTTTATTTTCTGCGATCAGGAGCTTTGCAGGGCTTCCCGGCAAAGATGGAAACATCGTTTGAGATTAACAAAAACAACATACCTACGGGTCCTTGTATATACAGCGAGCAGATGATGAAAAACGCCATCGAAAGGGGAAATAGAAATTATATAGAAAGAAATTGCGAGGTCTCAAAGAGGAAGGTCTCCTACACCAATACGAGGAATTCAAAACTCAAAGAAGTTAATGGAAACCCCTCACAGGCGTTTGTTCGCGTCTCGCTCCGTCTATCGGCCGCTGACGTCCCTTTCCTCATCGTCCCCGTCCTAACACAAGGACCGATTTTAAATTATTATCTGTGCCGGTTTATTTACTCGCAGACCGCCTCACCCAAGCCCGAGCAGTTTGCTTTTTATTATAAACTTTTATTAATGTAAATAGACAGAGCCGTATAGAAAATATCTCCCAACTTCCAGACGCAAAATAAATACTTCCCTCAAACCGTTCCGTAAGGCGACAGATAACCTCCGCAGTATTGACATTATTTATGTCGATATTGCATAACTTTTGACATTCTAAATTTTGTAAATTATAGTCCCAAAGCATGTATCTAATAGTTATTTATGTACCAAGGGCATTAACGGATGTTTATGCCCCGAGGATGACAAAAAAGCTCGAGGACCGATACGCTCGAAAGCTTTTAAAGTCGCCCGAGGGTATAAACACCAAGTAATGCCCGTGGTATATACAATATTTTATGACCAACAATGGTTTTGTTCCTCCGTTTTAATAATATTAATAAATATTTTGACGTAATCAAGTAACATGCGTATCTACGGAGTTAATTAACAATACAAACAATTCGGAGTTGAGTGACAATGCAGACAATTAAATGTCAAACAGAATAAGCTTAATCGCCAATAATTGACATAGACGATTTAAAATTTACAATTTGAATGCCAATTATTTGATGTATCTGACATTTAAGCTATGGCATAATGCCCGCGCAGGGTTAAGACTTCTTAATGCCCTCGCGGGCATAAAGAAGCTGTTTTCGCCCCGGTATCTAGGATGTAAAATGTCATTTTATGATCATGTAGGACATAAAATAAATTAATTTAGTCTTTAAATGCAAAATGTGTATTTCCGTCCTTATATTTTCTAGATTTTGAAATTGCAGTTCTTATCCTGTAGGTGTTGAGTAAGTACCCAGTCTCCAATTGTCACAAAAAAATCTGATGTGGCCAGGCACATGACTCTATCATACAATATATCAAAATAATAGTTTAGCCGCATAAGATTCTATTTGATCGAGATCGATCGTGTCTGCAGTAACACAAGTTAGCCAGGGGGGCCGGGCGTTCAGAATCAACACCGGGCGTTTGCCGGGTAACATCGGGCGATTAAAAAGCCTTCAGATTGGTTGGGCATTTTACCGTCCAAAATGTCCAAATCGTTCACAAATAACGTCGGGCGTTTACCACACGTTTGCCAATTTAACCACGCCGAGAGCTGGATGAAAGTTGCGAGCATGCGCAGTGGCGATGTTTACTATAATATGATTTGAAAATTGTTCTGCGGGATTGCGGACAGTTGTGCTTGTGATTTCAATTATTTAGCCATGGATGGATTTGTTGACAAAATTTATCACTAGAAAAATTATTATTTCAATATTTTTTTAATATTTTGTTTATTTTTTTGAGGCAGTTATCTTCGTAAAGAATCTAGAACTCGCTTTATTTTATAAACTTGATAGTTGACATAGAATCCGCAAGACACAAGTACTACAGGAAGAGACATACTCTATAAGATTGTTTTGCAAAATGATATTTATTTATTCATAGAGGAATAAATTTTGTGTTTAATTATAAGTTATAAAACAAATACATCGAAGCAATTTTGCACAAATTATTTCACAACTTTTTTTAATAGAAATTTTGTTGTTACATTTGAAAAAATGCAGTACACGTTTTATTTTATAAACTTGATAATAACGATGGAATCTGCAATTTATAATTCTACTTATGTATAATTTTCCTATGTTGCACCTTCAAACAAGGCATACAGTATATTTTTTTGAAATATATTGATTTATAACAAATAATAAGTAATAAAGTGTGTTTAGTTAAAAGTTATACTATAAGTTGTCATTCCAATCTGAAAAAATGATACACATATAGGTATTTTTATACAGTATCAGTTAAATTATTTCTACGGTTATGACCATCCTCTACTCCATCCCCTTGTCTTAGGATATTTTCTTCATCATTGTTTACTGCAAGTGTGCCTTCATTAACGTAGTGATTTATCACCTCGTCTGAGTAAAGTGTTTTATACAAATGTGTAAGGTGCACGCTGCAATATTTGTAGCTGTGATCAAATCGGTCTTGTTCATAATATCGAGGTATCGTAGTCTTTCGGAATCGACCAAATAACACACCAAAATTGAGGTTAATTTCACCAATATCAACTGTTCAGAAAATTCTTTAATTCGGGAAGGATTTCTTCTAATTGTTTGATTTGCCGTTAGATTTATTACATTTTCTTCATTACTTGAACTAGACCAATCATCATAAAGATCTATGCTCAGGTTCTTCTTTTCTTTTAAAATAAAAGCAAGAGTTGAAACACATCCTACATAATTGTCTGCAAATTTATAACCTGTTACAAGCAATTACGAGGTTTTGTAAATTTTATTTTATTTCCTATACTAACATGGTAGTAAATACCTAATGGCTATATTTTTATATTGTTGAGGTTATGAAGCTCTAGTAAACACGCCGGTTGTGCCAATACCGTTCTCATTGACAGGGTAATGGACAAACGCCCAGTGATTAACCAGCCGGCGTTTACCCGACAAACGTCCACTCGTCTGAACGCACCACATCTTTTTACTCTATCATACTGCGTATGATAACGTAAAAAGTATTCATAGTGTGTCCTATAACATTGACTTCTAGAATTTAAATATGCTTCCAGCTTTTGCACAGTTTCGAGGACCAATGCATACGTAAATGCTGATATTTTGGTATAATATCTACAAAAATCTTGTTCCCCAGAATTTTGCGCCAACTGATATTGCTGATATAACAACTTGTTCTTGTTCATGTTTGAGTTGTTTAGCTGAAAGCAAGCTGATAATTTATCAATACTGTCATTATTATATAGCTTTTCTTCCGCCATAGTCAGACGATTCTCGGTATACACAACTATGTTGGTTCTCTCGAAATCTAGTATATTGGTATACATCAGAAGTTGTAAATAAACCCCATAATCGTAATCGAGCATTTCATACTTATCCACTGGAGTTTGATGACTCACATATTTGTGAAAGATATAGGAAGACTCCTATCATGTGTCTTTTGTTGTTTAACTTGTTCACTCTTCCACTAGTGTTTTGCTTGGACAATATCCAGTAAAGATACTATGAAGTGCTCTTTTTATTTTTTAGGTTCTACTGAAGATGGCAACATAGTTGCTGAAATACGTATTTAGGTTTCTAAAATACTTGTTGTGGTTAGGGGTTTATAATTTTATTATGTTTAACTTGTTGTTAACACGTTTAACACAACATTGCAGCGAGTATTGGTTGGATTTAGTGTTTAACAAGTGTCAGTTTTCGCAGTTTTTTTCCTTCGAACTAGGTACTTTAAGATGAATTTTCTCTCTGTTGAGATGTATACTAGAAAGTGGTGCCCTTATGTCAAGGACATGTTTCATTGACTTGCCTTTCAGCGTATTGTTGATTACAGCGTTTTCATACTGATGTACATTTTGTAGAGTAGTTGAAAATAAATTGATGGATTAGAAAAATTCTCGTTATCCTCTTTTTATATGTAGCTATAGTTCTGGATCGGTATAGTAGTTCTGGAAACAATCGAATGAAGCTGTATTGGTGAGATAGGATAATGGTGTTTACAAAGAATCACACATATGTATTTGCAAATGCTTTCGGTAGTCCATCGGAGGCAGTAGCTCACAAGACTTTCAAGAGTGGATTATGTTCACAACCCCTTTCGAGGTTGTTTTCGACAATATTTACTGTATGTGTTCTTCGTAGGGTACTACTTATCGTTTGGTGTGTGATAATTTTCAAAATCACCATTCATTTTCTTATTATTTTGATTGCATTATTTTGACATCTTGTTAACATGCTTAATAATCATTCCATTGATGTAAACCAAACAGTAAACGAGTTATGGTTTATTTTATAGTATAAACTAGTGGAAGAGAAATCTCAATAGCAACCAGATTTTTGGCAGGCGTATGTCAAATGGCGTGTTCCCTTTTTCAGATTCAGCCTTAATGCGTTGTTATCATGAATTAATACTGTTATTTATATTGCTTCTATAAAAGTATCTCTTTTAATTTATTCATCTATCCAGCGTTTTGTGTGATTCTGCTTGACCGTTGGGACAGTAAATCATAACAATAGTCATAAGAAGGATAGTTAATTTTAAATGTGTGATGTTTGGATGACACTATCAAAGATTTTACAAGTATGACCGTAGGCTTTTACGGTCAGAATAATTTGAAAAATAAAAAGCGTCCGGGTTAGTTCCCCGCTTCTTCAGAGCTAACTGAATAGTGAGTACTGCTTCCATGTGGTTCCACCTGATCGCGTTAGGATAGATTTCCCCACCCTACTGATGTCACTGCCGCCCTCACGATTTCTGTTGTTAGGATGTTTGTTAATTTTGATGGCTTTTCTGATAAGCTTTCGATGATAGTTATTCACCCTGACCTCTTCGCCAAACCTGTTCGTCCAACCTCTTCGCGATATCGAAGTCCATTATGTGCCACAACTCATGGCAGTGTTCAGCAATAGCGGGACTATTGAATTAATAGTGTTTGTAAACTCGAAAAATTTAGATCCAGTACCGACGAGACAACAAATAACAAATAACTGCTTAAAGCGTATTAGGTATCGCAAAACTTGAACGTTTAAAAGAAAGAAGTACTGCTACAATGACTAAACACCATGCATCTTGGAAAATGATTTGGAGTATAAAATAGGTTACTCGTAACTCGTAACTATTGGTTTCGTGAGAAAGAATTCAACCCGAAACTAATATCTTATTACATCAGGTGTCTTGTAACAGGGAAAAATCGATTGCCAAGTGGTAAGTGGGCAGGGGCAAACAATGTGTTACTTAGGCATCGCGATAAAACACAAAAGAAAATAGACCTTTTATAAGCAATGACTTGCAATACACAACCGCATTACAACATTCATTAGTAGCGGCACAAAGCAAAAATTACAATGATGTATTTTTGTCAGGCGGTAATGCAGTAGCTTCACTTGATCGATTTTTGCTGCGAAGGCGTATGCAGTCCATTAACGCCTATTACCGATGGGAAAATAACAATCTGGACAGTGAAAATAAACCTAAAACTTTTAACGCATAGCTGTGTTCTTTGCCTCTTCAAATATAAAATTTGTGAAGATATTTGCGATCTATATAAGTGGTAGATGTTAATCAGCTTTCATTGTAGGTTCAACAAGTGATGGTAACAATACTACTTACTGCAAACTAATTAAATTTATAAGGAAGTGCAATGAACTTGAAAGCTTCAGTTAGTTTAGTTGAAGTTTATTGTTTTAATTTGCAAACAGAAAATATTAATAGTAATCGGAAATATCATAAAATAAATTACAATATCGGCATGCGCCACACCCACAGTAAATATAAAAGCACTATGTATTCATATAATTTGCAACGAACGAAAAATAACTAAATAACAAAATAATTACAGCCATACTTCTTTGTAGGTTTCCTTCATCCTTGCCCAACATTTTCTATCCCAAGCCACTCTGCGTCTTCGACAATATCCCATGCAGCAGCAGGCCGTCCCTTGGTTGTTTTCATGGTCCTCGGATACAATTCCACAACGAAGTCTGGTCCACCTGTTGTCTTGTGATCACATGATATGATCGGTCCAGTGCCATTTTCTCCCTAGCATTATTCTCTCTTGCCGACGTTGTCAAGAAGTCGTATCCTTAGCTAAATGCATAAAAAACTTTACCTTAAAATCTGAAGGCATAAATTATCAATGCTTCCTAGAAAACAGAGGCAAAAAAATTATTCTTTACATATTTACCCTGATTTTCTCACAAACTGATTGTTAAAATGAAAAAGTAAATGTGTGTTGGAATGGAATTGCTTTAGAATAAAATATGAACTGTATCAACCACCAATGTGTAGTAGTAAAACTTGTTTTTATGGTTGCCATTTTTATATTACATATATTTGGGCTCTGATTTTTTTCTAAGTAATTTGATATTATACAAGGCATGTTTAATACAATAACATATTTAAATTATTTGAACTTTCTTTAGAATCCCTGAAAATCGTACGTGTCATGAAAATACAAATTGTGAAATAAGGTGTTGTATATACTCATATTAACCGACTCTCTATCACTATTAATAACAAAAATACTCATACAATCTAACGGTTCGTGATATACACAGCACATTTTTATGCACAATAATACCATTTATTTATTTTAAACAAAAGATACAAGAATAATAATTTTATTTATATATTTGTTACTTTTTGGTGGTAGTGCTCTTTTTCATAGCAAATATTGATATTGACGCGTCTGTTTTATTGATTGTCAAATTTTTATTCATTTACAGATACAGTGCTCAAAATATTTAGGGGAACACCTTTTTCGAAAGCTGTAACTTACACGAAAGTGACACTTCAAAATGTAAATTAATAACGTAAAACAAAATGGAAATGACTGTCATAGTATTGATGACAGTCGATTTTTTTGTGGATTGGTGAGGTTTTATACAGTCCAAGAGCATTAATCACTTCCTCACATTTGCGTGACTTGCTTCGCACTAGTCTGCGAAGAGAATCTTGGGGTATGCTTTCCCATTCCTCAATCACGGCTTGTGTCAGTTCCTGTATGTTTCGTCGTGGAATAGGTCGCTTGCGAACACGTCGGCCAAGCTGATCCCACACGTGTTCAATAGGATTCAGGGCAGGACTTAACGCCTGCCATTCCATGAGCTAAATTCCACGTTCTTGTAAAAAGTTTCTGGTGAAGCCGGTGGTTTGTGGCTTTGCATTGTTCTACATTAGGATGAAATGTTGACCGACGCCATATGCATGGTCCCCCAAGATGTTTTCGACACCTTGGACAACAATATCAGTTCTGTTCTCTATACTGATTCCAGCCCAAACCATCACAATGCTTTTGCGTTTGTAAGGACTTGACCAAATGGCTTTTTCTTCAAACAATTCCATGAAGAAATTGGCGATTACCGGTGAAAGAGGTGATCCCATGGGAGCACCCTCTACTTGCCCATACATCGCTCCCGCCCACTGTATGTGGTGGAGAAACAATACTCTACCAGATCCGGTACATCGGTTGGTAGACCTAGGGGTACAAGTGTTATCCGAAGGTCTTCGACTGCCTCCTTAACCGGAACACACTAAAGAGTGATGTTACGTCGAAACTTACGAGTATATCCTGCGGGTCAGTAACAACTTCCTACAAAATCTGAATAAAGATCTGAAAGGAGAACGCTCATAGCCCTACTTTATCACATGACACATTGTACTATCAGCCTTGACGCGCGGCCTGAAGACGGAAGTCTATACTTCCGAAACAAGTAGCCCCAAGAAACGTAATAAAAGTTACATGTAAACATTGGAATATACCTTTTTAATTTATCATTCATTGAACTCCGGTGGAATGGAACTTTTTATCTCTGTATTACTTTATCATACGCAGTATAATAAAGTATTGTAATCGTGCCAAAAAAAATTGAGATTTTTGAGGAAATAGGTGTTTTTGGGCCCCCTGAACACTTTTGACCAAGGTACAAAAAAATGTCTGTGTGTGTATGTGTGTGTGTACCCGATTTTTGAGGAGACGATTCCGGAGAAACGACTAAAGGTATCGGGCCGAACGTTCATATTTAGAACTTTCATGACTAAACTTACAGCTGAAAAGGTTTTGGTTCAAAAGGGTCCAAAGGAACTGGGTGTTTACTCTTAGCATTTTGCAACGATTTTGCAAATGAGGCGCCATTTCTGTAATTTCGTCAAAATAGATAAATAATAAATTAAAGTAGAGGTAATAATAGGTATAGTTTAGCTTCAAGAGCAAATTCTATTTGATCGAGATCGGTCGCATCTGCATTGATATGAAACTACATAGTAGCCTGGAATTCACAAATATTTTTTTGTGCTGTCACCACAAAAATGTCTATGGCTGTCACAGTCGAAAACAGCTGATATGAAACTACATAGTAGCCTGGATTTGACAAATATTTTTTTGTTCTGTCACCACAGAAGTGTCTATGGCTGTCACACTCGAAAACAGGTGATTTAATCAGAGATGAATCAGAGGTTGGAGAACCGCTATCGAACGTTGCCGCTCTAGTGCGGCAAAGTACAAAATTCAAATAAAATAAGATCACCAATTTGATTGTTTGTTGATAAGAAATATCAACCCGTTTGAGAAAATTGTAAATAAAGTATAGCGATGAGTGTAGTTATATTTTAGTATGTTGGTACGGATGTGACATCTACAGTGTCATGAACGAATATAAATCTGTCAGAATTTGAATTACCTTTTTACTTTATCATACGCAGTATGCTAAAGTATTGTAATCATGCCGAAAAAAAAAATCTGATGTGGCCAGGCACATGACTTTATCATACAATATATAAAATTATAAGTTTAGCTGCATGAGATTCTATTTGATCGAGAACGATCGTGTTTGCATTAAAATAAAACGAATTAGCCAGGATTTGACAGATATTGACAGTACGTATAATCAAAAAGTCAGCCTTTGACACTACCTACTGCTATTGGAATATAAATATCTAGCAAATCCTGGCTAACTTTATAATAGTGCAGACACGATCTCGATCAAATAAAATTTGCTTCTACAGCTAAACTATTAGCTTTACCAAAAAAGTCATAGACATAAATTATGCAAAATTTCGTCTATTTTAATTTATTATTTAACTATTTTGACGAAATTACAGAAATGGCGGCTCATTTGCAAAATCCTTAAAAAATTCAAAACAACATTGCTATCCGCACTCGAAATACACATTGACTTTGTGTATGACACCAAGATGTTTCAATATTGTTTCACATAGCGTACTTGCGCGCGTGTTTCTCCATGCATTTGCGTGTTGAATTGACGTTTCGCAACCGATGACGTTCTGACTACTGTCAAAAGTCGCAAAATATCCAGGCTACCTACTATTAATGCAGACACGATTTCGATCAAATAGAATTTGCTCCTGCAGCTAAACTATTAATTTTACCAAAAAATGTTATAGACATAAATTATACAAAATTTCCTCTACTTTAATTTATTATTCATCTATTTTGACGAAATTACAGAAATGACGGCTCATTTGCAAAATCGTTGAAAAATGCTAAGAGTAAATAGCTAGTTCCTTTGGACCGTTTTGAACCAAAAGCTTTTCAGCTCTCAGTTTGGTCATGAAACTTCTAAATCTGAACTTTCGTCCCGATACCTTTAGTAGTTTCTCCGGAATCATCGTCACAAAAATCTGGTACACACATACACACATACACACACACACACACACACACACACACACACACACACACACACACACACAGACATTTTTTTGTACCTTGGTCAAAAATGTTCAGGGGACCCAAAAAGACCTATTTCCACTAAAATCTCATTTTTTTTTTCGGCACGATTACAATACTTTACCATACTGCGTATGATAAAGTAAAAATTGAGATTTTAGCGGAAATAGGTCTTTTTGGGTCCCCTGAACATTTTTGACCAAGGTACAAAAAAATGTCTGTGTGTGTGTGTGTGTGTGTGTGTGTGTGTGTGTGTGTGTGTGTGTGTGTGTGTGTGTGTGTGTGTGTGCGTGTGTAAACGATTTTTGTGGAGACGATTCCGGAGAAACTACTGAAGGTATCGGAACGAAAGTTCATATTTAGAAGTCTCATGACCTAACTTAGAGCTGAAAAGCTTTTGGTTCACAAGGGTCCAAAGGAACTGATAGTTTATTCTAAGCCTTTTTCAAGGATTTTGTAAATGAGCCGCCATTTCTGTAATTTCGTCAAAATATTTAAATAATAAATTAAAGTAGAGGAAATTTTGAATAATTTATGCCTATGACATTTTTTGGTAAAATTAATAGTTTAGCTTCAAGAGCAAATTCTATTTGATCGAGATCGGTCGCATCTGCATTGATATTGTGACGATCTTAACCGCGAAGGCGCCAGAAGTTCGAGGTTATTCTCGAGGCGGTCCATTCCAGAGAGATCTATCCGGACGGCGAGTGCGAGAAGCGACTGTTCTGTGCCAGCGTCGAAGATTCGCGAAGGGGCTTGCACGGATCGATACGGGTATATAAGCGAGCCGTCGCTCACTACCGGCAGTATTATTCAGAGTGTTAGTCGGAGCGTTGGCGCGATTATTGATCGATATAAATAGTTCGAAATAAATACAGTGAAGATAAATGTTTATAGTAGCCTTAAGTGACAGTTAGTTTTTAGTGTTCGTGTTTAGTGTTCGTGTTTAATAATTAGGTAATAAGACTGTAATAGTGTTAAATAAATTAGTTGACTATTTTAATATACCGAGTGTTTTAATTCACACCTTAACGAACGAAAAACGCTACATTGGTGTCAGGTGTCGGGTGTGAATTGGACATTAGTGAAAATAAAATTGAAGTGAAATAAATCGGACTAATTAGCGTGCGTGAAAATGGCGAAACTAGCGGACTTAAAAGTTAGTGAGCTGAAAAAGGAGCTGGAGGAAAGGGACTGCGACACGACGGGGAAGAAAGCGGACTTGCAGGAGCGGCTTCGTAAAGCATTAATTGAAGAAGGCAATGACCCGGACAACTTTGTTTTTGCTAGTGCAAGTGATATCGGCCAAATGCTGCAATGTTTGGAGTCTAAGTTGCTAGAAAATTCCACCGACCTGGCTAAAGTGTTGGAAAATTCCGCCGACCTGGAGGCTAAATTGCTAGAAAATTCCGCCAACCTAGAGGCTAAGTTGCTAGAAAATTCCACCGACCTGGCTAAAGTGTTGGAAAATTCCGCCGACCTGGAGGCTAAATTGCTAGAAAATTCCGCCAAGCTAGAGGCTAAATTGCTAGAAAATTCCGCCGACCTGGAGGTTAAAGTGTGCGAGCTTGGGGAAAAGCTAGAAGAGAATTCTGCCAAACTAGAAAAAAAGATGTTAGAAAACAATGCCAACCTAAAAAGGGAATTACACGAAGAAATTTTAACAAAATCTTCTACACTGGAACAGCGAATTCTTTTGATTTTGGAAGGCAAGATCCAGGAAGTTCAGAACAAAATCACGACGTTGGACGTCAACACCCTCGAGGAGTTGCCCTATCAATCTTCAGCAACAGACAACAAGAGCAAAGTTAGTGGCAATCAGGATTCCGTTGGGCTGATGCGCCTCAAACCACCGCAATTTCATGGTTCAACGTCGTGGAATGTTTATCAACGTCAGTTTGAAGCGGCTGCAAAAGCGAACGGTTGGTCATCCAGGGAGAAGGCGACCGCCCTTACGTTAGCTTTGAGAGGAGATGCTGCTGCTATCTTGCAAAGAATGTCCCCGGAAGAGCAAGAAGTCTACGACCACCTGGTGAGACACTTGGAGACGCGGTATGGCCAGTCACACCTGGAACATGTCTACCACACTCAGTTGAAAAATCGGTGCCAGAAGTCAGGGGAGCCCTTACAGGAATTTGAGGCAGATATTGCACGTCTGGTTCGACTGGCATATCCAGATGCCCAGGAAAAGATCATGGAACGTTTGGCGGTTCAAGCATTCCTGGACGGACTCCGTGATGGTGAAATGAAGCAAGCCTTGCTACTAGCACATCCACCTAAGCTAGTTGATGCACTAACACGGGCCCTTGAATTCGAAGCTGCCAAGAACACGAACAAAGGTCAAGCTCGTGTCCGACAAGTGATTCCAGGAGAGGACGACTTCGAAGAGTCAGTCAAACGGATCGTCAGGGAGATCAATAGAGAACGTAGCCGCCAGGACCGGAAGTTGGAGTGCTGGAAATGTGGCAAGGCAGGCCACATAAGAAGACGCTGTCCAGAAGGCGTCAGTTCCACTTCCGCCAATCCGGAAAACTAAAAAAGGTCGATGCGAGGGGGCAAACGTCGACCTGTATTCAGCAAGCCCCAGCAAATACCGCTCAGGTCTCGTCACTGCAACACCATGCCAACAGTGTTTTCGTCGACGCGTGTGTGGATGGAACTCTCCGCACTGTGCTGCTGGATACAGGTGCAACGAAGACAATCATAAGGCCCGACATAATAAAACCTGCAGTTAAGGTTCGGCAATCAAAATGGCGTCTACGAACAGCAACGGGAGATCAAGCAAAAGTGCATGGTGAAACAAACGTCATGTTTACCATCGGAAAAGCCACGTTTGACCATCCTGTAATAGTGGCTGAGATTGAGGATGAGGTGATTATCGGGACGGACATAATGGACACCAAGGGTTTCGAGTTAAGCTTTAGGCGGGGAGTTCTGCGGGTAGATGACGAGGAAGTTGTTTTACATCGAGAAAAGAATTTAAGTGTTCAGGTCCTACTCCCGGAGGAGACACTGATACCAGAACGGAGCGAGGTTGTTTTGGACGGCTGCATTGATGGCAAGACTACAGATGGTGAGATAGTCATGTTCGAACCTGTAATGCATGACGAGGCTGTTGGTCGAGGAATAGCGGTCGGAAAGGCCCTTGTGCGGGCTGGCAGGAGTATTCCTGTGAGGATAATGAACGTCAATCACTATCCTGTGTTATTAAAGGAGGGCACGGAGTTAGGACACTGCTCTGGAGTGTCAGCGATACTGCGACAGGTTACGGCCGTGGAATCCAGCCGGGAAGCCATTCCAAAGGAATTAGAAGTACTGGTATCGTCGTCAGGCACCGGTCTAAGGCCAGACCAAAGAAGGAGGCTGAGACATTTGGTCCATAAGTATCGAGATATTTTTGATACTGGGAAGAAAGGGAGGACAAATATAATCCAGCATAAAATCAATACGGAAAATGCTCGTCCCATTCGGCAGACAGCTAGAAGGCTACCGCTGGCTAAGAGAGAGGAGGCTGACAAGATTATTGAGAGTATGGTCGAGGAAGGAATCATAGAACCATCCAGCAGTCCATGGTCTTCACCGGTGGTACTGGTAAAGAAGAAAGACGGCTCGACCAGATTCTGCGTTGACTACCGGCTGCTTAATAATGTGACCAAAAAGGACAGTTATCCCCTTCCTCGCATCGATGACACTTTGGACACCCTGGCCGGATCGAAGATCTTTTCCACGCTGGATTTGAAGAGCGGGTACTGGCAAGTTGAATTGGCCCCCGAAGATAGAGAAAAGACAGCTTTCACGGTGGGTGCTGGATTATGGCAATTTAACGTGATGCCATTTGGACTGTGCAATGCTCCTGCTACTTTCGAACGACTGATGGAAACGATTTTAAGAGGACTGTCCTGGAAGACATGTCTGGTCTATCTTGACGACATTATTGTAGTAGGAAAATCGTTTGAAGACCACATGCGAAACCTAGAAGAAGTGTTCCTGAGGCTACGAGGTTCAGCACTGAAGTTGAGCCCAAAGAAATGTCATCTATTTCAGAGAGCTGTGCAGTACCTGGGTCACGTTGTTTCCAGTCAAGGAGTGGCGGTTGACAAGGCAAAGATCCAGACTGTCAAAGATTGGCCAGTTCCCAATGACAAACATGAGCTGCGCAGCTTCTTGGGATTATGCACATACTACCGACGCTATGTGAATGGATTTGCCAACATCGCAAAACCATTAACCAGGCTCACCGAAGGAGAACGAAAATTCCAGTGGTCCCAGGAATGTCAAGAAGCTTTCGATTACCTAAAAGGGGCTCTGATAAGCGCACCTATCTTGAGCTATCCCCTACCTGAAGGAAAATTTGTACTGGACACCGACGCTAGCAATGTGGGCATAGGAGCCGTGCTGTCCCAAATTCAGGATGGGCAAGAAGAAAAAGTCATAGGCTATTTTAGTAAAACGTTGTCCAAGCCAGAGCGTAACTACTGCGTCACCCGCCGGGAGTTGCTAGCTGTTGTGAAAGCGATGGAACACTTTTACAAGTACCTCTACGGAAGGAAGTTCCTGCTACGAACAGACCATGCAGCTTTAAAATGGCTCCTTCAGTTTAAAAGTCCAGAGGGACAAGTGGCAAGATGGATAGAGAGGCTACAGGAGTT
Source organism: Melinopterus prodromus (assembly GCA_964023965.1). NCBI lineage: Eukaryota > Metazoa > Arthropoda > Insecta > Coleoptera > Scarabaeidae > Melinopterus > Melinopterus prodromus. Next base: position 27,324,739 of record OZ030394.1, on the reverse strand, counting down.
TGACTTCGACACCGAGCACCGAGCAGGGAGAATCCATGGAAATGCAGATGCCCTATCAAGAAGACCCTGTCCACGGGACTGCAAGCCTTGCCAGCGGGCAGAGGAAAAAGACGCTGACTTGTTACGAACCACCATAGTCGACGATACTTGGCAAAATAGAGATCTTATAAAAGACCAAGAGGAAGATCCCGATATCCAGATAGTCCTAAACTGGATGAAAGAGGAGAAGAAGCCAACCTGGGGAGAAGTTGCCAAGTATCCTCCTAACATCAAGTCGTATTGGGCACAATGGGACTCCCTAATTCTGGAAGATGGACTCCTGCGGCGGAAAATAATTGACCACGACGGTAAAGAGGAAAGAAGGCAAATTGTTGTGCCCAAATGTCGGATTGCGGAATTGCTAGAAGAACTCCATGCTGGTGTGTCAGGAGGACATCTCGGAGTGACAAAGACGCTGGAAAGGGTGAGGGAAAGATTTTACTGGGTCAATAGCAAGGAAGACGTAAGGGACTGGTGCAGAAAATGCGTTGTATGTGCGGCAAGTAATGGACCGCAGAGAAAGCAGAAGGCTTTGATGCGCCAGTACAACGTGGGAAGTCCCTTTGAAAGGATTGCTATTGACGTAGCCGGCCCGTTTCCCGAATCCGAAGCAGGAAATAAGTACATCGTGGTCGTGATGGACTACTTCAGCAAATGGGTTGAGGCATACGCTCTACCAAACCAGGAAGCCTCAACAATTGCCGACGCCTTGGTGAAAGAATGGATTTGCCGATTTGGCGTACCTTTGGAGCTACATTCGGACCAAGGGCGAAATTTTGAATCCAGTTTGTTCCAGAACATCTGTAACACGCTCGGAATCAAGAAAACAAGAACTACTGCGTTACACCCGCAGTCAGATGGAATGGTGGAGCGCATGAATAGAACCATTAATCGGTATTTGGCCAAAGTGGTCTCCGACCATCAAAGAGACTGGGATGGCTTTCTTCATTTGTTCCTCCTGGCTTATCGATCGGCCGTCCACGAAAGCACGGGAGAATCTCCGGCTCGGATAATTATGGGAAGAGAACTCCGTCTCCCATGCGATCTGAAGTTTGGTTGCCCGCCAGGAACTGATGTCGCCGGGGAGGACTACGTCAGTGAACTGCGAAGAAGAATGAATGCCATTCATAGCCAAGTTCGCATTTCCATTCAAGATGCCAGTAATCGGATGAAGGACGCATACGATGTGAATGCCAAGGACCACAGGTACAATGCCGGTGATATGGTTTGGCTTTACGACCCTAAGAGACGAAAGGGACTGTCACCAAAACTTCAAACATCCTGGGATGGACCATACAAAGTTCTGGAAGCTATCAACGACGTCCTTTACCGGATACAAAAGCCACCGCGGGGTAAAGCTCGAGTCATTCACTTCAACCGACTGGCTCCTTACTACGGAGACCACGAAGACGCGGAACTGCGGCGAATCCAACCAGAGCCGGATTTGACATTCGACGAATTCATGGCCCGTCATACTAATGGTCAAAAGAGTCGGTTCGGTGTGACCTGTGAAGTGCAGCGGGACCTGTTTACTGCTCCAGCTGGCTACGCACTGGCACATTGTGTGGCTAGGGACTTGCAAATGTCTAGAGGGATAGCCAAGGTTTTCCGCGGGAAGTTTGGAAATATTCCAGAGCTGCGTCGGTCTAATCCCAGAGTCGGACAAGCACTCAAGGCAACCGACGAAAAGACCGGCAGAAAGATCTTCCACTTGGTTACCAAAGAGACGTCCGGTCAGAAGCCAACCTATAGGGATGTTTGGGACACTTTGTGTTCTCTAAAGGAAGAATTGCTAGCCGAGGACCTGAGAAGCCTGGCAATCCCTAAGCTGGCATGCGGACTCGATGGCTTGGACTGGAGGATGATTCGCAGCATGTTGGAAGCACTCTTCAGGTTGACGGGCGTACAAATTCTGGTGTGCTGTTATAGCCCTCAACGTCGTTCCGTGGAGAGAACCGTGGACTGTTACTTCCACAAGAGATCTTGCTGCAACAAGGGAGCTTTCTGCCGATATCGACATCCACCATCTTTGGAATCATTTCGGGACGAAACGAGCTTAGGAGGGGGGCAGTGTGACGATCTTAACCGCGAAGGCGCCAGAAGTTCGAGGTTATTCTCGAGGCGGTCCATTCCAGAGAGATCTATCCGGACGGCGAGTGCGAGAAGCGACTGTTCTGTGCCAGCGTCGAAGATTCGCGAAGGGGCTTGCACGGATCGATACGGGTATATAAGCGAGCCGTCGCTCACTACCGGCAGTATTATTCAGAGTGTTAGTCGGAGCGTTGGCGCGATTATTGATCGATATAAATAGTTCGAAATAAATACAGTGAAGATAAATGTTTATAGTAGCCTTAAGTGACAGTTAGTTTTTAGTGTTCGTGTTTAGTGTTCGTGTTTAATAATTAGGTAATAAGACTGTAATAGTGTTAAATAAATTAGTTGACTATTTTAATATACCGAGTGTTTTAATTCACACCTTAACGAACGAAAAACGCTACAATATGAAACTGCATAGTAGCCAGGATTTTGACAAATATTTTTTTGTGCTGTCACCACAGAAATGTCTATGGCTGTCACCACGCTGTCACACTCGGAGAACCGCATGGAAGGTCATCTACAGTGTCATGAACGAATATAAATCTGTCATTAGGTTTTTAAACTTGACATTTCGTAGAAGTGGTATCAACCTAACATTTTCTATACCGAAATATAACCATTTTTGATTTTTTTTTTAAAATACGTATTTCTCAAAAAGCAACACAAAAACGTTGATGTCACTCCTGCCGAAAACTACATAGCGCGACTCGCTCACATGCGACGACGACGCTCCGCCATCGGTGACGCGCCGCATCACCGCTCGTTGTGGTATTCCGTACTTTCGGCACTTGTGAGATAAACAACTATTATTCTGATGACAGTAGGTAGTGTCAAATGCTGATGCTTTGACAATACCTTCGATTGATACTATTGACTATCAAAATATCTGTAAAATCCTGGCTAACTAGTTTAATTTTAATGCAGACACGATTTATCTCAGTCAAATAGATTCTCATGCAGCTAAACTATTAATTTTATATTTTGTATGATAAAGTCATGTGCCTGGCCACATCAGATTTTTTTAAAGATATTGAAAAAAATATGTCCTTATAAAACATTTCAGTCAGAACAATAGTACGTTCTGAGGAAAAAAAAGTGTGGGAATACACACCCAACTAGAAGATATTTGTATACACTAATTTCATCTATAACAGATGATCGCTATATTTGCTCTTAAAGTTTGTTAAATTAGAAAATTGAAGTTATACAGGGTAATTTATAACTCGCGGTGGAAATTAAATGCAAAGACTTATTAAATTCGGAATAAAAATATGTGAAGAACTTTTAAATTTATGTCATTGTCAAAATTAGTAGTTACTCCAATTTAATTTAATTATTTGTTGTTTAACTAATACAGACACGAAATTTGAAATTACACTTTGGTTTCCTGTCCGCATAAATTTTCGTCCAGAATGACAAATCACTCTGTATATTTATTGATTTTTAATGACCGACATAATTTTCGTCATGGAAGCTCACAACTCGTTTGGAGATAGGTTAGGTATCTTATCTGGAATGTAAGATCATATTGACATCCACCACCTACAACTCTGTTCGTCTCCTAAAGTACCATTATGAGGAGCAGATTCAAATTATAGGTTTATTTTGTCACACATTTGGAATGGCGTAGAAAACAAATAATGTTAGAGTTTGACCAATAACGCTGCCAGATAGTTATTTCCTAGAGAATATTTTTTATTTATTAACAGATATATGTAAGTAAGTAATACAGTCAATTGAATGAATCCTCTAGAATGTTGGATGTAATATCGAAATAACAGTGATTTATTACGTTAAAAGGGACCCAAAACAAAATTATTCTTCGATTTACCTTGTTTATTAAACCAATATTTAAAATAATAATCCCATGCTAAAATAATACCACTGAATAATGTGTCCATCAACCGGCAATCGACACCGCTATTTGATACTATTTTTCCGCCGAACCCCGGTTGGGAAACGCTGGTCTAATGGCTTACCCAATAGGCTTGCCGACACAGTGTTTGATAGCTTTCCAGCACTTTATGTATCGCTGAAAATACTGGCCCTAGAATGTATAATTTATTTATTATATATATTTACTTATATTTACAACATTTCGGGGCACTCTTGCGTCAACCGCCCCACACCCTCGTTAGACCACTGGCTATTATAAACGTATCTGATTCAAGTAATAAATGCTTAATTAATGTGCAAAACGAAGAAAATTAGTCATAGATAGATACTGCATAATAAAGGTATTATTCGAACTTTATTCCGATACATTTTTATGCCGCCTGATTTATTGCACATGTCCGGCGGTGCAACAAGACCTATAGCATCGCTGCTACCAAGACAGCAAATATATTTACTGATGAAGCGGTGGGTTCAGGTATCAAGTCATTCGAGGTATTGTTTGCGTTGCGTGACTGTGAAATCATTTCGTTTTAGTGCTTTTATTTGCTTTTCAAAGTAGATGAACGCGTTCGCTTGCAGCTACCACTAACCACCATACAATTTTAAATAACACGCCTGTTATTAACATGTAGATCGTCTTACATTGTGCACGTTACGAGTAGGTGGAAACTATACAATTTTAAAATAATGTAAAAGTTTGATTAACAACGGAGAATTCTGTTGAACATCGTAGTATTGACTTTTTTGGAAACCTATAAATTCAAACCAAAGCCGCCTATGGTTGTGAACACGGCGCCTATGCCCATCGCTTGTATCTATACTTTATTTTTATAGCCAGTAGTACATGCATTTTATGTTTCAGCTGTCAGCTATTAATTTTCTCCTAAGTAGGTCTTCTAAAATAGAGAAATCATGATCTCTCGATAGTAAATATTTTTGACAGTGAGAGCGCAATAAAAAATTTGCGTGCATAATTTTCCTAAACGATGACAGTGGATAACCACTTTTACTTTTAAAATAATTTCATACCAGACACCGATTAATCGATGGAACTAACATAAATAAAGTGATGTCTTAATCCACTACGTTTGATGCAACCATAATAAATTATGTCCGGTTATATGCTAACGAGTGAGCCATAAAACACATTAACAATAATAGCATACCAAAAAAGGCTATATCTTAGGACTGTTGGCGTAGCTCTGAGGTTTTTTCAATAATAAACTAGATGTAGTTGTTCATTCAGTTGTTTATTAATCGAAATGGGCCAATTTTCGACTTGAATCCAAGTCATCTTCAAAGGCTGATAAAAGAAACAAAAGTGAGGTTAGCGTACAATTAAAAACATACTTCCAAGACTCACTATCGAAATTAAACACAAAACCTTCGTACGGTACCTCGAAGGTACCGTTAAAACAACCGCGAAATAAATAAAATGCATCATACAACTACCGAGCGGTACAAAACAACGTCGGCACAAACTATCAAAACTTACAGAATCAATAAATATGCTCAATCCCCTATTCGAGGCCGGTCAACGGCAATAACACAATCACGAACCATAGGCAAAAGCATAGTCACGCAACCACGTCGAAAGAATAGTCACGAAAATGAAAAATTGCACATAGAACGCTCCAAAAAGGCAGGCAACAATCTGCCACGACACAAACGACAACGACTCAACTCCCAACAGTCACAATTGAACTAAGAAAATATAAAAAAAATATTTTGTTCCATCTTATATAGTATAAAAACATTAAAGCTGCGAAACGACCAAAACTAAAAAGACAAAAACGAGGGCAGAAGGAGAAAATACTCAATCGCATAGACCCAGCATGGACGGACAGAAAATGGGAAAAATCAGGGAGATGGCAGCATAGTAAATTAGGTCAGTGACAAAATTCAACGTGTTATCAGTGGACTTTAAGGATCCTAGTATCTTCAAATGTGAAGTCATGTTCCCTCTCAAAAGAAAACTCAGGGCAGTGGTTAATCTCCTGTTGTTAATATCTCTCTTGTGTTGATCCACTCTAGATTTTAACTTCTGTCCCGTGGTTCCCACATAGACATAGCCACACTCTGCACACGGGATGGAATAGACCAGCTGACTTCTTTGCATCAATGGGGTGATGTCCTTGGGGTTGGTGAAGTAGTTCCCCACTTTGTATTTGGATGTTAAGGCTATTTTTACCGGTAAGTTCATAAATAGTATTTTGATGCTGTGTGTAAGTCCCTTAATCATAGGCAGAGTGCAACATCTAAGTTCCCCCCCCCTTTCAATCATCGTAGAGGATAAAGGACCGCGTACCACGGGCGCAGAGAACAGTCTACTTTGGAGGAAGTGTATAATTCGTATTAGGGCAAGTGATAGTATTAGGAATAATAGTATTAAACGCCACGTAAAGTCATCATATAAACTAAATGCTTGTCATAACGTAGGTATACGTTATGAAAAGCATTTAGTTATACTACAGCAGAAAATGAATATTTTGGAAAAGTATACAACGTGCTCTAAAAGGCATGTCTAGAGAAAATATTGGTAGTTGTCATTATTGCTGTATTGTACGTTGAGAGTATTTCGGTTTGCGAACACAAAAACCCTACACCTAACAGTATTTTGCTAAACTTTGCCGATTTTGATGTTTTCTTTTCAGCACGATGTGGTTATTCAGAAGTTTGAAAAACTTTACTTATTATATTGGAAAGAACTGTTGTGGCGATCACCCTCAGTTCCAGTCACCATATGGAGAATTAAGCGATAACAAAGCCATATCAACTACTAATACTTTGTTTTTAGTTCATCCCAATATTTGAAAGTATGTAAGATATACACAAGGGTGACCAACTTTTTAATGCTCCAATGCGTCGGGAGATTAGCGTGCTTCTTATTTTCTCCCTTTAAAAACTTTAAAATATGTTGTAATAATATGTATTAAAAAATGGGGGTGGCTGCCGGTCGTCAAAGTTAAGAAAAATAAATCAATTTTATTTTCTAGGTAGATAAATTTGCATACCACAAGCATTAAAAATTTAAATTAAAAATTTAAATTATATGTGAAAAGTATGTTATTGAGTGAGGCTTTCTACTCTGTACGCGATTTCTTTCTTTGATTTTGTACGCTGATTTTGGTTATTCTGTCTTGTAATGCATTTTTTCTTATGCGGTTTTCTTTTTTTTTACTTTCTGTATATGCTGTTGTTGTATTTTCGGAAATAAAATGTTTGACTTGATTTGATTTGATTTGATTTGATTATCTTAATAAGAAAATTATCGATAAACTGTTGAGTAGATATTAAAACATTTCACAGATTTCGAACTACTTAATTTGTCAAAAATACATAATAGAAATGAAATGACTTCCCTAGCAAAAATCGAGCAAGTTTAACCAAAGCCAGCATTGGTTCTTTGTTTCCCTAGAATCTGAATTGAAAGGACGTAATTTTGAATTTTGTTTATGAAAAAGAAACGCGTATTTTCTCTAACTTTCTCTAAAACTAGAGATCATTTGGTTTAAGATTTTTGTATTTTTGATAAATTAGGTAATTGGAGTTCGATATGGGTTCGTTTCTGCGTTTGCGCGTAAATTTATGGCATATTTATGATAGATAAAAGTGATGATTTAAGAAGTTTGTCGTGAGAAAATTTGTCTAAAATTGTGATTCTGGCAACGACAATACCTAATACGCAAATGACAGTGCAAAATATTTTCTTTTCTTTAAATTGTTTCACCAACAAATCAATAATATCAGTTTTCAAGTATTTGCAGTGTCGAGCATTGTTTGTGCTTATGTCGCAATATGTTAATTTTTTGATGCAATATGTTACTTTTATTTCTGTAATTTTATTTCTGCCATTTTCCCCATTGTTATTAATAATGGAATTTAATTTATTTTCTTAAATTGCTATGCATTAGCATTTTTGTTTCTTACCAACTGTTCATGTTAAATTCATTTATTTTTAAGAAAAGGAATGCCTATAAAATTTTGATGTAACAATTAAATTGTATCAATTAAATGTTTTGTTTCCTTTTAAACCAGGATTTTTATTCAGAAAAAATGAGACGATAAACTCACCGTCCATTAACAATTTTCTAAATTTTATTTTATAATTGTCACAATTGCAATCTATATATTTCTGAAAACTATTGCCAAACTTACTGTGACAAAGATTGTTAAGACAGAATACTCAAAACGTCGAGATTAAAACATATGTCACAGATGCATATAGCCCAAAGAAGTAATTGTTTTGTGTGCATGTGTTTGCGAAAATTGAAAGTAGGTAGATGAGTTTGTAATTTATAAATATGGTAGGTTTGTGTAAACTCCAACCTACTATATTAATGGCAGAGTATGGATTCTCTATGCTAACTAAATTATTGTAGATTGATGGGTGTTGTCTTGGAATTCTGGGCATATAACAAAATTTTCTCAAAGCGGGATAAAACTCGGGTGTGTCACACCGAATTCGGGTCGGTTGGTCCCCTTAATATACGCCGTATAGTACAAAAAAAAAACATTTTTAGCTTTGATGTTTAATAATTTTGTAGTCCTTGACCAATTATGATAATTTTTTAGTGGACTATATCCCAAATCAGAAGTACGTCTTGTTATGTCACTTACGAGATATCCTAGATAGTAAATTTGAAACATAATCAGGTGCTTAAGTATTCATTAATACAGCCTCATCAATTCGCAACGTTTTGCTTTTTTAAATACAATGAAAGGTCACAAACAGGCGGGAGGTAAATATTAAATTGAAAATTACACCCAAAATCTCTATTTGACACAATCCTGGCCGGTGAAAGATACAGGCGCCGGACTTTTGTTTTACTTTTTTGTGTCACTATGGTGTAGTCGATGGCGAGTAAAAAATAATATTATTCTAGAAACAACACGTACTAAATCGAAAATGATTGTAACATCAATAAGAAATGGTTACAATTTGAACTTGATCAGAAAATTCTCTTGTCATTTTTGTAAATGAGGGTTCCGCATTTTAGCTACTTAAATAGTAAATCTGAAATAGAAAGCTAGATATTTAGATTGTAAACTTTTATTTCTCAGTAGCTATATTTAGAAATATTTTGTATAATTTGTTGATCCAGTACATACCTACATATTAGATTTTACGAAAGCACAACTGTAACTTTTGGACAACTGTAAATACCCATGAACGAGTTTATACTCCCGCCAATGCAACTAAATATTGTAACAATAGATACAATCCTGTTCATGCTCTAGTACCGGAAAATCGATTACATCAAAGGACAATAAGTGTTGGGCGCGATTTTGCATATGACACATATTGTTATACGCAGTCGAAATAGCACCCTATCAAGCCCAGTGATGTGGAGACAATAGCTTAGCAAGTTATTCTATATTGTAAGTTTATGCACCTCGCGGGAGCACACGGCTTTACGCAAATGAGTATTGCTTTGTAACAGTTCTAGTTGTAACGCACTTGCCAACAAAATTATCCCCTCTTACGGCGAAAGTGTCATTATATACATCATATATACAGTACATATGTCTGTTGAAATTGGTTCAGATATAGCTTTACTTCTATAGCGTATTGAGGTTTATTTTAAAGTAGCATATTTATGAGAATCTATAGCCAGTTTTACATTTGCAAAATATTAATCCGTAAAGCTTCAGGAACAATGGAGTACACTTCATAATTGGAGTAAACGAATACACGTTTCCAACCCCATGCTTCAGGAGACACCCATTACCCTGGATTTCTAAATTAGAGAAGGTAGACAGTACTGTGTGGTAAGAAAAGTGACATTTTGCGATGAAAAAAATATCAGACAGAATATCATATAAAAGAAATATTAGTATACAACAAAGTAATTAATGTTGGTATCTTCATAGCGCAAACCCGTAGAAAGTACACGGAGTATAAATTACGGCGGTCTGAGGCCAGGAATTTTAACGAAGTAGTTTCATAATTTGTCGCTAGAGCCTATCATTGTTTCTTGCCGTTTCTTGCCCTGACAAACAGCGGGATCCTGCCATTTATTTTTAACTACTCATCAAGAAAGACTTCATTATATTGCTTCTTTGAACATTCATTAACCTCAACAGATGGTAATAGGCCAGTGAACAAAGGCATTGCAAATTGAAAATGTACATTCGAAATAAGAAAAATTACTGATGAATGTGTTCGACTTCTTTACAAATTATGTTGGAAACTGAAAAATGTGCATTTTTGGTTGTGGGGTTACGTTCTTCAGAAAATACACAGAACCTTTGTGGAATTTTTTGTTTGCCCACCGATCTACCTGTTAGTCCGTCAAAGTCAAAATTGTCTGGACGGAATAATAAAGGTACCAATCTGAAATTTGGCATACTAGTAAATCTTGCTAACCTGCATTTATCCCAATAACCAAAGATAAAAATATTGTTGAATTCTGTCATGTGGGGCATTCATTCTCAAGTATTCAAAAACATTTCCTCAGAATATATTTGTTTTATATTTTAGGTAGTTTCTGAAATTTCACTGAAAACGTATCTTAAAAACCCATTCCTGCCGTCTATTTCCGGCACTAGCTGTAGTCTAGAATTTAAAAAATCTGATGTGGCCAGGCACATGACTTTATCATACAATATATAAAATTAATAGTTTAGCTGCATGAGATTCTATTTGATCGAGATTGATCGTGTTTGCATTAACATAATACGAATTAGCCAGGATTTGACAGGTATTGACAGTAGGTATTATCAAAAAATCAGCCTTTGACACTACCTACTGTCATTAGAATAAAAATACTGGTCTACCACGCATTTCTTAGGGTGCATCTATCAATGCAAGGTTAAAACAGTAACTAGGGATTTAATTCAGGTTAACTTTTAACTTTGAGTTTACGGTTTCATCAATGGTCGGGTTACCCCTAACTATCACTTAAATCGTGGTTAATTTTACCCGGCAGAATTTTTGATAGTTAAAACGCTAACGTTACATTCGTTGTGAGATTTATTTATTTACTATAAACGATAGACATGAATCTTTTAGATGATACTTGTCGATTCGATGATGGTGAAGAAATCAGCGATTTCGACTATCAAACGAAACTTTGGTTGGTTTTATCTCGATCGATAGGAGTATTCAATGACCATCATATATGTAAGTTCAGTTTTTATTTGTATGTTTTTTTGTGTTAAATGGTGTTTCTTTTTTAGAAATCATGCTGTTTCATCTATTAAAAACTTCTGCTAATTTTCCGAGTCTACACTACAGTGGGTTTTAAGTAGCAGTTCCTCATCTAATAGGGACAACAGACCGTACAAACATAGGTACACAATCTCCAGGTATACAATACAAAAACAAATAATTTACGTAAATACGTAATACGTAAATAATTTTTACTTTTATTAAATTACATTTATTATAGGAACTGACACCTAGCTGAGATTTTTAGAAACGGTAAGAGCTTCATCTCGCTAAACGTCAAAATAAACAAGTGAAAAAATGATGAAGTTTCTTCGCAAGATCTGTATGTTGCCGTTATACCACATGAAGCGGAGTGGCCTGGCATTAGTGGTGGGCGATGTTTATCGATGTTTTTGAAACATCGATGTTATGGATCGATGGTCGATGTTTTTGCCATCGATGTTATTATTTTGAAACATCGATGCTGACATCGATGTTTTGCAAACATCGTGCAGCAAAACATCGAGCAAAAATGAGATATAGGATCCGGGCGTGTAGGTCGCGCCGACATGAGTTGCTGCTGTTCGTGTTTACTTAGACTAGTGATTTTTTACTTTACTCTGCAAATTTAGAAATACATTAGTTGTGTAAGGCGTACCGTTGTGTAAGGGTGAAAATTTAGGTGCTACAATTATCTTGTTGAAAAATTCAGTGTTATGTATATACTAAGCACATTGATTTACCCTTTATATAAGTAAAAAAAGAACAAAACACTAAATGTAAAAATTTTATAGCGATTAGTTAGTTAGATTAGATACCGCTTTAAAGTAAAATACATTTTATGTTGAATATTAATATGGAACTATCAAAAAAAGAAATCTAGGCGTGTTTTAGTTTTTTTCTCTTCCTTCTCTCATTTTGTGTTTACAATTAGAAAATAAAACAAAGCTAAATAAAATAAGCTCAATAAACAGATGATATTATGATGTATTATTATAGAAAATTATAGACGAAAACGCTGTCCGCTGAAAACATCGATGTTTTCAAACATCGATGTTTTATAGCCGATGTTTTTATACCATCGATAGTTGGTATCGATGGTAACATCGATGGTCAACATCGATATTTTGCATCGATGTCCCATCACTACCTGGCATAGTACCTATACCAAATAATTATTGTAATGCTAGGGCACAGATATTGGCCGAATATTTTCCTACACTATACAATAAACAAATTTTCTGCTATAGATAAGTCTTGTGGTGTTTCATTTTTTAACGTGTGGAAAAGAAGTACTAACTAACTTTAAAGTAACCTCCTACAGTAAGTATTTGGTACACAATGTGCTCTTATCGACCACTTAATTGATATCCAACAGTATTGCACACGGATGAGTAACAGTGAGTATTAATTGCAAATACAGAAGAATTGATATTCCGGACTAACCTGTAGTCTAACTAATCCAATAATGTGAAAACATAAATGATCGATTTAGTTAAGTTGTATTTTTCAAAGATGTTTTACCATAATTTATTGCTATTAGTAATATTAGATCAAAATAAACACAAGGTTAGATATATTATTATAATAAACATAATAATGTTCTAAGTATATAACTTATCAAATGATATAGAATACAATCACATGTGCATCTATAGAAAATAAAATGTACAGAAAACAACATAAATGTAAATTTGTAAACAAAGAAAATGTCGAAACTTTGGAATTCAAGCAAAAATGCGGTAACCGATGCGTGCCATGGTGCCGATGCACTGCTGACAGCGAGCGCTATATTTCACCAGAAACTTACTAAGATCTTGTTTTTCTATGATTGTGACATTGCTTTTCCATTGCCAACCTCTCGTTAACCCGTAGTCGCCTAACTAAAAGTTTAGACTGCAGACATTTTCGTAACTAGGAGTTAACGTAAACTACCAGATTGTTAACTACAAGATTTAACATTGCATTGATAGATCCACCCTTAGTCTACATATTATTTTACATTACGTATATTATATATATCATATTTTTTAACGAATAATGTATTAAAAATGGTCCCCCAAAAAGTTATTGGTCTGTAATATGTAGTATGTTTTCCAAATGCATATTCACATTAGCATTACGAGCCCATCCTCGTTACTGACACTTTGGATATACACATTGTGTAAAATTTTGCTATTATTATTATATGCATTTTTCAAATACATTAGTATGTCGAACGGCAAATGAGACAAAGTTTTCTGATGAGACAAAGATTAGGACCAGTGTAAAATTTAGCAATCTATGCAATTTAAACATACTCTCAAACTACGGTAATAACAAATAAGTGAGATATCTATGTTGAGCCTCAAATTTTAATCAACCTGTACAACCAGAACCAATTGTTCCGTCAAAACAAAAAATGTAGTGAATTAACACACCAAATTATTTTTGTTAATTTCATCGATTAATCTCTGTCTGATACCGCAACAACTATTTATATAATATCGGAAACACTAAAACATACTTAGTAGGTAATTTAATCTAATGTCTTTCTAAGTAACAAGCGGGCTATCAGAGATAATTAATTAGCTATTAGGGCACAGGGCAGATAGAGAACGGGTTTCAAATCGATTGAAATTATGTTAAATACTTTAAATTTAAAGCTGACATTTATTTTCCCGACCAGCTTAATTGTTAACTAACTATTTATAAGCAAACTGTCCGCTTTCTACATGTCCCGTCACTTTACATTTGCATCTCGACCAGACTAGGTAATGTTCGACAACGAAGAAAAATGTCTGTACGGCCCAAGATAGGTATCCTGATAATTGCTTGATTAAAACATATCGATAGATAACATTATACTCAACTCTGAATGTAATGAATAACTTTACAGATACTCGTCCTTTTTCTCGACTTTGAAGCGGTTACTAGTTAAGAGGAAAATTGATTTGCTGAGAAAAGATTCTTTGCATTTCGCGTATTGAACAACGAGATAAAAGTATAGCAGGCTGAAACCACTTACCTACTATAATGGTAGACGCTTGAATGAAACTGGTTGTTTCAGAATTTTTTGCTTTTAAGTTGTCGATAGATTTCTACTGTGTTGAATCGTTTAACAGATAGGGAATTTCTATTAAAAGAATTCAACTAATAGCTACATGACAAGCCACGGATATAGCGACGTAAAGTACCATTTGTTTTTAGTTAACAGTTAAAACTCTCATGTTTCCATCAGTGTTAAGTAGATATCTGCATTTTCTACTATAGTTCTATTGTGCAATGTGCATGCTAATGAACCAATTGCACTTTACATCTGCCGATGTTGTCGCATTGTGTAAACAATTATTTGAAAACTTTCAACTTGTAGGCGGCTTTCAAAGGGTAAAGTTAAGAATGTAAGTATGATATTGCGCTTTCTACGTCAAATGCGGCTAAACAATTACGGCTTCCATTATTATATTTTATTATATTGTAAGAAGTCGGGCCAACAGCACCATTGCCAGTCATTAGGGCAGCAAGCTCACCGAATCAATATGCAATGGGAATAGACAACAGTCTGTCTATCTATAACAATCTATTTACACCGGACCGACAGCGATATTGCTTCAAAAACATCGTTCTAGAGCAGCAGTTCTCAAACTTTTTTAAATTTCCTGCGTCAGGGTCCCTTTAAAAATTTTGCGATAGCTTGCGGACCCCAATAATAAAAAACGAAAATTGTAGTAAATAAAACATTTCTTTACAAACATTATGTATTTAGAAAATATTACAGGTTATGTAATCACCGTAAATAACACTGTTAATGGGGTGGATGCATTTGCTGTGCCTGAAGTAATTCTTCAATGTTTGGCTTTGTCTTGGCCAGTGCAACTCGTATGTTTTTTTGTCAAAATCAACTAATTTTTAATCAAAACAAAAAATTATTAGTAAGAAATACAATGCATTTTTTAAATTCTACTAAATAAATTACCGAAAAAGTGCCATGAAATACTTGAAATCCAGTTTATTAGTCTACTTATGAAATATATTTTTGGCCATATAAAAATATAAAAGTGTAAGTTAAGTTAACAATTAATTTTATTGCATGAAATCAAATTCTGTGGAATCACTAACTAAGCAATGTTTTCTTTAAAAATATTATTATTGAATAAAATAAAAATAATAATTCTCATTAATAATAGGTATCTTTAATGCATCCACATTCAGTTAAAACTTAAAATATTTATTACTTGAACATTTTTGTATATTTATTGAGAGATAGACTTAACATTCGCGGGACTTTTCTAGAACGTAACCCTCGCGAATTTACGAAAAAAAGCACGGGGTCATTATAAATCAAAATAGGCGATAACCATGTTAATAAATTTTTGCCGCTATACACGAACAACTATCAAACTTAGATTATGTTATGCAAATAATTTAACTCTTGCGTATAGAACAGTAACATTCAATATTTATGGAGCGGCAACTAGAAATCTTTACATTTGATATCATAGCCAAGCATTTGCTATGACCCTGTAAAAATATATTAGGGTTAAACAGCGTGTATGAAAAAATAATGACAGTTTGCTATATAAGGCATAAAAGCGTGCCCGCTTTTCCACATGTTGTTATGCTTTTCTAACTGTTCTTCCCGGAATAGCATTGACCGCATTTGTTATTCGATCCCGCAGATCGTCGATATTTCTTGGAGTATCGTGATAAATTTTGTCGTTCACAGTTCCCCAAAGAAAATAGTCCAGAGAACTTAAACCAGGAGATCCACCACTCCACCATTACCAAGCCAGCGATTTGGAAAATTGTTGTTTTAAATAATTTCGTACAATTGCAAAGTTTGACTTGTGTGGGGTTTGTACGGTTTCAATATCTTTGTTCCTGGTCTGCAAACACGTGTTTGCGGCAATTACAAATTAAGGGCTAATTCCCGCTTAGAAATACAAGAATCGTCATTTATGTAAAAACCAGTAGTTGAAGCATTGCAAATCAATGTAATTTGACGTTTACCATTTCTAAAATACCTCTTTGATTAGTTTCAACATTTCCATGAGATTATAAGAATTGCAGGGTTTACTAAACGATCCATGGTCCGCTAAATTTCCGTCGAATGTTAGGAATATTGTACGATGCGACATTTCTAAGAGAACAATAATAAACCCTTACTATATCACGCTTTTCGTTATTGGTAAACGGCATTTTACATCCACAATCAACCACAATTAAGGTTTATTTGGTTTAATGACAAACCTAACGCTGAGGGCGCCGCTTGATCCAAGTGCATTTTGCTGGCGTTGCTTGGCAACGACTCCGGATGTCTGTAACCAAGCTCCAGTTGGGTACCAGAAGGTTTTTTGATTATTACACCATTATTTAAAAAAAGAATGGTAACATGTTATATATTGCGAAAATGAAAAAAAAAACACGAGCATCGAAAAAAATTCAATATGGCGCCCATAAGAAAAACAAAAGTTGGCCATGGTTACGCCGCCATCTTTGATGTTATTTCAAATTAGAAATGACACTGCATTCCTTGTTAAAAAGTAGCTAATTGGTTTTGTTTCAAATATCTAGCTACATTTGGTTGTGAATAAAAAATTAAAAACGATATGTTAAAATTTCAGTTTTTTGTGAATATCATCAAAATGAAAAATGATAGCTTAAATTTCTTTCCATATAATTGATTAGCACAAAAATACGAAACTTTGCCAAATTTAAACATAGGCTCTATCTCCAGTAATAAACGAGATCCCATGGTGAGGATCGAAATTGAATCACCCGGTATAAATAAATATGCGTTCGTTTTTCGCGGTCCTACCGAAACCGCTTGGCGGTCCCCTAGGGGACCGCGGACCCCACTTTGAGAACCGCTGTTCTAGAGTTTGCCAGTTGCCAGTTGCTAGTTGCTTATTGCTTCGGTGAGATTGCTAGCGACCCAGGCTGTGTCATGTTGTCATGGCGATGGGACAGCAGGTTTGTTCAAAGTTCCAACACAAAGGAAACAACAAAGGAAGTTCACGGCAGAATATTTCACTCTCTCTACAAGAACGTAAACTCTTAATTTCGAATGGAATACGATCTTCAGGCGTTTTTCCGTAACTTCGGGTTATATCTGATTTGTAGACCATGATCATGTCCTTTGGCATTTCAAGCGCACAATCGATATTGTAAAAATATCTTTTCAAAACTCTGTATATGTGTTCCTCTATTCTCGTGGATATGGTTGCTATCATCAACACAGCCGTTGTGTGAGTAAGACTAAACTACTCTGTAAAATTTTATATAACGCTTCGAGAAAATTAGTTACCGCCTTCGTGTTGGAGTGGATCTGGTGCGTGGTACGTTACAAGATAGATATTTAGAAGCTTTTAGTGCACTTTTTCTCTTAGATATAAATACATAGCATTGAAAGATATAAAAAAATGACGTAAGGTAATTTAAATTAACGTTGTGTAAACTTATGATTCTTCAAATGATATTTAGTTTGGCTGTGATTGGAAGGGATAATAATGGTTTTATCATAATAATAATAATAATAATAATAAATCTTTATGTGACAATGTAACATACAGTCATCATACACAAAATGTAATATGGATAAGTTACATTAAAGTACCTAAGATCACACTTTAAAACTTGTGTTCCAACATAATCTAAGCGTCATAGAACGAATATTTTAGCAAAAAGTTCCTCACCCACGATTTAAACTTTTTAGCCGGTAATATTACCAGTTATGGTAATTTATTCTTTAATTTTATACCTTAAAACAACACACTCATTTGGCTAACTTTTAGTCGGTGACATGGAGGCACGTAGTTACCGTGGTTTCGAGTGTTATGGTTGTGTAGTCTCTGTGGGTAGTATATTTATCTGGGTTAGAATGTATATACTCCAAACAATTCAATGCATAAACTGATGGCAAAGTAAGAATTTGTTGTTTCTTAAATAGATCCTTACAACTTGTTGTACTGTCCACCGAACACAGTGCTCATATAGCCATTTTTTTAAGTATATAGCCCTTGCCGCACCGGAAGCTCCCCACAACAGAATGGAAGCTCTGGAATGGAAACTAGTGAAGTACACCACTCTGGCGGCCTGGAGCGAAGATATATGCTTTATTCTTCTTATTAACAATATAGCTGTCGATGACACACCTCTCAATTGGCCTAGATGTTGGTCCCATCGAACTGAACTGTCAATATACAACCCTAGGAATTTAACGTGCGAGCTCTCTTGTTGTGGACTCTGTCTCGACCGGTTTGTAGTGTGCTGAGTCTTTGCTGTATTTAATTTTAGCTGATTACTGCTAAACCACTCCATAGCATCATTAATGGCATCTTCTCTTCCCTCACTCTGATTTTCTTCTCGTTCAAACCTAGTTATCATGGATGTATCGTCAGCAAAGAGGCATATTTTGTCAGCTCTAATGTTGTGTGGTAGGTCGTTTATGTATATTAGGAACAAAAATGGGCCTAAAACGAACCCTTGTGGAACACCTCTGGAAACTGATCTTGGTTCAGAAATTTAGTTCTCCTATATACCATTTCAAGTAGCTCGGACATGTAGTATAATAATAGTTGGCTGTAATACTCGAATCATGTAAGATTAAAATTTTTCTAAAAGTATGAATTTTGGCTAATTTTGGTAGCTATTTTTTACCACTAAGTTAAAAATTAGACACTGATAGTCGTATACATTTTTGTATATCTCTTAAAGTAACAAAGTTCGCCCATAGAAAGAAGAAATATTGTCGAAACTGTACATCCTCATAACTCGAAAACCAAGTGTTATCGAAAAAATAATGGTTATATTATGTTATCTTGATGACCCTATTACGTATCTGAAGTAAGGATCATTATAATTGTTAGATTACACCCCAGAAATGTTGATACAAATAAATGCATATCATACCTAAAAATAAAATTTGTCAGTAAGTTTACCATCGTTGGTCGGAATCCTTAAAATAATTCATTATAAATGTATTAATTACTTTCTTCGAGACTCATGTATTTGTCTATCCTAGTATGTATTTTTACAGGGATGTTCATGTGTTTGTACATATTTTTATGGAAAATGATTAAACTTACAATTAAGATGAAATTTTGAAGGTACATACATATATGTGTTTCTTGGAGTTATTTGTGTATTGTTGCGTAGTTGTATTAGCAAATTACAGAATATTGTAAGAATATGTAAATTTAGCACTATACCTAGTTGTATTTTCAAAATTTTTACTACTATATCTTTCGTTATCATTTCCAAAATGCTGCTGATAGATGATTCGGAAATAAACAAAGGCTCCATCAACTTATACGGGACCCAGTTGTATTATTTAAAATCTATTTTGTTCAAAACTTGTTGCATTGTTATTAAAAAGCCCACTTAAGGTAAAATTATAACGACATTAAGCGTAGGTAGTCAAAAACCAATAATGTTCATGTAACTGATATGGAGTCAATTTAAGCGCCGACGAGCAAAACCATTGCCGTGGCAGATACCGTGAGAAACGCCGGATCATTTATTATAAGTCAGTATTAAGTTGTCTCTAATACTTTAATGCGTACATTAATTTAACTGTATTGCAATCAATTATATAATAATTTATCATTGGATGGTTAACCTCAGCGCAAAGTGCCCGACACCACGCAACCGCTAAAGATATTAGACTCTGAGTCGGAGGCCCATACCTATATTTTGGAAGACGTTGAACTTAATTTACAGTGGCGCGCCGCGTCGCTGTTTGGAAACGGCTCCAAGCATAAATAAAATCGCTTAATTGGTCCGTCGATAGACAACGCGTCGATGTGATAAATGGTGCACAACACGAAAAGAGGCTATAAAACGATGTATCAACCAATAAAATTTTTGATTTGTGCAGTATCTGTTCTGAATGATATATTTATAGATAAATTACAGTTTGGAAATTCCAAAGGATTCATTCATATGTAACAATATTTATTTATTTATGCTAGTGCTGGAGTGCCATAAAATTCTTCGGTTAGGTATGCAGATTTTATGGACAAGCGCAAATCATTTTATTGGTGTGATGTTTTTCCATAGCTTTTGTTTAGGTTTTTGCTGTCATTGGTAAGTTAACTTAATAACCACTAAAATTTTAAATGTTAAACATATATTTTAGCGACTGTTAGAGAATGTTTTAGCGAAGTCACAGAAACATCTCTAGAGCCGTGTGTAGCAGAAGCCGATCAGCTCGCGAGCACAAATCATCAAATTAGTACCTACTGGGTTTGCAAGCCGCTTTATTGGCAATAGTCGCAAAACGTATCTGTCATCTTTTCGATATCCCCAATGAACCTCTAGACTGTTCTTTGTCGCTACTAGATGCAGGATGAACTGCATGATGTATTCCCACCTACACTGTAAAAGCCTCACCTCCTTCGTCCGTAGAACAGTGGAGAAACAAATTTACTAGGTACCACGTTAGAATTGCGTATCTTCAAATACTTCTTTCTACAAGATCACAAGATTGTTTACAAAGATCAATTTGTCTACCGACTGGAAAATCTACATTTAATGCTCTACAGATTTACAACAGTCATAGAAACAAGTGTCTATGTACATTCCTAAACATACCATCGTACTACCACATCAGCAGCACATATCTATAAAACTTATTTCTGGTTTGCAAAGAACAATTTGTCTATCCCACTTCAGTCAATGCTCAAAAGATTTACAACAGTCATAGAAACAAGTTTCTCTATGTACAATATGTAGGTACATTAGGGTGGACCTTATTTGTTTACGAACGAATTTTTTTCACGTCGCCCTCTAGATTTGTTCTACTATGAATAAAAATAAGTCCTGCAAAAGAAAGACTTAATTCGACCACGGAAAGGGGTGCCTCAATCGATTTGAAGTTTGAAAATGTCAGTAATTTTTCTCATATTTGACGTACGACTTTCGTCACTTTCGACAGTTATTGTTATTATATAAGGGTACCTTACTTTGGTTGTCCAGTAGCCATATTTGCTTATATAATTATTTTAATTAGGTAACTTATTCGATCCTTTAAGACTTTTACAACGCCTTGTGTTCGCTCTGTCTACGCGGGACGCTCTTACACTACTTTGTATTAATTTCTAGTTTAGCCCTGTCCGAAACATTGTTCTGCCTCTTTCACATATATTTTCGTATTTCTTGTCCTTTATCAAGTAGACGCACACTCACTTTAGCATAGAGTTTGAGGTGTTTTGAGTATAAGGGTTTGAAGTGTATCAGTTACATACTGACCAAAAAATGGAGACACGAAGTCGAGATAAATTATTCTTATTGGACTATTTCGAACAACAAATTGTTGGTGCCAAATTGCCGAACTTAACTTGCAAAAAGTTAACTTGAATCTTCGCACTAGTGCGGTTCTTGTTATAAAAGAAGTGGAAACATGTTGACAAAAGGCACGAATCCCTGTGAAGCTAACTACACATAGTATCGCCAAATTAAAACCACTTTACCGGAAGTAGGGAACACTAAATTGGAATGCAAAACACCGAACTGCGCCTCAAATACAACGAGAAAACGAATTTACTGATTCGTTGAACTATTTATTCGATATCGGCCATGCAAATGCTTTGCAAATGATGACAATCGAAGAAGACAAAATATTTCTGTTGAAGCAGAGAAGAGCGAGTCGGAGTCATGGGTCCTGGTGATCGCATTTTAGCGGAAAAGGAGCAGCGAAAAACTCTTTGGCAGAACGGAAAGAGATGCTGGAAGAAAAGGCACAACAACCAATAATTTCTCTAGGTACATTTTAGTAATTTAATTAACTTATTTTTTGTGTTTAATTTTGTTTAAACCCTTTGCGGGTGGTGTACAATGTATTGTAGATTACTTTTAATTTACCTAAAATCGATTATAAATATATAGTACACATTTTATTGTGAAATGAAACTTCTACAGCCGCGTTGGGCGTGAATCGGTTTGCCCGGATTTACGCATTTAACGAATAGTAGATAAGAAAACACTAAACGCCGAATTTTAAACCACTCCATAATTTGTTGTTGTGTATTACTATAATTTGCTATTATTATAATTAATACTATTGTTATACATTTCTTGTATTGTTCATATATTTATTTTTAAAAATTTAGTAAACATTGTTATAATTCAGTTCTAATTAGTACGTAAGTCTATATGCGTTTGTAAATAACAGAAATAATTATTAAATAGTTTATAAACAAAACAATGATCACTTTTATTTTTTTCCTTTTATCAATTACCTTAAATTGTTTATCAAAAGCATAAATATAACAAATTTTGTTTAAACAATTTTCTGTTTGTTGATTAATATAATATAAATAACGCTTTTTTAGTTCATAAAATAATTAGAATACAGCATTAGAATAATATCTAATGAGTAACGGATTGAAATGTGTGTATATTTTAATTTTAATAATGTCCCATTTTTTTCATAAACAAAGCCCTTGAGGCACGTCTTCCCATTATCCGATCGACTTTCAATGGGATGTACATTGTACATCCCTTTGAAAACACCACCACATATGCTTCTATGATAACATTGATTCAATTCCTGGTTAGAGGTTAGATAGTCACCGCAACTAATAGTGCTATCATCCCTACTGTAGTTATATGGGCGACGACGAGCTGATAGCGACTTTGACGAGTAAAGGCTGACGACCGGATATCACATTCAGATGTTGGCTCATATGTTGGCTTTGGTGGCTTTGGCGTGGTAATGAGATGATCCCCTACTGCTGCTATTGAAACATTGCGAAGAGAAGCTGCATAAAACGCCATGTGTCGAGGTAAGGAGTCTCCGTAAGACCCATAGCACCTTTGCCCCAGTAGACCCTATGTGAAAACCTAGCCTGTTCACTTCGGCCTCGTCAGTCCAGACCCTTGGCGGAGGTAACGAGGCCCCAGGCCCCAAATTCAGTCCATGAAGACTCAGTGGTCTTAGTCCGGTGTTGGAGGGCACCATAAAAGGTTCATGTGCGGTGACCACGTGTCCAACAGCTGTGCTGATTGCCTTTATTCTTGGAGTGCCCCTTGATTCAGGTGGGGTTGATTGTGTTCTTCCTAGCTGACTCTACTCGGCATTTGTGGCACTCCATTGGTAGTCCCGAGGTAAAAGTAAATTTTTCTAGAGCTAGTATGAATTGCTTACTGTTAGTGACTATGTTCCGCCTTATTTGATTCGATCGTTGTGTCAGTAGCAGTTTTGATGGCAGGAAAGTTCCGCCTGGATAACGCAAGAGAGTTTACAGAGTCAGATTGATCTGCATATTTGGATCTCGTGTGAGAAGATGCTAGCACCTGTACTGCTCTGTTTCTTTAAGCCGCGGCGCTTAAGGCTTCCAGTGAGATCGGTTTCGTTGGCCGTGTTGTTAGTAAGATAGAGATTGGTGAAAACATTATGGGGAGGTGTGTAATCCATGGAGTATTCTAAAAATGGTTTACATTTCAACCTCCCTACAGTATTCGATCCGCTTACCTCCACCATATGTGTCCCAGGAGTGTCCCACTGTGAGGAGTTTAATGAGCGATGCTATGACCACTTCTAACTTCTAAGAAAATTAAGATTATTGACAGCGGATTATTGGTCGAATGAGAGCGAGCAGATCCAACGCGTGACCCAAAGTGAGACTCCCCAGAAACGATATTTAGCTTTCCTATAATGACTAAAAGCTATATATATACTTTAAATAAGACGTTATAAGCATAATATCAGAAAACCTTCAGACAGGTAAAATATATGAACAACTTAACATCGTAAATACCATATGTGGCGATGCTGCTGTAACGGGTCGATATTGCGCGTGATTTTTAATAGGGATTGGAATTTACACGCTGGCGTTGTTTGTCTTAAGTTGGTATGAGAGGTTAAGAGACGGATCAGAGGGTGATATTAGAGCGCAAGCGTCTGAGGCTTTGGCGTGACAATGTAGAGCGAGAAAAGGAGGACGCAATAGATTCATCCTATTTGGTGTTGGTTTGCATGGGATAAAGTTGTGATTTTGTGAGGGATCAGCCCCGATAGTCTCTGGTGTTTGTCCTACGTCTCATCCATTGTTTAAAAAGATGCGTAAATTGTTTAATAGAGTTTATTTGATTTATGTTGTTCATCTGACCATCTACCGCCAATGATTAAATTGTGATTAGAAGTTAGCGTTCATTTTCTGTAAGCAGTTCTGCATTTGTTTTTATACATTTTTGTTAAATAGATTCTAATGTGGTGTTCTTGGGTATTTTCATTTTTAGTACAAAATATAGACCTGTCGTTCTTGTGTGGAAGCATTTTAGCTTCCAGGTGGTTTATGGTTCATTAGCAAGGGTTTAGTTCTTCCGAAAGTCTCAGAGAAAGAACTCATACTTTAAAACTCCGTAAGAGTTAGATATATCAGACAGACTGGTAAACCAGATAATTACCTAATTATCGGTTCAGTAAGTAAGATCAAATTAGTAATACATTTGAGTAAAGTTAGGGTTGAAGTAACTGTTATACAGGAAATGCCGGCTAAAGGCCCCCTTCAGTTTAGAGTGTGATTAAGTATATAATAATGAGAAGGGACTTCGCGCCCCATAACACTGCAAAAAGTTTTTGACTTTAATGTAGTACACCTACAATATGTGGTCATGGCACAAATTCTTTGTAAACATGCATTTCACCGTGCTTGTCATGTCCGAAGTAACTTACTTGGATGACATATCTGAATATCGTCGTATACAGCTTCTAGCATCTGTTGAAGATTAGGTGGACAATGTCTTCCTATTATGCATACAAGTTTTTCTAGATCAAATCGGAAAAAGTTGGTTGGTATGACACGAGATTTATGTTTCTGGATTCTGGTCAAATGAGGCAGTAAGGACTTTTCGGTTGCGCTTGTTGCCATCGTGTGTGCCATGAATTATTACTTATTACAGCCAAACATTACTACTAAATTTATTTAAAAAGAAATCTACCCCTTTTAGGTGTCGTATTGTCCATGTCCATGTCATAACAATCACCAAGTAGATTGTTATCAAATGCCATCATCGTCATTCCCATCATACCCATTCCCAAATTTGATTTCATTTTCCAATCAACTTACTGCAAAAACTATAGCATAATCTATGTTTTCGGCCAATACAATGTACATATGTAAATGTATAAATGCAACTCATATTAATATACGATGATATTCGAACAAATCCACGTTAACCAGACCACCTCGCGCTTCGTATGTAAATAACAGATCCCGAATATTTACACAAGCAAAATGCTGAGCCATTGTCGGCGTTTTACAAGCATTGTCGAAGTGCGGCTACCGTTCCGGGAGCCACGAATTGGGGGCCCGGCTCCGCCGTGACAAGTCGAAAAAATTCGATTCTCACCGCGGCGACCGCTGACAATAGAATATTTTGTCGGTTTAGATCAGCTCGGATGGAAACTGGGCGATGTTACGTTGCGACGATCACCTGTAATTAATGACACGTCAACGAAAAGAACAGATGGATGAAGAGAAGGGGACTGGTAGCTAGCTTCCATTTGAATCCAATGGGTCTGATTGACTGACAAGATTAGTTTTTATGAAACCATGTTCTGCAATCACAAAGCACTACAATGTACATGATTAGCATTATATTATTTTACAAGATAGATATTAGGATATTAACAAAATATTTATATTTTTTGCGTCATTTGCGCTTCGACATATTGCAAACATTTGCATATTAATTAGTTTTGTTTGGAAGCATATAATATACCATGTTGTCCTTAAGTTTTACTAATTGATTCTCTTGTCTGTTGCGTTTGTCGCTATCAATATCGACCACCTGAATATTGTTTGCAGTGATTATTTCCACCCTGTGTGTTTCTCAACAGAGGTTCCGCGGACGTAGCCTAGGGTTCCATTCCCGTCGTATTGATTTATAGTAATTTAAAATTATTATCTATTACTTAAAATCTACACTTTCTATTCAACCAAGAGACACCAGTACAGGTGCCTGAACAGAAAGTATAATTTGAACCTGTCCCATGTTCTAGGAACTTGTCTTTAGCAGAAGATATATCTGGTAACATTTGTGGTGTTCATCCTTGTGTGAACCTGGCTTCTAAATTTTGACGCTGGTCTATAGATATTTAGAATCTTTTAAGGCGGTGGGGGGGGGGGGGGGGGGGGGTACATGTATAGTATATGCTAAAACACGCTATACTTCCATGTTGCTGGACGGCCGTACGGATGGGTTAGGTAGTGTAAAAAATAATTTTACTTTTGTAATCTAGATACTTGAAGGTCGGTGCTAAGATATTTTGGTAGAAAAGTGCTCACCTCTGCACTATGAAAAGGTGTTCACCTCC
The DNA here is from genome assembly GCA_964023965.1 of Melinopterus prodromus. Classification (NCBI taxonomy): domain Eukaryota; kingdom Metazoa; phylum Arthropoda; class Insecta; order Coleoptera; family Scarabaeidae; genus Melinopterus; species Melinopterus prodromus. The sequence goes on along the minus strand of OZ030394.1, from coordinate 27,298,253 downwards.
TCACTATGATATTAATTGTTAACAATGTCCATAGTTTTAACCTACTTTACTCACCAAATTATCACAGATTCTTGCCAGTAATCTTAACAAAATTATCGTCATATCCGAGGTTGACATCTCCTCAACAACATAAGCGCACATTCGTGGCAAATAAACTATTAGATTTCTCTGTATCCACTTTGCAGAGTGTAAATGTGAAAGGAACGCACTGACATGATATTGCAGGAGTCAGTTTGTGCAGCCATGATGCTGGCGCACATTCATCTAAGTGTGAGAACTTTACACTTTACAGCAGGCTTACAGTTGTCAAAACAAGCCGTGAAATGTTCTCAGAAGTACGTCAAACGCATTTATACAAAAACATGTTAGAAAAACACTTAATTATTTCCAGGCGGCTTCGCGGACTTGGTTGGCGTGGTCGTGGATCTGTTTTAACCCTTCCTCCATGGTTTTAACTGTCACACTTGACAAGTATAAACCTAAGGTATGTCAATCTGATCAATCATTGCGCAATAATCAATATTATTTAGGTTATTAGGTACTTTATTAAGGGTTGGCCATGGTTATATGTCAAATATATCAAATATTTGTCATTCAAAATGTAAATTTTAAGTCATCAATATCAATTATTAGCGATTAAGGTTATAAGTTTGACAATTAATGGTCTGTACTGTCAGTCGGCAATGTCAATTATTGGCGATTAAGGTTAAGTTTGACAATTAATTGTCTGTATTGTCATTCATCTCTGAATTGTATGTATTGTTTATGAACTCCGTAGATACGCATGTGAAAATATTTATTAATATTATTCAAACGGAGGAACAAAACCATTGTAGGACATTTTGTTGCACCTCGGGCATTACTTGATGTTTATACCCTCGGGGCATAAACATCCGTGTAATGCCCTTGGTACATTAATAACCATTATATACGCCTTTGTGACTTTGCAAACCGTAACGACATCTTCCTGACATTTAGTTAGGTGCATTAAATCAAATCACTCAAAAAATATGAAACAAAGCGAAAGAGACTCAGTTTTTGCGAGGTCGTGTTTGCTATTTCAAGCAGTACCACGTACCAAACACGTACCAAACAGAGGGCAACCGGTGATATCGCCACTCCAATCGAAAAGTCTCGCATTCGCTTCAAAAAGATGACGAGAGTAGACTCCCTGGTTGCACCGACACCGCCCCATATTTCGTTTGCGTTTGCTTAGATAATTTGACAATAAACGCGAGTGATGTTATAGCGCTGGTAAGATGGAATATAGAAATTGTAGTTCAAGAGCTAGCAACGGTTTTGTGACGTTATTTATAATCAGGCTACAACTTTCAGATTCTGTCCCTAGCGTAAGAATAAGTTAATCGCAAGTCTGGCAACCTTTCAAAGCTAATTGAATACTTCACTTAGCTTTGAAGAAGCTAGCAACATGGTTCGCGAAACGTCAGCATTAACAAATCTTGACACACGGCATAACCCGGAAGCAGTTTATTTTCTAAATGATTCTGGCCGTGAAAGCCTACGTACTTATTTATGTAAATTTATAAGGGCTTCGTATACTTCCATATTTTACCACATAGACGGCAGCACACACTCGATACAGATCGCTGCACTAAAAATGGTGTGAAGAATACAGTTCGCTGCACTAAGAATGGTGGGCCCTAAGGACCGCTTTTACAAGTGTTGACTATCATTTTTGATAACTCGCAAAGATCACTCGAGCGAACTATTGCAAAGGAAGATAATTTAGTGATAATAAGTAATTTAGTTTTTATGTGAAGGAACATTTGGATTCGAACACAATTTTTTGCAAACGAAACAATTTAAGAAATATTGCATTTTCCAGGTCGTGTTCAGATTCACTGTGAGAACATATGTGGCCCATATGTGGCCCCAACCGTGATTCGGTAGGCGCAAAAATTCCTTGGACCCGGCAACTAATCGAAAATTGGTTGTCGTTAGCCAGTATATATTACAGCAGTGATTGAGTGGTCGTCGCCTATGAAGAGATCAATGAAGAGTTGGTACAGTCAGGAAAACGACTGTACTGCCTCGCTCACAATCATAAATAGGTACTAATGTCTCAGAATACCACCTTCATATAAATGCAGGAACAGCACTTATGTCTATATGTATAATACAATAACTTATTTCCATCCATTCCTTTATGAAGTTCGTCATAAAACCAGAAAGTAAAAACCTGAAATAAAACAATTGAAAAGAAAACTTTAGCATTTTCCTATTATTATGTATGCAAGATTGGGTACAGTTTTTAAATATGAAACGTCTATAAAATAGTCGAACCTTAAACAAAGACTTATTACGTTCAGTGGGCTTTTAAACAACAAATTTACATCCAAAGGCATAACTGACATGTCTCCGTATCTCGCCGGCCGGGAAGCTGCTCAGCGTACGTAGCGGTTTAAAGAATGTCCTTTTACGTATTTAGATTGTACGTAAACGAACGCAAGCAAGAATAGTTCCTATGGTACAAAGGCGGCCGACTCTCCGATTTTTCTTGTTTCTTATGAAACAATGTCGGCAAGAAATTGTGTGTATGTGTGTGTGAGTCCGCCAGATAGAAGAAGAATGGAATAGAATAGCGGCAGCCTTAGACTTTCGATTTTATTGTTATTAAAGCACAGTTGAAGCTCGATAAATCGTAGTACTATACAGATGCGTAACTCGTTCGATCAGCTAGATTTTCTGTTGTATAAAACCGGATTAAAGGTGCGTTCTGATTAGTGGTAATGGTAGTGGTTGTGGGCCATTATAGTTTTTCTGATACAAAATTGCTAGTGACTCATGTTTATGTACATGCAAACTAACTGTCTGCTACCATTGCCATTACGACTAATCAAAATGCACCTTGATTGAAAAGGTAATAAATATATATAGCGGTTTGCAAAAGATGGGTATATTCTTTCTATCTCAGTACTGGAAAACGTCAGACTAATTCAACAGCGAATTCAAGGTGAGTATTTTGGCAATCTGAAGAACCATATGGAGTCAAAAAAACTACTAAAATTGCTAAACAACATCAACGAAGAATGGACCTGTAAAAAAGACGATAGCATTTGCTCACAAATCTTGTTTGCTCACAAATGTTAATTGTCCCAAATATTTTTCAGCAGCTACAAGTTATTGTCCGATCAAATTCAAATAAATAATGAATGTTAAAAATGTTCAGGGAACCCATAAAGACTTATTTCCGCTAAAATCTCAAAAAAAAATTCCGGCGCGATTACAATACTCCATCATACTGCGTATGATAAAGTAAAAACATATTTTAAATCACACACACATACACAAAACATGTTTTAAACAAGGAAAATCACTAATTTTAATCATGTTTAAAATCACACAATTACATATTTTATTTCTAAGCATTTTGATCTGCATCGTTTCAATCCCTACTTTACTTACTTCCACTGTTATTGTATTTCTATATTTCATGAAACACATTTTATTTGACTAACAAATACAACATTTAAATTATTTTTGATTTTCTAATTAATCTATGCATACAAAACTTACCGACCAGCACACAGCTCTAATTAAATATGCTGTTCAAATTTCGGTAGTTTAAAGCACGTTTAAAACACAATATTTAAAACAAACTGTTTAAAACATGTTGAAAACAAAATAGGTTTTTACACAATTATACCAGTCAAATCGTTTCGGAAGGTTTCCGGGGTTCTTTTTCTCTCATTTTATATGTTTTTTGGGTTGCTGAATCCAAATTTCAACTTTGCTACTTCCCACGGATGAGGCTTCACAACGAAAATGGCAAAAAACTCTAAATTTTCGCATTATTTTCAGTTTTTTCCGAAAAGAAGATAAAACTGAGCGCCTTTCGAGGTAGACCACATCAAACAAAAATAAAATACATTAGTTTTCCTATAAGAGAAGCCCTGCAATGCATTTTTGTTGAACGGTTTGGCCGCATGAGCGCGCTGTACGAAGGCCAAATTTTCCTACTTTATGTAATGTGCGTTTAATTAAAAAAAAACTTTTCCTTCCTATCGGGTCCGAGAAAAAAAAATCTGATGTGGCCAGGCACATAACTTTATCATACCAATATATAAAATTAATAGTTTAGCTGCATGAGAATCTATTGTATTGAGATAAATCGTAGGTATTGTCAAAGCATCAGCATTTGACACTACCTACCTACTGTCATTAGAATAATAGTTATTTATGTCACAGGTGCCGAAAGTACGGAATAGCGCGACGAGCAGTCATGCGGCGCTTCACCGAAGGCGGCCGTCGCCGTCGCATGTGTGCGAGTCGCGCTATGTATTTTTCGGCAGGAGTGACATCAACGTTTTTTTTGTTGCTTTTCTCTCGTTTTTTCGAGAAACATGAATTAAAAACAAAAAATAAAAATGGTTATATTTCTGTATAGGAAATGTTAGGTTGGTACCACTTTGACGAAACGTCAAGTTTAAATAGCTAATTCAAATTCTGACAGATTTATATTTGTTCATGACACTGTAGATGTCACATCCGTACCAACATACTAAAATAAAACTACACTCATCGCTATACGTTATTTACAATTTTCTCAATTTAACGTTTATAGAATTAGATGTAAAGACGGGTTGATATTTCTTATCAACAACCAATCAAATTGGTGATCTTATTTTATTTGAAATTTATATTTTGTACTTTGCCGCACTAGAGCGGCAACGTTCCATAGCGGTTCTCCAACCTCTGATGAAATCAGCTGTTTTTGAGTGTGACAGCAAAATATTTGTCAAAATTCTGGCTACTATGAAGTTTCATATCAATGCCGATGCGACCGATCTCGATCAAATAGAATTTGCTCTTGCAGCTAAACTATTAATTTTACCAAAAAATGTCAGACATAAATTATTCAAAATTTCCTCTGCTTTAATTTATTATTTAACTATTTTGACGAAATTACAGAAATGGCGGCTCATTTGCATACTCCTTGAAAAAGGCTTAGAATAAACTACCAGTTCCTTTGTACCCTTTTGAACCAAAAGCTTTTCAGCTCTAAGTTAGGAAACGAAACTTCAGTAATTTATTAAAAAGATGAAATATATAGTTTTTAATAAATAAATAGTAATAATATAGGTCTCCACTCAATTTTAGGTGAAGGGCTCTTGACTTGGCGGTTTCGCGTAATGTGACTTAAAATTTCAACGCGCTCTAGCGGCTACATAGTTTGGCCAAAATAAATGATTAAGTTATGCAATTTGTAGGGAATTTAATGTAGTTTTATCTGAACCTCTTCTCTTTACTTTATCATACGTAGTATTATAAAGTATTGTAATCGTGCCGAAAAAAAGCACATCAAAATCCTTGTAGCATGAAAAGAACACTTCTATGTTTTTCCTAGCCAAAACACCATTTGACTTAAATAGATAATAGGGCTAGATCTTAATACGTGAGTGGAAAACGCATTCTTTATCAATTTACGCTCTCACGGAAGGAATATATTTGCTAGCTTAGAGGTTGAGTAATTGTTTCATAATGCATTGTTTAGCGGGGGATAGAGGAAGAGACGAGAAGAAGAGCGGGCAGTTTTCGTTTGGAGATAATTAATTATTTATAATAAATCGAAGGCCGTCGCTTCTGATGCATCGATTGTGAGCGGAGATAAGCAGGCAGCTCTCTTCTCTTGGGCCGTGAATGGCTTGACGTGTCGCATCCGGTGCACCATCCACTTGCACAGCATATAGCCTCCAAAGCCGGTCATTAGATCGAACAAGAGGCGATTAACCGTATTACAAGATTTTAATCGCCTTTATATTTTTGTATTCAGCCGGTACGCTGAACCTATCAATTTCAGGCTGGCATTTGAATTCCCATCGACATGCGGGGAGCTATAAAACGCATAGCCTTTACGCGCGCGCACGTTATAAACTTCATAAATTAATAATTTAATTTTTTCGCATAACCGTAGCGGCCGGTGACTTTCAGCGACTCTTCTTCAGCTGGGTTCTGAAATAATGATATTTTTAATACGGCCATAAAATCGACTGCAGAGCCGCGCGGACCGTTATAAAAGTAAATGTAATACGCGCGCTCACAGAGAGATAGCGCTCGCAATATAAAAGCGACCCGTCCACATTTTAATAAACAATAAACACGATAGTTTAGTGGCCACAAAAGTCACCAGGTCATTGTTGATTACGCTCCGTTTACCTTTCGTATAAAACGAGAGAGACTCCTCTCCCCGATTTAATTACGATTACGCCTCTTTTGTTATCCGACGTTTTCACTCGGCGCGGCGCGGCGGTGCCCCCGAGGATCGGATTCCTTTCGGTAGATTACCAAATTCGGCTCCAAAGAAGGAATTTTACGCTTCGATCTGATAGATTGAGGAATCGGCTGATCGTAAAAGCCGCGCTACATTATTTTTATTGCTCTCCTACTAAGTAGTTAGGTGTTTAATTGAAAATGCGTGAAAGCACAATAAATCGCTATTTTATTATCTCTTAAATATCACTACTTTAACTTTTATGATTTATTAAACTATAGTTATTCCCACTAAGTATAGCAATAAAACCGACAGGTTTATATCCACCTCCTATGCACAATCTCTCACCTGTATATTAAAGATGTACAGGCACATTTTCAAATATATTTTGCACCACCTTTACCTAGTCCTGACCGATTTTCAAAATATATGAGACTACTAGTAACCATAGCTGAGATCATAAAAAATATGACTGATCGCGGTTTTATTGTTGCACAGAAACACATATTATTATATTTGATGATGATATCTTCACCTTCCACTTTGGTAAATAAATCAATCAAAGTATAGAAGATGGTGATATACAGGGGGAATATAAATTTTAAATAAATTAAAAATTACAGCCACAACCTGGATTTGAACCAGTTACCTTTGTGTCGCTAGCACAATGCTCTAACCAACTGAGCTATTGAGGCCTATGACAAATGTTAGGGAAAATCGTCATATCAAGGAAAGGAAGTAGACACTACCAAACCTAACCTATCGTGACACCTATCAAGTGTCATCTACGTGACGTAGGATTCACACCAGACATATAAGTAATTTAATGACAATTACTGAACATGAAATATTATTAGATATGAATATACGAAAATAGCGTATGATACGGACTTACCGTAATGATGAAATTAATCAAAGTATAGAAGATGGTGATATACAGGCGGGATGTAAATTTTAAATAAATTAAAAGTTACAGCCACAACCTGGGTTTGAACCAGGGACCTTTGTGTGGCTAGCACAATGCTCTAACCAACTGAACTTCCCGCCTGTATATCACCATCTTCTATACTTTGATTAATTTCATCATTACGGTAAGTCCGTATCATACGCTACGTTCGTATATTCATATCTAGTAATATTCCACTTTGGTGTTCCATATTTGTTCTGCTTGATCTTTTATGGAAATATTTTCGAGAAAAAGACAAATAAAAATTAGGGAGTTTTGATCACCTTTGTTGGTGAAAGAAAAGCGAATAGTTTTTTTTTGGAATATTTCTTTGGCTCAGATATCAGATATCATATCACGTCACGTTTACGTTGTTTCTTTTTTTGAAGCTCCCGCACACAATTGAAAGAATCGCTATAAATGATTCCAATAAATTTGAAAACAAACTTTCGTGATCTCACGTAAAAGTCAAAGTTTACGGTTTTACTGTGAGATCCGTTTTCATATTTTCCCGCTTATTGTACCTATATATAAAATAAATATCAAAATTTACATCCGCCACTAAAATTGAACGCCGTGCGGTTAATACTCGAATGGCTTAAATCTCAACCAATACAAAAGGCGGTTTAGATTTGTATAGATCCAGATGGAGACCAGCTGATTTATTATTTGGGGAAATAAGACTTATGGTAGAAATTTACTTATGGGCAATTGTAGGTAGACTATTTTCATCCTAGGCTGACAATTGGAAAGAATGGTTCATAAGCTATAGATAAACAAGCGAATTAATAAAAATTCCCAATCTTCAGGAACTGCCGTTTTACGTTTTTCGACTATTACGTCATATTTTATGCAATTTAAGTAAATTGCTTAAAGTAAGTGCTTTTATGGCTTATCTTTAACAGTACTTGATACATAAATTGCAATTAAACGTATTCCACTTTTGCCAATATTTGCATTCTTATCAAGTTTTCTTTTTTCTTCAAGTATCGGTATGAGAAGTGTGAATCAGCGTAAATTGAATTAAAACGTGGTCTCAAACTTACCATTTTTGGTAACTGAATATGCGATAATAATAATAATAATATTATAGTTCATAATCTTTACAGAGACTAGTCATACATCGCATTAACAATCATGTGTGTATGTTTATTTCTTTGTGTGCTGCAGGGTGCTGTACTTAAAAGACTGGTTTAAGGCTTTAAGGAGTTTTTGAAAGCTGCTCAGTGTCTGTGTACAGCTTGTAGGGAGGATGTTGTAGGTTACTATTTGGTGTGCACAGTGAGCCGTAGTAGATAGTCGGTGGAACTTAGCTCGAAGGTTGTTGCGGTTTCTTGTGGCGTGATCATGGAGATCGGCCTGGGTGAGGATGTTGTTATGAATAGTGGTAAGGCACCGGAGCAGGTACAGGGCATACACGGTAAAGATTTTGTGTTTTTTGAAAAGTGGTTTGGCGTGGGTTCCGGGATGATCTGATTTAGGCTACGGACAGCACGTTTCTGGAGGAGCAAGATGCTCCTGATAGGTGGGCTGTGCCCAATGTCTCTATGCCATAGGCCATAAGTTCCTGAAACAATGAAATGTATGCCATTCTTGCTGCTTGGTAACCTGCAGTTTTTTCTATCCTGCGTGTGGCATATGTGACTCGACTAAGGATATTTGCGAGTCCTTTAGTATGACTACGCCAGGTTAGGCGGGGATCTATGTGAATTCCAAGGAATCGCACAGATTTCTCGGTCGTCTCCGATCTATCCATTTGGAAGATAACTTGCTCTGTTTTTGCTTTGTTAAAGTGAAGGTTATTTTCCGAAAACCATTTCATTGCTCGTTGTATGTGTTTTCCAGCGTTTGTTTGGAGTTGCTCAGTAGTTTCAGCAGTAGATAGCAGCGTGGTGTCATCGGCATATATTATTGTTTTGGTGTCTACTCTGGATGGAAGGTCATTCATAAAGATTATGAAGAACATTCCGCCCAGTATACTTCACTGTGGAACTCGTTGTTACAAAATAAATGAAGTGAAGTAAGATTTGGAAGATTGCCACTAGCTAAAACTTTTGTTTCTCGGAATTCACTTGATGTTCCATTTACCCGTACTTGTTGAAAGCGGTTTGTTAAGTAGGAGTTGATAAGGTTCAGAGAAGTACCTCGGATCTCATAGTGCTCCATTTTGTTCAGTAGTGCTGAGAGCTGAGGCATGGAGTCAAAGCCACGACTGAGATCGCACATTTGGGCCTTGCATTCTCTGCGCTGTTCAAGGGCTTTGTATACTGATCGCACCAGGAGTCGCATAGCATCTTCCGTGGACTTGCCGCGTTAGTAGGCAACTTCGGTTGGTGTCAAGAATTTATTTTTTTCAAAGAAATCCGGGATTCTTCTACGTATTACCTATTCTAATATTTTGGAGACTGCTGGCAACACTGAAATTGGACGATAGTTCGCACACTCCCTCTTCTTACTTCTTACAGACTCCCTCTTCTTACTCCTTACTTCTTGTAGACGGGAGTAATTCTCGATATCTTTAACTTTTCCGGGAAACGGAGTCTTCCCGGGGCCATGTTAAAGTTTGCTGCGAGTGGTTGGGAGATGTGTTTACTGACCCATTTTAGGGTTAGGGTGCAGAGACCAAAAACATCCACGCTTTGGTTTGGTTTCATACCTTGGAGTATGTTTTCAATCTCAGTATAGTCAGTTGGTATGATAAATAGTGTCTTGTCATAGGCTGTTTCAGGTGGAGTTGTATCACGTGCGTTGGAAATGTTGGGCACCAGACTGGTAAAGAATTTGTTGAACTGTTCACATATTAAATTATATTAAAATAAATATATGATACTTATATGCGATATATGAGATCTAAGAACCAATTTTTTAAATGAAACAGGACCTTAAAAAGTTGCAATTCGGAAAAGTGAAAAGTTGTACCGGATTTTTATGAAATAGGTCCCAGGAGTAACAGTTCTTAAGACGTAGCAGGCGACTCTACAATTTGTGATGGACGTTATCAATGTCAATACTTCTTGTTTTTATTTGAGATGTCACTAACACTAAAATATGTATTAGTCCGTTAACATTTCCTGTTACCGTCGCCGTTTAGGCTTAAGCGATCTATCCAATGACAGCCAATTTTATTATTATTTCTCGGTCTCGAATGCCACCGCTCGAAAACACAAGCGCGCAGTATGATCATGGTCGGATAATCCAACATATACGCTATCGATAATTGTCATCTCGGGGTTATAGCGTTGTGTGCATTTGTAGCTACTTACCCAAAGTTGCAGTTACCATAGCATACCCAGTGGTTGTCAAAATTATTACACCAACTTTAGACACGTGGAAGAAGATAAACATATACAACTTTTCCATGCGCCAAAAGAACCGGCTATGCTAATTCTTGTTTGAATGTATGCTCTGTTGTATCTAGGATCTCACATGGTGGTTTACAAAAGAGTGGAAAGGCAAAGGTTTGTCAGACGCTCGGGCATTATCTTCTGGTTCCATAAATAAAGTACCAATTAATAAACCAGCAAGTGATGATACGATATGCTTCTATTTTTTCTGATCTTATAAGATGCTTCCAGATATCTTGTGGTTAGCGATGGTCACAACTTGAAATATGCTTTAATTATCGGAGGAAAAGTGGCAGTTCCTTAAACGGGTCAGTTATTAGCCGTTCTTAGACTGAGCTACAATAAATCTCTAACCGAGCTGCAGCGCCTATATAAGCAGTAACTAAACAGTAGCGAAATAAAAATGAATTGAATGGCCGCGCTATTGGGCACAATAATGTCATTAAAAATGGATAAGTGCGTGGCGCGCGTATACGAAAGCCTCATGTGGAAGCGCAAAAACGCGCGCGCACGGACGGACGCAACTTTCTACCCGCCACCAAATGCGGCACATTCGCGGTGTAGAGACAACGGAATACAAAAGTGAATAATTAAGTCCGGGAGCCGCGAATGCAGCGTCCCGCCGATAATACGCTACCGTATCTCGTCCGCGGTTATTTGTAAAGGTATTATTAAGCCGCGGGCTTGAATACATTTCTCCAGTTATTATTATGCTTAATGTTTGACCGGCGTGCATTCAACTCAGCGTAACCGCTACCGGCCTACAACAATTGGCGACACTAAAGACGCGACTCAAGAGAACGAACCTACATTAATCGACCAAGTAGATATTGATTACATGAAATACCATGCTATTACTGATTTTTACGGTACGGCATGCTGTATCTGTTTCGGAATATTGATAATAATACATTGCGCTTATAGTACTGTTATATCAGTATTTATCGAGGGTTATAACTTACATAATATAAGATGTTCAGATACAGGTACCCCAAGAAATAACGCTTAACAGTGACAATAATGATTGAAAAATTCGAGTAACATAAAAAAGCGTTCATTGTGAGTAGGTACCTACATCAGATTATTAAAAATCCGTTATTAAAAATGGTGTTTCAACTCGGACTTTGAGTGCACTCCAAATTTTGCCACTTGTCGTCCAAGACACTACTTGCCTTCTCAGCTCTGTTGGACAGCGTGTTCATGACACTTCCTTTTCTTCTATTGTGGGCAATGATTTGGAAACTGAGCAAGTTTGTCTGCACCATGGGACCACACCATAAACGTGTCATCGAAGTATTCAACCCAGAGCTTGGTTTTACATGGACTTGTCCGAATGGTTTCTTCCTCAACCAAGTACATGAACATTAACCAAACGCTGCTCTCGCTACCTGGTCATACATATTTCTCCCGCCCAGTTAAAATCCTTCGTCGAAAGATTCAACAAGTTTGGTTCATCCTTTAGTCCAAAGTAATTCCACCGCTTCCTTAATGGGAACCGCACGTGAGCTGTGATGTTGCGTCAAAATGGACGAGTACATCCTGCGAATCAAAGACGATTTCCTGCAAAATCTGAATGAAATGAGTTCGGCCAGAGTTCGGTCGGAGTTCTTGCCAATGATTTTTCTCTGTCCTATGAAATAAGTGAGAGTGCTAATGCTAAATAAGTAAAATAAGCGATTGCTTGGATGGTTTTCGACAAGCACGTTGGAACAAATAGGTTGGAAAACCTTTAAGTAATTTGTTTATAGTGTACCCGCATTGTTCTTGGGGTAATTTAACAATTATTGGATCTACAACCATACTGTATGTTAAATTAAAAAAAATACTGACTGTTGCTGTGGTTACGTCCATTGTGAAACACACCCTATTACATTTAAGCATCATTTAAGCAAGCCACTCGTCTTAATGACAGTTATTCTACAAGATTTATATGAAATAAGTGATAGTGCGAATTAATTAAGTGAAATAAATTGAAACAATATCCACTAAAGCCAGTAGTCCAATAACGCGCATGGTCTATGTCAAGAACTTTCATAGGACGAGATGTCTGATGTTGCTGGTGGTTGGAAGTTAGTACTCACTTAATCAAGTAATGGGTTACTTTACAAAAAATGTTATTATTAAACTAACTTAATGATGTGACCCTAAAACGCATTTAAAATACGGCTGGAAAAACGTGTCGTTTGACGGTTTGACTCTGCTACACACACTCCTTACTACCCACACGCACACACGTACATTAAGATAATGATCACTGATCAGTCAGTTTCGAAAATGATTTGGTAATGTTTTCAGTCACTAACTAGAGGGACTACTATTAAACTTTGTCAGGAATAGTTTTAGGGGTACATGGAATTAAGAGCTTTAACTAATTCCTTTGGACCAGTCGCCGCATCAATTAGGGAGGTATTAATGTCGTCTTATAAACATTAATACGACAAAAATTGTTGTAGCATTAACCACAATTATTTTTGATCCCTCGTTATATTTACGCTACTCATAAATATGCAATTCCAAACCGGAACAGGAACGACTTTTGAAAATACATATATACATATACCTATATGTAATAAGTATTCAATTCAACGAATTATTACCAACTAAAATGTAATTGCACACAAAACAACAACAAATACTGTGAAAATAAAAGACATGATTATATTTTTTGTCAGAAAAGACTTTTGATTTTCATTTCGAGTTTTCTTTTGCGTAGATGCGGACCACAAGTTTATGTCACCCAAATATGAGACGTGATTGGAGCCTTAGTTCATCATATACAAAGAAATAATCGAAATGATCCGTACTTTTTGTAACAAAAGGAAACAGGAAAAGGTGCAAATACTTATTGAACCACTCCTGTTTCGATAGTGTACTCTTCTAAATATAAATATTATCTATTTTGATCATCTCATAAAATTTTTAGCAAACTAATCATAATTAAATGATTAAACGAACTTACCTTAGTGAAGTTCTATCATAATTATATGATCTTTCCATCCGGAATATGACAACTAGTAGTAGTCTCTTTATTTCCACAATAAGCCACGTGTCTTTAAAGCCATGGTATCGAAGAAATGTCCAGTATGACAGGTATGGGTAAGCCGGCCTTGGTATATACCAGTATATATCTGACATTCTCTTGAAAGCATAGGGTCTAAATTGGTCAGGGTTCGGGAAAGTCTAAACAAAGGAAGGGTGGGTTATGTCATATTCCGGATGGAAAGATCATATAATTATGATAGAACTTCACTAAGGTAAGTTCGTTTAATCATTTAATTATATTTCCTTTCCATCCGTTCATATGACAACTAGTAGATGTTTAAAGGACAGAGCAATTTAGAGCCAAAACAGCATTATCGTCTGTTTATGAATAAGAAACAACAAAATGCACTTGAAAGAACATGCTAACATTTTGTTAACATGTTATTGCAACAATATATCGTTATCATGTTATTCAAAGTTAAAGAGTCAAATGTAAACATTTTCATCAAACTTCTTTTCATGCATGCAGTTGTAAAATTGAAGAACAATTGCAAAATTGTGTGTATTTCAACCAATTTAGGCAATTCAATCTGCCAACACAAGACTAGATACCAATGCTAGCATGACTTGTGACAAGTGCATGAAATACATATGGAAAAAGGTAATTATCGGGTAATTCCGTCATTGAAGAAAGCAACCATATGCACGTGTTTCGGACTATTAGTCGTCATCAGTACGGAATACATATGAATCAACTTTTAATAATTCCAATGTACTAATCAGTATAAATACTTTAATATACCTTTCTATGTGGCCCTTTTAAGCCTATAAACAATAAGAAGGTATATATCATGATGTAGACCTTTGTAAGTAATCGGTAAATGTACTTCCAAAAAAAAGATTAATATTATAGATAAACAATCGTACCTACAGCAACAGATAACACACACAGATGTATATCAATAAAGACTGGAATTAATTTCATATGGTTATGAATAAAATTAGACGTTTAATAACCATTGGGAAAATCTTTGAGCTCGATGAGCAGCGCACAAAGGCAAAAGTATAATTAATTAGATCTTTTCATTAGGTTTTCTTTTAATTTCAATAAGTCTAATGTTTTCCCCTTATTTGATATGCAAATTGTTCCTTACTGCCTCTAAAATTAATATAATTCAATACAATTGCCGAGTACCAAGTAAACACTTAAGCTTAGTTGGACGGGACTTGAAAACACCGTTTACCGGTAGTTTCAGATAATATGAGCGGTCTAAACTTTAAAGGAATCCACAAATAATAAAGAAAGGATATGCAATAAATTCTTTAGTGTTTTAACGGCTCCATGACTGTAGTCATGGTGAACTGTCACTCAAAGAACTAACCCAGCAGCGGCTGAGCGGTTATTGTCCAGAAGAAAAAACACAAATCATTGGTAACGGTTCACAGGAACGTATCAACAATGAGCCGACCTCCGTATCCAAATAGTTAATATAAACCAGCGATCGCCAACTTAGGGGTCCCCGTACCCCCAGGACTGGAGCAGACTTATAGGACTGCCCGTGAGCGGGAGAAGGATCGCTGATATAAACGGTCCATTTAGCTACTCTAAGCTCACGCCCTTGGTCGATCCAACGCAACAAACAAAGTAATTGCCCTATTAGCGTAACTTTTGGGATCCATCTTAGACCCAATTATTAAGTTTATTGTAACAAAACAAGTGTAAAAAAAGATAAATATATCTTTCGAGGCTTATATTAACAGTCAGCTGCCTGTACAGGAGTGTCAGGAATCTTTGATTTGCGCGCCCAAACCGCTCAAAATATCTGAAAACTACAGCAGGCATTTCTTAATGAAAGAGTAAAAACCTATTGGGAAGACTCCAAAAGGTATTAATAGTCATGGTACTAATAGTCATATAAAACATATGACACACACGCATACAAAGTTGCGAGGACGTAATGACCGAAGGATGTAATAACTTCGTTGTGGAGGATACGCAAGTTAATAAATAACGTTGGAAATTTTGGTCAAATAGGCAATTTAAAGGAAAACTCCCTTTATCTCAGCCCAAATCTCGTTTTAATTTTTGTGAATTTAAGAATTTGCAGCAGAATTATGAGCAACATCTGTTGATTCCATACGTAATCCCTAGCCGGTTTAGAGCTTGGTTGACATCTATCCTGTCAACAGGGAAAAGCTTTGTACAATAGGACAACTGCGGTTGTAACGGCCAAAACGCACAACTGAAATTTGTTGTAGGATTACTTCTAGGAGAGTATTCTACAGGTGCAAATATAAGAAAAAATAATGAATTTTGTTTGCCACAAAAAGGGGGGGGGGGCTTCAGCCGCCATGAAATCAGGTTCTTTAACCAGGAACAAGGAAGCGTGTCCCGATTAAATACTTTTCGGTACAAATAGAAGTATATAAGGCGAATCCAAACATTGAGTAATCCTTTTGGCAGCAAAATTAATCAGCTGAATTCAGTTATCAGATATTAGTCTATTTTTAATGATCTTGAAGCATAATCGGCTCTAACTTATTTTTAGAAAACAAACAAATTTTACGTCCTAAACATCCTTGGGATAGTTTGTTTAATCTGTCAAATGCTCACCAGCAATTTTATCGATACAAAGTATTGCGATAGGGATATCTAAAAGTTTTCATTTGAAAAAATTTCAGTCTTTATACGGAGTGAACCACCTTATATAGAGTCATCTAATGACAGCACTCAAGGCAAGAATATGGTAGCTAAAGAATGTTGCTTAAAAGACAAGACACTTTCTTTAAAATAGTCCTGTATAAACCGAAATATATTTCAAATTATAAGGCAACATTAAAAATTTCGCCAATCTACATTATTTTGAAATATTCTCTCTGAATATTTAGAGTTAGATTTTAATAATTACTAGAGTAATAGAGAAATAGAGCAGAATTTTGCAATTTTGGAAGGTGATGGCAAATATCAATCTCCACTAAATTTGTTTTACTATTAGAGCCACCCGGTTCTTCTTTCTTAAGAAATTTTGGGGGCAGAAACTGATCTGAAGAATTGGTCCACCTTGATACAACATATCTTAGTCGGCCCTGAATATCGACCAAATATGGTCACCCAGATTCTTTGCCCAATGAAGGCATTTCAATATGGTCTAAATACTGGGTTCCGACGAGAAAGGTTCCTGGTTCTGACGGTTGGGATATTGTATACTGGTACCAGATATAAGGATGTCTGCCTTGAAAGCCTACTTTAGACCAGTCATCAGCGTCCCAGGATATTGCGCCAGAATTCGCAAGATAAAAAAAGTTGACCTTTGGTCTCTGCATATTGTTGAATAGTTCGATATTCACAATTACAAAACTTCAGCAATCAATAACTAATCGATTGGGGTGTTGTTGATGACCTCATTGTGAGGTTTGTCTAACTTAACGGTAAGTCGCCATAATTATTGAACACAAAGTAATAAACTGAGGAACCTCAGTTTGATCCACTAACTTTGCAAAATAGACCATAATATTTTGATGCACCTACTCCTCCCCCAATAACTGAAGACTATTGTTCTTTTAGTATTCAAATGTGTTGAGTCTCAAAAATCTGTAAAAGATTATTTAATTTCTGGACCCAGTCTACGGAAATTTTATAGTGTTTATACAACATTGAATTGTGTAATGCATTACTGAAATTACAGCTTGGCCAATGTCGGGAGGAGGCGCCGACAGCTGGGTGTCAGCAAAAGGTACACTGGCTGGGACCACTGCCAGATAGATATATCTGGCGGCACTCTAGAAGTTTACTGGGTGCTCTCGGTGTACACCAAGAGTAGCTTTCTGTCACTTGTGGTCTTCTTGAAGTGGTGAATGATAGAATAACGCACCTCTGGTGTCCGTCGTCTTGCCCAACATGGATCAGATGTCAGAATGCAGCTTATTACGCACAACAACACGGCCCTCTTCTACATGCGTGTAACTAAAGCTTAGGCATGCCTGGAGGTGGCACTGACGTCTGTGTGTCAGCAAAAGGGCACTGGTTGTGGTTGTGACCACTGCCTGGCAGATGCATCTATCGGTACTCTAGAAGAGTACGGGGCGCTCTCGGTGTTCATCAAGAGCAACTTCCTGCCACTTCCATAAGAACACGACCTTCCTCTACATGGGCTAAAGGAAATGTAGGTAAAGGTAAACATTAAAAAAGTGCAGACCTGACAGCTTGTCAATTTTGACAAAAAATCACTGTTAGTGACAGTGACAGTGAGTGCCGGGGCTATGCCATTCTCCTTGGTATCGTTGAGATCTTCAACGACGATCGAAATTCCGGGAATAGATCCGGGAATAGATCAATCATTAACGCTAAGCCACCTGGTTAGGTTAAGATTTTGAAGAAGCCGGACGGTAAGCGATGTTAGGCGAGCCAAAAATGTCACCATCTGGTAACATTAGGGCAACCTCCTCTGCATCGTTGACATCTTCATCGATGATCAATACTCCGGCAATAGATCCCGCTGTTAGAGATGCTCCAGATCATGTGGGTCCAGTCCAGACTTGATAACTTCCATCTTCCGAAACATTCTAGGAAGACAATCAGCATTCCTTGTTGGTCCCAGGATGCTCCCATGGCTAAAATTTTAAGCTCTGGTAGAGAGCTGAAAAAAATGTGACGTGACATATCACGTGAAAAAAAAAGAATGTCAGATATATACTGGTATATACCAAGGCCGGCTTACCCATACCTGTCATACTGGACATTTCTTCGATACCATGGCTTTAAAGACACGTGGCTTATTGTGGAAATAAAGAGACTACTACTAGTTGTCATATGAACGGATGGAAAGGAAATATAATTAAGCACATAGTGTTCTAAAATCAATACCGAAGGACTATACCACCATCATACAACTTCAATTTGACTAATGATAGAAGATTGTGTCATTTTTGGAAAATATGAAGGCACACTTCAAGTTGTTCGGCTCCGAGTATTCATGTATGACTACTCGACATACCTACAATTTGTATAATGGAAAAATATGTAATTTGTGAAAGGAATTTGTGGCTTTTTATTTACGTTTAGACTAACCGAAAAATAAATTCCCTCCAGGCGATGCTCTACATCATATCGTCATTTAGAGGGTTTTACCTACTTTTTTACCTACTAATTGAATTCTTTAAATAATTATTACATAGTCGCCCCCACAATGGATATAATCGAAAAAATGTATATAGTATCCGCCACACTTTTACCTACAACAACCAATTTTTTCTAGGTGGAGTCTCTTATAGTTCAAAAGATATTAAATTTTATCTGACATGCGACGCGCGCGGCGTGTCGAAAATCAGTGAAAACTCAGCAAGCGACTACTTCAGGCGTGTGCGCGACGTTCTTGAACATCTCGCAGACAGCAGCTTGTTCAACATGCTAGTGCAGTTTGTTTTTTAAGAACGGAGGGCGTTGAAGTGCTTATTTATTAGCTGGTAAAAATATTTATTTATTTAAAAGTTAACAAGTTAACAAAGTCTTCCAACCGTATCAAATGTTCTAAATTTCGAACCGATAGATGTTTCAATCCATTCAATTTGCCTCCGCCTCCAAAATAAAGCATAGTTTTCAGAAAAATCACAGATAACACTGCACTCATCTTCTTGCAGGGATTGTTTTTTTGCTGTTCATAAAATCAATTTGGCTTTTCACTAAGTATGAATGCAATAGCAGTTTTTCTAAACCGGTCTTCAATTTTCATTGTAGCGGTAATATTACCATTACCAAATTCCGGCTTCGGTAACATTACGTATAATTACCAAAATTACTGCGGTAATATTACCGTTTTACATCACTAGTTATAGGTATATTTAATGCCAATAATTATTAGGTATTTTATTACTTTTCTGAGAGCTTATTATTCTTTATATTTGGATGCGGAGGCAAATTGAATGGATTGAAATATCAATCGGTTCGACATTCAGGACGTTTGATACGGATAGAAAAATTCGGCATTTTTTAAAGGCGTCAATACCTAATTAAATATTTTCAGCACCTAATAAATAAGCACTTTAACTCACTCTGTTCTCAAAAAACAAACTACACTAGCATGTTGAACCAGCCTGCTGTCTGCGAGATGTTCAAGAAGTAGTCGCTTGCTGCGTTTTTCATTAAGTAACATTTAATATCTTCTGAACTATAAGAGACTCCAACCTAGAAAAAAATTGGGTTTGTACGTAAAAGTGTAGCGGATTTTATATATATTTTTTCGATTATATCCGTTGTGGGGGCGACTATGTAATAATTATTTAAAGAATTCAATTGTTTTTTACATATATACATTAAAATAATGATTGTACGCAGTTATCTAGCAAATATTTCAACCTTAAAAATAAAACAAAAATGGGTCCGATACGATTTCTAGAACCAAAGATATTGAATTATGAATATGACAAGGTTTGGCAAATAATCGTAAATAATCCGAACTTTCATATCTCTGAAAATAATTTTTTTTTTTTCGAGTAAATCCTGGAACTGGTATAAGTTTATTTAGTGCTTACAACTTATAAAAAAAGTTTACGCCAAATCTAAAATGTGACGTCATAAAAGATGTACGATTTGTAAAAGAATCATTTAATCATATAAAAAATGTTACAAGAATTAATCGGTTAGTCACTATTTCACACTTTGTTGCTAATAGCCTTTAAATCATGGGAGGCAGCATAAAATGCATGATGACAGTTTTCTTGACAAAGAAAATATGACTTGCAATCTGTGTACATTTCTATTATGTTTCTACTCGCTGACAACTAAGATATAAATTTGTTTTAACGACCAACATGCAGCATCTTTAACATAATCCCATAATCCCAATAATATTCTATATTCACTTATTCACGCGTTGTCTACCACTTTGACAATAATTGTTCCAAGATTGTGATAGGTCCCGATCGATCCTTTGATCTGAGTGACTTGTTATTGTTATAAACACCTGACAAGAATTTAACCGGGACATAAAGCCAAACCTGCCGGGACGCCGGGATCGATGTATCAAACCGGGACTGTCCCGGTCAAACCGGGACGTATGGTAAGCCTAGTTATATCTATACTTAGAGTAAGCAGAGATATAGTCGCTGAACTTAATCTCTCCGTTTCATGAGTAATTGCGGTATTATATCGCGTAACAGTAATTATGAGGTAGACAACGGCGTGAAACAATAGTCAATTAAGCGAGAAGGATGAAAGCGATCCTTTGGAGCAGTTTTGTTACGCCCATCGTACGTTCAGTTTAGTTTCGAAACCCGAAATCAAATGTGGTACCTTCGCCAAACGCGCAGGGGTCATTTTTAGTCCCCAAGTATTTTTAATCCGCCGCTACTTGAAAAATGCAAAGACAAAAGACGTCGGATTCCGAGACTAGAACGTCACCGAGTAGGTCGGGGTAACAAATGAACGCCGGCGTACATAAATGGGAGTCGTACGAGTGGCGCAATCTGTTAGGTGGTCAGTCTATTAGTGGAGAATGCGCCGGGCATTGTGAACACCCGAAGGGTACTAATAATATCAGCCATAGAGGATCGCAGAAATTATTTCAAACATTTGCATGAGGACGTGGAATCTGTGGATGCACAGCCGTAAAGAATAATAGGCACCTATGTCAAGTGTAGTGGAGTGGTATAAGTAGGTAGTATAAACAATTATAGATTATTATTAAAAATTATAATTTTTTGTATTACCTATTATAACTGGTATATTAGACACGAACCTTTATTCAAAGATGTTCTTATTTAATTAAAAACGAATGCACAGATATAACCTCTGTTATCGAATTAAAAATTTGAATAGTATAGTTTGAACGAATAGGTCGTATAGCACAAAAAAATGATAGTGCAATCGTTTTTAACAGCAAGTTCATAAACCGTAGGAGTATATGTATTTAGTTATTGGAAGTTAATATAATAGGTATTTTAAGACACCATAGCGGGAGATTTACCACCAACCCAAGCCATCCCAACCAGACCCAAACAAATCCAATTCAACCCAACCTTGCGTAATAAGGGAATTTTGTATGGAATTTTAGACAGAGAAGGAGATACATTATTGTCAAGTCTCCTCTAGGCAGCAGGCAGAATTTATTTATAAATACATATTTTAAAAAGTGAAGCAGCGAGCACATTCAGCTACTACAATATGTTTTGACTACAAAAATGCAGTTGGTGATGGCACTGTGACCAATATTGATACGGCTTTGAGTGGTATTCATGAAGACTTACTACACTCAAATGAACTACGCAATCTCTTCAAGTATTTAGATAAATCAACAACTGGCATGCGAGCTTTTGCTGGTCCTATTAGATAAGATTTACAGCAATGAGAAGTTTATCCAATGGCTCAATTTAAGAGAATTGAATATGACTAGGGAAGGGAGTCTACTCTCGTCATCTTTCTGAAGCGACTACGAAACTTCTCGAATGGTTAGGTGAGACGGAGTGGGCATATCAGCGGTAACCCTGTGTTTGGAACGTATGGGCGTGGCGCGTGCCATTATAGGTTCGTTCGAGAAGCAGTCAAAACCAGTCAAAACAATTAGGGATTCTTGTACGCATTCGTAATTTTGGTGCTGCTCGAACAAACCTATTGTTCTTACCGACAAGCAAACTTGCTCATAGATACGTTCCAAACAGAGGGCAACCGCTCATATCCCCACTCCGTCTCACCTAACCATTCGAGATGTCTCGTATTCGCTTGAAAAAGAGTAGTCTCCCTGTTCTTTGTAAGCCGCAACGGGCTAAGTTCAGATCAGCAACATATCTCAGATAATTGCAGAGCGCTTCATTTAGGAGAATGTTTCTACAAGCTTAGAGAAACGCAATCCAAGAAAAATAGTAGAATCAAAAGTGGCTAACCACAGGAAATATAATTCTGCGGTTGTATATGGCTTATCATTAACCTTCAAATCTAGTTAGTAACTTTAACCACTTATATTTGATAAGTGTATGAGCAGATGTGGTTTCATATATAAACAAAACCCTCATGTATCTGTGGATTGAAACATTTCTACGGTGAAGTTTACGTGACAGGAACAGCTTAATCGATGAAAATGTCATTACCTTTTGTGTTTGGATAATACATAGAGATGAATTAAATAAGAAAAACACATGGGAAGCAAAATCTAATCGTAAATAGTTTCGTCATAACCTTTGAAAGTCACGTATTTAAGGTTATGAACTACTGGCTTGGTTGGTTTTGATCGTTGGTTTGTTCCGTTGGTTTGGTTGGTTGGTTTGGTTTGTTGGTTTGGTTCGTAGGTTTGGTTCGTTGGTTTGGTTGGTTGATTTGGTTGGTCGGGTCGTTGATTTGGTTGGTCGGTTGGTTGCTTAGGCGGTTGAACCGGCTCTCTTTTGACGGTTTCAAGGTCATTCCAAAAGGGAAAACGTAAAAACAGATGTTCCTGTAAAGTAAAAAAATTTCCATTTCTATAATTTTATAGCTCAATCTCGATATTTATCAGAAAAGTTCAAACATAATCGATTAAGTGATTCAGCGGAATGAATGTTTTGGCATTCCAAAAATGTTTTGAACAAGAAAAATGCTTTTGAATGCAACTAGTTTTCTATACCAACTCAGGACAGGTATCACAGAAATACGAATCTAAGGTCATAATTAATCAATTGTATTATAATAGTTCATACAATTAATTTTCGTTTCTTCTTGACTGTTTAAATGTTTTATAATTTTTTTGTCAAAAAATAATTTAAAATAAAAACAAATTATTTTGGAATTTTTTGCTGTAGCTTTCTTAACGTTTCGTTTATTTACCAATTGCCAGTTTTGCTACAAATCGTACATTCCTGAAACTCGATTACGTAGTTTTTTTGTCGCCGCCTGCGCCGGTCGGTCTACATGTCAAGTGTTGATTTATTTCATTTTGACATTATTTGACATTTTATTTTGCACTCGTACCCAAAATTTTCCGTTCTTCGAATTACATTCAAATCAAACATGGAAAAATTAGCAATGCGGAAATGTTGCTGTGGTAGTGGACTTAGTCTTCGAAACTGTGGAATAATGCAGACATTTGGTTTCATTATTTATAACCTACTTGCGATGGCAGTATCCTTCTATGTTTCGACACATCCAAGCACAACTGGACTCGACATCGATATCACGGTTGCGATGGGAGTTTATTATGGGATATACTACTTGCTACATATTTTGTTGGACATTATACTTCTGATAGGACTGATCATACTGGTACCAGAACTCTGTCTTCCCTGGCTAATAGTGTATGGCACCGAGGTGATATTGAGAATATTTATAGCAACACCGATTATATTGCTTCTTGGTTTTGTCTCGGATGTTGGTTTTGCCGTCTTATTTGTGTTGATGTTCTTCATGTTTATCTTAAGTACAATCGAATTATATTCATACGTAGTAATACATAGCTTCTACATTAAACGTGTCTTTTATAATGAAGAAGAGAATGTGAATGACAATTTTAATGATAATGAAGAAGATGTACGTCCTATCCGAGGCAAAATATAGAACATTTTGTAGCAGTATTAATCAATTTTTGATACTTATTAATATTATGTTTTATAATATCGTTTTATTACATCCAAACATACTTTGAGATGAAAAAAATCATTACAAAAACTGTCAAAAAAATGCACAGGATATTTAGTAATTACAAGAACGCAGAGACTGTTCGAATATCAGGGCAGTAACTATTGCTTACCACCAATATGCAATGTTGTCCACAATATGTTTGAATATCAGGAGTGCTGCCCAGTGCCCAGTACCTCCGTCCATCCTAGGGACCGCAAATGTCACGCAAGTCACCTTTTGCAAAATGAAAATCATTTTTACAAAACACCATTTTTTGTTGTTTTAACGTGACCGAGAAATTACTATTCATAAAATCATTTCTAATCTCTCATTCAAACTAAATAACAAGAAATAATAACCCACTATACATATAACCTACACCGGGTGATTCAATTTCGAGCCTCACCATGGGGATCTCGCTTAATAGTGGAGATGGACCCTATGTTTAAATTTGGCAAAGTTTCGCATTTTTGTGCTAATATATTATCTGGAAAGAAATTTAAGCGATCATTTTTCATTTTGAAGATATTCACAAAAAGAAAATAAATGTTAAGATATCGTTTTTATTCTTTTATTCAAAACCAAATGTAGCTAGACCTTTAAAACAAAAACATTCTACAGGTATTTTTTAGCAAGGAATATAGCGTCATTTTTTAATTTGAAATAACGTCAAAGAGCGGCATAACCTGAAGGTTTTTTTATTATTACACTGTTATTTTAAAAAAGAGTGGTAACATGTTATACATTGCGGAAATGAGAAAAAACACGACTATCGGAAAATGCCAAAATTCAACATGGCGCCCATAAGAAAAGCAAAAGTTGGCCATGGTTACGGTGTCATCTTTGATGTTATTTCAAATTAAGAAATGACACTGCATTCCTTGTTAAAAAGTACCTCCAGAATGTTTTTGTTTTAAATGTCTAGCTACATTTGGTATTGAATAAAAAAATAAAAACGATATCTTAACATTTCAGTTTTTTGTGGATATCTTCAAAACGAAAAATGATAGCTTAAATTTCTTTCCAGATAATTGATTAGCACAAAAATGCGAAACTTTGCCAAATTTAAACATAGGCTCTATCTCCACTAATAAGCGAGATCCCCATGGTGAGGCTCGAAATTGAATCACCCGGTATAGTTATTTGTTTTTACATCTTTTACTTTACTTCACTTTATTACTTTTACTTACTTCTTTTAGTTCAATGCAATATTTTTGGTATGAGACAGTGTTGTAGCAAATAATTCCACTCCGTCTCACACGACCCCTTCGTGTTATCTCGCGTTCGTACTGCCGCAGTGTGAGAACCAGTGAATTTAAGAAAAAAATGGAATATAGGTACCATCTTTTGTTCAGAATTTTATAAGGATTACTTTCGTATTACAGCTAAAATGTTCAAATTGTGATCGTTTTAAGTAAAAGGCAAAAAAATGCGAACATGCACGTTAGAGATAATTTTTAAGCTGTTGCCCTGTCGGGTTATTAGTATGTAGTTTGCACAGATACAAGGTGTAACTGTGCAAAATTTAAAGTGGTATAAAGTAGTGATGTGTAAAACGTTCCCTAGGTCTTAAAATTGCAAAAAATTTGCCAAAGAAATACCAGCAGTTCACTTTTTCAAACTCACTTTTTACAGATTGCGCCACTCTGTTGCCGGCCAGCCAGAGGCACCAAATTTTCTCGAACACTAACAAAACAAAATCAAAAAATAAATGAGATATGAGAAGACTAACAATATACAGGTTGTTCCCTAAAGTCATTTCTTGGAGGGCTGATAGGCCAACTAATGCTGACGACAATACAAAAAAAATCGTCAAAGTTAGCTGAATTTAAATCAAGCAGTCGCAAAACTAGTTTACAACCAGTGCTTTTCTGGCACTCGAGAAATTGATTTATGTTTTTTCACTAAATTAATAAAAGTGCCAATAGGTAACTATTTTTTCTTAGAACATTTCGATATTCTGGCCAGTCATGAGTGGACCTAACAGTCCTCCAAGGGATGACACTTGCTTATGGAATATCCTGTATTGTAATAATAAGTAAATTTTAAATTCATCGAAAATTCAAAACAGTTTTTCCTCTTTGTTGGAGACGATTAAATATTGCAAAATGATGGTCATTATGACTTATTATGACAATATAAATGACAAAAAACTACACAAACAAAATGCACATTTCGTCCTAATGTTTCGTCTTTACTGTTTTCAAAATTTTAATGTATTGGTCCCTTTCCATTTTATCATTTTATGTTTTATATTTTTCGTCTTATTAGTCCTTTTTCTGATCATACTTATAACTAACTACATTCGAGTTAGTTCTTGTTTGTCGTTTCTGACATTTTAGCGAAAAGTATAAAAAATAAAAATAAACGTTGCAATCTATGCACAGTGCACATATTAGTTTAAAATAATATGGTAACAAATAATGGATAGCACCAAAACAACCAGTGAATTATACATACCGCAGTGCCGGATATTCAGTATACTAACCACAGTAATAGGTGTAATCAGTTGCAAGAAATAGGTACGAAATGTGGCTTTTTGAAAAGACGCGGGCTTCGCTTGTCGACGTTGTATGTGTACGTCTATACCACACCAGGTTAATCTGAAAACGTTGATTGAACATTGCGCTCTTTGTGAAGCGAATGTCTTTGGCGTCTCGACGATTTCTAATTATATTTTCCGATTATTCTTTCTCCGTCTGAAAGAAGAAGGAGGCTTCTATTATCACCCCACCCCTGGGTTGCCCTTTGCGCGAGAGGAAAATTTTCCTTATATATCCTTTTATCATTTCTTTTTCGACGCTGACGTCGATAATGAGCACCTTTGCTCCCCATCTTTCCCCTCCGCAACAAATTACGTATATTGTGTCACAGTAAGGGGGCAAATAAAAATGCCGTGACGGATGGTAGGGCGTTTGCCCGTGCCGTGCGCCCAGCTCACAGAAGAGGGAGTAATTAGGTTGTCGTGAACACGACTTTTACTGTTGACAACTGAGTTATTGTATTATATATAATTGCCATCCGAATTCTGCAGGATATTTAATTCTGAATGCCGAACACGTCTACAAATTCGAACACTTTCCTGTTTAATATCCCGGTTATTATGCCCTAGTAACCAAGTTGAATGCCAGGGAAATTGAAACAATCCGCGATGGTGCAGGAAGCTGAACAGATTGGACCATTTCTCCCCCGAATTGCAAGGATAATTGACAAGTACTAAGAAATTGAGTAATTAGAAAAGCGAACCGTAAGAGATGTGACCCATTTTCCCACGAATGTCAAGCACGAATTGTTCACATACGCTACCGGCTTCAGTATGGGCAGTATACTGGAGAATCTCGCTTCTAACTTGTTAAGGATGTGATTTTTTACAGCGGATACCACCATCCATTACATTAGATTTATTTTAGGTATTTTTATGTTATTTACCACTAATTGCGCCCATCTTTTCAGCCTTAGTGAATGAGTCCTACATCATCCAAGATTGTCTTCTTTTTTCCTAGATTAAACGTTTGCTTCTCTGGTTTGAGCTCCGTGGAAGGTCGATTTAATAATGGACATGGGCGCTCACATTGAGGTGTCAATCAGTGATGATTAATGTAACACAATTATAGACCTTGTTTTCATCGCTTAACGAGAGAAAGAGGGCTTTTTACAAACTCTCTCGGACATCACGCGGGATCTTCACCGCCGTAATGAAGTATTGTCTTCGTTTCACGTACAGTGTTTAAACGCGGAGTAATTAGAAAATCAATCATTACACCCATTTCCAGCACGACACGCCTGATACGTAAACAGTGTCCAATTGGTGGCTCGTCAAATAAAATTTCTTCTCTCCCGTCTTTAAAAACCACTTCATACTTCATACAGTTACGTAATGACTCTAAATACACAAATGGAGGATTTCATGACGGATAAGTTTAACCTCTATGTCAACGTTTAGAATAATTTACCACCATAGTTGCTTTGTCATTATTATTAATCAGAATTTTGGTATTCTTCAGTTGACATTATGTTCTTGATATCTGCTGTAGCACCTACAGCTGTAGTTTCGGCAAAAGAATAGCTTCATGTCATGACTTTAGGTAATGTTTCTTTTTTCGTTACACAGCCGAAAGAAAATTGCACAAATTATAGGTGATTTGATCAGGGTTTTGTGCAACTACCTTTTCGATAGTTTTACAAATTCAACAGTTTTAAGTAAACTTGAAAAATGCACGTAATCGGCTAACATAGAGACATGCTGGTTATCGTTATAAGAGTCCTGGCTACTTCGAAAATGTGTAGAGTGATCGATAATCCCACGTGGATCGATGCCCCTTCTGACAGTAACTGTAACTAAAACTGATTGTATTTGTTACCCGAGTGTTTCATTTTAGTGGCATATGCACTGTAATAATGAAATTAAAAAATGCTGTTAGGATATTTTAGCCGTAACCACGGTTACCGATGGTTTTCATTATGAAATACAATAGAAATATGAAGGAAAACAATCTTCAATTGTGCTTTGTTATAGAGACAAAATAGTATATTATAAAACAAGTTTTATAAGACAAAAATTGCCGCACGAGTTGTTTTGGGCACGACGAGCATAGCGAGGAGTGCCCAAATGGAACGAGTGCGCCAATGCGTCTTATAAAACGAGTGTTATATACTATTTTTTCTACTTTGCGACATTAATTTTACATATATATCAAAAATTGCGGTTGTCATCTTACAATCTAGAGTAATTTTTTTCTTCAACAGTTGGTAGTTGTAGTAAAGTTTACAAACACGACTGAGACGAGCCAATAGCGATTGAGATGTCAGCTTAATTTGACAGTTGACGTCAATTTCACCAATCTTGGAAAACTAAAAGTTACTAAAAGTTAAAAGTTAGTTTATAACGAACGCAATGTAGAAAATAGTATATTATTATACAAGTTTTATAAGACGTCAAATTGGCGCACGAGTTGTTTTTGGCACGACGAGCGTAGCGAGGGGTGCCCAAATGGAAAGAGTGCGCCAATACGTCTTAAAAAACGAGTATAATATACTATTTTTTGTACTTTGCGTCATTAGTTTTATATAAATTTAGAAATTCTGGTTACTATATTGCGCTAAATTAGAATTTAGTGTATTTTGCGGGAACCACGTGGCAGTACAGTAGTAACTGTCAACTTCGTACGGTTGGGATAAAATATTGACAAAATGTAATTGTGAATAATTTTACTTTACTTTAGCATACAAGCTTTAATAAATAATCAGCAAGGCCGCAACTATGATCATAATAGAGCTTGGGGCAACACTCTTAACCCTACTGTGATAAATACATGAAACATAGCCTAAAAAGTTCTTTAAAATAGTAGTTTCATAATTATAATAATCAGAATAGACGTGTTTAGCGGCAACTGATTAGTTACTTCAAAGAATAAAAACTTACTAAAGAATTGTTATAACGGTTAACACTTAATAGCAGTTTCTAACTAGTAAGTACTGGCTTATATATATATAAGTTAACACGGACATATAATTGAAACCAAGTTCTAATTTCGGTGTAATAATTTATTAGACTAAATTACAATTAGTAAAATTACATGTGATGGAGCTAATACAAATACGTTGCACACAACCAAAACTAAGACGAAGTCGAAAGCGACGAACAAAAACGAATACGTTATTGAACCGAGCAGAATTCGGTCCAAAATGTTCCCGAAAAGTTATACGTTACATAAACTAAGAAATCCTCAACAGTTTAAATGTACTATAGCTCTCCTACGTGTGTGCTGATATTCAATAAACCATTTATTGCGCATATACAATCCGCAGCAGTAATTAAAATCGTTCATATCTACGTATGTAGGTTTGATCTTCGCATAATACCTTATTAAAGTAAATGTGGTCCTTGAATTATATCTGAAAAGGGGATTTGATGTTTAGATGATGGCGATAAAGAATGATGACGATCACTTACCAGAGTCGCAAAACATTACCGAAAACGTCATGCTGGCGTAGTTTGATGAACACAGCAAAACTAAAGGCGGGTTTTCCTAGGAGCAGGATTTTTACGCAGCGTACAACGCATTTCAAGTTGACAGCTTAAAACGTCGCGCGTTTGTATTTTCCAAACGTGGAACATCAGCTATTCAGGTGGTCTACTTATAGTTAGGTCAAGGGATCTTTGCGTGTTGTCAAAAGTGACAGACGTCTGAGAAGACGTACGTTACGTTGTACGCGGCGTAAAAAACCTGCTCCTAGGAAAACCAGCCTTAATAAAGCCCCAATGCTTTGGCCATACTATAGCAGGTTATACGCATGTTTAAATATGTATAGAATAGAATATTGATATTTCCCAGTTTATGCGACTGCAAGCGATTAAAAAGAGGCAGTGTGTGTGGTTATGTGTTGTATGTTCGACATATGGCATTTGATATCAATGTGTAGTTCTGTACCAATCTTAGAAAAACGTTACTAAAAACGGTGTTACAATTTGTTAATTGTAACATCAATACTAGACTCATTTTAGAATTGCTGCCTTTAGATTCAGGTACTACAGAAAAAAAAACTACACCAAAAACAGTTATCCCTTGTTAGATTTTGTTCACGACAGTCAAAATTATTGTATTATAAATTATAGTATTTTTGACATATTAAGTAATAGACAATATGTGAAAAAATAGAAAAATACGCTCTGATATATAGACTTGGTTATTTGTTTGTATTAAGTATTAACTTATTAAGCCGTAGTAAGTGAATTAATAGTAATAAAAGCCATGGTTACCGTAAGTTTTCTGTATGAAACCGAAAACAGTGTCATAATATGTTCGTATGAAACGAAAGTAGTATTGTTACATCCGGTTGCCTATTAACCCTACAATCTTGTTAACAATCAGGGCTCATGCGGCCTACATGATATATATCACCGTATTAGGCATTCTGGGCAGAGCAATACGCCAAAAAATTGGATTCAGCGGCAAACAAGAATGAAAACGTTCCAACGCTACACCACAAAAACAGAAGAACCAAAAAGTGATAAGAATGGCTTCAAAAGTCCTGAACGACAAGCGATCTGAAGGCAAAACAACTTTGAACATAAATAAGTTGGGTGAACGTGGTTTCCCACATGTAAAAATATTTAACCTCCGTAAATGGCATGTTAATTTACTATGAACTTTTTTATTCTTATTTATTATTATTTTATTTATTTTATTTCGTCACAATGGCAGGTTCATTAGTGCAAGTAAAGATTTTCCATTGCGTATAGCTACTACTAAGAGTGGGCAATCTTGGTAATTTGTGATCGATCTTCGATCTCAATTTGCGATCTATCATAATCTATCTGATTGATCAGATCGATCAAGCAGATAGAATTGTATACAAAAATTTTCTTCTTATACAAGTAAAGTTGTGTATTAAATTATTCTTTAAATTTTAAGTGACATAACCCCAAAGTCTGAAATATGCAATCAATGTTGGTCATCTTCCCAATAGCAGTCTCAAATATGTCCAAACATTGATCATACCATTTTGTTCATATCACGGAATTTGCTGGCCCTTGTATGTACATTCTCAATAGCAGTGCCGCATATCTGTATCGACTCGGCATTGCTTCCAATATTAAGTGAAGTTTTCCTGAATCAGAATCTTGATGGTTTGTAAGGGATCATCACAGCAGCCTTGAAGCCTGTGAGCTCTTTAGCCTGATTCTCAAGATTCCAAGATATAAATCCAGCAAAAAGTTTCTGATGTGTTGAGCCGGTTGGTATGAGAAGAAGAAACCAGCCAAGTTTACTGTGAAGGGGCGGTGTAGTGACACTTCTAAGTCTTGAGAAGGCAACTTGGTCAAGTAAATAGATGTCAATGTCAGAAGTTCACAATGGCACAATGTTCACGAGATAGATAATAGAAAAAGTTTAGTGGCACGTCTTAAGTTGTTTGGCTTTCAGCATTCGCCGTGGAGTAAAGGAAAACCACAGAAAAACCTTTACTTTGAAAGCAGGGCGTGGGATTCGAACCCACGTCCCCCAGACTGATAGCCAAGCGCGCTACCACTCGGCCACAGTCTGGCCATAGATGATTTATGACTAAATCACAGTCATCCACTTTCATACTATTAATTTTCTTACAATGATTGGTCCTGACATGACTTAGGTATGAAGCCAGTGAGTGTCTTCGTACTATGTATAAATCCCTGTTTACTTAAGAGGACTATCCACTCGTAAGTTGTCCAATACGTATTGTATTGTTTGCCCACCAGTATCAAAAAACTTTCTAAATTCGACAACCAATTATGATAGGACCCACTTTGCTTTGACTAATTACCGTGAGGGTTTCACGTAGTTGTAGCCGAAAAATGGTGGTCCTCTCACGAGATAAATCAACTTTGTCCGAATAAATTACACGGCTAATTGATTTTGACAACCCGTGGAGACGAACAAAAAACGACGAGAGTAGAGGAAAGTAACTGTGCGCGGCCTAAGAGAGTGACCTTGATGATGATTTGAGTTCGTTACACCAAAGCACAGGTCTAATAAATCAACACCGGAGTGCGCACGGTGCACTCGATAATTGTGTACAATTGTTCTTGTCACTGTTAAACCCAGTGAAGACATCAACTGGTGTTTGCCAGACTCGAGGTGGTGAGTCGTAATCGCCCACCACAAATACTAAGTACTACCAAGTGCGGCGACACCCACTACTTCTACCGCGTCCAACGCAACAGAAGGACTGAACCAATTTGTCTTTCGTTTGTGTTCGCAGAACATTATCTGACTTTATCTGTCGACCTACTCTACAAATATACCACAATTATTTCTTTGCAAACCTAATATATACTGAGTAGTCTCTGCTTTCCTCTCACTTTCACTGCTTATTGTAGGTATATTACGCACAGTGCGAGACAGTAGTTAGAATGAAGTCGCCAGAGTTGAAAAATAACGTACTCCCAAATATGCCTTCAATGCGGATTCCTGTTAAAAGGAAGTAGTTTGTGAGCAAAAGGCAACACTGAGAAACGAATAGATGCTGGACAATGCTAAGAGCACGTGAGGTGCATCATTTTCAAAAGGAAGTCTAGAAGTATAGTGATTGTGTTTACAGTCTTCGACAATTTAGGGTAATAGATCTAAGACCATTAAATAGCACCTAAAAAATGCTATTCCTCCGAAAAATCGAATAGGAAACTGAAGTTAAATGTAAGAGTTCTATGTTCTAATAAAACCGGCGGAGGCGGGGGCGGAGGCGGAGGTTGAATAACAAGCGAAAGCCTTTCCATTTTTTTCAGTCACTTGAGATTCGTTATAACCGTAGAATTGTTTTTTTCTAACTTTTTAAACAATTATTAATTGTGAATTTGTCAATTGATTGCGTCTTGTCTTGACAAATTTATGTAGTTCATTGTTATAAATGTTAAATTAATGACCACACACACGCCCTTCGTAGTGTGTCTTGGAGACTCCAAGATTGCCGCCCAATCAACACAACCCTCTTCGACTTATCTTAATTCTCACACTACCCCTGATGAAGCTGGAGATGATACCAGCGAAACGTAGGCATATGTACAACTATTAAGACTAAAGACCCATTAGACTGACAAGCGTCTTTTATTCAACCTCAGATTTTATATATCGTATGATAATCATGTGCCTGGCCACTTCAGATGTATTCTATTGTTGTTCATGTTTAGCCTATAGTTGTAAATTACTATATGCTGACTCTGTATATTGTGTTCTGATCTATCTGGACAAATAAAGCATTTCATGTCATTTCGTGTCGTTTCGTTCTGTTTTGTTTATTTCATTTCATTTTACTTCACACACAAAAATAATAATAGTATATTATTCGGCAAGTTTTATAAGACATCAAATTGGCGTACGAGTTGCAAATGGAACGAATACGTCTTATAAAACGAGTGTAATATACTATTTTTTCTACTTTGCGTCATTAATTTTATACAAATTTAGAAATTGTGGTTACTATATTGCGCTAATTTAGAATCAAGGGTATTTTGCGGGTACCACGGGGCAGTACTG
This sequence comes from Melinopterus prodromus, assembly GCA_964023965.1. Lineage (NCBI taxonomy): Eukaryota > Metazoa > Arthropoda > Insecta > Coleoptera > Scarabaeidae > Melinopterus > Melinopterus prodromus. The sequence goes on along the minus strand of OZ030394.1, from coordinate 27,264,163 downwards.
TACTAACTGTCGACTTCGTAAGGTTTGGATAAAATCATGACAAAATCTAATTCTGAATAATTTTACTCTACTTTTGCCTACAAGTTTTCATAAATAATCAGCGAGGTTGCAACTATGATCATAATGAAGCTTGAGGCAACACTTTTAACCCTACTGTGATAGATACTTGAAACATAACCTAAAAAGTTACCTTTAAAATAGTGGTTTCATAATTATAGTAATCAGAATAGACGTGTTTGGCGGTAACTTAGTTACTTCCAAAAGTAAGAAATTCCTAAAGAATTGTTATAACAATTAACGTTTAATAGCAGTGTCTATCTAGTACCACTGGCTTATACAAGTTTTCACGCACATATAATTGAAACTAAATTGTAATTTTGGTATAATAATTTATTAGAATAAGTTATACTTAGTGAAATTACATGTGATGGAGGTAATACAAGTACGTTACACACAACGTACTTGTATTGAGCCGAGCAGAATTCGGTCCCCAATGTTACCGAAAACGTATACGTTACATAAACTAAGAAATCCTCAACACTTTAAATGTACTATAGCTTCCTACGTATATGCTTATATTCAATAAACCATTTATTACGCATATACAATCCCGCAGCAGTAATTATAATCCTTCATATCTGCGATATAGGTTTGATCTTCGTTAATACCTTATTAAAGTACATGTGATCCTTGCATTATATCTGAAAAGGGGATTTGATGTTTTAGTTGAAAAGATGATGACGGTCACTTGCCTGACTCGCAAAACATAACCGAAAACATCATTCTGGCGTATTTTGATGAACACAGCAAAACTAAGAAAGCTCCAATCCTTTGGCCATACTACAGCAGGCTACACGCATGTTTAAATATGTATAGAATATTGATATTTCGTAGTTTATGCGATTGCAAGCGATTAAAAAGAGGCACTGTGTGGTTATGTGTTGTACGTTTGACATATGGCATTTGATATCAATGTGTACCAATCTAAGAAAAAAGTTACTAAAAACGATGTTACAATTTGTTAATTGTAACACCCGAAACAGTGTTACAATGTGTGCAAGTAGAAAAACATATTTTCAAGTGCTTAAGTTTGTCAGAAATATTAAATCTGTGTCTGGTGTGTTTTTTTTTTCTGTAGAATCTTAATCTGATGGCAGACATTTCTATTTGGTCCTAGTTTTTGAGAAAAGCAGTGCGAAATAATTATAAGCAATCCGAAATAAAAATTGTCAAATTACAGATGTATAATTTATGTATCCAATTAATGTATAATTTATGTATCCACTGAAGCAAGAATGCTAAAAATTTAACAGTAATACTATAAACACTATAAATATTAAAGTTAATTGTTTGTAAGAAGCTACAGCAAAAATGCTGAAAAATAATCATTTGCAATTGTTTATTTTTACTTTACACTGCGTTTTATTAACATCAACGTCGTTCGCTATTTGTTACCAGCGATATTGCTGTATTTTTTACAATCGGTTAGTTATTTTCCAGGACATTTGCAATTTTAACGGTATAGTAATTTTACAGTAGAGGTGATTTTTAACAATTCTCCGTGTTTCTTAAATTACTTAAATTATAAAATTTTCTGTAAATTGCTATGCCGACGAGTTGATGATAATTACAAAACAAAGATTTAATGATTATATCATTAAAATACTGTTTGAATGGACGTACGTACATACATACATACGAATAAAAGGAATGATAGCCGAAAGGAGATCTTATCGTAATTGCCTCACCTCCCTCGCGGTATGACTGATTGTTCCGTTGGCGTTCAGTTGCAGCGTTTTCGTTTTGTAACGATTCAATCGGACGAATTGCCGCCCGCCCCAACAACCAGGTGACAACTCACTATTAATTATTGTCAGTAAAAGTTGTAATCGAACGCTGGCTCCGGAGGCACGGTAGCCGTTCCCCTGTCAACCGAAACCCTGATAGATGTCGCTCTCGGCGCCCGGACGGATGGATCGAATAATTGAAAACGTAACTCAATCCACGCGACAAATTACAATCGGAAAATCCCCTGGCGAACAATCATTTTTCAACGCGCCCGCTAAAAACTTTAAATTAACAATTCAAGATGCTCGCACCCGGTTATGTGTAACATGAATAATGTCCACAATCGGCGGCGGCTATTCGAGGTGTTTGCGTAATTGATTGTCGAATGTCCAGTCGCTAATTTTATTTGAGATTGCTAGAAACAACATCATAATTTAAAACGTTGGAAATACTCGCCGCCTAACAAAAAGAGAAATCTCCTGAAATGTGCGCGTAAAAGAACAATTATTTAAAGTCTGCGTAGGAATTCGAGTTTCTTGGAAAGGCGTATTATAATTATACGCGTTATGAACACTTTTGTCTATTACATTTGACAGCCCATAAAACAGTTCAAAGGAGATTTAATTATCAGCACTAACATGAAGATGGTTTACGTGATAAAAATCGCTTTCTTGCAACTGCAATCCACAACATTATTAAGAACTGACAGTGAAACTATTTTGTAAGTATTCGTATTTTAAGTAATTGCATTACACAAACAAAACAAACACAAAAGCTCTGTGGCAGTAGTGGTAGTACTAGGGTGGTATTTACTTTACATAAATGCAACATGTATAAAATAGACTAAAGGGTTGATTGTGCACATTATGTACTGATGTTGGATGGGAATTCAGTCTCAAAAGCCTTCACATTAAAATTAGTGTTGTTCGTAAAGTCGTAAACATTCGCTCGCATGTTTATACACTGGCCTATGGCTTGTGTATAAACTACATCCTCGCAATTTTTATAATAATTATTATAATTATTAATTTTAAAGTTAAATATGAGGACTTCATCTTTCATAGAAAGATAAATAATTGACTGTCTCTTTGTTGATAATAAGATATAGTCGTTTTAGTGGCACAGTGAGCGGCCACCGCACCGGTGGTATTTCCGGTTGCGTAGAGTACCCAGTAGGCTAAACAAGTTCCCCTGGACTCGTACATATTTCGGAACATTCTGAATGAGTTGCCTTTGAGTCTCACTATTTTCGTTTAACATGTTCGTTTAACAATTAACTATATCGGAAATTCAAAGAATTCCGTGGCTGCCAACACGGTATTTTTATTACCGTTTGAGAAAAAGGAGAAATAGGTCTGGCACAGTGATCCCTTCAACTTTACCCAAAAGACGCTTTAACCTTGGAAATGTTATGAAATCATATTTTCACATAATTTGGAACACAACATTTTTACAGGATTTCGAGCTTTCTGTGTTGTCTTAGTTTTGGCGCCCAGTTTTTAATAATTTATATTTTTTTGCTTCTGTCATTCAACTATTCAAGTCAAAAATTGGGATCTGTCTGTATTTGAACAGCTGTCTTTTTTGTTTCATTTGGAACAAAAAGGAGTATTGGTAGTAATCGGTAGAAATAATGAGTTGTTTTAAAAACTTTATCAGTTTGACCTTAAATCTATTGCAGTAGGTAATCTGTAAACTGATATTGTTGTGGGTTCTCCACACTAGTCTAGAAACAGATTCAATTTGTTGTAAGGAAACCTTGCCAGGACTATATGTCATACAGTGTTGCTTTGCAGTGAACTCAGATACTAATTTAGTTGTTTCTAAAAATGTCTTCACAAGCATCATATTCTCCAATTTTTGACTCATTCATATCATATATAATAGTGTATTATAATACAAGTTTTATAAGACACAAGTTGGCGAACGAGTTGTTTTGGGCACGACGAGCGTAGCGAGGAGCTGCAAGTGCTGTCACATTCGAAAACAGCTGATTTCGTTCGAGGTTGGAGAACCGCTATGGAACTTTGCCGCTCTACTGCGGCAAAGTACAAAATACAAATTTAAAATAAACTAAGATCACCAGTTTGATTGTTTGTTGATAAGGAATATCAACCCGTTGTTATATCAAATTCTAATAACGATAAATTGAGAAAATTGTAAATAAAGTATAGCGATGAGTGTACTTTTAGTATGTTGGTACGCATATGACACCTACACTGTAATGAAGAAATATAAATCTGTCGAAATTTGATTAGTTTTTTAAACTTGACATTACCTATACAAAAATATAACCATTTTTGAATTTTTCTAAATAAATATAAGGATTTCTGGCCAGTGGCCAACAATGGACAGAATAAAAAACGCTCCTCTACCAAGTCTCGTTGCCTTTGGCAAAGGCCTGGGCTGGCTAACGAGACCAGGGTGAGCATGGGAGCTCTACACAAAGCGCCTACTGAGGCCTAGGTGCTATGGGTCTTTTACCCAGCCTCCTTCCCCGTACATACATACACAAAATAACACTTCTCTTCTGTTGGGGATGGTGGTGTGATTTGGCGTTCTAGTACCGATCGGTAAGTGTCTTCTTACGGTAGACTGTGTGTCCGAGCCTACCAGTTGACGTTCTGTATACCAGCACATCCAAGAATGACAGCTAATTATCCTCTTCTATTTCCATCGTGAATTTGATAGAAGGACTAACATTGTTCAGGTAGTTAAAGAACTCAGTAAGTTTATCTCTACCGTGCGGCCAAATCACAAAGGTATCAACGACAAATCTGACCCAATGCTTGGGTTTGTAAGGACTTGACCTAATGGCATCTTGGCTCAAACAATTCCATGAAGACATTGGCGATTACCGGTGAAAGATTAAACTTTAAAATAACAATATTATGATAACTTAAACTTCCTATAGAGTGCTGGAGAATCGGCTGACTCAATGCAGGTCCTAAGTATAGTCGAATAAAATGACAAAATTCTGAACAGAGAGAAACGGTTTTTATTAACGGCTCAAATTGATTTTAGATATTTATATAGAATAAATTTGAGGTGTGTTTTTAGGAGAAGATTGTTGTAGTAAGTTATGGAATAGTAGGGTTGTTCATTCGGCGCGGTTAAGAATAGTTTGTAACTCATCCTTCTTCGCAAATAAAGATGAACTCTTTCGTTATTCATTAACAAACTTCACGTCTGTGTTCACTAGCACTGAAGACGGGTTTGATAGCTATAATTTTTAAATAATAGAGGGTGCTCGGTAGTTAAACAATCTTATATTTTTGCTTGAAAACACAGAAGCCGTTCGTAATATTGACTATCTTGTGTTGTGTTGTGATCTGTTCTGAATAATATGTAGTTTAGGGTGGTGGACAAGAACCTAATAAAAGTTAAATCTTGACACTAATAATCATAAAACCACCAATGATATGAATAGAAATGAAGGTACACAGATTTGGGTTATTTAAATTCTATGGATAATTGACGGTAAGGATGAGAAGAGAGCGAACACAGGCGGAGAGTGGCTGCGATCAGATAACCGTGTGATAAGTAGAAACGCTGGGACATTTGTTGCGATCGCCAATTGTTCCAATGTCAACGGGGCCTCTAATGGAGGTCCAACAAAAGCCCCACTGTCTACCTGTTGCATTGTCGACTAACTAGATGGGTTCTAATTGACAATTGTTTACATGAGGTTATCATTCATGTTCTGCAAATTCCTTCTATAGAGAATACGATCTCCGAGCGCGGACTTCTCTTCTACGTCGTTAGGCATTCCGCTTTCAAACTATTATTTAATGACATTATTACTCTTAAACGTCTAAAGCTTCCACGGGAATCGTCCTGAATGCCAATGTCGGTGTTCCGTTTTTTGAAACGTCCACCATTTGTCTGATGGATTTGCCAACCCGTTAAGATTTTTACGATAGTTTGCCAACGCGCTAAGGGTTTTACGATAGGCCAGAACTGTTTGAAAATTGTAAAGTTATATTTGGCACGGTTGTGTAAATTATTATACGCCAATTATGTTGGAATATTGGAGTTCATTTGTGTATTGTTTTTAATGATACGAAATTATTTTAGATTTTTGAAATGTTTTGAATTTCTTCAGCATTTGACGTTTGGTAGCTTGTGCTGCCTTCTTTGTGGTTCTGGCAGGGTTTTATCACACATGAACAATACATATAAACATATAAACTTTGAATATCAGCAATTATGTTTTGGTGTTTTCACCCTACGTTAATTATAGTCCGCTAATTCGAAATCTAATATATACGTTCACAATGTTGAAGCTTCAGTTAGCACTGAAGCTTCAACTGACTCAACGTCTTCTCGTGGGACACCGTATAGACAGGTTCAGATATACACTTTGTAGCATATAGTTGATGATAGAAACTATATGCGATATAAGATAAGTCCATCTTTGTCGTCGTTTTCATCATTTGAAACTTTTCCCCTGGGGTAATTTTAGAAAATATGATGTAGAACAGTACATGTTCAATTAGTTTTTGAGGAACCTGCAAAGACCAAAACCTAGAAAGCATTTTATGTTGCATCTTCCCCGTTTGCCCTCAACAATAAATGGCACTATCTCCAGATACATGATTTTTAATGACCTAGTAAGGAGATGATAACTATCAAACCTAAGAAATTAAATCGCTTTCATCCGTATCTGAAGTAGAACCAGTATCGGATCGTAAAATTAACAATAACAATGCCATATTGTTGCAATTTTGGAAATTGCATTCTTGGTTCGAAAATTTGTTTTAAAGTTATACCTAAGCTTTCTTCGGGAACATTTATGGCTTATGTATAGCTAATAGTCGGCCAAACTGAAAAACATCGCATCTGCTTTTTTCTTTTATCTTATTTTATCATAAATATGTAAAACAGTATATTTTGAGCACTTCTTTTTAACTTTCTCTTGTTAATAAATAATTCGAAAAAGTGTAATTTTCATTAAAATTGTATATTATGCAAAAAAATATCGACTTACTTATCGAGCTATGTTTGTATGACTTTTTTGCATATACGAGGTTTGATGTTTGACCGACGTTATTATAATTGTATATTTGTGCAATGGGAAAAAACCGTAGAATAGTGCTTTAGTTTAAAGTTTGTTCTTTTTTTTCTTAGCGTACTCTTTTCATCTTAACTTTGTATCCAGGGTCATGGTCTAATATTGGGGTCGTATGGAGTCGTTTATCTTGACATGACGATGTGAACACATTTCTGTACGGTGAGCTTTTTCTTTCCCCATTTGATTCAGGGAAATATTTTTTGTTATTACATGTGTTGATTGCTTCTAGTAAATTCATCTACAGTCATCTACGGTCATCTGTAAATGTGATAACAGTCAGCTTCCCCTCGTATGGTCACTCGTATTACCAAGACACTAACCTGCGGCCAACCTGATTTAATTACTTATTTTTTTCAGATTTCTTGTAGTTTTAGTACTTCTTAAATAGTCTATCTGATATATGTACAGAATGTTCCAAATAACGTTTAGCATCTATGTTTAACTTGATAACGCACCTCTCAAAGAACACTATTTTTTCATAATGTTATTCTTTATCCTTTGCAGTGATTTTATAAGTTATAAATAATATACATATGAACTTGCAGGATCGCACATACAGGGTAGGGCAAACGTATGTATCCATTATGGATCCATGCAAAGGAATAATCGGCAAGGGCGATATTAGTTATTAGTATATTTTGTACGGTTTAATAGGAAACGTGACCAACTTTTATGAAATGGAACAGCCTGCGAATGTCGTATATCAGTCGGGTTATTTTTTTCCTTTTTCTGTCCGAGATGTAGTCCTGTGTCTCTAATAACCGCAGATATGACATCTTTATCGCAAAAAAATAATTCACAAAAATGCAGATGGTATTATAACTGTCGTATCGGTTTATATTTTATTGCAATTAATACCTGTATGACATTGGCATCGGTTCCAACATCGGCACTGATAAATTTAACTGAGAAATAGTGTTTTAAAATATTATGATTGATTTGGGTCGTGTACGAACTCTTCAAATAATATTTGATCTCTCTAATGTGTTTAGCACGGAGCGAAAATGCTGAACGTTAAGTGGTTTACAAAACATTAAAAACTACAGTTCAAACAGTATCAATTTTGTTTTCTATGGTGATACTAAAAACAAGTTCTTCCATATCAAATCAACTACAAGAATTATATATAGGTAAAATGATTTAGTTTTATGATAGGTTTCTATCATACGAAATACTCATTTATCCAACAATTACAATAAAATTGCTAGTTTTATAAATTAGTATTAATAAATATCTGTAAATATTTGTAAAACGGCCATATGAATTAAATCGCATTCATCTTATCTTTGCTGTAATTCTTGTAAATTGATTGGACCTGGGCCAATCTGTTTTATGTATCTCTATAGAAAACAACAATTATAGGATCTCAATCTAGGCAAAAGGCGGGCCACATTTTGCAAAACGTTTTAGTGTTTGTTAATTGTAGTTTCAGTGTTTTGCAAACCACTGAACGCGATAAAATATTTCTAGATAAATTCTTACACGGTTTCCAAACCAAAAATTATGAATATTTAAAAACGCTATTTTTCAATGAAATTATCCATGCCGATGTAGGAAATGTACTAAACCCGATAGCATGGGATACAGAAAAAATAGGTCTATTGGAATGTGAAGAAAAATGTATAGGGTGTTCTATTTAAAATAAAGAAGTCGGTAACGTTTCCGGTTAAAACGGCAGTATTTATGCATTGAAATTGCCTTATGTAATTATCCAAAATTTAATTAAAATACCTCCTGGCTGTTTTAGAGGTATTTGCATGGATGCACAGTTTTGGCCTACAATATATGTCATAAATGTTTCATACGATATTCCTAACTCATCCTGTTATTGTTATTGTGTATTAATAACTGGCAAACAGTGTTTTATAAATTGGATGCTGAGAGGAAATAAATACACCACCGGAACGGAGTAAAATGGAAAGAAGACAAAACGTACCAATTCTGAAAGAAAGATCGCCAAGTTTTGGTGTAATCGGTGGCCAGAGAGCGAAATTATCCATAATTAGTGTAGTTTGCGGTCGGCGCTACTAGGGGGCAGCAGGGGTCAAGCTGCAGGGCGCGAGCCCGGGGTGTCTCACGCACGGGCTGGTCGGGCTGGCCCCAGACAGGTTACATTGCGTGTCTTCTGTTAATGAATGCTGCGATACCCGGGCCGGCTACACTGCTCCTCGGTACCTTGGCCTGTTGTTTTCCAGTTCAGCTAGCCTATAATTTTTATTGTCACGGCAATGGTATAACAGCGGGATAAGAGCACCGAAGTACCTCCTATGAGACGTCCTTCTCTTTGCTCCTTTTCTCCCATCTCGAATCTCGAATACGAAGAAATGATTGGAAATACAGTCGAAACTGGTGATGTAATAAAAGATACTAAAATAAAAGGTACCTGCTATTCAAATTATTTAAATATCCGAATGGACAAATAAAACTAAATGATTACGCGTTCATTAATCGTGAGCTGTGGGAATCGAAGGCGCTTCCTTGGTATCGCCTTCGCTCGATTGTATATATCATGGTAAGAAAAAGGCATTAGAAGGAGGATGAGGAAATCGTCTAGGAGGCGAAGCAGAAGAAGTTGAAGAGAAATAAAGCACTATCGCGGCTGGTTGGGCTGCCGCGAACTTGGTCCATGGGTAATGTAATGACCGATGGTGGGAAAAACTAGTATGTTGTATTCTCAGTGAGCGCGTATGCTAATGGAAGTTCTCCACGAGCGCGGACGTCCGCACCTCGCAAGACTTATGCTGTGTTGAAGACCCGTTGTGCGCCGGGCACCTGTGTCAAATTTGAATAAGTGGCGCGTAGGTTAATGATGCGCCGTGGACCCCCACCGAAGCCTGGCCCATGCCAAGACCCGAAACCCAGCCGAATTTGACGAAAATTTATCGACTCCTAAACAAATACCTTGCGTGTTTCTGCTTTGTTATAACCATCTACTTCGCACCATCGACACCATCCTTGAAAGACCTGCCTGCGCCGAGGACAGGTTTTTTATATAGTATTCGGAGTTCTGTATGACTAAATAAAGATTAAGTTAAGCATTAGTGTAGGTAATGATACCTTCCTAACTAAGCTGACAACGAAAACAGTGTTTGCGTATATTTCTGCCAGCCAATCAGCCGAAGCAGGTCGATTCAGAACATATCTCATACCTAGATATTCAATCCTTTTGCGTTCTTTGACAACAGACATGTAAATCCAGATGCCGAGAACCAAGAAATGCCGGATGCTTAATACATATAAGCAAATGTGTACTAGTCTATGCCGTTTGACATATTTTGAAGGGCATATTCGTGCTTTAATATCAATTATGACCTTTAAAATAATTTTTAATAACATATTTTGTTGGCCTGTGTAATCCACTTTGATACCCGTTATGCTATTCCTTTAAAATTGTCGAAAATTCCTGGAAAATCTTTTTTTTAAATTGAAGTTTCTTACTGACCACTATATTTACAAAAGAATAAACAATATTCAAGACACGGTATATTTTAAGATTTGCATATTTTATCAAGATTGATAGTACATTAACCTCATCTTTTTTTAGAGAGGAATTATCAGCAGTCAGAAAGAATATTCTATATCTATATTTCCATTGATTGTCTGTTAATTTAATGACGAGCTGGGTTAAATCTAAACTACAAGTCACAACAGCAAAACGCATTGATAAGAACAAATTAGGTATTTTTATACGAAAGACACACTTTCTGACAGTTGCACTCTGCACCTTACAAAATATTGTTTGTTCTTCCTTTGCTTAAGCAATTTTGTTCATTTTCACTTCATCTAAGCAATTATATGTTCGAGATGGTTCGAGGCAATCAAAGACCATATAATAGCTTAGATTAATTGAAACTGTACAAAACAGCTTAAGAAAAACTTTAATTTATTTCGTTGTATTTTGTAACATAATTGTGCTGCAAAAAAAATCATTCACAATTGGTCAAGTTGTCAAGGTATTGACAATAAAAATACATGACCGTATTTATGTACCTAATACATGAGGTATTAGGTACATGACCGGACTTTCTTGTCCATTTTGAGAGTTTTTATTTAGTACAATACAAGATAAACAACATAACTACTTTGGATACTTTAAATTTCATAAACATTTGATTATGCATTATTATTTGATTTGGTAATTTGCAAAACATTATGTTCACTGGTTGTTCTGGCAGACAACTTTTGCTGGAATGTTTGTATGAGAATTAATTACTCAAGACATACCTACACTGCATGACAGTTAGTATATTATATTTTTGACAATGCTGTTCAACAATATTGTTCCGATGTTTTTCTTCTTATTGCGCCTCCTATCGATCATAATGTTTTTGTTTTGTTAAGGATTATTTTACGCTATGTCCACCACAGCGGAAGCCAATAGACTAGTAAGTGACTAGTAAGTGTATACATTTACGGAGTTGCAGCTTTTACTGTAACATAAACAACAATAAGAACTGTAAATGAATTCATATCAGAGTAATAAGAGTAATAAGAGTATGGTAAGTACGACTATGTTAAAAGTTTGGTACAGAGGATTCAGAGAAAATATATAAATATGCATGTTCGGAAACGCACAGTTAAATAGAATTACACCATTAAAAGTGCGTTTTGTGAGGTATCATAAGCTACTGTTTTGAAACGAAAAAGAGCTATCGATGAATACTTCACAAGACCAATGTCCCGAGATTCTGCAATTGAGTGACATTTTGGATGCACCTACCCAACAATGTTTTAATTTATGAGGTTTCCCAGATACATTTCCTTTTTTAACACATAACTGACACGTCACAGGGTAGTTCTGCGTATGCAAGAGAAAAATACCCGACCTAGATTGTCTTCTTATTATACTATTCACTATAATTATGCAATATTATATCTGATCTGGTCAAGGTGTTGAAAGAAAGATTCTTTATGTAGTATGACATCAAATCTCTGAATAATAACAATTTTATTGGAATTGGTTGTCCTACCCACAATATTCACAATAGGTCGGCCATAGTGGCGACTTAATGAGCGTAGATGTAAAGTCCGTAACTATAAAAAATATTAGTTTTCTGTATATACAGTGAGAACAGAATCTTTCAAAGACTTTTGTCAGTAGTAGATAGACTGAAACAAATGTTCTAGGTCTCAAACAGAATTTTATTATCATAAAATCAACCGCCTTACGCGTGAAGATTAATTATTTTCAACCTACCTTTTGTCCTCCTTTCTCATCTGGAAACACTACCCCAGGGTGGGGTTTTCACTGACAATTTAAACCATAAACCAAGCTTTGGTGTGTAGGATTTTATGTCCCTAAACTCGGTTCTATGGGTTAAACTGTCATTGAAAATCTCGGCCTAAAAGCATTAAAGTACGCTAAAATTTTCAAATTAAGTAACAAAAATGCAAATAAATATTGATTAGATAATAGCAGACAACCCGTATAATTCGTATGGACGGTACAATCACGAGTAGGTCTGCGTCAAACCCAACTTGAGGGCAAAACGAGCAAATATCAGTGTCTAAGCTCTAATCTCGAACGGCCGCTATATTTACGCTAAACATTAAATATGTTGGTGCGGGCAATGTTTACGATTGTAACCGGTTGATCCCCTGTACCCAATTAAATATAGCGCCCCATCGGGCGGATCTAATTCACAACGTTGTGTACGTACGTCCCTGTGCGGTGGATAGACTCGGTGCACACACACGGATCTGTGTTGGTACACTGTTCGGGTGTCAGACGGGCCGATCTCGGGGGCTATTTATGCGCGTTGTTACTAAACCGCGAACATGTCATGATCGCATTATCGGCGAAAAGCAGCGTAATCTTTTCACGTACGCGGTGCGCACACCGCGACGAACAACGACTGCGACAAGGGCGACATCGCGCGCGACCTGCCGAACGTGAACTACGAGACGCGTACCAAAATATAGCCAGACATCCGTGAGAATAGAAACTATCGCATTTCTTGAGAGTGTACTTAGATTAACCCTTAAGACTTAAGTGCTAACATTGGAAAATGGATTATGATATTACGATTGTTTAGACCAAATTATAGTTGCTAGAGATTTAGGTTACTCCATAGTGGGGTACAAGCACCACAAGAAAAATCCATTAAAAGTATGCATCATAGGGCGATCCTTATTTTTCAATCAAGTTTTGTCAATTCACTTAGCTTACATATTTGTGTTTTTGGCAAATTATGGACTTGGAAATGTGTGAAATCCTCTGATATACTTGACTAAAAAGTTAATGGATTATTTTTTAGATTAAGTCAAGAACTGTGGTATGTTTATTGTGGTAAATAAAAACATTTTCTTGTATTTTGAGTGTTGCCCGCGTTATGCGAGTCCTATCTTTTTAGTTTTGAAAATATTAACAAGAAACTGTCGTTTTTCTGTCACATTTTAGCCCAAGCAAGTAACTAATAACTTCTGGCCAACATTATTGTTACATTTTTTACGAGAATTGAAATATTGATTTAAAATGGGAGAAGCTATAAATTGTCAACTTGACTTGTCTCGATGTTTGGCTGTAGTTTTTAGGAATTGTTTTTAGTTTTTATTACTTTAGAATTTAGATGATATTACGACAATTTTTCTCGTTGAAAGAAAAAAACCGTTTGGCAGCTGGCTTACAATGGTTTGAATCACATCTTAGTTCCTAGAGAGTTAAACTTAATTAAAGTTATTGTTTTTATACTGATTTTCTATTTTTGACAACTTAAGCACTTGAACATATGTTTATTATTTTTTGTGTGAAGTAAAATGAAATGAAATGAAGGAAAACGAAACGAAACGACACGGAATGAAATGAAATGCTTTATTTATCCAGATAGATCATAACTCGATATTAGAAGTCGACATATAGTAATATACAGCCGGACTGTGGCCAAGTGGTAGCGCGCTTGGCTATCAGTCTGGGGGACGTGGGTTCGAATCCCACGCCCTGGTTTCATAGTAAAGGTTTTTCTGTGGTTTTCCTTTACTCCACGGCAAATGTTGAAAGCCAAACAACTTAAGACGTGCCACAGACGCGGGCCATAATAATGATAATTTGGGCCTGCCGATGCCCCCGTAGTGGCGAAAGCTGTTGGGGGATGTTAAGGCGTGGATTATTATTATTATTATTATTATTATTATTATTATCGGCTAAACATGCACATCAATAGAAAAAAGCATACAATAATTTTAACATGCCACATTAAAAAAAAACTCAGAGAAAGCTAGACAAAGAAAACAACTCTCTACGATTATAACGAAAGTGATCAGCAAACTTTAAAAAAAGACGGAAATTTCGCTTGTTATCAACCTCCGCCTCCGCCTCCGCGACATTTTTCTTTGTGTATGGTCTGGAGGACAGACTCGGGAGGACATTTGTAATTGATAGATGATTGTGGAAATCGTGTTAAGGTAAAGTTAGAGCATCATTGTGAGAAGATAAATTCACAGTTACAAAATCCAGGGTGTGACTAAGATTATACAGAAAAATCGTACCAGAACCAATTGTCATTTGTTCGATATTTTTTGTTGTTGGCTGGTGTAGTCATTTGAGTTCGGTTCCTTTCTTTTTGGCAACATTTGAAAATTAAACTTTGACGTGAAACACTAACATCCGTGGTGGGATCGTCCAACAATTTCAACTGCCATAATTTTGTTGCAAAGGTAATCGAAATAAGTGCGATATTAGAAATGAGGAGTTCAAAACTATCGGTTTTAAGTATAGTACATTAACAAACCATTTTTTTAATTAATTCAGCGTGTGTAGCTTATGACTAGTTTACTATTTATTACCCATGACGACATGCGGTCATGGCATTTAAATCCCTAGAAGTGTAATGTGACACCTACAGTCATCTGCAAAAGTTACACAGTTCACGATATGTCACGTGACAAGTGATATCAAACTATTTGTTTCGATTTTAGGTGATAAAATATTGCATGCGAAGTGTAGTAGCAGATATTATTCTTATGAGTAGTGTAAAAAGTGATTTTGACAACTGATGATATTTTATTTTCAATTTAAGCTTAAATCAACTGCTGTTGGTAGCAAGAAAAATATATTAACCTAAAGGGAAAGAAAAGATTGAACATTCTCGGAAGAATTAATGGGGTCGATTGGTCCTGGTTAACACATTCATCTTCTAAGAATGCTATGATTCTTAATTTCCAATCAAATAGGCAACATCTTACATGCACAACTGGGCATATAAAAGGCGATATTATTTTGTTGGGTTAGTTCTTATGGATACGAAAGAACAAAACACTGGTGAGTATAAGTTTGAGCAGGACAAGCGTGTGGGTCATTGTGTCTCTGAATATATGACCAAGCCGTTGGAATTAATAGTTTGGCGCAGGATTCCGCAAGAGTTTTTACTACCATGGCGCATCAGATTAGATGGCAGTAAAGCCTCGGGGCCGTCGACATTAATTTCACTCTTTATGGAGAACAAACGGACACTTTTATATTCAAATTCTTCCCGGGACAAAGGCGACCGAGTACGCGGCTATTCTCGCAATACTAATCTCTATGAATTCTCGCGAAAAAGATAGTTATAGGGGCATTTTAAAAATGGCAAGCATCCGCCGAAGAAATGCTCGCGAGCTCAGGTCATTATTATTAAAAACAGGTAGCAATCGACAAGTTAAAAGAACAGGCACGGCATTCAGTGTGGAACAAAGGCTTGATGCGTGTTTTGGAATTTTCTCAATAACACCACCATAAATTATATTATTACCCTGTCTCTTCGTACATATGATAATAAATCGATCGGATTCCGTATCTCGTGTACCACGGCAATTGGACTTCGGGAGCAGACTCGCTCTGCCTAGCTTCCATCTCTTTCGCGTCTAATCCGGTCTTCAGGAGCGACCAAGACGACGGTAAAAATCGCGCACGCATCTATAAGCAGAAAAACGCCACGATGCCAAGACGTACGGCCCGGCGATTATGATTTGTGAACGGGTTCGCCGTCAGTCCTTTTTCTCTTTTTCTACTGATTGCGTGCGACCTCTACACAGGACTTCACAAAAAACTTTACAGATGCCTTCAACACCCAAGAGACGATTTTAATGGTGTTTAATAATATTACGGTAACTGCGGGGTGCCAATTGGATGCTTAGCGATCTTCTGCTGTTTTATACTGATTAAACCAATCTCGGCGTGATCGTAAAATAGACGGAAAAACTACGTCGTAATCAAAGGAAATTATTCCTTTAAGCAAACAATGGCTCGTACAATTAGGCCCTTTGATGTTGCGTGATTTCGACACAAACATTTGTCTTAAATGTTGGCAAACAAGAGCACCCTTCCGATGAGAGGATCCAAAAGGCAGATAGCGTTATTGTGTGGCGCAAATAAGCCCTTCCATTAGGGAGCGGGAGGGTAGAAATTAGAATTAGAAAAAGACGGAGCGTCATCAATTTAAATATTGGAAAATGGCCTCTTTTGTTAGCCCCCCGAAAAATATTTATTCAGATCAAAGGCTCGCTGACGTGTTTAGCATTCGATATTATACTACTCGTAGGTAATTGAAATTAGTTGATGGCTGAGTGCCATCACGGATGCGTCTTCGTTTCATTTGGAAAGTTATCTCTTACGAGGATTGTTTACCTTTATTTAGAGAGGCCGTGGCGGGTTTTGAGTCACGTGTCCGCTTCGAATTATTATTACAGTGGTATGCGAGCCGTTTGGTGCTTATTTGCCCCGTTGGGACGTTGGGACGGACGGTCTCGGATGCCATACCGAAACAATGACAATAAATATTTCCGGTGCTGATCGTGATAACGATTATGAAGCACACAAGCCAACGGATTCCATGTAAGGCCATTTGACATTTTTAATGTCACCGGTTGGTTGTCTCCTTAAACCTGCTACAGCCACCCAAACAGGCACAAGGATACGACGATCAGGCTCTCTGATTTATAAAGCCAGGTGCCAACAATTGAAGAACATATTACACATTGCTTTCAATTAAATTATTAACAGATTGATATGAACCAATATCTAACGCAAACCACTATTTATTTTAAAAAATCAAGATATTACAAAAACTACATAGGTACTACAGTGCACACCGCTTAATGTGATCACATCGGGGCTGATAATAGCCGAAGAAAAACAAAATTTTTAAAGGAAAAATGTTTTTTTTTCAGAAAGATAATATTACATATATATATATATATATATATATATATTATTCGTAAAATAAAATAAATATATATGCTTTACTTTAGGTATGTAGGTATACAAACAAAATTAGAAATAATGCTCAATAGTTGTTTGTCTCAGTTGGTTGCGAAGTAGTGCGTTTATGTAGAGTTCGTACCCGTTATGCGGCTGAAAATTTGACGATCTATGCTGGAAACCACGACGCAAGACTTCTAAAGCATTCGGCATTTCTTTATTTGTTGGAGCTGGCAAGTTTTCTATAGTAGCTTCGTCCACTTCCTGTCGGTAGCATTCGCTTTGGGAGATTGAAAACATTACAGATTAACAAATTTCATCTCCTGTAGGACGCTCCGCGGTAGTTACGGCGCATATGCTGACGTGCCAAAACGAATGACCGCTCGATTCACAAAAACAAACAGCTTATTTGATTTTACCGCCTCGGTTTTTTGCCGCGCGTTCATTATTTTGCTTATTCGTTCCTCAACGCAAGAACCGACGTGAGAATAAGTGATAACATAATCCGTTGTGATGATTCGTTTAAGCGGTGTTTTTCGTGGTAATATACGGCCGGCCCGCTTTTGGCAAAAGTGATAAGAATAACCGATTGATAACATTAACCGTGATTACAATAAGCTGCGTGCACTGTATTTTCATGATATTTTTTTAAATAGGCCGATAGTTTTCTCTCAAATCAGTACAACATATTTCGGAAAGTGAAAAACTGAAATAAAGTTGCACCGAAATTTTTAGATTGATTCTATTTAAAACTAAAATGTTTTATTACTTTAAAATATGCTTTACATGTACACAATCAGCAACTGTTATTCAAAAATCTACAAAAAGTCATTGTTATTTAATAAACAGTTAGTTTTAATTATGCCAAAGTATACAAGGGACTATTTGCTTATAAGTCAAAGTTAATTTTACGACTCGTTTCTATCCTGTTTGTAAATCCGTTTAGAATCACAGTTTAATTAAATTTCAATTGATTTTAGTTAATAATTTTAATTAATTGTTAGTACTGTAAAAACTTGGAGTTACTGTTGATGTCTTGTGGCAAGGCGTGAAACTCGAATAGCTTCTGTTACGTTGAAACTACATAATAAATTATTTTTATCAACAATTAATAGCCAACATAGGAAATGTGTAATTTACTTATGGGTAATTATGTCGTAATGTATTATTAGCGTTGGCCACTTGGGAATTTACAAAAACAGCAAAATATTGTTCCGAAGCAATCACAAACGTATTTTTGGGAGATAATTTAATTGCCTTGGATTATAGCCCAGTACACTAATTATCATCCCTAACTCGTAATTGCCATTTAAGTTGTAGTTAATTTGTAGAAAGACTGTAATCGACACGATACCCACGTAGATTATAAAGTTGGAATCAATCATGAGGGGATTACGGATGCCGGATACAAGGAAATCCTTTAATAATTTTGTGCAACTTAATCCGCGAGGGGTGGATATGCGGGGTCAAAGTTTGCGAAGCAAATGTCACAATTCTCTCGATCAATCATTGTCAGGGAGGGCCTCGGTAATTAAGAATTAGCAGCAACAAGGAAGGGGTTCGTGGCGAAATATTTAGTAGGACCGACGACCGAGGACATGTGTTTCCGATAAAAGGGACGGCGCGGCAACGCCGGGGCGCGTTTAACATTGTGAGCGATTTATTTATGAGGTTGGCCCGTTGATGGATAGCGTATGAACCCGCTGCGGACACGAGCTCGCCAACTAATAGCCCGAATCAATCAGGGCCGCTTCTCTTCGCTTTTACTTTTAGTCACGCTCCGCATTATATTATATACTATCTTTTGCGCGCCGGATACGTTAACCTGCATACATACGAACGGCAAATTGAACAGGTGCACGTCGACGAATCTTCGCCATCATTTTCGAAAGTATGCGTCCACAGAGCCGGCGAGCCGCCTAATGAGCTAATCTCCTTGGTGGGCCTAACTTTTCACGAGTTAACGTGCTCTTTGGTGATTTTATAATGGAGCAATATTTATGAACGCCGTGCTTATACTGTACACTATTTGATACTAACTTTATCCCACAACAGGGGTCCTATTTATTTGTTTGACAAAACAAGGTGATTTTCCGATATTTTTTGTTTGTATAGCACAGGTGCTCCTCCAAGAGGAGGTTCTCATGGTGTGACCTAAAAAGAAATTCATCTTCGAGACAGACTTTCAAAAAAATTGTAACAGATAGCAATATTTTTACTTTATCATTCGTAGTATGATAAAGTGAATGGATGTTATTATATAGTATATTATAATACAAGTTTTATAAGACAAAAATTGGCGCACGAGTAGTTTTGGAGCTGACATCTGAATTGCTATTGCAATTCACTCGCCTCAATCGTATTTGTGAATTTTACTACAAGTACCAACTGTTGAAGAAAAAAATTACACTAGATTGTAAGATGACAACCGCAATTTTTGAAATATATGTAAATTTAATGTCGCAAAGTAGAAAAAATAGGATATAACACTCGTTTTATAAGACGTATTGGCGCACTCGTTCCATTTGGGCACTCCTCGCTACGCTCGTCGTGCCCAAAACTACTCGTGCGCCAATTTTTGTCTTATAAAACTTGTATTATAATATACTATAATAACACGGAGACAACTTTAGCAGGTTTTAACGTCACCATGGTAGCAGAGTGTGGTTCCGCTGAATAAATTGAAGTTCTACTTTATTTAAATAAACGGTAAAAAGATAGTCAAGAAAAGGTTGAAAGTAAGGAAACTGTCAGTAAGTCTACTAGAAAGGACGTCAAATTGTACTTCATGAAAATAAACACCTGCAGCAGAAGAGGAAACTCCTGAAAAAAACAAGAAAATTATGACAAGATGTTGAAAGACGTTCATCATATAGAGTAATAGATAGTCGTTTCTACTTGTTACGACTATCTAACGGTTATGTGTTTTACAAGACATTTGGCTAGAATTACATAGATTGTATGAAGGAAGAGTCGAGAATAAGACCTTTGATGTGTGCATGCAATTCTTTAGTTATGTCAGGCAAGCATATGATGATATATCTCTATGTGATATAATAGCAACACATGCTCAGAAGCTAAAGAATTTGTGGAACATGTTACAAAAGGGGATTGCAAATGATAAGGTAACATCTGGAATCAATTCTGTTAATTTGTATAATTTTGGAAAACTTACCTACATTATACTTCTCATGCAAGTCTAGTTGGATGTTCAGAAAGACAGAACAGCAGATAATTTAACAACTCAACTTTGTAGTTACGAAAAAGCTTTGTCAAATAGCAGTGTCTAAGTAGGATGTGCTACATATAGGAAATAACAAAACCAACTTGGTGTGTAACTATTGGCTAAATGGAAAGCGGATGGCAGACCACCAAAACCAGACCAGAAGAAAGACAATGGGAGAAATACAAATAATAATAAATCGTTGCTGGCTGAGTCACCTAGTATGTAGTGTTACGAGAGTGATAAAATTAATTAGTATATTGACAATGGAGCGACTGATGATGGGCTAATGACATCATAAACCAAAGTGATCTGTTTGATAGTTATGTACCATTTAATGATATGCATCAAACAACAACCCCAAACGGAAACTTCGTAAAAGCCGTGGACCATGGTACAATCAGGGTAGAAAGTTTTGTAAATGGGAAGACGCATGTTTATCTAGTAACCCAAGAATGGTACGTCCCAAAAATAGAGACAAATTTATTTTTAACTTTGTCTGCTGAAGATAGAAATCCCGATAGTGAGTTTGTTTCAAGAAATAGATGTTATTATAATTTATTTGGAGCGTAAATTTGGAGTAGTTGACAAAGTAGACAGTAAAGTATGTGTCTAATGGAAAAACTCACGTGCTCAAGTTTGGCACTAGAGAACGAGCCAAAGTTCCAGGTGAGCTCATATTACAGTATTTATGTTCTCTTTAACGACGACCACAGCAAGTATCGTTTTGTGTATTTCATGAAGCATATATCGGAAGTGGAAGAAAAACTAACCATAGTCCTAGCCGAGATTAAACCCGCAGGAAATGATTTAAAAGAGCTTTTGTCTTACAATGGTGGTGAATTCGTTAATAAGAAGGTGCGGAAAATTCTAAACAATTACTGAGTAATACAAATGTTTGTTGTGACGTATACACCAGAACAAATGGCTATTCTTAAAGAGAGAATCGCATAGTGGTAGAGATTGCACGAGCTTTAATGCATGTTAGAGTGGGGCTATTTGATAAAACTTTCTTCGCTGAATTGATACGGCTACATATACCGGGTGATTCAATTTCGAGCCTCACCATGGGGATCTCGCTTATTAGTGCAGATAGAGCGTATGTTTAAATTTTGCAAAGTTTCGTATTTTTATGCTAATCAATTATCTGAAAAGAAATTTAAGCTATCATTTTGAAAATATCCACATAAAACTGATATGTTATGATATCGTTTTTAATTTTTTCCGCAATGTATAACAAGGCACCATTCATTTTTAAAATAATGGTGTAATAATCAAAAAACCTTCAGGTACCCAACTGGAGCTTGGTTACAGACTGCCGGAGTCGTTGCCAAGCAACGCCAACAAAATGCACTTTGATCAAGCGGCGCCTTCAGCATTAGGTTTGCCATTTAATCAAATAAACCTTAATTGTGATTGATTGTGGATGTAAAATGCCCTTTACCAATAACGAAAAGCGTGATATAGTTAAGAGTTTAAATGAATTTTGACATTTTCCGATAGTCGTGTGTTTTCTCATTTTCGAAATGTATAATATGTTGGCATTATTTTTTAAAGCAATGTTCTTCTTTTTCTTGTTGTTTGTCGTGCTTAACAAGTAACCAACTGCAACTTGGTTACAGACCGCCGGCGCCGGCGCCGGACTGACCAAGAGTGCTTAAAAACATTCAAATTGTAAAAGAAGCACGTTTATACAACATAAAAATTATTTTTTAAGGAAATGTTCAAGTTGGCCGCTGTTCTCTTGAAGGCATAAAAGCGTGCCCGCTTTTCTACATGTTGTTATGCTCTTCTAACTGTTCCTCCCGGAATAGCATTGACGGCATTTGTTATTCGTTCCCGCAGATCGTCGATATTTCTGCGAGTATCGTGATAAATTTCGTCGTTCACACCCCAAAGAAAATAGTCCAGAGGACTTAAATCAGGGGATCCACCACTCCACCATTACCAATTCAGCGATTTGCACATTGATTTTTTTGATTTAAATAATTTCGTACAATTGCAAAGTTTGACTTGTCTGGGTTTTGTACGGTTTCAATTTCTTTGTTCGTAATAGTCTGCAAACACGTGTTTGCGGCAATTCCAAATTAAGGCCGACTTCCCGCTTAAAAAACAGAGGATCGTCATTTATCTAAAAAACAGTACTTGAAGCATTGCAAATTATAGTAAGTTAACGTTTACCATTTCCAAAATGCCTCTTTAACCAGTTTCAACATTTCCATGAGGATTATAAGAATTTCAGGGTTTACTAAACGATCCATGGTCCGCTAATTTTCCATCCAATGTTAGGAATATGTACGATGCGACATTTCTAAGAGAATATAATAAACCCTTATTATATCACGCTTTTCGTTATAGGTAAACGGCATTCTACATCCACAGTCAACTACAATTTAGGTTTATTAGGTTAAATGGCAAACCTAACGCAGAGGGTGCCGCTTGATCCAAGTGCATTTTGTTGGCGATGCTTGGCAACGACTCCGGCGGTCTGTAACCAGGCTTCAGTTGGGTATCTGAAGGTTTGTTGATTAATACACCATTATTTAAAAAAGAATGGTAACATGTTATACATTGCGGAAATGCGAAAAAACACGACAATCGAAAAACGCCAAAATTCAACATGGCGCCCATAAGAAAAACAAAAGTTGGCCATGGCTACGCCGCCATCTTTGATGTTATTTCAAAAAAAAAAATAACACTGCATTCCTTGTTAAAAATTGAATGTATTTGTTTCAAATGTCTAGCTACATATGGTTTTGAATAAGAAATTAAAAACGATATCTTAACATTTCAGTTTTTTGTGGATATCTTCAAAATGAAAAATGATAGCTCAAACACATAGGCTCTATCTCCACTAATAAGCGAGATCCCCATGGTGAGGCTCGAAATTATATCACCCGGTATACTGAAATGCTCTAGTTAATGAAGGGGTGAGGAAACCTTATGAAGTTTAGTACACACTAAAAATAAACCCTTAATTCAATAACAACAAATTAAAAAAAAAATTGTAATGATCTGGAAAGTGCATATGATTCAGTAAAGTAGTGTCAATAGAGCACTTTTATTCCTACAACAATAATATTTTCTCAGTTTATTTATTTGAGGTGATATATGTATTTTTCGTTTTAAATATTCGATATATTCAACTGAAGTAAATACATGAAAGATATCGATCAAGATCAAAGATATCGATGTATACAGGTTCTGATGTTTATCGGCAATCTAATTTTTGCATAATGAAAGGAATATTTATGGGTACTTGGGGCATTTATGCGGCAATAGGGTCTCACTACTTCATCAATCATCTCTGTCGTTCTTCAATACGAAAGAAGTAGTTACATCCAATAATACACTAATCAATGTTAAGTGAAAAACAGAATACACAAACAATCCCACCTTCTGCATTATGCAAAATAGCTGCGGCATTCCCCGGTAAAACAAACGATCCCTCCGACAAACAGAGAAGGCACGAAATAATTTGTATACGTTAGTCACGGGTGGCGAATGGAACAGATTGTCGGCCAACGGGGGTTCGAAAAAGCGGGAGGGTTTGATATGCAGATCACAGTTACCTCTGGGGACCGTTCCTCTTGTCTTCGTTTCACTCGTAGCTCCGTGCACCGATTTAGAATCGTCATAATTTATGCATTAACTTAACAATTCTTGACGACGGGAATCCAGATTTAACCCAATTAAGGACGTTTCACGTCAGTTCGATATTTAACATCACCGGTTGAAAAATCGATAAAACAAAGAATGTAAAAACTACTTTTAAGTAGGAATTAATAACGGCCGTAAATTAATAATTTACTGTCTAGTAAACTGTGATTGTACATTGAGCGCTCAGATAAGTTTTTATGCCTTCAATTAATAAGCGCATTAGTAGCCCGGATTCGATTATTCGATTTTATGACGGCATCCACTTGGAATTGTTAAATGGGCATATTGTGCAACACAGTTGTTCGTTGCTTGCATTGTTACAGCGCTCTGTCATTTGCATGTGAATTGTTTTCGATTATTCGCGCAGTAAAATGCTTACATTTGTAGAAATATCAAGGGAATACGCGTTCTATAACGTGATTCGTATTCACTATTCAAATTACATAACAACTTTAAGTTCTCTGAGATTATGATATTTTTCTATTTAATGGATATCCACATAAATTAAATTTTTTATTTGTTTTATTTCCCATGTTAGAAGAGGAAGGTCAAACCATGAAATACGTCTAGGAATACCTGGGACTACTGGTTGCCTTCGACGGCAGATCAGAAATGAAAACCGGTAAGAACATAGTATTAGCCTAGAAACACTATTGGTCATTACATTCAATATTCAAAAATAACATCTATTAAGTAGTGGAATGAGTTTTCGACACATGAAGTAGCCCAGTATTGTACTGTGGTTGCCAAACGTTGTCTATTTCGAAGAATCAAGCCATGACAATCCCGATACCGCAAAACGAAATCGAGGAAAGCCTCAAAATGCCTTTCTTTTCAGTTTTAAAGTTAAAGTTTAACTGGCGTATGCATAGTTACAACGTTAAAAAGGTGGCCAGTGGAGCAGTTAAAATCCTCTGTTGCAAGAGGCATCTTCAGGACCATTTTTCAAACCAAGTGCTAAGAAGATACATCAGTCGCCTGTTGGGAATTTTCTTGCCATTGCTGGTTAGTGAGTTGCTGCTGGAAGAGGGAATAGTTTTTAGATTTTGAGAATTTGATAATTAAAAAAACTATATATATTTTTAATTCACATCTGACGTCATGAGCCTTTAAAATAATCAAAACGCTTTTTAGAGTTCTAATTCCTGCTTCCAATGTTCCAGATACCCATCATACGTGGGGGTGACCGTTCATAGACTAACCCTGTGTAATATGTATGTAATATGAGTGCTTATGCGGTAGAATCATAGTGGACCATACTAGTGCAACTTGTAATACAATGCACCACCTAACAACTACCACCACCACCGCTAGATGCTCAAGTCAAGTCTACAAACGTCTATACTCAAACCTGTAACGCCGCGATCTTCTGGGACTATGGTATGACCACCGGATGTTTTCCTGACTTCAGTTGTTCTAGTCTGGTTCGGATTTCCAGAACATTATTCCTTTCTCGTTTATACGGTACCAGTTTTGGTCCCAGGTTTGGCAGTAATAAAATTCCACTTCAGATTTTGCAATTTGTCTGTAGATATTGGGCTGATGATGTGACTGAGTCACGAAGCGTGTCCCCAAGTAAATTCAATTGAAACTGTCTAAAAAAAGAGGTTTCTTATCTTTCTACATTCTCTCTTCTCACTATGGATCTACATAATACTTCACATAAGATTTGCTACAGATTTTTTTGCGTCATGTCCTTGACGTTGAAGGTCCTTTTATTGAGAGCGCTCAAATAATAATATCAGTAATTGCCACAGAATGATAGCACAATAAAAACTCGACCTGACAGGGTTTTACAGGTGGGCTAAAATGAATTGTTTACGCTATTATTTGAGCTTAATTAAAGAATTGTATCAGGTTGCATTAATTTTTGGAGAGCATCAAACAGTACACAGGACAAGACTTGACAGTTTAAGACCAATTTTGACAAAAACGTGACGTGTTGGGTTCCAGTGATTAAAACCTGGTTATTTTGGGCTTAATCCGGACAACCAGGCAAGATAGCGTTGCTCTTATATCGCTTCTTCATGTTGTTTTTTCGTACAAATTTATCAAAGACGAAAGACATAATAAATTAACAAATTAATAAAATCATAATTGGTCATAAATTAAGGGGAGGTTCTCATGTAATCGGTTGAAAAAACCATTTTTTTTCCTTTCATATTTTGAAACCTTGTAGTGTATAAAATCAGCCCCTGAAGCAGTTGTTTGATTCCTGCAAGTTTTACTGTTTTATAGCCTATGGTATTCTACGGTCAAAATTTCCTGCTTTACGGCGGCGCAAAGAGATGTGCCTATTCAAATGATTATTTTCGATAACACTTTAAATTCGGAATGTAAAATTTGGATACAGTAAAGTTCTTGGTGCTTGTGTTGATTAAATTATTATATTTCAATGAGCTCATATAGAAAAGGAGTTTTAAAAAGTATCAGGTTTCTACCTTCTCTTGTAGATTTTTTACACCAATACAACCGACGCGTTTTCCTAGAAACACGAACTGGTTTGCGCGATTACTTTTGAATCGTTTAACGGATCGAGGTATTCTATTTTTCCATTAGAGAAAATACTTTTTATTGGGGGCTGATCCTCATAATAAGTGAAACTTTTAAAACTTTTAAATATTTATAGTATTTATAACGATTTTGAAACGAAATCGATCTTAAAATTCAAACAGCTGCCATTTTGTGATTTTACAAGTTTTTTAACTAAAAGTTGGTTTAGCCTCCAACCAAGTTCATCTAGTTTCACAGCGCTTTTGAAATTTCGATTTCTGTTTACTTTTATGGGAGCTATGGTGCACGTCGTTGAGACAAGCACGCTGCGCAGGACCTGATACTTCCTACAACAGTATTCACTTTCAGCATATAGTTTTTATGGCGCTATGTCCTTTTGTACACTAAAGTATGATAAATATATGGCAAAACAAAAAATATATCTTACAATTTGTTTGAAAAACTGTCTCAAAGTTGAGCTACTTTTTAGGTCTCTACATGAGAAACTCCCCTTAATAAAAAATTCTAAAAGGACAAGAGATCACTAGTATTTTTGTGACAATCTATACAGCGCCGGTCTTGCCACACCGCATCTTACAGTAAATAGGCAAGCAATATGGTAATTGCTGTAGGATACAATATGTCAAAGCAATAAATATAATATTGTATCTTTTGTGGTACAATAAAATAGCTATTAATTTAGATAGATCAACGCTGACAACCATTTTCACTAATATTAATTTCGTTTCGTTTATTTTTTCTATTTTCATGGTACAAACATCAATTGCCTAAGTTGCGTACTTAATTGATTGAAAGTAAAAAACAAAATTTATTGTTCTATTACAACACTCAGCGTGGACATGCATACAACGCGTGTGTTCGTGTCCTCGGGGCCACGAGAAAAGAATTTTAATAAACGCTAGTGTTTGACAAATTAGTCGAAACGTACGACTAGGTCCGAGCAAGAACGGGTGAAAGGTGCATCGATGTACTCCATCCCGGATGGAATAATAAATGCCCAAAGATAAATAGTGCCCAAACAATACACTTGCCAGTAATTACATCATTAGTCGACGCCAGCAGAAGACATTCCATGAATATTAAATCAGCTCAATGCTCATGATGCCGTGGCCATCTCACGGACCAATACGAAAAAATAATAGATTGACGCATGTACCTCGGGTTACGGCGAGACAAAACAAGGTATCGTTAAGTGTGACATCGATGGAACTAATTTAGACGTAGAAGAGCCGGTTACAATCGCCGGGGCCAATTTAGTAACGGGTAGTCTCCGAGTCCATCTCTATCACATGCCAACGGAAATAGAATAAAACCAATTAAATGGTAAAGTGGAAATCAATTTCTGGAGTTTGATCAAAATCAACGAAGAAATGCCATCAGTCGTCCATCAGACCTTTATGGACTTGTCTTCAAAAAGATACAACGGTTTTTATCTTAAATCAATCAGTCAATTACAAAGGCCAACTAATTTGATCTTCTATATTGATTTTTTTTCTCCTGCTTCTGAATTAAGTAGTTATTGAGGCTTTTTGAGACGTTAAGAGGTTCGCTATAGATATATAAGATTTGGATGTAAATGCAAAAGGAATCAGGGAATTTAACTAGGTTGTTGTGCTAATGGTGGAAGATGACAACTAGGGAAGATTAATATGTATCGACGAGACTGATACGTGGTACAAAATGTGGCACTACACAAACGTTCCTGAAATCGAGGCAACTATAAAAAGGTGAGGCTGTACAGAATAGTTATCAAACCATAGTGTGATGTATGGGTTTGGAGTGTTGGTGATCAGGAGGATGGATATGAAGAGGTTGGCGAAGTGGGAAAGAAGGACGCAAAGAAGAAATATGAAAGCTTAAAGAAGACCAGTATGTTTTGCACCAGTATGAGAGAACAGCGAATAAGCTAGGTTGGACACATGGAAAGAATACCAACCACAACAATATGCTGTGACGAAGAAAAACCAATTTGTCCAAACAATGAAGACGAGGCACAGAAAGATGTGGGTGGAAACATTAAACGAGAGATTACCAGAAATTGAATATAACAAAATGGGAGATGAAAAGCAAAATCATAAGTTTAATGTAATGCACCTAGCTCAACATGCACAAAAAGAAGTTAATTTTCATCCGATAATCAGTTGATTGTATCCTAAAAATTGTATATACATAACTTTGGAGCTATAGCATAGGCGGTAGTTGAAAATTTGCACGGACGCGTATAGTGGTTGATTTTGCACTTTTAGCTGCACAAAATTATTTTCCTTTTTCAATGCACTTTAAATATTCGATAGATAATCGGAAAAATAGTAAGTAAAATAATAAAATCTAAGCCTTAAGAGAGTAGTTTTTGCAGGTGTTGCAAAATAAATTAGTGTTAAAATTTTGAAATCTTGTTGATATGATATTAGGAAGTACGTACTATAGTAGTACATAGTAGGAAGTAAGTACATATATTAGGAATACACAATAAAAAAGGAAAAAGTATCGAAGTACCAATGGGGTTGGGTTTTCAAGGGGTTAAAAGTAAATAGGGTGTTAAAATTCTGAAATTTTATGAATGTGCATGTAAATACATAAATTTCACATTGTTCCATTAAAAAAAAAATTAGTTGTGTTGGTACAACGTTTATAAATGGAAGAAACGTGTATTTCGATTTGTTAAGCCCATTAATATACTTTGTTCTGCGTGGGACACCCTGTATATCCTTCCGTATATATATATATATATATATATAAAACAACCGTTGTTTTGGATTAACAAAGGTTGCTTTGAATTGAGATAACCCTTCGTAGTGTGTGGGTAATTAAATATTGTTATTATTGTTATTATTATTGTATAAGTTAAAAGTTATAGGTTAAAAATGCCGTTGAGGTTTTGGTTAGGGTTTACTTATGGTCCCAATGTTGGAAACATAGAGAACATAGAAAAAGTAGGTCACTCAAGCCTCTTTAAATAAAAAAAAAGGCTTAGATGAAACACGAATGAAAAGTTTTGACTACCTATACTGTTTCCAAAGTTATTACCATCTAACCAAAATTTCAGGAGACTATATGTCATTCTCTTTAGGATATAGGAATGCATAGTGTTTGAACTATGCAGTGTTAAAATATGTGGCAGTGGCTACAATACCGCATTGTAGCTGATTTTGAACTTTGAACCAAACCGAATATTTCGCTGGAAATAAATACTAAAATTAAATGAACCCACGCACACTATAGCCGATCGAATTCTGGTAACTGCCGACAGTTTCAAAATATTAAATTAAAACATACCTAGGTGGTGTGTGGTATCGCACAGGTACGAAATAAGTTCTGCTGGAAACATTTCTTTCCAAATCATAAGGTTTACGAATTAAACCATAATATGATCTCAGGCTATCCTTGGTTGGACACGTAACTGCCGAAATTTGACTAGTCCTTAAATTTACGTCATAAGACCTAACAAATCTTTACCTATCGATATAAAATCACATCCCTCATCTCCTAAGCAAATACAAAATGATTACGGGCATTGTTAGTCTGGTAACAGAATATACAGACAACAGAACAGATTATGAGTAACTTTGTGAACCATATGGTTTAGAGACATTTTTTTAAATAAAAACTGTTTATATTTAAAATATCTATGCAACGATACCACACACGACCTAGGTTCTCGTTTCAAATAACTAACCCCAATGCAGTATGACTACTTCCGGAGATATTCCGGAAATCATAACTGATACCATAAAATACGGTAAGCTTATGTTATCTCACTTTTTCCGGAACCTCTATGACGTCATATAACCAAGAAAAAACATATACAGGGTTATTGGTAACTAAACGTAATCCTTTAAACACGTTATAGTAGAGGTTATTTGCAAGTTATTTGACCGCAAATGCACAATTTTCGAGATATTTGAATTCTTGAGATTTTTGAAGTAATGGCTGCAAATGAAGACCGTACAAACAAACTAAAGTTAATATTTTTGCAGCTTCTTTGAGTCAATGGTGTCTTTAAGTCGTAATAAATGTTGATAATCAAAATTTTCTCCAAACAAATCACGTACAATTGAATGCTGGCCTAAAAACATTGAATTATTTCATAAATTCCAATGTAAGTTACAGATTTACGCCACTATAGCGAAAAAAATTATCACGCGTCATTAAGACGGTCAGAAAACGGACAGAGAGCAATGAACAATAATTATAATAGTAATCGAAAATATCTGGCATAACCTCAAACAATAACCAATAAACCCAAGTGTCAAATTCGAATATTAATCAGTTAGTTTTTCTCCTTTAAACGACATTTCCACGCTAGAATTTTCATCAAAATATAAAGTATTTGGTGTTATTTTAATTGGGAAAATGTTTTCGATGGAATAATCAAGGAAAAAATTACTCATTGGCCTTTTGACACCAATCAAAACACGCTTGAGGGTGCCAGTAACTATTATCGGCCTACATCGATTGACTTAGTGTTTATTTGACAATTTTCGATTAATGTTTTTAATTCAAAGCCACCAACATAAAAGTTAGTTGTTGGATGCTTTGGTGATAAAAATTGACGATCGATATGTTTTTGTGTTCAGAATATCATCTTGCTTGAAAATATCACATAAATAATATAGAGTAGTCATATTTTCCATGATGACGTTATTTCCGGATAAAACTGGAAATCATACTAATCGTCAGAGTATCCCAAAAAATAGCATTTTTCATTTAGCACTTCTCAAAATTTCTTTCATCCGGCTTCATAAATAACAAAAAAAAACGGGTGCTATGGCGAGGGTCACCCGGTATATTTCTACATGATAACCGTTGCGTTGGTCAAATCCAGCAGCTGAGATGCTCAATAGTAAGAATGTTTAGCGATATTATTGCATTAGTGCGTACAAATTTCTAACACCTAAAGCAAAATAGCTAATAATTGGAAGCAAGTGGATCGTTATAAATCATGAAAGTTTTCCGCGTGTGTGGCATTCAGAAAACATAAAAGGGGACTTCCTAAGAAATATCGAACAAGACATCTTACTTAATAAATTAACTACCTCATATCCTATTAACTTAATTCGAAACTCGCTAGTTTTACATCGCTCATAATTATCTTCATTTTATGCGTCTATACTTGTACAATTAACTGTAATTTTCATTTTTGCACAAATATTGTATCAAATATCATTTACTACTTTTTATCACTCATTTGTGAATAAAATCTCACAAAAAAAGCATTAAAATAATATACAGCATCACACAAACACACTTGTATACCTCGTAAACAATCTCCCATTTACATAACGGACCCGTATAAACGATTCTCCTTGCGCTAAATGCAGATATCGCGAAAGTTAACGCATTTCCCGTTCCGTGCGCATTCGTAAAAACTCAATTACACTTTGTATTTATAATCTGACAAGAAATATTGACCAATTGCGTTTACGCTTATAGCCGGTATTGTGTTATAACTATATTACTTTATGTCCTCATGTCACAAGCCGTTATGTGCTGCATTTTGCCATTCAGGAAAATACGCAAACCCTGCAGAATTCCTGCATATATCGCGAATATAGAAGTCCAGCGTAGAATTACAAATTTCTATTAGGAATTGATCTCGGTTGTAATGGTTTTCTTTGTTGGATAAAGCCCAAGCATAAGATGAAGTACTTTTCTTTTAAAACCACTCCCATTTGTTACTTTATATTATAATTTATCAGTATACATATTTAGAAGAAATATAACCTATTTACAAATGGTAAATTCAATAACCTTAATGTAATTTTATTTTTTAAGGTAAATATGTTGTTATCGGCACTGACGAGAGCCCTCTACACATTACACTGTGGCCCGTGAGCCCTCGCAAAAGATTCATATACCATAAAATCAAATTAAAAAAATGTGAAATATATTTGTGTACATTTCTTTAATTAATAAAGTTTGCAAGGGGCTTGTGTGTGACCACTGGTAATTACTTATTAGGCAACAAGAAGAAGTAATTATTTTGATTTGGATATTACTACATTACATCGTGGCCTTACTATAGAAAGTAATTTATTTAAAGGTGAATTTTGATATATTTCATGAATGTCACAAAGAGTTTTGAGAATATTTTTTTGCGCTGAATATGAACTCTGCACCTAAAGTCCCCAAACATTTCTTGCTCCAAAAAAAATTAGCCCAGGCGTCCACATGAGTTTTTCGCAGTAGCGAAATTTTATTCCGAAATATGAAACTCACTGCTTTTTATGAAACACTGCCTATTACTCGGAAACGGATTTTTCCGCGATTATTAGACATACGATTTGTTGTGCAACTGCACTCATGAAGACTAAACCACAATTTTCAATCTTTCTATGTTATCAGAAAAATGGACGTTGCCTAAAATTTTTAAAGCAAAAAGAATTATTAAAAATCTAAATGTCCTTAAAATATTTTCGTAAATATCATTTGAATTGGATTTTGTGCATACTGTAGCAAATGTTCTTCAGTTACACATGACATGTGAATACTACACAGTCACATTGAAGTTGATAAGCCATTCTGTATCATTTGACGGTTGTAAAAATAAAAATATATATATATATATATATATTTCATTACTTTTAATGTTCATGAAACTTTGTATTTAGAGATCTGGGTAATTCTGGAAAGTCAAGAATTAAGGGATATTGAAAAATTAGTCAAAAATGGAAAGTTGATTTTCTCTCCAACCATTTATCCGATGTTGATGATTATTTCCTCAGTGGTTGCCTATGTTTTCAGAAGCAATACGGATGAAGAATTTTTATTCGATTTTCAGTTTTGAGTAGATACTGGGTATAAGAATGATGAAATATTTTTTGCCTGAACTTTAAAGCACTATATGGGGTTTTGCAAGTATAAAAATTGCCAACTGGAATAAACAGGAAGCTGATATTAGCTAAACATTTTGTTTTTTTATTAACTTCATTATCTCTGGTTTTAAAGAACAGTAATAACAAAATGGCACGATTTCAAAGTTGATTTTCTCTGGAACTGCATAACATACTGCGTATGATAAAGTAAAAATAAGAATTATTTAAAATAATTATCAGTTAATTCAAATTTAATACTTTTATTTTCTAGCTTTGCCATTGTGTCTTATAATAAAGTCTATGCAAAATTTCTCAAAATTGCGGCGGGATGAAAAAATTTTAACAGTGTTTTTACACTTACGATGAACATGTGTTAAATCTTAAATACTTGTATAAGTTTAGTTGATTAAGGGTTTAAGATTTTTCTTATGTACAAGAAGTTTTACGCTGCTTCAAATAGTCAGGGAGGTAACGACAGAAATTTCCCGGTCATTTTTGCAGGCTTATGCGTTATGTGGGTAATGTATAATAGTAATCTGAACGTCTGCCGGCGCACTTCCGCGACAGGCGGTTACAGGAGGGTTACAATTCCCGCAAAAAAATAATACAAAAACATAGTCGCATACGCAAAACTGATTGTATGTATCAGTTGAAATATAAGAAGCTTAGAACATATCGTCTGTCACTTAAATTCCGCAACAAAACTCGTCTGCCACCCACATAAGTCCACCAGACTTTAAATTAATTTACTGAACAATCATTTGCATATATACATATATAACATAAAAAAGGACTTCATGTTAGCCGTTTAATAATTTATAATAACGATCGTCTTTGAAGCCGATAAAAATGCAGCGTCGTAGCCGCCGCGGCGGCGGCTACGGCGCGCCGTCTCGGCCGTGGTGGTCGCGCGGTGCATGCTGAGGGCAACTTCATTGGCTTGGCAGACGACCTTCGTGGTATCTTATTAGTGGCAGACTATTATTTTTGGGTTTGCTGATATAAAAAGAAGCAATTCAATCACATTTCATCCTTGCGGACATAATTTTTATTTTTTTTTTGCTCTTATTTATATGGGTGGCAGAAGAGTTTTGGTGAGGAATTTAAGTGGCAGACGATATTTTCTAAGCTTCTTATGTTTCAACTGATACATACAATCAGTTTCGCGTACGCAGCTATAATTTTTTTTTATTTTATTTTTTTGCTGGTGTTGTAACCCTCCTGCAACCCCCTGTCGCGGAGGAGCGCCGGCAGACGTTCAGATTACTATTATACATTACACACTTAACTCATACAAAAAAAATGAAGCTTGCGAAAATGAATCGAAAATTTCTGTTATTACCTCCCGGACTAAAAGGGCTCATCCTACTTTCAACCGCAATATGCATTTTGGAAATCAAATAATACACGACGGAGGTACGAAGTATTAACTCCATGTACATACCAGAAAACAGTTATTTTCTCGTTTCAACTGGTAAAACTTTACCAGACCTATAACCTATCATCTACATTGTTTAACTTCTTTCTAGAATCTACACTATGTCTTGTAGAAGATATATCATGATTTTTTTTAATTAGTAACGGAATGTTTACAATTCAATGTGTGAAAACTTATGTCAGTACAGTGGTAACTGATAGCATTCCTTTCCGCTATTCCATATCAATAGCAATCCTAATTGTTACCTAAAACGGAGGCAATTAAATAAATAACCCATTTAGGCAAAAATTAAGATCCTATGTACGAGAAGCGGCACACAATGTGACAAAGCGGTAAAATAATTACTAGTAGATACTTTGATATACTTGAATAGAAGTATCCATATTGGACTCGCCTTGGCAGTTATCTTCATCTACTTATAGTAATACACGTTACTGATACATTCCTTTAGTCACTATTGGCTCCAATTTTTCAATTATCCCAATCGTGTTGCAAGACGATTGAAAACAGAAATAATTTGGCGAGTAGTTAATTAAGTATTATTTAATGACCGTATTTTTTGCCGTTGCTGTCGCTAATAAGCACAGTATTACTAAGCACAACAAAAAGGTGGATTTCACAGTACAGGGATTATTGGCATTTAGATTCTAAAGTTGCTGTAATAAATACAGGCTGATCCAGGTATAATCCAGATATAATAATCCGTAAACGCACATTTTGGAAGCAGCAGAGAGGCGAAGAAACTCGTAATATTGTACCAGCTTTTGAATAAGGATAATGTGAATAGGTCGTGTGAGGTATCAACGACACCTACTCTAAAGGTCCGTTTACACGCTCATGCCATTTGCACAAACTGGTTTGCGCAAGCCAATTTGCGCAGTTGAACTGAATGAAATGCTCGCGTTCACACGTTGTGTTTAGTTGGTGCAAATGTGAATCAGTTAACTGTGGAGAATCGTCACAAAACACGGTATTTACTGTGTTTTTACTATACAGTATTTCAAAACTGGAGAACCAAGAACTAGTTCTTGCAACTGCTGCCATTTGTATAACAAAATTTGGAAATTGAAAGTGCGCAAAAGGAAATGTTCTAAACCTTGGTTACTAAAAAGGAATCTGCTTTCTCATGTCAATTTAATTGCAGAATTACGTAGTCAACCGGACGATTACTACTTACGCATGGACCAAAATACCATAAATTTGGAACATACATATCTTCTTCTCCGGCACCCAACTTTTCCGATGGCAACTCAATTTTTTAAAATTTCTTTCGTTAGGGGGTGCGCAATGAGTTCATTTTTTTTTTTTCACTACACTTTTCTTATTTGGCTCTGGTTTGACGAGTTGAATGTTTTCTGTTAAACTATTATACGCGTACGATTTAGCGTTGCGGTAACTATACTCTGTACTGTTACCTTTTCATAAACATGGAAAAGATTGTAACTATATAATTTGAAGATTGAAACTTATAGTGGGAAATCAGTCAAATATTTTTTTGTTTTAAATTTTCATTCCTTAACCAATATTTCGGACAATTTTTGTCCTTCAGAGCTCGGAAAAAGTCATACAAATATCAAAAACAGGAAAGGTGTTATAAGACAAGTTTCCTCGTTTTATATATGTGTATATACTTATAAATTCACAAAGAAACTTTTTCGGCTGTTACAAAACGGAGTAGGCACGACTACAAAGATTTTGGTAAATGACAACGTGCTGTCAACAAACAAACATCTTTCAGGTAGGTTACGTGCTGTCAACAGTCGACGAGTTCGATTAACTACTGATATGCATGCTCAAAGTTGGAACTCAGGCTTGTGCCCCGTTTACACGCTCAAGCCAAAGCACCAACCACAAGCCGATTTTCTGTCACGACAGATTTTACACAAGCCAAGATTTTTGGCTTGCGCAAACTTCATGCCAGCGTTTACACGCAACGATTTAACTGTGCAAATCGATTTGTACAAGCCAATTTGCGCAAATGGCATGAGCGTGTAAACGGACCTTAACGCACAGTTACAATTTTTGTCATTAGGAAACTCACCCAGTACTGGGTGAGGGTTTAGTAGAATTTAGTGGGTGAGGTTTAGTAGAATGGCCTCACCATAAACATGTCTGTTGCCCATGACTGAGCAAAGGCCTTCCCATCGGTATCCATTTAGCGCATTGGTGTACAGATATGTTATAAGTTGTAGTCGTATTACTTCTGACTACCTCCACCATTACGCTTTCCATCGTTTTTTGTCCTTCCCTGCTATTGATTGCCCAAATACGATAGCCGTAGATCATGATGGGAATGACGCAGGTACCAAAAAGGTTTGTTTTTATTGACATGGGCAACCTCCTTGCATAATATTCTCGAAGGTGTAAAATCTTTTCCAGCTGTTGGCAATTCTGCCCTGTATTTCCCTTTGAGTACCTACAGTTGTGGTAAGATTTTATCTGTCCCAGTATCTGAACTCTTGCACGTATTTTATTATTGAACCGTGCAGGGATATAATATATAATTGGTTCAGCATATTTATTTTACGCCGGTTTATCCAATGAAGACTATATTGTCACCAAATCACAGGGTTGTTTCTCTCTTTGTTGTTTATGCTCTAAAGTCGACAACAAGTGCTCCAACACACAGTTAAATACGATATATACCCTGACCTACTGCTTGGTGGATTTTGAATTTTGGGCCCTTTCTTTCCATCTTTGGATGACCTTCTGCGTCGTTATTAATGTTGGCTAGTATTTTGATTTTAATAATTATCATTGTATGACGATGGTGTCAATAACGTCTATGTTTAAACAACCATTGGAACTTAAATCTGTTGAAGATAGTAAATATAATTATTTTGATAACCTTATTTTTGTTAGAAATAAAATAAATGGAAATAAGAAGAAACAACAAAGATTTTCGCCTTTATTTGACGGCAAAATGAAGGCAACAATCTATATAATTGATGTTTAAACGATCAGGAAAAATCGTAGTCACGCGTAGTTTTTGGAATTTCTTGTTCAACCCCAGCCAACATTAGTGTTTCAAATGGTGATATATTTAGACCTATGCTTACCTGCCTATATTTAGATCATTTTAGGGCGTATCACATCAAATGATGCGTTTGAATGATGCCATTCCATACTATACTATCATTTGAAACTCCAAAGTTGTGTTGGCTAGGGGCAAAGGAGTGGGCTATGGGAAAGAGTTCTCTAGAAAAACTAAATTTTTAGTTTTTACCTCAAGTACTGTATTTTTCACATCTGACGAATTTTGACAAATTGCCAAATAACTGAAACGTAATGAATATTTTGGCACCTATTTTGACACCTGATTATTAATTGCTTTTCATTGTGATTTGATTTTCGAAAGTGCCAAGAAAACGCAAACAATTTAAAAAATAAGGTTCCTAAAAACTAAACACAATTCAAACTACCTGTCTTCATATTCTACAGAAAAGAAACACACCAGATACGTTTGTTACTTATATTTTTGACAACTGAAGTATGTAATTGAACCCTGAATGATCTAATATACAATCACACGTGATTAATTTTAGTTATCTACGACTCACAAACAATAAGTTCAATGCATACGTATCTATGACTATAGAGTCCCCATCATGATACACGCCAATAATTATAATGACACGTTGTATAATAATGACAGTTCGTTCAAATAATGACTTCATTAATTGAACGAACTGTCATCATTATACAACACTAGTGTGAAAGTCTGTCAAAACCTACGTGGATGACAGTTATGTGACAGTTCGCCTGGCCATAATTGACAAATATATAAAAAATATTTGATATAAAATGGAATTTATGGATGGTAGATAAAACGTCGTATTCTACTCGCACACAACGGATACAAATCGCTCGCAAGTTTACACGATCGCCTACGGCTCGCGTATAAACTTCATACTCGCGGTTTATATCCTTAGTTACGTGCTCGTCAAATAACATACTATCATTTATTCCCATTACTTCGCATTTCATTAATTCGGGCAAGTTGACTTTACTTCGGCAACAGTGGACTTTACTAAGTAGACTGTACTTTGGCAACAGTGGTGGTGACAAATTTGTACCATCAACAAAGATGTAAAACTGGGCGATAGGTATTAAAAGATTTACGACCGTCACGCCGGCCTATACTATAACATAGTCACTTATACCTGGAACATCCAAATTTAATATTACTGCAGAATAGTAGGTTAGTATGGGAAAATGTAAATAAAATCGGTCCAAGATGGAAAGCCGTTTGACATTTTCTCCATTGTCAACATCCACGATTCAACATCCATTGTCACCACATACGATTCAACATTTTGCTAAATTCATACAAGGTTAGTATAGGATTTTAGAAACTTAAAGATCTGCTAGGTCAATACCGATTAGAATGAAAATGACATTGAAAATCGTTAATAGTACATATATATTTGACGAGCACATAATTAAGGATATAAATCGCGAGTATGATCATGCGATCGCTATAAATCCGTTATGTGCGAGTCAAATACGACGTTTGATCTACGATTCATAAATTCCATTTTATGCAAAATATTTTAAAGGTATTTGCTAATGATGGCGATGCAAACTGTCAAATAACTGTCATCCACGTAGGTTTTGACAGACTTTGACACTAGCGTTGTAGAATGATGACAGTTCGTCCAAATAATGAGGTCATTATTTGAACGAACTGTCATTATTATACAACGCTAGTGTCATTATA
This sequence comes from Melinopterus prodromus, assembly GCA_964023965.1. Taxonomy (NCBI): domain Eukaryota; kingdom Metazoa; phylum Arthropoda; class Insecta; order Coleoptera; family Scarabaeidae; genus Melinopterus; species Melinopterus prodromus. The sequence continues at coordinate 27,224,757 of OZ030394.1, read as the reverse complement.
ATCATTGGCCCGTATAATGATGGGGATTATATAGTCATAGATACCTATGCAATGAACTTATTATATGTGAGTCGTCGATAAAATAAATGAATATAAAAATTCAATCAAATCTTGAAAATCGCTATTTAGTAACTTTCTATAGGTCAATAATAGTTTTGAAATAAGCATTTGAGTATGTTATGGGATAAATTCCTAGTAGCTATTGATAAAATGTATTTATTTTTCTGTTGTACTAATTTAAAAAGGGATTTTATTTCGATACAGGATTGTGGCGGTATAATCAATCATAATATATAATTACATTAAGGAATTATAGATGATCTTCTGGTATTCACTGAGTTCTGAATGGAAATTGTAGGTTTCTTATGGCAACGAAAATTCACGATGTGTTCACTATGATCAACAACGTTGATTTGAATCAAAACTTACCTTGGGTTGCTCCGATCAGCTCTGAAAGAAGGTTATGAATTACCATTAAACATTCCTACACTAGATGTCAATAAAGTATGTGCACACAGTAATATTTGCCATCGGACATCATACTTGACTGTAAAAGATGCTGAAAATAATTGCTTAGCATAACAACACACAGTCTCTGTACGTCAACCAAAACGAACTAGTATCTCTCTCATAATATGTTTTATACGATAATACCATAATTGCTCTTGTGCAATTCGGAATGTCTGTACCAAAATATCTTGGGAGTAAATCAAACAAACGTAATGTAATTTCAACCAATAGAAATTGGTGCAATGCGTGTGTAATCGGTGCGCTTCCATTAGAGCCAGTATCAGAGGGTTGTTAATTGATGTTAGGGAAGCGGATCCTCGTCGCCATTGTTTAAATACAATTTTGTCGTTTACTAATTAATGCCGAGCCAACATCAAAGAAGATGTTCTCCGGTCTTGAGGCGAGCAAAGACCCGCCGGAACTTACGTCACGCCGCCTCCGTCTTGGGACTACGGAAAGCAGTGCGAGGTTTGTTCGGCGCTGCCAACTTATTAAAACAACCTCAAGCCGTCGTCGCTGAGGATTCCGAATGCTGTCGTTGATTTGCTGCTTAGCATAGTCCTCTGTGTGGCGTCCTTCCCTGCCTGCTGCTCATCGCGACATTTGTCGTCGAAAACCCCTACCAGCCCCATCCCGCCTACCCTCCCACCACCGCTACTTACCAATTTAACTTACCCCTTCCAGGGCCGGAGTAATTAGGTGGATGCCTCTGATCTCCACTCGGCCGTGAATTTTGCATAAACTTTCAATGGGCGACGACATTATAAAGTTTACGCGAATTTAAGATCGGAATTGTGACAACGTTTTACCCCCTCTTACGAATATTTTCTAAATGTTGCCGCTCAATTAACATGAAGCGGTGTTATTTAATTTCCATTAATGGCAATTTTGCACAGCTATCTCAAACCATACAAGTGCATTACTTGTTAAAGATTATACAATTTACTTAGTTTTATGTGAAATGGAAAAGATATCAAAGCATTGCCAAGAACTTTAGTACAAAGATGTTTCTCTGGTTTTCTACGTTCTTTTCAACTACACCACAAAATTTGATAAAAGAAAATATACATAAAAACAATACCATTTACATGTTTACCATTTGGGGAACACGTCAAAATACTAGTAAATCTGGAGGATTCACATATACAAATAATTTTTGTGGCGTGTTGGAATAAACATGCCCAGGAAAATTCTAATGCGATCAATTCGCAAACTCTTGATGGCCAGTGTGACATTTGGACACCAATAATACCACATCTAAGACCAATCAAATTCGTGCCATTTAGACTTACGAAATGCTTAATAGCAACGCTTCCAACTTTTGGACATATTGCTTATTGACGAAGCCTACCATTCAAAGAAAAAACTAAACTAATTTGAAAATAAAGACTTAAAGGTTCCAAATGCAAAGCGTTAACAAACTGTCTGCCTATTATCTATCCCCTCGAACTGTATCCATGGATAATCAAAGGAAAGGCAGTTAAATTATATAAAGATGTTCATGGAGTTCGAATGCTAATGTATAGATTTCGCTAGATTAATAATGTTGTCGTAAGTCGGTATACGTGTACAGTGAGCACATAACGTTTGGAAACATGAGACCATGAGAACATCTCTGAGACGGTTTATTCTTTTAAAAGTCAAATACTCAAACACGTCGATTTTTAATAATTAAAATTCAGTTTTGTGAAAAGCTGAATTTCCGACCATCAACTGTTATCACGTCATCGACACTTTTTACTTTATCATACGCAGTATGATAAAGTATTATAATGGTGCCGAAAAAAAATTGAGATTTTAGCGGAAATAGGTCTTTTTGGGTCCCTGATCATTTTTGGCCAAGGTATAAAAAAATTTCTGTGTGTGTATGTGTATACCCGATTTTTGTGGCGACAATTCCGGAACAACAACTAAAGGTATCGGGACGTAAGTTCATATTTGGAAGTTTTATGACCAAACTTAGAGCTGAAAAGGTTTTGGTTCAAAAGGATCCAAGGAAACTGGATGTTTCCTCTAAGCATTTTTCAAAGATTTTGCAAATGAGCTGCCACTTCTGTAATATTGTCAAAATAGTTAAATAATAAATTAAAGCAGAGGAAATTTTGTGTAATTTATGTCTATGAAATTTTTTGGTAAAATTAATAGTTTAGCTGTATGAGCAAATTCTTTTTAGCCAGGATTTATCAAACGGTGATTTTTTGATAATACCTACTGTCAATATTGTCAAAATATCTGTCAAATCATTACTAACTTGTGTTATTTTAATGCTCAAACGCAATCGATCTCGATCAAATAGACTCTCATGCAGCTAAACTATTAATTTTATATATTGTATGATAAAGTAATGTGCCTGGCCACATCAGATATTTTTTATAGCAACCGGATTTTTGTCCTACTGATTTCGGCCTTACATGTCTTAATAAGAATTTTGTCGAGAAATAGCTAATTGAAAATTATATAATTTTGATAAATTTAGGGAAAATGAATTTTTGTGAATTGAGTATCAATTTGCGCTGTGGCTACAATTAATTGTCCTTAAAACGAATCCGGGCGCCATTTTTCTATCGCAAAAAGTATTGGGAGAAACAATTACGTTTCTTGGATCAAGAAATATGTAATCTCAGTCCAAACACTGAAATCAAGAAGTCAAGAAGTTATAGTACCCAAAAATTATAATTATCCAAACAAATATTCGCAATTTAAGATATGTAATATATAAATTATTAATTACAGTTTTTGAATGATTTTTTGGTCCAAAATAATCGCCTTGCTGCAACATTACTTTTTGCTGTATATCCTCAAACTTCTCAAAACTTTGCCTTATACTACCCTAAAAAAACATGGTATTTTTATCAATATATTTAAATTCATCAAAATTACATCAATGTCTTTATGATTACAAATTGAAGGCATGCAATCGCTATAAATTTAAAATAAAAAAAAAATCTTGTGATACCCCTCCTATTAATTTGACATATTTAAAAAGCTCACGACTTTTTTTGTGCAATGCATGGCTCGACTGTAATTAGAAAGGGGTCGGTCGGATGATAAATTCGTATCTCGTGGTCCCGGCCGGTCGCAACAAATGTCGACTGCGCGTCGTCTGCAATTAGCCGTCCGACCAATTAATATTCTACTGATTCAATTTTAATCCTTTTCAAACTGACGGACGGGGGGCGTATTGTGCGCGTTGGAAACGTTCGTCGTAACCCTTTTCTCCGTCGAGAAAACGGACTAAGAATTCTGCCAACCGGAAGAGAACTATTTGAACTGATTGTGAAACTTTGGAACTTTACAGGACGCGGAGAAAACGAAAGCTGTTATTTTGTCTTCGCAGACGCTGATTCCGGAGAATAGCCATGCTGCAAAAAGGGCGTTCGCCAACAATGAGGGTAATGAAAGGAACATTATTGGGTATTGTGTAGAGTATAGGGTGGCATAGAGCTTCAGGAAAAGGCAGGTATCAGAAGTTTTGCCGTTTGAATCGAATTTGAGGGGAATTATAATTGAAGAGAGTTCCAAAGAGTTGTCCAGTTTTATTAGATCATAAAATCCTAAAACATAGTTTCCTTTTTACATGCAACTGGTTACTTTGTGGAACGTGTTGTTCTTTTACTTATAATAGTTTTGTCAATATATACAGTGTCCGGCACTAACTTGGAAACAAATGGGAAAAATTGTTATCAATTTTTCAAAAAATCTTATTTAAGTTAAATGTTTAGGTATTGTCTAAACCTAAAATGCAAACCTCAAGATATAATTATCTGCTTGCGTATACCGGGTGTTACAAAATTAAAAAAATGACTAAAGAGTAAAGTACCTTTATTTTAAAAGGTACGCAAAACTTTTACTTTAAAAATGGATTTAGAAACAATTGGAGGTATCAAACACGAAAACAATGAAAAGAAAATTGTATTGCAAAGCTAAACACAAACGACAACAAGCTACAAAAGCAGGAATTTATTTTTTTAAATATTAAAAAGATACGTTCTAACATTTTGTTTTAATGAATAAGGAATTTGGAAAAAATACTAAAAGTAATAAAAAATGTTTTTTACTAACACCACTTCACAATACAATATTTTACTCAATGTGGCCTCCTTTATTTTCAATGCATAATATTGTATGTTTGTTCATCTCTTTATGCTCATTTCTAAGCATTTGAGGATTTAATAATAATAATAATAATAATACGTTTATTGTTCTACATCATTCCACATACCGTGCGTTCATTTCAAAAGTATCCACCCTCAATAACTCTTGACCTGATGCGATTATTGCTTTGAGTGAAAACACGTCGATTTAGATGTTGAGGGGGTAGTTCAAAAATGGTATCTAGAGAATTTTAGGTTTCATCCATTCGCCCCCCAGCCACCCCACTGTGAAATTTCAAATGGCACCCCCTATCTTGTGATACATCATTTGAAACGGCACAAAATTCTCTACTCAACCATGATAAAAAAAAGTGAAACGATCGATTGGTTCTTAAGATAGACTACACAGAAGATGGAAGGTATGAAATAACTCTTGACCTGATGCGATTATTGCTTTGAGTGGAAACACGTCGATGGGATATCGAGGGGAAAGTTCGAAAATGGTACCTAGAGAATTTTAGGTTTCATCCCTTCTCCCCCCAATCACCCCACTTCGAAATTTCAAATGTCGCAAAAAAGCGATCACAGGGAGAAGATTAAAGGCTGAAAATTATTAATATAGATAAAACATAAAAAATAGTTAATCATGTGAAATGAATAATTTAACTCATATTTTCACACTGAGTATTAAAATTAATTTCCTTTTTTCAGAAAATCTGTGACCAAAACTGCGTTGATCTGACGGATCAGAAGAATCAACAAAAAATAAAATGGATGCAGCAAAAAAAGATCGGATGGACGATTAAAATGGTGGAGTTGGGCGGAAATCTTGACGCAGTTCAAAACAGAGAGGCTTTTAACACGGTCGAATCTTGGTGTTCCGTAATCCAACAGCTGTCCAGTCAGAATGATCATAATAATAATAAATATGATGAAGATGATTAACTACAAACTTAACTAATTTCTAAACTTAACCATAGCGTTAACTTCTAACAATACAACAGGCTCCTCCACCCAAATCACTGGTACTCGATATCATGGACGAAGGAAGAGTTTTGTTATAAAACTAACAATAGCTTTATTAAATTTGTTTTTTTTTATTTCAGGACAACATATAAATGATACCATATATGTACGTACAAAAATATACAAAATCTTAAGATTTGTCAACTTGTCAACAGTTTTGTTGCAAACTTTGATGTTATTAGGCACCAACCTGCGTACATAACTTTCCCTGGGCCGAGGATCTCTAAGTTAATGTCAAACTCTGGAAATCGCTATTGTCCTTGTGGCTTACTGACAGTACGAAAAGGTAAATTTGAAGCTAAATAATAGAGATATTATAATCTAGGCATGACGTCTGAGCTGACTGTTGACTTGCCGCATCTGAATGATGATTTACTGCATTTATTATTTCCATATTTTCATATTAAGCTTAAGAAATCTAAGAATTGAACACAAACACTCGCGGTGGTATTAGAATTTCGGGAAAGCAACCATTGTAAATTGTGTTTGTGGACAGTCTGATATGCCAACACTGCCGTTTTTAATCCTCTTAATTTGTAATAATTGTGTCGTTTGAATGAAAATTTGCACCGATATCAATTTTCCAGTAGGTACGTCCTGAGCCGGATTATTTTTGCCAATATTAAATCATCAGAGAGAAGCGTGTGTCCATTGGAGAGCGCCCTTTTAATATGCTAATCGCATTATTTCTTTCGGTTTCTTTTTGCGCCAGGCAAAATTTTCTTGTATACACGCGCTTTCAGCGAGATCAATGATATTATTCTATGGCCCAGGCACAACGCAAACACAACGACGCGGGACGAATACGGCACGGAGCGCTGAACACACACAGAGGCGGAGAAGGTCCGTCTTGTTAGTAATCATCTTTTCAACGGAATTAACTCAATTTCTAAAGGACCAAGAGAGTTGATGAAGGGCTTTTGTATCGACAGCAAGATAAAGGAATTCTATCCTGCTCACTCCTGTCTCCGCCACTTTATTCAATGCTAAGTAATTACATGCCCAATAATACCCTTGTGTTATCTATCACATGTTAATTATCCTTACATTAACCGATCTACCACCCTACTTTATCGCGTAAGCAAGGTTTTGATCTCCAAACCGAAAATACCAATAACAAAAGAAATACTAGTTACATAATAAGACGTTCCTCCTCATAAAAAGGTTTGTTCAATTGTAGATGCTTATTTAAAAAAAACTTACCTACTATACATGTAGTGCCAGTTTAATATGTCCATTAGGTTACTATCCAAAGTACCCCTTCGGCAAAAGAACATACCATACTTATACTACCAGAAGGACGCGTTACTGCTTTGACTCTAGAATGTGCTGCTATCAGGAATTGAATTGCATTTTTAAGGTTTCGTAATTCAAAAGTAAAAAAAAAAACGTATCCATAATCAAATGCGTTTGTCCGTCCGTCTGATGTCTGCCATAGTAAAATTTCTTTAAAGATAATGCACCCAGTTTGAATTTGCTGTATTAAAGGCAACTGGTCGACTGACACCTCTTCCACATAATATACAGGATGTCTCACGGAACTGGTACATTAGAAGTTTCTCATGCTCTACTATTTCTGGAATCTTGAAATTTTGGAACTAGAATTTACTCGATCTGAGCTCTTCAGCTAAAATATTCTCAAGTTAACTGTCCCGTCCGGTCACCGGAAGTCGGTAGCAACTTTGTTATTTTAAATGGAATGATATAATTTTTATTTTATTTTTGATTTCTACGTATCAAAATACTTAATTTTTGATAATGTTTCCCTATACCATTTTTTTTTATTTTCTCGGTTACGTTTAAAATTGAATATCTCGGTCATTATTGACACTAGAAGTTTCATGATTTGTGGTCCAAAACTAGAAACATAACCAAATGAGACGATGTTTAGTTCATCATGATATCTTATACAGGCTGTTCAAAATTTACAACACAATAATTGAATTTTCAAACGTAAAATATTCATTTTTTCAAGTGGAACACTCTGTATACCGATACGCCATTCGATAGGAAATCTCATTCCGTATCAATAAATACTAGGGTTCCCTATATCTATGTTACAGTTTTTGGGATATTGTCGGTATAAAAGAATTCAAACTAAATACAAAACGATTTATTCTTCATTTATAGGAATGTAACAACTTTGGAACAGCAGGAAAACACAAAAATATTAAAAAGGTTTATTAAAACTAAAATAATATATTTGGGATATCTAACTTAATTAAAATTTAATTATTTTGTTCGAAATGCTGCACGTTCTGCTGCAAAGATTTTAAAACACTTCGTTGGACTTCTGTCATCATTCTGTTAGTCATTTCTTCTCGAGTATTAACTGGTGTGGAATAGACCTGACTTTTCACATGACCCCAGTGTTAAATCTGGTGAGCTTGGTGACCACCGCCAGGGTCCCCTATTACCGAACCACCTATCGTCAAACGTCTGATTAAGTTGAATGGATACCACATGCGAAGAATGTCCCGGTGCACCGTCCATTTGATAAAGGCAGCTGCGTAAAATATTGAGGGGAAGAGCTTCGCAAAAATTGTTCACACATCCACGCAAAATTTGCAAATATCTTTCACTATTTAAAAATATTAACGAATAACAATCTTTAGCTACGAGCGGCAGTTTCGCTCGTTCCGAATATCGAAAATATATTATATAAATACAAAACTCAATTTCTTGCCATCTATGTACAGAAAACTTAAAATGAAGTGAAACAGAAGTGACCCTTCGTTTTTATGACTTTTGTATACGACGACAGACAATGTACGACCTACGCTTGGTGTAGGCTAGCTGCGCTCATGTAAAGATCCTTTTTTCTTCGGCTGTACAATCCCGCAGCAGTAATTGAAATCGTTCATATCTACGATGTACCCAGGTTTAATCTTCGCGTAATACTTTATTAAAGTAAAAGTGGTACTTGAATAACAGGGAAAAGCTGATTTGATGTTTAGTTGACCAGAATGATGACGATTACTTACCAGAGTCGCAAAACATCACCGAAAACGTCATGCTGGCGTATTTTGATGATCACAGCAAAACTAAGAAAGTCCCAACCCTTTGGCCATACTATAGCAGGCTACACTCATGATTAAATATGTATATGTTACGGCTAAAATGGATACTTCGCTAGTTTCAAAACTAACTAGCTATTTAGCAAATTAACTAAATGCGCTGTTATTTTGAAGGAATTCGCTCATTCTCGCAAAATAGCGGGTAACCAGCCGCCAGTTTACAAACTAGCTGGTTAGTAAGCAAACTGTCTACAAAATCTTGTTAAAATGGGGATTTTACATAAGTTTACTAAAATAGTCACTAGTTTGAATACTTTCCAGGTAGTTTACAAAATTTATTCATTTTTTTTATTAATGTAGAATCTGTGGGTAGGTAGGTTTGGTTCATAGCAATATGATACATTTCAATGATTTTGTTTATAAACTTAAAAAAAACTAACTAGATTTATTTATTACCGTAGTCTTTGCTTTGGTGGCATTTACTGTTACATGTTAATCCACACATTTACATTTACATTTACATTTTTTGTCGATACACCTTTTGATACATTGACATCCTTGATTATATACCTATATATAATCAAGGATTGAAATCTAACGTAACCCTGAGTGTATCCCGAGATTGAAGTACACCCAACTGCAGCCCGAAGGGTAATTTCTGTATTCTTCACATCTTGACAGAAATTACTGATTACAAATATCAAATTGAGTGCGCGAGAAAAGTTGCTACAACAACCTTCTACTTTCTGCATAACCTCACACTTACAGTGGAAGTAAACTAATGTTACAGGCAGTGACTATTCAGTTTATCAACTAGCCAGGAATCTTGCTATTTTGGTGACTAAAACGATTAATGTTATCATATTAGCCACCATCATAAATGCTTGTTATACAAGCTATTTAAAATACTGGCTTAATATTAAAACAATAGTATAAAATAACGATATTAACCAAAGCGAATATACATATAGTTTGCATACTAACCAACTAGCTTCTAAACTAGCTGCTGTTTACCCGCTATTTTGCAATAAAGGGCAAAATCCTTCAAAGTAACGGCGCTTTTAGTTAGTTTGCAAAATAGGTAGTTAGTTTTGAAACTAGCCAAGTATCCATTTTAGCCGTAACATATATACTATAGATATTTCGCAGTGTATGCAATTGCAAGCGATTCTAAAAATGCTTTTTGTGATTATGTTATACGTTTGACCTATGGCTTTTGATATCAATGTGACCAATTTAGAAAAAAGTTACTAAAAACGGTGTTACAATAACTAATTGTCAAATCAGTGTTAGAATGTGTGCACTGTGCAATACGTATTGTGAATGCAAAGTAGAAAAATACCCTTTCGTTCAGAATTTTATAACCATTATTTTTGTACAGGTGCTAAAATTGGGGGGTCACTGGCGTATAGGATAGAGCGGCTACTATCTACGCTGGAGGCCAGGGTTCGAATCCCGGCCCGTCAATATTTCAAACCGCTGTAACTTTTTAATGAATTGAAAAAACGTATAAATCCATATGAAACCCTTTTCTAAGTATGAACATTTACTATCTGAAAAAGTTCTGCGGGGAAAAAGTGGGACACCGTGTATAGTACTAAACAATAACAGGGATTTAAGACTCATGCGACGTAGCAGCCAAACATAATTAAGATTAGAGTATTTAAGAATAAGAATGAGCTATTTTTTAGTGCACAAATAAAGATATTTTTCTATAAAACATATATGTCATATAAAACTGGTAGGTACTTGAAAGTTGCAACCCACATTTTTCTAGATCACGAGCCGCCACTGGTTGACAGATGTGTTTTGGGTAGGATAGAAGGTCACAGCCTTTTGGGGGTGCTTTTGTCTTACTATAATACCAGACTTTACAAGATATCTTCTTCAAATTACAGACACATACATAGGCTAATCTCAACGCTGTTCATTTTGTAAATGATTGAGTATGCCTTCGTAGTATTGATAACAGATGACGAATTTACAGTCCACCAATATTACAATAAATTGTCTGTTTTATTATTAAACATTGGAATTTGATTTTATTGGTAAGCAAATTTGCCGATTCCCTAGCGTTATTCAATTGGATCAGAGGTACGTAGAACATATGTATGTAGGTATCGGTGCTCGTCCGTATGCAACATAGAAAGCTGGTTCGCGATACTAAATCGCGGCAAAATCGGTCAATTTGTGCGGACATATTTATAGTAGTGGCCGTTGAATGGGATGAGAATTTTTATGCTTTCCTCTCGGTGCGTAGTTAGAGGAACGTAAACCGCTTACGTGAACATACGTCTTTAAAATTAATGCCCACTGGCACATACATATCTATTAGGCCAACCGCTCCGCACGAAAACCGATTAATTTCAGAACTGTGCGGTGAGACTCGTATCCGCGCATCCCTAATAGTTTCCGATAACCGAAAATAAACCCATTAACTTTCAATCACGTTAGATTTATAGACGTAGATTTGTCTTGTTTTCTTGCCCGGTGCATCGATCACCGACATCTGTCTGCTAAGTGCAACAATTAATTTCGAATTTCGTCACTAACGTGGTACTTTTAAAAGATCATCCACAGTTACACATATATACGATCGATTTTCATTAAAACTAAACTTCCTCGTGAAGAAAAGTAAAAATGCGCACGAATATCTAGGTAACACAACATTCCTGACAACAAACATAGGTTTGCTTACGTAATATTATTAAAATTTGAATGATTAACACAAATTCCTACTTATGGGCATGAAATGCTAAACAGAATTATTCGGAGAAACAACGTGATCCTCCTACAGCATCATTTTACAGGTTATTTTCGTAAGTATTTCCAAACAAAACATCATAATTTTGCGGCAAACCAGACGTGTTATTCTAATTTTACTCCTCATTTTGAAGCTAAATTGCTTGAAATTCACAATTACTTTGACAAACTAACAAAAGATTCAGACGACCTACAGCGTTACAGTGGCCCGTTTTCGGTAATTTTGTTCCATCTAAAACCTGAAAACTATGACCCCCTGCATTGGGAGTTAATGCAACGGATCTTGAATTTTTGCTAGAAGATTTCAGCAATTAAATTATTGTTAATAATTGTTTTAATGTTTAATAAGAAATTGCCATGAATTTAATCAAATTATACCCGCGGTCTTCAAATTTTAATCGAAATTTGGAGATTAAGAGTTTTCAACCTTCACTTATGACGACATGGATATTTTTTTAAATGAAGTAAAAATTCTTGCTTTTTTAGGAAAGACCATTGAAAATTGTATTGTTAGTATTGTTAACTCTGGGTATTATCTGAATGGATATATGAAAATGCGTTTTGGACAGATTTATATTCGCTGAATAAGAATCCGGGCGTAAGGTTTTAGCACAAGATGAGGTCAAAATGTAAAAAAACATGATTTTGAAAATTTTCGTAACCTTTATTGGACTTGAATCCATCATTGTAGAAAGGAATTCTCAAAGCAAAACGTTAAACTTTGTACTGTGGCCTGAAATACAGCAAGTTTGTTCACAAATATTTTGGAAAGTTTTACACCGATTCTTTAAGGGGTGTGCGGGCGTTTCCAGAAACATCAAAAAATTCGAAAAAATTTAATCAGAAACAATCAGTAGCAGATAAAAGTATTTATTATTATTATTATTTAAATATTGTTATACTAATAAATAAATAAGTACATTAATTAATGTCAGATTATAAACAATAATTTATATGGTCCTGAGACCAAACGTCAATTTTGTTGGACATTTGGTATTTAATGTTAAATGTGGTTTTCTAACCTAATAAACTGTTTTATAGCATAATTGTATGATTCCGTTTTTTGGAGTTTGGGTCACAAGAGGAACTACTAAGCATATTAAATTGCGCTTTTAGAATTAAAGGTTTTTATATAATGTGTAAGTATTATTATTAACTTTCAGTTATACATCGATTTGCTTTAAAAAAAATATCTGGTGCCCGCAGGCCAACCATTATTCAAGAATGTGCTCTAGGGCAGTTTAGGGAACAAAACGGTTGAGGACCCCTGTTCTAGGATATATATATATATATATATATATATATATATATATATATATATATATATATATATATATATATATATATATATATATATATATATATATATATATATATATATTTGAGTGTATATGAATCCGGATTTAAAAGGTTTAAATTGCGTCAAGTTATTGCATTTTTTGGTTTGGGATTGTTTGGACTCACACCACTCAAATAAACGCTCACAGTGCTTCAAGGACACTTGTGAAAATGCAGAGCTTCAGCTAAAGGTGTAACATAACGAATCATGCCTTTTTGACATTTTAGCTTAAACTGTTTCGAAAATCCGCGACACTTTGTTTTATGTTAGATTAGATTAGATACTTATTCGAATCAATATTGAAAAATATGTTTGTATTTGTACGACGTTCACAATGGTTCCCGCGTACTTATAATAATGTTGGTACTATCCAGGTTGACTCGCGCCGTGCCGGAAACTACCCCCTACAAGCGGTCGTGAACTACCAACGCCCAACCTCTAACAGAGGTCTCTGCCACCAGACCATCTTACGAAGTGGACGTATCTGTCGTAACGCTACTTTCAACAACCCCCCAATTTCTACAAGCCGCATCCAAGGGTTGAAGCGTCCGTCTCTGCAAACAGCTACAACCACGCCGTAACAGCTAATTCGTATCCATATCCAGTATCTATCGTTGTGAGCGTCGATTGTTATCATTTTAAATATATAATTTAAAACCACTTCGTCGTATTATTATCAAGCAGGAAGAAGAAGTGACCAGTGAACAACTTACATATTCCCTTTACATTTACAAAATCCGTATTATCATTATTTTTCTGGGCTTTTCTTTTACACTATCAAAAATACAGTTTCCATTTAAAAATTGTTTGTTGCTATAGCGACAGAATCAGATAAGTAATAACCAACAAAAACAATCGATTTCCCATAAACTCTGTGAAAATTTTATTATCTCTAACATTTAGCGACATTTAATTTAATTGGTGACAATTGAGAAATCTTGGAAAACTTAGAAAAAGAACTGAAACGATGTATTTTTCTATACTCGAAAGTAAAAATACACAAAGGTTATTAATTTTTTTAGACCATTAATTACCGGAAACTTGGACTGGAATAACTATCATAAGTGGAGTCAAGCTTCCTCTTTCGTTTCTTGTATTGTTTGTTACAATCGGATGAAAAAAGGGGGTCTGCTTACTGTTCTGTTGGAACGGTGTTTGTTTCTATACTCGCATGTGCGAGAGTAAAAATATTCAAAGTTCAGATTTTTTTAGACCACTAATTAGCGGAAAGTTGGACTGCAATAACTATAGAAGTATGGTCTATATTTGTACTTGTGATTGGCCTAAGCGATGTTGGAATTGGTAAAGGATTAACGGAGATATAAGATTGTAAAAATGTACCAATTTAAGCGAAAAGTGAGTTCCTTTTTAACTTTTAGGTAGTAATTATGAATTGCGCCATCTGCAATAACTACTGTAGACACAGTACGTTAAGGGCTTTCCAAAAATGTGCCATTCATTAAAAATGGGATGAAAAAAAGTTTTATGGATAACTACCTATATAATAAGCCGGTAAAAAGAATTTTGGAGAATATACTACCCTAAAACCAAAAGAAACAATTGGCATATTTTTGTGCTAGAAAAGTTGGTTTGAAAGAAAGAAAGAGATTATGATCCTAAGCTGCTAGTTATATATAATATGTTAAAAGACGTAAACCAGGGAAGATGTCCATGGGATGGAACATTTCTAATTGCTGTCTGTGATCCCGTAGGGGTCGCAGTTTTTTATATTGATTCATTTAAATTATTATGCAGTGGATATGTGTGCTGAGCGCCGTATACTAATGACAGGAGGTAGCTCTGGTCCAGACCCATTAGCAAATGAAAGCGGGCTCCCTCAAATAGGTCCGCCGGTGCAACCTAAACGCTCAGACAGATATGAGCGCGGTACGGTTGCCGCCTCTACTTTTGCCCGGCACCGCTACTTTGCTCGCCGTACATGTCACAATTTGATCACCGGCTCACCTCAGCGGAACCCGCCTTGCTTTCATATACGCACACACACATACCAACGTGCACATCTCGGCTCTTATTATTATTAAAATAACTCGAATACTGTATATTTTCTACACTATAAATATTCTTCGTAATTGCGGCCCGCGCCGTCCGCAGGATTCGCTTGAAGTGACATCGCATCCAGAAACGTTTCGCCTCGCACAATGCTGAAATCAGGAATTTTTACATTATACGGTGCAATTATCTGTTATTTTTTCGATGGAATGCATAAGCGTTTGTCATGTCAATGGATATGAAATATCTTCAGGTCAACTCAACTCTCGCGGTAACCTACTGACTATTGTCATTTCAAGTAAATTATGTGATAATCAGAAACGATTACATATTGAACTATTTGTTGGATTGCTTGTATTCGATCTGCTTGATCGAATGGTGGCTATTACGTTTCATATGCTGTGGTGTACAATACTATGTGACGTACACGGTGGATACATTGCGCCAAATATAGATGTGTTACACATAAATAGGAACCCTTGAGCTAGGTAATTGTACATAACGGTGGTTTTCTACCTTTCCATGTCAATTTAGCTCAGGAGTCAAGCAATTGTTGTGCTGAGGAAAGTCATGTTCACAGTCTTTTGAATTAAGCTGTTCTGCAAGTCAGGACTTCCAAGGACTTTTTCCTTTCCTCATAGATCTTTTTCAGTTCGAATATTCAGGACCTTTTTTCAAGCTTTCTGAAGCGCTCTTCGCACCTTCTGTCACTATCGCCACTCTTCCCCGGTGTCATAGTCCCCACTCTTTATTCCAATCAAGACTGCAAAGAATCTTCTCGTCCCAATGTGTCTTTCTCATCCTTCGCCCTTAATTTGCCCAATGATGCCAATGATGTGCGGTTTGACTATGTTCTGTGGACCCGCTGAGCATGTTCTGGCTTCTTCTATGCTCACGACTTCAATCTGCCTTATAAGATATGCCATACTGACTCTTGCCCATCACCTAAGGAGGTTATAACCAGGGCTGTTAATTCTTCACTGCAGCACTAGCGTTTGAAACGCACGTGTTTAGCACTTTAAAACGTCCGTCAATGCCCAAATCAGTTCTTAGTCTCTGTGCCATTCGTGGCCATTCCGATGAAACGGCATCATGGGATTAGTCTCCCGCTCATCGGTCTCGCTGTCCCACTCACATTGCCAGGCTTCCATCGCCTGTCTCCTGTTTTCCGTACTGGTAATTCTTATCTTTGACCAGTGTAAATCTCCTACCTCTATCGCTTGTAGGCACACCGACGCCATTTACGCGACTCCCACGAGAGTGACAGGGTCGATACTTTTCAAGTCTCTTACACCGGTGCCGCATATAGCATCATAACTTCTGTCGCTGATGCAAGCAACTGTTCTGATCCGGGCTAAAATACTTCATCGCTTTATCTTACTATGACGGAATGTGGTAATGCTTCCAGTTTTGCCGAAACTACTACAACCAAAGCTGTTTATACGTAGATACTTACTACCAGACGTGGGCGCCGTTACGTTTTCCAGATTATTTTGGATTAATGGGTGTTGTTTAAATTTAAAACTCGTATTACAAAAATACTAATAGGATTTATAAAATATACCTACCTATTATAATGATCGGGAAAATATCAATATCATAACTATAAATGTTTTGTACCACTTAACTCAGTGGTACAAAAAATGTTCATCACTTCAATTAAGTCCATGGTCTTTTGACTAAAGCTGGGTTATGCTTCCGGGTTATGCCGTGTGTCAATATTTGTAAATGCTGACGTTTCGCGAACCATGTTGCTCGCTTCTTCAAAGCTAATTGAATACTGACGAGAAAATCTTCCTTATATACCTAAATTTACACCTCACTGCACACACCTGGAGCTACCGCTCACCGCATTAGGATCAATTTCCAGCCCTGCTAATGTCAGGGCCGTCCTCGCGATTGATGTTGTCTGGATGTTTGTAAATTTCGATGGCTTCTGTAATAAGGCTTCGATGATAATTACTCACCCTTGCCAACATCTTCACGTCATCGAAATTCATTTTGTGTCCCGACTCGTGGCAGTGTTTAGCAACAGCGGACTGATAAATCTTGCGTAGCCGGGTGTCTCTATTGTGCTCCTTGACTCGACATTCGATACTTCGTCCTGTCTGTCCTACATAGCATGTTCCACACTCACATGTTACCCTTCGTTCTTCAGGAGTGGTGTGATATCCTTTGGGTTAGGCAAAAGATCCTTTACCTTTGCTGGTGCTCTGTACCTTCCCGTGATATTCGATTTCTTCAGTAATCTACCGATTCTTTCTGATACCCCACTTATGTATGGTAAGCAAGCGAACCCCTTTGACTTTTGCCGCTCCTCTGAGACTTGTGGTTTTCTTTGTGTGACACCCCGTATGTCAGACTTGGTGTATCCATTCTGACGTAGGGCCCACTCCAAGTGTTTCCGTTCTTCGTCCAGGGTGCTGGAGTCGCACACCTTCTCGGCTCTGTTGAGCAGAGTGTTAATAACACTTCTTTTCTGTTGGAGATGGTGGCGTGAAGGTGATGAAGGAAGTTGTTATTGTCCCGCAGGATATACTCGTAAGTTTCGACGTAACATCACTCTTTACGTGTGTTCCGGTTAAGGAGGCAGTCGAAGGCCTTCGGACAACACTTGTGCCCCTAGGTCTACCAACTGATGTACCGGATCTTGTAGAGTATTGACTGATTGACTTGATTGATTGAGTATTGAGATCTTTCACCGGTAATCGCCAATTTCTTCACGGAATTGCTTGAACAAAAAGCCATTAGGCCAAGTCCTTACAAACCCAAGCATTTGGTCAGATATGTTGATGATACCTTTGTGGTTTGGCCACACGGTAGAGACAGACTTACTGACTTTCTTAGCCACCTGAACAATGTTAGTCCTTTTATCAAATTCACGATATAAGAGGATAATTAGCTGCCATTCTTGGATGTGCTGGTATACAGAACGTCTACGGGTACGCTTGGACATACAGTCTACCGTAAGAAGTCACATACCGATCGGTACTTGAACGCCAAATCACAGCACCATCCCCACACCCACACCACCATTCACAGAAGAGAAGTGCTCTTGACACTCTGTTCAACAGAGCCGAACGACGAATGGAAACACTTGGATAAGGCCCTACGTCAGAATGGATACACCAAGTCTGACATATACGGGGTGTCACACAAAGAAAACCGCATGTCTCAGAGGAGCGCCAAGAGTCAAAGGGGGTCGCTTGCTTACCATACATAAGTGGGGTATCAGAAAGAATCGGTAGGATACTGAAGAAATCTGGTAAGAATCGAAGAAAGCCGTGAAAGCCTACGTGCTTACTTGATATCATCATAATTTATGGTTTTTATAAAATCCTTTTCCATATATAGTGCGTTGAGTTTTTGCTCCGAAAGTGTACCGCGCAAATATTTTTTTACCAGCATTAAAATAGTAAATGAACGGCAACTAGGGTAAATGTCAAAACACGCCTAAAAACTCAATTAAAAAATTGTTATGTGTTGTGCAATTCATGTTCCACTTTCGTTATTTTTTCTCCTTGGCATTGGCATTAGTGCTATCCTAGAAATACTCCAGATCAAAAAAAAAAAAAATAAATAAAATAACATAGATTTTAAATATATGATGGTCGCATTTTGAATTTTGGCACAATTTATGTGACGCTTCTCGCTTCACGAGTGGGTTTTTCTTTTCGAAAAAACAAGAAATAGACAGTCTATATATTCCTGATATTGGTGGGAATCACCTATGTGAAGTTAGCCCCCAGCCCCCTCTTATGGGAATTTACGTGTATAGAAAAACTCAAATTACTCGACTACCCTTAGAGATACCGCAACAAAACTAACACTGTTCGAACGAGCTTTCTTCTGCCAATCTAAAAGTGGAAAAGTCCGATCCGAAATATGTTAATTAGTGTCCGTAATTAATTAATAACTGATTAGGTGACACGGAATATTTGCAAAAATCGGGATATTCAATGGGCTGTATCTCGTTAACCCTTTGTTTAATCTTAATAAAGCCAACACCATTCGATTCCCCTTTTCTTAGACTATAGGAATGTCAAAAAGTCCGAACGCAATTACATAGGTTTGAGGTAGTATGCGTGGGTGAAGGTCGGCGTGTTTTTCGACAGCTTGCGTTGTTAACCCGGGCGGCCGTCTTCCAGCCCCCTCTTATGGGAATTTACGTGTATAGAAAAACTCTAATTACTCGAGTACCCTTAGAGATACCGCAACGAAACTAACACTGGTCAAACGAGCGTTCTTCGGGCAATCTAAAGGTGGAAAAGTCCGATCCGAAATATGTTAATTAGTGTCTGTAATTAATTAATAACTGATTAGGTGACACGGAATATTTGCGAAAATCGGCATATTCAATGGGCTGTATCTCGTTAACCCTTTCTTCAATCTTTATAAAACCAACACCATTCGATTCCCCTTTTCGTAGACTATAGGAATGTCAAAAAGTCCGATCGCAATTACATAGGTTTGAGGTAGTATGCGTGGGTGAAGGTCGGCGTGTTTTTCGACAGCTTGCGTTGTTAACCCGGCCGGTCGTCTTCCAGCCCCCTCTTATGGGAATTTACGTGTATAGAAAAACTCTAATTACTCGAGTACCCTTAGAGATACCGCAACGAAACTAACACTAGTCAAACGAGCGTTCTTCGGGCAATCTAAAGGTGGAAAAGTCCGATCCGAAATATATTAATTAGTGTCTGTAATTAGTTAATAACTGATTAGGTGACACGGAATATTTGCGAAAATCAGCATATTCAATGGGCAGTATCTCGTTAACCCTTTCTTCAATCTTTATAAAACCAACACCATTCGATTCCCCTTTTCGTAGACTATAGGAATGGCAAAAAGTCCGATCGCAATTACATAGGTTTGAGGTAGTATGCGTGGGTGAAGGTCGGCGTGTTCTTCGACAGCTTGCGTTGTTAACCCGGCCGGCCGTCTTCCAGCCCCCTCTTATGGGAATTTACGTGTATGGAAAAACTCTAATTACTCGAGTACCCTTAGAGATACCGCAACGTAACTAACACTAGTCAAACGAGCGTTCTTCGGCCAATCTAAAGGTGGAAAAGTCCGATCCGAAATATGTTAATTAGTGTCTGTAATTAATTAATAACTGATTAGGTGACACGGAATATTTGCGAAAATCGGGATATTCAATGGGCTGTATCTCGTTAACCCTTTGTTCAATCTTAATAAAACCAACACCATGCGATTCCCCTTTTCGTAGACTATAGGAATATCGAAAAGTCCGATAGCAATTACATAGGTTTGACGTAGTATGCGTGGGCGGATGTCGGCGTGTTTTGCGACAGCTTGCGTTGTTAAACTGGCCGGCCGTCTTCCAGCCCCCTCTTATGGGAATTTACGTGTATAGAAAAACTCTAAATACTCCAGTACCCTTAGAGATACCGCAACCAAACTAACACTGTTCGAACGAGCTGTCTTCTGCCAATTTAAAAGTGGAAAAGTCCGATCCGAAATATGTTAATTAGTGTCCGTAATTAATTAATAACTGATTAGATGACACGGAATATTTGCAAAAATTGGGATATTCAATGGGCTGTATCTCGTTAACCCTAAAGTTCATTCTTAATAAAACCAACATCATTCGATTCCCCTCTTCTTCGACTATAAGAACGTCAAAAGGTCCGATCGAAAATGCATAGGTTTGAGGTAGTATGCGTGGGCGGAGGTCTTCATGTTTTGCGACAGCTTGCGTTGTTAAACCGGCCGGCCGTCTTCCAGCCCAATCTTATTGGAATTTACGTGTATATAAAAACTCTAATTACTCGAGTACCCTTAGAGATACCGCAACGAAACTATCCGTAATTAATTAATAACTGATTAGGTCACACGAAATATTTGCAAAAATCGGGATATTCTATAGGTTGTATCTCGTTAACCCTGTGTTCAATCTTAATAAAACCAACACCATTCGTTTCCCCGCTTCTTCGACTATAGGAATGTCAAAAAGTCCGATCCCAATTAGATAGGTTTGAGGTAGTATGCGTGGGCGACAGTCGGCATTTTTTGCGACAGCTTGCGTTGTTAAACCGGACGGCTGTTGGATATTGATTGTTGCAAATCTATATACCCATACATTCATTATTTAGATAGAACGAAAAATTTCTTAAAATCAGCTGCTTTTCCTCACCCATTTGTGACATTCTAATGCAAAAATATTTCATACTGATCCAACACAATTCATATAACTGTGGGGTTCACATAATTCATTACGCCGAATGTTTTTTTAAAGAAAATTTGATTGCAACAATCTTTAATCCAACCTCGTATAGAGAGCATATATAAAGGACATCATACTAACTTTCTATCGATTCTATCGAATCTTATAGTGGAAAAGACCTATCTGAAAGTACATTTTTATGAATATGTATATAAAAATCGACTGTTTTGCTTAAAAATAAAAGCTGATGTGAACTACAGCAATAACAACGTCATATTGGACAAAACATGTATTGTCATCGTATGCCCAGAAGAAATTTCGTCAGAAGATTTTAAGATTTTTTTGTAGAGCGTTGATATTCGGCTCGGTCACTTGAACCTAGTAAATGTGGAACAGTTCGGTCATAAATAAAACCAGAATTTGAGATTTTATGAGATTTATGTAAACACCACAGATATAAATCGCGTTTAATTGGGTATGAAATATTTTTGCATTTGAATGTCATAAATGGGTGCGGAGAAGTAGCTGATTCTAAGAAATGTTGCATTCTATCTAAATATGTGGCTGTTGAAGGATTATTTGTTAGTGGATCCAGCACCATGAATGTATGGGTATATAGATTTGCAACAATCAATACCCAACGGCCGTCCGGTTTAAAGGTGTCGCAAAACATGCAGACTTGCGCCCACGCATACTACCTCAAACCTATGTAATTGCGATCGGACTTTTTGACATTCCAATAGTCTACGAAAAGGGGAATCGAATGGTGTTGGTTTTATAAAGATTGAAGAAAGGGTTAACGAGATACAGCCCATTGAATATGCCGATTTTCGCAAATATTCCGTGTCACCTAATCAGTTATTAATTAATTACAGACACTAATTAACATATTTCGGATCGGACTTTTCCACCTTTAGATTGCCCGAAGAACGCTCGTTTGACCAGTGTTAGTTTCGTTGCGGTATCTCTAAGGGTACTCGACTAATTAGAGTTTTTCTATACACGTAAATTTCCATAAGAGGGGGCTGGGGGCTAACTTCACATAGGTGTGGGAATCAGCGATTTTTTTTAACAAAATAGTTAACGCTGGCAACTTTCACAGTTTCAGTAATAACTTCAAATAGCGATGTCCAGACCTTGAACAGTTGGTTGGTACATATTAAAAAAACTGTGACAATGCGCCAAAAGTCACACCAAATTCCGTATTTTTAAAGAAGAAGAAATGTAACCATAACCTGTCATGTTTTATTAATATTTAAAAACATAAACAATTAGGTTAAGATCACATTTTTCTTCTTCTTTAAAAACAGGGAATTTGGTGTGGCTTTTGACGGATTGTCAACACTTTTGTTAGGGACATTTATTTTATTATGCACCAACCTGCTTACTTAACTTCTCTTTGGCAGAGGTTTTGAATGACACTCTTCAAGGTTAAAACATCGGTATTTGACTCATTTAACAACTTTCATAGTACCTAGCTCATCACTTACCTAGCAGTACTTTTGCCAGTGCACGGTTTTAAAAAATTCGGCGGGGGGGGGGGGAATACTTCTCAATAATAAACCTGATATATCATTATTATAATCTGTACTTCCTTAATCCCTGTCCATTTACTGGTGATATAATTTTTTTGCTACTTTTATTCTTTTTTACCTGCCTTCTTTCTACACTATCCTAGTGTGGCATTAGCTAACTCTTCGCTGTACTGTATCTTACTTATACCTTGCACACCTGGCTTTCCTGTACTTCACTAGAGTATACTAGTGCTTTCAGTGATCTGCATTGCTCTGCAATGTATGTGTACTAGTTTTAGTAAATATCTTCTTTGGTCTAAAAAGCTTTCCTCTTAAGTTGCCGCTTTTATTTTCTCAAAATTTCTCCTCTCCACGATCGTATAATTTTTTCTGTATATCTATAAGCTTGACCCGGCAATTTCTTCAGATATCACGATGTAATACGTTACCCATGGACGATTTGAAACGCTTTTCGATTACGCATTCACGATTGCGATCTATCAATTATATTAATATTGTTTGCATACGCAATTATACAACCAATCGGGGTGTAACTCATCGAATAATAACAATAAAGCACAACGCCGGCGAAGAGCGGACGGCCGATGCCGGCGCGGTATCGTAAAATCTAAAGAGCCCATGTACTCACACACCTTTTCCATTATCCTGTGCCATTCCGAGCGTACGTACGCCGCGAGGAAACTAAAAATAAAGACAGTAGAAACGGTGAAAAAAGGCACGAAACGCGCATAGCTCCGTCGAGAGACAAATCTCTAACAACATGCATGGAGAAGGCACGTTGTCCTCTTGCGGTGGTACGCATCGCTCGCAGCGGGGAACTCGCGGACAAGCAGGACTACAGAGTGCAGGTTTGTCAATTGTCACCTGGGCTCGTGTTCCTCGCTATCCCCGACCACCGCCACATATCACCCGCAACGGATCACGCACAATACCGAGAAACGCTAAAGCTCAGGTTTAAGTCAAGCCCGCAAGCGCAGTGCAAAAAAGCAACTTCTGAATTCTTTTAAAAATGTGCTTTAATGAAGATTCTAAGACTGTGGACCAGCGTTTCTCAACCTTTTAGCACTCGCGGAACCATCAAAATTGCGTTGGAACGCGGAGGAACTTTAGCAAAAGTATATTTAACAGTGTCCTTTCCAATGCCGTTCCAAGTGAGTCGGTTTATACACAGAGCAACATTTGTAAGGTAATTTTGCTGTATCAAGTTAGACCTGAAAGTTCAGGAAAGAAATTTAAGTTTTTTAGAAATCTTTTTGGGATGCTGTCGCCATAATAAAGTTTCAGAAAAGTGTCATCAAGTACATAGCTCCGTTCTACGGTACCTATATTTACATGTCGGTTTAACCATTTTTGCAAATAGAGATGGAAATTGCAATCGACCAAATGTGCATAACCCTACGCTACGCAACAAAAAAGTGCCTTATAGTGCATTTGTTAGAAGTCAGTTAAATTTTTCGTAAGCTATTATTTATATGCAAAACCATACCGGTTTGTGCAGATATTTAAGGATGCAGACGTTAATATATTTTTCTGGAAATGACGGATGCGATTCTTAAAAGCAACACTTTTTTTGTGTAAAGAATCCTATATCTCTGTGTAACAATATTTACCACTTGGAGCGTATTAAGTTCTTTGAAGTCCTTTGATGGAAGTATCAACTCATTAGAAAAATGGATACTATTCCTAGTAGATGTATACACATTACACATACTAGCTGATGTATACATATGCTACCACTCAGTAGTAAAAGTATCGAGAAAATATAAAAATTGATTTTAATGAATAATAAGAGTATAGTTGACCGATCATATTACCACGATTAATTGAATTTACATTTAAAATGTGTCAACTCCGAAGATCAACTCTTTTTATAGAAGCTAATATCATATCTTCTACCTTTTATATTAATATTTGTTACAAGCTATATTTCCCATACATTGCATTTTTCGAAATGCATTTAAAGCGGTTAAATAGTTCTGTTCACATATTAACCAAGTATTAACCAAACAATCGTTAGAAAAGAAAAGTAAGACCACTAAATAACATTTTTGTGGGCATTTAATAAATAAAAATAAAACATGCTATAGTTAAATATAAAAGAATATAATATTTTGAAATCAAAATAGGTAGGTAACATTAGACAGGTAGTTGGTACCTACATGTTTAAAATTTCGAACAATCGCACTAACTGCCATTTCTCGTTTCATTAGTATCTTTTCCTGCGTTTGAAGATTCATAAATGTAAAACTACCGAACAGAAAAAAATAAATAGTGTTTCAACGGTTTGGCCTCTCGGTGTCAACATGAGCGCGTGAAAAGTGAAAAATTGTACCTGATTTTTGCATGTATAAATTAAGGCTCGTCTTTCCGTTTTTCTTCCTAAGCCTCTCCTAACCACAAAAGCTTCCATTTTTGTTCAGGTTGGATTTAGAGTCTCGTTTATAGATTGGCGTTTTTCGTTTCTTCAGTTTTGATATAGTAAAGGTCGTAAGCAATACTTTGATGAAAGCCGATATCTTAGAAACAAACGATAGCAGGACAACGCAGCATGCAAATAATCCTTAATTACTGCAATAGATATATCTTGAATTTAAAAGCATTCCGACTACTTGTTAATTTTTAAACCAGAAATAAACATGAAGAATATTTTGCGCAGATCGGCTTCCCTCGCGTGTGTTTTGAACATTTTGCGTTTTTGGTAGAATTTTACATCTAAATTCATTGTACTATATTTAAATCCACTATTATTTAAAATTCTGAAACTGTTCTGATCATATTTAATAAATAAATAATAAATAAAATTTATAGCATTCATATAAATCGCTTTAAAAAATTATTTAAAAACTTCTTTGCCATTCTTTTTCTATAGCCGCATTAAAATCAAATATGACCGTTGTTTACAAACAAATTGCGTTGTCGTACTAATATTCGTTATCTAGATATCCGCTTTCATCAAAATCTTCCATCAAAATCTCCTTACACCCATTATTACATAAAAATTTATCAATCGGAAAGACGAGCGTTAATTTAAAAGTGCAAAAATCGGATATCTTTTTTTTATTTCTCTCGCGCTCATACTTTCACCGAGAGGCAAAAAATGTTGATAGAAATAACTTATGTAGAAATGATTCAGGAGTGTGACACACTGTATTTCAATATTTTTTATTCAGAGTTGTTCAGAGTTATGAGCCTTTAAACACAAGAGTCAATACTATCGAAACGAGACATGGCAGTTAGGGCGATTGTCTCGTTGGGGTCACAAATACCTAATAATTTAAACTAAAAGTAATGAATGTAATGAAAGCAATGTCAAAAATACGTAACAGTATGAATTTAAGAGGCCAAAAACATACATAATAAATTGACGATTCTATTTGTTACAACAAAGCTATGGTGGCACTTTGAATTACATAAAACTTTATTTTTGAGACGCTGTATTGCACGTTGTTTTGCACTAGCATTTTCAAAAACCTTGACCTGTTCCTGTAGATTGTTTATTTGCTAGCGATCTGAGGGTCAATTCTTTTGTTGGGATATTGTCAATTGGGATTAACAGTTAATGGCATACACTGAATTGAGATCTACAGTATAAACCCCTAAGAATAATATTTTTTGTCCGTAATTGATAATACTCATCCTCTGTTCTCTTCTTGACTTAAGCCAATATCGAACGTGTGTCTCCCTGTGCCTCTATCTACGTCCGGCACGTTAACACGAACTGTCATACCTATTTCGGCTTGAGGATGAGATGCATCAGAAATAATTTACAAGCGTTTTGCTTGATCTTCTAAATTTTCCTTAGCTACCGTTTACTGTTTTCAATTTTCATTTCTTGGCAGCAAAGGTCACAAACATCACTGTCGTATAAGGAGATAAAATATGCTCACATATTTTACAAAATTTACCAGGTTCCACATCATTTTCACAGCCAATCTAATCGCTGAGCGCGCGGCGACTCCCTCATAACCTTGTTGTGAACAGTTCTACTAGTAGAAGTGTTCATTTAGATTCGACGCGTTTTATTTTGTGCCCACTTCTACTATAACCGCTTAGAAAATGTATGCATTAGCTAGTAGAAGTGTCCATTTCTAGAGTTGTGAATACTTTTACTATACAAATCAGTATGTGTATACACATACTAGTATGTGTATACATCTACGGAGTTGATGGTTTTACTGTAACATATACATTTATTATGTAGATTGCAACTTTGGTGTGTTGGAGTACCACAAGCGTAAGTAATCTGCAACTTTATATTACATCAATCTAATTGGATAACATCTACGCCAAATTTACCATCTCTAATGATTTATCTTCTGTTTAATATGTTGTACCTTCTGCTTAAAACGTAACGTCTTAGTAATCTCTGCGGTTTAAATAGCGCGTAGTACAATAGTGGCTCGGTTTCAATATGTATCCGTACGGCTCTAGTAATTTGAATAGGTTCTTTCCTATTCATTGGCTGAGATAAATGACGAAGTCGTCTAGTTAGTTCTATAGAGAGTACGGAGCGAACTGTAATAGATATCCACATAGTACGGGTATGCGCTGTTCCTGTATCAGTTTGTCGGGTGTAGCGGAGGAGATAAGGGAGACGGAAGAGAAGAATCCCGGAACCAATCACAAGTGAAACTCCGGGTAATGAAACTTTGGTTTGGTATCAGTATTGAGCGTCAGCGAAGACGAGAGGAGTGCGAGCGGTGAGCGTCGGGCGGCGGCGCGGGGTAGGTGAAAAGTACCATTCAGCAAATGGAGTTGCTGATGGGGAAAATCAAAAGGAACGAAGAGGTTTGCTTAAACAGAAACAAACATCTACAAGTTATAAAGACCAAGGCGGCTTCTTACCACCGCGCGAAACTCACGGGCCTTCCACAGAATAAACACTCTCTTAGTTTAGGTCTCTCCCCCCTTGCCACATCTCCGGCCGCAGACAGATACTCCATTTCTGTTCTTACGGTCATAATTAATTACGGAATTACACGAAACCCAGACACCGGTATGATTGATCTACAGAAATAGATGCTATGTGCCGATTGAAACAATAATAAAGCCGAGCAACTTGAATACTCCTGTAAAAATAAAGTCCATTTCGAATCATCGCATTGCCATCGAGTATTTGTAATCCTAATTTTTAAGGACAAATCTAGTCAATTTTGATTATATGGTGAGATTATGTTATTATCGTTTTGAACATAAATGGGGTCACAAACTTATTCTAGGGTAGCTGCATTAAAAAGTTGCACGTTATCTACAGCATAATTATGTTCTTTAGTTCAAGCGTTTGATATGTGAAGTCCATGGCGCAGCAATATTTCCAGGGAGTTAGAAAACTAAAACCGGCCATGTGTTGTGTTTAGAGTTGCCCACTCAAAAAAATACAGTAACCGGTAACCGCAGTAACCGTGTCGCATATGGGAAAGAACCAATCGGAAAAGCAGGCATTTTAACATCTTAAAAACTCGAATTCTTCATTTTCCAAAACCTTGTTTTCATGGAGCACCTTTTCAAATTAGTATATAATAAGAAAATAAAGTAAAAAATTAGGGGTTAAGTGATTTTGTATTTAAAAATTATGTTTATATTTGCAATTACAAATTTTCACTCCACAATAATATTTTACTTAAACAAAAAACATCAATAAGCTTTTGGATGTACGGAGATACCACACCAAACATTTTCACAGATTTCCAATGACTTAATTTGGCAAAAATACATAACTTCTTATGATATACTTAAAACACTGTGTTACAGTGAAAATATACTTTCACGACACATAGTGTAAGTTGTTAAGTACTATTCGACTTGTACCGAAACATCGTAAAATCATTAACCGACAATCTTAACCTATTACAATTGTGTATACTATTAGGACGAAGTAAGTCTTTAGTTTCCACAAATTCTGAAAATTATACGGGACAAAGATTTTGCAACTGAACTGAATGATGTGAAACAGGAGCCAGAAATAGTTTATTTTCATTGTGCGATAACTTTCTTAGAAATTATAAAAGGCCGACTACGCAAATTTTGTACAATAGTTTTTGAGTGCCTACGGTGAAATGGGCTGCAACATATCTATCAAATTTCACTTTTTGCATTTTCATTTAAACTTCTTTGCGAACTCAATGCTCAACTCTTTGCCAACAAAACGGAAGCTATTGAAAAGCGATTTCAAGGAAGAAACACTATCATCATGATCCCAGACTAGTGCTGGTCACTTAAACGCGAAACAGATGATGTATTGTATAAACGATGGAGATCGAGTAAACATTTTAAAGGTTTATTGTATTTCTTGTTTTCTTTTTTCGTAAATCTCTATAGTTGGTGTTTATTTTGAACCCAAATATACCTGGAAGTGTAATGAATGTAAACTCGAATGTACCAGGTAACAACAAAAAGGGAAAGAAACTAGTAAGAAAATTACCTTCAGCCGTGCTGAAGTTAAAATACTCCCTACCGTAAAATATTTTTAAAAAATATCTGAACCGATTATGCCCATTCACGAACTTTTTAAGAGATACGCTTGTATACCATAATTTTAGATCAATTACTTCAAAATTACGGCAGTTATCATGTACAAAGTCATGGACATTGTGGCAACCTCAATATACCGTTATAACCACACCACAGTAAATGTAGGGGTATAAAAAAATAGTGACATAATTTTAGAATAACATTGTAAATATAAGTGCTAGTAATGTCTAGTTAATGTGCATAATGACTACGGATTCTTACAGTCGGCCTGTATATTTCTTCTCCATAGTGTGATGTGGCTAGCCGGTCAATAAAATTTGATAATTCTGTTAAATTTCAATCGAGTCTAATTAACAAACGCGTATTACATGCAAATTTAAATGGGCTTTCAACACAAAAGTAGCAGGAAAATATTACGGATTCAAACACCTCATCAAATTGTTGCTACAGTTGAAAAAATCTGAAAATAATTTGAAACTTCTGAACTTTAATGTCCATAACTTTTCGATTATTTTGGAAATCGAATAGAAAATGGCGGAGTTATAAATTTGTATACACGTGTATACAACCCAAAAACGTTTTTTTGTAAGACAGTGTAATTGATATACATACTTGTATTTGTCAAATCTGGGTCTGAAGGCAAAAATTTTAATAGTTTTTGAGAAATGCAGTGAAAAAAAAAAACGCAAAACTACAATAAAGAACACACTTTTGCTTTCTCAAAAAGTAACTTAATTTATAATTTCTGCCTCAAAAATTGTGAGGAGATCATGATCAGGATGACCAACATTGGTGACCTCCTTTTTCTGTTTTCTCCCTTGAGCTTCCAGCTTGGTCCTTGGCTATACCGCACTGATGAGGATTAATAAGTCCGAAACACGTGTACACGGTTGCTTGTTTGATAGCGGATATGCCCGGTAATTACCTTCTACTATTTATATTTCACCACCGGTAAGCCATCTTTCGTTATATTTCAAACGGCTAACTTCTTAACAATTTGAAAAATGACTATTACTGTTTCTAAAGCTGTCTAGTCTAACTATTTCGCTTATTTTTTTGTTTGGTTATCCATACTCAAATGGAGCGACAAATTGGAAAGACTTTCAGAGAAAACATTTACATAGGAAAAGGAAAAGAGAGACAGAGAAACATGAAAAACGCGAAACATGTGAGATAATGTATGAATATGTACTTATATTGTTGTACAAGGCACATCCAGGCAAAGCTGATTACTGCCCCAGTTACGTAATGTAGCAGTACTTATGCTACAATGTGATGCATGTTACAATACACACACTATGACCATACAATTCAGTTCGAATTGAATTTGAAAGGTGGACAAGATTCCTATAACGAGATAACTGAATTACAGCGGAAGGAGACTCATAAAATATGCAAAAAATGTACCCTAAACTCGATTTGGTGAAATCAAATGACCAAATCTAACAAAAATGGATTAGAGACATTCTTTTAACACCAGCACCGACGATCGAACTTATGCAACAAGCGTTTTATAAGGAAGCGGCACAAAATAATTAATCGGTCGCTAATTGCGCAACAACAATTAGAGATGTGTGGAATGTCTAACGCGTCCGTTAATTATTGTGTACCTACTTCTACCGTGCTCATCACTTACGGGAGTATAAAAATTTTAATTGAGATACCGATTAATTTAACACATATGGCATTACAATTGCAATTAGGGATGCTAATAGGTTTCCACTGCCGTGAGGTCACCCAATTTATTTCTCTCACGGAATTAACAAACACCTCCGTTTTAATGGTTTGCTTTTGCAATACATAAAAAGAAGCGATTAGATCGACGGGAGGTAGAGCAAAGCCTTGGGGGTTATTTGATTGTTGTTTTCCACTCTCGAGCTAACAGTTACATAATTTATCTGAAATCGAAGTACAGTTGTTTTACAGATCGGGGAATGTGTGCCATATGTCATAATGTTAGTATGTGCTTAAAATGGCAAATAATTTTGTGTTACAATTAGCGCATACCTTGCATATAAATATAAACCATACACTTTATTTATTTTGTGGGGTATATGAACAAAATGCCGCTCTTTAGGGTCGGGTGGTAAACATGATAAATCTCCGATGTAATATGTAGTTAAAAAATTGCATACTGTTGTATAGTAATTTTCAATAGCTACTGTTGCAGTATGTAATATTAGCCTTAATTGAGCTAATAATCTAGACCAGCGTTCCTGAACCGGGGTTCCACGGAACCCTGGGGTTCCGCGAGAAGTTGTCAGGGGTTCCGCAGAAAAGTAGTAACAAATAGCGGTGGCGGTCGCCGGTTCATGGGCACATTATTCAGTGTTATTTTTATGTATTATTTTAGCAAGGGATTATTATTTGAAATATTGGATTAATAAACAAGGTCAATCCATGAATAATTTTGATTTGGAGCCCTTCTAACGCAATAAACCACTGTCATTGGAATATTACATCCAACGGGCAACATTCTAGACTATTTATTAATATTCATATTCATTTCAACATTTTTGCCTTTCCAAATGTGACAAAATAAACCTATAATTTGAATCCGCTGCTCATAATGGTGCTTTCGCAGAAGAACATAGGTGGTGGATTTTATTATGATCTTACATTCCAGATAAGATAACTAACCTATCACCAGACAAGTTCTGAGCTTCTATGACGAACACTAAGTGGGTCCCATTCATAGAAAATCAATAAATATACAGAGTGATTTGAAATTATAGATGAAAATTTAGAGGACAGGAAACTTATATGTAATAACTTCAAATTTCGCGACTGCATTTAATTAAGCAAAAATAATTAAATTAAATTGAAGTAAGTACTAATTTCGACAATGAAACAAATTTAAAAGTGCTTCACATAATTTTATATATAATTTGGTATGTTTTTGCATTTAATTTTCACCTCGAGTTATAAATTACTTTGCATCAGTTCAATTTTCAACAATGTGTATGTATGAGCAAGCTTTTTCTTATTTAACAAACTTTAAAAGAACATATAAGGATATGTTATATGTAAAGTGAGCGCGTAAAGTATGGAAACATGACAAGGTCTCAAGAACGGTTTGCTATTTTAAAAAATCCTCGAACACGTCAATTTATAATTATCAAAATACACCTTATGGTACCAAATTAATTTAGTTACCTTCAATTGTTTTTAACAGATGACGTCATCGACATTTTTTTTAAATGGCAAACCTATATTTTTTTAATGAATTTGACAGATATTTTAATTGTCTTAATGGTAGCATAACATTTTTATGGCCTTACATAGGAAAATTTTCGAGAAAAAGACAATTGAAGATTATGAAATAAAAGTGACAAAATCTCTGGAACGGCTCGACCGAATTTAACGAAATTTTGTAATTAAATATTTTGTAACGCTGCAAACGCAGTGGTGTATGCACTGTACGATTCTGTTAAGTTGAGCTGTTGTTATTTTTTGT
Source organism: Melinopterus prodromus (assembly GCA_964023965.1). Taxonomy (NCBI): domain Eukaryota; kingdom Metazoa; phylum Arthropoda; class Insecta; order Coleoptera; family Scarabaeidae; genus Melinopterus; species Melinopterus prodromus. The sequence goes on along the minus strand of OZ030394.1, from coordinate 27,192,351 downwards.
TATCGATTTTCTCTTTAATTTTTAGACCTAAGTAATAAAGGTTTTTGTTAATTTCAAGATGTTTTTGATATAATACTATAACAAGCGTAGTAATATTGAATAGGCAATTAAAGACTGTAACAGAAAATGTCAAAATATACAGGGTGTTCCATTTAAAATTCAAGTTTGAGGTTATATCTCAGAAACTGTAAACGTCGCATCAACGATAATAACGCAAGTGACTTCACATAGTTACAAAATACTTAATTCCAAAATTTCGTTAAATTTGGAGGCGCCGTTACGGAGATTTTGTCACTTTTATTTCATAAACTTCAATTGTCATTTTCTCGAAAATGTTCTTATGTAAGGCCATAAAAATATTATGCTACCATTAAGGCAATTAAAAGATCTGTCCAATTCGTTAAAAAAAATTAACGGTTGTCACTTAAAAAAGTGTCGATGACGTCATCTGTTAAAAACAATTGAAGGTAAACAAAGTAATTTGATACCATAAGGTGTATCTTGATAATTAAGGATCGACGTGTTCGAGGATGTTTTAAAATAGCAATCCGTTCTTGATAGTTTACGCGCTCACTGTATATAAAATTAGTGTGTACAACTTCTTCTACTTCTACTTGGGTGTTTATTTCCACACTTTTTTTCTCAGAACATAATTATTGTTCTGACTAAAATGTTTTATAAGGACATATTTATTTTTTCAATCCCTTAAAAATAACAAAATCTTAATAAAACAGTATTTTAAATGGCCTAAATTCTTAAGGAATATTAACTTGTTATCAATAGATCCATATGAAACATTTTACTCAGAATAAATGTTTCTTAATTTTTGTATTTGACCTATGATATTTTTATTTTTTAATGAATTTATTTATTTAATTATTAGTTAAAGTTACTTTTTGTATTCTTCATTCACGCGGTTTTGTGAACCATGTTGCTCCCTTTTTAAGAGCTAACTGAATACTCCATTCACAGTATTCAGTTCTGAAGAAGCGCGAAGAAGTGGTCTGAAGAAGCGAGCAACAGGGTTCGCAAAACGTCAGCATTTACAAATCTTGACACACGGCATAACCCGGAACAGTTAATATAATAATATATAAAGGAAGTTGTATTAATGTGTAAATTATTTCCTAAATGTATTGTAACCAAAAAAAAACGTCAATAAAATGTTGAAACTATAACTTTGATGATTTGTCTGTAGAAGAGGAAAACTGTCAGATTATTTGTTTGTCTTCTGCCATATTCAACTAGCTCCACCTACACAAGAAGTAAACTGGTGAATAAAAAAATTTCAGTAATAAGGAAAACGAAATGAGACAGAATAAACTCTTTATTTGAATTCTGCTAGATTTAAGTTGTTTGCTATTATTATTAGTCAACTCAATAATCCCTCTTTGACCGTTTTGTGTTTTGGGAACTAAACACATCAACATTTCGTTCTCGCCCGCTCTCACAGAGTTTACTGTTCAGAACAAGAGCTCCACTAGAGTTACTTGTATATAATTTCACATCTTTGTACTAACAATAAGCCACAGATCAGTCTAGGAATTGCCTATTCTAATCGATCTTCGTCTGGTTTATACAGTCAAGTGTCTGGCCGCACTCAAGGACTAACCTAAACACTGTAAAATTTTATGGTTCTCACCTGAAAAAACAAAATTCAGAAACAATATATCAAAAGGGGGTTATAACTCTTTTGAGAGAGCGCTTAAAATTCCGACCGGGACAATTATGCCGATCCTAAATCTTTACTATGTTATACGTTTCAAAGGAGTGCCGCACTTCCATAATTTTATACAAATAATTTCGGTTCGAGTGCGGATTCTTTTTATCTTGAAGACAGGAGCGGGATTTCCCGCTCGGTCCCTAAAAATAAGTCTATGTATATAATTTTTGAAGAATTGCTTTAATACTGTCGATTCCGATATACAAAGAACATCATAGAAAACAACTGCATCCGCCCCTTTGTAATAAACCCTTACATCAAGTTAACAATCTGTCTATTCACAATAATTCGGATTGTGAAAAGTACTTTGTCTGACAGATAGTGGCACGTACATGTTTCTAAAGTTTATAATAAAATTTGGGTTTCTAATAAATCCTAAATGACTGAATGACTGAACAAATGTTCATCCTGGAGGCTAAATTAACACAAAAGTAGCATTGCAAGAAAACCGGTATATTATTTTCAATTCCCGTATTGTAGGAACAAATAGTCTCCCGAAATACTGCTCAATGCTCAATTGAAAACTTGCTTATGAATCAAAGAAATTTATGGTTGTGTGAATAACGCTGATCAGCTTCTAGGTCTTTTCTTGGCAAAAAGTCTTGTATTAAGTTTATTTCAACAATAAAGTTGATTCGCACAATACAGAACGTTACGTCACGTCATTGATATGCAACGTTACGTAAATTTTGTTCACACTAACCGTCTCGCGGACCAGTTAGTTTATTATTTAAAAAAATAACAATGATTGCGCAAAATTTTGATAAAGAATAGGCAACTGCTGTCGCTAAAAGGAAAATATCAATCATGTTCATCCTACATATTATTAATTACTTTCTTAATACTTTGCTTTTAGGAAGATGTAGATAATAAATTCACAATAGTCGCAATTGATGTATATGGGTATTAGCCAAAACTACCGCAACACCTAAATAATACTCAAACGGTAAGAAATTTAAAAAAATTCAACCAGAAGTTTTTAGACTTTAAACAATCCATGATTTAATATATTTTTAGGTTGTTCGTTTTATTATAGACATTTCGTAAACTTTTTTTCCAAATGGAACACCCTGTATATTTTAACATTCTGTAATTTTAGGACTAATTCTAAACATTTTTTATTAAAATAATCTTTTTATAAAATGCATCATTTTTGAGTTTTAAGCAATTAATTAAAATCAGTAAAATTTAAGAATACCTACATAACTCTCCAACAGTAACAAATTTCAAAAACATTCAAACACACGTTTTTTTGACAATAAACAAGCTACCCTTAAAATATATTTTTAATATTCATTTTATTATGGAAATTTGGTACACTTTTCTTTTTCAAATGGAATACCCTGTATATTCTTGCATTTTATAATACTAAGACTAATTCTAAAATTTTTTTTATTGGAATAATTTTTTATCATTGTTTATTTATAAGAAATTAATAAAAACTCCTGAACTTCAAATTAAGAATATTTTCCCACATACATACAAATTTATCTTAATCAAACGGATAAATAAATATATATAAAAATATACAAAACATATTTTTCTACATTAATTTTATAATAAAATTTTATAATAAACTTGATTGAAACGGGTTGATGAGGCTACATTCCGTTTAAATGAATCGGTAAACATGCACAATTATTGTAGGTATTGGTCAACAGACAATCCGTATTGGGCTGAGGAAATTCATACCCGTAATCCTCAAAAAGTAAACGTTTGGTTGAGGCATTGTCAGGCAGCTAAGGGATGGCAGTTTAAAAATTTAATTTAATTGTTTTGTTATTTTTTCTTGAATTTGTTATTATTTATCCGTTCGGCCAAAATAAATGTTTTGGAGTTTTGATTAATTGCTGATAACTAAAAAATGATGGAGATGATGCGATGTACAGGACGTTTGATGAGAAAAAGGAAACGTTTTCTATACTTCCATAATAAAATAAACACTCTGTATATTAAAAATATATTTAAGCAGAGCTTGTTTTTGTTTAAAAAAAAAATGTTTCTTACGGTTGGAGAATTATGTCGGTGTTCCGGTAATTTTGACTAATTTTAATAAGTAATTACAACACTATAAGAAAATTATTTCAATGAAAAATGTTTTGTTTTAGTCTTAGAATTACAAAATGTAAAAATGTACAAGGTGTTAAATTTAAAACAAAAAAGTTTACGGAATTTACATAATAAATAGAGCTTTTTTTTAGTAAAAAACTTGTTTGAATGTTTGTTTGATTTTTTTATTGTTGGTGAGTTATGTAGGTGTTCTGGTAATTTAAACTAATTTTAAATAATTGCTTTAAACTAAAAAAATATGCATTTTATAAAAAGATTATATTAAGAAAAAATGTTTAGAATTAGTCCTAAAGTAACAAAATATAAAAATATACAGGCTGTTCGATCCATTTGAAAAAAAGTATACAAAATTTCTATAGTAAAACACCTATTAAAAATGTATTTGAACGAAAGGTTGTTTAAAGTCAAAAAAACTTTAGTTGATTTTTTTTTTATATTCCTTTCCGTTGGAGAATTGTTTGGGTGTTAATTTTGGCTAATCCTGTATGTAAAAGCTGAATGTGAGAACAGAATTAATCGCGGACGAACTAACAATCTACAATCACTATTCAATCTACAATATGTACTATTTTTTATACGTTTTGTAGGATTCTTTAGTGAATGGAACCTTTTGTTTTTAATTATTTGCCGATTTCATTTTCATGCTATAGTTGTATGGTGTATTTACACTGTATAGTAACTCTGATATTGACTGGAACACTTGCTGATTTTATCTATTTCTGTATATTTTTGCATTAACACGTTGATGTCGACACATTCACACTTTCTGCATTGATAAGCAACGCCATATTCTTTTCAAGAGGTTTATTAAAAATTTTTTTGAATCAACTGTTCGTTAATCAAGTTTTGTGTAATAATTAACCGTAGACCGATTTATAGTTATACTTCGATATATTTAGTGATGCCATATGTACCCGAAAACCTGTCATATAACTCTTTACATATTTCTATAGTTCAGAAATGAGCCCTGACGAAGCCAAAGAACATTGGCGAAACGTTGGTAAAATTCAAGATCATATAGAAAAATAAAACTCTAGACTGCAAAGCGTTAAATTAATTATTATTTAATCCATATACATCCGTAAATGCACCGAATTAAAATGTACTGTTTTATATACGTGTGCGTGAATTAATCCAAATATGGCGGAGGGAAAAACTTGCGGGATAAACTTTAATTTGAAAGTAGTTAATAAAATAAAATTGGGTACAGTTAGATTTCGAAAAAATGCCATCGCTGATATGTACATACAGGTTACCAACTCTTTAGCGCTGTTTTATTGAAACAGGTTGAGTAGGAAAAAATGCGGATGAATTAAAAATGTTACGCTTTTTTTCGTAAGCCTTCATCTAGGCATGATCACGAACTTCATTACCGGCAGAGGTTTACGTATAGAGGCTGTCCCGTACAGAGAACTTGGAGCGTGCATTAGTCGAATGGAATAATTAATATAGCTTAATTGAAATTCGTAAATGGCTGTGTAATATTTCAATTTACTTGTGTGCTGTACGCGGCCGTGCGCCGAACACGCATACATATTTTCGTACGTGTGAATGTTGCGTTAATCGATTAATTTTAGAAGACTCGTGCTCGAGGTACATTTAGCGGCTTTAATTTTCTAATTTCTCGGCAGCGTCGTCGCATTGAACGTAATCAATTAGTCGGTAAAAATAACCAATCGCTTTCTTTTCACGTATTAGATAAAATGCAGAAAATCTACTATAATAAATTTTGCGTTTGTGTCATTATTGATCTAAATTAAATCAAATACTATTATTTGAACTTAAAATAAATTATTCTTTACATAATCATTTGCCTAGGCCGATTGGACATAGACCTCTCCCAGTTCAGTCCAACTTATATATCTGATCAATCTCTTACATACTCACATTGCCTCACTACATACTCACATCTCTTCACTCTACAAGGCCCACCAATCACAGTTTTAACAGCTGTTAAATGTACAATTTTTCGTCGATAATCCGAACTTCGGTAATCCGAACGACCAAAAATCAAATAATAAAACATTAAATCACTGAGTTACCGAGCAAAAGGCCTTTTTTGGCGATTTCTGTTTACAGAACTATTGCTTTTGCTTTATATTTTGTATCTAATACTAGTATTTTCTACTATTTAGCTGTAATGTTTGATAATCCAAATAATTTGTAAATCCAAACCACCTTCGGTCCCAATTAGTTCGGATTATCGACACTCTACTGTACCTGTATTTCTATTAAAAATATTAAGTAGTTGCTCTTATAGCCAAATCTGGCGTAGTGATAGATACATTTACATTTATTTACATTTTTACACTTGTCCTTTATTTATCTGTTTAGCCACAGCGAAAGAAATGCTTTTTGATTTCACTTGAAACAATTCTACAAACGTAATTTGATAACTACAGATACTCTACGAGTAACCCTCTATTTCTAGTAGGCAACCTTAAAGTTATTCTTATTTCAGCAAACATTATTTTATTTATTAATTTATTAAAATAATTTTAATAATTATTTACCGAATTATTTTGGGGTTGTTACGGTTATCAAAGTTAACAAAAAATATACTAACTTTGTATAAAAAAAGAAACCAAAAAACATTTGATAAAATATTAACAACCAATGTCCTTACCAACATTATTATTATTATTAAGCCCAAACAGTTTAATTAAAAACACGACATTGTTCACCAAAGTGACTTTGAAATATTTATCTGAGTCAATAAATAATATTCCGATACATTCTAGAAGTTGCTATGTTCTAAGACTACGTAGCATGCCTTTTACCAGATATTTTCCCATTATTTTATCAACAAGAACTCTAAAGGCATATCGCTGATCAGGTACAGTAACAATGCATTCACCATGGACATTACATTAAAATGTGGTCTCGTTGCAAAGCGTTATGAAAATTATCAACAATTATTGTGTTTTCATTTGTTTAACAAACACATTGTCCTTCTCGATATGTTATAACGACATTAGTTGCAAATTTTGTAATTATAATCTTCCGTTCATTATACTACGTCCAATTTATTTATCGTACATACATTAATCTTTGTACACAGCGAAAAACTACCAAAATGTAAAATACTAAAATCATGCTCATCGAGCACTTAAAAATTACAGCATCGGAATTATCAAACTGGAGATAATGGAGTCTGCAATGAATTAATTCTTGATCGTAAATTAATAAACAATAGACAGTATTCCTTGGAACTGACTTAGATAATAACAGAGAATGTGCAAAGCTGAAATATTAGATACAATATTAGATATTAGATACATGATAAAAGTTTCCTGAACTGAGCTGTACTGAGTCAAATAGTGAGAGCTTTTAGTTCATATTTATTAGTTGTATTGTCTCGTCGGCCCATAGCGGATATTTCATAACACTCAATTACGATTGTGCTGAAAGATTTTGAAGAATGTGAATATGTGATTATTATTTTAGATGTAGACGAATCCATGTCTAAAAGTTTCTTAGCAAGTAAGGTTTACAACAGAAAATGTCTTAGAATTTTGAAAATCTTGAACTTACATTTACATACCTTCACCTAAAATCCTGAAAGATTGTAAACAGCAAGCGTCAACAGGGATGCTTCGACCAGGTGCTTTCATACACAAAAATGCTACAAACATAATGTAACTTTTAAGCTTTTATTTATCGCAAAAGTAATCTATCGAAAACGTCTATTCACAACAAGGGTTATCAATCAATAATTTAGCAGATTTTCCTAATATCTCAATAATGTTTTGTAATCGTAAAAAAATTGCATGGTACCAATAATAACACAAATAAGAGATTTAGAAATTATTAATTAAATATTGGGTTGCGATTTCAAAAACAATATTGATGTCGTCTTAAGATATATGTTTTGATCAATAAGTCTATTGTTTCTTTGTGGCTAGTTTTTTTTAGAACAAACCGTTAAAAAGATTCATGCAAATATGTATTGCTAAATGTTTCAGATGATTCTCCTGTTTTTCTGGTTTAAAGCAAAACGGTGATATAATGACCGTTACTTATATTAAATAATAGAGATAATATAACAAATTTAAAAAATTGAACGTACCTAAGTATTTCTGTGTATAGTAAGTGATGGGTGACATAAAAACAGCAGATTTACCAAATACTTCTCGTATGTCGCGGATAGCATCGGATTTGGGGAACCTTGGAAGACAATGACTAATTGAGTAGCTTTTTGCGTCGAAAACGATAGCAATTAGCAGTTTGTGGCGTGCGGCGCGAGGAAGACAATGTCTGCATTGAGGAGTCCCAGTGCGAGTGAGTGACTGAATGCCTGAACAGGCCCATGCGAAAGATTGAAATGCTGAACCGTAAGGATAAAAAAGACGATACGAGCAAGAACACAATGCGCCGATGCTGAAAACGATTTGAATGCATTGTTCTCTGGAGCTTTAATGGCCTGAAAACAATGAGCCGCAAAATGAGACCTCAAATGGCATTCGAGTCGGTTCTTATGGCGAATGCTTAAGGAAATAATTGACTTACCATATCTGTTAAATAATAGAATTGATTGGGCCACTGTTTCGCCATGGTATTCAATAAACTTAAATTTGCTTCGGTTTTGTTTTTACTTCAAACCACTTACGTCAACGCTGAACACACCTCTGTGTTTCTTGTCGTTTCTTTTCGAGGAGTTTTCTTCGGGATACTAATGGGAGACCACAATGCATTAAGCATCGTAAAAATCGAGTGCCACTTGATAAATGTCCCCGGATATCGGGTGAACGAATACAAAGCTAAGAAAGCGACACGCACCAAGAGCTGTTTTTTACGAATCCAATGACATATGATCGCAAACAGTGCAAAGCTATACGAATCGGGTCGGGGAAAGAAAGAAAATCCGTGTTTTCTCGCCCGGCGTTGCTCTTACGTAGTGCATTCAATCGTTAATCATTAGACACCGAGTCCTTTTAGACCCCTCTTTGTCGTTTTCAGTTTGCGAGAGTTGTTCAACTTCCGACCGCGCTTACAATCCGTAAGGAAGGGCACTCCTTGGAATGCCCCTAAATGGTAGTATAATCATTTGTCATTTTGTCATAATTTTCAATGAGTTCGTGAAAAGTAAAACGCAAGTATGTCAGTATATTAGAGTCATTACTTAACAATTTTTAAAATTTTATAATTATATTTACTTACCAGCAAGCATAAAAATTGCACAATTATTATAAGATATATAAATATCTAAAAGCACGTCAGTAGTATTATGATTTTAGATCTAATAAAATTTATAAAAATCTTATCGTTTTATCATCCTCATCTTCTTTTTTCATCTGCGTTTGATCTTGGTCTGGCGTTGTCTTTACAATTGCATTATCGTCATTATTATCGCTTTCCTTCTCTGTTGTTCTGCCTCGTCATTGCTCTCAGCTTCACTTATTTCTTGTGAGATGTCCTCTTCATCTAAGCCGTACATGTCCTAATCTCTATCTTCTCAAATATGTGTTTCGAGTTTCATTTAATTCCCTTCATCTTCTCCGAAAACCCTACCAATAACCTATAGGCGTCTTCACTTTCTCCGATTTGTGCTGTCTTCTTTACCTAAACGTTGCAAATTGGGTTTCCCCATTAGGTACCTTGTCCTCTCTTAAGGGCCGGTGCGAAACGAAAAAAAACGCGTTTTTAAGAAGTTCCACTATCCACGGTGACCTTGAAACGATTAACACCACTTTTTATCGTTCATTGTAATTGTTTATTTCCAAATATTTTGCATTCACGTACTAAAACAAAAACGAACAAAGATTACAACAGACAGAAGCTATCTAAACTGCAAATACAGAACCAATTGGTAGTGACAATTTGCACGGGGGGGTGGCGCCAAATGTCAACAAGCACGATTAGTACATTATGCTAACATTGACTGTCCTGGTATATTAGGCAGGGAACATCGGAAGAGGAAGTAAACCCGGTGGCTCCGTGTGCTGCCATGATGCGACGTGCACGTTAAGGAACTCTTACTGGAGGTTGGAATTCCTTCAGTAGGAGAAAATTCCTGGGTGTGTGGCTACCCTTAGCGTCGGTGATTGGCCTAAGTTGGGTAAATAGACTGACGTGAAATAAACAAGTAAACAAATGTACAAGACGCGTTAAGTACAATTTATTTTAGTATGGTTGTATATACCATTCGGTTTAGGAGAGCATGGGGTTTAAAATCTCTATTTGATCTGCATTGAACCTATTGTATGCGGTTATTTGATACTTAAAAATCATCATTGAATAGAGATAATTGAAATGAGATATTCATTAACCATCTTGCCTATTCAGATATTAATTTAATTGTCTCTTACGAACGCCTTGTACTTTTTTATTTTACATTAATAAATGATTTCTGTGTAGTCGCTTAATTGGTTGCCGACGCTTATAGGTTGTTATTCGATCGCATCTCTAATTTTTTGCCACATATTCTTCAACAAAATCTTCTAATGGTACTTTGGTAAGTTTTTAATTACAGCTTTAACCTCTAGGCGTTCTTTCAATGTTTTAATCAATTTGCTCCCCCACTTATTTTTATATCTTTTATTAATTCTTAATTGTGTGGTGCTTATGAACTATGAACAGGGATGTTAAATTGCGGTCATTTTTTTTTCGTAAGCTACCGTTAAAATTAAAATTATTAATTTCAAATATTAAATTACCACGTAATCAAAAATTTAAAATGGTAAATTACTTAAAATACCGGGTAATTAAAAATTCAAAATGGTAAATTAAACCGGTGTTAATACCAATCACTGTATGTTATGATTGCTACTTATGTGAATAAAGCAATCTAAGGATGTTAAATTTCAGCAATTATTTTTTCAGTAAATTACCGCTGAAATTAAAATTATTAATTTCAAATTTAATTACAACGTAATTAAAAATTGCGATTAGTAAATTATATTTTCTTAAATTACCGGGTAATTCAAAATGATAATTAACCGATAACAGTAAGTTACGTAAAAAAATAGTTACAACCTTAAAAGTCATTACAATGTAGATAACCACTAATTGCTGTTACCTGTATTAATAGTAGTAATTCTGTATTAAAATGCAAGCAGGGAATACAATAATAATACTTTTCATACCAGCGATTTATAAAAGGATAATTATAGTATAAAATACTGTAATTTATTACCAACTCACAAAACAACAACGCACGGTTTCAGAAACAATGAACAGTTTTTATCCGGATCACCGAAACATTTGTTTAAATCATGAATTTAATAGTAGGTATATTGGCTTCTGATTGAAAATGTGCGTTATTGGCTCCGCTGAATTAAGTAATTAGAAATCTGGAAATAACCATTAATTACGGTAATTTCTTTAGTAATTTACCCGGTAAATTACGCCTTTACATCCCTAAGTATCTCCCAGGCAAAGCACTAGCAACAGTGCACTTGTCGACTGTTTACAAGGGGTGGGGTGCAATTTTAATTACCAATTGTAATTAAAATTGTTGGTAAATTATCGGTAAATTACCAACGGTAATTAAAAATCGGTAAATTACCATTAATTACAGTAATTCATTTGATAATTTACACGCTAAATTACCCTTTTACATCCCTGACTATGAATCAGCGAAGTAATAATTTAACACTATCTAGAAAACAAAGCGATTAGGGAAAAACCTATCGAGGTTTCATCATTATCATATTATTATGAATTTCATGACCCTGAATTTCGTGACCGAAAACACGTGTTATAAGAGGAGACTAAATCATCGCCATCTGTGTGTGATTTTTTTTACTTAAAAAGATTCTGTTAGGCTGGGTGTAACGTCGAATAAACAATTTACTACAAGATAGAAAAGATTATTTGTTTATTAGAAATATATTTTTAAACAAGATTCTTCCTTATTTTCTTTCTTATTGACGTATGTGTCGTTTACAAATTCGAACGGTTTCCCGGTTGTCGGTCTCAAATATTTATTATCAATATCGAAGAAATAATAAGTTTATCTATCACAATATTTGTTGAGATATATTCTTATTTTTTATATTATTAAATTAATGAATGACATAATTTGCTGGACGAATAAATTTAGTCGGATTTCTAGATCTACAATAACATTTACTGCATGTAATTACGACTACATTATACAATTATTTTGTAGTTGACATTAAATTTTCACAACAATTCAAACTTTTGTTCCCGTCCTAAATTGCATTAAGATACCTAAATCCGCTTTATTCGTCGATTACGTTTATCTCGATTATATTTTTAGTTTATCACTGCTGGTATTAAAAACAATAGTCTAATACTGTCAATAAAGTCCTATTAGCTGCAATGTTTAACCGCATTTGGTAGATTTTGAAATGTACCAAAAAGCAAAATACTGAGAGAATTGATTCGATATGGCTCTCTAGCATAGTGCACTTGAACTAGAAGTAGAACATGCCATTGTTTAGCAATGGCATGTGATGATCTTGATGATTTTTTCTTACAATTTTACAAGAACAATTAATACTAACGCGTAAATTAATATCAGGATAAAATGTGTACATAATAATAAAGTTCACAAGTTTAAGGAACACCTATAGACGCTTACGCATGACAGTGTGCACTGTCTCTGTACCCCGCTGTACATATATTTAACTCAACACAGATGCGTACACAATGGCCCTCACAATTGTTGATAGAATAATAGAGCAGTTTGAATAAATACAGAAGAGGGGAACTGACGGAATGTATGCTCGTGCATGTATGTCTGCGTGTGTATGTGTGTGTGTATACGAAAATACCGCTGAACTATTGTGTTTCGGGCCCTTTGTCCTCTTGTTCGCGTTTTTTATCCTCTACTTGTCCTGTTGTGTGCAAGTGTTTTGTGAGCTTCACTACCCTCTCTAAAACCTTCCGAGGATAATGCGATGCCATCGGAATGGGATTTGTACTGGTGCTTCTTTTTGTCCGCGCTCCGCCGATCAACCAAAAGTAAACACCGGCTTTAATGAGTAAGTAATTTACTGTGGGGATACCGGCTTTTATTACCCTTACCATATATAGGTCACACGGATGACGCTGCAAAACTTTTCTCTCCACAACCAGCTCAGTGGAAATCTCGATTTTCAGTGGTCATAAAATAAATGTTCATCTTAATGTGTTGATATTAATAGATAAGTTAAAAATGGATTTTCATACGCTGAAAAATTCTGACATGAAACTGTGCGTCCAAAAAGAAACATCAATTATAAAATTTATTCGTTAAAAATATGCTATTTCGAACTGTCTATAAATAAGGTAGGGTTGTGCTATTAAACGTTATATAAATTTCGTGTTTTACATGTCGCGTTGAACTATTTTAAGTGCCTTGAGAAATTAGGCGATTCAGAATTATGGGAGGGCGTATTTGAAATACTTTCACATCATTTACTAATATCAATTTATGTGAGTTGGTATTTTAGGCGAGCATCAATAACTGTAACCGTTTTAGATTATTTTTCTTAAATTTTAACGCAAATGAAAATCATGGAACCAGTTTTGAAAGCAGCCAGGGCGGTAAATTGTTATAGGTGAAACGATTTTCATGAGCAGAAATAATTTTCTGATAATTTCAAAATTGGCGATCTTTTCAGAGTGACTTCTTAGATGAACACGTACACGTACACGTAACGATAAATCGTATCGAAATAATTGTAAGACCAAATATCGCTACGATTTATGATACTCACATTAGATAAAGCGTTACACGGGCATTTTTTGGAAGTGAAAATGTAATCTTCCTCCCTCCTTCCACTAAATAAAAAATCCCATTTGTTTCTTTCAAAATTCTAAACATAACGGCTAGGCATCAGAGTTTTTATCCATTTTTCGTTCTTAAAATATGTATCTAAATAAGTATATAGATATCTTCTTCGATATCTATTTAATTAAAAATGAAAATTCGAAATTAAATTCAATTGAATTAAAAAAAAATACCTATATATATAATGCACCTAGTAAAAATTTGGTTTTTACTTTAAAAATGAAGATTTGGCTGATTGAAGCAAAAAAACGTATTTACAAACGTATGTACAGAAGAAACGCGTATTTTCAAATTACTAACAGGCTAGTGGAAAGTAGCCCGCTAAGGTCATAATTTGTGCGGCCCAATTTAACTATTTGTGTCAAAATAAACCAAATGACACCCCGTGTATTTACTAAATCTCTCAGTAAACATATTGGGTGTAAAATAGGGTGATCAACTTCTTAATGTTTCTTTAATGTTCTTAATGCCTTCTTAATGTTTAATGCTTCTTAATGAGCCACCTTTTTAAAATGTTATAAGATCTGAGAAAATTAAATTTTTTACAAAAAGAAAAAAAGTTCTTATGTTGGTACAATAAGTTTGTATAACACCATTATTAATTTAATAAAAAGATAATAGTTATACTGTTGCGTAGATATCAGAGCATTTCACAGTATTCCTACTATTTAATTTGTCAAAAATACAATAATCGAAAATAAATACTAAACATCTCCAGCCAAAATCGAAAAATGCAACCAATCTTCGTGTGTTTAGTTTCCATAGAATCTGAATTGGACAAAGAAATTTAGAATTTTGTCTATATTTTGAGAAAGAAACGCCTAGTGTTGGGTCTTTTTGGTACTAATTTTCTCTAAAAGTAAATTGAATTCACAGTTTCACTTTATTAAGATTATTCTGATTCAGATTATTCAAAATATGTTGTCGAAGAGTAATCATTTAGTTTCAGTTATTATATTTTTGGGTTATTTGTATTCAGCTAATAATTCTGGTGCACAACTTAATAGTAGATGCACAAATTGATAGCAAATTGATCTAAAACTAATACTCCTTTTAATTTAGCACTTTGTAGTTTATGATTGCAGCTTGCATTTCTGTCTTTATAGTTATCTGTTTTAATAAATTAAAATATGTATACTTAAATATTAAATCATATTGCAGTATTTGTTATATTATTTTATATTATCATGTTATATTTGAATATTTATTTATGGATTTATGTTTTTATCCTTAAATTTATATAACTTTTATTATATTTGTGGTTTTCATGTTTTTAATTTGTCTGCATTGTTGATATGAATTTTAATGTTCTACTTTCCATTATTTTGCTAATATTTCAAACTTTTCTAATAAAATAACTTTATATGAAACCTCTGAATAACGTACGGACTTATTTGTTATTTATTTTTATCGAACTTATTTTTGCATCAATTTGTGTTGTTTAGTTTATACAGGGTCTCCCACGACGAGCTGCCATTAGAAGTATATGAAGAACCAAATGAAATGAGAGATTGAAAATTTGTGGACTTATATTGCTGGATACGATCGTCTCAACTAAAATATTTTGAGTTTTCGGTTACTTCCGGTTACACCGGAAATGATTTTAACTTTTATATTTCAAATGGAACACCCTGTATTTTATCGCATTTTTGAAATCTTCATTAAATTTTAGATCAATTTTATGTTATATTCCCTATACTTAACATGTGTCATTTTTGAGATATTAATTCTTTTCATTAAAAAATGACAGCTGCACTGTTACTTTCAATTGCTTATAAATGATCTCCTGTGACCGTTGGAAAAAAGTTGTCCGGCAAAATTGTTTTGAAGGTATCGTATTATCGACACATCGGTAGAACTCTTGTAAAAGTTATACAGGGTGTTCATATTATTAGATCAAAATTGAATTCGAGAAAAGTACTAATAGTCGATTTTTTCAAATGGTAACCCTAATATGTGAATACATTTCTGAATTCTATAGAAAATTGTAGATCATCTTTGTGTACAATGTCCTATACCTAAAATGTACTGGTACCTACTGAAATCGATTTTTAAACATCACAGTAGAAATTGCAAATATTAGCAAATTTAGATTACGTTTGAGAACAACTCAATAATTTGGAATAAACAGAACTTTAATAGACAAGTTTTGTTAGATAATTAGTATTTATAAAATTATAGGCCTACATTAAAACACAATATTAAAAATAAAACAAAATCGTAAAGAAAAATCAAAAACTGCTAAATTCTATTTCAGTAACTGTTCAAAAATGTTGTCGTTTTCCGCTAAACATGCTTTAATTCTTTTTAGCATACTATTGTTGGTGGCGTCCCTGATAGAGTTCGAACATAACCCATTGAAAGCAGCTCGAACCCTATCTTTCATTTTCTCCTCATCAGTTATTGGGTTAAAAAGAATTGAAGCATGTTTAGCGGAAAACGTCAACGTTTTTGAAGGGTTACTGAAATTGAATTAAGCAATTTTTTTAAACTTACTTTAGGATTTTGTTTTATTTTTAATATTGTAAAAGGCTTAATTCAATACTTAATTAATTATAAAGAAAAATGACGTAAAAAACTTGTGTAATAAAGTTTTGTTTCTTCCAAATTATTCAGTTGTTTTCAAAAGCAATCTAGATGTGGCAATATTTGCAATTTCTACTGTGATGATTAAAAATCGATTTCAGTAGGTACAAGTACATTTTAGATATAGGACATTGTACATAAAGTTGACCTAAAATTTTCCACAGAATTGAGAAATGTATTCATATGTTAGGGTTGCCATTTGAAAAAATCGACTTTTAGTACTTTTCTCGAATTCCACTTTGATCTTATAATTTGAACACCCTGTATAACTTTTACAAGAGTTCTACCGATGTGTCGATAATACGATACCTTCAAAACAATTTTGCCGGACAACTTTTTTCCAACGGTCAACGGGGCTAGTTTATAAGTAATTGAAAGTAACCGTGCAGCTGTCATTTTTTAAGGAAAAGTATGCATATCTCAAAAATGACACAGGTTAGGTATAGGGAATGTAACATAAAGTTGATCTAAAATTTAATGAAGATTTCGAAAATGCAATAAAATACAGGGTGTTCCATTTGAAATAGAAAAGTTGACATCATTTCCGGTGTAACCGGAAGTAATCGAAAACTCAAAATATTTTAGCTGAGACGATCGGTTGCAACAATATAATTCCACAAATTCTCAATCTCTCATTGCATTTGGTTCTCCATATACTTCTAATGGCAGCTCGTCGTGGGAGACCCTGTATACTTTTTATTATGATAATGTATACTGTTTGGTTTCCATTGTTTGACAAGAATTTTTTTTTAATTTCGCTGAAAGTTGAGGAAAGCATTAATAAATAACGAAAATGTTTTTATTTAAATTATTTATCGTTTAAACCCCTATTTATTTTAAATGTCTAGAAAATGGTGATTTACAGGCCGGAGGTAAATTTTAAATACATTTTATTTTCTATAGATTTGAATATTTAATCTTTATTTAAATATTATTAGTGTATAAGAAGACTCATGATTCATTAAAATTATTTATATTTATATCTTTTATATATATTATATATAAGTGCAATGATTTATATTTTTTAAATATAAAATATTGTATATATAGAGTAGCCGGTTTTCCCCGCAAAATGCTTTATTAGAAAGCAAAGGTCTTTCTGACTAAAATCTTTTATGTGGTGTTCATTGTTTTTCAATTCTTTAAGAAGATACTGCCACTTGAAATACTAACAAGAATAATAAAAAAATAAGTTTCAAAAAAATAAGGTCCAAAAAAATAAATACCATTGCAACAATAAATAATGTAAGTAAAATATATAAAAAAGTATAAAAATTATGATTTGAAATTTATTTTTTTTTGTGTTAAGTAAATGTCATTTCGATTAAAAAGTTTTAATTTTACCTATTGGTTTTCACATATTTTAATAAGTTGAAGTTATTTTTTGAAGCTAGTCCAAATAACTGAGTTTGCCGAAGGGCATGTTTGATTTGTCATTTCGTAACAAATTTCGATTGTTTAAACAATTACCATTTGTTTACAATAAAAATATTATTTGAAAAAGTATTTCAAAATATCAGAAGACATTAAATAATATATTATAATCACAACACCCCCGAGCAGATAATTACATTCTAATATTGGCATTTTACGTTTAAGTCAATCCAGAACCTTTTATAAGGAATAAAATTTTCTGAAAAGTTGACAATAAATATTTTTCTTTTAGTTTTCAACTTCCTGCCGGACACGGTATTCAGAAAATCTATTAGACTAATTATTATTATAGCTTATAAT
The DNA here is from genome assembly GCA_964023965.1 of Melinopterus prodromus. NCBI lineage: Eukaryota > Metazoa > Arthropoda > Insecta > Coleoptera > Scarabaeidae > Melinopterus > Melinopterus prodromus. Next base: position 27,174,496 of record OZ030394.1, on the reverse strand, counting down.
TACAAATTCGTTAACAAATTATAAAAAAGACAAGACATCAATTAATACCAATTCCTGTAAAAAACGTGGTTGATAGGTGGCCACTTCACCGTGGCGACTTCGTCGCGAGTTTGCTCGGCATCTACCTAATCTACCTAATCGGCAAATTTCCCGGGTCGGAGATTTATACGAATCGGCGATCTACACTAATCGGCGATCCATACGAGACTTATCCGTACTAGGTGACGCGCAGGCCTATTAAGTCTGCCCCGTTTGTGGTTTCTTTACTAATTTTTCATAATGCATGATATTAGTTATATTTAACAAAAAACGACTGTAAAAGTTTGTAATTTAACAAATAATAAATTGTAAACTGTATCAATTAAATATTTTGTCTCATTTTAAACCAGGAGTTTCATTCAGAACCAATACCCCACAATTTATTGTTTTATGTTCATACCTCAACTTCTAATAAAAAATCTCATAATTTTATTGTATTTTCGTGCTCATTATGAACTATCTATTCCTCAAAACTGCGGTCAACCTAAGAACAAAGAATTTTGAGACAATACTCAAAACGTCGAGTATAAAATATATGTCACAGATTGAAATTGCCCAAAGAAGTAAATTCTTCCTTTGTGCAGGTTGCTTTCAAAAATTGATAGTAGATGCGTGCGTCTGTAATTTATAAACTATTTACTCCAACCTACCATATTAATACAACGTCAGAGTATGAAGTTAAAGTTATCTACGTTAACGATTTTTTGATACTTAGATGTGTGTCGTCTTGAAATTCTGGACTTTACAATAAAATTGCCCCAAAATGTGGGGCAAAATTCGTTATCATATACAAGTTTTCGAAATTTGGGACTGCCCAGCCCAATTCGGGACGGTTGGTTACCCTAGTTCAAAACCGCACTGGTTAATACTTTTTGGCACATATATCGAAAGCAATTCCTACAATCAGGTTAGAGATTGTGTTCTATTTACAGATACAGCGAGTTGTCTACCCTTTAAGCGGCATTACTATCAAAGGAGAACTGTGTGGTAAAAAATGGGTAGAAGAAAGATAGACCACCGTGAGGTTCCGTTTGATGATTGCGGTTAAAAAGTTAGAGTACACCGTGGGTATTGTTTCCATAGATATTATAAAAGTTTTAGTAAGACCGTAGCCGTGGGATAGGATGAGATCTGAGCTGTAGTCCGTGGCCGGGTATCGCGTAGCAGATTTATTTCGCGAGCGTTGATACCGTGACACGGCGTAGTCACACGCTGACACCTAAATGGACGGATAAAAGCGAACGCTTAGTTTATAGGTGAGGAGTCCGGGAGACGCGACCGCATCAACCGAAAGAAGAACGGGTAATAAGAGCAAGACGGCGTGGAAGAAGAAGGAGAAGGCCGCGCGTCCGTCCGAGCCGACTAATTAATCACCAACCCTGACAAGCATTGTACGGTTATATTCTTTTACTCTCTTCTAGGCTCGAACCTGCGGTATCTCGGGCAGCATCTGCCCGGTCGCCGGTTCGCCAGAGCGCGATTCTCATGCAAAACTGACCGGGGCATTGTTGTTGTGCGCGCTTTTTTTACCTTCCACCAGATAGCTCCCTTTATGTCGCGGAAATCAAATTGATGGACAAACTAAATAGCCGCCACTGCGAAACCCTTCCCATCGCGATGACACATCCGCACTCGAAAATTATCATACCAACCAATCATGAGCCAGTTTTTCCTGCTTCCTTTCAGGACAGCAAACGAAAGCGAATTGATCGGAACGTCAACCAAACCGAGTGAAATCTTCATTAAACGAGTACGGCACCCAACCAGCAGAAGATGTATTGGATTGGGCATTCACTGTAAACTGGTTGTTTTAGTTTGACAAGTAATTTTGATGAATTTGTCGACTTTCGATTTCCATATCTCAGCCACATAGTAGTGACCAGAGCCCGTAAAACATCGGTCCAGACAGGAATAAGACAGATTACCTAGACAGCAATAAGAATAATTATCCAAAAGTTCACTGATTTCGGTGAGTCCGTTGCTTGCATAAGAACTTCAGTTGTAGCAAAATGTAGATTTTTGTTGGTACAAAAACAAAAGACTTAACCACGTAAAATTTTGATATTTTGGATACCAACTGTCAATATTATCAAAATATCTGTCAAATTCACACTAACTCATTTTATTTTAATGCAGGAACGATCGAATTCGATCAAATAGAATCTCATGCAGCTAAAATATCAGATTTTTTAATAAAAAGTAAAATGTTAAAACGGCTAGTTAGCAATTTTTGACGCTTTAACAAATTAATAGGACTAAATTCAATTCTTTCAAACAAGGAAGGAAAAAGCATGTGTGACTGTGAAGTGTTTCCTTTTAACAAAGCCCGTGTCAGTTTTGTTCCTGCGTGAGCAGGCAGCGAGAAAATACCACTGTAATAAGTTATCACTTGTTTCTTAGCCTCATGGATTTGTTGATCGAGATATAAACTTTCGTTTCATCCTACTTGGAGAATAGTATTACGACCAGTAATTAAAAGAAGTATTATTTAAAGAATAAAATTACGTGATAGGGTTATGGAGGCTGATTATGATGTTTGAACATAGCGTACGTCGCGGCCAGTCTGGCCGCACCATAATTGAGAGCGAGGTATAAATCGGCACACGCTGGGGACTCATACTATATAGGGGGTCTCGGGACTGCGGTCAACCCTTTAGGCTAGGGAATCTGAACCGACAAAATCACTTTTTTTCTTATAGACCAGTAATTCGGTTGTTCTTGTTTCATTCATTGCAACATAAATATCGACTCAAATTGAGGATATACAGAGCGAACAGTGTTAAACATATCCCGGGTAATTATGTAGTAAGGATATTTTTGAGAAATTAACATATAAATTTCATGTTCGAGATATCTAATAAACCCACATTTGTTTACACAAATTCGATTTGTTTAAACAATTGTTGTTAGCAATTCACCTAAAATTATTATTTTTAGATCGGTCTGGCCAACTGTTATTCTCTACGGACATCATTTATATTTTTGGATGATTTCCATTGTTTAATTAATTATATTATTCGTTTTCAACATCATTTATTCGAAAAATTTGAAATGATTTGTAATACTTTTTTCGGGAAATTGGGGAGTTATATTTCTTTTCAAAATATTAAATTTCCTATCGTTAACAAATTTTATTAATCACATTTTTTTCTCCATTTCTTATTCTGATTTCCTACCACTATGTGTTCAAGATAATGTTGATTTTTTGCTGTCTGGAATCTGTTCCTTGTACTCTATTTTGAAGAAATATTGAAAACGAATATTATTTTATTATCCAAATAATGGTAATCATCCCAAAATATAAATTGTGTCAGTTGCGAACAGCTGGCCAGACCGAATTGCATTTTTTTTTAAAGAAATTGCGTTTGTTCAAGCAAATGTGGGTTTATTAGATAATATAGGCTAGATATCTCGAACATGAAATTTATAAGTTAATTTCACAAAAAAACGACTTTTCTACCATAATTAGAAACAAAAGTTGAAAATGAATTTTAATTGATGTTTAAACAATAGAAAGAAAGCTTTTATTGAATAATGTCACTCTAAGGTTATAAACTGCCATTTTGAACTCAGAATTCAACCAGAATTCAGACGGATTTTCGAGAAAAACTATTTTTTTCAACAAATAGAATATGTTTAAACAAATGGGAATTAACTGACAAATGTTTATAAACATTCCACTAGACGTATAGTAATGATTTCTATGAGAAAAAAATAGAATTAAATGATAGAACGGTCAATTTTCTAAAGAATGTACATTTTTTCACTGGGTAGTTTTCAGGGCACTGTAACGGTAAGTTGGGGCGTCAAATCCATTTGTATAATAGGTTAAATATATTTATAAATAAATTTTCACAAACCCCGAACAATTTATCGAAAAATACCAAAAAAGTCTTTTTCCCATGGAAATTTGAGGCCTCGATTGGCACCATTAAAAAACAAAATTTTGAAAAAAAGAATACTTGTCTAAATTTTTTTGACTTGAAAACGATTTAGGGAGAGTCGTTGCTTTGTACACAAAAATAACCACCCTAGTGTCGATAAGGGAAAGAGTGCTATGTAATAACCATAATACCAAAATACGGAAGGGGGGGGGGGGGGCAGCTGCCCCCCTGGATACGCTCATTAACATATCAGTAGTAGACTGAACAGTATTTATATAACAAAAACAAAACTTTTTTTGCCTGCGACACTTGTTACTTTGCACTACTACTACTATTTGTTACTTTGCAATTTAAGGTCGAACAATACATATTAACTCATGCCCTACCCTCAAGGATAATCGAAAGTTATCCTTGAGCGAATTCAAATAATAATATGAAAACATAAATAAGGAAGGTTTATATTTTATGCAACCATAATCAAACGATCAGCGGTTAACTTTTGAATCATATTTTAGAGCATTACACATATTCCATGTACTTAATTTGTTAAAACAATAATCTAAGCTAAGTAACTATCCTTGCCGCAAAGAATTAAATCGGACAAGTGGACCCTGTTTCTAGCATGCTTTCCTACCGTATAATCTGAATCTAAACGGAAAAATTCCAAATTATTTTTACCTTTAGAAAAAAATATGCAGTTAATCATGGTATGCAAATTTATTGTAGGTTTTATCTTTTCTGCCCAACTCCAACTCGATCTGCAAAAATTGAACCTGATCACATTATGCAGCGTTACTCCGGTATCAATTTATATAAAAAGTCATTTGTACGATGCCTTTAATGCAATGTGCTTATATGAAGGATTAAACTCATGGGGAATCCACGCTTTGAAATTCGAATTCTCTCTCTCTCTTTCCAGTCGTGTATTTGGTCTATTTACAGGTTTTTAATTGGCATTCACAATGATTTCTGTAGGTCTGAACTTTCCTTGGGTGGACATTTCCAAGAAAAGAATGTGGTCATTTCCAGGTTCTATTTCTCTGTCGATGTAAAATCTCCACATTCCGTTGCTACCCGTCATTTTGCCGTTTCATTATTTTGCTCCATATTCTGTTGTTCTCTATTTACTAAATTAATTAAATCTGTTATAATATTATCCATGTAGTTAGACATACATTCATTACTATGGTTATGATGCAACATTTATTTTAGCGTTACAGTAATAAGTACTTCATCGGTATGCAATGCGCTCCCAATGTTGAGGTAGGGTATAAGGAAAATCTATTGCCGCATTATACGAATATTTACTTCATTTTAATAAAAGTTCAACTCGAGCGGATGATGCATTTGATTTCCCTCACACACCTGAACGCATGTAGATACTATATCTTCAAATCTTTGTTAATTAATCAAACTTCTCAACGGCAAAGTGCGTCAACGTATCTCCTATTCCATTTAAGATAGTGAAATACCATCGCTGAGCGTGGTTAAAAAAGTTATCGAGACAAGACATTAATCTAGCAGAGTTATATGTACATATTAATAGAGACAAAGAGTGGTGAAAAAGGAACCAACAAGTGTCCCTTCGGCCGGTAAAGGACATGGCAAGCAGCAACGGCCGGCCGCCCATAAATCCTTCAGTAATTTATTTATGCCCGTTTTTAAGTTTTATAATCGCCGGACATTTTCAACGTGCGGCTAGAAACGCCAACCGGCCACTAAGAACAATAAGGTACGATGGGGCAGCACTGTGAAATCTTTGTGTGCGCGATCGCCTCGCCGCAATTTGATAGATAACCACCAGGAGAGCGAACAACAACAGAAAGACTGCACTTATGCTAATTCTTTCGCACCATAACTCATACAAGGCCTCCTCTTGTTCCTATGTCACATCGCGACACTGGAATCTTAGAACAAGGCTTTTATCTCCGGCCAAACAAGAACACCAAAACGCGTTTATGAATGTATATTTTCGTATTTATGTCTACCATGTGATACTACACTACTTCATCACAGCAAAATGTTACAAATGTGGTTTTCGTGGTAATTTAAAATTTACTTTTGATGTGTCACCGTAAAAGGAGAAGAGATGTATTTCACGAGGTAGTATAAGTCTTGGGCGACAATTATTATTATTATTATTAAGACGTTGAGACCCATCGACCCATTATCCAGCTCTTAAACGGTGTAAATGCTGTTCATCTATTCGAATCTCTTCAAGGATAATGGTATCTTTGACTGTAGCTAGTTCCTGATTTCTGAAGGCAAATATCAGTTTGCTGTGTTGATTTCATGGTTCTCACTTCTCGACACTTAGAAACAGTTTGTATGTACAATATCTTCAGCCCTCTGTAGTAAGTACATTCCAATTGGTCCACACCCTCATGCTTGTGATTTCATCTGGTGAGGTACGTCGTGTCATCAGCATATTGTATTTCATTCCCGGTCTGGGCACTGGACGGTAGATCGTTAACATAGGGGATAAATATTAGGCCCTCTCATAGATTACTGGTCAACACCTCGCCTAACCGTGCGCATACAGGATCTCCAGTCTTTTGACTCCGCCACCTGCTGACCACCGCCTATATTGGATGGGAATATGATCAGCGTAGCACATCTTATATCTACAGGGTCCTGCAACTAAGCTCCCATCTTCTGTAGCTCACTTACTCATTAAGCTAAGAGTTTGACATTTTGCAAGCTTACCCTGTACTTCAAGGTACAATTCAAGAAATTATTTTTTATTATACAGGCTGTTCCAAAAATGTGCAACGCCATGGTAATATATTTGTTTAAATTGCATGCTATACATTTTTCTACACATTTGGAAGCCTTTTATGGTTGCCTACATGTCACCAAAATATTATTTAAATCGGTTGAGTGACCGCAGCGGAAAAAAATAAAAACAAAAAAAAAATGATTTTGCATCGTAGACTTTAAAAATCAATAATAACCACAAAATGCACCTCGTTAATAAAATTTTGCGACGTGCTTATTAAGTTAGATGTAATAGTCTCGTTAACCAAGTGACATTGATCCAAATTATACAGGGTGACCAAAATCGAGTGTCAAACTTGTCAAACTTCAAAGCGTGTTATTGTTCTTATTTTAAATTGGAACCCATAAATTTTTTTATGTGAAATGATGCAGAATTAAAAAATAAACATTGTTTCTAAATACAATCCCATAACAATTCCCAATATTTTAAAACTTATTCGCCAAAAATTCATTTTTCAACGTTTCCAACGGCTAATAAATATCTAGATAATAAATATCTATAATCTAGATAATAAATATCGTACGTGGCTTTGAAAAACAATTTATTTCATAAAAAATAATAGACGTATTTTAGATTTGAGTGTACTTAATTAAGTAGTTATTCAAATGCTAAATTTACTGCATAATTTACCTATAGCGGTAAGGACGGAAATGTGGCTATAGGTAAATTTTGCAGTAAATTTAGCAATTGAATAACTACTTAATTAAGTACAGTAAAATCTAAAATACCTCTCTGCGTTATATTTTATGTAATAAATTGTTTTTCAACGCCACATACGATATTTATTACCTAAAATTGCCGTTGGAAACGTTGAAAAATGAGTTTTTGGCGAATAACTTTTAAAATATGGGGAATTGTGATGGGGTTGTATTCAGAAACAATATTTATTCTTTAATTCCGCATCGTTTCACCTAAAAAAAAATATGGGTTCCAATTTAAAATAAGAACAATAGCGCGCTTTGAAGTTTGACAAGTTTGACACTCGATTTTGGTCAGCCTGTATAATTTTTTTTCAATTTTTTTTTGGTTTTTATTTTTTTCCGCTGCGGTCACTCAACCGATTTCAATAAAATTTTGGTGATATGTAGGCAACCATAAAAGGCTTCCAAATGTGTAGAAAAATGTATAGCATGCAATTTAAAAAAATATATTACCATGGCGTTGCACATTTTTGGAACACCCTCTATAATAAATAATAATTTTTTGAATTGTACCTTGAGGTACAGAGTAAGCCTGCAAAATGTCAAACTCTTAGCTTAATGAGTAAGTGAGTTACAGAAGACGGGAGCTTAGTTGCAGGACCCTGTATATAGTCTACTTTTTGTTGCCCGTTGGATGTAATATCAAATATACTCTACTTTCTGAAGAATGGTGATTGATGATTGTTAGCAGGCTATATGCTCTCTCTGATGCATACATGATGTTGACGTTAGACCAAATACATCTGTACTTGTTCTACAAGTACAGCCTTTACATGAAAAAAGGATAATTGTAGAATTTGATGTAAACAGCACATCATCTTCAAGTTGCGCTTTGTCTAAGAAGTTTTAAAAATCTGTGCAACGTACAAAAAACTTGAATATATCCTGGTAGTAATCAAACATAAAGGTCTAAAAAAACTAAAGTTTTTATCAACAAAATAATAGAATAGAAAAAATAATACAAATCATAAAATATTCAAGTCTTTTTTGGAATCGAATTTAGCCATTCTTCTACGAGAGTCGAGATTCAATATCTAGATTGTAGACTTCCGCGGCCTGAGTCAATAATATATTGATTTCCGGGTGGAAACCGCGTTGAGGACTTTGAAGCAGTCGACGTTTCGCGCTCTGTTGCAAGAGGCATATGCAGGACTAAGTTATCAAACCAAGTGCTAAGAAGAAGATCATCTCCTTTATTCTCAAGAGACAATTTAAGTTCTTCGTTTGAAATTGTCATCAATATTGGTGGTTCAAATAAGTTTTCATCCCAATTGATCAGTTCGTAATAGTACGGTACCAACAAATTTAGTTTAGTTATGTGATATGGTTGAATAACACTTGGTTTATCCATAGCACGTGCTTTTAGAATACGTCTCACTCCAAGTTTCCGATTTTTTTGTCATCGTTTACCATAGCTAGCAAAATATTTTCCGAATGAGCAAAGTAGCTCTTACGCTGAATCACTGGATCTACAATTTTTAAGAGATCAGCTGACAAGTAGCGTGAGTCTGCAATTAACTGGTATAGATGTCGAGATCCATCTTTGCATGAAGGATATAGTTCCACTCTAAACCACATTGGTGCGAAACATTCATTACGTAAGTTGCCAGAGTGACCAGATGTCAGAAGTATTCTCTGGTGCAACGTATAAACGCAGGATTCTGTTTGCTCGTGTTAACCATCTGGGATCAGTTTTCCCGGTGATTTATGTGCTAAATGTTCTGACAATATTCCTGAGTTGACAGGACAACAGGTATTATAGACATAGGGTTGATCGGTCTGTTTTAGTTTTCCGAGGTATTTCTGCAGCTATTTTTTTGGTAGAATACAATAGGTTTTTTTCTCACGTCCCAAGTAATTTTCCTATAGGACCAGAGCATGTGTTCGGTCCTGATGTATTTCCATCAAGATGATCAAATAAATGTCGAAGAGGTAACTCGTTCATGTGCAACAGATATATGATCCACTCAAGTGGCCTTTGTAAATATGTCTCAAGTAATCTGATCACTCCACCATATTTCCCTGTGTTAGTATTTGTCACATCGCATCCAACCACAACAAGACCTGATGTATTTAAATATTTTTCAAGAAAAAAATTGATAATTGATTTTTGAATGACTTTCGGTCTCCCACAATCTGGCACAGCGTACCCCAGATTTTCAGATCCTGGCTCGTTTATTGAAGAGATATTTCTTCGGTTATTACTTCATTGTAATACTGGCTGCCTTTTTTTGTTCTAATCCGCGTCTCGTCTTTTGGTCCGTCAAAATATAAAGCCTAGTTTGTGTTTCAATAATTCTTCGCGCTTTAAACCTCTCTCTTCTGATTTTGCTTTTATCGATTATTTTTTCTAGTGGCATTCCTTTGAGTGGACTTGAAACAATTGCAGCTCCAGCTCTGTCTGAAACACCAAACCGGTCGCAGGTGATTGCTAAAGAACAATAGTCAATTTCTTTCTTTTTCTGTGCTTCGATCTTTGTTAGTAAACTATTTCCTTTTGGATAATTTCTTCAGGCTCTTCAAAGTCACTCTCAGAACTTAATTTTAACTCAATTATTCCTTTATTGGTACTGGGAATTAGTGACTTTCGTTTTGGTTCGCTCCTTTCCTTTCTCTTTAACCATGTTTGTATCTTTTTAGTTACTTCTTTGCTAATACCACAGATAATCATTCTGCGACTGGATCGTTGATCTTCTAAAAAGGCTTGGGGACACTGAGACCTTTTCGCGTGGACAAATACAACACTGACACTCCGGGCCCTTGCAAAACGAAATATCAAATAGTTTTCACTTTGGGTCCGAATTTCCTTCACCATCACAGCAAACGATGGTTTGCTGCAAGATTTGTTTATTACTTTATCATACGCAGTATGGTAAAGTATTGTAATCATGCCGAAAAAAAAAATTGAGATTTTAGCGGAAATAGGTCTTTTTGGGTCCCCTGAACATTTTTGACCAAGGTACAAAAAAATGTCTGTGTGTGTGTGTGTGTGTATGTATGTCTGTGTGTGTGTAAACGATTTTTGTGGCGACGATTCCGGAAAAACTACTAAAGGTATCGGGACGAAAGTTCATATTTAGCAGTTTTATGACCAAACTTAGAGCTGAAAAGCTTTTGGTTCAAAATGGTCCAAAGGAACTGGCTATTTACTCTTAGCATTTTTCAACGATTTTGCAAATGAGCCGCCATTTCTGTAATTTCATCAAAATAAATAAATAATAAATTAAAGTAGAGGAAATTTTGTATAATTTATGTCTATAACATTTTTTGGTAAAATTAATAGTTTAGCTGCAGGAGCAAATTCTATTTGATCGAGATCGGTCGCATGTGCCTTGATATGAAACTACATAGTAGCCAGGATTTTGACAAATATGTTTTTGTGCTGTCACACTCGAAAACAGCTGATTTCATCAGAGGTTGGAGAACCGCTATGCAACGTTGCCGCTCTTGTGCGGCAAATAGATAGCGCGCCTCGCTCACATGCGACGGCGACACTCCGCCTTCGGTGACGCACCGCATCACCGCTCGTCGCGCTATTCCGTACTTTCGGCACTTGTGACATAAATTATTATTCTAATGACGTAGTGTAGGTAGTGTGAAATGCTGATGCTTTGACAATACCTACGATTTATCTCAATAAAATGGATTCTCACGCAGCTAAACTATTAATTTTATATAATGTATGATAAAGTCATGTGCCTGGCCACATCAGATTTTTTTTTTCTCTTTTCACGAAAAGATTTTATAATTCGAATTATTCTTGTATGTGACACGACGGGAATTGAAGCCGAAGCCCATATATCTTCTAATTTAGATGTAATATTTGTAGCAACATCAATAAAAGACGGGTCCTTACCATTTTCCTTTTTCGACTTTAACTGCTGCCTCGTCCACCCATAACACTTTATTACATCCTCTTGAGTTTGACATTTGTCTTTAATTCTCAACTATCGCCAAAGATAGGACACTTGAAAGCTTTTCGCGTTACGTTCATGGCGAAAGATTGCAAAATGAACTAACAATCATAACCTCAAAAAGTAACATCTACCGCCACCGAATATTCCGTTTATTGTCCGTGGATCAGCTAACCGGTATATGGCTGTCTGATTGGTTAGTTTGGTTACCATTCCAGCTAATGTATGGTATTTACGCTATTTGGGTGGTGAATCTGTCTGAGGAATAAAACATTTTTCCTTTAACACTCCTGTTATTTTTTTTTATTTTAGAAATTCAGACGAGAAGCGCTCCCTCTAAATATTAACAGAATTCAACAACATAATGTTGTTATTAGGTTAGATTATCCCAATGTTTGTTTTTTGACTCACCCTATTTTATATGCTACTGGCCTAGTTCATGGTTGATAATATTCTATACAGTTTTTGGTTTGTTTTGTGTATTTTGTCATTGAAGAGAAAACACAGAAAGGACAACATTTATATTTCGTCATATTTCTTCAAGTGATCCCCAGACTGCTGGGGGTCTTTGATCATAGTGAATGCTTTGGATTAGAATCTGATCCGGATCATTTTGCATGCTAAAGTATCGCTTATCATTTTTGGGAAACGGTATTTTCGGGCATGAGGATAGAAGAGAAAACAAGGAAAAAGTAATACCAACGAGCTTTATTATATTTTTAGAATATAATGAATATATAATGAAGGGTTTGCAATTGAACAGCCGTTTCAGTTAAACAACGGCAGATTTACAGTTACTTAGATTGTCAAAAATTAAAGAATGGAAGATAAACTGCTACATGTTCGACAACAACAAAAAAAAACAGAATAATAGACAACTTGGTATTTATTTTTCGTTGAATGAGTATCAGAATACAAAACGTGTGAATTAATTTTGGAACCTATTTTTAGCCTGAAAACACCCTCTACGGATACTTATCCATGTTATAAGACGTTCTGCTTGCTTTGCTGGGAAACTCGAAACAAACAGATGGATAATGGTTGGGTAGATACGCCCACATCCCAAGAATGGCTTTCCTACTTCATCTTCCATAGCGCTTCAAGTTGAGATTCGAATCGAGTTCTGGACTCCTCAAACCTCATCTTCCATTCTTTCCAGACACCGGTCAAACTTTTTGGTCCACAAGGTCCATGACATTCCCGCCCAACCCAAATGCAATACTGCCTAATAATTCTAGAATACTCAACCCTTAAGTTGTGAATTAATCAGCACTATGGGTAGTATTAGATTTCCAATAGCAATAACTATTGATATTTTTTACAGCCAAAATAAGTGAATCGGTTCTTTTACAATAAAATTAGTAAAACAACCAGTTAAACCATAGCCAGTAAAGCAACCCCTCCAGTTTTACCAACTTTAATTCGTAATTTGGTCGGTAATGTACAGTTTTCCCAGTGTGTACCTATTACGTTATATAACTTTTATACAAGTAATAAATGATGATGAGTTCGATCCGTACAGTAATTTATTGTTAGTGTAACAAAGGTTCCCCTCCGCAAAGGAGACGATGGTTCAATTAACTAGCTAGCTCGGGTTCGCAGATGAAATCTTGATATTATCCTTCCAATTAATTTGCTCGTGAGTCTGCATATGGTCCGTAAACGGCTTATTTACCTTAATGATTTATTCGCTAGTGTGCGAGTTCGCGATCTTTATAATTTTAATTGAGAATGTACCTGTTGCGTAATGCCAATGCAACAACCATTTGTAATATTTGACGTGCTTTGCAATTTCTTTTGTTGTGCTGAAAGTAAGTAAGTGCAGTGTTATAGCTGATATCAGATGCAAAGGACTAAAAAGCAAAGGTGCGTTTACGCATATGCGCTCGGTTATTGGAAGATGCCAACAAATACGGGACAGGCAAAATATACAAGTTAAAGTTTGCTCATTCCGTTGTTCCCAGAGCAATCGGCGTTGACATTTGATATTTCCTAAAAATACTCCTGGTATACAATTTGGCAATGTTTTGAATTTGAATCTGCTAAGTGGCGTACCAACGTACATAACTGACTTGGTTTTTCATCCAATTGGACATTCCAAAAGGCATTTCATGCATCTAGTGTTGAAAAACATGTAGAATTTATTTTGATTTTTTGTCTATGTTCGGTAATTTGTATGGCTGGGAAATTATTACTTTCTTTAATTCTCGAGGGTCAAGTTGTCTTAATTTTTCGGTTGACCTTTTTACTAAAACAATTGAATTTACCCATTCTGATGTACCGTGAACCCTTTCAATTCTATCGAGATTTAGTAAGTTATTAATGCATTTTTTAAATTCAAATTGAATTGGCAAAGGTATGCTTCTTCTAGTCGGTTAAATCTTTAGGGTGGCATTTTTATTTATTTTTATGTGATACAGTTTATCATTTATTACTGTTTTGTAGTCTTTATTTCATTTATAGTGTTTATTTCTTTTAAATTCTTGAATTAAATTTAGGTCTAAACTGTTTTTTAAACTAACAATGTTAACATAATTTTCCGATATAATATAAAATAAAATGGTATAATTACTTTTCGTAAAATTAAAACGATAGTTCTTCTCTGTTCAAAATGGTAAATATAATTGTGTTACCGACCGGTTTCGCCCATAACGGGCATCATCAAGGGTAACGCTAAAATATAAATATAACAAAAGTCAACAAAAATAAAATTGCAGGCGGCATACGAAATTCACAGTCAAGGTCTTCCAAAAACTTTCAGCGAAAAGCAGGGGCAACGAGAAAAACCCAAATTTAGAAGCATTGTTCTTCCCAAGCTGTAGTTGTGTTAGAGTCGCCCAAGCTGTAGTTGTGTAAGTCTGTCGCCGATCCTGAATCTTATAAATGTCGGAGTCAAATGTTCCGAAAGACAGACAGTAATGAAGTCAATGCTCTGGTTTGTGCGTTCGATCTTAGTGGTTAATTTATATAGGTGCGTGTGGTCGAACTAGCCTCCATAGTATAGGGATGTAGACGTAAAACAGGTAATAGTTTTCGTGGAAATAAAACGATAGTTCTTCTCTGTTCAAAAACTTTAAGCAATTATCACACTGTTTCATCCGGACAATTGGTTGGAGCTCCTGTAATTTGTCATTAGTTGTAAAAAACTCGCATAAAATGCTCAATGAATAGTTGCTCTTACATGGCGCCAGCACTGTCACTATTTAAATGGACAGTTATCATTTGTCATAGAAATGAAACAATAAGCAATTAATGTGCATGTTTGAGCTGTGGCGGATGGTCGCATAGTACAGTTGGACAATGAAAAAACATTTAGTCATTGATCTACGTTGGACAATCTGTTCCAAACTTGTAACAGGAATAACCAGAGCAAAATTTTCGACACGAAATTTTGTCCACCACCATTTTTATCAATACTTCAAAAACTATTATTCTTAGCAAACCAAAATACATAATTTTTAACAGAGAGAATTTTGTGTACATCATGTTTTATCACATAGTTTTTATGAAAACCAATCATTTGGTGTAAACAGAAATATCTACACATTGCGTTCGCAAAGTAGAACTATCTGACTATATACTTATATGAATACCTACTACATACCATTCTGCACTCAACATTCTGCTGATGGGGTATTCTTTAATGTAAAATTGGTCATGTTTTTTTAGAAATTTTATTGCTTCCGGGTATTGTTGTGTGTCAGGATTCGTAAATGCTGACGTTTCGCAAACCATGTTGCTCACTTCTTCAGAGCTGACTTAATACTGAAGACCCCCAAAGAAATCTGTTATATACCTAATCTTCACCGCACTGCACACATTTAGAGCAACTGCTCCCGTATGTTGTTACATCTTACCGCGTTAGGATTGATTTCCAAACCCTACTGATGTCAGTACTGTCATCACGATTGATGTTGTTAGGATGTTTGTAAGCCTTCGATGACAATTACTCAGCCTTGCCAATATCCCGCGTCATCAAAGGCCATTGTGTGTCCCGACTCATGGCAGTGTGGAGCAACAGGCGGACTGTTTACTTTTGCCTAGTCAGGTGTCTCTACTGTGCTCCTTCACTCGACATTCGATGGTTCGTTGTATCTATCCCACAGAGCATTTTCGACACTCCCATGTTTTCTTGTGATATCGTTTGGGTTAGACAAAAGATCTATACCTTACCAGCTGGTGCTCTGTACCTTACCAGGGTACCAGATTTTTACTTTATCATACGCAGTATGGTAAAGTATTGTAGTCGTGCCGAAAAAAAAAATTGGGATTTTAGCGGAAATAGGTCTTTTTGGGTTCCCTGAACATTTTTGACCAAGGTACAAAAAAATGTCTGTGTGTGTGTGTGTGTGTGTGTGTGTGTGTGTGTGTGTGTGTGTGTGTGTGTGTGTGTGTGTGTGTGTGTGTGTGTGTGTGTGTGTGTGTGTGTGTGTGTGTGTGTGTATGTATGTGTGTACCCGATTTTTGTGACGACGATTCCGGAGAAACTACTAAAGGTATCAGGACGAAAGTTCAGATTTAGAAGTTTCATGACCAAACTTAGAGCTGAAAAGCTTTTGGTTCAAAATGGTCCAAAGGAACTGGCTATTTACTCTTAGCATTTTTCAACGATTTTGCCAATGAGCCGTCATTTGTGTAATTTCGTCAAAATAGATAAATAATAACTTAAAGTAGACGAAATTTTGAATAATTTATGCCTATGACATTTTTTGGTAAAATTAATAGTTTAGCTGCAAGAGCAAATTCTATTTGATGGAGATCGGTCGCATCTGCATTGAAAAAACATGCGCATGCTTGAATAGTTAGCACGTTGGCGTATTGCTCTGTGTATTTTCAAAGTTTGTACGGTGAATTTAAACAATAAATTTAAAAAAAGTGTGTGGTGATAAAGGGAAGCTGTCCTTCATTGTTTTCTATAAGCATGACTAATACACGCAATGCAGAGCAGAAGAAATTTATCAAGGAATGTATGCATGCGGTCCTGGACGAGGACTCGTTTTTGTCTAAGCTAACCAAGAAATTGCTGGCAGGCCTAACTCAAGTGCTTACTGACAGACTGGCTGCCTACGACAAGCAAATTCAACACCTGAAGGCCGAAAATGTCTCACTGCGAGCTAAGTGTGACGATTTGGAACAATATTCACGAAGAAACAATGTCCGTATTCATGGAGTTTCCCTTAGTCCCAACTTGGAGAAGGATCAGGGAGCTATGGAAAAAACTGTTCTAAAAATATTTAGTGAGCAGATGAATGTTAATGTGGATCAACATGCTATCGATAGATGTCATGGGGTGGGACCGGTCACCAATGGAAAGCAGACAGTGATTATAAAATTTGTGAGCTATCGAACCAGGAAGGATGTGATGCAAGGTAGGAAAAACCTTAGGGGAAGTGGTCTAAGAGTCGTTGAGGATCTTACTGCTGCACGCCACAAACTTTTCCAGAGAGCTATAAAAAAGTTTAATTATAGGAATGTTTGGGTATTCGATGGAACTATATATGCAAAAGTAAACAACGTGAAGTACTCCATCAAGGATGATACGGATTTTGATAAAGTTCCGCCCATATCAGTGAGTAGTCCTAACTAACAACTCTGTCCTGTATTGTTTGTTTTCTTTGCATTATGACTCATTATAATTGCGTTATTTTGTATATTGTGTATTGATTGTTTGAATTCAGTTTATTTTTCATGTGAGCATGCGCAATGTTGTATCACATACGTATATTCTTTGCTATTGCTCCCATCTACAAAAATTTTACATTTATAGTATAGTTCATTTATATTTTCTTTTTGTCTTTGTCATTATCACCGCATATCGTTACAAAGATACATTGAGTTTAGTTGGCTGCATATATTGTTCGCGACAGCTGGTTAATAAGGTTTATATTACTGTTGTTTACATATTCCTTTACATATTTCTGATCATGATATTGTATACTGTGTGCTGGCGTGTAGTTTGGATCTGAATTTGCCTTTATTTAAAACCTACAGAAATTTTGGTCAGTTTAATTATGAATTATTTTCCTCACATTTAAGAGCTATCCCATGGAGAAATATTTATGATCTGAATAGTGTCGATAAAAAAATAGATTTTTTAAATTCTAATATAATAACTTTACTCGATATACATGCTCCATTTATCAGGTCGCGTTTTACAAAGGCTGATGCTCCATGGCTAACATCTGATTTAAAGGCTATGTTTGAGGAGCGTGATCATGCACTCACTGTTTATAGGCGAACTAAGAAAGCGGCGGATTGGTTGATTTATAAAAATGTGAGAAATATGGTTACGGGGGTAATTAGTCGAAGGAAAAAGGAGTATTTTGAGCGGTTGGTTGAGTTGGGAGACTCTGGGAAATTTTGGAAAAATTTGCGTTTAATTGGTGGTGGTGGCCATGATAAGGCCATTATTTTGCCAGACAACTTGATGAACCCCGAACAAACAAATGCTCATTTCATTCAGAGTCCCATTACTTTACCAAGAATAGATGAAGTCATTAATAGATATAAATCCAAGCCGGTGCTTAGCGATGAGTTGTTGAAGTTTCATGTGGTGACTGAGGATTGTGTTTTGAGGGTGATTTCTGGTTTGGACAGTAGTGGTATTGGTGGGGATGGTATAAGCATCAAGACATTAAAGCTGTGTCTTCCGTTTCTCCTTGATATTATCACGCACATCGTTAATATTTGTATTGTCGAGTCGGTTTATCCGTCAGCCTGGAAGAGCGCTATTGTCATTCCTATCCCAAAGAAGAGTCCCCCTCAGGGATACTCTGACTTGCGTCCTATTAGCATATTGCCAGCTATGTCAAAGATTGTAGAACGGATTATTAATCAACAACTTAACCGTCATTTGGAAAAATACAAAATTTTACCAGAAACACAGTAAGGTTTTAGGCGTAATCACAGTTGTGCATCGGCTCTACTCCATATAACGGAGGACATAATCAGTGCGGCTGACCGCGGTTTCTTGACATCGCTGGTACTTCTGGACTACTCCAAAGCCTTTGATAAGGTTCATCATGGAATACTGTTAGCTATTCTCAAGCTAATAGGTTTAGACGTTACTGCTGTTAACTTTTTTGAATCGTACTTAGTGGACAGAAGCCAGTGTGTCCGGTTGCCTTCCGGTACGTCAGCTTTTCTTCATGTTGGTTGTGGTGTTCCTCAGGGATCGGTGATGGGCCCAACTTTGTTTTCAATATATACATCACAGTTTCAGCATTTGTTTACAAACTCTACTGCGCACTTCTATGCTGATGACTCTCAAGTCTATATGTCTTTTGCGGCGAGAGACCTGTGCGTTTCAATATCGAAGTTGAATGAAGAACTGAGTTTGTTGGCGTCCATGGCGGACGATCACTGTATGGAGTTGAATCCATTGAAGTCAAAGGTTATGTTGTTTGGTAGACGGAAAGATGTAGAGCTCTGTAAAACCACTATCGCTATTAAGATAAACGGTGTTCCCATAGAAGTTGTGGATGAAGCTAGGAATCTTGGAGTTATGCTTGAACCGGACCTAAGATTCAGAAAACATGTTGTTGGCTGTGTACGAAGAGCGTACTCTAAATTGAAGCAGTATTACAATGCGAGGCACATTCTTTCTCAGGCGGCTAAAATAAGGTTGTGTGATGCGCTGGTATTAAGCCATTTTAATTTTTGTGATGTGGTCTACGGACCTTGCTTGACAGCGGCTGATGCAAATCGTATCCAGCGTGTACAGAATTCCTGTTTGCGATTTATTTATGGCATACGAAAGTATCAGCGCATCTCACATAAACTGAGGGATAGTGGTTGGTTGCGTATGGACAATAGGCGATTGCTTCATGCCTATGTATTTTATAAGAAGCTTATGATCAATCGAGCGCCTTCTTATTTGTACAGAAAAATAGAGTTCCGAACAGATGTGCACAACCTGAACTTAAGGTTTCGGGGAATGCTCACGCCGCCACTCCGTCAAACTGCGTTTTGTAGTAGGGCATTCCGGTGTCAAATTGCCTTCCATTATAATTCTATTGCTCCGAATATCAAATCTTTGACTCTCGGTTTATATAGAAGTAAACTATTTGATGTCCTTTATTCCCGCCAGTTTTAGTGCCAGCCTGACGTGGAGGTTGCAGTGCGTACAGGATCTACTACGGTCTGAGTTTGATTTGCTTTGTCTTTGCTTATAATGTCCAAGGTATGTTGTCTGATGCAGTGAATTGCTTGTCGCGGAATTAGTGTGTTGATGGTAAGATAGTAAATGTTCATTTAAATTTGTTTTTTTTTTCAATATTATGTAGTAGTTTTTGCGTAGTATGTATTTGATATTGTGTACAATGTTTTTACTTTATCATACGCAGTATGGTAAAGTATTGTAATCATGCCGAAAAAAAAATTGAGATTTTAGCGGAAATAGGTCTTTTTGGGTCCCCTGAACATTTTTGACCAAGGTACAAAAAAATGTCTGTGTGTGTGTGTGTGTGTATGTGTGTGTGTGTGTGTGTGTGTGTGTGTGTGTGCGTATGTGTGTACTCGATTTTTGTGACGACGATTCCGGAGAAACTACTGAAGGTATCGGGACGAAAGTTCATATTTAGAAGTTTTATGACCAAACCTAGAGCTGAAAAGCTTTTGGTTCAAAAGGGTCCAAAGGAACTGGTAGTTTATTCTAAGCCTTTTTCAAGGATTTTGCAGATGAGCCGCCATTTCTGTAATTTCGTCAAAATAGTTAAATAATAAATTAAAGCAGAGGAAATTTTGAATAATTTATGCCTATGACATTTTTTGGTAAAATTAATAGTTTAGCTGCAAGAGCAAATTCTATTTGATCGATATCGGTCGCATCTGCATTGATATGAAACTTCAAAGTAGCCTGGATTTGACAAATATTTTTTTGTGCTGTCACCACAGAAATGTCTATGGCTGTCACACTCGAAAACAGCTGATTTCATCAGAGGTTGGAAAACCGCTTTGGAACGTTGCCGCTCTAGTGCGGCAAAGTAGAAAATACAAAATTCAAATAAAATAAGATCGCCAATTTGATTGTTTGTTGATAAGAAATATCAACCCGTTGTTATCTAATTGTAAAAAACGATAAATTGAGAAAATTGTAAATAAAGGATATAGCGATGACTATAGTTACGTTTTAGTATCTTGGTACGGATGTGACATCTACAGTGTCATGAACGAATATAAATCTGTCAGAATTTGAATTAGCTTTTTAAACTTGACGTTTCGTAGAAGTGGTATCAACCTAACATTTCCTATCCAGAAATATAACCATTTTTATTTTTTTACGTATTTGTACGTTTTTACGTATTTCTCAAAAGACAACACAAAAAACGTTGATGTCACTCCTGCCGAAAACTACATAGCGCGACTCGCTCACATGCGACGGCGACACTCCGTCATCGGTGACGCGCCGCATCACTGCTCGTCGCGCTATACCGTACTTTCGGAACTTGTGAGATAAATAACTATTATTCTGGTGACAGTAGGTAGTGTCAAATGTTGATGCTTTGACAATACCTACTATTGATAGTATTGACTATCAAAATATCTGTCAAATCCTTGCTAACTAATTTAATTTTAATGTAGACACGATTTATCTGAATCAAATACATTCTCATGCAGCTAAACTATTAATTTTATATGAAAAGATGTGTGCAAATTGAACTGGTTTATAATATCAATAAAACTCCTGTTTGTTCTTCGTAGTTAGTAGTGTACTAACGAACATAAAAGAATAAAAGAACTGCGAAGAACAAACAGGAGTTTTATTGATATTAATTTTATATTTTGTATGATAAAGTCATGTGCCTGGCCACATCAGATTTTTTTTTTTAGGTTAGATTAAGTTGGTTAGGTGGAAGAGCAGTTCTCTTTAATTAAGGAGCACTGAACCTCGCCATTTCATACAGACTTTCGTGCAGAATGTAGCATATGTTTTTTATACAATTTCCTTTGATGTATGAATAAAGACAATTATTATTATTATTATTATTATTATTATATGAAACTACATAGTAGCCAGGATTTTGACAAGTATTTTTTTGTGCTGTCACACTCGAATACAGCTGATTTCATCAGAGGTTGGAGAACCGCTATGGAACGTTGCCGCTCAAGTGCGGCAAATTACAAAATACAAATTTCAAATGAAATAAGATCACCAATTTGATTGTTTGGTGATAAGAAATATCAACCCGTCTTTATATCTAATTCCAAAAACGATAAATTGAGAAAATTGTAAATAAAGTATAGCGATGACTGTACTTTTATTTTAGTATGTTGGTACCGATGTGACATCTACAGTGTCATGAACAAATATAAATCTGTCAGAATTGGAATTAGCTTTTTAAACTTGACGTTTCGGCAAAGTGGTACCAACATTTCCTGTACAGAAATCTATCAATTTTTTAATATATTTTTTAAATACATGTTTCTCAAAAAGCAACACCATAAACGTTGATGTCTCTGCTGCCAAAAACTAGATAGCGACTCGCTCACGTGCGACGCCGACGCTCTGCCTTCGGTGACGCGCCGCATCACCGCTCGTCGCGCTATTCCGTACTTTCGGCACTTGTGACATAAATAACTATTATTCTAATGACGTAGTGTAGGTAGTGTCAAATGCTGATGCTTTGACAATACCTACGATTTATCTCAATAAAATAGATTATCATGCAGCTAAACTATTAATTTTATATGTTGTATGATAAAGTCATGTGCCTGGCCACATCAGATTTTTTCAGTAATCTACCGATTCTTTCTGATACCCACACTTACGTATAGTAAATAAGCGAACTCCTATAATTCTTGCAGTTCCTGTGGGACATGCGGTTTTCTCTTCACTCTTCACTCCAAGTATTTTCGTTCGTCGTCCTAAGCACTGCAGTCGCATAACTTCTCGGCACTATTGAACAGAGTGTTAATAACACTTCTCTTCTGTTGGGGATGGTGGTGTGATTTGGAGTGCAAGTACCGATCGTTATGTGTCTTCGTACAATAGACTTTATGTCCTAGCCTACCCGTTGATGTTCTGCATACCAGCATATCCAAGAATGGCGGATGATTGTCCTCTTCTATTCCATTTTGAATTTGATGGAATGACCCAGGAATTTTGTCCTACTGAAGGAATTCCAACCTCCAGTAAGAGTTCTTTAACGTGCACGTCGCATAAATGACAGCACACGGGGCCACCGGCTTTACTTCCTCATCCGATGGAAGGCGGCATGCAAAGGTATTTGTTCCCTGCCTAAAATACCAGGACAGTCGATTTTAGCCCGAGCCGGGATTCGATCCCGGGCCTCCAGCGTAGATAGCAGCCGCTCTATCCTATACGCCATCGAATGGAATGACTAACATCGTTCAAGTGGTTAAGGAGTGGACCCTACGTCAAAATAGATACATCAAAGCCTGATATGCGCGGTATCACACAAAGCAAACCGCAAGTCCCACCGGAACCGTAAGCGTCAAAAGGTTTCGCTTGTTTACAATACGTAAGTAGGGTATCAGAAATAATCGGTAGATTACTAAAGAAATCTGGATCTTTCGCCTAACCCAATAGATATCACACCATTCCTGAAGAACGAACGGGTGTACAAGATATGCAAGTGTGGAACATGCTATGTGGGACAGACAGGACGAAGCATCAAATGTCGGCTCAAGCAGTACAGTAGAGACACCCGGCTAGGCAAAGCAGTTTAAGTCCTGAATTTGACAGCTTATATATAGCTTTGCTAATACCAGTCCACAGAGTTGCGGCAACAGTTTTTGATCAAGGTTGAACCTTTAATCGCAATCTACAGGCAAGTTTAGTTACTTATTGGAGGATATCAAGAGTGAGTTGACATTTTGTGCATTTTTTTGTCATGATAGAATTTTTTATATAGGCTCAAATAAACGCTCAGGTGAAAAGATATTTAAAAAAGTATAGCTTAAAAATCAGTGACAGGTAATAGTTGGTATAATATAATAAAAAATGGCAGTTTCCTTACAGTCAAACACAAGAAAACTGGGACGCATCATGTTAAAAACCACTTCACAAAGTTGTCATACTGTTTTTTTCGCTTTCAAGTTGAAGAGTCAAGCTAGCCCAACTGATAGAAAATTATATCAAGCCACGTTCCCTTCTTTTCATGATATATCAAAGATAAATTCATTTTTGTTTTTGTTTTATGTGATTTGATAGAATTTTTAATCGTAATAAATAAACAAACATTAATTTTTGTTTTATATTTACCATTTTGTTGTTAGACCCGCTCCTACCAACTTTCTGACATCGTCCAAGTTGCCAACGGAGATAAGGTGCAACGATTTCTCTCGTGTGGTTGCCCAGTGTCACTAAACATGTTTATTTTCCCAACACTAGCCGAGTGAAACTGCTTGCTAAATTGCAACTTAACAGGACGATAGCAAAGAGTTGGTCGGACTGAGTCTCATACTTTACGGTGCCATGTTGTATAATTCCTGTGCCTTCAGAATAACAACCACTTAATCCCATCCCATATCACCCTGGGTCTTCTTCTAATCTTTAAGGGTTTCAGCCAAACCTCTTGAAGCAATCTGTCTCAAACTATGTACATTTATTCAAGACAGAACTGTATGTTAATCAGTCGCCTTCATTTTTCAATGATTTCAATTAGTATGGATCATTATGATAGGATCTACTATTTAGTATCATGGGCACATGTTTAGGTGCAAAATAGTGTAGTACCATAACAAGATTTAAAAATTAAGATTTTCTGTAAAGAACATGGGTTGACTTGAGGAAAAGTTATTTAGGCCGCCGTACGTCTCAGTCCAGTTAGTCGAGGATCCAAATAAGGCGTAATCAAAGCAATTGTTGTCCTGTTATTCGCGAATGTTGGCGCGACGAGACCTTTGTCCATTAAATCCCCATCGACACCCGACATAACTAAGTTTGCCCGAGAGTTGTATCAGTTCGTTCTCAAACAGTAGAGTCGCTGGGCGACCTTAGACAATAGAGCAATCAATAAGGTAATGAGTGGGACACTATATCTAATTACTGGTGCGGTCAACTCCATCGCCAACGTCTGGGGCGACAGAGGGACCCCCTTTTAGCGACGCGACGGACGCGTTCCTGATCTCCCGTCACTGTCGACGTTTCGCCGTCGCGTTCCCCATCAGGGTGAAAACGTACGTTCGGCGGAAACGGGCCCGCGGCGCGTCTCTTTCTCTCCACTTTGGCGATCGCTCAATGTGCTAGTCTTCAATCATGCTTATCGCGAATCGGACATCGCGGTTCGCCATTGTTCGGCGCAACATTAAAGTACGCATTGTCAAGTCACTCACTCTTTCTCTATAGTTGGTATATGCGCGCACCGGCCGCGGCGACCGCAAATGCGTGTGCACTCTTTTATCTTCGGCGATCGGACCGCTCACCGTACTAATAAGTGCTGATTTTTCTTTATTCCACCCGTTGGAGCTTATTTCTTCGGATGTAGACGGTATGTATTCTGGCGCTGCACGACTTCTTGGTCTATTGTGTATCGCGATTGTCCTTCTAATGCCAAATCTGATTTTGTTAACAGTACTGTCATATTATTTTGCACTTCAACATACGCTTATACTTACTTGAAAGGCAAATGTGACCCATTTCTTTTATGTGTTTGTCTCATTAGTATTTTAAATAATAGTAATTAAAATATTTAAGTTTATGTCGACCTCAATATAAATACAGGGTAATAAGGTTGCATTTCAGAGAAAATAATGTGCACATTTTCTACAGAAAAATAATGGAAATAATTAAGAAAATGTTTAAACTTGGTAATGTCTGACCTTACTGATAAATAACCTAACAAAGAATTCTCCAAAACTCAAAGTCAGGCATTGACACCATCTTAGAAAATACATTTAACTTTTAACTAACGTTATTTTTTCGAAATTATATTTTTTATATCAAAACAATATTAAGCGTAAATGAATGGCGAAGATCTAAAGTCGCCATTCCTGCTTAGTAAGGTATGATAGATATGAAAAGTATACCGCATTCAATAAACTTACATGTACAATTTGTATCATGCATCTATCTTTGGAAAAGTTCTTAAATTTATCTGTAATTACAATTAGTTTCGAATCCATGGTGTCCTCCATGCTTTTCACGCTTTCTAAAAAAATGAAACAACTCAAGATGCATACGACGCGACGTTGACGTAGAAAAGTGATAAAAATGTATTTTTTGAGACGGTTGCTAAGATTATACCCTGTCCACAAATATATTGTAACAATACCCAAACATTTGAAAGACAATATGTAAGCCAATTTATGACATGAATAAAAAAATCATGCATTGTCACCGGCAATCATGATGCGATGTATATTGCCAACGTTGGTCATTGGAGTGCTCCGCGTAGCGTGAGAAAGCTGGATCAATGTCAACATGTTGGCGAAGTGAATAAGCTGAACACTAACGAAAACTGATGGCGAGATACATAGCATCATGTGGGTACGGCATAATAGCATGCTCATATGGCGTAGAAAGATTTTATAGAATTATTTCGTAGCATGTCATCAGAAAACGTTCAGATCTTTACAGATTTTATTTAATTTAAATAAATAGGCAAATTATTGTGGGAAAACACTAGGGGCAAATTATATGCGGATAAAAATATATGTTTTTCGTAGAAGAAACAACTTTTTTATACAGGGTCCCATAACTCAACGCCGCGCTTTGGAAGGCAATATGACCTTAATAAAAAGTCGTTAGTTTTCAGGTATTGACACTTATATATATATATATATATATATATATATATATATGAATTTGGCGAAAATTAGTGCCACATCTACAAATTTCATAGACCAAACAAAACTACTAGTGTTATCCAATTGTTATTTTTTTAAAATCAATGTATATTATTCTTAGATATTCTGGTGTAAAGCACAAAACACATACACTTATGTACTATCATTGAAAAATGGATTGTTAGATGTATCATTCACTGCAGTATTGACCCTAATTTATAAAAATACTTACAAAAATAAGTGCAGAAGTCGTGATTAATGAGTTAATTATATGTTACTTGTGGCGATCAGTGACATCGGCCTTACCCTGGCAGTTTCCGATTCTGCTTTAGCTTCGGCCACCTTTGGCCGAAAAGTACACCTTCGGCAAAACTTCGACTTCGGCCAAAATTAGGCCGAAGGTTTCGGATCTCGATGGTTTATCCGAAACCCCGCATAGCGAATGCATAGCGAGAAATGTGAAACGAAAGATTTGATTGTTTATTTACTTTGTTGCTTGGCGAAAATATGCAGGAACTTATGTGGTGTTTATGTTTTTTTAATAATTGATGAAGTACCGATAACACAATAATGTAGTGGAAGCATTAGTGGAAGGTTTAGTAGTAAGTTCAAAAGGTCTGACATTAACAACGTTATGCCAAATTCTGTGCTACAGCAGATTTGACGGGGAATACGAATTTATAAAATCTTTGTGTTATTTTGGTAATATTTTAAACACGTACACAGAAAGGTGCTTTTATATCTTCATATATTTTTGTTATTTTCCAAGTTCGGCCTGATTTCTTAAAAAAAATTGTCTGATTCTTCTTTTTCGACTCATTATTATTCAAGAACTAAAACAACTACAAATATAAAAATTACCATAGACGGAGAATAATACAGTCTTTATACTTGATTTGTAAGTATTGTTTTTTTTTTCTATGAATAAATTGCAGAGATTTGCAAGTAGAAAACAAAGGGCAAGTATTAAATTGTATTAAATTGTCGTCAGCATGTTAATATTAATTACTGACTATTATTTCTCAGTTTTTAAATAAAATATAGGGTATCTCGAGACTAAGTTATTCTTGATAAAGAGTTTTGGGGTGTTGTAAATAGTCCTCATAGTAAGAATTTTAATTTACAAAAATGACGGAAATAATTTGTTAAATTTAACTATCAAATTAGATTAAAGTTGTTTTAAATGCAATTCTATGCTCAAATGTGAAATTGGAATGTTGTATTTCAAATCGCAAATATCATTCTAGTTAATGGCAAATCTAAAGCGGCACGTCGCTATTTAAAAAAATTTGGAATCTGGATTTTACAAGCTATTGACTTGAGAAATAAAAGTGTTGGTCTATTATAGATAAGGTTCAGTCCATATGGGGACACACTGTATAGATAAATTTGCATTTTATTACTTCATGTATCTGACCACAACAAATATTAATAAATAGCTCCTATTTTTTACTTTAAAATTTGTCTCTTCATTAGCATTATGAATTTCCTTCGGCTTCGGCTTCGGCCCAAAATATCGCCTTCTGTCGGACTCTAATCATTTTGTTTTTCCCATTGTAAGCAGCTAAGATTCCTTATGAATCTCCAGCAATTACTATAGCGCCTTCTTGTTCATGGGAGTAGCACAAATTTGTGTTCATTCGAACCAACAAGACACCTGAACGATGCTGTAAAGGCTCTCTTGTAAACTTTCAAAGCTCGTGTTTTCAGGACGATAGTGCACGCACAAGTCGCAATTACTTTTTAAATTCTTATAAAATGGCCAATGCCAATCTTTTGCTATTGGGACCAACATTTGTGGATTTGTCCTAACTGGAAAAAGCGTTAAAAAGGGTCGTCTCAACAGTGGAACGTTAGAGCCTTAGCAAGAAGATGTGAAGAGCCAGACCAATCGGGTAGAAAAAAGTTTGCCAAATGTGGAGAAACGGACAAAACAAACTTCGTGTGCAATAAATCTATGATGGTGCTTAATAGAAAAAAGATGATTCAACTAGTCGCGCGAAGCCTCCATGAATTTCAACTACCCTGCGATACAGTCTCGATAAGATCGCATAAATGTTCTGCAGGAATGCAACTCATTACTCACAAAATTCAATAGATCCTGTTAGCTCTTTATCTTAAATGTTATGAATTATTACTTATTGGTTTACGAATATTAATATAAAATTTGATCAAATTACAACTTATAGTTTCTTGGAGTTGCAATATCATGCTACTGAGAAACAATATATACAGTTTATATAAACATTTTGCGATGGGTAACAATTAAAACATACCAACCGATTATGTTGCATTTATATAACACACGTCTTGCAATTTGGACTGTTTAAAGGCATATAATAAATTGTCGGTTAAATTATTCCCTAGTGGAGTTTTCGTATTAGGAAGTCGGCGAGATGCGTGCTGCCATCTACGCAACGGTCCCATTGTTGATACTTTGGCGAAACGCGATGGTCCACGACTTGCTTGACGGGCTACCTCTACCTGAGATATACTTATGTGGTACAGTCCCCCCCACTGTCCATTCTTACCTGCATGTAATATGTGATCAGTGTAAGAAGCGAAGTCTTCGGAACACCACGCGAGGTACCAACGTAGAGCTCATCCCCCCATTCATGCTCGATTATCAATACGCGCACTGTTCTCAACTCAACCCCTCATGGACTAGCAAGGTGACACGCGTGACAGTGCGGCCACCTGTAGGTCAACCCCCTGGAGCACACAAAATCCCTATGCAGAGATCGTCGACACACATGATGCACATTTTTATATGATAAACAAGTGAACATTAACCCGTCGTATTTCGATGAATGTCTAATTCTGAATACTGAAAATTAGTGTTTATTGTGAAATTGTTCTATAATATAATACATCTGGTTTGCTAATGAACAGTGTGGAATCATAGGGAACACGCCGGTTGTGTATTTATTATGGACTATCATCAGCATCTAAATATATAAAATTAACTAAATCGCCACCAGGAAGCAACAGGTGAGTTCGATTATGTACTGGAATTTTCTGGTTTTGTATGTAAACAAATGTCACGTGGGAACAAAAATGGCCGCCTTTTTGACAGCTGATGGAGAGGGAAAACTATAGCATTCTATATCTACACTAAAATGGTAAACAATAGATTAAAAGAAACTGAATTTAGAACTTTCTCGGTACAAAGTTTACAAACATTCCTCTTATTCAATGATTGGTTAAATTTTGTAAATTTGAAAACTTTGAAATGAGTTATCCTGTAAGGATAACGATTAGGCATTGCTATTTTGTTTTCTTTTTCGTGTTGGGCTTTGCAGGAATTAAAAACATCATCACCACATTCCGTCGTTATTGGTGTGAAATAGTACCTAAATTATTTCTAATTGGGTCCTTGGGCTCAAACCACCTGCTGTACATATTTACTATTCATCTTGAAATCCACTGTACATGCATGCATATGCCTGTTTTTAAAGAATACAACGTAGATTACACTACATTTAAGCGTTTATTGCAGGCTATTATTTGATACAATACATACTAAATAGATATAATTTCAAACAGCATAGTAAACAAGTTTATACAATAAAGGGAGTGACAGTCACAATTTATGTAGATCACAACAATAAAGAATAGTGATTATTATCAGTAAAACCTCCGCTTTGTGTATCAAATTTGTTCAAAGCGCAATTTGGCAATGTTAACTTTCAAGAATAATTCATTCAGATTCAGATAAATTACTGTTGGTTGGTATAAATTCTATTGTTATGCAAATTGTCGAGTTTTAGATCATCCAGATATTAGGTTGAATATGCTCATAACTAACGGAAGCTATTTTTAAATGTTTGCGTTTGAAAGTGACCGGCGGCCTATAGATATAATGTGTAATTTCTGTTTAAAGGTTGTTCAAATTTTAATAATATATTCAACACGAATCAAAAATTTCTCGTGTGAATTACAAACACATGTACAATAACCTGTCTGTTAGAAATTTACTACAAAACTTCTTTTTATAGTACATTGTCGAACCACACTATAGACAGAAATATTTTAAATGCACAAAATGTGTTTGTATAAAGTAAACTTTGCCGTGTTTTACGGATTATTTCAACGTATACTAAACGTCATTA
This sequence comes from Melinopterus prodromus, assembly GCA_964023965.1. Lineage (NCBI taxonomy): Eukaryota > Metazoa > Arthropoda > Insecta > Coleoptera > Scarabaeidae > Melinopterus > Melinopterus prodromus. Next base: position 27,144,316 of record OZ030394.1, on the reverse strand, counting down.
TTCTGAGCTCTAGTCTATATTATGGTTTTATTAATCTTTACTATTCTCGAATACACTTCACCTACTTTGATTTCTGTTCCCGGTATTCTTATATTGGTATGAGAAACGATGAATTTATTTTAAAACCGTATTTTCACATAAAAATATTCGTTTTAAAACTTTAACCGTATATTATATATGGCAAGTTATGATAATATCATGAGCGGACATAATTTTAATTTCATGCAATCTGCAGTCAACATATATTCATACAAACACAAACATAAGGAGAGTCATTTATTACATTGCATGTGTTTGGATTAAACTAAATTATTTTATTTGGGTTTGTCATACAGAGTTGAAATAAAAACTACTTCATTTACCTCATTCCAAGCCATCTGTTAAGTACATAGTACATTTAGTCCACACGTAGGTATTTTCTAGTTTAAAAAAATCTAGTCTCTTATATCCCGTTTTCATTTAAAATGTTATTATTTTATTTAAAACCTAGTGTGCAACGGGGTTGTAATAAATTTATATCTCTTACTCCATCCTTTTTTTTTTATTACAAGCTATTGAATTAAAAAATGTGGCCAAGTCACAGTGGTGGCTCCCGCATTTTCCAAAAACTGTGTGATAAAATTTCTGAGCTCTTGGTTTCGCACAACTGTGTGGAATAAATCTCTTCTGTTACTGAGAATTTTTAAATAAATCTGTTTTAACGTCGTGTTTTTCTCTCATTTTAAAGGGGTATCAGGTATACCAAACACGATGGCAATACACAAGAATGTTTCTATGTATTTTTAATCATTATAATAAAATGAATTAAACACAATGCAATACACAAGAATGTTTCGATTTATTTTAATTTTGACAGATTTAGATTTTTAAGTCTGGAAGCACCAAAGATACTAGGTATTAAATAACGTAAAAATAAAAACTTCATATTTCAGTGGTTTGTTTTTTGGCGTAAGAGGGCTATTTTTATTGCATGCCATTTGCATATATATTAAAAACATTGAATGAAAAAATTAAGTACCCATTCATATCAATGTACAAATGACGGAATCGCTCACTCAAAAATGGCTACCATTTCTGGACTGAGTAAAATAAAAAATAATAAAATTGTGTTTGCGCTCCCAAAACATAGGAAGTGTAATTAAAAAAAGAAAATTTTTCTAAAATAATCTATTATACTTTTTGTGGACTATTTCATATGCGCTCAAACTAAGACATATTATGAATTTAAATATCTAGATTTTATACAAATAACTTTAGCTAATATAGCTTGTAGTAGGACTTTTTCTGTTTGTTAGTAGGACTAGAGATGTTAAATTACCGCGGTAATTTACGGAGCCCATGTTACTTTTATAGGTAATATAACATCCTAATTTACCGTTATATTACCCCATAAGATTAACATGTACACCGTAAATTACAGCCGTAATTTAACAAGTTTACAAACAACATAGGGTCGTCTGAGCTATTATTATAGGACCTTTTTATTAAAACCTAATAAGTTTCGGCTGAAACTCCTGTTTATAAATAAGTTTTATAACAATTAATTTGCTCCTAATGGTGTATAATGAGTATATACAAAAAATATGACAATCTCGTAAACAGAAAAATTGTATTTAAATTTTCTATAGTTTCCTGAGATATAATTGGGCCACCGCACTTATTCACTCTGCATTCACAAAATTGCCATAGTTTTTCGAAATTTTTCTGATAATGAACTCATAAATCTCGAACATGGAGCCAATTGAGATATTCGTAAAAGAAAATACACCATTCCATACAAAAAGGTAAAGTGGCAACATACAAAAAGAAAACATTAGTTTTTCAAAACAATTTTGTTGTATTACAACAATTAAAAAGGTAAGAGTAACGAACGATCGCTAAAAAATCTACTATCTTCTAAATGGAGTACCATTTCAGAACAAATCACAGCACAAACACAGCACAAAATTAGGTTATTAGTAATTCTAAACATCTTGTTACTGGATATCTATAATTTAATTGTGCAAAGCGTATTATTCTAGTACATCAGAAATAATATCTTAATTTAGCTGCATATTAATCTAACATCCGAAAATATACAAATGTTGCGCTTATCTAAAGTACGGTTACATATAGCCGCTATGGACAAAATTTCATACTACAATTGCTACATATTGCCGTATGTTGCCCTCTATCTAAACGCATCTTTACTCTATTGGGGGGTTTCCCAAATACAACGAGCAGACTGGCATGTACATTTATTTCCATTTATTATTTGGCCATAATTATATCCACTTCAGACAACCGTTCGTCTGAAATAATGATATCAATGATTAATACATATAATAGATACAGAATTAGATTTTAACAATAACTATTGAAGGGCTCTGGTTTTGTGATAAATCAGATTATTATAATCTATAAGGGTACGATTTAAGCGTACATTATTTAATAGATAAATGCATTAAACTAAATACTCGGAGCATTAAATATTAAATAATTGTACATATGTTACATACAAAATTACATATTGTGGCCTAAAATGGATAACTTGTGCATTAAAATAATACATATTGAGCATTCAATAAATATGAATATGTTACATAAAAAAAATTTCGATTCTTTCAATAATATATGGCCTTATTAATTATTTCAAATGGCTCACCCTACAGATTATATTAAATAAAAATTGTTTTCGACTAATGACGTCATCGACAGTTTTTTTAATGGCAACCCTATCTTTCGTTTCCTGATATTGATAGATCTGTTACTTATTTGAAAGATATTTTCGAGAAGATGACAGTTGAAAATTAGGGTAGTAATGATAACTTATTTGTTTATAGAATGCGCATAGACGTTTCAATTGATTTATTTGCGCTGAATACGAATCTGAGCTTGAAAGTTGCATATCACGTCAATTATTGCGCTTTTTTATATTTCTTCCGGAGGCGTCCGGACATCACTTAAAGAATCCATCTAAATGCTTCAACATTTATGAAATATAATAATAAATAATTCAACATTATTTATTCAACTTTTGGGATTCAGAATTCAGATTAAAGTTTTCTTCCTATGAAGCCATTTTCATGTTTCTAGAGCATTAGGTTTAGGTGATATAAATTTGTAAAAATTATCCTAATCACGTTTTTTACATTTTAACCTCACTTTTTTCGATAACATTTTACGCCATTACAATATGTGCGCTACAGGTTGCAGAATTTAATGCAGATTATATTCTTTGTAGGGCAGATTATAAATTTTTCATGGTACAAATTAGATTATTAATTGCTCTTACAATATTTTCAAATGCTGAGTTATTAAAACCATTGGAAATAGATTTTTTCATTGAACAAGTATTTTTTAAGCTGCTCATATTTTTATAGAGGTAACGATTGTATTTATTTATTTAAGAGTACAAATATTTTTTTAGTGCACAAGTATTTTTACTTTATCATACGCAGTATGGTAAAGTATTGTAATCGTGCCGAAAAAAATAATTGGGATTTTAGCGGAAATAGGTCTTTTTGGGTCCCCTGAACATTTTTGACCAAGGTCCAAAAAAATGTCTGTGTGTGTGTGTGTGTGTATGTGTGTACCCGATTTTTGTGACGACGGTTCCGGAGAAACTACTAAAGGTATCGAGACGAAAGTTCATATTTAGAAGTTTCATGATTAAACTTAGAGCTGAAAAGCTTTTGGTTCAAAAGGGTCGAAAGGAACTGGCTATTTACTCTTAGCATTTTTCAACGATTTTGCAAAGGAACCGTCATTTTTGTAATTTGGTCAAAATAGATAAATAATAAATTAAAGTGGACGATATTTGGTGTAATTTATGTCTATAACATTTTTTGGTAAAATTAATAGTTTAGCTTCAAGAGCAAATTCTATTTGATCGAGATCGGTAGCATCTGCATTGATATGAAAGTACATAGTAGCCTGGATTTGACAAATATTTTTTCGTGCTGTCACCACAGAAATGTCTGGCTGTCACACTCGGCAACCGCTGATTTCATCAGAGGTTGGAGAACCGCTATGAAACGTTGCCGCTCTAGTGCGGCAAAGTACAAAATTCAAATAAAATAAGATCACCAATTTTATTGTTCGTTGATAAGAAATATCAACCCGTTGTTTTATCTAATTGTAAAAACGATAAATTGAGAAAATTGTAAATAAAGTATAGCGATGAGTGTAGTTATATTATAGTATGTTGGTACGGATGTGACATCTACAGTGTCATGAACGAATATAAATCTTTCAGACATTGAATTAGCTTTTTAAACTTGACGTTTCGTAGAAGTGGTATCAAACTAACATTTCCTGTAAATAAATATAACCATTTTTGATTTTTTAAATGCGTATTTCTCAAAAACCAACACAAAAAACGTTGATGTCACTCCTGCCGAAAACAACATAGCGCGACTCGCTCACATGCGACGGCGACGCTCCGCCATCCGTGACGCGCTGCATCACCGCTCGTCGCGCTATTACGTACTTTCGGCACTTGTGAGATAAATAACTATTATTCTGACAGTAGGTAGTGTCAAATGCTGATGCTTTGACAATACCTACTATTGATACTATTGACTATCAAAATATCTGTCAAATCCTGGCTAACTAGTTTAATTTTAATGCAGACGCCATTTATCTCAATCAAATAGATTTTCATGCAGCTCATGCAAACTATTAATATTATATTTTGTATGATAAAGTCATGTGCCTGGCCACATCAGATTTTTTTACATTGATCTAATATTCTTTGTATTGAACAAACATTTTTGGTATTCGTCAAATATTTGATCAAATGCTTACAATATTGCGCATATAATTTGTATTGAAAATGGAATATACTCAAGCCGGATTCTGCCGGTGGGTACGATAGACGCGAAACAACGGAACACTGTATACATTAAACGATGGTCGATGTTGAATAAAGATTATGTATCATCGTTAATTTAAGCCTGCGAATCTATTAACTAATAAATGATACGCTAAGTATCTCATTGGTAAGGATAATGAAACCACCATTACATATTCCGCTACTAATGTGATGTGTATTTCCTCTTCCTCCTTTACAGTAGAAATTACTCATAATTTTCCATAAAATAACACGTTATTGTTGCTCGCTGTTCATTTTCCCGTCTAATTGCGAAAAGAAAGCATCAGTCTGGAGGTGTGACGCACCATGCAGATACGTTTCTACAATTTTAAATTCCACGCGGTCGACATCATCGGCGAGTATTTTCCGTCGCCTTAAGGAAATCTCTATAATTCGTTTTTATTGCCCCCGTTGTTGTCCGTCCGTTTGCACGGAAAGGACATATATGGCATCGAATTAAAATATAGCTCGCTGAAACGAGACTTCTACATATTTTAGCTGCTGAAATTACACGCTTGGGTCGCTCCGGGCACCGCTTGAGATCCTTGTCTATTTCATCATGAGGTGTTACTGCAGTAAATCACAGTTTTAGAAACCTGACTTATTGATGGAGATGTAGAATTTCTTTTTTTCCGTGGAAGAATCTCGTTTTGAGGAACAGGTGTATCTCGGTATCATGAAACTATGGGCTTTATTGTGATGGATACTAATTTGGAGGCGAGTAGAATATATTATTTCTGTATTAATAAAGCATTAATTAGAAAGAAGATAAAGGTATTGATAATAATAAGCAATAAAATATGAAATTGTATTGCCTAATCCGAGAATATTCAAATATCTATCTTATATTGGTTTTATAGCTTGCAACTCGGGCGCAAAAGGAAAACATATTTTCATTCTAGTAATGTTCCCTCAATATGTCAAATTTTGATATCTAGATGGTTAGATGATTTCTAAGTTCCAACGCCAATTCAGGATGTAATTTGTTTGCATTTTGCAAGTTTTTTGCAAACATTTTATTGTATTGAATAAGAATTTTTTGAGAAATTGAAAATGGATTTTGTCAGGGGAAAGCTTTGTAGTAGATACCTTTGTATTGTGGATAGATTATCTGACTCAAAAGTCACGCATGGACTCGTTATATCACTTGAAGTTGATGTCAAACTTACGGTCTACCAATCGTAATTCTGCGAATTTTTAGCGGCCAAATATTTATTGTAAAATTTAAACCAGTCTCAAGGTAAACCGAAAACCTTTATACTTTTTCTTGAAATCCTGAAAGTTTCTACTGTCAGTCGGAAAACCAGAACTTTCAGTATGGTATTTTACGATTTTCAATTGTCTTTTCACATTTTCAAGTTTTCTTACGTTAGATTAAAACTCCTTTAGAAATTTCAGGGAAAACAATTTACAATTTGTTTCTTAGGTTACAAATTAATAAAGATATAGATTTAGCAACTGTTCCTTACTTTATTTACACCCATGTTCGTTTGAACCTGATAGTGCGTTTTTCAGCAATTTGCGTGCAATTTGGAATTAGGGTAACTTTAGAGGTAGTGCAGAAACCACAGTCAACCATTGCTTTTTTACTTGGATATGTCCAATGATGGCATTTGCTATGAAAACAAAAGCACTCCCACAAAAAAAAAATATATGTTAAATATCTATTCGAGTATTCTGCTTGTATTGAACCTATGGGTTGTGCATATCAAATTACTCGCAAACAAATGCTGAACCCATAGGGAGAACAGAAGTTTTATTTCTGTCCAGTTAATTTGTTGGCAAACATATTTAAACTTATTTTTAGTTCTTTAAAAACACAAATACAGACCACAAATAAGAAAGTTATTTATAAAATGTAGTTTCTTTGTTTACTCAAAATATCTCTGAAATCATTAAGTATTAAACTGTTTTCTCATTAGAAAACATTCTACCATTTAACCGATTTTCTATCTCTAATAATAACAAAAGCCCCCATAAGACAGTGTATAATACGAAATAAAATTCATTCTAATAAAAACAAAATTAAGTACGTTATACGTTTATAACATTGTTGTGAGGGACAGAATAGTTCCAACTAATTCTCCTGCAAAGATGACCTTAAATCATTTTTAATTATTTTCAAAGCTGAAAATAATTATAATTATGGCTACAGGTATAACTTCTGAATAAATGATACTACATTCAACTACGACCCTATATCTCAATCTCATTTTGTCTCATGTTCAATTTCCATTTTCAAATTTCTGTCAGATTACTTTTGTAAATAGTTTTTTCACTTTCATTTTAAAAGTGTGATTTGTAATTTGATTATTTACATATGTATGTAGGTAGGTAGTTTGTAAAAGACCTAATAGAATATTTGGCTTTCTTTGTTTACATCTGCTGAGGTAACGTCCCTCTCGCATGTTTTTTTTTTCTACAGTGATTAAACCTGGACTCGGAGTCGGTATACTTTTTCCGATTCCGACTCTAACTCCTACTCCTCTGAAATTTCTCTGAACTCCGACTCCGACACCACGACTCCGACTCCACAGCCCTAGTTTTTACCACCAGGGATATTACAGTTGTTGTTGAGTTCAACAACAGTAATATATCTGGTCCGATGTTGTTGCCTGTTATTGTCGCCGTCTGTTGCTCGGATGTAAATTAGCCTTGAAATTTTTATTTCAGTTATCATCTGGCCCGATGTTGTTGTTAATAATACATAATACACTGGAAAACCACTACCTACTTACAGAAAACGTGTGTGAAGTTTTAGGTTTTTGTTGTGACACCTATTCTTGGAACAACATTATAATCACACAATTGTAATCGACGTTTTATACAAATGATGTCGGTTTATTATAATAATGGTTTCTGGAAGATGCTGTCCTTAGTTTCTTTCTACAGTAATAATATACCTACATTACCAAGCTGTGGTCGTTATGCTAAATTGCGTTTTATTAACTCAACAAATAGCCATTGTGCAGCGCATCTATTATTCACACTTCTAATGTAGAAAAAAAAAAACAAAGTAATTATCTATTGTATCTGCTAATGTCCATACATCATAATTTCGAACAAAACAATTTTCATGCAAAGATTACTCACGCGTATTGTACTCGGTCGAAAATAAAAGTTCTTCTGCAAGGTCATCATGACGAAAAGAAACACACCGGGCAATTATAGTAATTGTAGTGTATCGGTGGATTCCTTACTTGAAGTCATCATTCAATTGAAAATATTAATTTTTGTTGCATAATTTTCATGTGTGCTCTTCAAATTTAAATTATCTCATGCTTGAGTTCCATTGAGCGATGTTCGAAACGCCATATGGCTGTTACAAAAGGTTGATGAATAGTAGGTATTCAATCATACTATGTGTATTGATTACCATTGGGAGGCAATAGAATTACAGCTACAAATATTCTCAGATAATTTTTTATTATTAGATATTGCCCACGATTGAAAATAGAAAGAAAAGTTTTTTTCATTTTTCACTAACATTAATCATTGTTGATTAACTACACCTGAAATGTAGTTGTGTATAACACCTAGTCTGATGACTTTCTGGCTATATTAGTATCATATAAATTTTCTAATTTTCTAGGTGTCAGATTAATCGTGTATGTACTTAAGTAGGCTATTATACATTATATAGTATATTATATATCTTGCTTAAACTATAAGTTTGCCAATTTCGTTGGCTATTAATTCCATCTCAAACTTCTTGTCCACATTGCTTTTTCAAGTAAAGTAAGCTGTATAATATAGATTTACACAGGTTCGAGTATCTTTAGTACCCAGCGTCATACCAAGGTTTTTGCCGTCTTTGAGTAAGGTACGGTGGAGTTATTTATTTGTACTGAAATGAATGTATTGTGTGGGACCTCAACATTATCACTCATTATCTTCCTTTATATGGAAGATCTTGTCAGACAGATATGATTTTAATAGTTTCTTCCACCTGTAATATTCTTTTCTCATCTTTCGGATTTGTTTCAGCCTTCTTACAAGCAGTTTTTCATATTTCATATTTGATAAAGTATGTACAGATATTATTAGCACATGAGAGATGCGTTGTTTGGTGATTTCTCTGGCTTTGAAATTATTACAACCTCCGCAGTTTGTTAAACTATTGGCACATTATAATGGGACTTTCTGGTTCTTTTTTCCATTACTATCTATCTCTTTAATTTCTTGTGGGTAGTTAGGTATTACCTTCCAAGATCACAGGGGCATAAGTGGTGATAAATCGGTAAAAAAACAATTTCCAACCTGAGAGTTGAACCCAGAACTTTTCGTATAGAAGGAAAGCGTCTTTCCACTAAACCACTCTATTGCCCGTCATTCCATTCTTATATCGAACACCCTGTATAACTTCCCATTGCTACATTGGAATAGCTTTTCCACAAGGAAAGGAATAGATAATGTGCAAATATGAAGAATTTTAAATGAAAAAGTTAAGTATGGAGAAGAATTTTTGGATTGGCGATTTACAATAATAATAAATTACATTGTACTAGAAGGCACTCGGCACCATACTATTATCTTAATTGATACATCAACCAACGGTAGGCCATGAAGCATAATTTATAGGTATTTGCAATTATTTATCGGTGCCAATTACGTAAAACAAACATTAGAATTAACTTAGCCTATATTTGTGGTAGGTAGTAATGCCTTCAAATTGAAATGTGTATTATAATACCTCCTCGATAAATTTAATCGATGGTATATTACTAAAGCGATTCTATTTTGAGTCAAATAACAAATTAAACTGGTATAATTTTCACGTTGTATTATTTCAAAAACTTGTTTTATAATCGTTTGAAATGTATTACTTTTTTTGTTTTATTATTTATGGCATGTATAATATTTAATAAGTGCGAGCATAAAAAGGTAAAGTATCGATTATCGAAATAATTGAACAGCGTACAACTATAATACACCGTGCTGCAATAACGTAAATAAATAATTGTAAAGTTTCAGGTTTAAGTTTTAACATGTGTTCTAAGAATTAGTGAATCATGATTATTAAGAGAAGTAATTCGCGGAATCATTCCTTATACGAAATTTCCAGTTATTCTCTCGCACATCCATTGCTTTATCTTCTCGCTTAAAGAACATTCCAGGAGTGGAATAGGTGTTAAATTTTAATAAAAGAAATCGTAAATATGCACGTTTATGCTCGCCTTAAACGACACACTTTCCGGAATTTTATGACATGCGCTTACTATTCGCAACAATGTTGCTAAAGAAATCGAAACTTTAACTTGAAGGATCTTTGTAAAACTTTTTAAACCATTAATTGTCCTGAATAAATGAATGTTGAATTATTTGACTGTTTGCTTTTGATAACCAAAACATTTAATTGGCTATTTAAAGTGGCGTAATTTATCCTGGCCGAAATAATCTTTGTCAGCTGCTTGCATACATTAATTGATAGTTACACGTATAATTAGCTTCTTGAACACCTGTCGCTTTATATTAATAATTATCGAAAATCTTTTAATTGAACTTTGTACAGATTTCTCGAATGTTTCGTTATACTGCATTACGTTACTTTAAATGTTAGTTCATAATAAAACGTGCAGATTTACACAAATTAAATTTGATTGTATTTAACTTAGTTCATTAGCATCTTAAAATACTCATAAACTTACTTTCAGGTGGTACTTTCACGATTATTTTGTGATTTCCTGTATAAATAAAAACATGTGCACGCTGCACATATGTGTGTTAACAGTGACTGGCAAACAGACAATTTTGTTTAACTGAATTTAGATCGCTGTTGGAATAGAGACAAAATTATATGTATTTATTTTGTAGGTAGACCTTTATTGAAACACGTTTTGTTGTGCTTAATCAAAATTATTAACATATAAAAATGTATCTCTTCAAAGTAAACGAAGAAACAATATCCAATTTTAATAAAATGTTTTAGAAGCTTTTGTTTTACAACAGATATCCTAGATACCTCACATGACGTACTTTCCCTAAGCTGAAGTTGCGGATGTATTAAAGGGCGGTAATAATTTTTAACACCCGCTCCTGTGTTCCTGTGAGCCAAAAGTTATTTTTTGATATCGCTGAACCATTGTTCAATATACACTCGGCGGGCTTGAAAACCGTAACGATTTTTGTGATTTAAAGAAGGAAGTAACTTTTTCGCTATATATATGTTTTTTAGAACGAAGTATTAATTTTCCTTCAACATGGGTTTCATTGAAATTTACCTTCAGTTTTGTTCATTGCAGGACCGAGAACACCGCGGTTATAAAACAACATTTGTATGCTGAATTATACACTCTGGGCCAAAAGAAAAAACGGTACAAATTTTTAATCACTCGTAATTCCAATAATATTTATCTTTATATTTATTTTTATTTTACCAGGGGCGTAGTAGTTTTCTGACCAAAGGATCGATACCAACTAACGATCGTATAAAAACATCTGAGGTCAGATAATAACCTGATCTGAGATGCTAAAATAATAGGCAATAGTGTATTTAATATACACTGTGAGCAAAAAAAAAAACGGTAAAAATTTTTTGGAATCACCCATATTTTTAATAATATTCAGTCAATTCAAATATTTCCTCAAAAACCGAATTGCTTGTAGTGTGAAGATTGAAACCATACCGTATTCGCAATAACAGAACATTTTAATCTGAAGTTATGTTGCTTTATGTTTGGCTATGCAAAATTTCTGATAATATCGGGTCAAATTAATATGAAATGAAAAGTGTATTAAAATCAATGGGTAATGACATTTGTGTTGTTTTGATAAAAAAAAAGCACTAGAGATCTTATAGCATCGTATACAGGCTGATTTTATTCTTATATAGGGTGAAATATTTAAACGATGTTTTTTATTGTTTTTATTAAAAACCAGTGTAATAAAAACATTGCAACGCAAGAGAAATCCAACTGTGTACTTGAGTTATCTATAAAGATCGTGGAGAAACTATTAGTGTTGTTATGGTCGGCATATTTGAATTTATCATTTTAGGTGGTTTTTTCGTCAGCTTCAATGATGATGTCACTTGATGATCACACTTGCTGCTTGCTGCTTGCACAGCTGTAAATTTTAGACCTGTATTACTTGTTCTTGTTCTTTTGGTTGTTTTTGCTAAGATTTAGTCGGAGCTGGAACCAACGCTTTTTGAGTATGCCACATCACTTCAAACCAAGCCTTCATTTTTATTTTTATGTCATGTTTAAATAAAGAGCACTTCCAACATCAGCTGAAGCCAGCCTGAATACATTGTGTTGTTCCTTTTATTAGATAAGTATTTTTTATTTAAAGATAATTTAAATGTTAAGATAAAGAGTAATTTTTAGGTGATACACGAACGGCATAGACCTGACCGTCAGACAAGTGAAAGCAAACTGCCATAATTTTAGTTCAATAAAAAACGATTCTATGAAAAACGATTTCAGTTCCAAATCACTGCAAAAGCAAAATTTTATGGTTTGTTGCAAAAACATAAAAATCTACAGCCCAATAATTGTAGGACTTACAATATGGAAAACGGGTCAAAAAATCCTTCAAAAATATCAAAATCAAACATGGCGCCCATAAGAAAACTAAACATTGGCCATAGCTTCTCCACCATCTTTAAAGATAACTCAAGTTCACAATTGGACTATTCGTGCCTATGCAATGGAATCGTTTTTTTTTATCTACTCAAACGTCCAATTCAACTGCTTTTTTATGTAACAACAGCAAAAAAAGGATTTTTCAAAATTTCAAACTGTATACTACAAAAATCACCCTGTATACGATGCTCTAAAATCTCTACAGTTCCTTTGGCCAAAAAGAAAACAAATGTCATTACCTCCTAATTTTATTACATCTTTCATTCCACATTAAATTGATCCGATATTATCAGAAATGTTGCATAACCATACATAAAGCAACATTACATTGTATTAAAATGGTTAATTATTCCAAATATTGTATGTTTTCAATCTTCACAATATAAGCAATTAGTTTATCAAAGAAAAGCTTGACGTAACTTAATGTACATATATATTATATTATTATTGTTTAGCTGCAGCTCGCTCGTACTGCATTAAAACTAATTAGCCAGGCTTTGACAGATATTTTGATTCTATTAACAGTATTGTCAAATCGTCAGAGTTTGGCACAGTTTGACACTACTGTATAGTATGATAAAGTCATGTGTCTGGCCACATCAGATTTTTTACAATGGAGTGCAACAATCCCCCTCATACATTCACATGCCACCGACACCTCAAATCTCCCATTTAAATTACATTGGAAAAGTGCATTTTTTCACGTTTTGGATTTAGAAGAAAACTTACGAAATTTTTCAGAACTGCCGAGGGAACAACGTCGCAACCACTATTTTTTCACGCAACCTGTTCCAGCGGCACCTACCCTAACTTTGGGCAATATTTTCCTCATGTATATATAGTTTTATAATGTTACGTATTTTTTATGTTTTTGCTGGGATTATTGTTTTATTATATTCTTGTTGACATGTTTTATTCATTAATTATTAACTTATTTGCAATTTGTTAAACCAATAACATTTGTTTAAACAAAAACATACAATGTTACTTACTTACTTATTTTTATTTTTTCCAGAATTATTACCTATTATTAGATCTAATATACATTATTAATGACAAAAACTAATAATCACTTTATTAATAATAATAAAGCAAATAATATCCGACAAAAAGAACATTTGACGCGCTAAAAGTGCTCCCGCATCTTGTCTGGTAATAAGAGTAATTTTCTACAAAATCATATTTTTAATTTTATATACATTATATTTATAATGTTCGGTAATATCCAAAGTCGTTTTATAAACGAAAGTATTGTTAACGCGCTATAGAATGCTTTAGATAAGCCTAAAATGCCCACCTAAAACTAAATGTGTGTCGAACATATGTTTAGTGCTGCCATTTTTGGAGGAGTGATTGTTTTATTATGCGTTGCCGCATATTTTTACGGCTTTTTCTCTTTATTGTCTGTTAACAGCAGTTCATTATTCACGGCGAAGATAATTAATATTTTATTTATGGCTGTCTTAAAATCAATTTGACGAATACCAACCTCCTCTCTATTGCAGCCAACGTAAATTAGTTTTAGGTGTAGGAGTTGAAAATATTACCGGTTAATTGTTTTACACATCCAGCCAAAGCAACAATTTGTTCTCCTCAACTAAATTACCACTATTGTTAATTAACGGATTTCCATATTTAATTTACACTATTTTGTTGAGCTTTCTTGAATATTTAAGTTGGTAATGCGATATTTTGACAGGTGCCAATTTACCGAGGTGTTAAATTTGACATAGATCCATGTTGATCCAAACAGAAAACAACAGCTCAACTGGAATGTGTTAATTAGCTAGGAAAATATTAATTTTCTAGATATACTGTTACATGACATACGATACCTGTTATCGAAAATTTATTTGAAATATTAATTGATTGTTTTTTTCTTATTGAATTTTAAATGAGGAAATGAAAGTGTATCTTGGAAGAGAATGAGTTCTTGTTGAAAATATGCGTATATACCTATGTAGTACAAAGCACGCAAGTGTTAGCTAGCGGATACCGTAGGTGTTTGAACAAGGTATCATTACATTGCGTTGCATACTGTAATTCTCGACGCTGTTATACAAAAAAGAAATAATAGTAACGCGTTTAACGCGGGGTCCGTTTCTCCAAACTAGCACGCGGCGAAGTCATTTTTCATATCGAAAATGGGTATAGAGAGCCGACGAAGAATGTCAGAAACGGGTATTAGTGGGCGTCCATATGGAAGATTATAGTGTTTGTAAATACGCCGCATTATGAATATTTTAACGATCGAGATTCGTATCAGACGTAATGCGATAACTTCCTTGAAACTACAATGTGAAATCTTAATTTTTGTGTTCTTTCTTCAGATTATTTCATTTATAATCAAGTGTAATCTATTAGAGAATACAATAACAACATATTTGTGTAAATCAATACTAAAAACTATTTTTAGCATTTATTCTTGTAATAATTTCAATAATACGAATGGATTACAAAAATAATGTAATAGATATAAGTAATAATCCAAAAAACTGGAACCAATAGCTATTAATAAGATTGTTTTTACTGTTACTTTATTCACGTTCAATTAATTTAATGTTGGGTTGAATTCGGTCCTAAATTCTGGTAATTGCATATTTTCACATGCATCAGTTTTTATATCGTGGGACCTTTACATATGACACCCTGAATTTATCAAATTCCAAGATTTATCGATAGATTCCTTGGTCTTGTTATAGGGCTGTACCAAATACCACAGAAACTTCAAAATAGACTCAAAATTACCCTTAAATTTTATTTATCTGAAAGCCTGAAAATTGATCCCCTAAACGCCCTTTCAATTCCCAATTTTTGTTTTGAAATTGAATACCAGGGGCAAATCGTAGTCCTCGCACATTGAGAATGTCCCACTATTCTTTTTATAATGTAACTGTAATTCAATTCATTAAAAAGTTGCAGAGGAGTGAAAGATTAACAAAACAAAGGAACATAAAAAATAAAATACATGTTAAACACTGCAAAAACGAAAAGAAGAAAACAACAATGTACCCATTACAATAGTAAAAACTAAATAAATATAAATTATTAGAAATAAATTGAATAAAACATGAGAATCAAATAAATCAACATACAGCTTTTACTGCTTTGTTTTAAGTATATTCTGCTATCCTGAGTAAGAAGTTTCATGAGGTCTCATTTCTTTACTTCCTAACAAATGTAAGATGGATGCAATATTATCTAACTATGCAACCGATTATTTCTTTCGTTTAACGGCTTCAGCACACTTAGGGGAGGTAAGACTATGTTTCACGGTTGCCAGCTTAAGGAACTTTCCACAACTTGGGGGCTTCGTGGGAGATAAACATTTCGTACCAAAATTCCTCAATCTGACAACACTGCTTACTTTGGTCAATGGACAAACATCACCTTCCTGCAATCTGCGATCTTAGTGAGCGTCCTCCGTAAAGAACTCTAATAATACGAAAACTTGTTTGCGATTGTTTTATAATGTTTTATAATCCAATACTATTTGGTGTTGATTTTGACATCTTTATCATTGTAATATCCTTTTCTTGTTTAGAACTTGCTGGCGATCTTTACTTTATTGCTGGAAAAACCGCCCTCATGTTTCAAGTGTTTATTATTCTTACTCATTTAGAATTATAGAGTGTGTCCCAGATGAACCAACTAAAGGTATAATGGGTCTAAATTTCTCGAGTTATGTGTTAGTCATTTGTTTTAATTTCAATAAGTTTTGAATGCTCTAGAAGTTAATAACCATAGCCAGAATTTTGATTTAACATAAAAGGATTTTACATTTTAGAATCGGGTAGTAAAATTAAAACACAATATTATGGTATAAAAGTATTTTTTATGTCCATCATCTAGAATACGGTTCTTCTCTCATGCAGAAGTTTTTTTTTTGTAAAAACTCAGCACGCTGCCCAAATATAAATCGCTATTAATTAAAAATATCTTAAATATCTACCCACGAGGATTTAATTAAAATGTTAAATTGTTTGTTGATTTATGGGTTATAACACTTATGATACATGAATATATACATACATTATACACATGCCAATTACAAAAATAAGCGTAATAATGTAGTATAGTATTATTATTACCGTTTCTAATTCTTGATTCTAAAATTTCATATATCAAATATAAAATATAAAATTTCCTGAGGCGCAGTATAAAATGAATCCTGTATTATCTAATTCTTTCAATTCATAATGATGTTTTCTTTCGGTTTCTGCAGCACACCATTACAATTTTTTACGAGCCGCCACTGACACAAAAAATAATATTAATTCACGGAAAAAGTTTGTACATTAGATTATTTAAGTGTTTCTTACCGTTCATCCAGTTGATTTTAATTTTGTTTCGTTGACTGGAGTATTTTGACTTATGATGACCTACCATATTGTCTCACGGGTTATTGTTTAACAATTTCGACCTGTCGATCACAATCAGGACACCCTGCGCACGATAATCCAATCTAATCTTGTATTACACATCTTGTTACACTGTTCCATGAAGCGAGCGGACAGACGAGGAACAGCGGGTGTCCCTCTGTTCAAGGAGGTAAACCGCGGTTAGGAGTTCCGACAGCCTACACCAGAACCTCTGCAAACTCGGCGTTTACATTTTGGAAAAAAATCTTAGTCTACGTCCAGGAGATTTCTACAATTACGAACACCGTGGGATCGTAATCTCGGAGGCATTGTCAGCGAATCCACAATAATTATTATATTCGTAAACAAGTAGACATAGCAATATCCCGTCAATAGCTAATATTTTGGTTTATCTTTTTTATGATGTTTGTGATGTTATAATGAAGGGAAATGAGAAACCCATTTTTTTCTTCTGATGTTTTTTATTTAAATTAAACATGTATCTTGATAATTGATAATAAAAATTACAATTCTAATACCATATAATTTTCAAAATTACTTATGGTAACACATTATCCATGACATTTGGATACATCACTAAGATATAAAATTATTTACATTATAATATACAATATTTGGGGTTACCAACAAACTTTTTTCATCATTAATTTCTCAATAAGTCCTGGAATAGTTTAAATTCAAATATTGATAATGACAAATAATGCATCAGATCTCAAAAGCAAAAGTAATAAAAAGAGCACAGTTTACAAGTTGTCTCCTACCCACATTTTAAAGATACACACTATTTTATTTTCCCTGTATACGAGATCTGATGTTTGGATTCAATCAAAATCATTTAATTCACTTTATCTACATCAAAATCTGGAGATATTCTTATTGGAAACTAACTTTAGACATTAATCTAGAATTTATTTATTTGAATATATCTTTTTGGTACGATAGGACAGGATTTATTTAAATGAATTATACCAAATGATACAAGCGTGGAACAAACAATAAAATGGCCAAAAGGAACTAAAATTGCAATTGTCTTCAAATATTCTTCTTTCGCAAACATTCAGATATTGGAAAATACTAACACAAATTGTTAGGAATTGATATGGAATTGCAATAAAGTATGTACTTGAGAACCTGACCAAGCGGCTTAAGTTTTCAACAGGCTGGTCCACGCTTAAACCACCAGTCTATTATTTTGGTATTCCCGGTGTAATAAGCTGCTATACTCACTTTTTAATAGCGGGTTTGGTAAATTTTGTGATAACAGTGCTGAAAAATCGGAACGTGTTCAAAGTTATTGAACATTTAAGCTAGAAGTCTTTTACAAACATTCAGATATTAGGACGAACCAAAAGAAAACAACATAAGCAACATAAGTAGACACTGTGGACAAAAGAAAACGGTACAAATTTTCAATTACTCATATTTCCAAAGATATTAAGTAAATTCAAGCATTTCTTTGAAAAACTAATTGCTTGTGTTGCGAGTATTCAAAACATACCCTATTCGCAATAATTCAACGTTTCAATCCAATGTTGTGTTGCTTTACGTATGGCTATACAACATTTCTGATAATATCGTAGCAATTTAATGTGAAATGTAAGGTGTAATAACATTAGTAGGTAATGACATTTGTTTTCTTTTCGTCAAAAGGACCAGTAGAGGTTTTCATACTATCGTAGACTTTTTAGTATATAGGGAGAAATTTTGAAACATAATTTTGTTGTTGTTTTTACTCAAAATAGCAGTGGAATTGGACAAAAAATCCAATTGCGAACTTGAGTTATCTTTAAAGATAGTGGAGAAGCTATGGAAAACATTTAGTTTACTTATGGGTGCCATGTTTGATTTTGAAATTAATGAAGGATTTTCTTAGGTACTCGTTTTACATTATTGTACTACACTTATTGGGCTGTAGATTTTTTCCAAATTGTTAAGTTTTCGTTTTTGCAGTGTTTTGGAACAAAAATCAACATCGTTTTTTATTGAACTGAAATTATGGCAGTTTGCTCTCACTTCTCAGACGGTCAGCTCTTTGCTGTTCATTTTTCGCGTATAAATTACATCTTCAAAAGAAAAATATCGTAAAAGAAAGGAGCAAACAATGTATTCGGGGTTCAGGTTGATGTTGGAAGTGCTCTTCATTTAAACTTGACACTAAAATAGAAAAGACGACTTGGTTTGAAGTGTTGTGACATACTCAAAAACGTTCATTCTAGCTCCGGTTCAATTTTTGCAAAAACAAACAAAATAACAACTAACATTCGCCTTAAATTTACAGCTAACCAACAAGTATGATACATCATAATTGAAACTGATGAAAAGACCACCTAAAATGATAAAATCAAACATACCGCCCATAAGAAGACCAATAGCTTCTCCAATATCTTTAAAGATAACTCAAGTACACAATTACATTTTTTGTGCCATTTCAATGTTTCTCTACAAACGTACAATTCCGCTGCTTTTCTATAAAAACGATAAGTAAACATTGTTTAAAAATTTCACCTTGTATAAGATAAAAATCATCCTGTATACGATGCTATAAAATCTCTACTGTACTTTTTGACTAAACCAATACAAATGTCAAAAACCCTATTGATTTGAATACACCTTTCATTTCACACTAAATTGACCCTTTATTATCAGAAATGTTGCATAGGCAAACATAAAGCAACATTTGGACGGAAACGTTCTGTTATTGCGTATATAGTATGGTTTCAATCTCCAAACTACAAGCAATTTGTTATTTGAAGAAATATTTGAATTAACTAAATATTCTTGGTATACGAATGATTAAAAATTTTTACCTTTTTTTGTAATAGTGATACAATTATTATATTAATAAATAATTTTCCAACCGTAAGAAATTTCAAAAAAATGTTCAATATACTACTATATTATACAAATTTAGCATATTATTACATTTTTCAATTCTAAGATTATACTTAGAATTTTCTATCGGAATGATTTGTTTATAAAATTATTTTTTAATTATAAGTTATGAATCAAAAATAATAAAAATTACCCGAACATCTAAATAATTTTCGAACTGCAAAAAAAGGTTTTTTAATTTAAACTACTTCTCGTTTAAATATAGTGTTGATTATATGCTATAACTGGTTAAGTTCATTTTATAATGGAAATTCGAAAACCTTTCCATTTTCTAATAGTATATTTTCAATTTTTAAATGAATTATTTTTTAGTTCTGGGCAATTAATCAACGCTTCTGACCTTCAAATTAGGAATATTTTCAACTTTAATAATAATAAATTTTTACTATGGGAGTTTTGTCTATAAAATATGATGCTTCTGTAAATTTCCCTGTAGATTTTCAGGGCTCGGACGTTTTTGTGATATCCTCAAAACCATAACAGGGTTAAACTTATTTTTATAAATGAATAATTTTTGCACTCATGTTACTTATGAATTTCATCCAATTTTGGCATTTATAAACTTTCGCATATTTTACATTTGATGTATAGAACACCCAGTATAAATTGTTTAAAAAATAAATACTTGACTCACAATGTCGATAAAAATACGTCTGATATCAATTAAATGAACTTATAACAAACATTTAGAAAAAGATTCTGTCACAGTAGGTTTCGTAGGTTTTATGACTTTTCATCTTTATTGAATCGACTAGGAAGTGCTGGTGAATATGCAGGCGTTCGAAAACACGGTTTTAACAACGTTTTAAACGAATGCTCGCGAAGTGGTTAATAGTTAACGTTACGATCGTAAATTAGGCCCGAAGACAGTTTGTCAGAGGTGGATCCATCCTACCAGGACAGGTGAGACGCTGCGCCCAGAATGAAGAAGAGGAGGCTCGCTCAAGGTCACCCGGAAGAGTGGACAGAACAGGTGTGACGTCACTGGGGTCAACCACGGCAGCCTCTCTTTCGATCAGGTGGATACAAAATTAACGGTACCTCGCATCATGTCAGCGTCGCTTCGGTCCCACTTATCATCAGCCAAAAATATTCAAACACGTTCGGTCAAGAGATATAGATGGTTGGATTAAATGGCTGTTATTGTTTTTATTTTATGTGGACGTTACGGAGCTTTCAATATAATATGAAGTGGTATTCTCAGCACGAACTGACATTTTTGTTTTAGGATATGGCGTAAAATAACGGAAACATTTCACATCATTTTTATTTTCCGTAAAACTGATAATGTTATGGGAAATTATCTATACAATGTATCTCCTTTTCAGGCAGACAATTCACTCCAAAACGTAATAACCTAAAAAGGCCAATTTTTCACATTTTTGCTCACAAAGATCATGCGATGAAAAACTTCATGATCGTTTTGGAGTCTTGGATTCATGAAACATGAAACAATTTCCAGATGTCGGGAAACAAATTTTGTCTGTGGGAAAAAAACGGTACAAATTCTCAGTTGCGCATATTTCCAAAGATATTAAGCATTTCTTTGATAAACTAATTGCTTATATTGTGAAGATTGAAAACATACCATATTTGCAATCGTTGAACGTTTTAATCCAACGTAATGTTGCTTTATGTATGGCTATGCAACATTTCTGATAATATCGGGTGAATTTAATGTGAAATGAAAGGTGTAATGAAATTAGTAGGTAATGACATTTGTTTTCTTTTGGTCAAGAGGAACAGTAGAGATTTTATAGCATCATATACAGGATGATTTTTTAGCATACAGGGTGAAATTTGGAACATCGTTTTTTGTTGTTTTTACTCAAAAGAGCAGTTGAATTGGACGTTTGCATAGATACAAAAACGATTCCATTGCATAGGCACGAAAAGTTCAATTGCGAACTTAAGTTGTCTTTAAAGATGGTGGACTAACTACAGCCAACGTTTAGTTTTCTTATGGCGCTTAGTTTGATTATGAAATTTTTGAACGATTTACCCTTTTTCCATGTTGTACTACAATTATTGGGTTGTAGATGTTTTTGCAAATTTTTGTGATTTTGCAACAAAATCATAAAATTTTACGTTTGGAGTGGTTTGTTATTAAAATCAAGATCGTTTTTAATAAAAAACGAACTAAAATTATGGCAGTTTGGTTTCACTTGTCTGACGGTCAGGTCTTAGCTGTTTTTCGTTTTTTACGTAAAAATTACATCTTCTAATATAATAACAAATATCTGAAAATATGAACAATACAATTTATTCAGGCTGGCTTGAGGCCAAAAAACGTTGATTCCGGCTCCGGTTCAATCTTAGCAAAAACAAACAAGAACAACAGTGTGATACATCATAATTGAAACTGACGGAAAGACCACCTAAAATGACAAATTCAAACATGCTGCCCATAACAACACCAATGGCTTCTCCACGGTGTTTAAAGATAACTCAAGTACACAGTTAGATTTCTCTGGTCGTTGCAATGTTTTTGTTACAAACGTCATATTACACTGGTTTTTAGCAAAACAAGACAAATTTCATTACCCAGTTGATTTTAATACACCTTTGTTTTCACATTAACTTGATCAGAAATGTTGCATAGCCGAACATAAAGCAACATAACTTTGATTTGAAACGTTCTGTTATTGTGAATGTGGTGTGGTTTCAATCTTTGCACTACAAGCAATTAGTTTTTTAAGGAAATATTGAATTGACTGAATATTATTGATAATACAAAACCTGTACAGAACTTTTTTGCCTGTTGATTTGAAACGTATTGCTAATATTTTTGACTCCTTGTAATTTTTATTATGTATGTTGTAATTGTAGTCCCATTTGTTCTCTCTTTTTTTCCCTTTTTTTATGTATCCGTAATGTATAGCGACCTCATTTAGTGATTTATTAGCGTGTTAATGTGTATTTTTTGAGGATTTTGTTTGTAATTTTTCGTTGTTGCTGGATGTTTTTGTTGCTGCGAATTTTGGTTAGACGGATGACCGTTTCCCGCCAGTATCAGCTGTACGCTCGCACTGGCAACATAAGTGTTGAACATGCCGTCACCTGTGTTAAGTGTAGTTATGTTTTAAGACTGTTATTTGGTAATTTATTAGGTTCTGTACATTGTTGAAGTGTTAGTTAATATATTTATATCTTTGTTTTATGTAGTCTCTGAGGAAGCCACCATTATTGGCGAAATATTGGACGTAATTCAAAAGTTAATCAAGCAACATCTTTAATTGAGCCCTGCTAACCCAAGATTTAATTAGCAATATTATTGATAATATGAGTGATTAAAAATTTGTACCGTTTTTTTTTTTTTTTTGTCCACAGAATATATTAAATACACTATTGCCTATTATTTTAGCATCTCAGGTCATGTTTTTATACCATCGTTAGCTGGTATCGATCCTTTGGTCAGAAAACTGCTACGCCCCTGGCAATGAAACATTATTTCAAGGTTCATCCTTTTGTATGAGCATACAAAACTGTTACTACTTCTCGTTTAAAAAATACACTACGATTTCTACATTAAATATATTATTTAGAATTGAGCTGATTCTGATGCTGTTATTTTTAGTATTATCTGCTTTGTACGCGCCTTGGGTGTGAGGTTCCGCCAGTGAAAGTCACGTGAATTTAAATATTTAATTCTTTTACGAACAAAAAAACGATTCAGCTTTTGATGTGCTTTTACTTCATTTGCTTACAACTTCTAGAAATAAATAACGTTTCTTTTGGTTATGATGGGACCAGCTAAGTACAAATCAAAGGACCGTATATGTAAGTTTGCACAGAAAAAAAGAATTCAAAAACTTTTAATTGTTGAGGTGGGCTATGTTTTTAGTAGACCTAAACACGAAACTTCGTGTCGTTCGTCTGAAGTTTTAATGTATTTCCAAGCTGCTCTTTTACGGGTTTTTTTACTGTATTGCTCATAATCCGGTATCCTTTAATCATATTCTTGAAAACACTTTTTCCACTGTTAGCAATGCTTAACACAAACGATTAAAATAGAAACCGTTATATGGCAACACCTCCATATTGGTTTTTATATTGAAGTAAAAGCATTTTAATTCTGCTTAATATTTTAGTGATGAAACAATAGGCGTCCTTGGGTATTTAGCGACACAAAGTACACAAAATAGCAGCACAAAAAAATGGCTAGGGATTTTATAGACGTGCTAATTACTGTCACTCAATAAGTTGATTTCGTCACCTCTATTTTTCCCAACAATGCACAATACAGGTTTGAGCGGACGGACGATCGTCTCGCTATTGCCAACGGTGAAATTTTAACAAGCTTCGATTAACCATGAATAGATCATTGTTTTCCATACCAATCGAGTATCGTCCGTATCTATTGTCCAGCCATGTCTTTGCACAACACCTATGAAAGTCTTATTTTAAAATTTATGATCGGTCGATTATGTAAATAATTACTTTTTGTCCCGACAATAGCAAACTTATTTCGTCTTCTATAATGACAGAAGCGAAATTTCTTCACATTGCCCAAGAGGGATTCCCAAAAGAAATATCTTGTTACAGCTAACTTTATACATTGTAATTACTTGACGACTTACGTAACCATTTTATTGGGACAGTTTTTAGAAATCTTTTCAGGATTCATGGTAATCATAATGAGTAATGATAATACACCATTCATTGCGGTTGTTTTTTTTTTTTTTTGATCGACGACAACATTGACCGACTTTATTAGTATCAAATATCCGTGAAAGCGAATACAGCAGTTGTGTGTCCGTGTGTGCGTCGGATACTACATCATGTACAGGGCGTATCATACACACATATCTTTACATAACTAATACAAGAAAGGGAATATCCACACTGAAGTATTAATTAACGATCCAGTCATGTATCGCGTTACCTGCAGCAGAAGGATTCGATTGTTGAACTTTTTTTGTACCGTTAGAATATAAATTTGAGACCGCGTGGAGGCAGTCTTTCAATATCCACTACACGTAAATTGTGTGTTTAAATAATTAAGAGAAGAGTGTTGTAGGTATCACATTTTATAATAACTCGAATTAATAAATAGCTATGTTAGAAATTTATTACCAAATTTATTAACAATTGCAAATACCGCTTACCACACAGTTTTTTTTTTTTAGAATTTCCCGCATGTATGATAAATTGTACATACATCAAGTATAGTATGTACAGTTAGAGATTTAAGCACATGAACATTCCAAAGGCTTAGTAGTTATGGTCGACAATAAAAGTCAAATGAAAAATCATTTAAATAAATAGGATTTAAAAACGGCTGAACTGTTGCAGGATGATCTAAGAGATAAATTAAACATATATCATTGGCATTCTTCAGATTTTTTACAAAATATTAGCATCTTAAACTCTATTCAAGTATGAACAACGAATACTACTCCAAAGTCAACAACAAAACTAAACTTTTCCTTTTTCAAAATATGACATTATTATGAAAGTTTGAACCTTGAACAACAAATCTACGGATAGAAACCCATGTGGCAACACTGTGAAGGGTATAAATATATCCAACTTCGGATCAAAACTGCCACACCTCCTGTTTAAGAAAAATCTGTCACTACCACTATTCAGAATATTCACATTTTTCTTCTAATGGCGGCCTTAGTCCTCAGCGTGCAAACTTACATCAAAGCCAACTTGGAGCATTATATCATGTTGCATTATATATTTTAGAGCTTAAAAAACGAGATTGATTACTTCAAAATTGTGACAGGGTGAAAAGTTATGGTATTTAAATAAGAAACGTACAAGGAAATACCTATTAAAATTACCCTTATTTCCATTTGAGAAAAAAAAAGAAAGATGAAAAGTGATGTTCAGTGGTATTGACATATGCGGATATTCTTTAAGATTTTGCTTTTATTCATCAAGTTTTATGATGGTTTAGGTCTTCTATTGTTGAAACCTTTTTATGAAAATTAACTTACAAAATACGATACAAATTTGAGATGTTGTGTCTCGAAACAATTTCGAGAGCATCATCTCCCAACAAGCAATTTTCAAATTAAAATTTTCGATCCACGTTAGTTTTCAGAAAGTACGAAAATGTCGTCCAAGTTCATACGGTTTTATAAGTGCAATATACTTGTGGAGTTGAGTATCAAATAATTTACCCCGTTAAGAAATAGTTCGAGCAAGAGAAAGCAGATAAGGGTATTAAAAACAACTGTAAAATATTTTGGAAGTAGACAGCATAGACCAAAATTCGTCAAACATTTTAATCAATATTTTTCATATCACAAAATTAACCTGTAAAGTCGGAGCAGGAGTCGGAGTTTAAATTTAAAAAAAAAAGAAAATAGGTATCGGAGCCGCAAAAACCTATTGATGGGTGTTCTTTTTTTATTGTATACAAAATATGCTGGATAGGCTATTTTAATTCTCTATTTTTGTTATATATGGCGGTAGTGTCGTGAAAACGAAGTGAAGCTCAGTTTTTTTTTTTTAATAAAATATATCTTTGTATATTTTTGAATTGTTTACAAAATTAGTAGTGCATGAATTACTAAGATACCTACCCAATTCCTTTTAGTTTTTGAACTTTTGCTTCATTTGTCTAAAAACAGCATCCTAAGAGCCAAATTATTTCTCTGCTACTAAAAATTTGTTTGTATTGATTCAATTGGTATGATTCAATTCTTTTAAGAATGGATAGTTCTACCAATGCCTTCGTCATAATATTAGACTTACGGCTGGTATTTTAACCTACTTACAAAGTTCCCAATAGTTATCAGCCAGATTTTTCAGATTTGTGGCGGTATTTTAGCTCGTTAAATGAGTAGATGTGCCGGCTGCGGTGAGCTGAGCGTGAACTGGAGCAGGAGACGAGACTAGTGATGGGCATAATCGAGCTATTTTAATAATCGATTATTAGTAGTCGAGATGATCGATTATATTAGTAGTTAAAATTAGTAGTACTAATTTAGTAGTTAAAATTAGTAGTACTAATATAGTTGTTAAAATTGTAGTACTAATTTAGTAGTTAAAATTAGTAGTACTAATATAGTTGTTAAAATTAGTAGTACTAATTTAGTTGTTAAAATTAGTAGTATGTACTAATTTAGTAGTTAAAATTAGTAGTACTATTATAGTTGTTAAAATTGGTAGTACTAATTTAGTAGTTAAAATTAGTAGTACTAATATAGTAGTTAAAATCAGTAGTACTAATTCGTTCGATTACTTTTGCGGGTAAGTTGCAACATACTACGCGTGTTATGAGGGTAAACAACAGTGACGCCGGCACCGAATGCCGGCAAAGATACAAAGACATTGCCGACATTGGCGCTTTCGTTTATTAATATTAGGGTGCCGGTAATATTTTTTGTTTTTGCGGATAGTTATTGTGTTCAATCAATTGTGTACATCGACAGCAACATGTAACAAAACTAATTAAAAAAATCAAGTCTAGAATAGCAAAAATTAAAAACTGAAACAAAAAGTAAATAACTGTAGTAGGCTCTTAACTAAGCAATCGCACACGTAAGAATACTAACGTTCTAACGAAATTAGTAGTACTAACGAAATTAGTAGTACAAACGAAATTAGTAGTACTAATGAAATTAGTAGTACTAACAAAATTAGTAGTACTAACGAAACTAGTAGTACTAATATAAATAATCAATTATCTCGAGATATTTCAATAATCGACTAATTCGATTATTGTATACCGATTATGCCCATCACTAGACGAGACCCATCCACCGCCTGCGACACTTCTTCTCATTTAATTGGCTAAAATATACGAACAAATCTGACAGATCTGTCACATAACTATAGAGGACATGGTAGGTAAGTGAAAATACCAGGCATACATATATCAAACAATTTCAATTCCAAGAATATCGATTATTGGAATACCCCGTATACGATTCCATTTCTGGAATCTCCGTACTTTAATTCACATAAGCGACTGGCAGCGGTAATAGAGATAATTACATTTTACGGCGATTGTGTGAAACCAGCCCGCTTTATTTTGTTATATGGAAACATAAATTTTCAATTGACTATTATGAATCTACATACAAAATAAAAATACTCTTGTTTAAAACATATTTTCGCATAGTGTTTGCACCGACGACAGGTGCCAACGTTTGGATTCAATTGATGTAAAATTGCATTTTTTCCAAAGCTATACATTTTTCCACACTAGTGTACTAGTACTTTTTGGATGCATAAAATATACGCATTCCCAAAATATAACCATATACAGGCTGTTTCACTAAGAAAAACGGCATTTTTGGAAATGAAATTGTTATATAGATGTCCAAATTTATAAACATCCTATGCAAAGTAGCTGAATTTGATAACATCATCCATTCTAAAAGGAATTTCGTCATAAACTACATTGAACAAATGTCTACTAGTTGAATATAACTTGTCTCTTAAAATAATGTTTTCTTGACAAATAAGGCAATAAGTACATTACGGTTGAACTATCTAGTATTTTTTGCACTACACTGTTGCAAGAAAAAGAACTCAAACGAATGCTGCAATTCAATAAAAACAAAAATGATGTTGAGTTGGTTTTCTTGAGACCAGCACATCTACAAAAAGAGTTAATACTAATATAATAATAATAATGATAATATTAATAGTAGAAGGTAACTATCATGCACAAAAAACAACTTTCGTTATAATAATCATAATGTGACTTTATTAAGTAAAACAAATGTAATTCGTTTGCAAAATAAGCAATTTTGGCCCAGCCTGTATATTACAGTTTGCTCTTTTATGACAATATTCTAAAAGATATGTATATAGTATGTATACAGACGTATAGTAGATTATCCATATATCACAATGGATATGGGTATCGGAACAATTTCTTACAATGATGATGATAATTCTTTTCCACGTTGCTGGACGCGGGTTTTTGAACGCCAGCCTAATTATGATGGATGGCCACGGTGAAACAAATAGTAATTGTCGGACGTTACCATTACCATATCATTACGTTTACACAATAATTTAACCATTATTATTATGCGATCCAAGGGCCCCTTTGATGTTCACTCCGTTTATGTTTGCTTAGTGTCTAAACATTATGCCGAAATAACTAACATAATAAAGTAGGCCGCTCTGTGCGCCGGCACCTAAGAAAGAGGTTGCGGTATCTGCAGTTAAAATTATGTAAATAAATATCCACGGTACCGGCTTTTGAGCCCACAATTTTCAGTTTTATTATTATGATCCTGAACTGGCGCACCTCATTCTACTTTTATTCACCCATTCTCAGGAAGTGCAGTTGTTTAACTCCAATAAAAACTTTTAATAGTACTCTTCGTTAATAAACACTGCAATGCATTGAAACTTATTACTATTTATTTTATTCCTTTTTTCAGTAGCTGACTACGACTAAATGTCTATGCGAGGATGAGGGTCAAATTGATCATTACAAGCACGTTTTTGTTTATAATTTGCTTAGCTCTGTTCATAAATTTCAAATTGGCGCATTCGTAACTATTAAGATACAAAATTATAACAGACTTGTGACAAAACTTTATAACAACATATTCTATAAACAGAAATTCTGACAAAATAATATTTCCCGAAATAAATCTTAAGAACTAAATTTAAGGAAATATTATCTTATTTCATTTTAACAAGATGAGTCTTTAACTTTTTATGATTGCAACATTCTGCAAAATCTATGGTATGTACCCAACTTTAGTTACCATTTGCATACGACAAGATTTATATAAGATCCTTCTGTCGTAGAATGCAGATTTCTCGAGATATTTAGGTGTATCAAGTTAAAACGACCACACGGTTTAGTGCAAAGAATTTTATTATTTTATTCATGACTACAGTACATTATATTATAAGTAAGTTACAATGACTACTACTAAAAATAAAACAGTTCGTAGAATAATGAAAATAACTACAGAAATCAAGAAATTAAAGATAATTTGTGATTATTATTATAAATATTATTAGGCATTCAGTGTCCGGCGCTACCTTGGGCACAAATAGGAAAAATTTTTATTATCAATTTTTCAGTAAATTTTATTTCAATAAAAACCTGCCGTATTATCTTAAAAGGCAAACATCAAAATATAATTATCTGCTTGCGTATACCGGGTGTTACAAAATTAAGAAAATTACTAAAGAGTAAAGTACCTACATTTATTTTTTAAGATACGCAAAATTTTATGTGAAAAGGGTATTTGAAGAAACATTATAAGACAACAAATACGAAATTAGAAATATTTCCTAAAATTTTTATCACGCGCTTACGTTTTTGTCAATTTTATAAACTAAAAAGATAAAAACAATACCAAAAGTAACAAT
The DNA here is from genome assembly GCA_964023965.1 of Melinopterus prodromus. Classification (NCBI taxonomy): domain Eukaryota; kingdom Metazoa; phylum Arthropoda; class Insecta; order Coleoptera; family Scarabaeidae; genus Melinopterus; species Melinopterus prodromus. The sequence goes on along the minus strand of OZ030394.1, from coordinate 27,114,290 downwards.
AAAGTTACACATTTCATTCATTTAAACATAACTGACCAAGAGAAGAAGCAAAAACAAGAATACTAATAGTGTTACAAACACGAATTTATTATCAAAACATTTACAACACAATCTAATATTTTACTTCATGTTGCCTCTTTCTTTTTCAATGCATACTATCACAATCTTATAATTTGTGTATGCACATTTCGGATCATTTCAAGGGATGATGTTTAGGATATATTTTTAAACGTATGTTAAACAGACTGCTATCTGAGTATAGTAGTTTTGACACACAAAATAGTTATTTATGTTACAAGTGCCGAAAGTACGGAATAGCGCGACGAGCGGTAATTCGGCGCGACGCCGAAAGTGGTGAGCGAGTCGCGCTATGTAGTTTTCGCAAGAGTGACATACAATGTTTTTTGTGTTGTTTTGTGAGTAAACAATGTAAATATGTATTTAAGAAAAATTATAAAATGGTTACATATCTGTATAGGAAATGTAAGGTTGATACCACGACGAAACGTCAAGTTTAAAAAACAATTCAAATTCTGACAGTTTTATATTTGTTCATTACATGTTTATTACACTGTAGATAGATGTCACATGCGTACCAACATACTAAAATAAAACTACACTCATCGCTATACTTTATTTATGATTCTCTCATATGGTTTCTAGAATTTGATATAACAACAGGTTGATATTTAACAAACAATCAAATTGGTTATCTTAGTTTATTTTAAATTTGTATTTTGTACTTTGCCGCACTAGAGCGGCAAAGTTCCATAGCGGCACTCCAACCTCGAACGAAATCAGGTCTTTTCGAGTGTGACAGCACAAAAAAGTATCAAATATGTCACTTGACTAGTGTTTCCTACCAACGTCAACGAGACCACAATTGTTAGTTTGACATAACCAACAATAGTTTCGCTAGTTGCAAATTAGTCACCTCAATACGTTTACATTTTTAAAGCGAGTAGAATGTGAGAACTGGCGATGGTACTGAGTTTGCAAGAAAGTATTGAAATTGTGTTAATACATGGCGACAATCATCACACCCAAGGAAACAATTAAATTATTCAACAGTAGCGAAAGTCGTGAAAAGGTTTTAAACAAACTGGGTCCGTTGAGAAAAGGAAAAACTTATCGCGCAGAAGAAAACAACAAATGAAGAAAATTCCCTGAATTTTCTCTTCCCTTCACTTCCAAGGGTACTATTAGTTCGCAAACCTGTAGATGGTGGGCACAAGAACCTCCAAATTTTAAAATTGAATGTCGAAACCAGTATTTCTTCAAAGTTAATGCCTGGTGCGGAATATCGAAGAACATATTGTCGGCCCTGTATTTTTTCGCGTAACTTTAAGCTCCCAAGGATATTTGGAAATGTTGCAAACATTCTTATCCGAATATTTGGACAACCTGCCTTTAGATATTCGGGGAAATATGCTCTTTCATCAAGATAGCGCACCCGTTCACTCAGTACCAGTGACATTGTCGTTAGACGAAAGTTTTCCAAACCGATGGATAGGAAGACATTCGAATGACCCATGACCTGCGAGGTCGCCCGATCTTACCCCAATCGAGTTTTTTAGGGCACTTTAAAGCAACATCTGTCGGCACAACGGCACTTTAGATACGTTCAACATCTCACAATTGTAATCGAAAATTGCATCCAAAACATAAATTCTCAAATACTCAGAATGAGCATAAAGAGATGAACAAACGTACAATATTATGTATTGAAAATGGAGGAGGCCACATTGAGTAAAATATTGTATTGTGTTGTGTTAATAGAAGCTTTCTCTTTCTTATTACTTTTAGTATATTTCCCAATTCTGTTACCATTAAAATAAAATGTTAGAACGTGTGTACGCAAGCAGATAATTATATCTTTATGTTTGTATTTTAGGTTTAAGACAACACCTAAACCGCAATAAAATTTTCTGAAAAATTGACAAACATTATTCCCATTTGTATCCAAGTTAGTGCCGGACACTGCTGTATATTAAAAACATTCGATGCAGTGCAAACGGAATGACATTAATATTACAATTCTTTGTACAAACGGAAAGAATGCGTCTACAACTCTACATGCAGAAAAGATTCCCAGTTCGTCAAGTATCACACGACCAAAATATCAGTTACTTCAGCTTGAATTACCATCCTGGATAGCATATGCCAATATTTCCGTCTAATCTACAGTTGCTTATGCGATGCTGCTGCAGACACCAAGTTTGAGACAGTGCTTCAAGGGTTTAGACCAGATAAAACCTCTAAAGCACATATATCCGTCTGTCCATTAGTGGAGAGTAGCAAATAGAGAGAGAGCAGACTCCGAGGGCAAGGTAAGTCTGCACATTCTTGTCACGATCCGGCGATTCGATGCCAATCCAATAATCCCACTGTTCCGGCCTCAAGTCTTCAGCCGCAGTGTCCGAGGTGCACTTATCTCTCTTGCCCGTACGGAGAGGCATTCTGCCGTTGTTGCATTATGTATGTTGATGCTCGCGCTCTACGTACGTCCATCTAGGTACGATTTTCTATTGTTTTATGGCTAACGGAATGTAGACGCGCTGCTCTTTTTCGTACGCGCGCTCGACTTTTTTCTCTCCTTTTCGTGGCGGCTGGAAGGTTGCCGATCTGGTATGCCGATGTTGAGCCTCCAAGACCGAATACGTCGTCGAACAATATACATATTAATAATTTTACGACGATCTATGTTACTTTTTTTGTATTTCTCCTTTTATTCTTATATAGTGAGGGATTAACTATTATAACGGCACACCTGCGACAATATGTCCTACCTGTATATCTTTGTCTAGTTTCACGCACTCTTGAGAAAATTAATAAAGACCGGAGTCCGTGTCCTACCCTGTATATCCTAAGAAAATCATCAACACCCTACCGCAATTGTTCTGCAACTGGTGACCAACATCGCCAGCAAAATATCGGTCTCCGTCCACTCTGCCGTATAAATGGCAACTTAGTAAATCCGTATCGCATTTCTGGATTAGGTACGTACCAATTTTCCTAATTTTCCAATTGATAAATGTTGGTACGTATGTTCGCAATCGTCTTTCGGGCAGGCGCGATCGGCTATTCACCAGAGCAGGCCTTAAGACAATTTCTTTAATGCAATTTTGTTGGTACCTTGAAAAAGACTATACGTTATTTGACTAAAATTAACTCTCTGCCGTTAGCGGATATGCTCCTTCTAGCTTAGCCGTTGTTTCTGAAACAGTCTGCACTAAACAATATTTGTGACTTTATTCAAAAGTGTTCGTTGAATTATCGAAACAAGAATATGCTTAAAATTTAATTGTAGAATTAGGTATTATCAACTTCCCTGTCCAAGCACCTTTGCTGCCTTCTGCCCACAGTTCTTGCCACCTCAGAGTGATGACGCCCTCTACCTCTCTCCTTCGTATGCGCGACGCTTACCTTATTTCCGCTATCATGTCTACTGGGGATGTGCCCGCCAGGACCCCCAAGGCGTCGGTGGATACCGTCCTATATGCCGCCGTCATCAGGATGCTGGTCTTCCTATTTACAGTCTCCAATTTTTCCTGGTAAATCTCCCAGCGCAGCTCCTTCTTCCAGATGAGGATGGCGTAAAGAGCAGACGACAGTACGACAGAGGCGATAAGGCGCCTTTTTTGTTGCCAGGCCCCACTTACTCTAGGCAGGATCCCGGATATTGCCTTGGTCGTCTTGGCCGCTTTATTGACCACATATTCTATGCGAGGGGTCATCCTCATGTTTCTGCCAATCACGACTCCCAGGTACTTCACCTTCTTGACGCTCTCCACATCATGTCCTCTATCACTAGGTCTAAACCTATCTTGTTAGCCTGGTCGTCTAAGATTACTAGCTGGCACTTATCCGGGGCAAGCTTTAGATAGACGTCCTGGAGATGTTCCCTGATCTCGGCAAACGCCACCACGTCTATTCCGCACCTACTGGGCAACCTCAGCAAGAAATCAAAAAATACATTCCACAGAAGGGGTTCAATAACTGATCCCTGCGGTGCTCCCCTTCTTAGTCCATCGATTTCTTGCCGGTGTGAATTGATCTTTCTGTCAGGTAGTTTTGGACACATCGGAGAATGTATGGAGAAACCTGTTTCCGCTTCATAGCGTCAAAGATGGAGTTCCACGGGGCGCTGTCGAAGGCGTTGCGTATGTCTAACGTTAGCATCGCACAGTACTGCCGGTTTCTCCTCTTTAACCTCTTCGCCAGCTCCGTCCCTCGAGTACTCGTTGTAGGGCGTCCTGGGTCGATCTTCCCTTCAAGAATCCATATTGTTCCTCCGACAGTCCACCCCTGGCGTCCAGCTCGTCTGTGATCCTGTCCTTCAGGAGATGCTCGAATACCTTGGTGTTGCTGCTCAGGAGGGACAGTGGTCTGTAGGTAGTCTTTTGTTCCCCCTCTTTCGCTGGTTTCGGGATAAGGACCAGCCGTGCGCTCTTCCACTTCTTAGGAATGTGTCCACTTTTGAGCACGCCGTTAAACATGTCCAGCAGTCTATCTGTGTGGTTGGCGATGGCAAGCTTGATCACTTCTGCTGGCACTCCATCTGGTCCCGGGGCCCTTTTCGCGTTAATTTTGCCTGCTGCAGCTAGGAGTTCTTCCACTGTGAAGAGGGGTATTAGCGTTTGTCGACTGTAACACCAACCCCATCATTAGCCTAATCTTGTATGGGCGTAGTTTCATTTCTTCGAGGGTATGGTGGGGGTTTCTGTTTAGGAACATGTGGAATTGTCGGTGTCGGTATCGTAGTAGTATAGGGTGACCAGATTTTTAACTGGCCAATGCTGTACGGCTTCCTTGCGCACAATATTAAAAAAGAAAATAAAAAATAGTAAAACAATTTCGAACATAACCTCAAATTAGCATAAAAAATTAAACAAAAATATATATTCTCTTTCTATAAATATGATTTGTTAATATAGAACTCGACAAATTTGACATAGGTTATTTTTACAAACATTGCTTTAAATCGTCACAAGAGAGTGCAATATTTTGTCGAACAAGTAATATGGACTTCATTGTGTCGGTATTCAGTTGTGATCAGTCCATATATTGTTCATTATAGAAAAGACTCTTACCGTTGGTGCGTTGGTGCCAGGTAAACATAGTGCAAATTCTACAATATTCAACAGGCTACAAAATGGAATATTTTCTTTTTCAAAATGGTTAAAACTTCCACCCACCGCATATCAACTTGAATACTCACACCTCAGGTGTCCTGAATCCCACCTCCATTGTGCTAGTTTTTCTTCATTAAGTTAACTATTCAAAAAATTGACTTCATCGAGCATTTTGAACAACGGTCCAGTTTACAGTATTCTTTAATTTTATCCAGTCCAAACAGTTCAGTGTCGAAAAACAAGACGTCCGTGAAACAATATAATCAATGCAACTTGTATGAATTATTTCAACCTGTGAAATAAAACACTGATTATTTTAGTGACCTTCTTCAACAAGTCTGGCTAAATCGTTTCGCAAAGGGAAGAAATATAACATATGATCTACCTCGTAGTGTAAGAACAAGCTTGTCTAGTTCTGCTTGTACTACAGTGCTGTTGTTATTGTCACTTGCTGTTATAGTTTAGTGAAAGAAGGAAGACTGACAGTGAATAAATGTTAACCATATTACTGATGTTCGACCAGAAAAAAGTTTTTTAGTAATATAGGAAACATTTATCCAATGATAAAAATATGTCTTTAAAGCATTATACAGCTGGACAATTCTATCTACTGCCGGCATGACACCAAGCCACTACGTTTTACAACAAGTAAGAAGTTTTTATATTGCACATCAGCACCATCACAAACTGCTTTTAAACTTTCGATACGAACGGTAAAGATATAAAAGTAAGTTGAATATTTTGTTTACAATACTTTCAATATCTATGGGCAGCAAATCGACAGCTGATTGAAGTGTATGTACAATATGAGCTCTACAACCGATGCCTAATATATCTTGCCTTAATTCATTATTCAATTTATACAATATATCACAGACGGATATTGACGAACATATGATGTAAATGCTGTACGTTTTGCTGTACGGTTGTGAATGCTGGACACTACTTCAAAATGACAAACCGTACAGCGCAATGCTGTACGTCTGGTCACCCTATAGTAGTAACCATTGTGAAGAATTATCCCTTGTTTTAGTACCTTGTTCCGTACTTTTAACCTTTAGCCCGCATTTTTAAGTTGGAAAGGAATTGCAGTTGCCATAGCCATTGGCAATTCGCAAGTCGGATAGACGGTTGTTGGAGTTATGTGTATAAGCTTTTATACGGTGTATAAGTTTAATGTTGATTATAAGATAAGGGTATGTCCTTACTCCTCCGGAGGTTTTTCACATCTTACCGTACGTACTTTATGTGTCAAAACGGTAAATGCCATTCACCATAAGCTGCAAGCCATTGAGTTCCTAAGAGTGGTGAACATTAAAATTAAATGCCAAGCTTTATTTTATTAGATTTCACCTTGTTTTAATATCACCGCCCGAGTAACAAGTTTCGTCATGTCTATAGCTGGCCCTAAGCATAGTTGCAAATAAACATTAATTACTTTATTTTGCTTGTTTTTGTGTTGTGTTTCCCGTATTTATACGCTATGCTGTTATCAAGTTTAAGTGAAGAAGTAAATATTTAAGAAAAACTGAACCGCAGTTAAAAGACGATCAATCAGTTTTATTTCTGTCGTGTTGAGTGGTACGGCCATTATTGTTAAGGTACTGTAGGTAGTATTCTCCAATTATATAAGTAGTAGCCAATTACGTTGTCGATGTTGAGCCAGGGGCAACTGCAATAGTAGCGGGCATTATTAGAACTCGCTCGAAATGCTGTTGGAACGTTGTCCTGTAGCAATTCAATTCTTTGCGTCTCTTTCTTTTCTTTTGCGCCGTTCGCCAGTGAGCGCTTATTATGCCATTCTGAGCCGACAGCGGGGAAAAATACTGCCGCGGATGTTACCTATCAAACGATATATTTATCCATTGTCGTAGCGCGAGCGAGGACTTTACAGTTAATGGAATTGAATTTCAGACGTTATGGTTAAGCACCGTTAAATTTTAGTACGTACCAGAGCTTCTTTATAATCATGTGTATTCATACATACTGCATACGCTACTTTATAATAACTTTTCGTTCTATAGCTACCAAATAGCTCGCAGATCTGCTCTTTTCTATTCTAAATTTTGTCTATTCTGTGCTCTCTGATTAAAGATTATTGTCGTCGATGTCTTATATTAGGCTTTTACAAGAAGATCGCATCTTCTTAGCGCTTGGTTTGATAACTTAGTCCTGAAGATGCCTCTTGCAACAGAGCGCGAAACGTCGATTGCTTCAAAGTCCTCAACGCGGTTTCCACCCGGAAATCAATATATCATTAAGAATCAAAATTTCGAAAAATAAATATGTGTCCATTTTTTAGATATGGAAACGATTTGGGGGATCGTTGCTTTCTAAATAAAAATAGGCAATTTGAACCACCCTAATGTACAGTCGTACCAAAGTTATCATAAAAAAGTATACTTCTTCAGCAGAAAACGTTTCGTTGGGAACGACAAATCTTATTCCGGTTGCTCTAAATAGTGTGTTAATTTTCTTCTTTTATTATTTATTTTGTATTATTTTTTATTTTATGTCAAGCTACTCATCCCAATTATTTAACAATGATATTCTATTAGAATTAAAGACACTAGATGAAAAACAGCACAAGTCTAATGGATATGCGTTGGACTTAGTTAATGGACATAGAATAATGGAAAATGAGTACAAGTTTGTTGGTCGAAATTTGTAGCATTCTGTGGTTTGCGCCAGCTACACCCACGGGAATAGAGTACTGCCGAATAGTACCTCAATCTATTTTATACATTTTGTTCTTTGATGCACCTTATTATGTCCTGTAATAACTGAGATACAAGAAGAACAGTAATGAGAAGACTGAACACACGGTAGAAACATTCCAGGCACACACCATGATTATTCTAGTAAAAACAAAAATTTATGAATATGAACGACGAATCATTGATATATAAAAAATATTGCCTGTAGGGTGTTAATAAATGTATTATAAACCTTTTGTTTTGGTAGATTGTAGTGGTGAATTTAACTACTATTTTAATGACGTATTGTTAACAGAGGTCGTCAAGTGCCGTAACCAGAAATCCTGTAAAAGAAAAGAAGAAGCAGAGGTCTCATCATAATGAACGGTACAAAATGACCCCTGCTTTACACGAAACAAATTGAGCACGTAGAAGGTGCATTCGGTACGTAACGTTGGCAATTGCTTTAATTGAAACTTTAAACGTTAAAATCCTGCTGCCCATTATTATCATCATTATTATTGCATCGTCGGTTTTGTTTCCATGGCTCACGATGGTCCGCTCGAACCTCTTCAACGGTTATGCAACGCGTTTGTCAGTTAATAGTCACCTCTTTCTCCCATTTTGTATGCGAAACATTTGCCGGCGAGCAATTATTTACGAATTAGCCCGCTCTGAGGAACGTTTGCCGGAATCGAGACGAAACAACCGAAAAAATGATCACCCGGCCCATTATCTTCCATTAACACGTTCATGGAGCATTCCTCCGTGGCTTTTTTGACAAGAGAGCAGATCTGCTAAGTAAACGGCGACTATAATTCACTCCGGTGTGTCAGTAAATTTAAATACAATTAAGATACCGATACCTCTCAACAATCACCGTTACCCGAAATTAAAACTTCTGGTCCAGCCGCAGTTCGCAGATAACAGAATACTAAACCGATTATTTAACCTTCCTTCTTTGGTGCTGATTAACATTTACACTTTACCAAATCTTGAATTCAGCACAACCGTTTCATGGCAACTGGTGCAGAAAAATCAATTATTTCATTCTCTTCCAAAGATGACCTGATTAAAATTACAATATTGTAACGCATACCCATTCATTTATATTTTATTCTTTATATTGACTTAATCATAATTTTTCAAATATGTTTTATTTTCTCTTGTTTGTTTCTTTTTACTTTATCATACGCAGTATGATAAAAGTATTGTAATAGTGCAAAAAAATTGATATTTTAGCGGAAATATGTCCTTTTGGGTCCCCAGAACATATTTTACCAAGGTACAAAAAATATCTCTGTGTGTGTATGTATGTATGTGTGTGTGTGTGTGTGTGTGTGTGTGTGTCTGTGTATGTGTCTATACCGTATATTTCCCCGAACTCTAGGCATAGCATTTACGGAAGAACGGCAACATCGCTTTCGTATTTGTCAGCGGCTAAGCGGTTCCCCGGTGCGCGCTTCGTGTGCTAGTAGCTAGTAGTTTGTTGTTCGCAGGAGCGTATGCGCTCGCTTTTGTGCTTCTTTTAAAAATGCACGTACATGGTGCATACATAATTTCAAAATTATCTTTTATTGTCAGAAAATAATATGCAAAAATAAAATCGCTATTCTCAAAAGAAAAATATAATTTAACTAATATTCTACTACGAATAAACAATTAAATAAACATTATTTTAACTCGGGCTCAAAGATTCCGCCTTGCGCTGCAAGACAGTATCCGGGCCGTTTGTAGAAGTTGTCCCTCACGCCAGAGAGCGTTTCGGCTGTTACAGTGTTGGCAGCTTCTATAATGTTTGCTCTCAACTCCTGTAAATTATGTGCTTTATTGACTCCATCAACATAAATGGTATTTTTAAGATAACCCCACAAGAAAAAATCGGTCGGAGACAGATCATGTGATCTTGGGGGCCAACGAATGTCGCCTGTCCCACTAATAAGACGGTGAGGAAATGCGGTTGTTAAAAACTCTCGCACCCTGGCCGCGTTATGAACAGGACAGCCGTCTTGCTGAAACCAAACATCATCTTGATCTACTCCGGGAAGGTTATAAATGGCGGGAAGTACTTGCTCTTGCAGCAAAGTAAGGTACTTCTGGGCGTTAAGAGATCCATCGATAAAGAATGGACCAACTAAATGATTGCCTAAACCAGCCCAAACATTTAGTTTTTCGGGATATTGAGTACGGTAAGCATAACTTCGATGCTGATGCTGGGCCCAATATCGAAGAATGGAAGGATTATGTTTACAATGTAACGGAAAAGCCGATTCTTCAGTAAAAATAATATTTTGTATAAAATTTTCATCTGCGTTCGCCTTTTCCATTACAGTTTCACAAAACTCCATTCTACGAATACTGTCCTCTGCGAAGGTTTGCTGAGTCTTTGGGTACTTATCACTCCGGAAATCACCCTTCTTCAGAGCCTTAGCAACGGTTTTGTTACCAATTCCAAATTCCTCGCCAATCCCTCGAGTGGATTTCTTATCGTCCAGTACTACAGAACCGCAGTTTAGTACATCCCGTCGTTCTTTTGCCTAAATTTCTTGTGGACTTATCTCCCTTGGATGACAAGTACTGCAGCTCTTTAACAAAGATCTTTTTCAAATTGATGCACAATATTGAATATGGTTTGTCTGCACTGGATAGCTCTGCCTTCAAAAGTGGTTGAAAACAAATCCACGCACTGTAGCGCCGAATTGCCACCGTAATACCACTTGATGATCTGAAGCTGTTCTAGCGGAGGGTACATCGCGATTGCAAAGATATGAATGTTATGAAGCGTTGTTAGATCTGCGATAGTTCTGCCGTTGCATGCATGTGCTCCGAAACGCAAAACCAGACTGACCTGACCAGACCTGCTCTCCCACCAGTCGGCAGTCCCACTATAATTGGCTGCCTCACTCAACCGACGTTGGCAGTGTTGTCGCGTGATACGCTAGTTTCTATAGACCTATGCCTAATTTTTGCGGACACAATCTGTATGTGTGTGTACCCGTTTTTATGCCGATGATTCCGGAGAAACTTCTGAAGGTATCGGGATGAAACTTTAGAAGTTTCATGACCAAACTTAGAGCTGAAAAGCTTTTGGTTCAAAAGGGTCCAAAGGAACTAGATGTTTACTCTAAACCTTTTTCAAACATTTTGCACATGAGCCGCCGTTTTCTGTAATTACGTCGAAAAAGTTAAATAATAAATTAAAGTAGAGGAAATTCTGTATAATTTATGTCTGACATTTTTTGGTAAAATTAATAGTTTAGCTGTATGAGCAAAATATTTTTGATCGAGATCGTGTCTGTATTAAAACGTAGGTAGCCAGGATTTCGACAATTATTTTATTTCTGACAGTAGGTAGTGTCAAATGCTTGTTTTTTGACAATACCTACTGTCAATATTATCAATCAAACTATCTGTCAAATCCTGGCTACTTGTTTTATTTGAATCTCATGCAGCTAAACTATTAATTTTATATATTGTATGATAAAGTCATGTGCATGTGTCATGTGCCTGGGCACATAAAAAATCAAATAATTATGGATATAAATTTTCTATTCAGCATATTATAGCACTTTTCATGACTCTTTTCTAGTTGACCTTTCACCTCCGCCAATAAGCCCAGGGGGGTGCAAGCGCCCCCCTTGCTTCCTTTTTAGGGTTTCCTGATGTAGGTACTGTAGATATTTACAGTTAACGCTGAGGTACATGAAAGAACCCAAGCAGCGATAATAGTCAACTTTTGAAAAAAAAAGTACGTACTTTATTCGCTAAAGTAAAATTTATTTTAGAAACACTGATATGCTGTACCCATTTTTAGATTAAATAGCTGCATTTTGGATTGATCTGTTATTTACAACCATTACTTTATACTTTTTTGTGATGGATATAAATCAAACAGCATAATAAATCGTAACGTTTTTAAACACAGGTATATCATAATACTAACCACTTTTAACTGTAGCAAATCCGATGATATTTAAGAGGGAATAACGACAATTTAATGTGAACACAAGTACAGATATCCAAGATAAGACCGATATTTATTATGGTATGCGATGCGGCCGCCTCGGCCGCCTGAATGTGAGACCGTATGAGTGCGTACGCTAAGTTCTTTATTTACACGATAATCCGACCATTGTCGACCTGAGTGGCATGCATACTTTACGACTTTACCACTCTTCCGTGAAAGTATCTCGCGACCATTTTACAATAATCTCTAGATATATTGCTATATTATTGTCTAGAGATAGACGTTTAACGGCTTGCCCACATAAGAGCGCGCATAACAATGTTTATTTAAACTCACGCAAATACTTTCGACTCTGAGTGTTGCTTGGGTTCAACTTTTACTTAATTTGTTTTGCGCTGCTGAACTTTCAAATGTATCGTCACCTCTAGTCGAATATCTACATTTATTAGGGAACCATCAGACATTTTTTTATAGGAATTGGGATGCAAATGATAATTTGTCCAGATGGGCATACGTTTTGGAAAAAGTACTTCTAACTGGATTTCATCCAGGAACCTCTGCAGGTTTCCAGTTAGGTGTTTTACCAATTTAGCTATTGACGGCAATAGAATTGTTGATAATATATTTATTCAGAAATATATTTTAAACGGTTTTGGTAACTAAGTAAGAAGTCAAGTCCATAACTTTGTCTACGTGATGCTTTAGCTTTATTTTTAGACTTAATCGTAGCTAAAACACAATAGGTTAATACAAGACAGTCAATATATTTAAAACATTTAACTTAACGTGACAAATTACATTACATTAATTAGGTATTCACATTCGGGTACATTCGCACGTGACAGCAGCCGGACTTTAACAATGGATAATTTAAAACAACTCACATCGAAATGTACATGAATCATTCTTCTTTCAAAAACGGTATGACGGTTACCGCAAAGAAATATGACAGGCAACCACATAACACGTGGCTGCGGCAGAAAAATGTGGAGCTTGGTGGCAACTGGAGCTTGGTTACAGACCGCCGGAGTCGTTGCCAAGCAACGCTAACAAAATGCACTTGGATAAAGCGTCGCCCTCAGCGTTAGGTTTGCCATTTAACCTAAAAAAAACTTAATTGTGGTTTATTGTGGATGTAAAATGCCGTTTACCAATAACGAAAAACGTGATATAATAAGGGTTTATTATTGTTGTCCTAGAAATGGTCGCATCGTACAATATTCCTAACATTGGACGGAAATTTAGCGGACCATGGATCGTTTAGTAAACCCTGCAATTCTTATAATCCTCATGGAAATGTTGAAACTGATGAAAGAGGTATTTTAGAAATGGTAAACGTCAAATTACCATAATTTGCAATGCTTCAACTACTGGTTTTTAGATAAATGATGATCCTCGGATTTCTAAGCGGGAAGTAGCCCTTAATTTGGAATTCCCGCAAACACGTGTTTGCAGACCATTATAAACAAAGAAATTGAAACCGTACAAACCCCACACAAGTCAAACTTTGCAATTGTATGAAATTATTTAAATCAACAATTTCCAAATCGCTGGATTGGTAATGGTGGAGTGGTGGATCCCCTGATTTATGTCCTCTGGACTATTTTCTTTGGGGAACTGTGAACGACGAAATTTATCACGATACTCGCAGAAATATCGAGTATCTGCGGGATCGAATAACAAATGCATTCAATGCTATTCCGGGAAGAACAGTTAGAAGAGCATAACAACATCTAGAAAAGCGGGCACGCTTTTATGCCTTCAAGAAAACAGCGACCAATTTGAACATTTACTTAAAAAACAATCTCCTGTGGTATAAACTTGCTTCTTTTACAATCTGAATGTTTTTAATCCAAAGCACTCTTGCTCAGTCCGGCGCCGGCTGCCTGTAACCAAGTTGCAGTTGGTTACTTGATAAGCACGACAAACAACAAGAAAAAGAAAAACGGGTTTTTTTCATTATTAAACCATTGTTTTACAAAATAATGTTATACATGTTATACATTTCTAAAATGAGAAAAGACACGACTACCGGAAAATGTCAAAATTCAATTAAACTCTTGACTATCTCACGCTTTTGGTTATTGGTAAACGGCAGTTTACATCCACAATCAACCACAACGAAGGTTTATTTGGTTAAATGGCAAACCTAACGCTGAGGGCGCCGCTTGATCCTAGTGCATTTGGTTGGCGTTGCTTGGCAACGACTCCGGCGGTCTGTAACCAAGCTCCAGTTGGGTACCTGAAGGTTTTGTGATTATTACACCATTATTTTAATAAAGAATGGTAACATGTTATTCATTGTGGAAATGAGAAAAACATTATTATTGGAAAATGCCAAAATTTAACATGGCGCCCATAAGAAAAACAAAAGTTGGCCATGGTTACGCCGCCATCTTTGATGTTATTTCAAATTAAAAAATGACATTGCATTCCTTGTTAAAAAGTACCTGTAGAATGTTTTTGTTTCTAATGTCTAGCTACATTTGTTTCTTAATAAAAAATTAAAAACGATATCTTAACATTTCAGTTTTTTGTGGATATCTTCAAAATGAAAAATGATAGCTTAAATTTCTTTTCAGATAATTGATTAGCACAAAAATACGAAACTTAGCCATATAAACATAGGCTCTATCTCCACTAATAAGCGAGTTCCCCATGGTGTGGCTCGAAATTGAATCACCCGGTATATATTAGCATATACTACATTTCCTTGAGAGTGTAGACGGTGCATTTTTAATGGGTGGTTTATTGAAATTTCTGGACATTAGAATAAAGTTATCAAAAAAAGACCCCGGCTGAAGGACTCCAGTCGATGGCTGTTTCCAGGCGAAGTATACACAATGATATGTCCATAATATTAGAGAACTATGTATTATAGTTAGGTTGGAAATAAACTGTTTTTACTCTGCTCTTATCAAAAAGCGGACAAAATACTACCTCGTCCAATGCTGGACAATGGTCACTTTAATCTACAGGGATAGGGCAATCAGTTGGAAGTAGCCTTGAAAAACAATGACCAGTAAAGCAAAACGCAGGTTGCATCCATCCGTGTTTCTGCAAATTCTTATAGGCAAATAAGTATTTTAGAATGGATAAGTATTATGTATAAGAATACATTTCTCACATGACTCTAGTCTAGACTCTAGACCTCTAGAGTAACTACCGATTATGGCTAGACGTCTACAAGTAGACGACGTGTGACCAAAAAATGAACATCTGTTGGTTGTATTGCACCATTACGTGCAAATGATAAATAAAATTAAATCAGATATAGAGAGAGCATTGCGATAAGGGTAAAATGCACAAATCTGGCTTGTATTCATTTGATCATCCCCGAGGAACGTAAGATTAAGTAAGTGTAAGTATATTTCACAATAATGCCGTTTGACTATCAGCGCTAATGGCTCGCCGTACTCACTACTGAATCTATTTTGCATTTAAGTGTTAAGCAGTCCCCGGGTGTATAGTTCCGCAAGAAATATTAACCTTTTACCGCCGGCAGAGGCATAATAAAGGCAATTGCGATAACAATTCCTGAGCGCCTTAAAGCCGCTCAGACGAACAATGCAAATAAAAACAATTACGCACTTTTATTTTTATTGGCTGACACGGGAACACTCTTAATGTTGGCCTCCTTAAACGAGGTTACCTCTCGTCCCGTCAATAAAAACGGTGAATTTAACAGGGTGGAATTTAACGATTCTTAAATTTTAATTTTATGCCGCGGGCGCCAAAAATATCTCCGATCTGCGATACCAGATCCACGGTGTTGCATTTTATTGTTATATGCCCGTCGAATGAGTACCGCAAGAATGTCCTCGTAAAGGATGAAACCTGTGCGCCGGTGAATTTTATTCACAAATTTATTAATTGCGCAATCGTTGCATGTTCGCCGGCGAAAGGCAGAGAGCATGTTTTGTAACCACGACTCAAAGGAGTAAAATAAAACCGAATGTGTAATGTGTGTAAGATAAATTTTGTACAATTGTGGCCTCGATCGGAAAATAATAGTCACCGAAATTCGCAATCGACGCGGGCTTTCTTCATTTAATCCCGCATTGTTATTCTGCGTGCATTGAGCAACTCCGAGGCTTGCTTATTAGGAAATGGGATCTGAAAGCCGCGGAACTGCACAGGTCGTTTCTAAGCCCTCGAGTTATTTTATGAACCCATACTAATCAACTCATTGTTCTGCGAATTAAACAGCTATTCTTACGTTAATTAATTTATGTTCAACGTTCAGCGTTACATAGCAAAACATACCGTATCTGATGCTCCAGCCCATCCTTAAGAAAACGTGACCAATTTATACAGGGAGTTACAAATATTTGTTCAGCTTTATAGGTCGTAAACAGTTTGCTAAAAATCCTAACCTGTGCACATCGAGTAAAAATAAATTCTGCTTTACTCTAACCATATCTTCTTTCAGTCATAATAAACATTGTTTGTATCAAATTCATATATTTTTGTCTTCTTTCAAACATCGATTTATTTGGTAGAAAGAAGATTTTAGATCTAAGTAAACCTGCGTCTCTACAATTTCCCTACATTTATCCTACTCGCCAAATGGGACCCCTATTTTTTATATTAATCTTAAGTATTTTGTTTTGTACATAATCATCGATGCTTAAAAAAAATAAAAAGAAAAACTGTTTTGTGTGTTTAGAATTTAGAATCACGTTTTGATCTTCGAGGTGGGACTCATAGATATTTTTTTATTAAAACAAAACCAGCAATTATGCAGTGTTTACTTTAATATTAACCTTTTCAGTTGCACATTGACCATAATTTGAAGTTGAAGACAATATATTCTTTCTCGAGAACTATCACATGTTTTACTTGTTAGCGCGTAAAGTATGGAATATGACAACATCTCTGAAACGGCTTGTTATTTGCAAAAAACCTCGGACACGCCGATTTCTAATTATCAAAATACCCATATTTATATCAAATTTAATTTTCGTCTTTCGATTGTTTTTGACTCCACGCACATTTTTTTAAAATGCCAACCCCATATTTGTATACAGATATTGATAAATCTGTTAATTGTGATAAAGGCAATTTATACCATTTATTGCCTTACATAGCAACATTTTCGAGAAAAGCACAATTAGGATGGTAAAAATGATAACTTCTGTTTGTTTATGAAAAGCGAATGGACGCTTTTGATTTATTTACGCTGAATACGAATTTGAGATCAAAAGTTGCAAATCACTCAGGTTACTGCGTTTTTTTTGTTATTATTTATGGAGGCGGCCGTACACCACTTAAAAATCGCTGAAAATGCTTCACAAACATTTGTGGATAAAGTTTCAGGTAAATGTCTAAAGACTAGTATCAGACCATGTTCAGATTTCTAGGACGATAGATATCATCTTACCTAAAGTTATCAATATTATACAATTTTCATGATTTTCCGCAAACATTTAGATAAATGATCTAAATGTGTCGATGATGTCATAACTCACTAACAATGGACAGTCGGAAACTTTCCACAAAAATGTGTATTTTAATAAAATAAAACAAACTGTATTAAAGATTTTCTCTAGTTTTCATACTTCACGCACTCACTGTATGATGTTAAAATTTTGCTAGAAATGCACTCAGATACTATACAACGCTAGCCAAATATATCGGAACACCTAACTAATTCTCCAACCGCAAGAACATTCAATAAATTCTTCAAACAAAAGCTTTTTGGATTTTAATATACAGGCTGGTCATTTTATTATGAAAATTTGGTAATCTTTCCTGTTTTAAATAGAACACCCTATATAGTAATTATGTAATTCTAAGAATAATTCCAAGAATTTAGTATAGAAATAATTTTTTCTAAAATACTATGTTTTTAATTATAAGGTATTAACCAAAAATAGTCAAATTTACTGGAACTTTTAAATAATTCTCCAACGGCAAAACAAATTTTCAAAAAAAGGGTTTTTTTAGGTTTAAACCATGGAGGTCTTTCATTCAAATATATTTTTAATATATAGTGTGTTCATTTTATTATGTAAATTTGCAAACCTCTCCGTTTTCTACTAGACTTATTCCAATATCTTTAATTTTTAAATTCTAAAATTTATTCTATGAACTTTTTGTATGAATATTTTTCTTTGAAATTGCGTTATGTTTATTATGAGCAATTAATCAAAACTCCTGACATTCAAATTAATATTTTCTCACATACATACACATTTATTTTAATGTGACAATTTGTACATTTAATTTAATTCTATTTAATTGTTTGTTATTTTTAATGTTTACCTGTCGGTGTAAAATTCATGAGTCTTGATTAATTGCTTGTAACTAAAAAATAGTGCATTTTATCAAAAAATAATTCCTACATCAAATTCTTAGAATTAATCTTAGTATTAAAGAATGTAAATTATACAGGGTATTTTGTTAGAAAAGAAATGGTTTGAAAAATTTCGAATAAAATTTCCGAAAAAATAAACAGCTTGTATGTTAAAAAATATATTTGAACGAGAGGCGGTTTAAACCCAAACAATTTTTATTTGAAAGATTACTTGAATTATTGTGCAGTTGGAGAATTAATTAGGTGTTCCGGTAATTTTTACTATTTTTGGTTAATCTTAGAATAAAAAAATGGAATCATATACACCCTATGTTCTATCAAAAAATCTGATGTGGCCAGGCACATGACTTTATCATACAATATATAAAATTAATAGTTTAGCTGCATGAGAATCTATTCTATAGAGATAAATCGTAGTTATTGTCAAAGCATCAGCATTTGACACTACCTACACTACGTCATTAGAATAATAGTTATTTATGTCACAAATGCCGAAAGTACGGAATAGCGCGACGAGCGGTGATACGGCGCGTCACCGAAGGCGGAGTGTCGCCGTCGCACATGAGCGAGTCGCGCTATCTAGTTTTTGGCAGGAGCGACATCAACGTTTATTGTGTTGCTTTTTAAGAAATACGTATTTAAAAAAAATAAATGATTTCTGTATAGTAAATGCTAGGTTGATACCACTTTGACGAAAGGTGCGTTCCGATTGGTAGGTAATGGTAGCTAATGGCGGTGGTAGAATACGAAATTATAGTATTTCTTACATATCGTGATAATGACACATATTAGTTTGCATGTACATAAACATGAGTCACTAGCAATTTTCTATTGGAAATACTATAACGGCGTCTGCTACCACTGCCATTATCACTAATGAAAACGCACCTTAAAAAGGTAATTCAAATTCTGACAGATTTATATTTGTTCATGACTCATCCCTACCAACATACTAAAATAAAACTACACTCATCGCTATACTTTATTTATAATTTTCTCAATGTATCATTTTTAGAATTAGATATAAAGACGGGTTGATATTTCTTATCAACAAACAATCAAATTGGTGATCTTATTTTATTTGAAATTTGTATTTTATAATTTTTCGCACTACAGCGGCACGTTCCATAGTGGTTCTTCAACCTCTGATGAGATCAGCTGTTTTTGAATGTGACAACACAAAAAAATATTTGTCAAAATCCTGGCTACTATGTAATTTCATATCAATGCAGATGCGACCGATCTCGATCAGATAGAAATTGCTCTTGAAGGTAAACCATTAATTTTACCAAAAAATGTTATAGGCATAAATTATTCAAAATTTCCTCTACTTTAATTTATTAATTAACTATTTTGTCGAAATTACAGAAATGGCGTCTCATTTCCAAAATCCTTGAAAAAGGCTTAGAATAAACTAAAAAGCTAAACTATTAATATTACCAAAAAATGTCATAGGCATAAATTATTCAAAATTTCCTCTGCTTTAATTTATTATTTAACTATTTTGACGAAATTACAGAAATGACGGCTGATTTATAAAATCCTTGAAAAAGGCTTAGAGTAAACACCCAGTTCCTTTGGAGCCTTTTGAACCAAAAGCTTTTCAACTCTAAGTTTGGTCATGAAACTTCTAAATATGAAGTTCCGTGCCGATACCTTTAGTAGTTTCTCCGGAAATGAATTAACAAAAATTGGGTACACACACACACACACACATACACACACACACACAGACGTTTTTTTGTACCTTGGTGAAAAATGTTCAGGGGACCCATAAAGACCTATTTCCGCTAAAATCTCAAAAATTTTTTTCGGCACGATTACAATACTTTACATACTGCGTATGATAAAGTAAAAAAGGAAAGGTTACCAATTTTTTTCAATTTCAGATTTTTTAAACTATAGCTTGTTTAAATCAAAACTACTTTTGTGAGAACAATTTTTTTAAATTTCTTACGGTCGAAGAATTATTTAGTTGTTTAGTAATTTTCGCTAAGGCTGTATAAAAAACCCTAACCACCGACGTTTGAAACGTTTTGAAAATTAGTCTTTTGATGTATTGCCTGTTTACAGCTCTTTCAATGTGAAAATTGTCAAAAAAATTTACTTATAAAGAAAACGTTGCATAAGTATGTAGCTAAATTTATTATAACGAATTTGCATAATAATTGTGTATAAATTACCCAATTATTAATAATATCGTTGGGAAGTTATAGTAGTGGAGCGACGTGGATTACAACCAGTGTAACTGGTACTTTATCTAGGCTCGCTGTTATTATGTTAGTAAAACACGCAATTAAACAATTTTGATAATAATGACCATATTTGCTGATGTGCTGAAAAAGTGTACTGGTGGAATCCATTCTTCAAAAATAAAATAGGTTTTAAATTATCTTATAATTGTTACTACTGCCATTAAATACGTAGGTACTTAAAAATAATGTTTTTGTCGTTTATTTATGAGTCTGTCTAGTGAATATATAGAAAATCGTTGATTAAACAGCACCATAAATGCACAATTTATTCAACAAATCAAACGAATTCATTTTAGCCAATTGAAAACGCAACAATCAACATTCTATAATTATGTCATTCATCTGTCACATAAATTGTTATTTATAAAACGTCAGATGACATCGACGAGGAAAATCGATGTTGATGCCGCCAGAAGAGTAAGATCAATGAAAAATTGTGTAACTAAAATTTGGTAGAAAATACCGAAAATATATATGTTGGACGAGATGTGCCAGCGCTACTTTTTATCATTGAGTTGTCGATCGTTACTTAATTGGTCCATTACAAAACACTATGCCTGAACGGTGTTTACTTCGTTTATATCATTCATCTTCTATTATATGGTTGAAGTCAGAAAAGAAATATAGGCCCATAAATCAAATTGATGGTTTTATATTGGGTTAAAAATATCGAGCAATCAAGAAAAATTTTAATCTAAACTACTTTTTGGGATTTGATAATAGTTTCCAAACTTTTCTAAAGTTTGATGTCCTCGTGAAGGGGATGTCGAAAGGTAGCAACCCTAGTAGGTAACCATGTTTTGGTAGTTTAAATTCGTGTCACCCTGTCAATCGATCGAATAATACAGAACTTTGTCAGTATCTCTTGTGTACTATGATAACTTCTATAGGCAAAACCGGGAGAGCTGAAGATTACTCATAGATTTCAGCTGTTATTTTCGACATACGTTACAGATTATTTCTAAATATTGACGCGTGTTAAAACGAAATAGCATACTTTTCATACGTCTGCTGTATATTTTAAATGGGCAAGACAAAAAAGTACGTCTGTTCTTAGAACCATAAGAAGGAATGACAGCGGTAGCAACCTAACCTCCAATTCGAGCGGGAACGTGTGATGTGAACAAGATGTTTTTGTTGGTATAGTTTTCACTTTGCTGCTGTTAAACATGTTAATGATGGATATATAAATTAGATAGGATATTATCACAATTAAATGACAGTATTTTTAATAATTAAATATTAATCTTTAACGAACTACCTAGTAGGCAACCTAATATACACAGCTATATAACCAATCCACGCGGTACGTTCATATCTTGGTTCATACGATTTTAAGCGATGAGTCATCTTCAGCTCTCCCGGTTTTGCCTATATCAGGTTTGGCCCAACACGAAGAAAACACCGTTATAGTATCGTATCTTGTGGTAGACCAGTTTCGATCAATAACTCAGTGATAAAAAGTTACCCTAACACATCTGGAATAGAACCACTATCAACAACGTTTCTAGTAAATCTTTGCTTAAAGGCGGTTTTAAATTCTTTGTAATTATTTTTTAAACATAGCATTAGCGAGTCTTGTTAACTACTTTTTATAATACCGTCTCCCGGGATTCGTTTTAAAACCCTGGACAATACTGCTGCCACGATATGTACTACACGCTGTCAGTGCTTCAAAGACACTTGTCAAAAAGCTTTCAAGATTCCCAGTAAAAGTACAAGCTGTATCGAAAACACTGATTTAACTTCCACGCACAATACCTATGTTCCTAAAGTCATCAATATTTTACCAGTTTGAATAGTGTTTTCTCTAAAATGTTGTTCTAAACGGCAATAAAATTTCAGAAACTAAATTTCGGGTGAAAAATAGACAGTTCTATTAGGAAAAGACAATATCAACATACAGAATATCCCTAAATGTGATACCAATTAGTGATGTTTTTCGCGGAACAGGTTCAGTTGATTGTTTTAATTTTAATTAGATCTATTCCTGGAGCAGAATAGTCAAGATCATAACAACAAAACCATTACAATAATTCATGCCTTTGGAACTACATCGTTTTATAGTTGTACCAGTAATTATTTCAAATTTAATATTCAACATTACGCATACGTAATAATATAATAGCGGCAAATTGCAAAATGTTCTTAATATTAATTACCGCTTTAAATTTTCTAATGGTGTGTCTCGCAGGCATTATAAGCAGGAGCGCAATAATTTCAGGATAAGTTTCACCTGCTACCGATCTAGGAGATATTTATTGCGAATTCTTAAGGAAACGCTTTGGCATTTACGCGTGAATAACTCCAATGCATTATTTATTATTGTCTATATTTGGTGTATACTAATTTCAAATCTTTTCCATAAATCACATCGATATCGGCTTGCCTAATGAATATTCATACATTAATAGGTCCGGACTCTCTGTTTCACTCTCAATTGTTGGTAAATTATGGGAATGAACACAACAAGATCACAATCCGGATTGAGATTTATATGATGGCATTTTCTATAATTTGTTGTTTTAATGCAAGACCATACAATTTTGAGGTCGGTAAATTTTAAATAATTAAGTAATATTTTAACAGTGATTTTTTGTGCACATTAAAAATCGAAGTCGGTGATCTACTAGCGTTTGCATATTATTATATTTTTATTGCCCGTCATTAAGTATGTATATTTCCGCCGAAAAAACTTTAATATGTGGAGCTTTTATGTAGAATTAGAATTTTTATCTAAGAAAGAAGCTTATATATCTATAAATTGATGATTTGCTGGTTTTATGCACATTGTGCTTATAAATGCCGAACAGGTTCTGTATAATGCAGTTTTATTGGTTATACGTCGCTTTTCTCGTTAATTCAATTCAAAATTTACTCAAGTTCTACTCCGTTTTTACCGAGATATCTGCTTTTATAAAAAAATCTTGTTTACAACCTTTATTACATAAAAGTTTAACGAAACAAAAACGTCAATGTATACTGGCAAGAATCAAACGGTCACCTGATCGGGAAAAAAAATTTAAAGGCTATTGGCAGGTTGCGATACTAGCGCCTCTGCAGGTGTGGGCGGTAGTAGGTCCACGAGGCGTAAATGGTGCAGATTGCTAATAAATGTTACAGTTATCTGCACTGTATAAGTGGTCCGATCAAATTTATATTATTTATTACAATATTGCATTTGTTAATATTTTTTCCTGTATTATTACAGTTGATAACGCAACACTTATTGTGTCCCATTATGATTATTTATACCAACGATGTGTTATTAGTTCTGACGGATTGGATCACAACATAATGCGCCGTGAACTACTGCACATAGTGATAGGCATTTTAGTTAGGTATTTCTCCGCTACGCGCGCTTAGATCGCTTTTCAAGTCCCCTCCACGCTGTATGCACAGGGCGAATAGCGTTAGTTCAAAACGGCATGTTTTCCGTGGTAGTAGGTTCAAGTCTAGATATAGTTTTCCTTTTAATCCTTCAAGTGGTGGTTTGTTACATTAACATACCCATTAGGACTGATTGTGTATTAGGGTGTATCGAAAAACGTTTCTTTCGATATTCAAAATTTCAAGTTAATAAAAAGTTGTCCCTATGGACTTACATATTACATATACTAGAAAAAAATGGCGCAATTGAAAAATATATATTTAGGTCTCCCACAGAAGGCCTAAAGTTTATAATTTTCTTTAAGAATTAGATTTTTTTTCAATGGAAGATTGGGTGATTTTTCTTTTTCAAATACAGCATTAACAATAAGGTGTGAAATTACCACATACAAAAATATATTACTTTAATGCAACGTTTAGATCGTCTGCAGTTTGTTTAGATTCGCTACAATTTTTAGAAAAATGACCATTTTGTATAATTTAAAAAATGTGCTAAAATGTTGATAAAAGTTTATTTTTCATCAAATGTTTTATTATTTGCGGACAAACGTAGCCGCCGGCGCCGGCAACATATCGGCGTCCCTCCATTCCGGTCTTTCTCACTCAGAGCGCAATGATCTACATTCGCCAGGTTCGTACGTATTGTCCGTGCAATAGTGGTCAGCTGTTTGTTGGTGTATCAACAATAAGAATCTTTTGGATTGTATGATCTTAATGGGGTGCGTTTGAGTAGTGATTCGTGTAGTACCAGACACGGCTGGATGACAACTGTATGGCTAGAATGCGACATAACTTTGATCGGCCGCGTAACGCAATTGCTCTAGTTACGTCGGATTATTTTATGCGCCGGATTTTGCTTTGCAACGACAATGTTTTTAAATCCGCATCACTTTTCTGGATTAGGTACTCCCCTCTAATGTCAATTGATAACTGTTCGTACGTATGCAACCGTACTTCAGTCATGCGCGATCGGCTATGTATCAGGGCAGGCCTTAGACAATTTCTTCAATACAAGTTTGTTGATACTTCAAAACTTGAAATAGACTATACGTTATTTGTCCAAAATTGCTTCTTTGTCCTTGGCTCTTTCAAGGTTAGCCATTATTTCTGAAACACCCTGAGCAATAATACTAATGTAACGGAAGCATCAGTATTGTACTTTTCTGAATTTCTAAAAACCCATATCGTTGATTTGAATCAATGACATACAATTCCCTTATTGATTTTATCACGAACACGTACAATGAATTCAAACAAACGTTGTTTGGTATAAATACATACATACATACATAGGTAGTACATACTCCAAACAGATGGTCTGTTGTGATTACGACAGCACTGCACGCCGTTTTCATGAATTGAGCACCGCAGATACTGCTCAATTAAACCGCATGGGTACAGTGTGAGTGGTGTGTTAATTTCTAATAAATCTAATAGAGTAAAAGTTATGAGATATATGCAATGGAACGGGAACGCGCGCCGGCTATTACAAAACACCTGTCGCTGCGCGTTTTCGTAACGTATTGTTCGGCGGACGTTTATTTTTTGCTCTCTCGATTATTATTGTCGTTGTTGTCGATTGCTACCGTTAATTCTGATTAATAAATAAATACCCGCTTTCTTTTTCGAATGGTATAAGACATTGTGTAATGAGCGACGCTGGCAACTGTATTGGAAAGCAAATGGTAAATTTGTCCTGCATATTAACCTGATTTTGTTTATTGATTATGCTAATTATTGATGTCAAATTGTTGTTACTACTGGTTTTAATCAGCCATATGGCAACGGGGAACAATGAACCAATATGAGACTGCGTTTATAAAAAATTAATTCTGTACTAAAACTAACTTATTTTAACGGCTAGCGAGACTAACGATAATTATCCATGCCGCAAATTGGCCATTACAACATGGATTGAAGTTCCTAAATTTAATTAAGTTCTTGTGGCGATTATATTAATTACTGAGTATGAAATGATTGTCGCCCGAAGCGACGTTGAATTAAGTTATTGCATAAACAATATGACCATAAATTAGGAATTATTATTAGACTCAGTGCAGGATGCACTCATTTCTGTTAAATTAACTTACACGACGGTCTATTGGCTCATTGGCACGCCTCACAGTCGTAATGAAAATCTAGCCGTTCAAAATTATTTTCGCGCTCTGATCCAGTTTAATCCAAAGTGCATAACATGTTCTTAGATAACCATATGACTTAAAACCAATCATCTTGTTACCCAGGAAAGATTCAGATATCTCCACTAATGGGCTACATTCCACTCTTGCTACATTCCGATGTTGATTTATGTACTAATTTTTACTATCCCCAACAATTTTCAATTGTTGTGTTGAAGAATTTGTTAGTAAGTGATTATGAATGTTGTTAGTTGAAACTTTAACATGGCCGGATTGTCTGAAGATGAGACTTGACCGTTTTTTGCAATAACTAGAATTAAATTTTGCTTTTATCTATCTGCCTACTTTCCTGATTATATGACCTCGTAGACATGATGGTGATAATATGTCATTTGTGCTTTACATATTTTTTTATTAGGTTTAATACAACACGAAGAAAACACTGCGCAGGTATCGTGTTTTGTGATGGACCAGTTATGTTACGATCGACAACTCCATGATACAAACTAGCACTGACACATGTGGTCTAATACATTGTATCATACCTAAACGGTATTTTCTTTGTGTTGGAACAGACCTCGCGATACCGCCCGGCGGTATTGCTTATCGAAGTTATCTGTCGCCATATACGTAAATATGCTTTTGTTCTGACGTCACGAAGAGTCAGGAATATAATTAGTCTAACATTAGTATATCAGCTAACTTGATGTATTTAATACGATTTGCAGAATCTACCGAAAGTACATCTATTACTGTTTAAAAATGTTTTGTCCATATTTTCCCAACGAAAGATGTTTTATTTATAAATATCTATCCATTAATACCACACACGACCTAGGTTTTATTTGAGTTATAACAGACCCCTGATATGACTATTTCCGGTACATTCAGGAAATCAGAATTGTTATAATGAAGTTTTTAGGATGACTTATTTTATGTTTGTTTCTTCCCGAATCTCTGCAATGTCAGATAACTAGCAAAGACTGGCTCTATTTACAGGTACAAGACTATTCTGCCCTCCTATTGGTACTCAGACTTTTTAAAACATTTTACACGTATTTGCAGTTACAATATTATTGTATACATAGGTTCCAGAATTTTAATATAACTTTATTTCCTAATCTCATACCTATATATAATATATATATATATATATATCTAATATTTTCAGATATAATATCACCATTAAGATTATAGAATCTTCACGCCAATCATGTTTCAACCCCCTCAGAACATCAGCCATATAGCTGAGCGTTTTTTACTAGTTTTCCGTCTATCTTATGGCTATTTTATTTTCATTTACAAAAAAAAAACATTTTGATCAGATAAAAGTGACAAATTGACCAAAGTGCAATTTGACAGATTTAAGGTGTTAAATCAGCATGCGCCTGATTCGCGAAGATTTTAGTTATCTTTGAACAGAATTACAATGGTAAAACAAAGCAGCTTGTCGAAACAGCACAAAATTGTTTATGTCACTTGTGACTTTTATACGTCGACAATTGAAATCAAGCTGTCTTCCAATATTGACAACTATGGGTTATTACCAGAAGCAGCCCGTGTGAGGTATCTTATGATAGCTAGTTTAAAACAAAACACGTTTCGTTAGAAACTTTTTTGTATGTATTAGTTCAAGATTTATTAGAGTCCAAGATAATATTCAAATGATCCGAACTGTATTTCAACCATAAATTTGGCGGGCGTACTTGTCGTACAAATTACTATATTTGATGGCAAAAATATTTCTGATCACATAATTTGCTCTTATGGATCAATATTTGTCGTACCATAAATTGTAGACACAAATAGTCTTGCTTATCTGGTAAGTCACTGAGAAGATACCACTTGCCCGTTACTCTTTGTCAATTAGCCTTTCAATATTGGTAATTTTTTGTCTGTTAGGGAAAATAACCACCACAAATGAGCAAGAGTATGAGAAAAACAAACAATAAAAGAACAAAAATTGTCGATGTACCTTTACTATATAACAAAATTTTCATGTTGCTCAAACGTGTCATTAATACCCACACAGTGATACCATTATAATATAATAAAGTGATTAATACCCACTGGTCAAGAAACTGAACAGAAAAACGCCGTTGGTGGTAATAGATAATTGTATAATTAGACTTGAATCAAGTTATAATGATTATAATGATAATTCAAAGAACACCTTTTAACAAATTACCTAATACATTTAACAAATTCACAGATTTTGTTAAATATGTTACTAATCTGGTAGATGTTGTTTGGCAATTGTTCAGAGCTAAAAGTTGACAACTAAACGTTGTCAACAATATTACCAAACAACATCTATCATATTACTATCATATTTAACAAAATTTGTGTATTTTTTAAATGTATTAGTCGATTTGTTAAAATGTGTTTGGTGTTCTTTGAATTATCGAAAGCATAACATGATTCAAGTTTAATTATACATTTATCTATTACTAGCAACGGCGTCTTTTCTGTGCAGTGTCTTGATAGTGAGCAATAATCACTTACGTTTGAGCAACAACCAAAATTTTGTCATTTTTGCTAGGTCTGTTGAATATGAGGTGGAGGCAATGAAATGTAATTTGGGTTCCTCTGGTAAATTTAAGAATCAAGTAGGTACATAAGTTCTAAATTGAGTTATTTTGTAATTTTAAACAAAAAGCGAAACAAGTAATACTACTATTGTGTTAAAAGGTAAAATATGAAATAACGCACCTGGCGATCGATATAATTGGACGGAATGGTAAAATGGGGAGCATTTAAAATATCATTTTACGTATGCATTGAATTGAACGCAATTTGGAATTTATGTCCGCCGGTGGGGCCACGTTATCCGCGTAAAAAAGCCATCAAACAAAAAAACCGCCCCATTTGCGACGGGGCGTACGGCCGTCAATAAAGTGGGGTTTTTTAAAAGCCCGATCGTCCGCGGCCTGACCCCGGCTCGCCCCTCCCCGCCGCCGTCTCTCATTAATTATTTACCCGAATTGTGCAATGAATAAGTAAGGCGCATTATAAACCGGGGGCTGTGAAGCAGCCGGACCGAGATCGGGGTTTACTCTGTGACCCCAGTTAGAATAGCCCAGCTAGGTGAGGCCGCGCACACACTAGGCAGCAACAATTTTTGAATAATCTGCTTGAAAATCAGAAAAACTTAATACTATGTTTAAAGGACTGAAATACTATGTTTTGAAGGAAAATTTAAATGGATGGTAATTGTATGCTAAACCAGAAACAAATTGCGAACACGAAGATGGTAATTTTTTTCGTCATCTGCCCTTACGTATGCTTGGAGCAGTCGATCTAGATTCCAGTGGAAGAACAAGATATTTCATAACTACGTATACATTGTTAACTTTTCTCCGTTTGTGTGTGTAACTCTGTGGTTCCGGCGACTGCACCAATTGTTTTGAATAATTGTTCGAAGCCTTCCGGGTTGTGTCCAAACTATTTTAAAGGCATGTCGAATGCAGAAGTTACACTGAAAATTTCAGAAATGTTTAACAACAAATAACGCCGGTATATGTAAACGCGTTTTTCGAAGGTTATTAAGGGCTTTGCAAGAAAAATATTATTAAGTAATAACACCGCATATGTATTAAGCTAAATTGACAAAGTACTTTTACTAATAATTGTTGTCGATCATGACGACTCAATTCAGTTCATAATAAACTTTTTAAGTCAGATTAGGTAAGAAATTAAGGACGTTTGATATGATTTTATTAATTTTGGCATACTATTGAAGTAAAACTGTTGAAGCTCTAATGATGCTCGTTTTTTTTTTTTCTCTTAAAAAGTTCATTTAAAGTGTAAAATCTTCCCAACAAATTATTATGATGATCTATATGTACATATTTTGATGAAAAATAATATTTGATAGTAAACGAGCTAAAACTTAACTTTATATTGCTTGGAAAACTGATTGTACCTACGCACGGCAATACTAGTACATTAGGGTGATCAACTTTAGTGAATTGAGCGGGACAGTCCCGACAAGTTGACCCACAGCATAATGCGTAATATCCTGAATTTCCACACTGGTAGAAATATGATCAAATAAATCGTTGTTTGAATAGGGTTAAAATATATTCATTTGCTACAAAGAATGTTAATTTGAGTAAAAAAATTTACATAAAATTGAAAAAAAAATACTTATAACATACATCATCTACAAATAGTAAGATAATTTTTAGTGGAAGTTAAATTGACAAATAATTACGATTTGTTATAACTATTAAAATATCACAAATTCTCACAAATTTGCCAGACCCTTTGTACCAGCCCATAGCAGACAAGAATAATTGGCTACGTTAATTTAAAACCATAGTAAACATAACAAATGGCCTATTTAGAAAAATGCGAAATTGTAATGTAAAAGTAGAGGATAACTCAGTCCAATGAAAAATTGATGCAAACTTATGACACCAATATAATACCTACATACACCAATTTATTATAATAAAAAAATTGGTGTAGTTTTACATTATTCAAAATGCCACTCGCTGATATCTTCCTCCCTCTCATCTCGCATCTATGCATCCATGCGGGTCGACGAGTCTGCGCAGTCTTTTGTTTGCATGTACGTACAGGCCGGTTTGTAGACCCCATTGCGTTTGAAAAGTTTAATTTTCTTTAACTTCAAAATTATCGACGTCTTAGTTTATAAACTTAAGAAATATACATTTGGTGTTACTGATGCTCCCGTCGACTGTTCAATCTGTTCTCCTTAAATAAGAAGTGAAAAATTGTCGAAGTAACGTAGAATGTTTTCATATTTTGTAATCGCTGTTGATTTCGCCGGACTACTTTGTGTGTGTGTGTGTTAAAGTTGTTTTAGTAATTTCAGTTTTCAAACAATAATGACCCTTCGTAGTACACACGAATAATTTTTATTTGATTTGCCAGTCCCGCCTTGGAGTATTAGAAGTTCATCACCGTAAGTTACATAACCAACGACTTAGGTACCCATAAAATCGTTAAGTTTACGTTATTTTGATTGATATTTATAATTATGAAAGAAGATATACAGTAAGTAGGTTTCATCATGGTCTATAAATTCGTGGTACGTATAGTTGACATAATCACTTCATATTTCCATGACATCAGCATTTTATTGCACTGTATTGTTAACATGTTAAATATGTCTATCATAACCAAATAAATTGTAATATATTATGTGAGATTATGCTTAATTTATAGATGAAACCGTTGATGTACACCGTTTAGCTTAATCTACAGTTTATCTATTCAACAAATAAAAGAATTACGACATTTTTAAAACCCCGGTTTGAACTGGCAGTAGGTAAACTGAGATGTAAAACGCAAGTATTAGAAGTATAGTCGTTTGTGACATGACATTTTAGTAATTACCTTGAAATTTTTCCATATTCAGTCCCTTTTTAAAATAGTCACACTTATCTATCCCAATGGATTACCTATCTAGAATTTACTTTGCGGTATAAACGTGTACGGCTCTTACGAAGTAAATGTGACAAGCGTCAATTCAAATTGATCAAATTCAATTCGATAAGAGTGCGAGGTACCTAAGTGCAGCTACGGAGTACATTTATCCAGCAGCGTTTCTAACGGATTGACTGATTTCCGACCATTGGTTCGTGTTTTGGTCGGATGGAAACATCAATCGCGTTTATATCGTTATTTTCACTACACACTAGATCTAATAATCAAAATTACATTCGCCATTTTCAATCCGTTCTGGCTGTCGGATATAACTCGTTGAATTGATTAAAAAATCAATTTTTGTTAAATAGCGCTTTGCTTATTGTAACTGAACTGGCGAAGCCGATAACGGTGGTACTTCTTATGTTGCAAGACGTTTTCAATTGAAAGTTTACCAGGGTTTTTTCTTCTTTGGTTTTAGTGTTCCAGTTAAACTTTAAGAGTAATTAAATATTCTCTCTGAAATCCGCATAATGCTGTGCAAATGTTTTTTGTACTTATAGCATTGTTGAAAGTATTTGATAAGCATTATACATAAAGTAATATAAATTAAAACCA
This sequence comes from Melinopterus prodromus, assembly GCA_964023965.1. Lineage (NCBI taxonomy): Eukaryota > Metazoa > Arthropoda > Insecta > Coleoptera > Scarabaeidae > Melinopterus > Melinopterus prodromus. The sequence continues at coordinate 27,082,375 of OZ030394.1, read as the reverse complement.
ACCAACTTTAAATTAAGATTCGGACCACCAAGAAAGGCCGATTTGTTGTAATGTTGTCATGACAACAGTTATTTCTATCCTTCGTGATAAAGTTGTAGAGCGGTCAGCAAGTATGTCTGCGGATTAAGTTGGGGTCGGGGAGGGCTCGTCAAAAATGCAGAGCACGCCGCTCGTAAGCCAAGATATCATATAAAATTGAAGCAAATTGTCGAAGCAGTGATCTGATTATTTTGGCCGGATATTGTGCTGTTGCAAGCAGTGAAAAGAGATGACGCACGCTCTTTCCAATTGACCCCCTAACTCAGGCGGCGCGGCCCTTGGGCCACTGCCTACTAGACAGAATTCAATTTATGAATTCATCCGGGCAGAGCCGTTATTTTTTGTATTCAACCTGTATTCTCTGTTCGGCTCCCGGACTAACGCAATTAAAATTTCCAATGGTAAACCGTTTTCTCTCCTTGATCGCGAATATAATTTTGTTCTGGGGGGCACAAAACCCTCAAGCGAAATTGAATTGCTCCTGTTCGTCTACAGTAGTAAAATATATTATAATAATATTAGGAAGTCGCTAAAAACAATGTCGCCGCGAAAGTGTTTGCCGGACTGTCCGCCTGAAATAAAAAAATATAATAATCGGGCGCGGATAATTAAGGCCAACCCAATATAAATACAAGGCGGACCTGATTATAAAAAGTCAATATAAAAAGAGCATTAATGACTAATACCTTTCGGCGTAGTCGATTTGTCAAAATTAAATAATAATTTGGACTTTAAAGACATACTCCGGCTCCTTTGGTTGTGCAAACTATTTATATTTAAATAGTTTTTATCCTGTCTGCCTTATTTAGATGTATGTATATAAAGGCGCCGATTTGTGCGATATTGCAGTCGTTATAAAATTATTCTTTATTAACTTATATTTCATAAGCCTCTCGAAAAAAAAAAATGATTCGAAACTAAAACTAAAAGATTGAACCATACAGCAGAACATTTTAAAAACTTTTACCTGAAATATTGAGAGTTTGTTTGTAACTGGTTTTGAACATTTACATTATTTTTTTAGGTGGAGTCTTGGTGTCTCCATAAAAGTGTACAAAACTTTTAAACCCGGATTCACATTCAGCGCAAACAAATTAATCAAAAACGCGTAATCGATTTCCATTCACTAACAAATTTATCAATATTACCCCAATTTTTACCTGTCTCTTTTCTCGAACATTTTCTTATGTAAGGTCATAAAATTATGCTAACATTAAAACAATTAGCCCAAGTTAACTCTCAAAAGTAAGACAAATACACTGTTGCCATTTAAAAAATTATGTCGATGATAATTTATTACATACAATTGACGAGTCCGACGCATTTTTAATAACAAACCGTGTTAAAGATTGTGTCATTAAGTAAGTACGTAGGCATCGAATGTCGAGTCAAGGAGCACGGTAGAGACACCCGACTAGGCAAGATTCAACAGTCCGCTGTTGTTCAACACTGCCATGAGTCGGGACACACAATTGATTTCAATGACGTTAAGATGCTGGCAAGGGTGAGTAATTATCATCGAAGGCTTAAAGAAACCACCGAAATTTCAAACATCCTAACGACATCAATCATGTCGACGGCACTAACATTAGTAGCGTCTGGAAATCGATCTAAACGCGGTCAAGTGGAAAAACACATGAAGCGGTAGCTCCAGATGTGCATAGTGAGGTGCAAATTTAGGTAAGGGAGATCTTTGGTATGCCTTCAGTATTCAGTTAGCTGTGAAGAAGCGAGCAACATGGTTCGCGAAACGGCAGCATTTACGAATCTTGACACACGGCATAACCGGGAAGCAATTTATTTTCTAGATTGTGTCATGTTTCCATACTACGCACTGTACGTAAAGTTTCTAAAGTTTGTTGGTGGCTCAGCAATGTGGTTCATGTTAGACTGGAGTACTGGCAGGTCCTCCTGACACTTTTAGACATGTATATCTTCGAGTCGGCGTATAAAGACATGTCAGCTACTGCAGCAGGTCGTCAAGAAACAAGACAAGGTGGAGGAGGCAACATTTGTATTCTTCTTATAGTTGCAGTGGTGGCAAGACAATGCTGTCATCATAAAACAGGAAACTGGAGCATTTGATGTTAATTGCACGTAGTCCAATATTTTGTCTGTGGTTTAGTCCATTCATGTTCTTTATCAAAATCTTGTACCAAAAGTGACATTTTGTAGTTACTCTAGCGATAAGAATTTAAAGTAGATTTGGTTTTGTTTTCAGAATATCATGTGCTTTGGAAAAATAAAAATTGGTCTAAACTGTACAGCTAAACAACATGTTGATGATATATTAAGCTAATCAGAAGAAAGAAAAATTTAAAATTATCACAAATTGTGCGATTGGATTTAATAAATTAATAAAACAAACATTCAAAATTTTATTCTGTTGCGTTAAATATTTAGGTACAGTTGTCAATTAGTTCAGAAGAAATGAACAACACTTTCGCGAACGTCATCAATTACGAATTTTGACGCAATGCGGAACCTGAAAACAATTTACTAACTTACAAGAGGCTTCAAAAAGAAATCGTCTTTTTTGGGGTGGTAGCTGAACCCAAATGTTTACATGCCATGCATTACGTCTCAACTAAAGCTTCTGGAGTCTGCAAAGAGCTGTGGCATACGTGACAGCAGAGTTACGGTAATTTTTTTAGTTTTATGGCAATTATAGCATTTTCGGAGTAGTGGAATAGATAACATTTGGGCTAAAATTGTACTTAAATAAAAATTAATTCTTGTAATGTGAAAACTAAACAGGTTAATTTATTTTTCTTTCAATTATGTAAACTAATTTTGTAACAGTTCAACTCTTTAGGCATCTAAGAGGTTACACTGAAATGTCCTCACTTTTGAACTATAAGTAATCCCAAAGATATGAAAAAGCCTCATAGAAGATGGATTTGTGTGTTCCACCGTTTTACTTCGCATTTTTTTTCTGTTAGAATTAGTAGCGATACTTCATAATATAGTGTGTGGGCAACACTGACGAGCACGTCGAGATCTCTCTCTGGCGTGAAGAATGAATGGAAGATGCTCAGGGTCTCATTAAGCGATCACAATAAGTATCTTTGTTGTCTCTGAAACACGACAATAACGGGCATGCATTTTGCAACGCCACTTCTTGCCTCCTATTGTGGTTACGGCTCTATACAATCCGCGGCCGTCTCTGTTGCACCTAGCCACCCTTCCTACTCCCACCCATTTCGCGACTATCTCCACACGTAAATTATTCACATTTTTCTAGCCGTTTTATAATCCTAGGGAATTCTTTTCTTTCGGTCGATCGACGAGGCGACCAAGAATAATGTCCCTCTATTACAAGAGGCCACTTTTTGTCTTTCCATCACGGAGTCGTTTGTTCTCTTCGCAAGATACGGAGACTCATTTCGCATTGTCCAACGGACGCAGTGCTCAATCTAGGAGCATAATGACTTTGCATTTTCAGATAATCTTAGACCATTCTAGTGTAAATAATAATTATAGATTCTTATCGCTTCACTACTACCAACTCTATCTAACAGCGAGGTTCTGGCAAGGTGATGCTCGGTACTGTTTTTGTTTGTATTGGATAATGTGCTACAGGAGTCAAAGAATCGATAGAAGTTGAGATATTAGATATTGACAGAGAGAAACAGGACACTCGAAGGTTTGAGTGTTTTAAAGTTTTCATCACGACAAAGGGTACCTTTTTAAAGTACCGAGAATTCCTCCCAAGGAACATTAAAATAAAACTTTTATTGGCAGCATTAGAAGAAGCGGCATATAAAAAGTCAAGATTGATTCCATAAATGGGATAATTATCAAAAGAATGACAAACAAGGTCGATAACGAAAAAACACAAGGAAATAGCAAAAGAGGAATATACCGCGAAAAATATGGAATACTAAACATGGATTAGGAAAGAAGCTGAGGCGATGAGAATGCATTGGAAAGGATATCAGAAGAAAAAGGACGACTGGAGAAAGTGGAAAGAGAGTAAAGTATTCGGAATGCAAACATGCCTTACATGTCGGGCAATTAAAGGTAGAGAGACATAAAAACAAGGAGAAGAGCATGATCGAATATCAATATCAATTCTGTTGAACGTATATCAAAATATTTTTTCTACTTCACGTTCGTTATAAACTCATAACGAAACCGCTTCGGTTTCATTATGAAAACACCAGAGCACTAGGCTTTTAGTAACTTATAGTTTTCTAAGATTGGTGATCTTGATGCCAAGCGTCAAATAATGCTGACCTATCAATTGCTATTCGCTCGCCTTAATCGTATTTGTCAGTAACTACCAAATGTTGATGATAAAACTATAGATTGTAAGATCGCAACCGCAATTTTCGAAATTAAAATTGAAATTAATATAGTAAAGCAAAAAAAAGCAGTATACAACACTCGATCCAAAATTTCATCGTTTGGCCCACTCGTTCTATTTGGGCACTCCTCACTCGGCTTGTCGTGCCCAAAACAACTCGTGCGTTAATATTGGTATGATAAAACTTGTACTATAATCTACTATTTGCTAACGTATGGAACGCCAATTGGTTTACCTGGCATAACTGGCTGCAACTGGCATAAACATTGAAATTGATCACATCTCTTTTAAGAGGTTTGTGTTAATTTATTTTTGAAAGGTCCCTCTGCATTATAGAAGTATTTAGGGCAGCTTTTTAAGAAAATTAAATACTTTTCACATTAATCAATTTACATTAAAAACTCAAGCTAAATTAAAAGAAATCGGACAACTTGTTGACACTTTTTTGCCTTCCAAAGAAACCAATGCAACTAAATAAAGCCTATTCAGTTGAGCCAACTGAAAGCCTGAACCTCGAGCTTAAAAAATCGAAATGAGAGAAACATTGCGACCGTAGTATATGTACTTACTTGACATCAGGAATATGGTACAAAACTGTGAAGATAAAGCTAGACGAGCTTACTGGAAAACATCACCTGATATTAGACAAGCTAAGACTACCATAACCTTCTCCGCCTCGAAGGCCAGACAGTATCTCCAGTTACAAAAAAACAGACCTTTGACTGATTACAGGTCTCCTTACAGGACATTGTCCACTGAGATATCATCTCACAAAGATTGGACGGGCAAACAACGCAGGCTATAGATTCTGCGGGGGTCCCCCGAGACAACGGTACACCTATTATGCGAATGTGACGCTCTAATGCGCGCAAGACAAAACCACTTGGGAGCCGCCGTCATTGAACCAGCAGACCTGACACAACTTACTCCTCGAACAATTACTGACTTCGTGAAAAGGTTACCCTTTGAAGTACTCTAATGTCTGAGGTAAATACAAAAGATCTTTTAGGTCAAAGTATATCGAAAGGCACAGATGCCAAACGACACTTACAACTCTACCATACTATTCCATACCATGACATGGGTGTGAACCTATGAACTGGTATAGGATATATTTTTTATCAGGATGCGTGCTAATGGACCTTTAGCGTTTGTGATTGATGTAATATACCTCTATACAGAATTGACCCATATAGTTGCTTCATAGTTTTAAGTTCAACGTTCAAGTATCCATTACATCTTACCTTTGCAGTATTTATTTGGTAGGTATAGTACTTTTTTCATTTCTAGGCTATTTTTATAAAAATGCATTGTAATAGAGTTCTCGAAGTGCACTGAAATAAAATCTTAAACTTTGAACTTTACAGCTTTGTAGAGAAAA